>CM035838.1:325354179-326845846 GCA_020510985.1 Pholidichthys leucotaenia
ATCATGAAGATTGACCACGGGGGTCCGACAGCTCCAGGGAGGTAGCTGCCACAGGCAGAGCCTGTTTCAAAGCCCCAGGGGGAATGGGGGGCTGCCACAAGCCTGTTTTAAAGCTCCAGAGGGGAGGCCCCCACGGAGCCGCCTCAAAAGCCCTCAGGCAAACAGTTTTTCCCCAGCCTGACCCACCATTTGCATGGAGGACTGTGCATAACAGACTTAAAGTTGTTTAAAACGTTCTTAGTTCTCTGTTAGTTAGGAGCACAGCTGTTTTTGTTTTGTTTTGGGTTTTTTTGTTTTTGTTTTTTTTAAAGTGGCAGAATAATACCGGAGTGGTGGCTCAGTTGGTAGAGCATCCGCCCCACACCCGGGAGGCAGGGGTTCAAATCCCGGCCGGGTCATGCCGAAGACCATATAAAAGTGGAACTTCCTGCCATCCAGCTTGGTGCTCAGCAATAATGGAATGGAGGAGGGAAATTTGTGGCGGCGCCTTGCATGGCAGCGGCCCTCTGATTCTACACTTGGGGTGTATGTGATTAACACGGTAGATAGGTAAAACACAATCTCGTTCTACTGTACATGATTGGTTGTACAGTTGAATGACAATAAAGGGTGATTCAATAACCCACTTCGCCGTGTGGACCATGTGGTAGTCAACCCACGGGTCCTACTTTAGTTGATTAGTGTTTTTCTTTTGATTGTTTTATTTTGTGTATTTTGGTTTTATGTTTCCAAATTAGGGTGGGTTTATTTCGGTGTGTGTTTTTCTACTTTGTAAAGGGGGGAGGATGTTGTGTAGGGTTTTATTATGAAGTGCAGTGTAATGACGCTGCTTTCCTGTCATGTCATCACACCGCACTATAATAAGGGGCGTCCACCATTTGGGGCTCGCTGGCCCAGACAGCTCCACCAAGTGCTGCATCAGCTGTATTGTACATAGTTATTAATAAAACCAAGTTCAAGTGCCACCTCTTTCTCCATCTCCTCAATACCAGGTTTGTGGACATTAAAAAAAGCCAGGGAAAATAAAAACTTTTTGATCATGACTGTAGAGTAATGTTGGGATGCTGGAATTGTTACATTATAACTTTGAAAACTGTTAAAAAGAAAAAAAATCTTGCTCCATGTTCCCCTTCATTCAAATTTGAGCTCCTGCCCCTCAGATGGTCTCTGCACGGCGCTGCTGCGTGAGGCTACTGTGAGGTACCTTCGTACCTTCGGTCATCTTCAAGCATAACTAAAAAGTGATTGGCTCCACACGCCTGCTCCTCATTTGCATATTATGGATGTAAGCGGTGATTTTTGGAGGAGGAGGAGTGGGCACCTCCAGGCGATGGCTGGGGTTTCTTGATGCCAAGTTATTAGAGTGCATGAGGGGCGTGATACATAGACAATGAATGGGAAGCGTGAAAACACACGCCTAGGAGGACACGTACCTTAGGAACAATAGTGCTTTCATGTCAGCGTCTCCAAAACACCAGGAATGTCGCCAGTAACAGCAGTCAAAGTTGCTAGATTTGTTGCTAGTCGCTTTTGATAAAAAAAAAAAAAAGTTACCAAGAGGATGTGAAAAGTCGCCAGATTTAGCAAGAAAGTCGACAAGTTGGCAACACTGGCTACTTGGCCTGACCACCACTGTCTAGTCTTTTTGTTGCAAATTCCCAATTCCTTGGAAAACTCAACAAGGCCAACCATATGAAACAGCTCTGTGATAATCATCACTGAAAGCTGTCTATACCCTACAGGACGCCATAGGACATTGTGCCACTGACTACACCAAAGCAACAGGACAGAATACTCTTGGAATCATAATAACCAAATTTCCTTACCTTTAACCACTGGTGGCCTGACACTGAAGGAGATCCAAGATAAGCTGCTCAGTGGAGGCTAACTCACTCATATCTGCGACAAGCTTGGTGGTAACCATACATTTGTTTAGTAATAATAATAATAATAATAATAATAACACATTAGATTTGTACTTTTCATTACAGGCAATCTCAAAGTGCTACAAAATAACGCAGAATAAAAGTTAACAATACTATTAAAATATTAAAAAAGGTAAGCTAAAGTAGGGAAAGGCCCTCTTAAACAGAAGGTGTTTTTAAGCCTTTTTTGAAAGTGTCAGTTGTTTGTGGAGCTCTCAGGTAATCAGGGAGAGCATTCCACAAACGAGGGGGCTGGCGAACAGAAAGCTTAATCTCCCATGGTGCGGAGTTTGGTCTTGGGGGAAACAATGAGGTTTGTGCCAACAGAGCAGAGGTTTCTTGTCAAGGTACGGATGGAAAGCAGGTCCTTGAGGTATTGTGGGGCATGACCATGGATGCACCAAAAGGCCAGTAGGCAGATTTTATATTGAAGCATGTGAAGGATGGGTGTGATATAAGATAAGATAAGATAAGATAAGATAAGATAAGATAAGATAAGATAAGCCTTTATTAGTCCCACAATGGGGAAATTCCAGGATTGCAACAGCACAGGGATAGCAACACTCAGAGCAACAATCAGAAGGCAAGAAAAAACAAGAGCAGCGAGTATACATATGTACATATAAACATAACTATATAGACACACGATGCAGAGCATTGCAGGTAGATGGAATAAATATATAGATATATAAACACACAGTGCGGAGCATTGTAGCTAGATGGAATAAATATGTGATGTATATGTCCATGTTTCCGTACTCTCATCAGGATTCTAGCAGCAGTACTCTGGATATGTTGAAGTTTCTGGTGGTTTTTGCTGTGAATCCCAATAAAAAGGGAAAAAGTCCAGTCTGGAGGAGATAAAGGCGTGTATCTGGTTTTCTGCATCAGGTGGTGTGAGCGTGGGGCAAAGTCTGGCAATGTTATTGAGATGAAATAGGAAGATTTGCTCAGCTGATCTCTTCCTTGCCTCACAACTTTGATTAAAAAACAGTTTCCTGCTCCACATTGAAACAAGATTGTTAAAACCAGCCAAGTTTTAAAATTTTCATGACAAAATGTTTTCAAAGTAGCATAAAATAGCTTCTATGCTGGTGGTAGTATTTGTCTCATTTTCCTTGGGGAATGTGTCTTTATATGCCAGTTAATCATCACTGTCAGACAAAGGAGATGTAAATGGCTGGGAAAATATGTGCATATATTGGCAATAGGCAAAAGGATTTTCAAAATATCGGCTATCGACAAAAATAAATAAATACATAGTTTAATTTAAAAAAAAAAACCTAATATCAAGCACCCCTAGTTTTGAATCATCTCATATGTTCCAGCTGTTGGACTCCTGGATCTGTGTGGTGCAGACAGAAGATGACGGGTCTTTGTGTCAGGGTCTGTCTCCTGACCTCAGAAGGGATGGAGGACCATCACTTGCTTGTGGAAGGTCAAAAAGTGATTTTTTTTTTTTTTAAATAGTTCAGCGTAAGGGATGTCATGCCACACTCCAGTGGCTTCAGGAAAACTCCTTAATACACTCACAGGAAAATTACTAATCAGCTGTTGGACCCTGTTAACCACAAGACCACTAAATAGTTACTCAAAACTTATATGTCACTGTACTTCATTCTAAAATATACACTCAAATTACTGTCTTTAGCTTTTGTAAACAATATTAAAATTACTTTTCTCCTCCTGCTATGCTTTCCTTTTAATGTTGACAGTCTGCTTGAAATGACTCACATATTACTTTTCAAACTTGCAGTGCTAATGGGAAGAACATGTAAAATGTCCATGTTTTCCTCAGGGAGTCACCTCTACTGTAGAAGACAGTGCAGCATGACAGTGCATAATATATCAACAGAATGTGCTGGCCTGGAGCTTCCATGAGTTCCTTTTGAAGAGACTTACCACATATACTATCTCTAATGTAATCGCTTTTACTTTTGTCACCCCTGATTTGCATCTGAGCAAAAACAAGCCACGATTAAATGGTTCATTTTGGGAGAAGAATTTTGATTCGTAGTGGCTTAAGTCTTTCTTTTGGTTCAAGTTCCTTTGAAACAGTGTGTTTGTTATATAAAATAAAGCAACAGTCCCTTCTTTGCACCAAGCACAGGGATTTATCACAATTAACTGTTGAGCATCATATGTAAATACGAAGGGTTTGGGGCTCCACAGGCGAGCCAGTGCTCACTCACACACAGGGATCAGGGGCCCTTTGTTCTCTGGGGGGCTTTGGCTCACGCTGCCTGAGTTGGCATCGCCTCAGAATAATTTTCTCGCCACGGCTGGCGTGCGAGCCATTCATCATTCCTTTCCCCGTGTCTGTCCATTTCTCCTAACGTACCCATCTCCCGTGTCTGCCGCCACCCTCGGCCCCTTTAGCACCTCTCAAGCCTTCAGCATAATTCAGGTTTACCCATTCCTAGAGCGCGTGCCAAGTCTTTTCTATCATCCCCTCATCTTCCACGGCTAAACAAACTGCCATGGGATATTTATTAATTCATTGTTCACACTTGGCTGTGCTTTGATGGTAAGTAAAGAGATTGTTCCTGGAGGATTGTGATATTTTCTGATATTTTGCAGGATCTCAGCAAATTGTTTCCAGGTTCATCTCTTTTTTTTATTTTTGACTCACAGTAACGGTAGCCTCAGAAAGTAACAAAAAGAGAGTAGCACTGCTTGGAGGGGGTAGTAACTGCAACCCCTGGCAAAAAATATGAAATCACCAGTCTTGGAGGTTGTTCATTGTTTCATTTTGTGAATTAAAAAAATAAAAAAATAATCACAAACATGTCACAAAACAGTTTTTTATTCCCAAAATGCCAACCTTCCTGCTTAAAGAAACATGAAAAAAAATGAAAGTTGTTGTAGTCAATTGTATTTTTTTGTATTAGATCAAGCAGGGGGAAAAAATGTAGATACATTTATTCAGTTACATGAACTAAAGTGACTTTTATTAAAAGAAAAGTACGTTAATGACTAACATTATTGCAGAATAATTTTTACTCTTTCTTAAGTAAATTTACAAAGATTACAAATTTAAAAAATATTTTTCTTCGAAAAAAAGGCTAGGTTTAGACAATTTTTTATTTTTTTTCTCAGTGAGAAACCGTGCTGTTTGTAAGAATTTTAGGTGACGATGGACTAGCGTGGTTCATACTGCAGTATGTTTGGGGTGTTCAAACAAAAGAAACCAAAGTCTATCCATAATCAAATGCACTCAAATGATTAGTCGTAACCTGCTTTAGTTCAGTATGCATTCTCACCAGGAGGACTGCACCACAGTTTACCAGATGATTCTGATCAAGTCTTCATCTTTTGGGGGATCTCGGTCTGGTTGTTTTGGTGCACAACAAAGTGCAATTAATGTGTTCACACCAGATGAAATAAAGTCAGTGTTTTCATTTAGAAATGGAGAGAAAGGTCTGTGTGCACACGACAAGTTGCAGAAGTAACCATGCGTGCACATGGCTCCATTGAAGATGTGAAGACTGCTGTTGTAACTTACAGATGAAAAGTCAAAGTGTTATGTTGAGGCACTCTGGATCACAAGACTACAACTATGAATGCCAGAATCCCCCAGCAAGAAGTATGTATTCGTTTTTAAGTTGAAAGAATGAGGGAGTCATAAATATATAAATAAATAGGATAAATAAATAATAACCAGTGTAACTGCAGGAGATTAAAAAAAAATCTGACTTACTGACAGCTAGTTTTAATATTTGATAAAGATTCTTCAGTCATAACTTTCAGAAAAGCATTACAAACAAGAAAAAATAGTGATGTAATGTGATGTCAACCGACTGAGAAGCTGTTGCACAGTTGGATTTACAACTGTATCGTATGGGCCACAGTGATTTTTTTCATCATTCAGCAAAGGTAAGCAACATTTTATGGATGTATTTCAGTCTGTCAATCCTCCTTGGTTATAAATTTGATGATTATCTACAAGGCTGCACGGTGGCGCAGTGGTTTAGCACTGTGGCAGCACAGTTTTACCCTCGGCCGGGGTATCGCGGGGATCATGAGATCGTGGGTTCGATCCCAGCCCCCGACCAACAGTGAGCTGTGTGGAGTTTGCATGTTCTCCCCGTGTTGCGTGGGTTTACTCCGGGATTTCTCCGGTTTCCTCCCGCATACCAAAAACATGTAGGTTTAGGGCGCTCGCGCACGCAGCGACCAGCAGCCGGTGGCTTGTCACCAGACTGCAAACCAAATCTACCTACGTGTACAAATAAGTAACAAAAAAAAAAACAAAAACAAAAAAAAAAAAAAGGCTGCATCGATCAAAAATTTTTAAACATTTCACTCTGGAGACTGGTTTCAAATCCTTACACTTTGACACCTCCAAAATCCCAACATTGTATGCACAGACAGTGAAAGTATGAACAAATTTTGTCAGCTTGGGGTAAAACCTTGTCGTGTGCACGACCCCTTAAGGTGGATTCACACTACAATGTTTAGACCGACTTTTACTGAAGTTTTGGCAAACGTCTGGCTCTGCTGGGAAAAGTTAATGATAGTTGGTGTTCAGTGTTGCCAACTTGTCGAATTTTTCGCTAAATCTGGCGACTTTTCAAATGCTTTTGGTGATTTTTTTGTCAAAAGTGACTAGCAACAAATCTAGTGACTTTTTCTGGTGTTATTGGAGACTTTCCTGGTCTTTTGGAGACTCTGAAGTGAAAGCACTATTGTTCTTAAGGTACGTGTCCACCTAGGCGTGCGTTTTCATGCTTCCCTTTCGGTAGCATGGCGTCAAGAAACCCTAGCCGTCGCCTGGAGGTGCCCACTCTTCCTCTTCCTAAAATCCCCGCTCAGATCCATAATACGCAAATGAGGAGCAGGCATGTGGAGCCGATCACTTTTTAGTTATGCTTGAAGACGACCGAAGGTACGAAGGTACCTCACAGTAGCCTCGTGCAGCAGGGTGGTGCAGAGACCATCTGAGGGGCAGGAGCTCAAATTTGAATAAAGGGGAACATGGTGCAAGATTTTTTTTAAAAGATTTTCAAAATTATAATGTAACAATTCCAGCATCCCAACATTACTTTACAGTCATGACCAAAAAGTTTGGTTTCCCTGGCTTTTGTTATGTCCACAGACCTGGTAATGAGGAGGTGGACGAAGAGGTGGCACTTAAACTCGGCTTTATTAATAACTATGTACAATACATATGATGCAGCACTTGGCGGAGCTGTCCGGGCCAGTGAGCTCCAAATGGTGGACACCCCTTATTATAGGGCAGTGTGATGACACGGCACACCGCACTTCATAATAAAACTCCACACAACATCCTTGTAATGAGTTTAATTTTTATGATGATCAGATTGCTTCATATTTATCTACTATAAGCAAAATGAGGCACAGGAGAGAGCAAAAGCAAAAATCATGACTCTGATTATTACAGAAGAAAATCATAGAAAGAAAACTAGAAGAAAGTAAAAAGATTTAAATTTATCAGCAAAAAAATATGTAAAAAAGTAAAGTTGTAATTGGGTCGAAAGTTGGGGGGTAAGATTGCACATTTACATTTTTATTTATCTGGGTTTTTTTTTCGTTTTTTTTTTTTTTTTTTGAGGAAAAAACAAAAATTGCAAGAAAAAGTCTTAAATTAGCAGTTGTCACCCTAAGTAGCAGACTTACCAACCTGTCCAGTCATGTCCTTAACTTACCCACCTTAAAAGAACATACAGTGTTGTATCGATTTAAATACTGATCTCTAAACCTTTATTTAACAGTTGGGTTTTATGTCCACCTGTTGGAATGGAATTATAAATTTCACTTTTTCTTGGTGGCTGGAGCTCCACTCTCTAAAAAAAAGTTGGAGCAGTCTGAACTTTTTCAGTCCAAGCAGGAATAATAACAAACTTAGCTCTAGTCTCTTACATTTACATAAAGAAAGAATGATGCAAAATTACTGTTAAACATCAACACAAATAAATTATAAAAGTTATCTACCCAGCGTTGCCAGAAGCGAAACATTGAAGTATCGTACCAGCGGCTTACAATTATCGTATTTTGCGAAAAATGATCGTACACACCCAGTTTTCATTCTGACATGGCTCAGGACCATCTGCTTCAGAAACACATTATCACAGATTGTGCATATTACAGCCTATAACACAGTTTTACCTTCAAACAATCTAACAGATCAGTTGAAAAAAGCACCTCTACCTGTGTGGAGTACAGGATGAGCCTGGACTCAACGGCCCAAAACATCAGTCGTACTTAACCATCTTCTGTCTGCCTTCTGTTGAATTATTATGTATCAAGGTCTTGCCTCATAAATAGTTTGAGAAGTACTCTGTTTATACATTAGGAATAAACAATCAATCCACCTAAACTACTGCTAAAATGCCTCTGATAATTGAAGAAGAAACCCGTTTCAGTTTTATTGAGAACTACAATTCAGTGACATTTTTGCAGACATTTACATGTTGCAGCAGTGACAGAAAGCTTTAGTACTAATGCCAACAACAGGTTTGAACTACCTAGTAAAGCTGGGGTCTGTCCCCCCCCAACTGTTGCCAGATGTACGATAATTATTGTATTTGAACGATAATGTTGCCCTCTGTACAATTTATGATCAATAATTTCAAAAATCCCCTAATGTACGATAATTTGACCCCTTCATTACATGGCTACGTTAATACATAAGCAAACACAATCAGAATACGGATCCTGTGCATACATACTACATCTGTTTTTACGCATCATCTCATGTGCGCAGGCTGTGTGGAAAAGAAGATGGGAGACTCGTGTTGCAGTAGGAGAGAGACAGCCTTGGATTGACGTTAGTGATGGGATCCACAGTTCACTGAAATGTGCCGAGTCAAGCTAAAAAGATCCATGAGAAATAGTTGTATACCGAATCACTCAGTGCTGTACTGGAGCTCCAATTGTCTACCACTCACTGAACTGAGAGTCGGCTGAACCAAGCAGGCAGGGTTCATTGCTGCTCAGGCGGGGGACTAAGCTGCTGATCCCTGGTTTCCAGTACAGCTCCGGTGAGTGATTCAGTACAGTATGTTCACCCATTTAAACTAGTATTGTCCGTGTACATTACAGCACTAATGCAGGCACAGCAGACTCAACAAGTAAGCAACATCATGAGCAGTTTGAGAAACGAATGGGGGGGGGGGGGGGGGCAACAGACCCCAGTGTTACTGGGTGGTTCAAACCTGTTGTTGGCATTAGTACTAAAGCTTTCTGTCACTGCTGCAATGTGCAAATGTCTGCAAATATGTCACTGAATTGTAGTTCTCAATAAAACTGAAACAGATTTCTGCTTCAGTTACACTGGTAAACACCAAATTTATTGTCTCAGGTTTTTTTTAGCTGATTTAGGGCAGTTTTGATGTGCTGAATCCAAAAATCACATTGGTTTTGCTCAATCAGGTCAACTTTTTGAATTATGGCTACATGTTATATTATATGTTTTTGTTTACATGTACTGTATTTTCGCTTTATATGATGCAAAATTCTTTTTTATGTCTTGAAATTCTCTGAATTTTGAACAATGATGATGAAACATTCAGTTTACATGTACTTACCTTTATATAAAGGTAAGTACATGCACGGTACTAAGTACGTACTAAGTACAGGTTTTTACTTAGCACCTGATCGAGAGAAACGGATGTCATTTTCGGATTCAGCGGTGCAAAATTGTCTTAAATCAGTTCAAAAAACAGACAACTTACAAAAAAATTATTTTTGTAACCCTGTGTTATCAGAGGCATTTTAGCAGTAGTTTAGGTGGATTGATTGTTTATTCCTAATGTATAAACAGAAAACTTCTCAAAATATTTATGAGGCAAACCCTTGATACATGATGATTCAACATAAGGCATATAGAAGATAGACTGATATTTTGGGCCTTTATGTCGAGAATTGCATCCCATCATTGCAAGCAGGTGTTAGTGTGAGTCAAAGTCAATACAACTTTGATCAAGTGATTACCCTTTTTACCGACAATTTATAAATGCAAAATCTCAACTTTGAAGATTGTAAAACGTGGAGTTGGATCTCTATGATTTCTAACCCTTTTTGAAACACTAAAACATCTGGCGAATAAGCAAAATTTAAAGATAATTTACAAGAGGTAATAATGATAACTAGAAAAGCACTCAGAGAGCGCAGATCTCCTCCAAGTACCTCAGTTCCCCCTAATATTGGGATTTTCCCCAAATATAATAGTCCTACATTTATTACCTCTGCCAAGGAGGTTATGTTTTTAGCGACGTTTGTCTGTTTGTCTGTCTGTCTGTTACCAACATAACTCAAAAAGTTATGAACGGATTTTGATGAAATTTTCAGGAAAGGTGTGTAATGGCACGGGGAACAGATGATTAGATTTTGGTGATGATCTGAGAGTGCATACCTCCACCAAGGGCTTTGTTTGTATTTTTGCAGCAGGATTAAACAAAAACTACTAGATGGATTTTGATGAAATTTTCACCAGAGGTGGTTCTTGGGCTACAGAGGAACCCATTATATTTTGGTGATGATCTGAGAATGCATACCTCAGCCAAGGCTCTTATCTTCTCACAGTGTGTTAGCAGCAATACTCCAAAACTGATGGACAGACTTTGATGCAGTTTTCACCACAAGTGGCTATAGGCCTACACACAAACCCTTTACATTTTGGAGGTGATCCATGACAAACAAAAGGAGCCTTGGCGGAGGTATGCACTCTATGAGTGCTTTTCTAGTTTTATCTATATTTTCAGATTCCTTGACCATCAAAACATTTTGGCAATTGGATTCCCATCGATATCTTTATTAGTTCAGTAGTTATTGACAAAAATCACTTTTTCGGTAATGGCGGTTTTCTTCTGGATATAGCTCCATAGCTTTTGAAGATACAACAAATCCATTCACACACTACTGATTCCTCAGTGTCTTGGCTATATTTTGGTGTTTGTTGTATGTTTATATCTTAATTTGTTACCTTACAGTGATGAAAATTCCAAAGATCCCCTATTATTTTCTGTTCTGGATCACAGTATCCGGATTTTTTGCAGGATCAGGATCAGTCTTTGATATTCTGTAGAACCTATTGGGATCTTGTCCTGTATTTTTTTGGCAAGCGTCCTGACCATTTATTGTGGCGTTATATACACATATGCTAAAAATGGCCCTATCTCGCAATGATAAAGAATCCTTTAAAAAATTCCTGGATCCAGATGGTGATCCGGATCACTCCCAAAATCTAATCATTTCTTCCTTGTCCCATTTGGGACTTGTCCTGAAAATTTTGTCAAAATCCGTTCATAGCTTTTTGAGTTATGTTGGTAACAGACAGACAAACAAACAGACAAACAAACCCCGGTAAAAACATAACCTCCTTGGGGAGGTAATAATAATAGGTACTTGTAAAAATGCACAAATGGTTACAAGCCTGGCTGTAGTGTTATAGTTTTGGCAGATGGGATGCAATTCTCAGCAAGTGAGCAGGCTCATCCTGTACTCCACACAGGCAGAGGTGCTTTTTTACTTCCCCCAAGGAGGTAATGTTTTTACCAGCGTTTGTCTGTCTGTCTGTCTGTCTGTCTGTTACCATCATAACTCAAAAAGTTATGAACGGATTTTGACGAAATTTTCAGGAAAGGTGTGTAATGGCATGGGGAACAGATGATTAGATTTTGGTGATGATCTGAGAGTGCATACCTCCACCAAGGTTTTTTTTGTATTTGTGCAGCAGGATTACACAAAAACTACTGGATGGATTTGGATGAAATTTTCACCACATGTGGTTCTTGGCCTACAGAGGAACCCATTACATTTTGGTGATGATCTGGGAATGCATACCTCAGCCAAGGCTCTTCTCACAGTGTGTCACCCACAATACTCCAAAACTAATGGACAGACTTTGACGCAATTTTCACCACAAGTGGCTATAGGCCTACACACAAACCCATTACATTTTGGAGGTGATCCATGAGGGACTGAAGGAGACTTGGCGGAGGTATGCGCTCTCTGAGTGCTTTACTAGTTTTTCAACCAATCTGTTTTGTCAACCAGTCTGAGACCGGAACGGTGACTGACCGGGCCGCAGCCAGTGAAGCGACGGGCACCGCTGAGGACAACGTGCTTTCAGCATATGGATGATTCGGTTCGGCACGCGAACAGTTTTCAGCATGCCCAGGTGGCGGCTCCAGACGGAGAGGCTCCGCGCGGGTCGGCTGCTGCAGTGTGGGATCCAGGCCCCAGCATCATGAAGACTGACCACGGGGGTCCGACAGCTCCAGGGAGGCAGCCACCACGAGCCTGTTTCAAAGCCCCCAAATGAAGCCGGGGGTGGGGGGGGGGGCTGCGACAAGCCTCTTTTCTCCAGGGGAAAAGCCCCCACAGAGCCGCCTCAAAAGCCCTCAGGCTTAACTGTTTTCCCCCACCTGACCCACCATTTGCATGGAGGACTGTGCATAAGAGACTTAAAGTTGTTTAAAGTGTTCGTAGTTCTCTGTCAGTTAGGAGCACAGCTGTTTTTTTTTTTTGTTTTTTTTTTTTTTTTTTTAAAGTTGCAGAATAATCCACTTCGCCGTGCAGGCCATGTGGTAGTCGACCCAGGGGTCCTATTTTAGTTGTTTAGTGTTTTTATCCTCTGATTTTCCTTTTGGACTGTTTTATTTTGTGTGTTTTGGTTTTATGTTTCCAAATTAGGGTGGGTTTAATTCGGTGTGTGTTTTTCTACTTCGTAAAGGGGGGGAGGATGTTGTGTAGGGTTTTCCGGGCCAGCTAGCCCCAAATGGTGGATGCCCCATATTATAGGGCGGTGTGATGATGCCGCCTTCTGGTCGCATCACCACACCGCCCTATAATATGGGGCGTCCACCATTTGGGGCTAGCTGGCCCGGACAGCTCCGCCAAGTGCTGCATCTTATGTATTGTACATAGTTAGTAATAAAGCCGAGTTCAAGTGCCACCTCTTTGTCCATCTCCTCAATACCAGGTTTGTGGACATAACAAAAGCCAGGGAAACCAAACTTTTGGTCATGACTGTACAGAAATGTTGGGATGCTGGAATTGTTACATTATAATTTCGAAAATCTTTAAAGAAAATCTTGCTCCATGTTCCCTTTTTTTTTTTTTTTCAAATTTGAGCTCCTGTCCCTCAGATGGTCTCTGCACGGCGCTGCTGCGTGAGGCTGCTGTGAGGTACCTTCGTACCTTCGGTCGTCTTCAAGCATAACTAAAAAGTGATCGGCTCCACACGCCTGCTCCTCATTTGCGTATTATGGATGTGAGCGGTGATTTTTGAAGGAGGAGGAGTGGGCACCTTCAGGCGACGGTTGGGGTTTCTTGACGCCACGTTATTAGAGTGCATGAGGGGCATGATACATAGACAATGAATGGGAAGCGTGAAAACACACGCCTAGGTGGACACGTACCTTAAGAACAATAGTGCTTTCATGTCAGCGTCTCCAAAACACCAGGAATGTCGCCAGTAACACTAGTCAAAGTCGCTAGATTTGTTGCTAGTTGCTTTTGACAAAAAAAAAAAAAAGTTACCAAGAGGATGTGAAAAGTCGCCAGATTTAGCAAGAAAGTCGACAAGTTGGCAACACTGGCTACTTGGCCTGACCACCACTGTCTAGTCTTTTTGTTGCAAATTCCCAATTCATTGGAAAACTCAACCAGGCCAACCATGCGAAACAGCTCTGTGATAATCATCACTGAAAGCTGTCTATACCCCACAGGACGCCATAGGACATTGTGCCACTGACTACACCAAAGCAACAAGACAGAATACTCTGGGAATCATAATAAAGGGGGGAAGGGAACATCTCTGATTACCTTTAACTACTGGTGGCCTGACACTGAAGGAGATCCAAGAGAAGCTGCTCAGTGAAGGCTAACTCACTCATATTTGCAACAAGCTTGGTAGTAACCATACATTTGTTTAGTAATAATAATAATAATAATAATAATACATTAGATTTGTACTTTTCATTACAGGCAATCTCAAAGTGCTACAAAATAACGCAGAATAAAAGTTAACAACACTATTAAAATACTAAAAAAGGTAAGCTAAAGTAGGGAAAGGCCCTCTTAAACAGAAGGTGTTTTCAAGCCTTTTTTGAAAGTGTCAGTTGTTTGGGGAGCTCTCAGGTAATCAGGGAGAGCATTCCACAAACGAGGGGGCTGGCGAACAGAAAGCTTGATCTCCCATGGTGCAGCCACGGCTGGCGTGTGAGCCATTCATCATTCCTTTCCCAGTGTCTGTCAGTTTCTCCCAATGTACCCATCTCCCGTGTCTGCCGCCACCCTCGGCCCCTTTGGCACCTCTCAAGCCTTCAGCATAATTCAGGTTTACCCATTCCTAGAGCGCATGCCAAGTCTTTTCTATCATCCCCTCATCTTCCACGGCTAAATAAACTGCCATGGGATATTTATTAATTCATTGTTCACACTTGGCTGTGTTTTGATGGTAAGTAAAGAGATTGTTCCTGGAGGATTGTGATATTTTCTGATATTTTGCAGGATCTCAGCAAATTGTTTCCAGGTTCACCTCTTTTTTATTTTTGACTCACAGTAACGGTAGCCTCAGAAAGTAACAAAAAGAGAGTAGCACTGCTTGGAGGGGGTAGTAACTGCAACCCCTGGCAAAAAATATGAAATCACCAGTCTTGGAGGTTGTTCATTGTTTCATTTTGTGAATTAAAAAAAAAAAAAAACCTAATCACAAGCATGTCACAAAACAGTTTTTTTTATTCAAAATGCCAACCTTCCTGCTTAAAGAAACATGAAAAAAAATGAAAGTTGTTGTAGTTAATTGTATTTTTTTGTATTAGGTCAAGTGGAGGAAAAAAAAATGTAGATGCATTTACTCAGTTACTTGAACTAAAGTGACTTTTATTAAAAGAAAAGTACTTTATGTCATGTCCTGGTGAGCGCTCGCCCCCACCATCCTGCTTCTCTGCTCTACTGATTACCTCATCTGACGCACCTGCTGATTCTGCTGAGCCAGCGTTTATAAGGAAGCGCTCTTCGATGATTCAACGCTGGCTCGTTTGGGTTGCTGCCAACTAAGCGGTGCGTCTCCAGGGGTCTCGGTGCGCTCACCTGCCCGTTGTTCCTCTGCTGCAGTTCCTCTACTCCACCCGGTCAGACGCAGCTCATCATTCCCCTTCGCAGCAGTTCCGACCTGCTGGTCCGTCTCCTTCGCTGGGTTCTGAGCCAGTCTCTCTCTCTCTCCCACATAAGCGGAATTATTTAGATTTCCCAATCCTTCTCCATTCCTCCTACTAATCAGCCTGGTCCCTCCCTCTGCAGGTTTGCTGCTCCTCTGGCAAGTGACTGGTTTTTCCTCAAGTTCACTCTTTTGAAATTCAATAAACAAACATATTTTGTGTGTGTTTCTCTTGGTGTTGCACTCTGCATTTAGGCTGATTGTCCAGTCAATATGACAGAACGAGCCAGCCAGGGTCATGGCCTAGCAGGTGCCACAGCAACAGAGCACACCATGCTCCACCGCCTCGACGTTACAGAGAGGCGGGTGGCTGAACATACTCAGCTACTGCAAACCATTACGCAACAGCTGAATGTACTTTCTGATCATTTGTCCCGCACGTCTGCTCCAGTTGCTCTGCCCCCATCTGCTCCTCCGACTTCTTCCACCATCCGCCAAACTCTTTCCATTCCCACTCCTGCCCTGTTGGCGGGGGAGGTGGGGGGATGTAAAGATTTCCTTTGTCATATTCAGCTTTATTTTTAGCAGGTGAAGGGGGAGTACCCAGATGACATATCTAAGATTCACCAGTTCACCATCCTCCTTTGGGACCGAGGTCTTAGTTGGGCTCGGTCTGTAATCGATAGCCGTAGGGACGCACCACCTACGTTTGACCAATTCATGACTGATTTCTCCCGCACATTCAACCATACCGAGAGTGAAGGGAATATCATGAGTCACCTATTGTCGCTCCACCAGGGCAGCCGGTCAGTGGCCGACTTCTCGGTGGAGTTCTGAGTCGAAGCGGCGGAATCAAGGTGGAACAAGGTTGCTCTACGCAACGCGTTCCTCCAATGTTTAAATCCTCGCCTCCGCAACGACCTGGCAGTTCATGCCATTCCTGCCACCCTGAACGGCCACATTGATCAAGCAGTCGGGTTAGATAACCAGTGCTGCGAGCGTGCTAGGGAGCGCGGCGCCTCCTCTTGCCCGTTCCCCACACGTGTGCCCTCAGCGGCTGCTGACCTAGGTCAGTCTGAGCCCACCGCTGAAGCCATGGAGCTCAGCACTGCTCACCTTCCGTGGGCAGAGGTGGAGCGGCAGTGGCGGATTGAGGCGTGTGTCTACTGTGACTCATTGAGGCACAAGCGAGACATGTGTAACATGCGGCCAAAAGACAGCCTGTCAGTAGCCGTGGGGGGTCTGGTGGGCAGGACACATTCTCATCCCCCCGGTAATTTTTCTATTTCAGCCCTGGTTCAGTTGCCAGGGGTCAAGAGGAGAGTCTCTGCCCTTATTGATTCCGGGGCAGAAGGTAACTTTATCTCCTCCCAACTTGTTCAGGAGATGAGGATTCCAACAGTCAAATAGCCAGTTCCTCGCCCTGTGCATACCCTTTCTGGCCAGACGGTTGCGTCCGTTATTCATTGCACGAGGCAGCTTTCCATCCTTCTGTTCGGTAACCACCGGGAGAGGCTTACTTTTTACATGTTTCCACGTGCCTCTCATGCGGTGGTTTTAGGGTATCTGTGGCTCCGGAGGCATAATCCTATTCTCAATTGGGCACAAAATACCATCACCTCCTGGAGTCCTAATTGTTTGGCGACATGCTTAAGTTCGGCTGAGCGTTCGCCGTCCCTCCCTGTCTCCTCCCCTCAGGTTTGGCCGCTGGACCTCAGCCTCGTGCCCGAGGTTTACCACAACCTCAGGGAGGTCTTTAGCAAGTCACGGGCATTAGCACTTCCCCCGTATCACTCGTATGACTGTGCCATCGACCTCCTCCCGGGAGCGCGGTTGCCGTCCAGCAAGCTCTACAATAGTTCCGGACCTGAAAGGGAGGCGATGGAGAGGTATATTAAAGACTCTCTGAACGCCGGCCTCATTCGGCCATCCTTGGCTCCTCTCGGGGCAGGGTTTTTCTTTGTGGGAAAGAAGGATGGGTCTTTGCGTCCGTGCATCGACTACCATGAACTAAATTCAATTACTGTCAAAAATAAATATCCTCTGCCCCTGATGAACTCCGCTTTTGAGCTCCTGCAGTGCTTGAGCGTATTCTCTAAACTCGACCTGTGTAATGCTTACCATCTTGTCAGAATACGCGAGGGGGGACGAATGGAAAACAGCATTTAAAACACAACTTGGGCAATTTGAATCTCTAGTTATCCCTTTTGGTTTAACTAATGCCCCCGCTGTTTTCCGCCTCATTATTAATGATGTCTTCCGCAACATGATAAACCGGTTTGTTTTCATCTATTTAGATGACATTCTGATTTTTTCTCACTCGCCCGAGGAGCATCAAATTCATGTTAGAGCCGTGTTACAATGGCTCTTAGAGAACCAGTTGTATGTCAAGGCAGAGAAGTGTGAATTTTCCACTAATTCCACTTCTTTCCTTGTCTTTGTGATAGTGGAGGGGGAGCTGAGAGCCGACCCGGCCAAGGTGAAAGCTGTGCTAGGTTTGCGAATTTTTATCGCAAGTTCATCTGTAGCTATAGAGGGATAGCTCAGCCTTTAACCCAGCGGACCTCCGTTAAGGTACCATTTTTATGGACCGAGGCAGCTGAACATACCTCTGTGAAATTGAATCGGTGAATTCCAAAAGGGCCCAAGTCCACACTTTTTCAAAGGGGACTTGGGCCCCTTTTGAATTCACCGATTCAATTAAAGGGCATGTTCTCTGACAAACCCATCTTGACTCAGGTTGATCCCCAGCTCCAATTTACCCTGGAGGTGGATGCTTCAGAAACGGGGGTGGGCACGGTTCTGTCCCAGCGCTCAGCCTCGGACTTGAAGCTCCGCCCGTGCGCGTATTTCTCTCGGTAGCTCACCCCAGCCGAGAGGAATTACGATGTCAGAGATTGAGAGCTATTGGCCATTAAATTGGCTTTTGAGGAATGGAGACATTGGCTGGAGGGAGCTGTCCATCCTGTAGTCGTGTGGACCGACCACAAGAACCTCGAGTATCTGCGGTTGGCCCGCCGGCTGAATTCCAGGCAGGCTCGCTGGGCCTTATTTTTCCAGTGTTTCAATTTCACTGTCACCTATAGGCCCAGCTCCTGTAATGGTAAGCCTGACACTCTGTCCAGACAGTTCAGCCAGGACCCGGCTGACCCCCATTCCCACTCCCAAACCATTCTTCCACCTTTAAGCTTCCTGGGCACCCTTACCTGGGAGATCGAGAAGATAGTCCGCCAGGCCCAGTCCTCTGAGCCCGAACCAGCAGGTTGTCCCCCTAACCGCCTTTACATCCCTGCCACCCTCCGCAGTGAAGTTATCCAGTGGGGGCACGCCGGACATCTCGCCTGCCACCCTGGAGTGGTGCGCACTGTGGACATTATCAGGCGAGCATTCTAGTGGCCCAGGCTGCGGCGGGACGTGCTGGAGTATGTGAAGGCTGGCCAAACCTGTGCCCGTAACAAATCCTCTTCTACCCACCAGCTGGTCTTCTTCACCCCCTCCCTGTCTCCAGCTGGCCTTGGTCCCACATTGCCATGGATTTTGTCACTGGTCTCCCTCCCTCCCACGGCAACACCGTCATCCTGACTATTGCGGACAGATTTTCCAAGGCCGTTCACCTGGTTCCTCTCCCTAAGCTGCCATCTGCCTCCAAGACCCCTGATTTACTATCTCATCACGTCATCAGACTGCATGGTATTTCAATGGACAATGTGTCCAACCAGGCCAAAGCCTTGCCGTCTGGAGCCTCCACCCGGGCATGCTGCAGACTGTTCGCGTGCCGAACTGAATCATCCATCTGCCAAAAGCACGTTGTCCTCAGCGGCACCCGTCGCTTCACTGACTGCGGCCCAGTAAGTCGCTATCCCGGTATCCCGCCGGCACAAACCTGAAGCCAGTCCATAACATGGAACGGCGCCTTACTTGTTTTCATGCACTATCGTTGCACTCCCGGTGGCTCTGCGTGCTTGTTTGGCCTGGGACCTCCACCGTGCTGCAGCGGTTCCATTGTCAAAGTGTTTGCTCTGGACCCTTCACATGCCGTCTCCATCGTCGACTGCGGCTTGTCTCGAGTACAGAAGCAGTCCAGTACCTTTCCAGTGTTGCTCGTAGAAATGGACCCTCCACCCGTCAACTTGGTCGCTCCCACTACAGCCAGCCGAGCGCGGACATTGAAGACATCGGGCTCCTCCACTGAGCCACTCTCCTCCAGAGAGCATAAATTGTGCGCTTCGGTGTCGGTTGCTGATGCGGACTTCTCACCCGTCTGCTCAGTCGCCACCCCTGTTGCTTTTTGGGTGAGGGCACAGGAGCAGTGCAGCTCCTCCTTCCTGTCGTCTGAAGCACTCCACCGCGCTGCGCGTTGTCTCTGTGCCCGGCTGCTACCGCTGTGCTTCGGGGCTCTCAGCGTGCTTGCGCACCCCCTCCCGCTGCTCCAACTCCGGCTGCGGGGAAAACGGGTCCGAGAATGATCACTGCTCCCCCTCTGTGCCATCTTCACTCTCCACACTGTGCTCACCCACAGTGCTGCAGTCACTCTCAGCTCGGAATTCTCCCTGTTTGCTGCGTTCACTCGCTGTGCTGTACTTTTCGGTGGGCTCGTTGTTCTCAATGAGCACAGGCTCCCCCTCTTGTGGCTCCGATTCCACCGTGTTAGCTAGCTTGTAGCCTGTAGCATCTAGCTTCTGTGTCTGGCGCCCATATAGTTCTGTGTCTAACTTCTTCGTTGCTACTAGCTGGGACGTTAGCTCCCCTGAGCTAGCTAGCTTTGTGCCCTTTGGCACCAATAGCATCTCAATCCACAGCCTCGTGCTACGTGTGTGTTCAGCAAAGTGGCTAGCAAGCAGTTCAACAACATCTGCATATTACTCTGTCTCCCCTAAGGTGAGGAAAATTCTCTGACCGTCTACGCAGAATTTACGAACCAGAAGTGCTCGATTCCTTTCTCTGTTGAGCTTACCCATGCTCAAGGTTGCAATGTACATCTCGAACGCGGCCAACCAGCGAGACCACACGACTGCCGGTTCCCCGGGGTACTTCAGAAACGCCTGTAGAGGTGCCCCGCACACCTCCATGAGTTAATCCTCAGTCGCCAAATGTTATGTCCACAAAACCTGGTATTGAGGAGATGGACGAAGAGGTGGCACTTGAACTCGGCTTTATTAATAACTGTGTCCAATACATACGATCAGATTATTTCATATTTATCTACTATAGGCTAAATGAGGCACAGGAGAGAGCAAAAGCAAAAATCATGACTCAGATTTGATTATTACAGAAGAAAAACATAGAAAGAAAACTAGAAGAAAGTAAAAAAGTTTTAAATTTGTCAGCAACAAAAATATATTAAAAAGTAAAGTTATAATAGGGATGAACGTTGGGGGGGGATTGCACATTTACATTTTTATTTGTCTGTTTTTTTTATTTTTGAGGAAAAAACAAAAAATTGCAAGAGTCTTAAATTAGCAGTTGTCAACCTAAGCAGCAGACTTACCAACCTGTCCAGTCATGTCCTTAACTTACCCACCTTAAAAGAACGTACAGTGTTATATCCATTTAAATACTGATCTCTAAACCTTTATTTAACAGGTGGGTTTTATGTCCATCTGTTAGAATGGAATTATAAATTTCACTTTTTCTTGGTGGCTGGAGCTCCACTCTAAAAAAAAGTTGGAGCAGTCTGAACTTTTTCAGTCCATGCAGGAATAATAACAAACTTAGCTCTAGTCTCTTACATTTACATAAAGAAAGAATGATGCAAAATTACTGTTAAACATCAACACAAATAAATTATAAAAGTTATCTACACAGCGCTGCCAGATGCGAAATGTTGAAGTATTGTACTAGCGGCTTACAATTATCGTATTTTGAGAAAAATTATCATACACACCCAGTTTTCATTCTGACATGGCTCAGGACCATCTGCTTCAGAAACACATTATCACAGATTGTGCATATTACAGCCTATAACACAGTTTTACCTTCAAATAATCTAACAGATCAGTTGAAAAAAGCACCTCTACCTGTGTGGAGTACAGGATGAGCCTGGACTGAACGGCCCAAAACATCAGTTGTACTTAACCATCTTCTGTATGCCTTCTGTTGAATTATTATGTATCAAGGTCTTGCCTCATAAATAGTTTGAGAAGTACTCTGTTTATACATTAGGAATAAACAATCAATCCACCTAATATAATATATATATATAATATAATGCCAACAACAGGTTTGAACTACCTAGTAAAACTGGGGTATGTCCCCCCTCCCACTGATGCCAGATGTACGATAATTATTGTATCTGTTGCCCTTGTACAATTGCCCTTAATGTTGCCCTCTGTACAATTTACGATCAATAATTTCAAAAATCCCCTAATGTACGATAATTTGACCCCTTCATTTCATGGCTACATTAATACATTAGCAAACACAATCAGAATACGGATCCTGTGCATACATACTATATCTGTTTTTACGCATCATCTCATGTGCTGATAAGACTGTTTTAGGACTTATTTCAGAGATCACCGAATACAAACCTGTAAATGTTTGTTCCAGTGCTGAAAATGCAACCAAAACTACAGACAAGCCATTTTGTTACTCTGCTCAAGTGACATGTGACAGTCAAGGTGAGGGTGAAGAAACATTAAGCACTGCTCCCCCACACCTGAGATGGCACCCTAATGTCAAATTAGACCATCTCTCAGAGGGTGTTCGGGAGGTGGTTCGGCAGATGTTCTATGAACAGTCTGATGTGTTTGCTCATGATGAAGGAGACATTGGATGTATTCCTAGACTACAACTAAAAATCAACACCACTGACAACACACCTGTGCAGAAAAGTTACAACTCCATTCCAAGACTACTATATAAAGAAGTGAAGGAGTATGTTCAAAACCTTTAAAGCAGGGGTTGGATCAGAAAATCAGTGTCAAGCAACTCGTCGCTACTAGTGTGTGTGTGTAAAAAGGACAATACTTTGCGCTTGTGTGTTGATTTTCGTGAGCTGAACCGAAAAACCATACCTGACAGGCATCCGTTACCACGGATACAAGATCTACTGGACAGTCTTGGGGGTAACTCCTGGTTTTCCATATTGGATCAGGGAAGTGCCAACCATCAGGGTTTTGTAAGTGAGGAGTCAAGACATTTAACCACTTGCACTCCGTTGTTCCGCGGGCGGGCAAGTCTCTGCGTTCTAGGGTGCACGAGGGCGCACGAGAGCGCCCTCGTGCGCGCTTGGATGCATGACGCATGATGGTGGTGATGGTGACGTAGTGGCGTCCAAGCGCCACTAAAAAAAAAAACTGCAGAGACAGCCGCGAACAAATTAGTTCATCTGATTGACCTCTCATTCGACTAATAAGAGCCTTGAATTGGGTTTCTGAAACCTTGAAGAGCCAATGAATGAAAATCTAGGAAGGAGGACCCGCCTACTGTGAATGCAGGAGCCAATTGAAGCACAGAAATTCAGGCTGGGTGAAGAGAGATTTACTGTTGCAACAGATGAAAACAAAGGACGCTGGACGAATCTACTACAGACCCAGGCTCACCCAGCAGCATGGAGAACACCCACAAGTGGGACCTGCACTCATTCCAGCAGAATAGACGGAGGCCGACGACAAAAGTCGTAAATCATTCGCCAAAACGGCAATAATGGAATTATGTTTTGATCGGGATCCATGAGCGGAGCAGCGTCGCGTTCGTCTGACAATGGGGGAAGAGATGTTCGCCACGACTCTGCTGCTTTGAAGAGGTAAGGTGTTATAAGCTAAATTATTATTTATCCCTGAAAACTGTAATCCAAAAATGACTTTTGACCGATCGGTAAATTACAACTGTACTGCGCACGAAGTACGAAGTGCATGTGCCGCGATAAACGGTTCATTTGCTGTGTTCGGACCGTGAACCCCCCCCCCCCCCCCCCGCTGCAGAAGAGGAGCGGGGGGGGGCGTTCACGGTCCGAACGCCCCCCGGTCCGCGGGGGGAAGCATATGAGTCTATTCCATCATGTAGCGATGGCTCTCTTCTGTAGCGAGGGGGGGGGGGCGTTCACGATCCGTTCACGGTTCCCCCCCCCCACACACACACACAGTAGCGGGGGGGGGGGGAGCCGCTGTGAAAACATGCAAGGAGTGTAATCCGTCATGTAACGAGGGCCGAACTCGGTCCTTGGTAGCGGGGGGGGGACGACCCCCCGCCCACACACACACACACACAGACACAGCCCTGAGTGTGACCTTTCATTAGAGCCTAAAATGAAGATTCTACATTGAATTATTCAAAACTTACAGACGTTTTTCCAAACTGTGCCATTTGGCACAATTTGGCACAGTTCCAAAACGCCTGGGAACAGCCTGAGAACAAAGCTGTGTAAAATATTCATTTTTTGTGGTATTGTTACCAAATTTGGATCTCAGCTTGATAACACTTGGTTCTACATTTCTGTTGCATTTTCCAGCCAGATCGGACAGCTGTGTGTTATTTACAAGCATTTGTATCCAAAAAAACACTGTGTCCAATTTTTTTTTCTTCAAGTTCAGTATGTTTAGATGACTGTAACTCAGTGGCCGGAGCACGTAGAGAGATTATGTTTTTTTTGCCAAAAAATTCAAAGTGTTTTCTTTTAAATGAGACCAACCCCATGAAGATGCTGCAAAGGGTTGAAGAACAGCTTTCGATTTACTTTGGGCACGTTATTTTTTTGGCATTTTTAGGAAAATTGCCCGGAGTGCAAGTGGTTAACTGCTTTTAGCACACCCTGGGGACTATATGAGTGGGTGTGGGTTCTATTCGGGTTGTCAAATGCACCGGCCGCATTCCAAAGGTGTATGGAGGGGGTGTTAGAAGGGATCAGAGACGAGTGTTGCGTTCCTTACTTGGACGATGTACTGTGTTACTCCAAAACCTTTGATGAGCACGTAGAACACCTTAAACAGGTTTTGTGCAAAATTCGACAACACGGTATAAAACTTCGGCCAGCCAAATGTGAACTGTTCAAAAACCAAATACGTTACCTGGGTAGACTGATGTCAGGATAAGGAGTCCAGATTGACCCAAAAGACTTGGATGCTGTTTTCGCTCTGAAAGAAAAGAAACCTCACACAGTTGGAAAACTTAGAACGTTACTGGGTTTTCTCAGTTATTACCGATCATTTATTCAGGATTTTTCACGTCTGGCGAGACCCTAGTTCGAACTCCTCCAGAGCACTAATGAAACAAGCAATGACAATAAACCAGCACCAAAGAGGAGTAAATGACAAACAAAGAAAGGAGACAAAAACTAGCTTCCTTCTCGCACACCAATAATATGGACCAGTGAACATCAGGAAGTTGTGTCAAGATTTGTGGACATTCTGACTAATCTTCCCATTCTAGCCTATCCCAATTTGGACCCTCCATTTGTATTGCATACAGATGCGTCAAACAAAGGCCTGGGAGCCGTCTTATATCAAAAACAAGAAAACAAACTTAGGGTGATTGGCTATGGATCCAGAACTCTCACACCTGCCGAGAAGCTACAATGCTCCGCACTGTGTTTATATATCTATATATTTATTCCATCTAGCTGCAATGCTCTGCATCGTGTATCTATATATTTATGTTTATATGTACATATGTATACTCGCTGCTCTTGTTTTTTCTTACCTTCTGATTGTTGCTCCGAGTGTTGCTATCCCTGTGCTGTTGCAATCCTGGAATTTCCCCATTGTGGGACTAATAAAGGCTTATCTTATCTTAAGAATTATCACTTACATTCCGGTAAATTAGAGTTTCTAGCTCTCAAGTGGGCCATCTGCGACAAATTCCGCGACTATCTGTGTTATGCACCGACTTTTACTGTCTATACGGATAACAATCCTTTAACCTATGTCCTCAGTTCAGCCAGGTTGAATGCAGTGGGTCATAGGTGGGTTGGGGAGTTGGCTGACTTCCATTTTGATATCAAGTATAGGCCAGGGGAGAGGAATGCAGATGCAGATATGTTGTCCAGACACCCATTAGATCTGCAAGAACAAATGAATGAGTTCACAGCGACAGTTTTACCGGAAGTAGTGTCCGCAGTGTGGCAAGGGAGTAAGGCAGCACAAAACAGTGATGTACCATGGATAGCTGCATTACAACTGAGTTCTAATGACAACAATGTGCCAACTGACAGTGTTTTGAGCATGACACCTAAAGACATCAATGCTGCTCGACAAGATGATGAGTCAATTAGAGAAGTAATCTCACTCAAACTCAAAGGATGGACACCAAACGATAAAGATAAACAAACAATGAGTAAACAAACACGGAGACTACTGTATGAGTGGAACAAGTTGGAAGTTGACAATGGATTATTGTACAGAAAAACAGAACACAACAAACAACTTGTCCTACCTCAACAGCTAAGGCCGTTGGTGTTAAAGAGTTTACACAATGACATGGGTCACATAGGGTGTGATAAGGTGATACATCTGGCCCGTGAGCGTTTCTATTGGCCATATATGCAACAAGATGTTGAAGATTATGTAATAAAAAAATGTCTGTGCATCAAACAAAAACGCCCAAATGTTCCCCAGAGAGCTCCAATGGGATCTATCACCACCAGAATCAGAATCAGAATCAGAATCAGAATCAGAATCAGGTTTATTGCCATTGTTCATGTAGTACACAAACTAGGAATTTGTCTCGGTACAATGCTGCAACATTAAACATGATAAGATAAAAGAAATAAACTATACATGTAATAAAGTGTAGGATAAGATTAAGTGATACTGGTCAACAGTTAAAATATATTAGCCAGCAGCAGATACTGTGGAGAACTATATAGTGCAGTCGGTAATGCAGGAAGAAAACAGTGATGATTGACATGAGTCTGGTTGAGCTGCTGTACATAGTGCATACATAGTGCTCCCTTTGAGTTAATCTCCATCGACTACTTACACCTTGAGCCAAGTAAAGGAGGGTATGAGTACATCCTCATACTAGTGGACCATTTCACTCATTTCGCACAGGCATACCCTACAAGGAATAAATCAGACAAAGCAGCTGCAGAAAAGATATTTCAGGATTTTATTCCTCGTTTTGGGTACCCTGAGAAGTTGCATCATGATCAGGGACATGAGTTTGAAAACAGTCTCTTCCACAGATTACAACTGTCTGGAATTTCTCACTCACGAACCACTCCATACCATCCGCAGTGCAACCCCGTGGAGCGCCTGAATCGTACACTACTCCAAATGCTTCGTACCCTACAGGAGGAGAAAAAAAGTGAATGGAAGGATCACCTACCCCAAATTGTACATGCTTACAATTGTACAAGACACGAGTCAACAGGCTATTCTCCATTTTTCCTTTTATATGGCAGAGTCCCAAGGTTGCCTGTAGATCTACTATTGAACCAGACAAAAGACACTGACACACACAACCATCAAACCTACGCTTTGTTGCTTACAAAATCGCTGCAGACAACAGTCAAAAGTCTTCAGATAAAGGCAAAAAGCAGTACGACAAACGCATAAAAGGTGTCACACTCCAACCAGGCGACAGGGTGTTGGTCAGAAACCTCTCTGAAAGAGGAAGTCCAGGGGAACTGCGCGCTTACTGGGAGTCAGCAGTACATCGCGTAGTTGAGAGAGTGGGAGATGGACCAGTCTATAAAGTACAAGCAGAGAGAGGCAGCAAAGTGATGCGAGTGTTACACAGAAACCTGTTGTTGCCTGTAAATGACTTGCCTTTAGAAGAAGAACTGCCTGCTAAAAGAAAAGACAAAACAGAAACGAAAGAAGAGGACAGAGACAAATCCTAACACTGACAACACAGACAATGACAGCTCGGAGGAAGAAGAGGAAAATACTTACCGCTACAATCTCCGTAGCCAAATCCTATGTTACAGACTCATAAATCCTCAGCAAAATGCCTCAAATCTCCCAGACCAAAACACTCAGCAACCAGTACCTGTCATGCCAGAGCAAAATCCTCAAAATCAGCAAAGGCTTCGTGCGACAGCTAGAGAGTTCTGCCCACCAGTAAGACAGGAACCGGTCCCTGTTCAGCGGGATGCTGAGGAGCAAATGGATGGACCAGCTTTGCTGCAGGAAGAACGTCAAGGACAAGTGGAGGTGATGGATGGAGATAATGGAGAACAGGAGGAACCGAGAAGGTCACAGCGGAGAGCAAGGCCAGTAGAGAGACTTACCTACGACGCCCTGGGACAGCCATTGTACCAGCCTTGGACTGCAGACGTAAGACCTCTCTTACTCCCTACCCCTGTGCCGCTAACTCAAAACTATATGCCATTCCCATACCCCACCCAACCTCAGTCCTATGGTTATAACTGGTACACTCTCATGCATTAAGTCACCCTAGAACATGAAATGTCGGGAGACATTTATTTGAAGTGGGGGGGAGTGTAGAGGCTTGGAAATAGTTAATAGTTATGTAAAAGGTGCTAAAAAGACATTTGGATAAAAAAAATAAAAAAAAAACAAACAGGCACCCCTACAATTTTTATTTTATTCTTTAATTGTTTTATTTTTCTACAATGCATTTGTAATTCATCTGGTTCCATTATAACTCATGTGAGTTGAGTGCAGTTCCATACGCTGACCAATAGATGCCCCCCCCCACTGTTGCCAGATGTACGATAATTATTGTATTTGAACGATAATGTTGCCCTCTGTACAATTTACGATCAATAATTTCAAAAATCCCCTAATGTACGATAATTTGACCCCTTCATTACATGGCTACATTAATACATTAGCAAACACAATCAGAATACGGATCCTGTGCATACATACTACATCTGTTTTTACGCATCATCTCATGTGTGCAGGCTGTGTGGAAAAGAAGACGGAAGACTCGTGTTGCAGTAGGAGAGAGGCAGCCTCGGATTGACGTTAGTAATGGGATCCACAGTTCACTGAAACGGGCCAATGTAGAGGCTTGGAAATAGTTAATAGTTATGTAAAAGGTGCTAAAAAGACATTTGGATTAAAAAAAAAAACAGGCACTCCTACAATTTTTATTTTATTCTTTAATTGTTTTATTTTTCTACAATGCATTTGTAATTCATCTGGTTCCATTATAACTCATGTGAGTTGAGTGCAGTTCCGTATGCCGACCAATAGATGGCGCATGTTGCACAATGATAGAGAGTACACTCGCGCACCGGAGGACGAAGAATAAACTCCTCTGTGTGAAGTAATGGCACGAAACGTGTGTTCTATCTATTCTTCTATCACAGGTTGGTAAACACTAATAATTCAAGAGTGCAATATAAACTGTAAGAGTCCTAAGATGTCCAAGATTATATTGTGATAAGTGTGGGATGAAAAACGGGTTTGTAAGGGTATTTCTGTTAAAGTTGATGTGGTGTTGTATAAGCTAACCTGCTAGTGCTAACGATCGAGTGTATGGGACGTGCAGCGAGGGTGAAGTCCGCCTACATGTTAGGAACCATTTGATTACTTTAGTTAAAGACATTTATGAAACGGTTTTCATACAATATGACATTTACTGGTTTTATTTGTCACCAAGTGTGCATATTTCGGGTTTATTACCGAATACCAGGAATACTATTGTAAAAGTGTATTAGATACACAGTGGCCAGGTTAATGCATTGTTAAGAATAATGCCACATACTGTACATTTATGACAGTGCTTAAAACGATTAATTTAAATGTAAATTCATGGGTTATTGTTTAAAATATAAATATTTGATCAAGTTAAAAGCTATATACATGGGAAGGAGATATAAAAACAATAATTCATTTCATGTTAAGATAATTTGTTAAAAATGTTAAGTATACAGTTAATGTCACATTGAAAATTGTGATAAATAGACATGATTGTGTTTTGTTTAATGGTGATGTGATCAGATAATAAGAGAGAAACTATGGACTTTGATAGTAAATACTAGTCAGTCGATGCTGGTCATGTGAATGATTTGGACGAAGAATAAACTCCTCTGTGTGAAGTAACGGCACAAAACGTGTGTTCTATCTATTCTTCTATCACAGGAGAGTTGACTTCCACATACACGTTGCCTCCTCCTGGGCCGCTACCCAGGGGAGCAACACCAAGTCAAGCTAAAGAGATGCATGAGAAATAGTTGTTCACCGAATCACTCAGTGCTGTACTGGAGCTCCAACTGTCTATCACTCACTGAACTGAGAGTCGGCTGAACCGA
Source organism: Pholidichthys leucotaenia (assembly GCA_020510985.1). Lineage (NCBI taxonomy): Eukaryota > Metazoa > Chordata > Actinopteri > Cichliformes > Pholidichthyidae > Pholidichthys > Pholidichthys leucotaenia. The sequence goes on from CM035838.1 coordinate 325,383,401, forward strand.
GCAGGCAGGGCTCATTTGCTGCTCAGGCGGGGGACTCAGCTGGTGATCCCTGTCTTCCAGTACAGCTCCAGTGAGTGATTCAGTACAGTACGTTCACCCATTTAAACTAGTATTGTTTGTGTACATTACAGCACTAATGCAGGCACAGCAGACTCAACAAGTAAGCATCATCATGAGCAATTTGAGAAACAAATTGGGAGGAGGGGGGGCAACAGACCCCAGTGTTACTGGGTGGTTCAAACCTGTTGTTGGCATTAGTACTAAAGCTTTCTGTCGCTGCTGCAACGTGCAAATGTCTGCAAATATGTCACTGAATTGTAGTTCTCAATAAAACTGAAACAGATTTCTGCTTCAATTATCAGAGGCATTTTAGCAGTAGTTTAGGTGGATTGATTGTTTATTCCTAATGTATAAACAGAGTACTTCTCAAAATATTTATGACCTTGATACATGATGGTTCAACAGAAGGCATATAGAAGATAGTTAAGTAGACTGATATTTTGGGCCTTTATGCCGAGAATTGCATCCCATCATTGCAAGCAGGTGTTAGTGTGAGTCAAAGTCAATACAACTTTGATAAAGTGATTACCCTTTTTACTGACAATACATAAATGCAAAATCTCAACTTTGAAGATTGTAAAATGTGGAGTTGGATCTCTATGATTTCTAACCCTCTTTTGAAACACTAAAACATTTGGCGAATAAGCATAATTTAAAGATAATTTACAAGAGGTAATAACAATTTTTACTTCTAAAAGTGTATAATAGGTACTTGTAAAAATGCACAAATGGTTACAAGCCTGGCTGCTGTGTTATAGCTTTGGCAGATGGGATGCAATTCTTGGCAAGTGAGCAGTCTCATCCTGTACTCCACACAGGTAGAGGTGCCTTTTTTTCAACCAATCTGTTAGATTATTTAAAGGTCAAACTGTGTTATAAGCTATAATATGGATGATCTGTGATAATGTGTTACTGAAGCAGATGGTCCTGACCCACATCAGAATGAAAACTGAGTGTGTACGATAATTTTTCTCAAAATACAACATTTCCCATCTGGCAACACTGCCCCCCCAATCGCCGTTTCTCAAATTGCTCGTGATGTTGCTTACATGTTGAGTCTGTCGTCCCTGCACTAGTGCTGTAATGTACACGAACGATACTAGTTTTTATAGGTGAATGTACTGTACTGAATCACTCACCGGAGCTGTACTGGAAGCAAGGGATCAGCAGCTGAATCCCCCGCCTGAGCAGCAAACAAGCTACGCCCGCTCAGTTCAGCCGACTCTCAGCTCAGTGAGTGATAGACAGTTGGAGCTCCAGTACAGCACTGAGTGATTTGGTGTACAACTATTTCTCACGGATCTTTTTAGCTTGACTCGACACGTTTCAGTGAACTGTGGATCCCAACACTAACTTCCATCCGAGGCTGCCGCTCTCCTACTGCAACATGAGTCTCTCGTCTTCTTTTACGCACAGCCTGCACACATGAGATGATGCATAAAAACAAACATTGTATGAATGCACAGAATCCGTATTCTGTTTCTGTTTACTAATGTATTAACGTAGCCATGTAATGAAGGGGTCAAATTATCGTACATTAGGGGATTTTTGAAATTATTGACCGTACATCGTACAGAGAGCAAAATTATCGTACCAATATGATAATTATCGTACATCTGGCAACATCTACCCACTGTCAGGGGAAGGGAGGGGTAACCACCAGCACAGTAATGATGCATTTCCTTCCACTCAGAAATCTGACTTTTCATAAATATTCATTATCAATTAATAAAACAAAGTTTGGTGCCAAAGGCTTAGTCTGGGGCTTTGGGGGACATAGTAACTTATTATGGGGGCACAAACCCAGTGTCATGACTGGAAGTGTAAAGCTCACGTGCAAGACAACTAACACCAGGGAAGACACAAACACAGAGTAGAAATGTTTAACACAATTTTATTGAAAAAACACACAACAGGAATGAAAGCGGCGCATGCCGAGGGAACACACAGCCTGTGGGGAAGAGAGACGAGAGCTGGTTAGAAATGAGGAGTGGCACTGGGAATAATGGATTAGAACGGGGGTTTATCTTACTACAGGTGAGCAGAGAGCCCAGCAGAGGAGCCTAGCGAAGAGGTAGAGAAGCCAACAAGGCATTGCTGGCGGAGGAGTTGGAGAGGAGAGGAGCTGGGGGGAGTCTGACCGGGTGGAGAAGTCTGGTCCAGGGTGATGATGATGAGGAGACAGGTGAGTGCACTTCAATCCCGGAGATTCACTGTACAGATGGCAGCAACCTGGGGAGAGAGGAGGAAAAGGAGGATTATGCTGAGTTCCTGATAACACAATTCAACACCCTAATTTCAGGCAGCAATACCCAAAGAGCCAGAGCAGAAGTGATCACAAGCAGGTCCTTTTAAGCGCTGGCAGTGAAGAAGCAGCAGGTGCGTCCACTCACACAGGTGCATTGATGACCTGAGGAGCCCGGGAAACAGATGAAGGACCTCCCACAGAAAGAGAGGGGGAGCACACTCACCAGATCATCACAGTGTCCCCCTCTCAAGGGCCACCTCCTGGCGACCCGCTGGGTTTGTTGGGGTGAACCCTGTGAAAGGCTCGGACCATTCCATTGTTGTGGAAAAAAGACCCGGGAATCCAAGATCTTTCCTCCGGTCAGTAGCCTTCCCAGTGGACCGGGTATTGTAGATGCTGTGGGTCTACAATACCTGGATACGGAGTGTCGGCAGGAGCTTCAGACGGACCGTCATGTCATTGATGATCCTCGAGATGGGAAATGGACCAAGGAAGCGAGGTGACAGCTTTCTCAATTCCGTCTTTAAAGGAACCTGCTCCACCAACAACCACACTCTCTGGCCAACCGCGTATTTGGGCGCCGGGACCCGCCTGCGGTCCGTGTATTGGTGATTCCACTCGGCCGAACGGAGAAGGGCAACCCGGGTGGACCTCCACAAGCGGCGACAGCGGCGAGCGTGGGCCCCCACTGATGGACCAGCCACGTCCCTCTCCGCCATAGGCAGCAGAGGGGGGTGTAACCCACTGACGCCTTGAACGGCGTGACTCCGGTGGTAGAGGAGATCGCAGAGTTATGGCCATACTCTACCCAGGTCAGATGAGAGCTCCAGGTAGATGGGTTGCAGGAAGCCACACATCTCAGGGCGGCCTCCAGGGATTGGTCAGCACGCTCAACCTGCCCATTGCTTTGCGGGTGGTAACCAGAAGTAAGACTGACCGTGGTGCCCAGGGAGTGACAGAAGGACTTCTAGACCAAAGAAGTAAATTGGGGACCCCGGTCAGACACAATGTCCACGGGGATACTATGGAGGCGGATAGCATAAGTAGTGAGTAAATTGGCAGTTTCAGTGGCAGAGGGCAACTTGGGAAGGGGCACTAAGTGAATGGCTTTAGAGAACTGGTCTACTTGTGGTGAGGATGACTGTGTTGCCCTGCAAGGGAGGGAGGCCCATGACGAAGTCCATGGCGATGTGTGACCAAGGGCGACTGGGGACCAGCAGGGGATGCAGGAGACCGGCAGGTGGAGAAGAGTCAGATTTGTTCATAACACATACTTGGCAGGCCTTGACATAATCCCAAATGTCCCTCCACAGAGTAGGCCACCAGAACACCCGCTGCACCAGTTCGATTGTCCGGGGGATCCCGGGGTGAAAGGCAAAGCGACTGATATGCCCCCACCGGATGACGTCACTGCGAAGGGCAGAAGGAATATACAGGTGATCGTCAGGGGCCCCCTTGGGCTTGGGCTCAGTGGATTGGGCCTGCAGGATCCTCTGTTCGATTTCCCACAAGATGGCACCAAGAATGCAGGAAAAGGGCACTATGGGCTCAGGAGGAGAAGAGGATGATGAAAGATCAGAGGCAAACTGGAGGGAGAGAGCATCAGGCTTGATATTCCGAGACCCAAGCCAATAGGTGATAGATAGATTAAACCTGGGGAAGAATAAGGCCCAGGAGCCAGGCCGACCTAAGGTACTCTAAGTTTTTGTGGTCGGTCCACACAATGATGGGGTGAATTGCTCCCTCCAGCCAGTGCCTCCACTCCTCGAGAGCCAATTTAATGGCTATCAGCTCTCGGTCCTCTCCGTTGTAATTCCTCAAGCTGGCCGAGAGAAATACGCACATGGGTGGAGCTTCTGATCGGAGGCTGAACGCTGCGAAAGGACAGTGCTCACCCCCGAGTCGGAAGCATCCACCTCCACTATGAACTGAAGCTGAGGGTCAACCTGGGCCAAGATGGGTGTGTTAGAAAATAAGGCTTTCAACCCGGTGAAAGCCTGATCCGCTGCCTACAATGGGGGCAGAACCTTCAGTTATCAAGCTCCTCTCTTGTGGAACCAGCTGCCAATCTGGATTCGGGAGTCAGACTTGATCTCTGTTTTTAAGAATAGGGTTAAAACCTTCCTTTTTGATATAGCCTACAATTAGCGAGAGATCATGTGTTTCTGAACCCTCCCTTAGTTATGCTGCTAATAGGTTTAGACAGCCGGGGGACCTCCAATAATTGCACTGGGCTTCACTCCTTTCTTCACTCGCAATGAAATTTTTTTTTTGCTGGTCATTAACATCTGTTTGTTCTCTCTCATAGATTGAGTCCCCATCATGCTGTTTGCTCTCTACATGTCTGTTCTTTTCATCTTCTCTATCCCCTCATCTCCCAGCCAGTCCCAGCAGATGACTGCCCCTCCCTGAGCCTGGTTCTGCTGGAGGTTTCTTCCTGTTAAGAGGAAGTTTTTCCTCTCCACCGTCGCCAAGCGCTTGCTCACAGGGGATCGCCTGATTGCTGGTGTCTTTCTGCAGTTGTGGGGGTTTCCCCTATAGTTGAAAGTGCTATGAGATGACTGTTGTTGTGAAATGGCACTATATAAATAAAGTTGAACTGAATTGCCTCAGACCACTTAAAGGGCACTTTGGTCAAAGTCAGCTGAGTGAAAGGCTGTGCAACCCTGCTGTAATTTCGGATTAATCTCCGGTAGAAATTATCAAAGCTCAGAAAGCGTTGGAGCTGTTTGTGAGAGTCCAGGGTTGGAGAATTGAGCATAGCCTTCACCTTGACCGAGTCGGCCCTCAACTCCGCTTCGGCTACGATAAAGCCAAGGAAGGAAGTGGAGCGGGTGGAGAACTCACACTTCTCGGCCTTCACAAAGAGCTGGTTCTCCGGGAGCTACTGTAACACGGCCTGGACATGGACTGCATGTTCCTCCGGCGTGCGGGAAAAAATCAAACTATCATCGAGATAAAAACGAATTGATTGACCATATCGCGGAGGACGTCGTTGATCACACGCTGGAAGATGGCTGCAGCATTAATGAGCACAAACGACATTACTAGATATTCAAAGTGCCCCGGATGTGTTTTGAAGGCTGTCTTCCATTCGTCCCCTTCGCGTATGTGAACCAAATGATAGGCATTGCGCAAGTTGAGTTTGGAAAACACCCGCGGTGCTGAAGGAGCTCGAACGCGGAACTGATCAGGGGCAAAGGATACTTGTCCTTAACAGTTATTGCGTTGAGCTTGTGGTAATCAATACACGGATGCAGGGATCCGTCCTTTTTCCTGACAAAAAAACCCCCGCCCCCAGAGGAGCTAAAGATGGCCGAATGAGGCCGGCGTTCAGGGAATCTTTAATATAGCTTTCCATCGCCTCCCTTTCCAGCCCAGAAAGACAGTAGAGCCAGCTGTTCGGCAACCGCGCCCCTGGGAGGAGGTCGATAGCACAGTCATAAGAGCGGTGAGGAGGCAAAGAGAGAGCTCTTGACTTGCTAAAGACGTCCCCAAGGTCATGACAGACCTCGAGTACGAGGCTGAGATCCGACAACTCTGCCAGAGGGGAGGAAATGGGAAGAGACAGTGAACACGCGGCCGTGCTGAGGCTAGGCAAATGGGACTCCAGGAAGAAACTGAATTTTGTGCCCAATTGATAATAGGATTATGCTTCTGAAACTTTAACTACATAGGAATATAAAACGAAAATAAATACTGAAAAATATGCCCAAGGTGTCACGCGGTGACCCTCGCGGATCACCATAAAACGCCAAGAGTCCACCAGTGAGTTTTGCGATGATGGTTTATTAACACACAAGACGAGACAGGACAAGACTGTGAGCCACTCTCGGCAAAAACACACACAAATCAATACATGGGCTCGCAGGGCCGCCCCCAGCCACTATGAGCTAAACTGTGACATGAAAAGCACGAACCTGACATGAAGGTCTAACGATGCTTTGACGAGGTTTGATGAGATCTTGACAAGGTGTTGACCATACGTTGACAAAGTCTGACAATCTGACAATACTCCTGCAACATTACTGTCGCTAGTGCCCATTTTATGAAGGCGAACACTAACGAGCAGTAATGACACACAGCTGACCAGCCTTGACAGGCGGAAGCCCCACCGAGCACCTTCACAATAAGAGCCCGGTGAGGCCAGAATACTGCCCACAGCTGTCAAGGCCGGCAGCGAGTTGAACTTGGCCCGAGCGCGAACAGAACCCAGCGCTCGGGTCGTAACAGTACCCTCCCTCCGAGGGCGGGCTCAGAACGCCCCAAGGACCACCCTGCCCCCCCCACCCCCCAGGGTGGGTGGCTGGGGGTAGGAGCGGAGGGAGAGAGACCAAACCCAGAAACAAAACAACGACAAGAACAACTACATACAGGACAATGACAAGACTAACTACTCAGAATAAATCAAAAAATGCACATGGAGAAAACAAAAAACCAGAACTACTGGGTCAGAAATATTAAACACAAGACTATGACAAAAAAACAAATATTCAAAAATCAGACAAAATACACGGAGAAAAAAACAAGGCAACAGCAGAACAAAACACATACTAGGGCAACTGCAAGACATAACCAAAACACAAAATACACAGAACAGCAAGGACAAGAAAAAAAAAAAGACAGAACAATCACCGTGACGGATTAACCCAGAAAAACCACTACCCTCCCGACAGTTTATGCTGACCGGCGGAGACCAAGCGCCACAGGAACAGTTCAGGTGGTCTCCCCGCGTCCAACAGCGGGCGGGTGGTCACACGAGGCGGAACATGACCAGGCGGCTCACCAGAGTCCAACGCCCAGCACGTCCGCTCCTCTGGTGGTCGAACCAGGTCGCCCAAAGACACACACAACACGTCGGGTGGCCGACCCGAGGCGCCGAACCGGCGAAACAGTTCCTCAGGCGGCCGACCCGTGTCCCTCAGCCTCCAGTCCCGGGGAAAAACAGCCCGCGGCGGCCTCCCTGATGAGGACAAAACTCGGGAGAGCCGGGGCGAGTGAACAGGAGCCCCCACGGCCCCCGGCGATGAAGCACAGGGGCGGTGACTCAGAGGGGACAGATGACCAGGATGAGCCTGTAATCCGTTCGGCGGTGAAAGGTCTGCAGCTCCTCCCCCGTCCGCAGACCACACTGGCGCTGCACTTCCGCTGGACCCCGATTGGGTCCCAGCTGCACCCACGTCGGGCCCCGATTGGGCCGGAACCGCACCCGCGGTGGACCCCGATTGAGCCTCCGGTGCACCCACGTTGGACCCCGATTGGGCCAGATCCGCACCCGCGGTGGACCCCGATTGGGCCTCCGGTACACCCACGTCGGACCCCGATTGGGCCAGAACCGCACCCGCGGTGGACCCCAATTGGGCCTCTGATGCACCCACGTCGGACCCCGATTGGGCCACAGCAGCCTCCACGGCGGACCCCGACTGGGTCGGTGCAGCTCCGCTGAAGATCTCCACCCCTGAACCTGGGACCTCCAACCCGGTGACTCCAACTCGTTCCAGGCCGGCGACACTGCAACAAGGCTCAGAAACAAGAAAACCGGGATCAGAATCACCGGTATCAACAGAACTCAGCGAGACGAGCTCGGGCGCAGCAGACGGCTGCTCCTCACTCGCCTCCCCGAGAGGCAGGCAAAAATGCTCCAACACAGGGGACAGAGACAAAAGAGGGAGCACTTGCCTGCACTCGGGTTCTGTTGCCACCCAGGACTTCGACGATCCAGGTTCAGGGCGGCGACTCTCGTCAGCAGGCTCGAACTCAGCTGCGTCGGGCTCCGCAGCTGGCAGGATGTCATTTGCAGCCTGAGGTTCCTCCCACGCTGCTGTCCACACCGATGACCCGTATGGGGTGGGGGCAGGGGACCCTCGACCCACTGGCTCGGACCGCTCCGGCGAGGAGACCCGGGGACGCTTCTTCGTCGGCTCAGGCTCCGGGCCGCAGTCCGCTTTTCTCCTCAGTCCATGACATGGCTGCAGGGCCGGATCCAGGCTTTCCAGCACTGCAGGCCCCCTCTTCATCCGACGACGTTGGCCTGGCATCGCAGACCGCTCGACGGGGGGGACACAGAAGCAGCAGGTTTAGTTACATTCTCTACAGCAGGTGGAGGAAGCTCGGAGGGCTGCGAACCCCGAACTCCGCCCCCAGGAGTCAGACAAGGCAGATTATAATCAAGATGTAATAAATTATCATGCACTTGCCTTTCTCCCAGGGCAGAGATGGTTCCTGCTGTAGGGGACGTTGTTCCTCCTTCTCCCCGCCGGATGGCGACAGAGGGCCCCCTGGATGGACGAGGTGGGGCCGCTCTCGGCGGTTCGCTGACGGACTTCGCCGGCAGCAGGTCCAGCCGGGGATTCTGCTGAGGGTGACCTGGGCCATTGCGCCGACGTTGTCGTCGGCCCCCAGACGGCGCACACTCCTGGACCAGCTCCGGGACGGGAACGGGACTCCAACGCGGGGAGCGAGGATGCCTCCTCCTCTGCTTCCTGCTCTCCTCCTCCTCCAGCCCACGAAGTATCTCGCGCTGCGTAGCGAGTTCTTCCCTCCTCATAATCACCTCCGGGTGATCGTCATAATGGAGGGGAAGATTGTCCAGGAGATCCTCAGCGCAGTCTAGGTGCCAGCGCATATAGCGGGAGTTGACGTCGAACGTAGCGGTGACGAGCGCCCCGTCGACATACTCCAGCGCGCTCGCTAGCTCCTTGCCCAGGCTCCGACCGCGGCCCCTGGATGACGGCATTCTCCCAGACGTTGACACCCAAACAGGGAAGAACAATTGTCCAATTACTGCAAAAACTCATGGTGAAAGGCGTCTCGGTATGGCGTCTCCGTTCAGACGTCCGGGCAGGAGTATACTGTCACGCGGTGACCCTTGCGGATCACCATAAGACGCCAAGAGTTCACCAGTGAGTTTTGCGATGATGGTTTATTAACACACAAGACGAGACAGGACAAGACTGTGAGCCACTCTTGGCAAAAACACACACAAATCAATACATGGGCTTGCAGGGCTGCCCCCAGCCACTACGAGCTAAACTGTGACATGAAAAGCACGAACCTGACATGAAGGTCTAACGATGCTTTGACGAGGTTTGACGAGATCTTGACAAGGTGTTGACCATACGTTGACAAAGTCTGACAATCTGACAATACTCCTGCAACATTACTGTCGCTAGTGCCTACTTTATGAAGGCGAACACTAACGAGCAGTAATGACACACAGCTGACCAGCCTTGACAGGCGGAAGCCCCACCGAGCACCTTCACAATAAGAGCCCGGTGAGGCCAGAATACCGCCCACAGCTGTCAAGGCCGGCAGCGAGTTGAACTTGGCCCGAGCGCAAACAGAACCCAGTGCTCGGGTCATAACACAAGGGAAATGTGTTTACTCCAAAAGCAGGTCCAGAATGGCAGGAAGCCTCCACAAACGCTGATCTTTATATGAGTGTCGCCTGACTGTGATGCCAGCTGACCTGCGCTGAGTATTCGTTTGCTTATGTAACGGATGCCAACTAGTACTGTTCGGCGTAGAACGTTAGTAAAAACCTCCCTCCCAAAGCCTCATACAGTATCGGTAGCGCTGAGCTATCGGTCGGACCTTTAGCTCAGCGCGATCGTGCTGTGTCTCCCATGCTCGAACTGTGTAGTTGACTGAGAGGTCGCGGGTTCGTGTCCCGTGTGGGGCGAACTGCGCAGGATGATCTCTGTCACACTGGTGCCGTGAACCCGGCATGGGAGTGAGGTTTAGGGGGGAGAGTGTAACGGATGCCAACTAGTACTGTTCGGCGTAGAACGTTAGTAAAAACCTCCCTCCCAAAGCCTCATACAGTATCGGTAGCGCTGAGCTATCGGTCGGACCTTTAGCTCAGCGCGATCGTGCTGTGTCTCCCATGCTCGAACTGTGTAGTTGACTGAGAGGTCGCGGGTTCGTGTCCCGTGTGGGGCGAACTGCGCAGGATGATCTCTGTCACACTTACGTTAACTTAAGTTGGCAACCACTACACATACACTAGCCTAAGTTGGCAAAAGTTTGCCAATGCTGAATGCAATGCTGGCAAACGCTTGCAAAAGTTCGTTGAAGTTTGTAAAATTTTGTGTGAGCTGGATTGAAAAAAAAACTCCTCACAAACGTAATTTCACCGACGTTTGGACTCATTTCTCTGATTTTTCAAAACGTCTGTAAAAGTCGGTCCAAATGATATAGTGTGAACCCAGCTTAAAAGAAAAAACAAACTAGAGCTTGACTGAAATAGATAAAAACGTGTAGGTGTGAAAGCACCCACAGTGAAGAAGATGACAATAAACACAATAAAACTGGTGGCAAATTGTTCCTTCTTTTTAAATTATTTTACATGCAGAACTTCAACATGAAAAGGTTATCAACAGCAGAAGCCCTCCAGCACTGGAGACTGAGACGAAACCAACTTGGCGCCTTCATGCTGATGATGCCGCAGTCATTAACACACCTGTGGGTTGCTGACATAATTGCTTTCTGTCAAGGTGCTGCACAAACATGTCACATAAATGCTGTATGTTTCACATGCATAATCTCGGATATATGAGCAGTGAGCCTGAAGCAAATGTGTCTCCTGCAAGAATAAATACGTATACCATTACTGGATCTATGCCCCACCTAATCATAAGGAAAGCCTGATTGACAAGTATCTCACCACAGTACGTAGATTTGGTGTTAAAAGTATTTTTAGTTATTGTTTGTTGAAATAGTTCCAACACACAACCACTCCCTTAACCACAAATTATCATTTATGGCTGAATGAGGTCTGCAATGTAGAGAGGTGTGAGACCATGCAAGGCTCTAAAAGTTAATACCAGAATTTTAAACTGAACTCTAAAATGAACAGGGAGCCAATGAAGATTAGATAAAATGGGGGTGACGTGAGATCTCTTGTATATGCTCTACTGGTCAGTGTAGTTATCACTACAGACTGACCACTTCAGAAATGATGGAGAGGCATCTGGATGCATCTTCCACGACCATCATACGTATGTGCACACTCTGCACACAATCACATGCAGCTTTTTTTTCTCTCAAAATACTCTTGACCTTTTTTTCTTGAAATTTTGACATTTTTCTCAAATTTGAGTTCGTTTGTTTTGTTTTTTTCTCTCAAAATAACGCTTTGACTTTTTTCTCTAAATTTCAACTGCATTTTCAAAATGCAAAACTTTTTTTTTTTTTTTTAATGTGGCCATAATACTCTTTTGTAGGTACGAGGGGGGGCTGAAAAGTTCATTGGCTGAAAAGTTCATAGTGGTCAAATTTGACCAAATGTGGTTTATTTTTCAGCAGTCTCCCCTTCGGTCCGCACATTTCTTCCATCAGTGTCACAGCGCTTGGATCCCTGCGGTTGAAAAATAAACCACATTTGGTCAAATCTGACCACTATAAACTTTTCAGCCATCCCCTTCGTAACTATGGGTTTAGGGTCAAGGGGTAAAAGGTCAAAGTTCAAAGTTAACACTGCAGTTGCACTATGATAAATGTTACATTTACTATGGAGCCTTTCAGGCAGTGGCAGCAAAATTGTGGAATGCTCTACCACTGTCATTGTGCTCAGTAGACTCGACGCTTTTAAAAAGCAGCTGAAGACACTTCTGTTTAAACAGGCTTTTTAGTTTGATTATGTATTATGGTTTTTATGTTTTTAATGTCTAGATACCTGTTTTTAATGCCTTTATTGTTGTATTTGTGATTGTGTGTTTTATTTTACTGTGAAGCACTTTGTGATTATTTCTGTGAGAAGTGCTATAGAAATAAATTTTACTTACGTACTTACTTAAAATGAGTAAAGCTAGAGCCACCAAACCTGGTACACAGGTTCTCCTTGGGATCCTGACCTCTGACTATGTGTTTGGGGTCAAAAGGTCAAAGGTTAACATAAACATTCCCTTTGTCTTATTGCTGTACAACAAGTAAAGCTAGGGTCACCAAACTTGCTCCACAGGTTCACCCTGTGACCCTGAAGTGTGACTATGGTTTTGGGATCGCAAGGTCAAAGGTCAACATCAAAATGCCTTAGAAACTATATCTCAACACCAAAGAAAGCTAGGGTCATCAAACTTGCTGCACAGATTCACCTTGGGATCCTGACTACTGACTATGGGTTTGGGGTCAAAAGGTCAAAGGTTAGCATTACATTTGCACTATTACTATTAAAACAGTAAAGCTAGGGCCATCAAACCTGGTACACAGGTTCTCCTTGGGATCCTGACCTCAGACTATGGGTTTGGGGTCAAAAGGTCAAGGTTATAAGATATAAGATATGAGAGATAAGATAAGATAAGATAAGATAAGATAAGATAAGATAAGCCTTTATTAGTCCCACAATGGGGAAATTCCAGGATTGCAACAGCACAGGGATAGCAGCACTCAGAGCAACAATCAAGAAGACAAGAAAAACAAGTGCAGTGAATATACATATGTACATATAAATATATAAATATATAAACACAAAGTGCATGTCCTTCAGGATCATCGGTTGGATGGTGTTGAAAGCACTGGAGAAGTCAAACAGCATGATCCTCACTGCATTCACCAGCCTTCTCCAGGTGGGACAGAGAACGGTGAAGAAGGAAGATCACTGCATCCTCCACCCCAATGCCATGCTGGTAGGCGAACTGGGGTGGATCCATCGCTGGTCCCACCAGGGGGCGGAGGTGAGCAAGGAGCAGTCTCTCCATTCATCATGTGAGACGTCAGGGCCACTGGCCTGTAGCTGTTCAGGACTTTGAGGTGGGAAGTCTTTGGTACAGGTACCACACAAGATGTTTTCCACAACTGTGGTACCCTCCCCAGCTTCAGACTCAGGTTGAAGATGTGCTCCACAATCCCACACAGCTGGTCTGCACAGGACTTGAGGAGCTTTGCGCTGATGCCGTCCGGTCCCGACGCCTTCCTCGCCTTGATCTTCCTCAGCTCCGTCCTCACCTGGGTCTTAGTGAGGGTCATGTTGGGGGGCTGTGTGTTGGGAGTGGGGGGGGGTGTTGGTGGAGTGGGGTGTGGGCAGCAGGACTCAATGTCTTCAGAGGCAGCAGTGGTTGTTGTGCAGTCGGGGGGAAGGGCGGTTGGTCAAACCTATTAAAAAACAGGTTCAGATTGTTCGCCCACTCCCTGCCCCCCGTGGCCTGGGGGGAGGTATTCTGGAGCCCAGAGATGGTTTTAAGGTTTCTCCAGACCCCACCAATGTCACTCTGTTGCAGCTTGTCTTCCATCTTCTTCCTGAAGCTGTCCTTGCCTTCTCTGATCTTCCTCCTCACCTCCCTCTGTACGGACTTCAGCATCTCCCTGTTCCCCGACCTGAAGATCCTCTTCTTCTCTCTCAGAAGTGTTTTTATCTCAGGGTTGATCCAGGGTTTGTTGTTCGAGCAACACCGTATGGTCTTGGTGGGTATGGTGTTGTCCACACAGAAGCTGATGTAGTCCGTGATGATGTGAGTGAGGCCATCGATGTCCTCACCATGTGGATCGCAGAACTGCTCCCAGGCAGTGGTTTCAAAACAGTCCTTTAGAGCATCCATTGCCTCCTCAGACCATAACTTCACTGTGCGCATGACTGGAGGTTGTCTGTGCACTAGGGGTTTGTACACCGGCAGGAGATGAACCACGTTGTGATCCGATCTCCCGAGTGGGGGGAGTGGTGATGAGGTGTACGCCTCCTTAGTGTTTGTGTAGAATAAGTCCAGTGTTTTATTGTCTCTAGTGTGGCATGTGACATACTGGGTGAACGTGGGTAGAATGGGAGACAGTGAAATATGGTTGAAATCGCCTGAGATGAGGAGAAGAGCATCTGGGTGTTCTGTCTGCAGCCTGCCAGTTACTGAGTGGATGACGCCACGCGCTGTCCCAGCGTTCGCCATCGGATTTGCATAAATAACAATGCAGATCACGTGTGAGTATTTCCTCGGGAGATATGTAGGCCGCATGCTAACAGCTAGCAACTCCATGTCTTAGTTGCAGTGTTGTTGTTTAACCGTGATATGTCCCGGTCTGCACCAGTTGTTATTGATATACATCATCACTCCTCCGCCCCTTGCCTTCCCACTGTCTGGTGTTCGGTCTGCCCGTATTGCGTGGAAACCCTTCAGTTCAATGTTAGCATATGTTGCTAGTTCTGTTAGCCACGTCTCCATGAATAGCATCAGGCTACACTCCCTGTATATACTATCGTAGCGGGAGATAGCCGCTTGCTCATCTGTTTTTCTGAGTAGCGATCGTACATTCCCCATAATAACGGATGGGAGGGCAGGTCTGTACCTTATATTCCTCGACCGCCGTCTTATTCCAGCACGACATCCACGCCATTTCTGCCTTATTTCTCCCGGTATGTCGAGTTTTTGCGTTAGCATCGTGGGCCGGTTAAGTGCTAACAGCTGGTCCCTATTGTACTGCCTCCTGCAAGAAACAGTGGATCCGTCTGCTGGCTCAGGAGACATTTGGGCGATCTAGGTGTCTGTGATGGATCAAGGTGTCCCCGAAACAGAAAGATTAGCAAGTGAGCCAGATAGTAAATAGAAATAGGAAGAAATTGATCCACTGTTGCAAAAAGGCAGCCTACTCGTGTGGCGCCGGAAGTGAGGTCAAAGGTCAAGGTCAAGGTTATCACTCCCTATGCCTTATTACTGTACAACAAGCAAAGCTAGGGTCACCAAACTTGGTACACAGGTTCAGCCTGTGACCCTGAAGTGTGACTATGATTTTGGGATCGCAAGGTCAAAGGTCAACATCAAAATGGCTTATAAACTTTATCTCAACAACAAAGAAAGCTAGGATCACCAAACCTGCTACACAGACTCACCGTGGGATCCTGACCGCTGACTATGAGTTTGGGGTCAAAAGGTCAAAGGTCAAGGTTAACATTCCTTATGCCTTATTGCTGTACAGCAAGTGAAGCTAGGGACACCAAAAATGGTACACAAGTTTCCCTTGGGATCCTGACCTCTGAATATGGGTTTGGGGTCAAAAGGTCAAAGGTCAAGTTTAGCATTCCCAGAATCAGAATCAGAATCAGAATCAGATTTATTGCCATTGTTCATGTAGTACACAAACTAGGAATTTGTCTCGGTGCCATGCTGCAACATTAAAAACATGATGAGATAAAGAGATAAACTAAAAAACTAAAAGACTAAAAACATGCAATAAGTGTAGAATAATAAGTAATAATAATAATAATAATAATGAGTAATACTAGTCAAGGCAGTTTTAAATAAATTAGCAAGAAGCAGATAATATGGGGTACCACAGTGCAGTCGATAATGCAACAGAAAAACAGTGATGAACGACATGAGCTGCTGTATACAGTGCACAGAGTCAATAAGTCACTTAATGTTCAGCAGTCTGATGGCAGAGGGGAAAAAGCTGTTCATGTGCCGGGAGGTTTTAGTCTGAATGGACCGAAGTCTTCTACCTGAGGGGAGGGGGGCAAACAGTACGTGACCAGGGTGTGAAGGATCGGCTATGATCCGGCCTGCACGCCTCCGGGTCCTGGAGATGTACAGGTCCTGGAGAGTTGGGAGCTTGCAGCCGATCACCTTCTCAGCAGTGCGCACGACGCGCTGCGGCCTTAGTCTCTCCCTGGCAGTGGCTCCTGCGTACCACACGGTTATGGAGGAGGTGAGGATGGACTCGATGATGGCCGTGTAGAACTGCACTAACATCTTGGTGGGTAGCTTGAGCTTCCTCAGCTGCCGCAGAAAGAACATCCTCTGCTGGGCCTTTTTGATGAGGGAGCTGATGGTTGGCTCCCATTTGAGGTCCCGGGTGATGGTGGTGCCCAAGAAGCGGAAGGAATCTGCAATGGTGATGGGAGAGCCTGTGATGGTGAGGGGGGGCAGGGGGGTTGTGACTTTCCTGAAGTCCACAATCATCTCCGCTGTCTTCAGAGCGTTCAGCTGCAGGTTGTTGTGGCTGCACCAGGACACCAGCTGGGCCACCTCTTTCCTGTAGACGGACTCGTCGCCGTTGGAGATGAGCCCGATGAGGGTGGTGTAGTCCGCAAACTTGATCAGCTTAACAGACTGGTGGGAGGAAGTGCAGGAGTTGGTATAAAGGGAGAAGAGTAGGGGGGAAAGTACACAGCCCTGGGGTGATCCGATGCTGATGCTAACAGAGTCCGAGACAGACTTCCCCAGCCGCACATGCTGCCTCCGGTCCGTCAGGAAGTCGGTGATCCACCTGCAGAGGGAGTCAGGCACGCCGAGCAGGGACAGCTTGCCCTGGAGCAGAGTGGGGCGGATGGTGTTGAATGCAGAGCTGAAGTCCACAAACAGGATCCTGGCGTAGGTTCCCGGGGAGTCCAGGTGCTGCAGGATGGAGTGGAGGGCCAGGTTGACTGCGTCGTCCACAGACCTGTTGGCTCTGTAGGCAAACTGCAGCAGGTCCAGGAGGGGAGTGGTGATGGACTTGAGGTGAGACAGGACCAGGCGCTCAAAGGACTTCATGACTACAGAGGTGAGCGCTACAGGTCTGTAGTCGTTAAGTCCAGTAATCCGTGGCTTCTTGGGGACAGGGATGATGGTGGAGGATTTGAGGCAGGTCGGCACGTGGCATAGCTTAAGGGAGGTGTTAAAAATGTCTGTGAAGACAGGAGCCAGCTCTTTCGCACAGTGTCTCAGGGTGGAGGGAGACACACCGTCCGGCCCGGGGGCCTTGCGCGGGTTCAGTCTGGAGAATTGTCTGTGCACGTCCTGCTCACTGATGACAAGGGCAGGGGGGGAGGAGGAGGAGGGGGGACTGCTTTTGATGAATTAGGGGCCGAGGAGGCAGTGGGGCTGGGTGGAGTGGGGGAGTTGGACACAGCTGACGAGGTGTCAAAACGGGCGTAATGTTGGGACAGTTTTTGACAAAGGGCTTTGTCATCCTGACCTTTAGAAGCCTGAGGCTGATAGTTGGTGATTTGCCTCAGTCCTCTCCACACAGAAGCCAAGTCATTAGCAGTGAACTGCTGCTGGGGTCTCTCAGAATACACAGATTTAGCTCTCCTTAGCTCTCTGTTAAACCGATATTTAACCTCCCTGTAGCAGTCTCTGTCTCCACTTTTCAACGCAGCTTCCTTCTCTTTTCTGATCTGTCTGAGCTTAGCAGTGAACCAGGGCTTATCATTAGAGTACCTCACCCTGGTGCGCGATGGGAGAATGCTCTCCTCACAGAAGTTGATGTATGAGTTCACAGTGTCTGTGTACTCATTAAGATCATGTGTGGCTCCTTTAAACATGTCCCAGTCAGTTATTTCCATGCATGTGTTCAGTTTCTCTCCAGCTTCACTGGTCAATTTCTTCGTGGTGGTCACAACAGGTTTAGTGAGTTTCAGTCTCTGTCTGTATGTGGGAATGAGGTGGACCATCACGTGATCAGACAGTCCGAGTGCAGCGCGGGGAACAGCGCGATATGCGTCCTTCACTGTAGTGTAACAGTGATCCAGCGTGTTATTTCCTCTGGTTGGACATTTAATAAACTGTCTGTATCGGGGGAGCTCGTGACTCAGATTGCTCTGGTTAAAGTCGCCTACCACAATAACCAGGGAGTCTGGAAAATTCCGCTCCGCATGTAGGACGTGATCTGCGAGCGCGCGCTGGGCCTCGCGCGCGTCCGCGTCGGGAGGGGCGTACACAGCGATCAAAACAAATGATGCGAACTCCCGCGGGGAATAAAATGGCTTGCAGTTAACAGAGAGAAATTCTAGGTCGGGAGAACAGTGTTGTGAAACCACCATTACATCAGAGCACCAGCTGCTGTTAATATAGAAGCACACTCCTCCTCCAATAGACTTACCGGAGAGCTCTGTGACGCGATCAGCACGAAACAGCTGAAATCCCTCAAGGCTGATCGCGCTGTCCGGTATGCTCCTTTTAAGCCAGGTCTCAGAGAAACAGATGACAGACGAGGAAGCGAGGTCCTTAAATCGCATCAGCAGTCTTAATTCTTCTACCTTGTTCGAGAGAGAATTGGCATTGGATAGAAATATGCCAGGCAAGGCTGTTCGCGTGCCTCTCCTTCGAAGCCGAGCGAGAATCCCCCCTCGCTTTTCTCTTTTTCGCCGTCTTACTCTTTGAGCCAAACAATGAATCAGATCGGCGGCAGGAGCTAAAAAAACTGGGAGAAGGTCCGTGGGAGTAAGAGTCCTGATATTTAATAACTCTTCACGAGTATAAGAGCTGGCAGACACACAATCGACGAACAAAAACAAACAAATTAAACAAATTAAAGGGCAGCGTAGCACCATGTCGACCACTGTGGGCGCCATCTTGAAAAAAAAACCAAAAAAAAAAACCTGCACTATTACTATAAAATGAGTAAAGCTAGGGCCACCAAACCTGGTACAGAGGTTCTCCTTGGGATCCTGACCTCAGACTATGGGTTTTGGGGTCAAAAGGTCAAAGGTCAAGGTTAACGTTCCTTATGCCTTATTACTGTACAGCAAGTAAAGCTAGGGCCACGAAACCTGGTACACAAGTTCACCTTGGGATCCTGACCTCTCAATATGGGTTTGGGGTCAAAAGGTCAAAGGTCAAGGTTAGCATTCCATTTGCACTATTACAATTAAATGAGTAAAGCTAGGGCTACCAAACCTGGTACACAGGTTCTCCTTGGGATCCTGACCTCAGACTATGGGTTTGGGGTCAAAAGGTCAAAGGTCAAGGTTATCATTCCCTATGCCTTATTACTGTACAGCGACAAACTAGGGCCACAAAGCCTAGTACACAAGTACTGACCCATACTGACCTCTCAGTATGGGTTTGGGGTCAAAAGGTCAAAGGTCAAGGTTAGCATTACATTTGCACTATTACAATAAAATGAGTAAAGCTAGGGCCACCACCCTGGTACACAGGTTTTCTTTGGGATCCTGACCTCAGACTATGGGTTTGGGGTCAAAAGGTCAAAGGTTAAGGTTATCATTCCCTATGCCTTTTTACTGTACAACAAGTAAAGGTAGGGTCACCAAACTAGGTATACAGGCTCACCCTGTGACCCTGAAGTGTGACTATGGTTTTGGGATTGCAAGGTCAAAGGTCAACATCAAAATGGCTTATAAACTATATCTAAACAACAAAGAAAGCTAGGGTCACCAAACCTGGTACACAGGTTCACTTTAACACCATAACCTCTGACTACAGGTTTGGGATTAAAAGGTCAAAGGTCAAGGTTGAATCTCCCAATGCTCTCTTAGTAAGAACGTGTAAAGCTCCCTAGGGTCACCAAACTTGCTACACAGGTTAACCTTGGGATCCTGCCCTACAGCTATGGGTTGTATACTTTGTTGTATATTTGTGGATGATGGGTTTACCATAATTTGGTTCTGCCACAGTAATTATATTGAAAAGTTGAAAACTGCTCTCCATCAGTAAGTATTGGCATCTTCAAAGAAAATGGAGGCGGGGGATATTCTTCTCGCCTCAGAATGCTCTTGTTTAGTTATTGAAGCAAATTTATTTTGTATTTTCCTGTCTTTCTTGAAACCCTCTGATTTAAAGCCTATCACTTTAAGAAACATCCTTCCTCTATTCATCTCAACCCTCCCTCTTACATCAGTTAGCCATTAGCTGACTAGCTTCTAGCCTTTAGCTTTTAGCATCCTTCTAGCTTGGATGAGTGGCGTTGGTTCACTGATCCACAGTCGATGGTGTATCTCGTGACACTCCAGCCCATCTTCCAATAATTTTGCTGTGATTCTACAACAAATCGCTAGCACCACGCACCGGGTGGCCCCCTGATTGCTGCAACTGACCTGGCTTGGGAACTGAGGCTGCTGGCCGAGCCAAGGCAAAGCTTGGCAAACTGAGCTGCCAAGCCACAGGATCTCAAGGGGCAGTGTCCCACTCTGCGGGACTCCGCTCCTATGGCCAGTTGGGGGATGCCCTGTCACGAGACGGCTCCCCTATGTTTCCCACAAGAGTGGAGTAGAGTTGCGGGGAGCCCCGGAGGATGGTGGGGTAGCTGGCCGTAAGAGCTAGCAGTCTCCAGCTGGCAGCCTTGGGTCCCGGTCCAAGTCAGTTGCAGCGATCAGCCTGCCAGTGCTGGCGATTTGCTGTGGAATCACAGCAAAATTATTGGGAGATGGGCTGGAGTGACGTGAGGTATGTTGTGGACTGTGAATTGGGGAACCAGGTGGTAACAGGGATGGCTATTAGAGTACTAAGATCTGAAGAAAATAATATAAGCCGTGCTTGGTGCGAGCCTCCTGGTACCAGTGTTAGTTTGGGGGCTAATGACTCAGGGGCAAACAGGCTACCTTTAGCACCCCTTCCATCTACATGACAGACAGCTAGGCTGGCCAATATCAGAGCGGTGGACAGGTCTCAAGAACAGCTTCGTCAAATCTTGATGTATATGATTTACCCGGAAGAATCAAAAACATTTCTGGCATTTCTGGGAGAGAAAACCAAGATAAAAGCTGTGGGGTTTTTTGTTTTTTGTTTTTTTTTTTAAGAGAATTGACTGTTTTGAACATTTTGGGATAATTACATGACCAATAGACATATTTCAGACAGTTTAAACCTACAACCACACTATTTTTTAGTCAATGAAGCCCTTTGCGTAATGTTTTTCAAGCGACATTAATGACATCTTCTGTGTTTTCACTGGTAAGAACCTGCTTTGAAATGTGTATCAGGTGATATCTGCCATCTAGTGGTACAGATGTGTTCAGATGTTTCCCACAAGTTCATCTGATGTACAGGTCATCCAGTCCCTCCTCTGCTTGTCTCAGTACTGAATGGTTTAGTTTTATAAACCATGTACAATTGCAATGTGAGCAGGAGTGGATGAGGTGAAATACAAAGGATTATCTAATGCAAAGGATTGTGTTTTATTGCTTGAGACCCTGGAAACTTTGTATGTGCTGTTTTATATATTGATCATTTTGAACACACATTCCATGTTTCCAAAAAAAAACAGAAATTTGTGTAGAATTATAATACAAACAGGATGCAAATATCTGTACATTAGTAAAACAGTATTGGAAATGATTAATTAAGCAATATTACTTAAGAGGATGTGTGGTAGCCGTTAATATATCACCATGATTATATATTCCTGCACAACCTTGAGTGTAATATTGCTTTTATACAATTGTTATACAAACACACAAGTCACTGCCATCACAGATGATAATGTGTACATTTCATGCTAAATTAAAACATCAGCAAACATTTCAAAAGATCAATATTACTTAATATTTACCAGTGTGGATGAAAGAGTTATTTTTAAATTTTTTAATATTGTGACAGAGATACATGGTTGAAATTCAGTAGTGGATTTTAAGTTGACTAAATGCCTTTTCTATGATATTAAAATCAATTTCAGTGAGATTAAACAATTTTCACTAATGCAGGAATGTAAGTGGTTCAAGATCCATCCATCCATCCATCCATCTTCTACCGCTTTTCCGGAGGTCCGGGTTGCGGAGGCAGCAGTTCAAGCAGAGAAGCCCAGACTTCCCTCTCCCCAGCCACCTGCTCCAGCTCTTCAGAGGGGATACCAAGGCGTTCCCAGACCAGCTGGGAGACATAGTCTCTCCACCGAGTCCTGGGTCTGCCCCGGGGTCTCCTCCCAGTGGGACGTGCCTGAAACACCTCAAGTGGGAGGCGTCCAGGAGGCATCCTAATCAGATGCCCATACCACCTCAACTGACTCCTTTCAATGTGGAGGAGCAGCGGTTCTACTCTGAGCCTCTCCCGGATGACTGAGCTCCTCACCCTATCTCTGAGGGTGAGTCCAGCAATCCTACGGAGAAAGCTCATTTCAGCCGCTTGTATCCGCGATCTCGTTCTTTCGGTCATTACCCAAAGCTCGTGACCATAGGTGAGAGTAGGAACGTAGATTGACTGGTAAATCGACAGCTTTGCCTTAGAACTAAGCTCCCTCTTCACCACAACAGACCGGTACAACGTCCGCATCACTGCAGATGCTGCTCCAATCCGTCTGTCGATCTCTCGCTCCATTTTCCCCTCACTCGTGAACAAGACCCCAAGATACTTAAACTCCTCCACTTGGGGCAGGAGCCTGTCCCCAACCCGGAGAGGACAATCCACCTTTTTCCGGCTGAGGACCATGGACTCGGACTTGGAGGTGCTGATTCTCATCCCAGCCGCTTCACACTCAGCGGCAAACCGTCCCAGCAAGAGCTGTAGGTCATTGCTGGATGAAGCCAACAGGACAACATCATCTGCAAACAACAGAGATGAGATCCTGTGGTCACCAAGCATGACACCCTCCATTCCCTGGCTGCGCCTAGAAATCCTGTCCATAAAAATTATGAACAGGACCGGTGACAAAGGGCAGCCCTGGCGGAGTCCAACTCTCACTGGGAATGACTCCGACCGAGTGTTGGCAATACGAACTAAACTCTCACAACGGTCGTACAGAGACCGAATAGCTCGTAACAACAAGCCCGATACCCCATACTACTGTGGTTCTACTACTGTGGAACATACTACTGTGGTTCAAAACATACTACTGTGGTTCAAGATACTTGTTCAAAAACTCTGTTTTCAATCCAACTTCAGACGTTAATCATCTCCCACTGGCAACTACAGTAATGGTAGCACCACGATATAGCCATCCATCCATCCATCTTCTTCCGCTTATCCAGGGATCCGGGTTGTGGATGCAGCAGTCCAACCAGAGAAGCCTAGATTGTGGCTTAGTTCACATAGCACTGTGATTCCCATGATCCTTCCTGCAGGTGGCGAGCCCACTGGAGGGTGGATCCAGTGTACCCCCATCAATTGGGGTACACTCTTATTGTAACTTTTTCATAGGACCACTTCACATACTTTCCATACACTGGACCACTTTTGGTCTGACCCTTCACCCAGGTCCAGTTGCCCCCAACAACATAGCTTCTAGGATTATTAGGGTATGCAAACCCCTCCACCGTGATAAGGTGGCAATCCATGGAGGGGCACCGCAAGCTAGTGCAGCACATACTGTATGTCACTCATAGGATTAGTATATACAGTGGGGCAAAAAAGTATTTAGTCAGCCACCAATTGTGCAAGTTCTCCCACTTAAAAGATGAGAGAGGTCTCCAATTTTCATCATAGGTATACCTCAACTATGAGAGACAAAATGAGAAAAAAAAAATCCAGAAAATCACATTGAAGGATTTTTAATGAATTAATTGGTAAATTCCTTGGTAAAATAAGTATTTGGTCACCTACAAACAAGCAAGATTTCTGGCTCTCACAGACCTGTAACTTCTTCTTTAAGAGGCTCCTCTGTTCTCCACTCGTTACCTGTATTAATGGCACCTGTTTGAACTCGTTATCAGTATAAAAGACACCTGTCCACAACCTCAAACAGTCAGACTCCAAACTCCACTATGGCCAAGACCAAAGAGCTGTCAAAGGACACCAGAAACAAAACTGTAGACCTGCACCAGGCTGGGAAGACTGAATCTGCAATAGGTAACCAGCTTGGTGTGAAGAAATCAACTGTGGGAGCAATTATTAGAAAATGGAAGACATACAAGGCCACTGATAATCTCCCTCCATCTGTGGCTTCTCGCAAGATCTCACCCTGTGAGGTCAAAATGATCACGAGAACGGTGAGCAAAAATCCCAGAACCACATGGGGGGACCTAGTGAATGACCTGCAGAGAGCTGGGACCAAAGTAACAAAGGCTACCATCAGTAACACACTACGCCGCCAGGGACTCAAATCCTACAGTGCCAGATGTGTTCCTCTGCTTAAGCCAGTACATGTCCAGGCCCGTCTGAAGCTTGCTAGAGAGCATTTGGATGATCCAGAGGAGAATGTCATATGGTCAGATGAAACCAAAATAGAACTTTTTGGTAAAAACTCAACTTGTCGTGTTTGGAGGAGAAAGAACACCATACCTACTGTGAAGCATGGGGGTGAAAACATCATACTTTGGGGCTGTTTTTCTGCAAAGGGACCAGGATGACTGATCCGTGTAAAAGAAAGAATGAATGGAGCCATGTACCGTGAGATTTTGAGTGAAAACCTCCTTCCATCAGCAAGGGCATTGAAGATGAAACGTGGCTGGGTCTTTCAGCATGACAATGATCCCAAACACACTGCCCGAGCAACGAAGGAGTGGCTTCGTAAGAAGCATTTCAAGGTCCTGGAGTGGCCTAGCCAGTCTCCAGATCTCAACCCCATAGAAAATCTTTGGAGGGAGTTGAAAGTCTGTGTTGCCCAGCGACAGCCCCAAAACATCACTGCTCTAGAGGAGATCTGCATGGAGGAATGGGCCAAAATACCAGCAGCAGTGTGCGAAAACCTTGTGAAGACTTACAGAAAACGTTTGACCTCTGTCATTGCCAACAAAGGGTATATAACAAAGTAATGAGATGAACTTTTGTTATTGACCAAATACTTATTTTACCGAGGAATTTACCAATTAATTCATTAAAAATCCTTCAATGTGATTTTCTGGATTTTTTTTTTTTTCATTTTGGCTCTCATAGTTGAGGTATACCTATGATGAAAATTGGAGACCTCTCTCATCTTTTAAGTGGGAGAACTTGCACAATGGGTGGCTGACTAAATACTTTTTTGCCCCACGGTAAATGTGCCTTGTCTACATAAAATTCAATTTCCAAATTACCCAGTTTTCCATACAGACTTTTATCCAAATCACGCTGTTGTAGTGTTGTAGCGGCTGCACGGTGGCGCAGTGGTTAGCACTGCGGCAGCACAGTTTACCCTTGGCCGGGGGATCGTGGGGATCGTGGGTTCGATCCCAGCCCCCGACCAACAGTGATCTGTGTGGAGTTTGCATGTTCTCCCCGTGTATGCGTGGGTTTACCCCGGGATTTCTCCGGTTTCCTCCCACATGCCAAAAACATGCAGGTTAGGTTAATTGGAGACTCTAAAGTGGCCCTTGGTGTGAATGTGTGTGAATGGTTAAAAAGGGATGGCGCCGTATTGTGGCTGCTTCATCCATCCAGGTGGTGGATGACCCTTAATTTCTGTAAAGCGTCTTTGAGTGTCTATGATAAAGCGCTATATAAATCTGATGAATTGATTGATTGATTGTACAGACAGACAAACTTCCGTTTTGTTTTGTTTACTTACATCACATGCACACGCTTTATAGCCAAGCTGAGTTCCAACACTGCTCCTACGAGCATATGGACATGGTACTTGTATAATATTATGATAGATTTGAACCAAACCATAAAAACCTATTCACACAGTGTCTTCAGGTTCATCCAAAATTACATCCCTGCGGAAAGCTGAAAGACATGGCCCTAATACATTGTGAGGTCATCAGCTCTTACATTACCATAGCATGTTAACTTGAAGAGGCGCTTCACATCTTAAGAAGCCAAGGAGCTGCATGAAAATGATTACACCACAATTATATCAGCCACTTTGAGTGACTCCTTACTGCCCAACTGTTCACCGCCTGCTGCCAAGAAATGGATTGGTTTCACTGCTCTCCTAATAAGACTGTAAGGCCAGCAGCGTGAGTTTGAATAAATGGATGAAAGTTGGCATATCGTGCTGACAGGAATAGATTAATATTGTCAGACTGGAGCCAATCATAGCTGGAAAGCAGAGATTCTCATTATCTCACTGAGCTGTTAGTGCGATCAAAAAGCCAAGCGTCAAACATTCACACACGTGACATGTCAAACAGAGAGACTTTTGTACATCCGGAAGGCATGAGAGCACAATCCAGGCTGCAATAAAACTCATGCAGACCCTGTTGGTCCTGTAAACGTAATCTGCGAAGTGTTAATTACAACCTGGCGCCTCTGTGAAGCAGCGTGTGTGTGTAGTCAGCTGAGCTGTAGGAGTCTCCTTCCTAAACAACAGAGCTTGGACCATGGCAACAGCCTCAGAAAATAAGATTTTCTCTCAGTTGGAGATCCTGTTTGAATGGGGGGCTACTTTAAACAAATTAAGAGTCGCTCAGATGCTGTGTGTGCATGTGTCTGTGCGCGCGCAAGAGAGATACCCCCTGCCTAATCAGGGTTAGGAGAAAAGAAGATGGGGATCCTGTGTTGTTTACTGCCATTCATGTGGAGGGTCAACATGGCGTCATGGAAATATGTATAAATAGCACACCACTTCTAAGGTTACTGTGCATGTCATGTGAATGCATTTTAAGCATTCACATGTAAAACATACAGTGGGGAAAAAAAGTATTTAGTCAGCCACCAATTGTGCAAGTTCACCCACTTAAAAGATGACAGAGGTCTCCAATTTTCATCATAGGTATACCTCAACTATGAGAGACAAAATGAAAAAAAAGAAATCCAGAAAATCACATTGAAGGATTTTTAATGAATTAATTGGTAAATTCCTCGGTAAAATAAGTATTTGGTCAATAACAAAAGTTCATCTCAATACTTTGTTATATACACTTTGTTGGCAATGACAGAGGTCAAACGTTTTCTGTAAGTCTTCACAAGGTTTTCACACACTGTTGCTGGTATTTTGGACCATTCCTCCATGCAGATCTCCTCTAGAGCAGTGATGTTTTGGGGCTGTCGCTGGGCAACACAGACTTTCAACTCCCTCCAAAGATTTTCTATGGGGTTGAGATCTGGAGACTGGCTAGGCCACTCCAGGACCTTGAAATGCTTCTTACGAAGCCACTCCTTCGTTACCCGGGCGGTGTGTTTGGGATCATTGTCATGCTGAAAGACCCAACCACGTTTCATCTTCAGTGCCCTTGCTGATGGAAGGAGGTTTTCACTCAAAATCTCACAATACATGGCCCCATTCATTCTTTCCTTTACACGGATCAGTCGTCCTGGTCCCTTTGCAGAAAAACAGCCCCAAAGTATAATGTTTTCACCCCCACGCTTCACAGTAGGTATGGTGTTCTTTCTCCTCCAAACACGACAAGTTGAGTTTTTACCAAAAAGTTCTATTTTGGTTTCATCTGACCATATGACATTCTCCCAATCCTCTTCTGGATCATCCAAATGCGCTCTAGCAAGCTTCAGACGGGCCTGGACATGTACTGGCTTAAGCAGGGGGACACGTCTGGCACTGCAGGATTTGAGTCCCTGGCGGCGTAGTGTGTTACTGATGGTAGCCTTTGTTACTTTGGTCCCAGCTCTCTGCAGGTCATTCACTAGGTCCCCCCATGTGGTTCTGGGATTTTTGCTCACCGTTCTCGTGATCACTTTGACCTCACGGGGTGAGATCTTGTGTGGAGCCCCAGATGGAGGGAGATTATCAGTGGTCTTGTATGTCTTCCATTTTCTAATAATTGCTCCCACAGTTGATTTCTTCACACCAAGCTGCTTACTTATTGCAGACTCAGTCTTCCCAGCCTAGTGTAGGTCTACAATTTTGTTTCTGGTGTCCTTTGACAGCTCTTTGGTCTTGGCCATAGTGGAGTTTGGAGTCTGACTGTTTGAGGTTGTGGACAGGTGTCTTTTATACTGATAACGAGTTCAAACAGGTGCCATTAATACAGGTAACGAGTGGAGGACAGAGGAGCCTCTTAAAGAAGAAGTTACAGGTCTGTGAGAGCCAGAAATCTTGCTTGTTTGTAGGTGACCAGATACTTATTTTACCAAGGAATTTACCAATTAATTCATTAAAAATCCTTCAATGTGATTTTCTGGATTTTTTTTTTTCTCATTTTGTCTCTCATAGTTGAGGTATACCTATGATGAAAATTGGAGACCTCTCTCATCTTTTAAGTGGGAGAACTGCACAATTGGTGGCTGACTAAATACTTTTTTGCCCCACTGTATGTATGATCTTGAATTTGTCACTAGAATTTAAACACGCACTCTGGTGGATATCCTTTTAAAAACAAATCTACATTTTCTAAAATGGTATTGTATGCCCTGTTTTCTGCAAAAACCTTTCATTGTTGTACAGTTCCATGTCAAAATCTTTTCACTTTTCCTCCTCCTTTAAACGCCAGGTTCTGTGACTATAGGCCCACTCACCCACAAGGCTAATAGTGGCTACCGCTACGTTAAACAGCATAAATCCTGTGCTAAAAAGACTTACTGGTTGAACATGCCCAGTTGTATGCAGAGTGGCCCAGCATAATGATTGAAACAGCATCAGTCCTTAAAAGCAGTTTAATGGTAAAACCCATCTTAATTTGGGTGAGTTTTCAGAGCAACTGTCCAAAAATGCTAACTGCCCCTGGAGGCCAACTTCGGCCAGAAAGTCCTGATTGGCTCAACGCTACAGACCTGCTATGTAGTTACGTCACCAAAAATGCTCTATCTAATCTTGCATTTTGTCACGGGGCAGGACTTAACTTCAATTTCACAGAAAAAAAATTGAGATGAAAAATTTGAGTGATTTTGCTCTTGATGTGTCTTGTAAGTCATAAAAGACATATTACAGACATGTTAAGAAGAAAAAAAAACGTGATTTTTGGTTCAGTGTCACTTTAAAGAAAATAGCAGCATAAACCAAGTTAACCAGGCTAGGAGTCCATCCATCCATCCATCTTCTTACGCTTAATCCTTTTCAGGTTGTGGAGGGGCTGGAGCCTATCCCAGCATCTTTGGGCGAGAGGCAGGGTACACCCTGGACAGATCACCAGCTAGGAGTCCTTCTTGGTATTTTTTGTGTTTTGGATAGAGGATCGTTTATGTGCTCATCCGACCAGTGTGCAGCTCCTCACAACTCCAGGTTTGTGCGAGAGTCATCCTGCCATGTGTTTTAGGTGTTTGAAAAACATAAATTAAAATCTCCTCATAATATACAGTAACACCCTCAAAGCATGCATTTTATAGTTTTTGGTCCTGTTTTAGATTGTTATGCTTTCTCATCTGGAGGACTGCACCCGAGTTCACCAGATGATTTGAATCGAGACCGCTTATTTTAGGTGGCCTCGGTATAGTTGTTTTGTTGCGCACGTTAGTGCAATTACTGTGTTCTCACCAGACAAAAAGAACCACACTAACAGAGAAAATGAACTGGAGTTCAATTGAAACGAACTAAAACCCCGTTGGTGTGAAAGCACCCCACAATGTCATGAGGCTTCTGGAGAAACTGTCCACTGTGGGGTTTTAATCTAAACATTTGGGTAACTAATTTTAAAAGTGATCTAATGCAGTTAATGCTAACTCTTAGCATGAACCCTAAACATAAGAACAATTTGTTTTGTGAGAAATCTGTCTCTTTTCAAACAGTGATTCATTGTGGACATTAAGGTATATAACACATGACAGCTGTCACATATGAGAAGCCACAGACAGTAACTATAATTCAAAATTAGTAAAACAAAACTGAAGCAGAGTCATACAAATCCAGTAAAATGTTGGAGTGTGGTTATTAGGATTATTAGTTTATTAGTGGATTTCCTGACTGAGAGACCTCAGTCTGTCCGGGTTGGAAACAACATCTCCAACTCTGTCACGCTAAGCACCGGATCCCCTCAAGGCTGCATACTCAGTCCACTGTTGTTTACACTTCTAACACACGACTGTGTATCCAGACACGAGGGGAACCAGATTATTAAGTTTGCAGATGACACCACGGTGGTGGGACTTATTCAGAGGGATGAGGAATCAATGTACAGGGAAGAAGTGAGAGACCTGGAGTGCTGGTGCAGGGAGAACAATCTGGTGCTCAACGTGGACAAAACGAAGGAGATGATTATCGACTTCCGGCAGTCACAGCCTGAACACGTCCCCCTCAGCATCGTCGGCCGTTTAGTGGAGAGAGTGGAGAACATCAAGTTCCTCAGAGTGCAGATCTCGCAGGACCTGACCTGGAGCAAGAATTCCTTGGGGATCAGGAAGTGGGCCCAGCAGAGACTGCACTTCTTGAGGAAACTCAAACAGGCCTCTCTCCCCATCTGCATCCTCACGACCTTCTACAGAGGTGTGGTGGAGAGTGTTCTGACGTACTGCATTGCTACATGGTACTCCAGCTAACTAACTAACTAACTAACTAACCTGCACTTATATAGCACTTTTCTAGTCACAAAGACCACTCAAAGCGCTTTCATTAATACTAACCCTCTATTCTAAGGGCCTGCAGTATGTCAGACAAAAAAGCCCTGCAGAGGATAGTTAAGGGAGCTGAGAGGGTAATTGGAGTCTCCCTCCCCTCCGTCCAAGAACGTTTTCAGAACCGTTGTAGGAGCAGGGCACTGAACATTGTCAAGGACCGTTCTCACCCTCTGCATAAACGCTTTGAACTTCTGCCATCTGGCAAACGATTCCGGAGCATCAGAGGCAGAACCACCAGACTGATTAACAGCTTCCTTCCACAAGCTGTTAGGATGCTGAACAATTGATCCAGAATCTCTCGTATACACTACTGCACCTATGGACATTATGTACATTATTTGTATATTATAGTTAGTTTTTTCAAGCATGTCTCAGGGATGCGTAAATGGATGTGGTGGGGTGAGGGGTGAAGATATGTGTGAGTGTGTCTTAAATCATGTTCTTCTACTTATATGGATGCCGAGAGAAATGCAATTTCATCTTGCCTGCACTACTGTTGTATGTACATTAATATGACAATAAAGGTTGATTTGATTTGATTTGATTTGATTAAGGAATATAGTAAGTCCTGGAATCCCTGTTGTTCAGTCAAATTGCTTGGTTAGAACTAACAGTCATAGAATAAGAAAATATGTGGTTATTTTATAGACAATAGTGCTTTTATCAATTACAGTTTTTTAAGGCTTAATTAGGGGTCCTCTTCTCAAGCCTTTCTCTGTAGCCCCAAATGACAGTCGATGAGCCTCCATGTGCTCTCAGATTTTGTTATTTTGATATTGTGTACGGCTTCCAAGGATTGATGGATGGCTCCTCAGCAGGTCTCCCCAAGGAGCGAACCCTCTGTCTCAACACTAATCTACCGCTGTGAGACAGACACGCTTGTTTAGCTAGCACAAAAGCCCAGTAAGCTGTTGTCTCTGAGAAAAACACTGGCCGTCTCCAGAGCCACTGGAGGCAGCGATGGCTGGAGCCAGAGTAATGACCTGTGAAATTCAGCGATAGAGTTGTTGTGTTGCACACAGGTCCTCCGGCACCAGGCCTTACTCACAGCCTGCTGCTGATGCTGAAGGGTTTATGCGGGTTCACCAGAGGACCCCTGATTGTGGCTTTTTGTGACACATCTGTGTGGATTTGCTTTTTTCCTAAACAAGTTGAGATCAAAGAGTCAGTGGAATGACCAAAAAACAGAGCTAAAATTTACACTTTCAGTTCTCTGTTGCTACATTATTTAGTTAAGATGCCAGTATTTGAGACCCATTTTCACCGTTCCTCTGTAATGTATCATAGCCACGGTTTCAAATATTTACTCTTCTTTGTCCCGAGAAATGGTCAATATTTTCTCTCCTCTTCAATAAGATTAGCATGTGAGACCGAAAGTTGAGGAGAGCAAGCTTTGATAGTGGTGAGGAAAGTAGCTTTGTCTTTTCCCCATGAGCAGATTAAAAAACGGATCAGAAGGGTAAATGTCCTGCTGGCCTCTGATACAGTTACCTCAGCTTCACAGCGGAGGGAATTACTCCGTTTTCCTGCCCTGTGGTGTGCTAAAGACTGAGCTGTATAGGAGAGAAAGTTCTGAAGAGCATCGGGGCAACCTTTTGTGTATTTTCAATGAAATAAAACTAGTTGAGAAAATTAGGAACTTAACGAGACAAAACCCAGAGATTAAACATCCAAACCCACCCTTTTCTTACAAACTTTTGTTAAAATCCTTTGATTGAAAGATCCAAGAATAAGCCGGAGAATTCTTCAATTTAAAGATGCAACATTTATTTTGAGGTCACATGTAAAGCAAGCAGCGTTGGGTTCAGCATGACACAGCCCCCTCAGGAGCATCACCAGACTGACCACGACTTCCGGGTGCAACTTTCATTCATCTTCTCAGGTTGGTTAGACCGACCCCATACAATAGGATGGGCTTGTATGCAACTGTTTGATTGGCCAGTTTAACTCTGACATGAAGAAGCCATCCGCTATTCACGTTAACTGTCCCCTAAAATTTACTATCAAAAGTGTGTGTGTGTGTGTGTTGGTTTGGGTGTGTAACTAATGTAATAGACATGACTAAAAGAAGTGAGAGAAAGAGAGAAGAAAGCGAGCTCTATAGCTCTGCCTACTTCATGTTTACCAGAGTTTAACACAACATATTTGTTCATAAGAATGCAAACAGAGTATGTATAGAATATGTATAGAGCATAATGGGAGATTACCCACAGAATTATTATTTTGGTACTTTAACTTTTCGTAACCCTTTCACTTTCCACACTTTTTTCTTGTAAATTTGCACATTTGATTATATCCTTGAAATTTTTTAATGTAAAATGTTTAAATCTTCTCATTTGTCTCATAAATTTACAAGTTTAATCTTAAAATGCTATTTCTTACTAAGGGGATGTTTTCTTATGAATTTGCCATGCTTTTCTGAGAAACCTGAGCATCTATCTATTAATTCAAGAAATCTGTCTGTCTGGCTGTCTGTCTGTCTGTCTGTGTGTCACGATCGTAGGACTTTGTGTGTGTGTCACGATCACAGGACTCGCTATGACATCATCAAAGATCAAAGGTAGGCATCTCTGAACGGGTAGTGATGTCAAAGACCAAAGGCAGGCTTCACCATGGTTACTGTTGCCATGGTAATCATGTCAAAGATCAAAGGCAGCCATCACCATGGTTACTGCTGCCATGGTAACCATGTCAAAGATCAAAGGCAGGCATGCAGAAATGCTTGCTTACACTTGCTTTCTACAGGCATGCAGAAATACTTGCTTATACTTGATTTTTACAGGCATGCACGGGTATGCGCTAGTTTAATTTAACCATAAGTTAGATATAAAACTGCTTTTTTGTTATTATTTTGTGGCTTTTCTCATAAACATTCCGGTGTAATCCAATGAAACTCAAGACTGGACATTTGTGTTACCGTAATATACATCCGTTGTAAGTACCACTGTGGAGGTTCCAACAAGTCTTCCAACTTACCAAGGGCAGACATTTCTGCCCTCCTCACAATAATGGGATCTACAGTTAATCCACAGATGTGTATCAAATCAAAATGATATAGCAACTAAATTACATATTTCTTACCTCAAATGTCCTCAGACTCACTTTCCGCTGCTTCATTTTCAAGATATTGAATGAATGAATGAATGAATGAATGAATCTTTATTTATTTTGGATAGATTAAAAGTAAAGATTAAAAGGAAGGAACAGAATAATATAACAAAGGGGAAAAAAACATCTTACAAGGTCAAATTAAACAATAACTCCTCTGATTATACAGTTCAGAACTCAGAACTCAGAAAAGGATTTATTGCCAAGTACATTAACAGTAAACAACTGATAACATACAAGGGATTTGACTTGACACTGAAAACAACATGCATTTCCGGTGACACGGCAGCGTCGATAACGCACCTGCCAGCAGACTAGGAACAGAAAGCATAGGGAAGAAAAGGATAAACACAATAGGAGAGAGCAAAAAAGCATTGATTGTCAGAATACTGGTCATAAATGATCAATATTATGATTACAAGAAAAAAAGCCCTCAATGCACAATTAGCAGACAATAGAATGTATACAAAGACACAAAGAGAGCAGTGAGTGAATGATCTTCTCATCAGTTTATTGAGTCAGTATGAGTGTAGGGTTGAGTGAAGGTGTTTATATCAGTTAAGAACAACAAAGTCTCTTCAGCAGGAGATGTTGTGTCTAGCGTCTGGCACTTTGTCCTTGAGCCAGGCAGCTGGCTGTCCATAAGAGTCAATGCCACTCAAATGTTTTGAAAACAAAAAACTGCAGATAATCTGGAGGACTTGATTGTAAGGGGCAGGTCAGATAAGTCGAATAGTACTGTTCCCAGAGAAAAAAACGTTATATTCTCTTACAGATTCAGTACTTTAATCCTTCAGTGCTGGACGTTGAATTCTTCATGGACGGCTCTCAGCGTGATCATGATGTAATCCATTTTCCTAGACAGTTCTCCATTAGCCGCTGTCAGAGTCCTGCCCATTTGTTCAATTTGATGGTTAAGCCTCACCTGGTCAGCATTTTGATAGGCTCCCTCCATCTTCATCAATTTACGGTACACCAGAACAATCCCAGATCCAATCAGAAAGATTCCGATTACCATTGTTACGAAGATGTATAAATCTTCGACATCTTCGATAGAAAGATCACACAGGCACAAGAGTTTCCAATTACTTGTGTCCTTCAAATAGCCCGCAGCCGCTGTCCCTGCGGGGCAAACTACCTCCCCCGGGGTACTTGTCCTCGTTGAAAAAATAATGTCAATTGCGTTCAAAGCCCAGCTTATTAAATCCATAATTTCGTTCGATAATCAGCAGTAGAGACACGCAGACAGACGACAGCAAGCTGGGATCCAGTCAGTTAGGGGAGGAAAGAGATAAAGAGTCAGAGCTGGAGGGAAGGAAAAAAGCGTCTGCTCTCTTTGGAGGGCGGAAGTGAAAGAGTTCAACATAAGTTCAACATAAGTTCAACATAAGTTATCCGAAATGGGTCATGGCTGAAGCCGCAGCTTATATTGCCCACCCATATTCCATCCAAGAATTCAAAAGAAAAACAAAACAAGAGCGATTACAATTCAGAACAAAGCTAAGACAAAACGTGACAAAAAACTAAGCAACAACACAACACAGACTGGATATGACAATCCTTATGTGATTTTACATGTCATCTTGTATGTTTAGAGTATTTCTTCCTTTAGTTTTTGTTTAAATTGTCCAAGCGTTGTACATGATTTTAATTCAGGTCCAAAAGCGTTCCACAATCTGACTCCTTGCACTGAGACACAGTGTTGCTTGGTGGTAGTTCTCACTGAATATTTTTGAATGTTCCTCTGAAATGATATTGTTTCTCCCTTATTTGGAACAACTTTTGGATATTTGTGGGCAGTGATAGATTCTTCACTTTAAACATTATTACTGCAGTTGTAAAGTCAACCAGATCTTTCAAATTGAGAGCTTTTAATTTAAGAAAAAGTGGGTTTGTTGGTTCCCTGTAAGCAGCTTTGTTTATTATTCTAATAGCTCTCTTCTGAAGCTTAAAGACTGGATATATGTTTGTTTTATTTGTATTTCCCTATACTTCAGCACTATATGTCATGTATGGGAGTATTAATGAATGATACAAAGTATATAATGTGAGTTGATTCAGCAAATATTTCACTCTGTGTAGTATTGCAATTGATTTAGATATTTTACCTTTAATATAATTAATATGTGACTTCCATCCATCCATCCATCCATCCATCCATCTTCTACCGCTTTTCCGGAGGTCCGGGTCGCGGAGGCAGCAGTTCAAGCAGAGAAGCCCAGACTTCCCTCTCCCCAGCCACCTGCTCCAGCTCTTCAGAGGGGATACCAAGGCGTTCCCAGACTAGCTGGGAGACATAGTCTCTCCACCGAGTCCTGGGTCTGCCCCGGGGTCTCCTCCCAGTGGGACGTGCCTGAAACACCTCAAGTGGGAGGCGTCCAGGAGGCATCCTAATCAGATGCCCATACCACCTCAACTGACTCCTTTCAATGTGGAGGAGCAGCGGTTCTACTCTGAGCCTCTCCCGGATGACTGAGCTCCTCACCCTATCTCTGAGGGTGAGTCCAGCAATCCTACGGAGAAAGCTCATTTCAGCCGCTTGTATCCGCAATCTCGTTCTTTCGGTCATTACCCAAAGCTCGTGACCATAGGTGAGAGTAGGAACGTAGATTGACTGGTAAATCGACAGCTTTGCCTTAGAACTAAGCTCCCTCTTCACCACAACAGACCGGTACAACGTCCGCATCACTGCAGATGCTGCTCCAATCCGTCTGTCGATCTCTCGCTCCATTTTCCCCTCACTCGTGAACAAGACCCCAAGATACTTAAACTCCTCCACTTGGGGCAGGAGCCTGTCCCCAACCCGGAGAGGACAATCCACCTTTTTCCGGCTGAGGACCATGGACTCGGACTTGGAGGTGCTGATTCTCATCCCAGCCGCTTCACACTCAGCGGCAAACCGTCCCAGCAAGAGCTGTAGGTCATTGCTGGATGAAGCCAACAGGACAACATCATCTGCAAACAACAGAGATGAGATCCTGTGGTCACCAAGCATGACACCCTCCATTCCCTGGCTGCGCCTAGAAATCCTGTCCATAAAAATTATGAACAGGACCGGTGACAAAGGGCAGCCCTGGCGGAGTCCAACTCTCACTGGGAATGACTCCGACCGAGTGTTGGCAATGCGAACTAAACTCTCACAACGGTCGTACAGAGACCGAATAGCTCGTAACAACAAGCCCGATACCCCATACTCCCGAAGCACCCCCCACAAAAATCCACGAGGGACGCGGTCAAATGCCTTCTCCAAGTCCACAAA
Source organism: Pholidichthys leucotaenia (assembly GCA_020510985.1). Taxonomy (NCBI): domain Eukaryota; kingdom Metazoa; phylum Chordata; class Actinopteri; order Cichliformes; family Pholidichthyidae; genus Pholidichthys; species Pholidichthys leucotaenia. The sequence goes on from CM035838.1 coordinate 325,420,011, forward strand.
ACACATGTAAACTGGTTGGGCAAACTCCCACGAACCCTCAAGAATTCTCGAGAGGGTAAAGAGCTGGTCCGATGTGCCACGGCCAGGACGAAAACCACATTGCTCCTCCTGAATCCGAGGTTCGACCAACGGCCGGACTCTCCTCTCCAGTACCTTGGCATAGACCTTCCCAGGGAGGCTGAGGAGTGTGATCCCTCTAAAGTTGGAGCACACCCTCCGGTCCCCTTTTTTGAAGAGAGGAACCACCACCCCGGTTTGCCATGCCAAAGGCACTGCCCCCGACCTCCACGCAATGTTGCAGAGGCGTGTCAACCATGACAACCCAACAACATCCAGGGCCTTGAGGTACTCGGGGCGAATCTCGTCCACCCCCGGGGCCCGGCCACCAAGGAGATTTTTAACCACCTTGGCGACCTCAGCCCCTGTGATAGGCGAGTCATCCCCCTCGTCCCCAAACCCTGCTTCCTCTGTGGAAGGCGTATCAGTGGGATTGAGGAGATCCTCGAAGTATTCCTTCCACCGCCCGACGATATCCCCAGTTGAAGTCAACAGTGTCCCATCCGCACCATACACAGTGTGGACGGGGAGCTGCTTTCCCCTCCTGAGCCGCCGAACAGTTTGCCAGAATCTCTTTGAAGCCGACCGAAAGTCTTGTTCCATGGCCTCACCGAACTCCTCCCATACCCGGGTTTTTGCTTCAGCAACCACCCGAGCTGCACTCCGCTTGGCCTGCCGGTACACCTCAGCTGCTTCGGGAGTCCCACAAGCCAACCAAGCTTGATAGGACTCCTTCTTCAGCTTAATGGCCCCCCTCACCACTGGTGTCCACCACTTGGTTCGGGGGTTGCCACCACGAGATGCACCGACCACCTTGCGGCCGCAGCTCTGGGCTGCCGCTTCAACAACAGAGGTGGAGAACATGGCCCATTCAGACTCCATGTCTCCAGACTCCCTCGGAATGTGGTTGAAGTTCTTCCGGAGGTGGGAGTTGAAGACCTCCCGGACAGGGGCCTCAGCCAGACGCTCCCAGCACACCCTCACTATACGTTTGGGTCTACCAGGTCTGAATGGCTTCCTCCCCTGCCATCGGATCCAACTCACCACCAGGTGGTGATCAGTTGACAGCTCTGCACCTCTCTTTACTCGGGTGTCCAAGACATACGGTCGCAGGTCTGATGATACGATAACAAAATCGATCATCGACCTGCGGCCTAGGGTGTCCTGGTGCCAGGTGCACATATGGACACCCTTATGCTTGAACATGGTGTTCGTTATAGACAGACTGTGGTTAGCACAGAAGTCCAATAACTGAACACCACTCGGGTTCAGATCGGGCAGGCCGTTCCTCCCAATCACCCCCCTCCAGGTTTCACTGTCGTTGCCCACGTGCGCATTGAAGTCCCCCAGTAGGACAATGGAGTCTCCAGGAGGAGCACCCTCCAGCACCCCAGTCACAGACTCCAAAAAGGGTGGGTACTCTGAAACATCATTTGGTGCATAGGCACAAATGATGGTCAGGACCCGTTTCCCAACCCGAAGGCGCAGGGAAGCAACCCTTTCGTCCACCGGGGAAAACTCCAATATAGAGGCAGCAAGGTGGGGCGATACAAGAATACCTACCCCTGCTCGTCGCCTCTCGCCCGGGGCAACTCCAGAAAAGGCCAAGCTCCAGCCCCTCTCCAGGAGACTGGTTCCGGAACCGGAGCTGTGTGTTGAGGTGAGGCCGACTATATCTAGCCGGTATCGCTCAATCTCGTACACCAGCTCAGGCTCCTTCCCCACCAGAGAGGTGACATTCCACGTACCAAAAGCCAGTTTAGAAAGCTTGGGATCAGTCCGCCAAGGTCTCCGCCTTTGACTGCCACCTAATCCACATAGCACCGGACTTCCATGATCCCTCCTGCAGGTGGTGAACCTACTGGAGGGCGGACCCATGTAACTCCTTCGGGCTGAGCCCGGCCGGGTCCCATGGGTGGAAACCCGGCCACCAGACGCTAGCCTTCGAGCCCCTCCCCCAGGCCTGGCTCCAGGGTGGGGCCCCGGTAACCCCATACCGGGCGGGGTACACTGAATCCTTGATATACAATTTATCATGAGAGTCTGTTGGATCGTTCTTCGTCTGGCCCTTCACCCAGGACCAGTTTGTCTTGGGAGACCCTATCAGAGGCAAATTGCCCCGGACAACATAGCTCCTGGGATCACTGGGGCACGCAAACCCCCCCACCACGATAAGGTGACGATCCATGAGGGGGTATGTGACTTCCAACACAGTTTATTATCAATTATTACTCCAAGAAATTTAGTTTCGGATACCCTTTCAATTGCTACACCATTTACACTATTTAGATACTAGGTTGTTATGATGGTTGTTAAAAACTATAAATTTTGTCTTACTTAAATTGAGCATTAATTTGTTTGAATCAAACCACAGTTTAAGCTTTCCTAATTGCTTTCCAAGTGTATCCAAAAGTTGTTCCAAATTGCTTCCATTGCATAATAAATTAGTTTCATCGGCAAACAATATTAAATCCATTTTTTCCGAAACTTTACATATATCATTTATATACATATTGAATAACAGTGGCCCCAAAACTGAACCCTGTGGGACTCCACAAGTAACCAACACATTGTTACCAAGTAACAGTTTTTGTTTTTGTTACCAACACATACATACTGATATCTATTTTTAAGTAACTACATAACCAGGACAGTTAGTTAGTTAGTTAATCCCTTCACACCTGAAGGTGTATATGGGCGGCGCCTATCTCCGTTTCTCTGACCCTAGGCCACACAGCTACTGTAAGTAGTGAAAGCTACAGCGGGGGGTCAATCCTCTGGTAGCTCTGTGTGTAACTTTACTTTCCCCATTCCATTATGCGGAGCACCACGCTAGAAGGCAGAAAGTGGCTCAGTTGGTAGAGCATCCGCCCCACACCCGGGAGGCAGGGGTTCAAATCCCGGCTGGGTCATACCAAAGACCATATAAAAATGGTGCTTTCTGCCTAACCAGGACAGTGCTACCCCCTTAATGCCACAATTTTGTAGTTTCTTTAATAATAAATTATAATACTCTTTATTTTCAACAGCAGTTGATATTTTTTTCTATAAATTCCATTAGAGCAAATGCAGTTGTCCTCTTGTGTCTGAACCCATACTGCTGCTCACACAATAAATTATTCTTCAGTATGAAGTTGTCAATTCTCTCACAGAATATTTTTTTCAAGTATCTTGGAAAATTGTGGCAATAGTGAAATTGGTCTATAGTTTGAAAATTCCCCTCTGTCACCCGTCTTGTATATCGGAATTACTTTAGATATTTTCATTGCATTGGGAAATATACCTGTTTGGAGAGACAGGTTACAAATATACGTCAGTGGTTTCACTAAGCATTCAATGATAGTTTTGACTAAGAGCATGTCAATATCATCACAATCCGTAGATGTTTTACTCTTAAATGATTTAACAATTTCAATGACCTCTCTCTCGTCTGTGTTCTTTATGAAAATGGAGTCTTTTATAGCAATGTTTTTGCTTATTGTATCACCTGTAGGTGCCTTGTGCATGGAAGGCACATGGAAGGAAACGTGCATGGAAATATCTGACTGGGGCATGCTTAAAGGAGCCACGCATGATCTGGATGAGTACACGGACACTGTGAACTCATATATCCACTTTTGTGAAGAGAACATTCTTCCATCACGCACCAGGGTGAGTTACTCTAATGACAAACCCTGGTTCACAGCTAAGCTCAGACAGATCAGGAAGGAGAAGGAAGCAGCGCTGAAAAGTGGAGACAGGGACTGCTACAGGGAGGTTAAATACCGGTTTAACAGAGAGCTGAAGAGGGCTAAATCTCTATACTCAGAGAGACTCCAGCAGCAGTTCACTGCTAATGATTCGGCTTCCGTGTGGAGAGGACTGAGGCAAATCACCAACTATCGACCTAAGGCTCCTAAAGGTCAGGATGACAAAGCCCTTTGTCAAAGACTGTCCCAACACTATGCCCGTTTTGACACCTCGTCATCTGTGTCCAACTCCCCCCCTCCCTCCAGCTCCACAGCCTCCACATTCCCTACTTCATTTAAGGCACCCCCCCTCCTCCCCCCCTCCCCTTATCATCAGTGAGCAGGATGTGCTCAAACAGTTCTCCAGACTGAACCCGCGCAAGGCCCCCGGCCCAGACGGCGTGTCTCCCTCCACCCTGAGACTCTGTGCGAAACAGCTGGCTCCTGTATTCACAGACATTTTTAACACCTCCCTTAAGTTATGCCACGTGCCGTCCTGCCTCAAATCCTCCACCATCATCCCTGTCCCCAAGAAGCCACGGATCACTGGACTTAATGACTACAGACCTGTAGCGCTCACCTCTGTAGTCATGAAGTCCTTTCAGCGCCTGGTCCTGTCCCACCTCAAGTCCATCACCACCCCTCTCCTGGACCCGCTGCAGTTTGCCTACCGAGCCAACAGGTCTGTAGACGATGGAGTCAACCTGGCCCTCCACTCCATCCTGCAGCACCTGGACTCCCCGGGAACCTACGCCAGGATCCTGTTTGTGGACTTCAGCTCCGCATTCAACACCATCCGCCCCGCTCTGCTCCGGGACAAGCTGTCCCTGCTCAACGTGCCTGACTCCCTCTGCAGGTGGATCATCGACTTCCTGACGGACCGGAGGCAGCATGTGCGGCTGGGAAAGACTGTCTCAGACTATACTAGCATCAGCACCGGATCACCCCAGGGCTGTGTACTTTCCCCCCTACTCTTCTCCCTTTACACCAACTCCTGCACCTCCAGCCACCAGTCTGTCAAGTTGATCAAGTTTGCGGACGACACCACCCTCATCAGGCTCATCTCCAACAGCGACGAGTCCGCCTACAGGAGAGAGGTGGCCCAGCTGGCGTCCTGGTGCAGCAATAACAACCTGCAGCTGAACGCTCTGAAGACAGTGGAGATGATTGTAGACTTCAGGAAAGTCACTACTCCTCTGCCCCCCCTCACCCTCTCAGGCTCTCCCATCACCACTGCTGATTCCTTCCGCTTCCTAGGCACTACCATCACCAGGGACCTCAAATGGGAGCTGACCATCAGCTCACTCATCAAAAAAGCCCAGCAGAGGATGTTCTTCCTGTGGCAGCTGAGGAAGCTCAAGCTACCCACCAAGATGTTAGTGCAGTTCTACACAGCCATCATCGAGTCCATCCTCACCACCTCCATAACCGTGTGGTACGCAGGAGCCACTGCCAGGGACAGACTAAGGCTGCAGCGCGTCGTGCGCACTGCTGAGAAGGTGATCGGCTGCAAGCTCCCATCTCTCCAGGATCTGTACATCTCCAGGACCCGGAGGCGTGCTGGCCGGATCATAGCCGATCCCTCACACCCTGGTCACGTACTGTTTGCCCCCCTCCCCTCTGGTAGAAGACTTCGGTCCATCCAGACTAAAACCTCCCGTCACATGAACAGCTTCTTCCCCTCTGCCATTAGACTGCTGAACACTAAGTGACTTATTGACTCTCGTGCACCATGTACAGCAGCTCAACCAGACTCATGTCAATCATCACTGTTTTCTTCCTGCATTACCGACTGCACTATATAGTTCTCCACAGTATCTGCTGCTGGCTAATATACTGTATATTTTAACTGTTGACCAGTATCACTTAATCTTATCCTACACTTTATTACATGTATAGTTTATTTCTCTTATCTTATCATGTTTAATGTTGCAGCATTGTACCGAGACAAATTCCTAGTTTGTGTACTACATGAACAATGGCAATAAACCTGATTCTGATTCTGATTCTGATTCTGATTCTGATTCTGATTCTTAATGGGCATTTCTTGAGCCAAATTAGGACCAATGTTAACCAAAAAATTATTAAATTCATCTGCAGGTGACACTGCATTCACACTCTGAGTCGTTTTATTATTATTATTATTATTATTTTTTGAAAGATTGGTTGGGTAGCTTGTATTTCTGTTTTTATTTCCAAGAATATTGTTAAGTATTGTCCATGTATTTTTAATATTGTCTATGTTTTTCTCCAGTTCTTTACTGCAATAGTCTCTTTTACTACATCTCATTATATATGTTAACTTATTACCTCGGCCAGGCCGAAAAGGCCAGGAGGAGGTTATGTTTTTGCCAGGGTTTGTGTGTTTGTCTGTTTGTCTGTCTGTCTGTCTGTCTGTCTGTCTGTCTGTTTGTCTGTTGGTTAGCAAGATAACTCAAAAAGTCTTGGACGGATTTCCATGAAACTTTCAGGCATTGTTGGAAATGGTATAAGGAAGAACTGATTAAATTTTGGGGGTGATCCGGTTCACCGTCTGGATACAGGAATTTTTTTAAAGCATTTTTCAACACTGTGACATAGGGCCATTTGCAACATGTGCGCAGGCGCAATGGAGGGCGCTGGTCGTCGTGTCTGCAACACAAACTCTGCGTTCTTCAACGTTTTAGGCACAAAAGCACGCGGAAAACACTGCTGGCCTGGGCCCGCCAGCGTGCTCGTGTTTGCGCGCAACTGCAAAACCTCACACGGGCAGCTGTCCGCCGACGGATTCTTTGGCAGAAATTCCCCGGCCAGCCATAGGCACTGCGCATTTGGCAGAAATTCCCCGGCCAGCCATAGGCGCTGCGCATTTGGCAGAAATTCACCGGCCAGCCATAGGCGCTGCACATTTGGCAGAAATTCACCGGCCAGCCATAGGCGCTGCGCATTTGGCAGAAATTCGCCGGCCAGCCATAGGCACTGCGCATTTGGCAGAAATTCCCCGGCCAGCCATAGGAGCTGCGCATTTGGCAGAAATTCACTGGCCAGCCATACGCGCTGCGCAATAACGAGCTCTCTGCCGGCGAAGCTTCTAAATTCTCGTTTGCCGCGGAGCGAAACCCCAAAATAATATAATATAAAACCCACGGCAACCTGTCTACCCAATTTGCATCCGTCAGTGGAGGAGATGGACACAACAGCAACACTTCAGTTTATTACCTCCGCCAAGGAGGCAATGCTTTTACTACTGAACCACTAATCCTATCACTATCAGATTGATTGTCATTGATTAATTTTGTGTTTATTGCACTGTCCCTGTCAAATAAACAAATAATCATTGTGAATCCAATTGCTAGTCATATGTTTACATGCTCAAGGAATCTGAAAACGTACACACAAACACTATATGGGGGGAATTGTGGCGCTTGGCGGAGGTCTGCGCTCTCCAAGTGCTTTTCTAGTTTTTGTATGTTTTATACTGCTGCTCTGCTTCTTTTGTCCTTTTCCTTTTCTTTATATAATGAATTTTTCTTTTTACACGCCTTTTGTAATCCTTTGGTTAACCATGGCTTGTCAACAAATTTCTGCTTCACCTTTTTCTTATGGACAATTTTTTTCATAAAGAGTGGTTACAATGTTCGTAAATGTGTCATAGGCTTCATTTACATCTGATACATAGACTTTTGTCCAGTCTTGCTTCAGCAAGTCTTCTTTAAAAGAACTGATTGCATTTTGTGATTTCTATCTGAAAGATTTTAAAGTTTTTTCCTGTATTGGCCCCCGTGTGGCCATGGATAAGTGCAAAGACTGGCAAATGGTCACTTATATCATTTATCAATAATCCACTTTCTATTTTCTTATCAATAATATTAACAAACAGGTTATCAATAAGTGTAGCAGTGTGAACTGTGACTCTACTGGGATGTGTTATTGTGGGATATAGACTCATACTGTACATAGAATTCATGAACTCTGTAATTGCATTTTGTTGAAATGAATTTAATAAATCAATATTGAAATCTCCACAAATTACAACCATTTTCTTACTAGTAACATTATTGTACAGCTCGACTAATTTATCTCTGAATGTCTCAATGCAAGTTCCCGGCATTCTATATATACAACTTATAATTAGATTTTTTTGTTTTATCTTGGTCAATCTCAACAGTAACACATTCCAGAATCCCTGGTAGTGCAAAGGACATTCCATTTACAAGTGTACACCTATACAGGTCATCAATATACAGTGCAACACCACCACCCTTTTTGAGATCTGTTAATATGAAACATCTGATATCCCTCTATTGCCATCAGAGGAGCCTGCTCTTCATTAAGCCTAGTTTCAGAGACTGCAATAGCTGTAAATTTTCTGTCTAGCTGTTTTAAAGAGTCCTGAATCTGTGGAAAGTTTTTGTTAAGACTTCTGCTGTTGAAGTGTATTATTGATAGTTTACCATCTAATTGGACTTGACTTTTGAATTGCTTTATATTCACAATGGTTATGAATATTATTGAAAAAGTGGTTATCAGGATCAGTATCATTCTCCATCTCTTGTAGTTTATGTTCAGCATAATGGCATATTTTCAGAGTTTGAATTTCCTCACTCTGTGTCAAATGACTTCCTCCAACTGGGGATAATTGATGTCTACTCAAGTCAGTCATAAGTTTTTTTGTTTTGTTTATTTTTTTTAAGTATATTGACATGGTATGTCACAAAAGAACTATTCTTGCCGTGTGTGTGGATATGGATTATCATAGTCTCTTAATTTTCTTAATCAGTGTTAATCTACAGTATATTTATTTAAGCCAGTGAGATCGCTGATCATTATGGCCTTTGCTTCCTCAGGTGTTCCATTTAGTTTGATCAAAATTCTACAGTTTCTTGTCCATGTTGCCTGTATCTAATTTTGTCTTTTCAGCATCCGTGCTTGCCGTGATATTTCAGCATTAGTCTTTGTTAAATGTTCATTTAGATAAACTTTCTGTTCCCCGTAGCTTTCTGGCCTGCCTCAGTATGTCATTCTTTACCCTTCTGTTCACAAAGCGCATCACAATTGATTTCTTTGTTTTATTATCTTTTCTGGGTAAAGTATGACAGGCTGAAATTGCATTTACTTCAACCTTTATATTTCTGCTTTCAAGGAACTCAAGCACTTGGTTTTCCAGGGAGACTGATTCACTTAGGGAAGCCTCCTCACCTCTCATTCCTGCTGTAACATTGGCATATGATTGGTATTTAATGTCTAGTCCACTTATAATTAGATCATCCATACGAGAATATTGTTCAAGATCCTCGATGCGTCGCTCCAAGTCTGCAATTTTTTTGTCTTTTTCCTTAATTGTTAATTTCAATTTGCGGACTTCTTCCATTAGCCCTAATAGTTTAAACTGTTGATTGGCCACTTTGGTCAGTTCTTCTGACAAGAAGTTCAGAGATTTTTTGATCTCTTCCATTTCCTCCTTCTTTGGTGGCATTTTTACTGACCTGTTGATAATAAAACAATCTCCTTGATGCTGTCGCCGGCAACCGATCCGACTGACCTCAAATCCAGTTGGGGCCTCAGCTAGCCCTCTCCGCTGCTAGTCCCACTGCTTACCGCCGCTGCAATTGAGCTCCTGTCCAGCCGGGGTGCCAGCAGCTCCTCCATCGAGCCCCGCCGCCCACCGCCACTGTAGTTGAGCTCCAATCCTGCTCCTGTCCAGCTGGGGTCCCGGTAGTTCCTCCGCTGAGCCCCGCCACCTACCGCCATCTTCCTCAGTAGTTCCTCCACCGAGCCCCGCCGCTGTAACTGAGCTCCGATCTGGCTCTTATCCAGCTGGGGCCCCGGCTGCTCCTCCACTGGTCCCCGTCTACTACCGCCGCTGTGTTGTGGAGGGCAATGGATCAGCGTTCTCGTCGTGCCCTCCGCCAGTACCCGGGCTCGCCCGGGGAAGCTAATGATCCTACCAGCAGACTAAATTCAAAGAGATGACAACTCAGTGCCAAGTCAAAGAAGAATCCTAGTCACAGTCCCAAAGCAGAAAGCAAACAGCCCCGAAAGCACTTTGCGGTAGGATCTGCCCTTCGCATACTACAACTAAACATTGAAGGCCTATCTGCAGCCAAGCGAAGCCTTATCAAAGTCCTCGCCTTCCAACATTTGATTGATGTAATCTGCCTCCAAGAGACTCATATTGGCACAGAGGAAGCTGGCCGCTACACCATCAAAGGCTTTGACCTCCTGTGCTATGTTCCACATGCTAAACATGGATGTGCCACCTATGTGTGTTCTGACATAGTTGAAGCAAATCACCTGACAACAACACATTTCTCAGACACCATAACAATTGATGGCTTCCATATTGTCAATGTGTACAAGCTCCCTAGTGCCAACTGGGATCTGCAGGTCTTACTCACCCTACCCCACCCTGCCATCTATGTGGGGGATTTTAACAGCCATCACCCTGACTGGGGGTACCCAGCAGTGGACAGTGATGGGGAGGCACTTTTAGACTGGGCATCTAGAAATGACCTCACTTTGATATACGACCCCAAACAAAGAGGAACCGTCCACTCTGCTAGGTGGAAGAAGGACTATTCTCCTGACCTGTGCTGAGTCAGCTCTTTGAATGGGGCACCATATCCTACACAGATCCTTATTCTTGATGATTTTCCATACAGTCAACACCGGCCCCTGCTTGTACACATTGGCCTACAACTTCCAGTCATAAACAGCCCAAGGAAGATGCGCTGGAACTTCTGCAAAGCTAACCGGAAGAAATTCAGTGAAACTCTGGACCAGAGTATTGTTACCATCCCACTCCACACCATCACTGTAGATGAAGCATACAACCGCTTCTGCAGTGCAATCTTCAAGGCTGCCCATATTGCAATCTCACGAGGCTACCGACCCCTCTATGTCCCATGTCTGGACAGAGAAAGCGCTGCCCTCCTACAATCCTATCAAACATCAGGGGACCCAGAGATAGCAGACCATCTCATTGAATCGCTAAATACAGCCCAGCGAAAGAAATGGGAGGAGACAGTTGCTTACCGGAGCTTTATCCACTCTAGCAGGAAAAGTTGGAGCCTCATCCATCGCCTAGGAGCCGCACAGAAGCCCCCTAGCCAAAGCCAAGCATCTGTCACACCCAACCAAGTTGCATCCCACCTACTGACTATTGCCAAAGCACCCCAAGACAAAGACACCAGAAGAGCAGTTACAACTGAGCTAAAAAAAAAAACACCAAAAAATGCCCGTAGAGGAAACGAACCCTGAACCCTTCGAGGCTGCTGAACTGGAGAAAGTCCTACAGGGCCTGAAATGTGGAAAGGCAGCAGGATACGATAACATCTTCCCAGAATTCATGAAAAATCTTGGCCCTCAAGCCCTAACCTGGTTGACACAATTCTACACAAGGATCACACAAACAAACTCGATCCCAAAGAAATGGCGGACAGCAAAGGTCATTGCCATTCCAAAACCTGGCAAAGACCACAAACTACCAGCAAGCTACCGCCCAATCTCCCTACTCAGCATTCCTTACAAAATCATGGAGCACCTAATACTGCAACGCATTTCCCCAGGAATAGAGGAAATTCTAAGTGTGGATCAAGCAGGTTTCTGCAAGGACCGCAGTACAGGAGAACAAGTACTGGCCCTAACCACCTTCATCGAAAATGGCTTTGAGAGCAGACTGAAGACAGGGGCTGTGTTTCTCAACCTTACAGCCGCCTATGATACGGTCTGGCACAAAGGCCTCCTCCTGAAACTCATAAAGGCGATCCCCGCTTGGGCAATAGCAATCATAAAAACCCTGCTGACCAACCGAAGGTTCAGAGTCCACCTCGGTCAGAATATAAGTGCATGGAGAATGCAGAAAAATGGACTCCCACAAGGCTCAGTTCTAGCTCCAACTCTGTTCAACCTCTACATAAACGACCTGCCCACTACAAAATCCCGCAAATTCATCTATGCAGACGACATCTGTTTGGCACTCCAAGCACCAGACTTTGAGCCACTGGAACGGGTGCTCACGGAAGATCTTGCCAAACTGGACCAGTTCTGCAAAATCTGGCGCCTAAAACCAAGCCCAGCAAAAACCGTCTCCAGTGTATTCCATCTCCACAATGTAAAAGCTGCCAGAGAACTAAACATCCACCTGAGCGGACTCAAGCTTAAGCATGCCCCAAATCCAACCTACCTTGGAGTGACCCTTGATAGGACCCTATCCTTCAAGGAACATCTAAAGGGGATGGCTGCTAAGGTGAAGGTATGAAACAGCCTGCTCTGCAAGCTCGCTGGTGCAAAATGGGTGGCAGCAGCCTCCACCCTGCACACCTCAGCACTGGCCCTTTCATACTCTGTAGCAGAATATTGTGCCCCTGTCTGGTCCAGATCATCTTACACACACCATGTAGACACCCAGCTCAACACAACCATGAGAACTATAACTGGAACAATCCGCTCAACACCACTCCCCTGGCTCCCTGTACTGTCAAACATAGCTCCTCCACACATCCAGCGTGCAGCATTAACTCAAAGGATGCTTCAGAAAGCTAAAGATTCTCCTCATCTACCAATCCATGCAGATATCTACACCCCACCCACTGCCCGACTTCCATCCAGACGGCCAATTTGGAAAAACCCTCCCCCAGCTGACTTTACCACCCAGACAGCTTGGCAAGAGGAATGGGAGACCAAGGAGGTCCCAAACAAACACCTGGTGACAAACCCCAACCAACAGGTCCCGAGCACCAACCTCCCAAGGAGACAGTGGTCTACACTCAATCGCTTCAGGACTGGACATGGCCCCTGCTTGGCCAGCCTTCACAGATGGGGCAGTAGCCCTAGCCCACTGTGTGCATGTGGAGAGGAGCAAACAATGCAACACATCATAGAGGCTTGCCCCACTCCAAAGACTGGAAGGAGGATTACACACCCTCCATACAGCAAACCAGGAGGCAACTGCTTGGCTTAAGGACTTTGCATTCGCTAAATAAAACTGCCGCTGTAGTTGAACTCCGATCCGGTTCTCGTCCAACTGTTGCCTCGGTTAGTTCCTCCGTCGAGCCCCAATCACAAGATTCTAAGAATCTGTGCGGGAGGCTCAGCCGTCATCTACCGGGCCAATGCTGGGTCAGTCAGGAAAGGTAGGGGAGGTTCGATATTGGTTTCAGGTCAGAGCAACAGCGCCTCAAAATGTCTCTGCACGTCCCTGGAGCGCAGTTTTCTCCAAGTTTTCCATAGTTGGCATTAGCCTCTGGATGGAGCCTGCCTGCTGTGGAGGACCGTTCCCCTCCAGCTCCACCTGTCTGGAGACAGCTGTGGTCTTCTGAAAGAATGTCCAATAAAGGATGACAATTCCAGAAATTTCTGCAGCTCCTTCAGTGTTGCTGTCAGCCTCTTGGCAGCCTCCGTGACCAGTTTTCTTTTCGTCTTTTCATCAATTTTGGTGGGAGGTCCAGTTCTTGGGAATGTCACTGTTGTGGCATATTTTCTCCATTTGATGATGACTGTCTTCACTGTGTTCCATGGTAAATTTAATGCTGTAAATGGTGATCTGAAACTCTGGTCATATCCCACAGTCCTAGCTTCCACCATCCACACCCTGTAGTGAAAATGTAGCAGCTTCAAGTCTGTGCTCCACCCACGTGCGTGACACACACTGCCAGAAAGTCTCGGTTCAGGCTTCAAAGATCCTCTGGTCTCGTCGCCATCTTGAATGGAGGAATGGAGAAACTTTAATGTCAAAGCAATGCCATGTTGCATTCATTTAACCTTTCTGTATTTTTGCCTTGCACTCATTTGCCTTGCTGTAGATGGGTCATTCAATAAAAAGAAGCTCCAGATTTGTGTGGATGGGCTAAAAAAGCTGTCAATCAATCAAACGTATGAGATTTGGAAGCTGCAGCTTCAGCACGCTGTTGGAGCCACATTTTGGTAAGTGATTCAGTACAATTGCAGTAAGTGATTCAGGATTGTATGTTCAACCATAAGTACTAGGGCCTTTGAACGAATCATTTGTAGATGTTTTATCACTTCCTCCCCATATTACCAAAAATTACAAAGATTTCATCACATTTCATTACCTCTTACCATATTTCAAATTCAAAAACACTGTAGTCCTGTTAAAATGTAGAGGTGGGTTGGAGGCAGTGAAAACTACACTCACGTGTAGAAGAAAGAGCTCAAGTCCTATTTTTATACCTGTTTCTCTTCACTTTCAGTTTTGCGTTTACCATTTACTTTTGGGTAGGCAATTTGCTTCTTTTTACTTCTTTCTCTTTTGGTTGTTCCCCTTTGGGGTCACCACAGCATAGCATCATCTGATATCGCGATGATCCACATGTCATTTTGGCAAGGATTTTTATTTCGGATGTCCTTCCTGATGCAACCCTGACCATTTATACGGACTTGGACCCAGCATGGGGAGTAGCACTGTGCCTGGGTTACCAAGCTTCTTTTATTTATTAAATACAAATAAATAAAGGAGCTTAAGATAGAGATGTTCACAAGTCATTTTTTGCAAGTCCAAGTCAAATCTTAAGCCACTTTATGATTGTAATGTATCTAAAGAATTTAAAGAATGTACCACATAATCCTTTATCGATTAGCATTTAGGAACACAACTGGTCAGCAGTTTATATCATCTATCTATCTATCTATCTATCTATCTATCTATCTATCTATCTATCTATCTATCTTAAATTTAATAAATCTGTGTCATGATCATAGGACATCATAGGACGGCCTTTGATGTCTGCCTGATGTCCTATGATGATCCTATGATCTCAGGCATCATAGGACTCGCTATGCCGTCATAAAGATATGATGTCTATATGATGTCCTATAGACATAGCACATCATAGGACGCCCTGTGATGTCTGCCTGATGTCCTATGAAGATCTGATGATGTCAGGCAACATACAGTAGGACTTGCGATGCCGTCATATAGACAAATGTGCCTTTATGATGTCAAATAGACAATCATTCACGATGCCTAGACTAATGTGTCTTTATGATGTCATATGGCTCAAAATTGCCAAGGTGAATAAATCACAGGGCCAGTCTTTACAGCGCGTTCGTGTTTTCTGCACAACAGATTTCTTCAGCCATGGCCAATTCTACATTGCCGCGAGCACCGTTGCCAGATCAAGCAGTCTTCGTATTCTTGCTCAAGATGAAGAAACTAAGCAAAAGCGTCGCTTTCTGAGCAATGTGGTTTTGAAAGAGGTGCTGACACAGTAAAAATGTGTAACATTGAAGAATACCAGTCTACACTACAAATGTGTAAAATGCCAAGCAAAGCGCTAATTTTCTCCAGGTGCTCTGGTTTCTTGGTTTCTACGGGCATGCACGGGCCTTCCTGAACAGGGTCGAAAACCACTTTTTGCTCAAATCTATTTTCATGATCCTGTCCATTAACTGGAATTACGACGTACTTATCCCTCTTGGTTTCTATGGGCGTGCACGGGCCTTCCTGAACAGGGTCGAAAGCCACTTTTTGCTCAGATCTATTTTTCTGATCCTGTCCATGAACTGGAATTACGACGCACCTATCCTTCAACCAGTGGTCTGAACAGAGAAGAAGAGGAAGAAGAACCCACCTGACATAATGCACGGCCCAGGAGACACACACGCAGGCTCAGGATAGATTTAACAGCTTTATTAGCAACAAGGAAGTGTATGGCTGTGTGTCTGTGGAATAAGAATGTATTGGTGGTGGCGTCTGCGTCAGGCACGGGGGCAGGAGGCCGTACAGCCGGACAACCCTGTGGGAGAGAGCAGAGGGAGAAGGGTAACGGGCACCACACCAATACAGGGAATAATGATGGTAGCTGGCTTACTTGGTTGTGACAGGTGGCTGGCGTCGACAAGGGCGGAGCCCGGGAGACAGCAACCTGCGGTACCTGTGGCAGCAGCGTAGAGCCAACGGCGAGGTGATGAAGTCCGCCGCCGGGAATGTCCACCTGTGCACAGGGGAAAGCTAGAGGAGAGAGGTAAGGGGCGCTTACCCAGGATATCTTCACTAGTCGGTTTGAGATCCGTAGTGGCAAAGGGGCCGACGTAGAGAGACGGCTTCAGGCCGAAGCCCAGGGCAGAGTGGATTAAATACCTCGCCGCTGACGAGGAGCAGGTGTGCGCGCGGCTGGCGCCGCTGATGAGCGGCAAGTCATAACACCACCAGATGGAGAGCAATAGAGTGAGGAGAACTGCTGCACGTCAGAAAAGATGCATGAAGATGAAAGACCTCAGGTTCCAGCAAATTTGATGTCTATATGATGCCATATAGACATATAGACAGACAGGTGACGTCATATAGAGTCTAGATGACATCATATAGACATATAGACAGGTGTCTATGTCTATATGATGTCATATAGACATATAGACAGGTGTCTGACTACATGATCAACGGCAGACATCACTCACGATGCTCCTACGATCTCAGACATCATAGGACTCACGATGCCGTCATATGGATATGATGTCTACATGACATCATAGAGACATATAGACAGGTGTCATTGACTATGTGATCAGCAGGCATCACTCACGATCATAGGACTTGCTATGACCTATGATGTTCCAATGATCTATAGATAAGATGGCTATATGACATCATATAGACATATAGACAGGTGTCTTTGACTATGTGATCAACGGCAGACATCACTCACGATCATAGCACTTGCTATGACCTATGATGATCCTATGATCTCTGGCATTATAGGTGTTAGTATTTCCAGCATAGGGGCACATTATCATGTATTGACCTGACTGGTATCTGATTCTTTAGTGAGCGCCTGTGAATGGACGGTTATGAACAGGACAGCTATGGGAAGGAATGGCACTTCCCAATACTTAGTCATTAAAGGACCTATATCATGCAAAATTGACTTTTTTGAGCTTTTAAGCATGTTATAATGTTAATTCCTCACCAAAAACACCCCCAAAGTGGTATTTTGCTCCATTCACACATCTCTGAGTATTCCTCCTCAACTCTGCTCTCTGAGCTGCTGCTCCGCCCTGTCCCTGATAATGATTGGGTCCCCACGTTCAACGTGGGTGAGCCGCCCACTCCAGGAAGTGCCTGTGCTGCCAGCACCGCCCCCAGGCTAACGCACACACCCACTTTCTCCACGCAGCTAACGGAGCAGTGATCAGCAAAACTCTTTCACTTTAGCATTGACGCTGTGAACAAGTAGTTCCTCTCGCACCTAATCTGCTCAGTGACAACAACTGTTTGCTTTTTTTACGTAAGACAATGTCGTCTAAGTTTTCGTGGGTGGAACCCAGCGACACGCTGCAGCAGCCGGCTCAGGGGTTACGTCATGAAATGGGCGGCAGCCACAAGAAGGAGAGGCTGAGCCTCAGAGATCGAGGCGTCTTACTTCCGGGTTGGAAAAGTAGCTTGCGAAAATAACATATTTCATAAGAAATTCATTCTCCAGTGTACCAAAGGTAATATACTATCACATACATGCATATAGTTTACTCTGAAAGGCTTAAAATAGCATGATATAGGCCCTTTAAAACTGAAGTACGTATGAGGGAAGCTGTTTTACAAGATGGTGTTTTGACAAGGCAGATTGGGGAAAATTTAGTAGATACTGTGTTCAATCGTGTCATTTGGTAACATTAGAAGGTGGCATAGAAGAGTGTTCAAGTCAGGTAACCAATCATATTCTGAATACTGCAATAGCAAAGTATACCAAAGAAAACAACACAGGGTAGGAAGAAGGTTGTACCCTGGTGGAATGACGAATGTAGTATTGCAGTAAAAGAGCGAAACAAGGCATTCAGAGAGCTGAGGACAAATATGACTAGTGAAAGCTTAATAGAGTACAAAAAGAAAAGGGTAGTAGCTCAAATGATTATTAAAAACAGGAAAAAGTCAACATGGAGAGAATTTTGTTCCACCCTTGATAGGAAAACAGAACTAGGTGATGTCTGGGGTATGTTTAAAAAATGAGTGGGAAAAGGGTATCAGTTAAAATTCCAGCTTTAGCGGATGGAGACAAGATGGCTGTATCAGACAAAGAAAAAGCAGAAGTCCTAGGGAGAGCATTTGCAGCAGTGCATAGAGGAGACCATCTTGGTGAGCGTCATAGACAGCAAAGGCAGCATAAACTCAGAGAAAATGCAAACTTAAAAAATGACATGAAAGAAGACATGACTGCGCTAGACCTCAAGCTCACAATGTCAGAGCTGAAGAGAGTTTTGCAAGATAGTGGTTACACAGCTCCAGGATATGATCAGTTAAGCTATGCTATGTTCCGGCAGTTGCCTATGCAATCAATGCAGCTGGTGCTGAAATTGTTTAACAGGATATGGAAGGAGGGGGTTATCCCAAGTGGGTGGAAAAAGGCTGTAATTTTACCATTTAATAAGCCAGGGAAAGATCTAGCTCATCCAGGCAACTACAGGCCAATAGCATTAATGTCACACTTAGGGAAATGGATGGAGAAGGTGTTAGTTTACAGACTCTCATATGTACAGTGGGGCAAAAAAGTATTTAGTCAGCCACCAAGTGTTCAAGTTCTCCCACTTAAAAGATGAGAGAGGTCTCCAATTTTCATCATAGGTATACCTCAACTGTGAGAGACAAAATGAGAGAAAAAAAAAAATCCAGAAAATCACATTGAAGGATTTTTAATGAATTAATTGGTAAATTCCTCGGTAAAATAAGTATTTGATCACCTACAAACAAACAATATTTCTGGCTCTCACAGACCTGTAACTTCTTCTTTAAGAGGCTCCTCTGTCCTCCACTCGTTACCTGTATTAATGGCACCTGTTTGAACTCGTTATCAGTATAAAAGACACCTGTCCACAACCTCAAACAGTCAGACTCCAAACTCCACTATGGCCAAGACCAAAGAGCTGTCAAAGGACACCAGAAACAAAATTGTAGACCTGCACCAGGCTGGGAAGACTGAATCTGCAATAGGTAAGCAGCTTGGTGTGAAGAAATCAACTGTGGGAGCAATTATTAGAAAATGGAAGACATACAAGACCACTGATAATCTCCCTCGATCTGGGGCTCCACGCAAGAGCTCACCCCGTGGGGTCAAAATGATCACGAGAACGGTGAGCAAAAATCCCAGAACCACATGGGGGGACCTAGTGAATGACCTGCAGACAGCTGGGACCAAAGTAACAAAGGCTACCATCAGTAACACACTACGCCGCCAGGGACTCAAATCCTGCAGTGCCAGACGTGTCCCCCTGCTTAAGCCAGTACATGCCCAGGCCCATCTGAAGTTTGCTAGAGAGCATTTGGATGATCCAGAAGAGGATTGGGAGAATGTCATATGGTCAGATGAAACCAAAAGAGAACTTTTTGGTAAAAACTCAACTTGTCGTGTTTGGAGGAGAAAGAACACCATACCTACTGTGAAGCATGGGGGTGGAAACATCATGCTTTGGGGCTGTTTTTCTGAAAAGGGACCAGGACGACTGATCTATGTAAAGGAAAGAATGAATGGGGTCATGTATCGTGAGATTTTGAGTGAAAACCTCCTTCCATCAGCAAGGGCATTGAAGATGAAACATGACTGGGTCTTTCAGCATGACAACGATCCCAAACACACTGCCCGGGCAACGAAGAAGTGGCTTCGTAAGAAGCATTTCAAGGTCCTGGAGTGGCCTAGCCAGTCTCCAGATCTCAACCCCATAGAAAATCTTTGGAGGGAGTTGAAAGTCCGTGTTGCCCAGCGACAGCCCCAAAACATCACTGCTCTAGAGGAGATCTGCGTGGAGGAATGGGCCAAAATACCAGCAACAGTGTGTGAAAACCTTGTAAAGACTTACAGAAAACATGTGACCTCTGTCATTGGCAACAAAGGGTATATAACAAAGTACTGAGATGAACTTTTGTTATTGACCAAATACTTATTTTACTGAGGAATTTACCAATTAATTCATTAAAAATCCTTCAATGTGATTTTCTGGATTTTTTTTTCTCATTTTGTCTCTCATAGTTGAGGTATACCTATGATGAAAATTGGAGACCTCTCTCATCTTTTAAGTAGGACAACTTGCACAATTGGTGGCTGACTAAATACTTTTTTGCCCCACTGTATTTCAAAAACAACACTACAAGACTGCTGGGAATATTTACCTTTTGTTCTTATTAAAGACAAAAATAGAAAGGAGGTGTCTTTACCTTCTTAACATGTTTCGACTGTGCACTGCAGCCTTCGTCAGAAGAGTCAGCTGATTGCTGCCAGGTGACATCAGCTGACTTTCGTAGGCGGGGCCAGCTCAGCAGACCTGTCAGAGCCACCGAGTCAGCCCCGCCTTCTGCCGTTAGATGGTCTCTGGAGAATGTGATCCCAGGTGTGGGAAAGCATAAAAGCCCCCTCATCTCGGTTCATGGTGTCTTTTCCCCGCTTCCTGATTTCTATGGCCTCCTTGATCCAGCGTTTGTGTCTGTTGCTCTCTGATCCAATAATTTTTGCGTTGTCCCAGTCCATGATGTGATTATTTCTTTTGCAGTGATCTGATATTGCTGATTTTAATGTTTCTTGTTCTGCCTTTTCTTTTTGTGATCTTGTGAGTCGTCCTTGTGTTTCCTTCTCACATTCCTTCTGGTGTTCTTTTTTTCTTGTGGTGAATGATCTTCCAGTTTCTCCAATGTAGGTTTTGTTGCATGATCTGCATGATATTTCATATATTACATTGCATTTTTTTTGTCTTGTTCTATTCTGTCCTTGGGGTGTACTAATAACTGTCTTAATTTTTTGTGTGGTTTTACCGCTGTGTTTATTTTGTATTTTTTCATGATCCTTTGAATTGGTTCTGTGATCCCTCGGATGTGTGGTATAGTTATGGTGTCCTTGTTTTTGATTTCGGCTTTTGTTCTGTCTTATTTCCTGTTTGTTTTCTTTGTTTTTGACTTGCTGTTTCCCTTTGTTTATGGCCCATACTGGATATTGGCAGTGTATAAGTGCATGTTGCACTTATACACTTATGTTGCATGCATCTCCACAATGCAAAAGCTGCCAGAGAACTAAACATCCACCTGAGCGGACTCAAGCTTAAGCATGCCCCAAATCCAACTTATCTTGGAGTGACCCTTGATAGGACCTTATCCTTCAAGGAACATCTAAAGGGGACGGCTGCTAAGGTGAAGGTACGAAACAACCTGCTCTGCAAGCTCGCTGGTGCAAAATGGGGGGCGGCAGTCTCCACCCTGCGCACCTCAGCACTGGCCCTTTCATACTCTGTAGCAGAATATTGTGCCCCTGTCTGGTCCAGGTCATCTTACACACACCATGTAGACACCCAGCTCAACTCAACCATGAGAACTATAACTGGAACAATCCGCTCAACACCACTCCCCTGGCTCTCTGTACTGTCAAACATAGCCCCTCCACACATCCGGCGAGCAGCATTAACTCAAAGGATGCTCCAAAAAGTTAAAGATTCTCCTCACTTACCAATCCATGCAGATATCTACACCCCACCCACTGCCCGACTTTCATCCAGACGGCCGATTTGGAAAAACCCTCCCCCAGCTGACTTTACCATCCAGACAGCTTGGCAAGAGGAATGGGAGACCAAGGAGGTCCCAAACAAACACCTGGTGATAAACCCCAACCAACAGGTCCCGGGCACCAACCTCCCAAGGAGACAGTGGTCTACACTCAATCGCTTCAGGACTGGACATGGCCCCTGCTTGGCCAGCCTTCACAGATGGGGCAGTAGCCCTAGCCCACTGTGCACATGTGGAGAGGAGCAAACAATGGAACACATCATAGAGGCTTGCCCGCTCCAAAGACTGGAAGGAGGATTACACACCCTCCATACAGCAAACCAGGAGGCAACTGCTTGGCTTAAGGACTTTGCATTCGCTAAATAAATAATAGTGCATGTTTTATGTGGTTTTCCTCCTCCTGTCTGTCTTCTTGGTCTGTGATGATGGTGGCCCATTCATATAATGTCGTGACAACTGATAGTTTGTGTGCTGTGGGGTGTTCTGATGTCCATAGTAGGTATTGATCTGTGTGGGTTGGTTTCCTGTAGACTGTGATTTTTATGCTGCTGTCATCGTTGTGGTGGATTTTCATGTCCAGAAAGGCTATGGTGCCATTTTCCTCCTCTTCGTGTGTGAATTTTATATTCCCAGTGCTGTCCGTACTGTTCAGATGGTCAGTGAGTTCTTGTGTGTGTCCTTTCCTTATTTTCTCCAGAATGTCATCCACGTATCTCTTCCAAAGGGTGGGTTTGTATTGTGTAGGTGCTGTGTTGATGGTTTTGTTTTCCAGATCCTCCATGAAAAAGCTGCTCATAATGGCTGATAGTGGATCTCCCATTGCAAATCCTTCTTTTTGTCTGTAGATTTTTCCTCTGTATTGAAAATAGGTGGATTTTGCAACAAATTGTAATAGTTCGGATATGTCGTGAACTGTGAGATTGGTGCGTCTTTTAAGCCGAGATGAGAGGGCCTTTATGCTTTCCCACACCTGGGATCACATTCTCCAGAGACCATCTGACGGCGGAAGGCGGGGCCGACTCAGTGGATCTGACAGGTTTGCTGAGCTGGCCCCGCCTACGAAAGTCAACTGATAAATGTCACCTGGCAGCATTTAGCTGACTCTTCTGACGAAGGCTGCAGTGCACAGTCGAAACATGTTAAGAAGGTAAAGACATCTCCTTTCTATTTTTGTCTTTAATAAGAACAAAAGGTAAATAATTAAAAGAAGACAAAATGAACCTACTTGAGCTACTGCTGGGAATACTCTAACTTCCAGGGACAGGGGTTTGAGTGGACAACTGAAAGAACAGCCAGAACGTATGGGCTACACACTATTGATATAGCTAACACTAGTCCAGTGAGTAATGTTCCCCCTTGGCTGTTTCCAGGAATAGAAGTAGACGCTAGTCTGCTAATGAGGAAAAAGGATTGGCGTATGAGTGAAGTTGGTGTTAAAACAAGCATTTACCTCAGGAACAATTACTATTACTTCTTACAGCTGTATACTGACGGTTCAAAGAATAACGAGGGCTCTGCTGGAGTTGGAGTATACATTCCAGAGTTTAAAGTGACCATCTCAAAAAGACTCTCCAACAATACAGCCGTGTTTACAGCAGAGATGGTGGCAATAATTTTTGCTTTGCAGTGGGTGGAGGAGGTCAGACCGGACCGGGAGGTGGTGTGCACGGATTCACTTGCAGCGTTAAAAACCATATAGACACTAAAATCTACAAGGGAAGACTTGGTGATTGAGCTATATCACAGTTTATTTAGGGTACACAGGGGTGGTGGAGAAGTTCAGTTTTGTTGGGTTCCTGTACATGAAGGGTTGAAAGGGAATGACTGTGCAGACAAATTAGCAAAAAGCACTCTTGGGAAAGAGATAACTATACCATTGTCTCTTGGAAAAGGTGAAGGGAAAGCAGTAATCAAGAAAAAAGGAAATGAGATATGGCAAAAAAGATGGGATGAAGATCATAAAGGTAGATTGTATTACAAAATACAAAAATCTATTGCAATAAAGAATTACATAACAACCAAAAGGAGGGAAGACATCATTATGGCAAGACTCAGAGTGGATCATGCAGGTTTAAACGGCAGTTTATTCACCATGGGGAAAAGCGAAAGTCACAAATGTAGAGAATGTGGAGTAAAAGAAAATGTTGAGCTCATCTTATTACACTGTCACAAGTACTGAAATGAAAGACAGATAATGAAAAATGAAGTTCGAGAGGCTGGTAGGGAATGGGATTTAACTGGGATTCTGGGAACAGATGGAAATGGAGAGGCACTAAGAATCACGAGAAGGGCCCTTTTCTCTTTTTTAAATAACACATGATTAAGTCATAGAATTTAGGGGTCGGGCTCAGATGACATAATGTTACACACTCATGTACAGTAGGTGGTGGTATGCATCTTTCAGTTGTTTGCTATCTGCCAGTAATCGAGAGAAAAAGAAGATGATGATAGAAGGGCTACAGCTCCTGACCAGATAGAGTGATGATATAGATGAGGAGACGAAGAAGAGTGATGTCTGAAGATAGAGTTGAGGTTCGACTGGACACAGCAATGATGATAGAAGGACTACAGCTCCTGACCAGATGGAGTGATAATATAGAGGGAAATACGTGGCAGTAATGCACCTGTAAGCTGGTTGCCAACTGCCAATCAAATCTAAAAGAAGAAGAAGAAGAATCAGCTTCTGAGACATGGTCACTTGAAATATGAGTATCTCAGACAAAATAAAGCAAAAAAATCAGACATCAACTCAATGTTACTTTTTGGCAATTTATTAGTATGTTTTTGTTTGGGTTTTTTTGCAAAAACAGATAAGTCCAGAAGCCCTTTTTTTTTCAAAAACAGATAAGTCCCAAAAGCCATGCTATTTTGTCTGGAACATACTTGAATGTCTATAAGCATCAATGTAGTATGATTGCCACAGTGATTTAGACATATCCACTCAGAAAAATGGTATAATAAAGCTACAGACGTGGACAAAATTGTTGGTACCCCTCTGTTAATGAAAGAAAAACCCACAATGGTCACAGAAATAACTTGAATCTGACAAAAGTGGTAATAAATAAAAATTCTATGAAAATTAACCAATGAAAATCAGACAGTGCTTTTGAATTGTGGTTCAACAGAATTATTTTAAAAAACAAACTCATGAAACAGGCCTTGACAAAAATGATGGTACCCCTAGAAAAGATTGAAAATAATGTGACCATAGGGACATGTTCAACCAAGATGTGTCCTCTAATTAACATCACAGGTGTCTACAAACTTGTAATCAGTCAGTCAGCCTATTTAAAGGGTGACAAGTAGTCACTGTGCTGTTTGGGGACATGGTGTTTACCACACTAAACATGGACCAGAGGAAGCAAAGGAGAGAGTTGTCTCAGGAGATTAGAAAGAAAATTATAGACAAGCATGTTAAAGGTAAAGGCTATAAGACCATCTCCAAGCAGTTTGATGTTCCTGTGACTACAGTTGCACATATTATTCAGAAATTTAAGACCCACGGGACTGTAGCCAACCTCCCTGGACATGGCCGCAGGAGGAGACGGATAATACAAATGTTAACAAAAGAGCCCAGAACAACCTCTAAACACATTCATGGTGAACTCCAAGGTCAAGATACATCAGTGTCAGATCGCACCATCCGTCGTTGTTTGAGCCAAAGTGGACTTCATGAGAGATGACCAAGGAGGACACTACTGTTGAAAACAAATCATAAAAAAGCCAGACTGGAATTTGCCAAACTACATGTTGACAAGCCACAAAGCTTCTGGGAGAATGTCCTATGGACAGACGAGACAAAACTGGAACTTTTTGGCAAGGCACATCAGCTCTATGTTCACAGATGCAAAAATGAAGCATACCAAGAAAAGAACACTGTCCCTACTGTGAAACATGGAGGAGGTTCTGTTATGTTCTGGGGCTGCTTTGCTGCATCTGGCACCAGGTGTCTTGAATCTGTGCAGGATACAATGAGATCTCAAGACTATCAAGGTATTCTCGAGAGAAATGTGCTGCCCAGTGTCAGACAGCTTGGTCTCAGTCGCAGGTCATGGGTCTTGCAACAGGATAATGACCCAAAACACACAGCTAAAAACACCCAAGAATGGCTAAGAGCGAAACATTGGACTCATATGTTCAGGACTCATAGAAGTGGCCTTCTATGAGCCCTGATCTAAATCCTATTGAATATCTGTGGAAGGAGCTAAAACATGCCGTCTGGAGAAGGCAGTGGCACCCTTCAAACCTGAGACAACTGGAGCAGCTTGCTCATGAGGAGTGGGCCAAAATACCTGCTGAGAGATGCAGAAGTCTCATTGACAGTTACAGAAATCGTTTGAGTGCAGTGACTGCCTCAAAAGGTTGTGCAACAAAATATTAAGTTAAGGGTGCCATCATTTTTGTCCAGGCCTGTTTCATGAGTTTGTTTTATAAAATAATTCTGTTGAACCACAATTCAAAAGCACTGTCTGATTTTTATTGGTTAATTTTCATAGAATTTTTATTTATTACCACTTTTGTCAGATTCAAGTTATTTCTGTGACCATTGTGGGTTTTTCTTTCATTAACAGAGGGGTACCAACAATTTTGTCCACGTCTGTATAATTCAAGATTCAAGATGCAAAGATTTTATTGTCAATACGCACGGTGGCGCAGTGGTTAGCACTGCGGCAGCACAGTTTACCCTTGGCCGGGGGATTGTGGGGATCGTGGGATCATGGGTTCGATCCCAGCCCCCGACCAACAGTGATCTGTGTGGAGTTTGCATGTTCTCCCCGTGTTGCGTGGGTTTACTCCGGGATTTCTCCGGTTTCCTCCCACATGCCAAAAACATGCATGTTAGGTTAATTGGCTGTTCTAAATTGTCCCTAGATATCTGTTTCCTATAGGCCCTTAGAATAGAGGGTTAGTATTAATGAAAGCGCTTTGAGTGGTCTTTGTGACTAGAAAAGCGCTATATAAGTGCAGGTTAGTTAGTTAGTTAGTTAGTAATACTTCTATACGTACAGGACATACAGGAGAATTGAAATGGCATTTCTCTCTCTCTTCATTGGTGTGCACAGTATAAAAAGAAAAGGAATAAGGCTGGAAAAAAAAAAGAAACTCCTTCCCCGTATAGTGTACTATATAAAGAATGCGCAGCCAACGGAGCAATGAGAGAAGAGCTTCACATCACAACATAAACTACCTTAAGGTATTTATATTTAATAATTCAACAAAAACGATTTGAGTTAATACATATTTACTACAAATTACCTGCAGGTATTCATTTTTTTACCACCGTTAGTCTGTTACATTTTACTCTGACGTGATGACGTCATTAACCGTGCCGCAAAAACAAGTCCAGTAGTATCCGAAAGCGGTTAATTTTATTGTTGTATTGAGTTTACTGTATAGTCCACTATATCTGAATTCACTATATAGCGAGTAGGAAGGGAGCAAGTGAGTAAACATTCCGAACACAACCAGGGAAATCAGTCAGTGAGCAGATGGGAAGGCAGCCAAGATGAGTCACGTGACCCAAATACCATGTGCTGATTTGCCCTGTGGAGTTATCTGCTTTTGTAAAAAAAAAAAAAAAAAAAAAACGCTCCCGGCGTTTTTCAACTTTTGAAAAAAAAAACAAAAAAACAAAAAACATGAATTTGTAGTGTCTATAACATAGGACATATCAGCTTTTAAGACAAAATGATTTGAACTTCTATAAGTAGGTAATGTTAACAGTTGTTTGATGTAAAGAGTGAAATTTTCATGGAATTGGTGTTTATCGGTTTTTGCAAACAAACTCTTTGTATAGTTCACATATCTGTTCTGCAGTCAAGTGGCAGATAATTTCAGCACTTGTAGCTTTTGTATTTTTGAATGTTTTTGCATAGTTCTGGTATTTGCTGCTATTTGTGATGTGAAGCTCCTCACAAATAAGCACAGCTAAATCTGTGGCTTCAGCAGCATTGCGTAGATCATGCACTGAAAACCAAAAAGGACTGTTGGTGTCATCAGTGGTACAGACACAGGACAGACACAACAGCACCAGGTATGTTTTCATTTGTATGAATGTCACAAATCTGACGTTTATGTATGTCACCAGATGCAAGGCTGCATGAAGTAAAATAATAAATAAAAGAATAGTAACAGTTTGCTTCCAAAGGCTCAACAATTTAAGAAAGATATCGAATCGGGGTTTTTTTTTTGCATTCATTGCTCTACATTGGAACGATATGGACTTGAAATTAGCAGCTTCAGCATGCATTAATTTTTAAATTATCACAAAATACAGTTCAATAAAATTTTGAACAGTTGTCAGAAAAGGTCTGTACGTGTTAAGTTAAATAACAAGCATTCATGGCATGACAGCAGCATGAGCATTTTAATTTCTGGGTAAAACAAACAGCTGTAGCCGTCTGTATTTACCCCGACATTAAAACACCCAAGCCACAGTGTTGCCGTTCTTTGTGGCTCTGACTAGATTCTACGTCTGCTCTGAGGTAAATTTGATTATGTCCAACATATTTTAACAAAATGCTTCCAACTTTATTGCGATGGAAACATTGATATATCTCAGAGCTTTTATTTGTTTACAGCATTAGCATTTTAGCAGCGGAGATAACTAATGGAGCTATTGTCTGTGAGGCCATTTTTTAAGGTCATCTTCTCATCCCTCGATAGTCGTGGGAAGTGGTATGATTATATTACTCTTTTTGAAGTGCAAAAGGCTGTGTTCCTGCATTTTTGATGCCGAAGTCATTGTTTTGTTAACAAGGAAAAGTGTCCCATTTCCATGACAAGCCCACTTTTTAAACTAGTACTGGAAGTTACGGCCATAATTTACGCAAGACATCATGGGGGCTAAGAATAAGGTGGATAGGAAAAAAGTACAAACATATTAGAAGTCAGAATTTTGTCAGGGAAAAGTTGCAAATAAGAAAGTTATACACTTCCAAGAAAAATGTTAGCAGTTGACAAGAAAAACGGAAAAAAATGGGACACTTACATATTTGAGAAAAAAACATAAAAATACATACAAATTGGCAGCTTTTCTTCTTGTAAATTTACATTTTTTCATGTAGAAAGGTGACTTTGTTTTTGTAAATGTATAAACTTCCCCTTCATTTGTGTTATTTTTTTCTTTCACAAATTTGTGAATCTACTGATCATCAGTTTGGATTCAAACCCCATCATGGAACAGATCTGTGCATATATGCTTTAAAAGAAATTATAAATAAGTACAGAAATCAAAATTCTTCAGTTTTTCTGTGTTTTATTGACGCCTCCAAGGCGTTTGATCGTGTTAATCACAGGATATTGTTTAGGAAAATGACTGACAGGGGGGTTCCCAAGTACTTAGTACGTATCCTGATTTACTGGTATGCACATCAGAAGATGCTGGTGAAATGGGGGAAGAGTCATTCATCCCCATTTGGTGTGAGCAGTGGTGTCAGACAGGGCAGTATATTGTCCCCTATTCTATTTAATCTTTATATGGATGAGTTGTCAAAACAACTGAATGCCTGTAAAACTGGGTGTTTAATAGGGAATAAGTTAGTGAATCATTTTATGTATGCTGATGATCTAGTTATTCTCAGTCCAAGTAGTGCTGGTCTTCAGGAGTTATTAAGAGTGTGTACTGCTTATGGAGAGGAAAATGACAAAATATAATACAAATAAGAGTTGTGTGCTGATTTGCCGCACTAAAGAAGATTTGTTAATGAAATTCCCTGTCTTTGAATTGGCAGGCAGGGAATTAATTGTCAGGGATAAAATTAAATATCTGGGACATTTTATTAATGATAGAATGACTGATGATGATGATGATATTTTCAGACAACGCTGCAAAATCTACATGCAAGCAAATATTCTTGCACGCAGATTTGGTTTTTGTTCAGATGAGGTGAAACTGGTTCTTTTTAAAACCTATTGTACACCTTTATACACTGCTCATTTATGGATAAATTATAGGAAACAAAGTATGTAGAAATTACAGGTTGCTTACAATGATGCCTTAAGAATTTTACTTAAAAAGCCTCGATGGTGCAGTGCTTCCGAGTTATTTGTCTCATCACGTGTAAATACTCTGCATGCAGTAATAAGGAATCTTATGTATAAATTCATATGTCGGCTTGATGTATCTAGAAATGAAATCATTCAAGTCATGTCTAGCATTAAGCTCAGTTCTATTCGCTGTCAGTCACAGTTTAGAAGGCACTGGTACAGTTGTCTTTTTAAGTCTTTTTAAAGTCTGTACTGTCTTTGTACTTCTCTTAGTAGTTGTGTCTTAGTGTTTTTTGTAACTGTTTGATTGTTTCCCTTATTAACAGTTTTTTCATCTGTCTTGTTTTTACTTTTTTTGATGGACCTTGAGTCTGGAATAAAGTCTTTGATTGATTGATTGATTGATTGATTGATTGATTGATTGATTGATTGATTGATTGTAACCTTTTCTCATAAATTTAGAACGTGTTTATGCTAAACTGGGTTCAATCCCAGCCCCCGACCAGCAGTGATCTGTGTGGAGTTTGCATGTTCTCCCCGTGTCTGCGTGGGTATACTCCAGGATTTCTCCGGTTTCCTCCCACATGCCAAAAATATGCAAGTTAGGTTAATTGGCATCAAACTGGGGATTCTAAATTGTCCTTAGGTATGACTGTGAGAGTGAATGGTTGTGTACCTCTCTGTGTTGGCCCTGCGATGGACTGCCGATCTGTTTCTTTGTTTCTTTGTCATTTTGCTTAGCATTACTCAGCTCCTGAAATAATTCAGTGCTGCTTTTCTCGCGTAGATGTGTCCTTAAGAAACGTTTTAACTCAACTACAGTAAGGCTATCTTTGGTTACAAGCATATCTTTAAAGGTACCAGGCTTAATTATCTTAATTATCTGTTCAGGGTGTACCCTGCCTCACGCCCAAAGATGCTGGGATAGGCTCCAGCCCCCCTGCAACCCAAAAAGGATTAAACGGAAGAAGATGGATGGATGAAACATTTTTATCAGTGTTATACCTTTATTCTTGCAAATTTAATTTACATTTGCAGATTTCTGCCTTATCAC
This sequence comes from Pholidichthys leucotaenia, assembly GCA_020510985.1. Lineage (NCBI taxonomy): Eukaryota > Metazoa > Chordata > Actinopteri > Cichliformes > Pholidichthyidae > Pholidichthys > Pholidichthys leucotaenia. Next base: position 325,450,306 of record CM035838.1, read on the forward strand.
TCTATTAAAGCAAGAAATCTCTGTGTGTGTCTGTCACGTTTGTAGGACATCATAGGACAGCCTATGATCTCTACCTGATCATCATAGGATGTCCTATGAACTCAGGCATCATAGGACTCATGATGCCATATCTCTGTGTGTGTGTCTGTCACGTTTATAGGACATCATAGGATAGCCTATGATCTCTGCCTGATCATCATAGGACATCCTTTGAACTCAGGCATCATAGGACTCGTGATGCCGTTATAAAGACATGATGTCTATATGACGGCACATAGACAAATGTGTCATTATGATGTCATATAGACCATCACTCACAATGCCTAGACTAATGTGTCTTTATGATGCCATATGGCTCAAAATTGCCAAGGTGAATAAGTCACAGTGCCAGTCTTTACAGCGCGTTCGTGTTTTCTGCACAACAGATTTCTGCATCCATGGCCAATTTACGTTGCTGCGAGCAGAATTGCCAGATCAAGCAGTCTTCGTATTGTTGCTCAAGATGAAGAAACTAAGCAAAAGCGTCACTTTCTGAGCAATGTGGTTTTTAAAGAGGTGCTGACACAGTAAAAATGTGTAACCTTGAAGAATGCCAGTCTACACTACAAATGTGTAAAATGCCAAGCAAAGCGCTGATTTTCTCCAGGTGCTCCAGTTTCTTGGTTTCTACGGGCATGCACGGGCCTTCCTGAACAGGGTCGAAAGCCACTTTTTGCTCAGATCTATTTTCATGATCCTGTCCATGAACTAGAATTACGACGCACCTATCCCTCAACCAGTGGTCTGAACAAAGAAGACGACCCACCAGAAGGAGAGCAATAGAATGAGGAGAACTGCTGCACATCAGAAAAGATGCCGTGAACATGAAATACACCTCAGGTTCCAGCAGTACGTTGCAGGTATAACTTTGAACAACACAGCTGTCTGAGACAGGAGGAGACCCTTTAGCAATGGGCATGAAGAAATACTTGCTTATACTTGGTTTCTACAGGCATGGACAGGTATGCACGGGTATGTACTAGTGTTAGTAAATTTACAGCTCCGTCTGACTAAAAAAAAAAACAAAAAAAAAACATAAAATTGCACATGTTTTTCACTCTGAGAATGCATACATAGACACGGAAAAAAACATTTTTCACAAGCAATGGATAGGTGGCATTTACAGCTTTAAGAAACGTGTCTACTGGCACCTTAACGTTTGCCAGTTCTCTTCCGGGTATTACATCTCTAGTTTTCTGTATATAGGATTGCTGGGTTTATCATCGTTAATCGTTCATCTCTATTTGCACTATGGGAGGTCTGGGTCCATCTTTTGTCACCATTTGCACTATGAGTTGCATTACTGTACATAGACTGCTGTTGTTGTTGTTTTCTTTTTTTTTCCAGCCTTATTCCTTTTTTATATTGTGCACAACACTGAAGAGAGAGAGAAACTATTTATTTATTTGAAAATAAGTCATAAATTTATGAGGAAAAAGTTGCAAGTTTATAACAAAAAATGCAAATTTACCAAAAAAAAGTCACAAATTTATGAGAAAAAAATATGAAAAAGTCACAAATTTGAGAGAAAAAAAAAAGCTGCAAGTTTAGGAGAAAAAAATGAAAATTTATAAGAAAAAGGTGCATATTCATATGAAAAAATGTCACAAATTTATGAGAGAAATCTGCAAATTTACACTGAAAAGGTTGTAGATTTATGTGACAAAAGTCATAAATTTATAAGGAAAAAATTTATCACAAAAAAAGTTTTCAGTGGGCAGTTTCGACTGAAGCCTCACAGCCTAATTCATGTTTCTGACTCTTCAGTTTATCTAAGGACACCAGGAAAAAGGTGGAGAAGAGAATGTACGCTAAAGTGGAGATACTGATCAAGTGCTAGCAGCTAGCTAGCTAGCTAGCACGCAGTTCTAGCAAAGTGACTGAAGGATGGACTCTGAAAAGGCTTGTATACAGTCAATGACTGGTGAGGTTCTGTTTCAGAAGAGGCAGACTTTATGATCCAGAAATTGTGTTGTCTTGTTCAAGGCTGATGCTAATAGTTAGCCCTGTTAGCTGTAGTTAGCTTATCTTTATATTTTTTGAAGCCTCACAAGGTAATGCATGTTTCTGACTCTTTTTTTCATCTGAAGATGAGTATAACAGAAACTAAACAAAAGCTCATCAACAGCAAGCATATGTGCATGGTTTCCACTAAATACTTCAGGGCAGAAGAAAAAAACACCCGACTTTGCCTATTCATCAAGGCAAAAAGTGAAATCCACACAGTATGCTAAAATTTTGGTCATTTGAGGCACACAATCATCACTTCCTTACTTTAAGTACTCAGTTTGCTCCTTTTTTACACATTCTTGGTACTTTTCACATAGTTTAGTACTCGCTTCTCACTTCCGCCCTCCAAAGAGAGCAGACGCCTTTTTCTTCTCTCCTGCTCTGACTTATCTCCTCCTCCCCTAACTAACTGGATCCCAGCTTGCTGTCGTCTGTCTGCGTGTCTTTACTGCTGATTATCGAAAGAAATTATGGAATTAATAAGCTGGGCTTTGAACGCAATTGACACTATTTTTTCAACGAGGAAAAGTGCCCCGGGGGAGGTTGTTTGCCCCGCAGGAACGGCTGCTGCGGGCTATTTACGGGAAACAAGTAATTGGAAACTCTTGTGCCTGTCTGATCTTTCCATCGAAGATGTAGAAGATTTGTACGTCTTCGTAGTAATGGTGATTGGGATCGTTCTGATTGGATCTGGGATTGTCCTGGTGTACCGAAAATTGATGAAGATGGACACAACCTATCAAAATGCTGGCCAGGCGAGGTTCAACCATCAAATTGATAAAATGGAGAGGACTCTGTTAGCGGCAAATGGAGAACTGTCTAGGAAGGTGGATTACATCATGATTACGCTCAGAGCCGTCCATAAAGGATTCAACGTCCAGCACTGAAGGATTAAGTACTGAATCTGTAAGAGAATATAAAGTCTTTTTTCTCTCTGAGATCAGTACTATTCGACGAAATTGACTTCCCTCACACAAATCCTCCAGATGATCTGCAGCTTTTTGTTTTCAAAACATTGAGCTCACGGCCTTTCGGACAGGCAGCTGCATGGCTCAAGGACAATGCCAGCAGCTAGACAAAACACCTCCTGCCAAAGAGTCCTTGTTGTTCTTAACTGATACAAACACCTGCATTCAACATTACACTCATACTGATTCACAAACTGATGATAAAGATGATTCACTCACTGCTCTCTCTGTGTCCTTGTGAACTTTTTTGTCTGCTGACTGTGCATTGAGGGCTTTTTTTTCTTGTAATCATAATATTGATCATATATGACCACTATTCTGAAAATCAATGTTTTTTTTGCTCCTTCCTATTGTATTATCCTTTCTTCCCACGCATTCTGTACCCTTCTGTTGACAGGCGCGTTCACAGATGCAGCCGTGTCACTGGAAATGCAGGTCGTTTTCTGTGTCAAGTCAAATCCCTCGTATGTTATCAGTGATCTGTTATCAGTTATCTGTTAATGTACTTGGCAATAAATCTTTTCTGAGTTCTGAGTTCTGAGTTCTGAGCAAACCTTTAATAAATCAGGTATTCTGTATTTTGCTCAGGTTACGTACCATGATCACGGGAAGCATACCTGCTAATGGGTGTTACTGTCTGAGGTGTCTATGGGATGTGGGAAACAAAAAAAAAAATTGGTGGCTTGTCCAGGATTTGAGCACACGATCTCTTGCAGTTTTTAACTGCGCATACCAGAATACAGTACCAGTTTCTCTATGCTAAGATGAGGATGTCATCTATAGAACTATTTGAATGTGGTACACTATATTTGACCCTAAAACTTCTTGCACTTGTATCCCGCTGCACACACCAGGTGATAATAACAGTTTTATTTTTATAAATGAGGACGTCATCGCCTGATGATGTCGTCAGGCGGTGGAAGGAATACTTCGAGGATCTCCTCAATCCCACTGATACGCCTTCCACAGAGGAAGCAGGGTTTGGGGACGAGGGGATGACTCGCCTATCACAGGGGCTGAGGTCGCTAAGGTGGCTAAAAATCTCCTTGGTGGCCGGGCCCCGGGGGTGGACGAGATTCGCCCTGAGTACCTCAAGGCCCTGGATGTTGTTGGGCTGTCATGTTTGACACGCCTCTGCAACATTGTGTGGAGGTCGGGGGCAGTGCCTTTGGCATGGCAAACCAGGGTGGTGGTTCCTCTCTTCAAAAAAGGGGACTGGAGGGTGTGCTCCAACTTTAGAGGGATCACACTCCTCAGCCTCCCTGGGAAGGTCTATGCCAAGGTACTGGAGAGGAGAGTCCGGCCGTTGGTCGAACCTTGGATTCAGGAGGAGCAATGTGGTTTTCGTCCTGGCCGTGGCACATCGGACCAGCTCTTTACCCTCTCGAGAATTCTTGAGGGCTCGTGGGAGATTGCCCAACCAGTTTACATGTGTTTTGTGGACTTGGAGAAGGCATTTGACTGTGTCCCTCATGGTTTTTTGTGGGGGGTGCTTCGGGAGTATGGGCTATCGGGCTTGTTGTTATGAGCTATTCGGTCTCTGTATGACCGTTGTGAGAGTTTGGTTCGTATTGCCAACACTCGGTCGGAGTCATTCCCAGTGACAGTAGGACTCCGCCAGGGCTGCCCTTTGTCACCGATCCTGTTCATAATTTTTATGGACAGGATTTCTAGGCACAGCCAGGGAATGGAGGGTGTCATGCTTGGTGACCACAGGATCTCATCTCTGTTGTTTGCAGATGATGTTGTCCTGCTGGCTTCATCCAGCAATGACCTACAGCTCTTGCTGGGATGGTTTGCCGCTGAGTGTGAAGCGGCTGGGATGAAAATCAGCACCTCCAAGTCCGAGTCCATGGTCCTCAGCCGGAAAAAGGTCCTCTCTCTCCTCTCTGGGTTGGGGACAGACTCCTGCCCCAAGTGGAGGAGTTTAAGTATGGGGTCTTGTTCACGAGTGAGGGGAAAATGGAGCGAGAGATTGACAGACGGATTGGAGCAGCATCTGCAGTGATGCGGACGTTGTACTGGTCTGTTGTGGTGAAGAGGGAGCTTAGTTCTAAGGCAAAGCTGTCAATTTACCAGTCAATCTACGTTCCTACTCTCACCTATGGTCACGAGCTTTGGGTAATGACCGAAAGAACAAGATCGCGGATACAAGCGGCTGAAATGAGCTTTTTCCGTAGGATTGCTGGACTCACCCTCAGAGATAGGGTGAGGAGCTCAGTCATCCAGGAGAGGCTCAGAGTAGAACCGCTGCTCCTCCACATTGAAAGAAGTCAGTTGAGGTGGTATGGGCATCTGATTAGGATGCCTCCTGGACGCCTCCCACTTGAGGTGTTTCAGGCACGTCCCACTGGGAGGAGACCCCGGGGCAGACCCAGGACTTGGTGGAGAGACTATGTCTCCCAGCTGGTCTGGGAACGCCTTGGTATCCTCTCTGAAGAGCTGGAGCAGGTGGCTGGGGAGAGGGAAGTCTGGGCTTCTCTGCTTGAACTGCTGCCTCCGTGACCCGGACCTCCGGAAAAGCGGTAGAAGATGGATGGATGGATGGATGGATGGATGGATGGATGGATGGATGGATGGATGGATGGATGGATGGATGGAGGACGTCATCGATAGAACTTTTGGACTGGAGCTGGAAAGCTGAAACTCCAGGGATTTGGGAATATTTAAAAGAAAGTGGGAGTTAGTCCTGGATGTGATCCATATGGGGGTGATGCTAGCAGTTTTGCACCTGTAAATGAGGATGTCATCAGTGGAGCTGTTGTACTGGATCTGGTACATCCGAACCCTGGGGATGTGGTTCTGTGGGGGCCAGCAGATGGTGGCCAAACTGGATGTGATGTGGGATGCGATGACCCCGTCCTGATTGGTCCGGGCTTGGCCGCTGCTCGCATTAGACTTGATGGAGGTGGGAATGTCTGAGGGCCCCGGGTCTGGATCCAGTTTGGGGTCAAAGTGCGGGGAAGGGTTGACAACTAACTCCACCAAAGCAGTGGCCTCACTGGCGGCGTTAGAAGCAATGCACGTGAACTTCCCCGAATCATGGAAGTGAAGGAAATTTTTAAACTTTACCTAACTAATTTTTTCCTTCTTTTCTGACTAAAAGCAGCCAAACTCTCATTTGTTAGTTCCTTCAGTACCTTGACGGAGGCCTTGAGGATGTCCAGCGATCCGTTCTCGTAGCAGACAGTTCTGGACGTGTTCCCCATCAGTTTCCTGTCTGGACTGACCCAGTGGGTAGATGGTTCCAGGTCTCTGACAGATTTACAGAGCAGGCTCACCTCCTGACCCTCCATCACAAACATCTTGGAGGTGTGGTGGGTGATCATCGGAGGTTCGCACACAAACTCCTCCTGTACAGGAAAATGTACATCAGAAATTCAATATACTGTAGATGTTAAAAAAAATACATTTACAAAAAGTTAGTCTCAAATTTAGAGAAGAAGAAGAAACCATTCTATATCTGTAGCTAGCTGCACAGTTTTACCAGCTCTAAGCTTTAACCAACTTTATGCTTTAATCAGCTGTACAGTTTAACTAGCTTTATGCTTTAACCAGCTGTACAGATTAACCAGCTGTACGATTTATCCAGCTATACAGTTTTACCAGCTGTACAGTTTCACCAGCTATACGCTTTAACCAGCTGTATGGTTTAACCAGCTTTATGGTTTAACCAGCTGTATGATTTAACCAGCTGTATGTTTTTACCAGCTGAACGCTTTAACCAGCTTTATGGTTGAACCAGCTGTACACTTTAACCTACTTTATGGTTTAACCACCTGTCCCATTTCACCAGCTGCACACTCAAACCAGCTGCACGCTTTAACCAGCTGTATGCTTTAACCAACTGTACGGTTTAACCAGCTGTACAGTTTTACCAGCTGTACAGTTTCACCAGCTGTACACTTTAACCAGCTGTATGGTTTTACCAGATGCATGGTTTTACCAGCTGTATGCTTTAACCAGCTGTACGCTTTAACCAGCTGTATGCTTTAGCCAGCTGTATGGTTTCACCAGGTGTGTGGTTTATCCAGCTGTATGATTTCACCAATTTTATGGTTTAACCAGCTCTATGATTTAACCAGCTGTACGCTTTAACCAGCTTTATGCTTTAACCAGCTGTACAGTTTAATCAGCCCTATGGTTTATCCAGCTATACAGTTTTACCAGCTGTATGCTTTAATCAGCTGTATGGTTTTACCAGATGTACGGTCTACCAGCTTTATGCTTTAACCAGCTGTATGAATTCACCAGATGTAAGGTTTACCAGCTTTATGGTTTAACTAGTTGTACGGCTTCACCAGCTGTACGGTTTCACCAGCTGAACGATTTAACCAGCTTTATGGTTTAACCAGCTTTATGGTTTGACCAGCTATGTATATGGTTTGACCAGCTTTATGGTTTAACCAGCTGAACACTTTAACCAGCTTTATGGTTTAACCAGCTGTACACTTTAACCTGCTTTATGGTTTAACCAGCTGAACACTTTAACCAGCTTTATGGTTTAACCAGCTGTACACTTTAACCTGCTTTATGGTTTAACCAGCCATTTGGTTTAACCAGCTGTACCATTTCACCAGCAGTACGCTTTAACCAGCTGTATGCTTTAACCAGCTGTACAATTTTACCAGCTGTACAGTTTCACCAGCTGCAAACTTTAACCAGCTGTATGGTTTTACCAGATGTACGGTTTTACCAGCTGTACGCTTTAACCAACTGTACATTTTAACCAGCTGTATGCTTTAACAAGCTGTATGCTTTAACAAGCTGTATGGTTTCACCATCTGTGTGGTTTATCCTGCTGTATGGTTTCACCAATTTTATGGTTTAACCAGCTGTATAGTTTTACCAGCTGTATGGTTTTACCAGCTATATGGTTTATCCAGCTGTACGCTGTAACCAGCTCTATGGTTTAACCAGCTGTACGGTTTTACCAGCTGTACGCTGTACAGCTGTACGCTTGTCTGTCGGGGGCGACAATGACTGTTTCATTTAGGTCTGATCAGATTTCTCCACGCAGCTCTGTAATTGGCCTTCCGCTGCCAGGAACTCCTGACCTTGTTAACCCGGGCGGCGTCCGAGCCGGTATGAGTTGCTCTCTGACTGACCATTTCATGAAACTGCTTGCAAAATATTTGAGTACCGCTAGCTTTTGCTGGACTAGCGACACATTCTAGGCAGATAGAGGTATTATCAGTGGCAAGGATAGGCCAAGACAAACTGACTCCAGTATCTGTTGTAGTGACTGACCAGATGATAGGTTTGTTTATCTCTGCTCTTTGTGTAGTGCATGTCACGATGCACCGACTGGCAAAAGTCCACCACAGACCTTGCGACAGATGTGCTTATCTGCCAGGATGTCCAGTCTCACCCCGTGTAACTGGGAGTGGTTCATCAAAGACCTGGTTTTACCCACGAGGCATTTTTCTCCCTCCAAGATGCGCAAAACAGTTGACTGCCTCATCAAACTTCTGTGTGGCACAAAAATAGCCACATCACCTGTAATACCTGGGCTGCACGGTGGCGCAGTGGTTTAGCACTGTGGCAGCACAGTTTACCCTCGGCCGGGGGATCGCGGGGATCGTGAGATCGTGGGTTCGATCCCAGCCCCCGACCAACAGTGAGCTGTGTGGAGTTTGCATGTTCTCCCCGTGTTGCGTGGGTTTACTCCGGGATTTCTCCGGTTTCCTCCCACATACCAAAAAACATGTAGGTTTAGGGCGCTCGCGCACGCAGCGACCGGCAGCCGGTGGCTTGTCACCAGACTGCAAACCAAATCTACCTACAGGTACAAATAAGTAACAAAAAAAAAAAAAAATACTGAACAAGAGGTGGAATAATGCAACCTTCCTCTTCTGTCTGAAGTACCTCCAGTCAGAGGACACGAGCATCTTTAAACGCAGCGCAGTCTCCAACTATAGGACCAGAGTGGAGGATCTTAGCTGTACAGTTTTAGTAACTGTACGGTTTAACCAGCTGTACGCTTTTACCAGCTGTATGCTTTCACCAGCTGAACGCTTTAGGCTGTGTGTCCACCAAATGGGTTTTTTGTCGCCAGACCGCCCTGAGCATTTTTTTTTTTTTTTAGCGTTTGTGCACTGCGCTCTGGGGGGAAAAAAAGTCTGTGCCCTGTATCCCAGCAACAGCTTGTCACTCTCAGCTCAGCATTTCCACTTTCCTATGGTCAGACTTTCTACTGATGTTTTAATAGCAGTCTCTAAATAACAATGAACAGGAAATGTGTTTTAGCAGCTCTGGATATGAAATTTGATGACATGGAAAGCAGGGGTCTGAGTACACACCAGTACCAGCGTCCTATGTCTCGCCCATGCAGCAGTTCTGACTGGCTGCTTAAGGTCTAACATGACGAGCTCAGCTGCAGTCTCTGAAAAGTTGAACTTTTTTCAACTCTTAGCGCCCTGAACGCCGCAACATAAAATGGCTACCTCCGAGAGCGTTTCAGCGCTGAATGCTGAACTACATAGAGAATGAATGGAAAATATTTGCCCAGAGTGGAAAAAACACATTTGGTGGACACACAGCCTTAACCAGCTGTATGCTTTAATCAGCTGTATGGTTTCACCAGCTGTGTGGTTCATCCAGCTGTACATTTTCAGCCATATTGATCAATATCAATATATATTGCAATATGAATCAGATCTTCTGTCAGGTCAGGCATTGGCTTGCTTACTACCGGATAACCATGAAAACTGGTACTACCTCTCTCATGGGTCGGGCCGTCAGTGACTCAACCGGCATCCCCGCCTTCCGAGGGTGTGGAAGGTGAAACGGGGCATCCTGGCAGAACTAAAAACAATATCTGTCACAGGTCTGTGGTGGACCACTCCCAGTTACATGGGGTGAGACTGGACATCCTGGCAGATAAACACATCTGTTGCAAGGTCTGCGGTGGACTGTGCCAGTTGGTGCATCGTAACATGCACTACACAAAGAGCAGAGATAAACAAACCTATTGTCTGGTCAGTCACTGCAACATATACTGGAGTCAGTTTGTCTTGGCTTGTCCTTGCCACTGATAATACCTCTATCTGCCAAGAATGTGCTGCTAGTCCAGCAAAAGCTAGCAGTACTCAAATACTTTGCAAGCAGTTTCATGAAATGGTCAATAAGAAAGCAACTCATACCGGCTCGGACATCGCCCGCGTTAACAAGGTCCGTGCTGATCTGTTCACACTCTGACAGGCAGCGAAAAGTAAGCTAGGAGCAGGAAGAGAAAAGAAGAGGAAAACAGCAGCCTTGTGTGTAGCAGAATGGAATGTACGTACTCTGTTGGACAGATCAACATCACAGCGCCCAGAAAGACAGACTGTGCTTGTGGCCTTGGTAATGAAGAGGTACAATGTAGACATAGCTGCACTTAGTGAAACAAGATTGCCTGGATATGACAGCTTGGAAGACCATGGATGCATCTTCTTTTGGAGTGGGAAATCAACTCAATGAAAGAAGAGAAGCAGGAGTGGGCTTTGCAGTTAGAAAGGAGTTAACAGTAATGCTTGATGAGGAACCGGTGCCAATCAATGACAGGATAATGTCCATGAGACTCCCACTACAGCAGAAGATGCATGCCACACTCATCAGCATGTATGCCCCAACAATGACCAATACAGAGGAGGTGAAGGAAGAGTTCTACAGTGATTTATGTGAGACTATCAGTCGTGTACCGACTAATGACAAGCTGATACTTGTTGGAGATTTTAATGCTAGAGTTGGTTCAGACACTAAGAAATGGAAAGGAGTGCTAGGCAGTCATGGAGTAGGCAAGGGCAATGCTAAGTGTACAACCTTGTGATAACCAACACCCTATTTAAGCACAGGGACACACACAAGAGGATATGGATGCACCCAAGATCCAAGCACTGCCACTTGTTAGACTACATCATTGTCAGGCAGAGAGACATAAGGGATGTATTGGACACCAGAGCAATGAGAGGCACGGACTGTGGTACTGATCATGTTATGCTGAGATCTTGATTAAGGATTTGCAGATGAAGACAGCACTGCAGGACGGGTGTGAAGCCACCACGGGAGCTAAGCACTACTGCACTGAAAGGCCAAAAGAAGCAGGAAGAACTTACACAGGAAATGGATGAAAACTTGAAAGACTGGGACAGCACCAACTCAGAGAATGACATAGAAGAGAAATGGGCAACACTGAAGGATACGGTGTATCAGACTGTAAGTGATGTTTTAGGCCACCCTGAGAGGAAACATCAAGATTGGTTTGATGAGCATGATGAACATCTGAAGAAACTACTAGAAGTGAGGAATGCAGCTAGGCAGGAAAATCTACAGTGTAACACAAGGTTGAAGAAGAAAAAATACTCAAAGGCTCAGAGTGAGCTACAGAAGTACACCAGAGAGATGAAGTCCAACTGGTGGGATGAAAAAGCAGAGGAACTTCAAACTGCAGCAGACATGAAGGACATGAAGACATTCTTCACAGGTTTGAGAGAAATCTACAGCCCTAAACCAAGAGGACTGATCCAACTAAAGACTATGGATGGTGAAATGGTTTTCCAGGAGAAAGACAAGATCCTGGACAGATTTGCAGACCACTTTGACCAACTACTAAACAACCCTGGAGATCTCGTTGAAGAAGCTAAAGAAGCTATAGCGCAGCAACCAGTTCAATCAAGTCTGTGATGAAATCTGGATGAACCACCAAATCTTGATGAACTAATGGCAGCTATCAGGAAATACAGGATGGTAAAGCTCCAGGAAGGGATGGAATTCCAGCAGAAGTGTTGAAATTTGGTGGTGTCCAGCTGACCAACTGCCTGCACAAGCTCATCCAAGAGATATGGGATGTCCAGAAAGTACCTCAAGACTGGAAGGATGCAAGTATTGTGCCTTTGTTCAAGAAAGGTGACAGGAAAGATTGTGGAAGTTACCGAGGTATATCACTGCTAGCCACTGTTGGTAAAAGTCTCTCACGTGCACCACTGAACAGACTCAATGAACACATCTCGCAGAATGTCCTACTGGAAACCCAACGCGGATTTAGAAGTGGAAGACGCTCAATGGACATGATTTTCTGCTTGAAACAGGTTCAAGAAAAGTGTATCGAACAGAACATGCCGCTTTATGTAGTCTTCATCAACTTCAGCAAAGCCTTCGATACTGTATCGCGACAAAGACTTTGGCAGGTACTCAAGAAATATGGCTGTACAGAGAAGTTTGCCAACCTGATCGAAGCACTCCATACAGGTATGCAAGCAAACGTGGCAATGAGTGGTTCAGTGTCTAAAGACTTTTCAGTCAGCAACGGGGTGAAATAAGGGTGTGTGCTGGTGCCTACACTCTTCTCACTAAATCTGGCAGCCATGCTTGAGGTGGTCTTCAAAGACACTTCAGAAGGAGTATACTTTCAAACAAGGAAAGAAGCAGACTTGTTCAATGTAGCACAGTTTAAAGCCAAAGAGTAAGACATTGATAAAAGTGGTAAGAGAAATGCTCTTTGCTGAAGACAGTGCTCTAGTTGCATACAGTGCAGAAGATATGCAATCTTTAGTGGAGAAATTTGCAAGAGCAGCTAGCCAATTCAGCCTCAAAATTAACATCAAGAAGACAGAGTACCTTTATCAACCACCAAAGTTTCAGTTATCAACATCACTAACAGAAGAGATCAGCATTGGTACAGAGCCACTAGTCAAGTGTAAGACTATATCTCGGGAGTACTGTTTGAGAGAATGCTAGGCTGGAGGATGAACTACTTCTCAGAATTGGAAGAGCGAGTGCTGTGTTTTGAAGCTTGAGGGAGAGACTGTGGAACAATTGACATGTGTCTATCCGTGTGAAATGCAAAGTGTACAGCGCGACAGTACTGGCTACTCTATTGTACAGTGCTGAAACTTGGACTGTCTACAGAGTGCAGGTAAAGAAACTCCATGCGTACATGATGAGACACCTTCGAGCCATAATGACCATCTCATGGAAAGAAGATAACCAACATAAAAGTGCTGAAACGAGCTGGTCTACCATCAATGGAGGACATGTTAATACAGATGAACCTGAGATGGCTTGGACATGTTGAGAGGATGGATTACCAGTTATGCGAGGGCAAAAGCAATCAGGGTAGACCAAGGCTCAGATTTAAAGACAGTGTAAAAAGAAAACTGAAGAAGTTGGATATAGACAGGAGTTCTTGGCAGCGGAAGGCGAGGGACAGAGCTGCGTGGAGGAATCTGATCAGACCTAAATGAAACAGTCATTGTCGCCCACGACAGACTGCTATGATGATTATAGTAGTGTTGACAAATAAAATCTTTGAATCTTCGAATCTTGAATCTTGACATTTTCCAGTTCTCTTCCTTTCATTTTCATTCTCTTTCACCATTAGAGGTGACAACTAACCAAAGCATTTTTCCTAATCCTAAAAGGAGTTGATACCTAAATCAAACCATTCATTGTTTTCTGTTGCATGACAGGCTTGGAGGTTCAGCAAATTTAGGAAGACAAATGGTGACAAACTCATCATAAGTTCATTCTCTCCTAGTAACAGGAAATATATAAGAGTCATATGCTCCTGACCTCTGAGCTAGTACTATAGAATTTGTGATTGTGAGCAGGGGTGGTCCTGGCTTGTATGACGCCCTGGGCGGACTGCTTCCCCGGTACCACCACCCCCATACACCCACACCCACACATATTTTAACTTTTTTTTTAAACTTTTTATTTCTCTCTTAAATGTCCAAATATTCAATTTTCTCTACAATTAGTGAGGTTTTTCTTGCAACTTTTATCCTGGCAAGTTTATTACTTTTATTTAAACTTTAGCCATGTTTCACCTTTTTGTCTCATATTTTCATGATCTTCTTGTACATTTGCACCTATCCTCTCAGTAGCCACGGTTACATGGGCAAAATTTCTTCAATCTGATTACAATTCAGATCTGAACTTTACTGTTTACATGGATCCTGAAAAAGCTGATCTGATTAGGATGTGCGTTTCCACATGTCACATGATTGAACAGAATAAATCATTTTGACATGCGTATGTCAACATTTCGATATTCCAAAAATAGTAGAAGAAGAAGCAACTTCCGGTGTTAGCAAGCCCCACTTCGTGTCTTTCTCTTTTTGAAATGGACCTGTATTGTGTTATTCAGACTATACTTTCGCTTCTGCTGGTCTCCGTAATGAAGCTACAAGTACATACTTCTGCATATGATGAACAGAGGGAGACAGCAGGACGATACAGACCAGTGTTGTTTTACTCCCGCTATGTCTTCCGATAGCTGCTGTCAAGGCGGAAATACATCACATTGATGTGTCGCTGATGTACAGACATGCGCAGTAAACATATTTTCTGCCCAACCTTCAGAATAAGTGTTTTCATGCATACCATTCAGATTAACCCCTTGCACTCTGGTCAATTTCCCTAAAAACTCCTAAAAATAACATACGCAAAGTAAATCAAAAGCTGTTCTTCAACCCTTTGCAGCATCTTCATGGGGTTGGTCTCATTTAAAAGAAAACACTTTGAATTTTTTGGCAAAATAGTCATAATCTCTCTAAGTGCTCCTGCCACTGAGTAACAGTCATCTAAACATACTGAACTTGAAGAAAATAAAGTTTGCCTGGGTGTTTTTTTAGATACAAATGCTTGCAAATAACACACAGCTGTCAGATACTGGCTGGAAAATGCAACAGAAATGTAGAACCAAGTGTTATCCAGCTGAGGTCAAAATTTTGTAACAATACCACAAAAAATGAATATATTACACAGCTTTTTTGTCAGGTTGTTCCCAGGCGTTTTTGAACTGTGCCAAATTGTGCCAAATGGCACAGTTTGGAAAAACATCCATAACTTTTGAATGATTCAACATAGAAGCTTGATCTTGGGCTCTAATGAAAGGTGACACTCAGGGCTGTGTGTGTGTGTGTGGGGGGGGGGGGTTGTTTATTCATTCATGAATGAATGAATGAACAAACAAGCCCCCCACACACAAAGAAGCATGCCATGTAAAAAATGTGTGGCCTTTTTTTACAAGAAAAAATAACCTACAGTGCAATAAAAATTATACTAAAATATCTGCAATGTAGAGGATAACAACTCCCCCCCCCCCGCTACAGAGGAGCGCGGCGCACAAAAAACGGTCCGTCAATGGTCCGTCATGTGGCGATGACGCACCGTTGTAATTTACTGATCGGTCAAAAGTCATTTTTATTACTATTTTCAGTGATAAAGAATAATTTAGCTTATAACACTTACCTGTCCACAACAGCAGTGTCATTGGCGAACATCTGTTCCTCATTGTCAGACGAACATGAAGCTGGTCCGCTTGTTACGACTCGTGGTTCTGGTCACGCGACCCAGTCAAACCATGATTCCATTATTGCGGTTTTGCACTTCCATGATTGCGGTTTTGGCAAACGATTTTTCAAAACAAATAAGAACAGTAGTAATAAAAAAAGACTGGCGAACACTACCGTTACACACAGCAGCTTACACAAAACAGATTTTACGCATGGGACGCATGCTTTCAATCGTCGAACTTCTCTGCTTCAATTGGCTCGCTGTATTTGCAGTCGTTGGTAGGCGGGTCCTTCTTGCTAGGTTTTCAGTCATTGGTTCTTCAAGGTTTCAGAAACCCAATTCAAGGCTCTTATTAGTCGAATGAGAGGTCATCAAACCTAAACCAATCAAAGCACTCCTTTGGCTTTCTGTTCGCGGCTGTGTCTGTAGTGGAAGAACGGAAATGCAGCTTTTTTTTTTTTTCAGTGTGCACTGAGACGCACAGTGCACACTAGGACGCACGAGGACGCACTAGGACGCAGAGACGTGACCGCCTGCAGTATCCCGGAGTGCAAGAGGTTAACAATCGGCATAACCCACCCGTCTCAATCGGAATGAAATTTTGATCCGAAATAGCATGATCGGGTCAGAATATTCAGATTGGCATGTTTACATGAAGCATTTTTATTCCTATCAGGCTTTTAATCTGGTTACTTGTGTCCATGTAAACATGGATAGCTGCATCTCAATAAATTAGAATGTCATCAAAAAGTTGATTTATTTCAGTAATTCAATTCAAAAAAGTAAAACTCCAATATTATACAGATTCATCACACACAGAGTGATATACACTACCGTTCAAAAGTTTGGGGTCACCCAGACAATTTTGTGTTTTCCATGAAAAGTCACACTTTTATTTACCACCATGAGTTGTAAAATGAATAGAAAATATAGTCAAGACATTGACAAGGTTAGAAATAATGATTTGTATTTGAAATAATGATTTTTTCCTTCAAACTTTGCTTTCGTCAAAGAATCCTCCATGTGCAGCAATTACAGCATTGCAGACCTTTGGCATTCTAGCTGTTAATTTGTTGAGGTAATCTGGAGAATTCTGACGCAATGAGCAAACACATTGTACCATTAGAACACTGGAGTGATAGTTGCTGGAAATGGGCCTCTATACACCTATGTAGATATTGCACCAAAAACCAGACATTTGCAGCTAGAATAGTCATTTACCACATTAGCAATGTATACAGTGTATTTCTGATTAGTTTAAAGTTATCTTCGTTGAAAAAAAACAGTGCTTTTCTTTCAAAAATAAGGAAATTTCTAAGTGACCCCAAACTTTTGAACGGTAGTGTATGTATTTCAAATGTTTATGTCTTTTAATTTTCATGGTTATTGCTTACAGCTATTGAAAACCCCAAATTCAATTAGTCAAAAAATAGAATATTGTATAAAATTAATTTTAAACAATTGTTGTTGTTGTTGTTGTTTAATTTTAAGTCAGTGAAGCAATCTTCTGGGAAATTTTAGAGCAGTTCATGCTTCCCTCTACTGACAAGCTTTATGGAGATACTGATTTCATTTTCCAGCAGGATTTGGTACCTGCCCACCAGCAAGTTACTAAAAAATAGTAACTAATTACAGTTACTTCTTTTCAAAAGTAATTGAGTTAGTTTATCAATTACTGCATGATTAAACTAATTAGTTACTTGGAAAAGTAACTTTCACATTACTTTTAAAATGCATACTTAAATCATCTTGCACACAAAACAAGATAATTTAATTAATGGATTACATTACGGCCTTATTAATGTCAGGCTGAAAACAGACTGTTTCAGACAGAGCTTTTTGAACATGTTCAGACTGCTTTATTCTGTCTTGAGAGCTCTTGCTGTGGGGAAAAATCTGTAGAAAGTCAACATGATATTGCCAGTAATTTCCTAATTGTGGAGTGAGAAATATAGTTTGTGTGAATGAGAGAGAGGGGAAAAAGAGTGAGAATCACTCCAAAAGAGTGAGAGTTGGCAACACTGCATAAAGCTGTCTGTTTATCTTACATTAATGATATGGATTAATCCATTGTGCAGTGATCCAAAGAAAATGTCCATTATCCACAGTCCAAATGTCTGCTGTGACAGAGATCATCATCCAGTCCCTCAAATTCCTTTTGGAGATCAAAATCCATTTTTGAATAATCTTTATCCAGGTAGTGTCAAGGTCTGGACATGGCTGTGCTCTTGTCCTCGTGTTATGTTACTTGTTTCTATGTAATCTTCAGGACATGAGTTCAGCCATGTCCTTGCCCTCTTGTCTGTTAGATTCATTTGTGTTTCAGTTTCATCCCTGCCATTGCCTCAGTTTGTTTTTCATTTGGTCCTTATTATTATTATTATTATTATTATTATTGTTATGGGCAGCGCGGTGGCACAGTGGTTAGTACTGCGGTAGCACAGCAACTCACCCTTGGCCATGGGATCCCTGGTTCGATCCCAGCCCCTGACCAACAGTGATCTGTGTGGAGTTTGCATGTTCTCCCCGTGTCTGCCTGGGTTTACTCCGGGATTTCTCCGGTTTCCTCCCCCATGCCAAAAACATGCAAGTTAGGTTAATTGGCATCAAACTGGGGATTCTAAATTGTCCTTAGGTATGACTGTGAGAGTGAATGGTTGTCTGTCTCTCTGTGTTGGCCCTGCGATGGACTGGCGATCTGTCCAGGGTGTACCCTGCCTCTCGCTCAAAGATGCTGGGATAGGCTCCAGCCCCCCGACTCGAAAAGGATTAAGCGGAAGAAGATGAATGAATGAACGAATGAATTATCATCATCAGAATCAGAATCAGAATCAGAATCAGCTTTATTGGCCAAGTATGCACAACACATACAAGGAATTTGACTTTGGCTAAAAACTTGCTCTCGTTGTTCAGGTGAAGGATTTAAATAAGGATTCAATGACAACCAGAGTATGTACAGTAAATTACAGTCTGTCCACGTTTCTATAAAAGGATGCAAATATATACAGGAATATATGCAGTTATTTACTCGGACTAACCACACTTTGCAGAAATATATGAAAAAATATACAATCACACAGTATTTCAATGTGGACTCAGATTCAGTGATATAATGTGAATGAAGTAAAAAGCAGTGTGAGAGTTATGTGCAATGTAATAATGGATGAAAAGTCATGAGTACAGCAACAGGTAGGACTAGGTGAATGTTAGGAGTTCATCAGAGTGATGGCTTGAGGAAAGAAACTGTTCCTGTGACGGGTGGTTTTGACCTTCAGTGATCTGTAACGACGACCAGAAGATAGAAGTTCAAACAGTTTGTGGCCGGGGTGTGATGGGTCAGCACAGATGTTTCCCGCCCGTTTCCTGGTTATGGACCGATATAAGTTCTCAATGGGGGGTAGGTCGGTACCAATGATCCTCTCCACAGACTTAATGATCCGCTGCAGTCTGGTCTTGTCCTGTTTAGTGGCAGATCCAAACCAGACAGTGATGGAAAAGCAGAGGACAGATTGGATGATGGCGGTGTAGAAGACAACCAGCAGCTCCTGAGGCAAATCAAACTTCTTGAGCTGACGCAGAAAAAACAACCTCTGCTGGGCCTTTTTCCGGACAGTGTCAATATGGGAGGACCACTTCAGGTTCCGGGAGATTGTGGTACCCAGAAACTTGAAGGAGTCCACAGTGGACACTGTGCTGTTGAGGATGGTGAGTGGGGGGAATGAAGGGGGGTGTCGCCTGAAATCCACAGTCATCTCCACCGTTTTGGCTGGGTTAAGTTCAAGATGGTTCTGGCTGCACCAGAGGATCAGCTGCTCCACCTCCCGCCTGTATGCAGACTCATCATCATCCCGGATCAAACCGATGACTGTGGTGTCGTCCGCAAACTTCAGGAGCTTCACCGAAGGGTCCTCTGAGGTGCAGTCGTTGGAGTAGAGGGAGAAGAGCAGTGGGGAAAGGACACATCCTTGGGGGGCGCCAGTACTAATTTTTCGGGAGCTGGATGTAAATCTCCCTAGCTTCACCTGTTGCCACCTGTCAGTCAGAAAGCTGGAGATCCACTGGCAGGTGGAGGGGGGCACCTTGAGCTGGAGGAGTTTCTGATGAAGAATGCCTGGGATGATGGTGTTGAACGCTGAGCTGAAGTCGACAAACAGGATCCTGGCGTACGTCCCTGGGGAGTCGAGGTGTTGCAGGATGTAATGTAGTCCCATATTCACTGCATCATCCACTGACCTGTTTGACCGGTAGGCAAACTGCAGTGGGTCCATCAGGGGGCCTGTGATGACCTTCAGGTGGTTCAGCACCAATCTCTCCAAGGATTTCATGACCACAGAGGTCAGGGCAACAGGTCTGTAGTCGTTTAATCATCATCAACCTAATAGTTTTGAATGCAAAAGATGCAATAGACTTACACAATCGTCCCCTCCGGCATACAACTAGGAAAATACTGGTCGCTATGGAGGGTGAGAATATATATGGGCACATAATCATACCATGTAGGATAATTAAGTAGACGGTTGTGCTGTTTCATCCCATCTAGCAACAATGCTCTGCACTGTGTGTGTTTATATATTTACATATTTATTCCATCTAGCTACAATGCTCCGCACTGGGTGTGTTTATATTTATATATCTATATATTTATTCCATCTAGCTACAATGCTCCGCACT
This sequence comes from Pholidichthys leucotaenia, assembly GCA_020510985.1. Classification (NCBI taxonomy): domain Eukaryota; kingdom Metazoa; phylum Chordata; class Actinopteri; order Cichliformes; family Pholidichthyidae; genus Pholidichthys; species Pholidichthys leucotaenia. The sequence continues at coordinate 325,470,273 of CM035838.1, forward strand.
GTGTGTTTATATATCTACATATTATTCCATCTAGCTACAATGCTCCGCAGTGTGTGTGTTTATATATTTACATATTTATTCCACCTAGCTGCAATGCTCCGTACTGTGGGTGTTTATATATCTACATATTTATTCCATCTAACTACAATGCTCCACACTGTGTGTTTATATACTCATGTATTTATTCCATCCAGCTACAATGCTCTGCACTGTGTGTCTGTGTATATATATGTATTTATAGTAATATGTACATATGTATATTAGCTGCTCTTGCTTTTTTTTTTGTTTTTTTTCTTGCCTTCTGATTGTTGCTCTGAGTGTTGTTATCCCTGTGCTGTTGCAATCCTGGAATTTTCCCATTGTGGGACTAATAAAGGCTTATCTTATCTTATCTTATCTTATCTTTTCTTATCTTATCATCATCATAGTCTTATCTCCCCGGTTCCTCTGTTCATGTTTTGTGCATCCTCTGTCTGTGATCAATCCCAGCCATCTCTGTTTGTCCCTGATTGTGCCCACCTGTTCTGTATTTTGTTTGATTACTCCTGTGTCTATTTATGTCGGCCCCAATCTGTGTTCCTGATGTGTGCCATCATCATATCTGTGTGTGCAACACATGTCTTGCTCCTACCTTGTATCCTGCCGATTTTTGTGAGTTTTGTTACAGCTCCAGAGCTGTTCATTATATTTCGTGTTTTCACCATCAAGCTGTGCCCATCTGGCCAGCTCTTAATAAATCACCGTTAAACTTTGAGTACTGCATTTGAGTCCAGTCTACAAACCATGACAGTACAACACCCATGCATGAACCCAGCATTTCTGAAGTTCCAGCAGATGGGCCTCAATGAAGCAGAAGCAAGGGTGGCAACCAACATCGAGGCCCACATTGAGGATGCCTGCACTTCCCACATGCCGGAGGAAGTCCTCCTCTGCCTTGAGTGTGCTGAGGAGCTGAGTGAGGTGTTTCCATCTCTCCAACGGTTCTCTCAGCTCACCCACTTGCATGAGATGAGCGTCAACATGCAGATGATCATCCACGGGCTTGTGGAATCGATGGAGGATGGACCGCATTCATCCAGGGGAAGACGTGGTCATCACCGGTGCCAAGGGACACAGCAGCCCGGCTTTCCATCTCCAGCGGGGGTACCCTAGGCCTCCATTTCCTCCTCCTTTGACCCATTGCCAGCACAACACCATGGGGCATCCTCCCTCCATCTGATGAGCTCCAGCTTCTCCCAAGAGGACTCGCTGGACGGGTCAGCAGCAGCAGAGCGAGAATACAGGCAAATACCCATTCATTTTTTAGCATCATTAAATGAAGGGACTTGTCTGGTTCTTGGTGGGAAGACTCAGCCGTGGCCGCCTCCCGCTGCTGAGTTCTCTCCACCTCACTCTGCTATTAACCCTGCTGTCCTATCCCTCCACCCATCCTCACCTGCATCTCCTGTGTCCTATTCTAGTTTTTTCTGAGACTGGCCATACTTGGGGGGGAAACGGCTCATCTGGGAGGAGTCAGCTGCTCCAGAGGGTCACGTGGTTTGCCAGCTTGGGGCAGCGACATTGGTACCCCTGTGTGGGGGTGATGAGGAGGAACAGGAGGAGCGCCAGCAGGCTATGCTCGCTCAGAAGAAGCTAATGCTGGACTGCAAACCTTGGCTTCTTCTTGAGCATGCATCCCAGCTTGATTGGAACCAGCTGGTGTCGGATGACCCAGCTGCCCTGGCTCCCAAACCAGCTCAGGTTAGGAGGTGCCAGTGAATTTCTTTTACAATGCCAGCTTGTCTTTGATCGAGTCCCGGACGATTTCCCCTCCGACCACAGTTGAATAGCTTATGTTACTGGGTTTCTTGAGTGCGCCCTCTCATGGGCCCAAGTTATTATCCAGGGGAATATAGCGAATATTGACTCTTACACTTTCAACCATTTTGAGCAGTAATTCACCCGGGTGTTTGATCACTCCAAGCGTGAAGGGACAGTGGCCTCCCAACTCATGACAATTTGCCAAGGGGCTAGATCAGCAGCCGAGCACTCCACCAACTTCCAGGTCCTCGTGGCTTCCATGGGTTGGGATGGCATTGCGCTGCGTTCAGCTTTTACTCACAGCCTTAGCTCCACTCTCGGTGTTGAATTCGCCCGCTTTTGGGAACAACCCGAGTCACTTAATACGATTATCGCCCTTGTGATTAAGCTGGATAATAGACTACAAGAGTGCTTGAGGGAACGGTGGTCCGAATCCCGGCCGGTAGCCCGCTCGCCCCACATGCAGCTCCTCCCCCTCCCCTCCCCTGACTTACCGGAACCTATGGCCGTAGACCAGTATAAACTTCCTTGGGCCGAACGGCAGTGATGCCACAAGGCAGGGCTGTGTCTCTACTGTGGGCAATCGGGTCATTTTGTTGATCGGTGTCCCATGAAGGGAAAAGATGCTGCCCATTAGTCACAGTAGGGGGATTAGCAGGCAATACATCTGGGCCCCTACGAACACGTTTCACACTACCCATTAGGTTTTTACTCAAACACACTGAGCATGTTTCTTCTGCTCTTATTGATTCTGGGGCTGAACAGAACTTTATTTCTGAGAGTCTGGTGACACGACTAAAAATACCTTGCAAAAAGCTTCAGCAGCCCATGGGGTAGTTGCTCAATCTGGCCAACTCATGTCTCAGGTCTTCCAGCAAACTGTTCCCTTAACTATGTTGTCCTCGGGTAACCATCAGGAAGACCTTAAAGTGCTGATGACACAATTTTGACTGCATCAAATTTTGCAAGCACTTAATACAATATGACAAAATAGGTGGGTCTGTGCAGTTCTAAGTCAAACAGGCTTGTTTTCACGCGAATATCCGACATTTCCAAGAGCACTGTGGTACCAATTGTGTCAGTGGCTGGAAAACCCCCTGGCCATGTTGTGACGTCAGTAAGAAAACACAGCAGTTGGCTGCCCATTCTACACGCATGATGGAAATGGTTGAAAACATCAATGATGGTTCCAGCACATATAGTCTGGAATTGGTTTGTGTTGTCCAATCTTCAAACGATTATAGTTCAGAAGAATGTGGTGATAATGAAGAATCTGGGGGCATCAGACCTTATAGGTTTGAGCTGTACCAAGCGGACATCGTGCCTAGCGAGTCAGACTCAGAGAGTGACGGTGGTGAGGCAAACATGCCTGCTGCAGCAGCAGCGGCAAACACATGGCAGGGGAACACCAAGTGGTATGCCTTTGTTACAGATATTGCAGCAAATAATTTGTTCATAAATATAATTTATTTAAACCTGATTTTCAATAAAATCATAGCAGTGTATTTATAATAAAATTGAAACATCTACCTGATACTGTCAACGCCCCTCCCCCCCAAATAAACAAATCAAAAGATACTATTTTTTTTATTTTTGCAGGTGCCAGTGTGGTCTTTGTGTGAGCATGGCAACAGAGGAGGAGAGTATTTGCTGTCAGGAGCAGGACAAGGTGAAGCAGAAAATTCCAGACGGTGCTATAAAGTGTATCACTGGTCATCACAACTTCCCCGCGATGTGTCTGAATGAAGATGTGTTGGAAGTGGCCTACTTCACCTATAAACATTATGTGAATGTGGATTATGGGAACAATTGGAAGCGATATACAGCTTACAGACAGTTGATCAGATGGTGCTACCACTACCTTGGTGAGAAAATCCGAGTGCCAATACCTGCCTGTTTCATTCACAAGATCAGAGAGACCTTTCCACTACAAGAGGGACAATATGTTGGTTTTACTTATGCTGACTAACTACCTTAATGTTTTCATGGTATTGTTTTCATTCGACATGTTTATCTGACCACAACTGTTGTCAATTTTTACAAGAAAATAAAATTACAAAATATTTATAGTGTGATACTTGAAAATATCATAACTGTTGTCATCATTTTGACGTTGCATGCAATCCTGTATCAATCCTGGGTATTTGAACAAGAGATAGAATTTTTTTTTTATTTTGCAAATATAGTATGAATTTTTTTTAGTAAATCAGAGCATACTTGTGGCCATAACTTATCATTTCAAAGTTCAATTATCTGTTAAACCCCTTTAGAAATTAAAATTATTCTCTGTGTTGCTGATGGCAATATCCTTAAAAATAATGTATTCCCTATTATTTATCTCATTAAAAATGCAGTTTTTTTTGTTATCATTGTTTATTAACTGCTTTTGTCTTGTATCAACTGGCATGTGAATTTCAACAATAATAATAAAAGCAATAGAAGCAACTGATAGTCCTCGTTTTTTCTAGAGTTTGGTCACAAGAAAAACAATACTCATAACTGGTATAGCACACATGTACTATAACTATCAAAAATATTAAATTAATTATTATAACAGGAAAAAGTCCAAATTAGTGGCAATGAATACAATATAGTCAGTTGGTGACATGAACCGAGCCCGTGTTATCCTGTAGGTTCGGTTCTGACCGTTTTCTGTGGCTCAGGCATCGGGTTTATTATGTATTATCTTTTGAGTTCTTGTTGTTTTTATGTCTGTGTTCCTTTTCTTTTCCATGCCTGTAGCCGCCGCTCTGGCCGGTGGTTGTTGGGCAGCTGTTTTGACCCACCTTCAGGTGGGCGCTGTCCAAGATTCACCGGTCCGACCACGGCCCCTCTCTCTTTGACAGTCAGCTGTTCATGTTTTGTGTGCATCATCTGTTGCCAGCCAGCCAATATTGGCAACACTATCATGACATGTTAGCCACTCCACACAGCTGTGATTCTGTTGTACCTCTTGAAGCGATGTCGGCCCTGGGGCGCAACCGTGGTTAACACGTCTCCTCTCCATGCGTTTGCTGGGCGATGTCAGCTCCAAACGCCACTTGTAAGTGTTTCTGTTTATTTTTGTAAGTCTTCACCTTTTTTGGAAACTGTTGTCATCAGTCTTATGTTCAAGAAATGTGCTGTGGTGAATCCTGCGCATAAATCCATTCATCCTTCCCCTCCTCCATGCACTGCGTAAAAACACGGGAGGAGCGCACGAGGAGTGCACGAGGAGTGCACGAGGAAGCTTATGACAGTTGGAGCTGAAGCGTGTGATGTGGTCTTTCATGTCTTGCTGTTTATCTAAGCCTGCGACACATTGCGAAGGCATAGCCGTAAAACTAAAACAAGAAACCAGAGAAACTGTCTGCTACAAAGCTGCTGGCATTCCAGTCAACAACACCAGCGTCTGTTCTCTCGCTGACGTCATTTCAGCTTCCTTCTTCATTTGGTGGGCGGCGCCACAGTCCAGTCAGCGGCTGCGTTTTTTTAATGACAACTATGTTTTGCAGGTGCACTTGTAACTATTATATTGATCATCGACAATGACTTTTGGGTTTATACAACATGCTAAAAAATGTCAAAATTGTGTCATGAGCACTTTAAGTTTTTTGTCCTCCCGGTTTCCATGTCCCCCATAGTTCTAGGCTACCCATGACTCAGACTCCATAATTCCACCATTGATTGGGGTAGGGAGACTATAAGCTCCTGGAGCCCATTTGGCCTGTCCACCTGTCTCTAGTCAGTTGCCCACTTCCCCCACATCCCAACTCCGCTTCCCACTACTGAACTCACGGATCTGACCAATGTACCCTCTATCTACCACGATTTAGTGCCCGTTTTCAGTAAGACTAAATCACTGTCCCTCCCTCCTCACCAACCCTATGACTGTGCCATTGAGCTCCAACAGGTGGCATGATTACCCTCCAGCTACCTTTATGGCCTGTCTGCCCCTGGGAGGGAGGCTATGGATAAATATATCAAGGAGTCCATGAGCGCTGGTATCATCCGTCCCTCAGCATCTGCACTGGAAGCCAGATTCTTCTTCGTGTGTAAGAAAGAAGGGTCACTCTGCCCATGTATTGATTTCAGGGAGCTCAACAACATCACTGTCGAGGATAAATATGCTCTGCCTCTGATTAACTCTGCCTATGACCAAATCCGAGGTTCCACCATCTACTCCAAGACGGACCTCAGAAACGCTTACCATCTGGTCCAAATCCGGGAGGGTGATGAGTGGAAAGCAGCATTCCATACCCCTACTGGACACTTCAAGTACCTGGTCATGCCCTTTGGCTTCACCAACACCCTGGCGGTATTCCAGCACTTAATCAATAACATCCTGTGAGATTTTCTGGGTACATTTGTTTTTGTTTATCTTGATGACATCCTTATTTTCTCTCGTTCCCTGGCAGAACTCAAGGTCCATGTGCGGAGCGTACCCCAACAGCTCATGGTGAACCAGCTGTTTGTGAAAATAGAAAAATGTGAGTTCCACGCCACTATCTCCTCTTTTCTGGGGTTCATTATTTCTGAGGGCCAGATCAAACCAGACCCAAAAAACATGCAGGCAGTAACAGATTGGCCCATACCCACCTCCAGAAAAAGCCTCAAACAGTTCTTAGGTTTTGCTAATTTCTACTGGAGGTTTGTCGGAAATTATATCACTGTAGCCTCCCCCACTCACCCGCCTGACATCCACCAAGCTACCCTTCATTTGGTCAGATGAGGCCAATGCAGCACTCTCCACCCTCAAGGCCAAATTCACTGATGCCCCCATCCTTATTCAGCCTGACCCAAAACGGCAGTTCATTCTGGAGATGGATGCCTCAGACATTGGGGTAGGGGCGATCTCCTCCCAGCGCTCGGCCACTGACAATAAGAGCCACCTTTGTGCCTTTTTCTCTTGGCTACTGCCTCCCACTGAGAGAAATTACAACATCGGTGACCGAGAGCAACTGGCAGTTAAGCTAGCGCTGGAAGAGTGGCACCACTGGCTGGAGGGTTCTACTGAACCGTTCCAGGTTGGCCCATCCCCTTCCCATTCCCAGCCGCCCCTGGTCCAACATCACCTTGGATTTTATCACCGGGCTACCACCGACCCGTGGCATCACTGTCATCCTGATGATAGTAGACAGGTTCTCCAAGGCAGCACATTTCATCCCCCTGCACAAGTTACCATCGGCCTTGGAGACAGCTCACCTACTCACCAACCATGTCGTCAGGCTATATGGTATCCCAAGCAACATTGTTTTGGATCAGGGCCCCCAATTCATCTCACAAGTGTGGAAGGCTTTCTGTAAGTTCATTGGGGCCACGGTCAGTTTGTCCTCTGGGTACCACCTCAATCTAATGCAAGCGGGCCAACCAGGAGCTGGAAGCATTCCTGCGGTGCATCATCACATCTTACCCTTCGTCATGGAGCACCTACCTGCCCTGGGTGGAGTATGCCCATAACACTGCCACATCTGCTGCCACTGGTGTGCCCCCTTTGACGCATCGCTGGGATATAACCCTCCCTCCCGCCCATCATGGAGGAAGAGATTGCTGTCACCAGTGTTGCCGACCATATGGCCAGATGCTGCCACTTTTGGTGGGACACCAAGGCAGCACTTCTTCAATCGAAAGAGGAGAACATCAAAAGGGCCAACCGGAAGAAGATCTCTGCCCTCGCATATTCAGTGGGTGACAAGGTATGGGTTTCCACCAAGAACTTTCCCTTGAAATCTGACTCAAAGAAACTGTCTCCTCGCTTTGTTGGCCCATTCACCATCTTCTCCATTGTTAATCCTGTTTCTGTGCAACTCAGCCTTCCCCCCCCCCCCCCTCTTTTCATCAGTCCAGTTTTCCACACCTCCCAGGTCAAGCCAGTATTTGCCAGTTCCCTGTGTCCGCCATCTAAACCCCCACCACCATCCAAGATGGTCGATGGCAGCCTGGTCTATGCAGTCACCTGCATCATCGATGCTTGCCGCCTCTGTCGGGGCATATAGTTTTTGGTGGATTGGAAGGGCTATGGTCCTGAGAAGAGATGGTGGATTTCCAAGTCATTTATTATGGACGATTCTCTTATTTGGACTTTTTATGAATGCCACCCCGACAAGCCTAGGGTGACACCAGGAAGCGTCCATTGGGGGGGGGGGGGGTACTATCATGGTCTGTGTTTGCTCTGTCTCCCTGCCTCTTGCTCCCTCCCATTACTCATTCCCTGCAGCCTCATGCTTCACCTGTGGTTAATCAGTGGAGGCCTTTAAATAGGATGCTCTCCCTTCACTCTGTCTGGTGACGTTGACCTACACACAGCCTGATCTGATCTGAGCTCCATTTCATTGTGCTTTGCTATGTTTTGTGACTTTTTCTTGCTCTAGACCCTGAGACTGCCTGCCCATTTGGAATTGCCTGCCTTCCTGAGTTCTTGCCTAATGTGCCTCAACCCCAGCCTGCCTCTGGACACTGGAATTAGCCTTTTGGACTGGAATTGGTATATCTTGGACTGTACACTTCCCCAATTCCCCACGTAAGTCGACTTACCACCGTTATCCCTTCTGCTCTTCACTCTGACTCCCCAGCATGCATGCCTGGCCAGCCTGTCCACAGCATCCCCTGGTGACTTCCCCACAGCACCTCAGCACGCTTCTCCCTGGCAGCCTATTTCACCAGGGTGGAGGATCTTCCTCTGATCCAAGCTGCTCACCTGTGCTGAAGCATAATCATAACAGAATAACTTTTACAATTCCACTAAACTGCTTCAGTTAAACTACCCTGTCCCCCTGTTCTCCCCCATAGCGTTGCCAGACTGTTGCATCTCCACTTTGCACATTTACCTGCACAGTCCTTGTAATAAAAGATCATTGTTCACATTTATTATCACTTTCTCTTGAGTCTGCTTTTGGGTAACACACCCCCACTACAACAGTACGTCACCAACAGACTGACCCACCGGACAAGGGATGGAAGCAATAAAAGATCAGTTCGAGCAACAGCTATGTAGGATCGTAATGTAGTTATAATATATTAGTATGGCGGTGCCCTAGGCTGGGAGGGGTGATGCCCCGCCTTCGGGGGGTGGCGTCACCTGGGATATATAAGCCTGGAGCAGGAGACATATTGTCTTCTTGCTGTTACTCCCATACTTGCGGTAGGGTCTCCCCACATGTACATAGTTCTTGTAATAAATTTTATAAAACGTCACCTCGCCTTCTCACTTATTCGGACACTACATTTGGCAATGAGGACAAATGGCGATGGAGAAGGCTGCGACCACATTACATCCCTTTTTGGAGGCTCTGGGAGAGCAGCTGGTCCCTTGGGCCAGGTGGTTTGCGGCCTTCCACAACTATCTACTCGCGTTGGACCTCAGCGACCTGGACAAATTACGAGCGAGGGCAATTCTGGTCCATAACCTGGGCATGGAGGGCCAGAAAATCCTCAGCACCTTAGGAGGAGGTGATAGCTTTGACAACGTCATGAGGCTCATGGCCGGCTACTTCCGCGCCCCCGAAAATATCATCATGCATCGCATCAAGTTCCAACAACGGCGCCAGCGACCCGGAGAAGTCCAGCAGTTTGTGGCAGACCTCCGACAGCTGGCGGGTGAGTGCAGGTTTGGGGCCCTAGAGGAGGAGATGGTCCGTAACCAGTTGGCCGAGCACGTGGCCTACTCCTCGGCGAGGGTTTGCCTGCTAACTCACGCTGGTGAACTAACTTTGCTAGCAGCCATGGAGCTAGCGCAACAGCATGAGGCAGCAGAGCGGCTGACAAAACATCTCAGCTGCGACGACGCTCTGCAGAAGAGCGAGGCACACGGGAAGACCCTGGCCTTGGATTTGGACGATGACAGCGATGACGAGTACGCAGCCATTGTCAAGATACGTCCACCCCAGGGACACCACGATGCTACGGCTGCGGATCCAGCAGGCACTGCTATCGAGCCAGGGAGTGCACAGCAAGGGGCAAGTGTTGTGGACGGTGCGGTTTGCTCCATCACTTCGCCAGAGTTTGCTGCAATTTTGACAAGGAGGAACGGAGACTGGTGAAAGGAACTGTTAAGAAGAAGGACCCTACAGTGGTCCACACAGTCTCACCTGACACGGACGGTCGCATCGTTTGTGACATTTTGTTGGACAGGACGCCAATGCCACTGTTGGTGGACACTGGATCAGCGGTCTCCATCCTCAACTTGGCAACTGCAAGTCGGTGTTTTCCCCACTATAGAGTGAGTAACACTAATATCACCTGTTGTGGTTATGGTAGCCACCCGTTGGATGTTGTGGGCTCGGTATGACTGTCGTTGAGGTACAAAGGGGCCTCCATGTGCGCTAACGAGTTTATGGTGTTGCAGGACAGTAATAACCTAATGGGCTGTGATTTATTCTATGGGCTTGGTTTCACCATTACCTGCGGTGAAGTGGAGGAGTGGTCAGGTGGTGGCTTATGGGACCGGCCTTTCTACGTGGGAAGTGGCGATGAAGTGTGGGACTTTGGGTGGCCCATTCCGGGTGAAGAGGGACACCTCGAGCACCTTAGTACTCCGAATAGGCAGGGGTCCCGTGCCAGTGTTTGTGGTCCCATGGAGAGTGGACCTGAACAGCATGGTTTGACCTCTGCGGTGGCAGAAAGGTCCGAAGAGCATGAGCTACAGGGCTCTGGTGGCTGACGAGTTCAGGCTGCTGAGCCAACAGTGACTGGTGCAGCTTTGATGCAACAACATCTGGTATCTGGGGTACCTCCAGACAGCATGAACCCTAGCTGTGCCGATACTAAAGGTAAGGGACATGACTCTAGTCAACTTGGCAAACCGCTGAGGAGTCATAAGGGAGCCAGATCGCGGCACAGACGATGGAGGAACCCAGTGAGTGCTCCCCTGGGCGAGGGTGATGACATGCGCCCTAGGGTCGAGCCTCGGCTTGGTCGGGTGCGCAGTTCCAGGAAACGGACAGTTGGGCAGGATAATCTGCGGGTGGTCCAGTCCGGCAACGACGGCTACCTGAGCTTGACTGATGGGTCGAGACGGCATCCCAACAAGCTGCGACGTTGGAGCACAAAAGGGCATCTATGCAGTCCATCTCCGGTCACGACAAAACGGAGACACTCTGGAAGTGGGCCGCGTTGACGGACACTCCGAGGGGTTCCTTCGGGAGACCCGGATTGAATGTATGAGGGCTTATGGTGTGCCTGAAATGTGCATTTATTAGTAGATGTGTTTTGTTTACAGTTGTTATGGTTAATGGGTTCTGAATATATTCACATGTTGAAGTTGTACGGGAATGGGGTTGAAGAGAGCCATGTGAGTGATGTGTAACGTATTGGTTGGTTCCCACGGACATTTACCCTATTAATGGTACAACTTACAGTATGTGACTATTTAGTTTGTTCTGCAGTTATAAAAAAAAAGAAAAGAAAAGAAAGTGTGTTTATAGAATTGTTTTTTTTTTTTTTACAAATTGACTGTTTGTGTGTGTGCCACCTCTTGGTCAGTGTAACTGTCTACAATATTTTGATATGTTGTACTTTATTTTTATTTCCAGCATGAGATACTGTGTTTATTTCCCTGTCTGTGGTGGGGCCTTTATGGCTGTTTACATTATTGTTAGTAATGGGATACGTCTGCCACTGTAACAGAGTGATTAAGGGATTGAAAGCACAAGACCACCGTTGTTGTGTGACTGTTGTTGAGTGTGAGGTGCAGTAACACCTGGGTGTGAATGATTAGGTTTACTGCCCTATACTGTGAGAATTCTGTTTTGTTTGGGGAGTTCTCTGTATGTACATTTATGTACCCTGTGAGTTTATAGAATCGGGTACCGCCATTGTATATGTCCATATTTGTTACATGTTTAGCTTAGGAGGGATTAATCTAGTTTGGTGTGTAGCCCATTTTTCTTTCAGGGACTATTTGATATAGCAGAGAGTTCTGCTGGGCCAGTATGTTGTGTGAATGTGTAGGCCTGTTCCCCTCTGTCCTCTGTATTAGTGTACGATTCGGGTGTAAATTATTTGCTTGGGTAATTTGTATGCTTGCATTTTTTCAAAGGGGGGGGGAATGTAGGATCGTAATGTAGCTATAATATATTAGTATGGCGGTGCCCTAGGCTGGGAGGGGTGATGCCCCGCCTTCGGGGGGTGGCGTCACCTGGAGCAGGAGACATATTGTCTCCTTGCTGTTACTCCCATACTCACAGTAGGGTCTCCCCACGTGTACATAGTTCTACAAAACGTCACCTCGCCTCCTCACTTATTCGGACACTACAGGCTAGGTCAGGCCGAGTATCAGAACCAAGTCATGTTAACCCTTTGAGTGTGTATGGTGCAAAATTGCGACATACCCCCTAGTGGTCAAGAGTGGTAAATATTTTTTGTCAATAAAATAGTTCAGATTTCCAAGGCTATAACTTGAAAGTGGTAAGAGATAATGACTTATTGTCAATTAGAAAGATGTAAAATATGATGTAAAGTTTCAGATAAGAATAAATTTACACATCTAATTTGCATAATGTCGCGGCACCTCTTAACTCAGTCAAAACTGGACTTTGGACGCATTTACGCAAAAAATGGTTCAGTCTTTTGACACTGTTTTTTTGTGCAGAGGTACCTCATCATCTTATCTTCAAAGTATATGAACAAGAAATCAGTACATTAAAAAAAAAAACCCCAGAAATTTCTCACTTACTTTTGGTAAAGTAAGAGTGAGAAAGCAGGTGCAGTGCCACGCTCTGCCACTAGGGGCACGAAAATTCAAACACTCAAAGGGTTAAGTGAACTAAACAAACTCACCAAGCGTTTGACCCAGCTGGAAACCATCGTTCAAGGCCTCGTCACGGCCATCTCCGCCATCGCCCCCGTTGCTTCTGCTAGCTCCTCCGGCCACTTTTGGGCCACACCCCCCCGACCATAACAGTTACAGCACCTCTAAAAAAGGCCTAACAACGCCCATGCCTCATGGTTAATTAGATATTACCCACAGTATATCGTTTCTAAAGAGTATTATTGGGTGTCCCTCAGGCCCTAGTTTTTTGTCCTTTTATCTTTAAATTTATATTTTTTTCCTTACAGCTAAACAAAGATTCCAGTTTGTATGTTGCTTGTGTATTGAAAATAAGATAAGATAAGCCTTTATTAGTCCCACAATGGGGAAATTCCAGAAATACTGTACTTAAATGCAATGAATGTGGTTCCTATAAACTACTTGGGTGTTATTTTTGATTGAGAGTTTAAAAATGCTTCTTTCAGATGTCCACCAAATTCCAGCAGCAGGCACAAGAAAAAAGAAACTGCTTCATTGCATGAAGGAAATATTGTGGCAGAACTAATTTTCAAACCCAACAAATGTGTTTATCGCTAGTTTCATTTGTGGATTTTACTTATTGTTTATTTTTAAATTCTTTTTACTTTTTGTACTTTTCATAAACTCATTTCAAGAGTCCATGTGGAGGATTCACAGGAACTCAAATGGGGCAACTTAGCTAATACATTTCTTTCCTACATTTAGTTTTCCCTTTTTTTAATAGGTAGGCAAGTGGCAATTTAAAGGTTTTAAAGACCAAGGATGACATCAGACACCATGACTAATCAATAGGTTATTTCTCAGCCTACTTGCTCTTCAGGTGTCCATGAATTCCAAAAGAAGGAGGCGGAGTTCTGTTGGTGTAATAAAAGTAAGCTGGGGTGGCGAAATTTGACAGATGTGGAGGCCTGTGCCAACGAGAAAAGCGAGAGTAGAACTGTCAGACATGTCGACTCCGGCATAGTGATGGATGAAGAGTGAGGTAAGACAGATGACATCGTCTGTCTGAGGCCGTGTTGTCATAGTGGAGGACTGCCGCTTGTCTTAACCTCTCAATATCAGAGAGCAAACTGAAGTTTGTTTACACTGCTCCAGTGGAGTGATTTAGAATGAGGGGTGAAGGAGACGTGGGTCTAGGTATGCTTTCTGGAGGGTCGGATCAGGTTTCTAAACATTCCCTTTGAAATTGAATAACAACCATCCTAGGCATTTTTAAACTCAACCAGACACATTTGGTTACAATACTTGAGAAAGAGAACTTCAAATCAACATCCAAATAGAAAATTAAGTAGCAGTTGTCTCTAAAAATCCCCACATGAGTGTACACTTAGTTGAAAGTCATGTCTGATAAAGCTGGCATTAAAATAGTAAACAGATGTTTATTTTTTGGTTTGAATTTGGTATATTTCGTAACTGGAAGTGGCCATATTACAATGATCTAAAGCTAAAATTTGTGCCGTAATTTTTTATCTTTTGTTAGATTTTTTTGATCATTTCTGGCAGTGTATTGGCCATTTTTTATGCTTTGTGCCCTCATCGTCCATGAAACAAATTACTTTGTGTGTGTTGCAGTTCTATGACTGTTGTCTATTAAAAGAGGTGCATCTCGGTGCAAAGTTGGTGTGTTGCTAGTTTACAGCAGTGCAATGTCATTGTGCTTTTTTTCATCAAAAAACACATTTTAAGTCAGTAGTGCAGTATCAGTCACTATTTAAGTGGTGCTTTTTAACAAGGTGCAGATTCATGTAGCTCGTTCCATGCATACCCACTCTTACTTCATCCCACACCTGCTTTACTTAGAGAAGCTTGGATGGAACAGTGGCACTTTCATAAATGATTTTCTTACACATTTTAATTTTGCGCATGGGCACATCCATTTTCTTGGTGGAAAACCAATCTGCAATACCAGGTACTCCTTGTGGTGGGCTTGGGACTTACACTAGCAGTACACTGACTCATGGTCCCCTTAACCTGATTATGCTTAATATATTAATTACACCTAATTGTAAATAGTGACATGTTATTTACAGTGGCTTCCTGCAAAATTTTACTCCTTGGCCATGAAACAGGAAGTTATTATAGCTCACACACAACATACATGCATGCATACAGTGTGCACCAAAAACAGAAAACATCTATATGTCAATATTCTGTCATCATCATGTGACACTTCCTGTGCCAATGACATCAGGAAATGAAACATTCTACTTTTATGTGCTATACCATGCTGGTTCGTTCAATTACTTCAAAATAATTGATCTCCAGCATGGATTATCTGGTAAATTCCACTGCCAAACCCACAACACAGCAGGGTCTGTGCCACAGAAGCACACAGCCATTGTGACTGTATCATAGATAGATAGATAGATAGATAGATAGATAGATAGATAGATAGATAGATAGATAGATAGATAGATAGATAGGATCACCTGAGGAAATGCTGTTGTACATGACAGATAAATTATGGAAAATTATTTTCACCTCTACTGTTTTGAATAATGCAATGGATAACTGAGCTAGACAGCTGTGGCCAGCTGAATGCACAGCTGGAAAGGGTGATGGAGAGAGGACTCCATTGTTTCTAAATTGTACATTTTAAATTGTTATGTTTGCTTTTAAAATTACCAGGCGAACACCGATTGGGTCATGGAGAACGAAGAAGAGTAGACATGAGATTGTGCCGCTTCACGAGATGTGATCTAAAACTGTGTGTAATATAACTAACCCCGCTCAGTTATTGTCCAGGATGATTCAGCCAAAACCATTATATACAGTGGTGTGAAAAAGTGTTTGCCCCTTTCCTGATTTCTCATTTTTTTGTATGTTTGTCACACTTAAATATTTCAGATCATCAAACAAATTTAAATATTAGACAAAGATAACACAAGTAAACACAAAATACAGTTTTTAAGTGAAAGTGTTTATTATTAAGGGGGAAAAAATCCAAACCTACATGGCCCTGTGTGAAAAAGTGATTGCCCCCTAAACCTAATAACTGGTTGAGCCACCCTTAGCAGCAACAACTGCAATCAAGCGTTTGCGATAACTGGCAATGAGTCTTTTACAGTGCTGTGGAGGAATTTTGGCTCACTTATTTTTGCAGAATTGTTGTAATTCAGCCACACTGGAGGGTTTTCGAGTATGAACTGCCTTTTTAAGGTCATGCCATAGCATCTCAATTGGATTCAGGTCAGGACTTTGACTAGGCCACTCCAAAGTCTTCATTTTGTTTTTCTTAAGCCATTCAGAGGTGGACTTGCTGGGGTTTTGGATCATTGTCCTGCTGCAGAACCCAAGTGCACTTCAGCTTGAGGTCACGAACAGATGGCCGGACATTCTCCTTCAGGATTTTTTGGTAGACAGCAGAATTTATGGTTCCATTTACCACAGCAAGTCTTCCAGGTCCTGAAGCAGCAGAATAGCCCCAGACCATCACACCACCACCACTATATTTTACTGTTGGCATGATATTCCTTTTCTGAGATGCTATGTTACTTTTATGCCGGATATAATGAGACATACACCTTCCAAAAGGTTCAACTTTTGTCTCGTCAGTCTACAGAGTATTTGTCCAAAAGTTTTGGGGATCATCAAGATGTTTTCTGGCAAAACTGAAATGAGCCATTATGTTCTTTTTGCTCAGCAATGGTTTTCATCTCTGAACTCTGCCATGCAGGCCATTTTTGCCCAGTCTCTTTCTTATGGTGGAGTCATGAACACTGACCTTAACTGAGGCAAGTGAGGCCTGCAGTTCATTCGATATTGTTGTGGGGTCTTCTGTGACCTCTTGGAAGAGTCATAGCTGTGCTCTTGGGGTAATTTGGGTCAGCCAGCCACTCCTGGGAACGTTCACCACTGTTCCATGTTTTCACCATTTGTGGATAATAGCTCTCACTGTGGTTTGCTGGAGTCTCAAAGCTTTAGAAATGGCTTTATAACCTTTTCCAAACTGATAGATCTCAATTACTTTGTTTCTCATTTGTTTCTGAATTTCTTTAGGTCTCAGCATGATGTCTAGCTTTTGAGGATCTTTTGGTCTACTTCACTTTGTCAGGTAAGTCCTATTTAAGTGATTTCTTGATTGAGAACAGGTGTGGCAGTAATCAGGCCTGGGTGTCACTAGACAAATTGAACTCAGCTTTCCAAAGATGTGATAAACCACAGTTAATTTATGTTTTAACGGGGTGGGGGCAATCACTTTTTCACACAGGGCCATGTAGGTTTAAATTTTTTTTTCCCTTATGTTAGGTATGGGATATTGGGATCTATTTTATTTCATTGTTGCGCATTGATAGTTCTTGTATAAAGTAATACGCGCATGCGCACTAGGATGTAATGAGTCCAAGTTCAGTTCAATAAAATGGAAGCTGAGCCTCGGCTCCTAAAAACGCACTTACGGTGTCTGTGCTTATTGTGGCACCTCCAAGGTTGAATGTGTGTGTGTAAAGTAACAAAGGAGTAACTGCATACACAACAATTGGCGACGAGGACGGGATCTGTGAATGGATATTCCGACACGGAGAGGACACGAGTCGTCGTGAGTGTGACTGTTGACTGTGATAAAAGCTAACTCATTGCAACTCGAAGTGTACACAGAGAGTACAAACCCGACGGTTAATACGGCACCAACCATGGCGGGGATAATTGGGAGAATGGACAGTTTTGATAGCGCATCGGAGGACTGGACAACATACGTGGAAAGGTTGGATCAGTACTTTGTGGCAAACGACATTCCAAACGACAAAAAGGTAGCGGTACTGCTTAGTGTAATGGGAGCTAAGACATACAACTTGCTACGCAGTTTGTTGACCCCAGACAAACCGGCAGATAAGACGTACAAAGAAATTGTCACTGTTTTAGAGGCGCATTTGAATCCGAAGCCTCTCGTCATTGCCGAACGTTTTAAATTCCATAAACGGAATCAGTTAAAAACAGAGTCTATTGTTGAATTCGTGGCAGAATTGAGAAGACTGTCTGAACATTGTTCATTTGGAAGAAATCTGTCAGACGCATTGCGAGATAGATTCGTGTGCGGACTGCACAACGAAAGCATACAAAAGAGACTGTTAACAGAAAAAGATCTGACATTGAAACGTGCCATTGAAGTCGCCACGTCAATGGAAGCAGCTGCTAAAGGCGCTACCGAGCTGCAGCAGCAGATGGCGCAAGAAGGCCATGTTCACGAGTGCAACATGCACAGCATAGACAAAAGACAACAGAAAAAGGATGCATGCTATCGCTGTGGAAAGAAATCACACGCTCCACCTGAATGTTGGTTTAAAGATAAGGAGTGCAACAAGTGCCATAAAACAGGTCACATACAGAAAGTGTGCAAAACGAAAGTGAAAGATACAGTGGAGGAGAAAAAGTTCCACAAATTTAAAAATAAACAAAAAGACATGCATGACATTGAAACTTGCTCATCTGATTCAGACAGTGCACAAGATTTAGCTTGCTTTGATGTCTGCTCATTGAAAAGACTCAATAGGGGAATCATATGGGTTTCACCCAAAGTGGAAGGAAAAACACTGACTATGGAATTGGATACTGGATCTGCATTGTCAGTCATGTCTAAGAAGGATTACCAGGCACACTTCTCACATCTGCAATTGCAATCTACAGATGTAATGCTCAAAACTTACACGGGGGAGCGCGTAGCCCCAATGGGCGTGATCAATGTGAATGTGCACTATGGCGATCAACAGTGTGCACTGCCCCTGTATGTTATTGAGAGAGGGGGTGCGCCCCTGTTTGGCCGTGAATGGCTTCGTGAAGTACAATTGGATTGGCAGTCAATTAAAGAAATGCAAGCCACAGTGACCAAAAAGCAGAGCAATGGCTCTACAAATGAAAAATTGAACAAAATACTTCAAAATGCAGGAGAAGTTTTTCAAGATGGCATAGGCAAACTAAAACATCTGAAAGCCCAGATTGTTCTGAATGACGACGCTGTACCCAAATTCCACAAGGCGCGTACAGTTCCATACGCTCTCCGGCCCAAGGTGGAAAATGAACTTCAAAGGTTGGAAAATGAGGGCATCCTATCGAAAGTGGACTGGTCTGAATGGGCAACGCCAATAGTGCCAGTGGTAAAGGGTAATGGCTCAGTACGCATCTGCGGTGATTTTAAGGTGACAGTCAATCCGGTCTTGAAGGCGGAACAGTACCCTCTACCGCGAATTGACGACATCTTCGCAGCGCTGGGCCAGGGTAAGCGATTTTCCAAGATTGACCTTGCACAAGCGTACTTACAGATGGAGATGGAGGAGTCGTCCAAAAAGTACTTGACCATCAACACCTCCAAAGGTCTCTATCAGTACAACCGCCTGGTCTTCGGCATCACTTCAGCGCCAGCAATCTGGCAGAAGGCAATGGATCAAGTCCTACAAGGCATACCGAATACACAGTGCTATTTGGATGACATAGTGATCACGGGAGCTAACGACAACGAACATCTGGAAAATCTTGAAAAAGTGCTCCAAAGACTGAATGAATTTGGATTACATGCCAACAAAGCAAAATGTGAATTCTTCCAGGATGACATTGAATACTGTGGCCACAAAATTGACAAAAACGGGCTACACAAATGCAAAGACAAAATTGATGCTGTTTTGAAGGCCCCACCACCACAAGATGTCTCTCAATTGAGATCTTTCTTGGGCCTGGTTAACTATTACAGGAAATTCTTGCCCAACCTGTCCTCAGTGCTACACCCATTGAATTCCCTACTCCAACAGGGCACTAAGTGGCACTGGTCCCAGGACTGTGAAAAGGCCTTCAAGCAAGCAAAGCAGTTGGTGACCTCAGACAACGTGTTGACACACTATGACCCCGAAGTGCCGCTCAAGATTGCATGTGATGCTTCCCCTTCCGGAATTGGAGCCGTGCTATCACACCGGTTCACTGACGGAACAGAGCGACCAATAGCATTTGCCTCCCGATCGCTGAATGCAGCTGAGCGTAACTATGCGCAAATTGACAGAGAAGCTCTTAGTTTGGTCTGGGGAGTGAAAAAGTTCAATCAGTATCTATACGGAAAGCACTTTACCCTCCTCACAGATCATAAGCCTTTAGTTTCAATCTTTAATCCAGCTAAGGGAGTACCAGCCATGGCCGCTGCTCGACTGCAACGGTGGGCCTTGTTTTTGAGTGCTCACACCTACAGCATTGAGTACAAAGGCACACTTCACCATGGGAACGCTGACGGGTTGTCCCGGTTGCCACTACAAGTCGCACCGCCAATTAAGACCAAGGAAGCGGTGGACATGTTCCAGATGACACAAGTGGATCCCCTACCAGTCACAAGTGAGGAGATCGCACGAGAGACAGGCCGCGACCCTGTCTTGTCTAGAGTCTACGAGCTGACACTGAAAGGCTGGCCACGCAAGGGTGACTCATCCTTACCGGGCTATTCCAGTCGCCGTGAACAGCTCACAGTGCATCAAGGATGCATTTTGTGGGGGGCGAGGGTAGTGATACCACAGAAGCTGCGCCAGAGGGTTCTCTCAGTGCTACACGAGGGACACTTAGGTGTGGTGAAAATGAAACACCTCGCAAGAAGCTTCGTATGGTGGCCTGGAATTGATGGACAGATCGAGGACATTGCAAAGACATGCTACGGGTGTCAGCAGACCCAAAAGACTCCACCAACAGCCCCACTGCATGTGTGGGAATGGCCTACAAAACCATGCCAACGTGTTCACATCGACTATGCGGGCCCTTTCATGGACCGCATGTACCTGGTCGTAGTTGATGCGCATTCAAAGTGGCCTGAGGTTTTCTGCACAAAAACAGCAACCTCTGCAAAGACAGTTGAACTCTTACGGGCCCTGTTCTCACGTACAGGCCTTCCGCATCAGATTGTGAGTGATAACGGAACACCTTTCACTTCTGAAGAGTTTCAGCGCTTTGTTAAAAGGAATGGCATACAACACACCACCATTGTGCCATATCATCCAGCTTCTAACGGCCAAGCGGAGCGTTTCATTCAGACTTTCAAACAGTCTATGAAGGCCACGGATAAGGACTGTGCATCGCTACAGCAGAAGATTGCAAACTTTCTGCTGGCCTATCGCAACAGTACACACGCAATAACAGGACAGACACCTGCCATGCTCTTCCTAGGGCGTCCCCTGCGCTCACGCTTAGACTTATTGAAACCCAGTCTACAGCAACGTGTACAGAGAAAACAGACGGAATCTGCTCTCCGATCCCAGACGCGCTCACTGCGTACCTTCCAAGTGGGACAACAGGTGATAGCCAAAGACTACCGCAGCAAAGGACAAAAGTGGCAGCCTGGTACCATCGTGTCACAGACAGGACCGTTAACCTACGAGGTGAAAATCGGGCCAGACCTACGGTGGCGTAGACACGTGGATCAGCTGTTGGATGCATCTGGAGCAACCAACATGGATGCCAACGCTACACCATTCCAGGGTGACTTTCAGTTCAGTAACGAAGATCAAGCCACAGGCGGGCCTGAAGCCGATGCAGGTGATACTGCACCAGTCCCTGCTGTTCCTCAAAATCCTGCTGCCGACGTTCCACCAGAGAGGCGCTATCCAGAGAGAATTCGGAGACCTCCAGAGCGATTCCAGGACTGAAATGGTTATGGTAGAATGAGAGTAGATAGGTTAGATGTATTTAGTTATGATTAATACTTACTCAGGTAAACAACCTTTAGTTTAGTGGGGATATCAATGCTGGAAGGGAGGAGTGTTAGGTATGGGATATTGGGATCTATTTTATTTCATTGTTGCGCATTGATAGTTCTTGTATAAAGTAATACGCGCATGCGCACTAGGATGTAATGAGTCCAAGTTCAGTTCAATAAAATGGAAGCTGAGCCTCGGCTCCTAAAAACGCATTTACGGT
The DNA here is from genome assembly GCA_020510985.1 of Pholidichthys leucotaenia. Lineage (NCBI taxonomy): Eukaryota > Metazoa > Chordata > Actinopteri > Cichliformes > Pholidichthyidae > Pholidichthys > Pholidichthys leucotaenia. The sequence continues at coordinate 325,491,712 of CM035838.1, forward strand.
GTCTGTGCTTATTGTGGCACCTCCAAGGTTGAATGTGTGTGTGTAAAGTAACAAAGGAGTAACTGCATACACAACACCTTAATAATAAACATCTTCATTTAAAAACTGCATTTTGTTTACTTGTGTTATCTTTGTCTAATATTTAAATTTGTTTGATGATCTGAAACATTTAAGTGTGACAAACAAACAAAAAAGTGAGAAATCAGGAAGAGGGCAAACACTTTTTCACACCACTGTAGCTTTTTTTTTTTTTTTAATTTTAAAATGTCCAGTTCTTAAGTAAAATCTGAATCCTTGAGAGGAAGCCGCAAAGCAGTGTTACCTGTTGACTCGGTCATGCCCGAGCTTGCACTCTAAGTTCTACCTCCCGTGCATCAAGCTACCCTTGACGCCGCATTGCTACAGACCATGACTGACTCGCTGAAGAACAACATATTTGAGAAAATCGACGCCTCAACCCTGAATCTCTGATCTGAAATAACATTGATGAGCCAAGAATTAAAGAACGCCATTGAAGCACTTCAGCGGAAGATAGAGACTCAGAAGGGCTCGTTACGAGAGCAGGCAGCTACAGAAAGCAGTGCTCGGGATAGTGAGCTAGAGGCTACCGTTAGCATGCTAGCAACACAAGTCCAGCATGTGGAAGACCGATGTGAGGATTTGGAGGCTAGGCAATGGAGAAATAACATTTGTGTGCTTTATATACCAGAGGGACTGGAGGACCCTTGACCAGCTGACTTTATTGCTCAGCTACTTAAGGACCTCCTTGGCCTGGAAGAGAAACCACTGCTTGACCACGCACACCGAGCACTGCGGGAGAAGTCCAAAAATCGTGGCCCACCACGGCCATTTATCATACGTGTGTGGCACCTGCATGTGCAGAATTTACTGCTGCAGCGGGCCGGAGTAACATCACCACTTCTACTCAAGCGGAAGAGGATTTTGACATTTCTTGACTTATACTTCTACCACTGTAAAGAAGCATGCTTCCTTCCTTATGGTGAAGCGCGCCTTCACTCTTATCCAGAGGTGAAGTTTGGACTTCTCTACTCAGCCACACTCAGGATCACCATACCAGATGGAACTCCACACAGATTTGATGACCGTGCCGCAGCCTGACTTTATAAACACTATTCCCAAGTGAGCAGCATTCTGAACAGATGTTTTTGACTGTGGGTAAGATAGAATTCTGTAGGAAAGTTGTCTTTCCCTTTTTTTTTTTTGTTTTGTTTTTTTGTTTGTTTTTTTGTACATTCAAGACATGCCACATCCAGTCTCCATGACTTATTCTATTGGTGTATAATTAGGGCCTGAGCCACTGACAACGTCAGTCGGCGAAAGCCCTATTGTATCCGCTCACGTTTCTTTCTTTTTTTTTTTTTTATTATTATTCTGCCTAAATGATCGCATTTTTCACCCTCTGAACGTTAACCAAAACGCGATTTTTTTTGGCAAACCCCTCAGACCCGGCAAAAAATTCGATAAACTGGAAAACATATGTGCCCCCCCACCCCTCATTTTTGTGGGTGGGGCCAAACGTACAAGGTCAATGGAGACTGGGGACCATAAACTTTGCCGTAGACACATCAAATTTGGATGAGGTGTGAATCACCTCAAGACATGCAAAAAACATCATTGTGGCCCATACCCACCGCCAACAGGAAGGCCGCCATCTTGCCTCAAAGTCGCCCCACCTCCAATTCGGAAAAAACTCACACCTCGCATTTTAACGCACTTGTCCTAGGGACCAGATCCAATTGAGCTCATTTTTACATGGGGGCATCTACAGGCATGGCCCATTAAAAGTTATATAATTTAAGTCAAAATCTCAAAAGGCGTGGCCAGGGTGCCATGGTGAAGTTTGACTCCTCCCCTTACAACTTAAACCACCTGTAACTCGCCCAAAACTTGTCCGATGTCCACAAAACTTTACATGAAGGAAAATAGTGCCACCCCGGACGCAATGACCTCAAAATACCTGACAACCGATATAGCGCCACATAGTGGCTAACGAAAGAATTGCTGAAAACTGTTTTATTTATTACTCACGCACGGCTGGCCAGAATGACATGAAATTTTAAGAGATTCATCAGAACACAGACATGATCATAACTGAACATCAACGTTAGTATGACATCATACATGTTACCATGGACACACCCTTCTCGCCATTCAACCCATGAGCTTATGGGGCGGGGTGGGATTGTATCCGCTCACGTTTCTTTATTAGGGCCTGAGCCACTGACAACGTCAGTCGGCGAAAGCCCTATTGTATCCGCTCACGTTTCTTTATTTTTTTTTTTTTATTATTATTCTGCCTAAATGATCGCATTTTTCACCCTCTGAACGTTAACCAAAACGCGATTTTTTTTGGCAAACCCCTCAGACCCGGCAAAAAATTCGATAAACTGGAAAACATATGTGCCCCCCCACCCCTCATTTTTGTGGGTGGGGCCAAACGTACAAGGTCAATGGAGACTGGGGACCATAAACTTTGCCGTAGACACATCAAATTTGGGTGAGGTGTGAATCACCTCAAGACATGCAAAAAACATCATTGTGGCCCATACCCATCGCCAACAGGAAGGCCGCCATCTTGCCTCAAGGTTGCCCCACCTCCAATTCGGAAAAAACTCACACCTCGCATTTTAACGCACTTGTCCTAGGGACCAGATCCAATTGAGCTCATTTTTACATGGGGGCATCTACAGGCATGGCCCATTAAAAGTTATATAATTTAAGTCAAAATCTCAAAAGGCGTGGCCAGGGTGCCATGGCGAAGTTTGACTCCTCCCCTTACAACTTAAACCACCTGTAACTCGCCCAAAACTTGTCCGATGTCCACAAAACTTTACATGAAGGAAAATAGTGCCACCCCGGACGCAATGACCTCAAAATACCTGACAACCGATATAGCGCCACATAGTGGCTAACGAAAGAATTGCTGAAAACTGTTTTATTTATTACTCACGCACGGCTGGCCAGAATGACATGAAATTTTAAGAGATTCATCAGAACACAGACATGATCATAACTGAACATCAACGTTAGTATGACATCATACATGTTACCATGGACACGCCCTTCTCGCCATTCAACCCATGAGCTTATGGGGCGGGGTGGGAAGGTCTTGGAGGTCTAAATTTTTCAACATATGTTGAGGGCACTGTCATATGCAGTCCAATATGGGTGGACAATACATAACTTACAGGGAAGTGTTGCCATGGCAACATGGCGACGGTTGACTACACGCAATGAAATTTCGGAAAGTTGTATCTTGGACAAACTTTTTCTGATGTCCACAAAACTTTCCATCAAGGAAAATAGTGCCACCCCGGATACAATGACATCAAAATACCGGACAAAAGATATAGCGCCACATAGTGGCTAACAAAAGAATTGCTGAAAACTGTTTTATTTATTACTCACGCACGGCTGGCCAGAATGACGTGAAATTTTCAGAGATTCATCAGAACACAGACATGATCATAACTGAACATCAACCTTAGTATGACGTCATACATGTTACCATGGACACGCCCTTCTCGCCATTCAACCCATGAGCTTATGGGGCGGGGTGGGAAGGTCTTGGAGGTCTAAATTTTTCAACATATGTTGAGGGCACTGTCATATGCAGTCCAATATGGGTGGACAGCACATAACTTACAGGGAAGTGTTGCCATGGCAACATGGCGACGGTTGACTACACGCCATGAAATTTCGGACAGTTGTATCTTGGACAACCTTTTTCTGATGTCCACAAAACTTTCCATCAAGGAAAATAGTGCCACCCCGGATACAATGACCTCAAAATACCGGACAAAAGATATAGCGCCACATAGTGGCTAACAAAAGAATTGCTGCAAACTGTTTTATTTATTACTCACGCACGGCTGGCCAGAATGACGTGAAATTTTCAGAGATTCATCAGAACACAGACATGATCATAACTGAACATCAACCTTAGTATGACATCATACATGTTACCATGGACACGCCCTTCTCGCCATTCAACCCATGAGCTTATGGGGCGGGGTGGGAAGGTCTTGGAGGTCTAAATTTTTCAACATATGTTGAGGGCACTGTCATATGCAGTCCAATATGGGTGGACAACACATAACTTACAGGGAAGTGTTGCCATGGCAACATGGCGACGGTTGACTACACGCCATGAAATTTCGGACAGTTGTATCTTGGACAACCTTTTTCTGATGTCCACAAAACTTTCCATCAAGGAAAATAGTGCCACCCCGGATACAATGACATCAAAATACCGGACAAAAGATATAGTGCCACATAATGGCTAACGAAGGAATTGCTGAAAACTGTTTTATTTATTACTCACACACGGCTGGGCAGAATGATGTGAAATTTTCAGAGATTCATCAGAACACAGTGAAAGTTTGGAGACATTGTTTTTGGCCACAATGACTACGGCACCTCCACCTAATGCTTCGTGGAAAAAGTCGATTGGAGTAAATGGTCAGCAGGTAGTGTTCAAAGCGAGGGAGGACGAGCGGCGGGTTCTGCGGTCGCGCGGGGGGCGAAGGCCCGTTTACACCTGCCCGCAGGTTTAATTGTGGTTGTGTCTCATAATACAACCTACAAGCCCTGTGCTAAATATCACATAAGTCTCCTTTTTTTGCTTTCTTTATAAGTTGCACAAATTTGACATATTTATAAGTTGCACAGAAGTGGATATTAGACAATAGCAGTATTTCTCAATGTGTTTTACAAAATACCTTTTTAAAAACATTTATTTATGTCTTGTGTTTACACAACCGGCATTTTATTATGTTTATGGTACCTAAGTGAGATGGTGGTTGTGAGCACTGCTCACAAGTCTCTTCATACTTTAGTTACATGGTCACATCTCTCTGGTGGGGCAGCACTATGGGGTTTTAGGTGTGAGTGCCCCATGACGCTTCCTATTTTTCTAAAGATTACAGGGTATTGCACACATCTCCTTTGGGGAGATGCTAGTGCATGGATGGGGGGAGGGTCCATTTTTTTTTTTATGACTCGTTGTGTTGGTCTTGAGTTATTAGGGCCCTAGCCACTGACAACATAAGTGGGGGAGAGACCAATTGTATTTGTTCGTATTTTTAGGGCCCGTGCCACTGACAACGTCAGTGGGCGAGAGCCCTACTGTAATTAGTGCCCGAGCCACTGACAGCATCAGTGGACAAGAGCCCTATTGTATGTGTTAGGGCCCGAGCCAGTGATAACATCAGTGGGCGAGAGCCCTATTGTAATTGTTAGAATTATTAGGGCCTGAGCCACTGACAACGTCAGTCGGCGAAAGCCCTATTGTATCTGCTTGCGTTTATTTTTTTTCGTTATTATTATTCTGCCTAAATGATCGCATTTTTCACCCTCTGAACGTTAACCAAAACGCAATTTTTTTGGCAAACCCCTCTGACACGGCAAAAAATTCGATAAACTGGAAAAGATATGTGCCCCCCCACCCCTTATTTTTGTGGGTGGGGTCAAACGTACAAGGTCTAAGGAGACTGGAGACCATAAACTTTGCCGTAGACATCATTGTGGCCCATACCCACCGCCAACAGGAACGCCGCCATCTTGCCTCAAAGTCGCCCCACCTCCAATTAGGAAAAAAGTCACACCTCTCATTTTAACGCACTTGTCCTAGGGACCAGATACAATTGAGCTCATTTTTACATGGGGGCATCTACAGGCATTGGCCATTAAAAGTTATATAAATTAAGTCAAAATCTCAAAAGGCGTGGCCAGGGCGCCATGGCGAAGTTTGACTCCTCCCCTTACAAATTCAACCACCTGTAACTCGGCCAAAAATGGTCCCATGTCCACAAAACTTTCCATGAAGGAAAATAGTGCCACCGCAGACGCAATGACCTCAAAATACCTGACAACCGATGTAGCGCCACATAGTGGTTAATGAAAGAATTGCTGAAAAATGTTTCATTTATTACTCACAAGCGGCTGGGCAGAATGATGTGAAATTTTCTGAGATTCATCAGAACACAGCCATGATAATAACTGAACATCAACAATAGTATAACATCAAACGTGTTAACATAGACACGCCCTCCTCGCCATTCAATCCGTGAGCTTATGGGGAGGGGTGGGAAGGTCTTGGAGGTCTCAATTTTTCAACATATGTTGAGGCCACTGTCATATGTAGTCCAATATGGGTGGACAACACATAACTTACAGGGAAGTGTTGCCATGGCAACATGGCGACGGTTGACTACACGCCATGAAATTTCGGAAAGTTGTATCTTGGACAAACTTTTTCTCATTTCCACCAAATTTTCAAAAATGGATAATAATCCCACCCTGAACATTCCTTTATAAAATAACAAAAGTTTTAGCACCGCCTAGTGGTAACAACATTAGATGCTTTTAAATTGGACATACTTTGCACGATTTGCAACAAATTTTATACGATGAATATTATCCGTTCCCCGAACCGTCTATATACAAATAATAAACAACACTCACAGCACCCCCTAATGATTAAAGGAAGAATTACTGATGGGCAAAACTTGTCCGATGTCCACAAAACTTTACATGAAGGAAAATAGTGCCACCCCAGACGCTAGGACATCAAAATATCTGACAAAAGATATAGCGCCACATAGTGGTTAACGAAAGAATTGCTGAAAACTGTTTTATTTATTACTCACGCGCGGCTGGGCAGAATGACGTGAAATTTTCTGAGATTCATCAGAACACAGCCATGATAAGAACTGAACATCAACAATAGTATAACATCAAACGTGTTAACATAGACACGCCCTCCTCGCCATTCAATCCATGAGCTTATGGGGAGGGGTGGGAAGGTCTTGGAGGTCTCAATTTTTCAACATATGTTGAGGTCACTGTCATATGTAGTCCAATATTGATGGACAACACATAACTTACAGGGAAGTGTTGCCCTGGCAACATGGTGACGGTTGACTACACGCCATGAAATTTCGGAAAGTTGTATCTTGGACAAACTTTTTCTGATTTTCACTAAATATTTGACAGTGGATAATAGTCCCACCCTGAACAGTCCCTAAAATTTCCCAATTTCAAATTCTCCTTTTAACTAAGATACATTTGCGGATTAATTTGCCTCTTGAACATATTGCACACCTTTTTGACATAAGCAGACAAAATGTGAAATATAAAGTACACAATGGCTTACAAACTGCAGCTCTTTATTTCAAAGATGCAAAACTGTAACCATAACCATGACACAATACAAGAATATAAACTGACATGGATGATCAATATGTATCATTGTTCTACCATGTTATAGCGCATAACTGTCTCATGCTACAGCACTATTCTAATGCGCACGTCACAAAACCACGGCTGCTGTGGGGTTGGTGCTTCAGAGTCCCCCACATCCTAAATGGAACCACTGAATTTCACAGTTTTGGTTATCACAGGCAACCATGTCATCCAGCTCTTCTGGCTGCCTGCAAGTCCACCACACTTCTGCTGTGTTCTGTGCCTGCCAGATGTGGCAGGTGTGGAAAAGCACATGGAAATTCATTTAAAGAATGTCCTGCTCGCAATGCAGACTGCAAGAAATGTCAGAAAAAGGGGCATTTTGCTGCTTCAGCAGAGGGACATGAGTGAAAGTTTGGAGACATTGTTTTTGGGCACAATGACTACGGCACCTCCACCTAATTCTGCGTGGAAGAAGTCGATTGGAGTAAATGGCCAGCAGGTACTGTTCAAAGCGAGGGAGGACGGGCGGCGGGTTCCACGGTCGCGCGGGGGGCGAAGGCATGTTTACACCTGCCTGCAGGTTTAATTTTTTTTTTTTTTTTATTATTAGGGCCCGAGCCACTGACAAAGTCATAGGGCGAGAGCCCTACTGTAATGGTTAGAATTTTTTTTTTTTCTCCATCTAAGATGTCATTTTTGGGGCAGTGAACCTGCATGAAAACTCACCATTTTTTGTAGGGACCTTAAGACTGGCGAAAAATTGAATATTTTGGAGGAAATATGAATGACCCCACAAAAATAGCTCTACAGCGCCACCTAACATGTGAAGTCCATGGGGAGTGCCACATGCTTACTTTTGCGTAGAATGAAAATCGGGTGAGACGTTTATCATGCTGAGACATGCAAAAAACTCCATAGAAGTGATGGTCTACACCCAATAGGAAGTCGGCCATTTTGGCACAAAGTGGCAGTGACCTGATTTCCACCTCTTGCAGTTGATGCACATTTGATCAAACTCGTCCTAGGGTTTTTGTCCGATTGAGCTCATTTGTGGTGGTAAACATCTATACCCCTGTGCCATTAAAAGTTATTGAAAACTTTTCTTAAAGCTCGACGGTTTGGCCGTAGGGGCGTGGCAAAGTTTGATGCCTCACCATGATCATTCTATGACCATTCTGACGGCAATAACTCTGGTATGCGTTGTTGGATTTCAACCAAATTCAATATTACGGATATTAGTCCAGTTCCAAACAGTTCTATAAAACAATATTCATAGAAATCTACAGCGCCACCTAATGTTTAAAGGACGAATTGCTGAAAACTCTTTTCTTTATTACTCACGCGCTATTTGCCAGAATGACGTGAAATTTTCTGAGATTCATCAGACTACAGGGATGATCATAACTGCATATCAACTTTACCATGATGTCACACTTGTTACCATGGACACGCCCTCCTTGCCATTCAATCCGTGATCTTGTGGGGAGGGTTGGAAATAGCCTGGAGTCATGAAATTTGGAGCATAGGTAGAGGTGACTGTCATCTGTAGTCCTATATGGGTCAGCAACACATAACTGATAGGGAAGTGTTGCCGGGCAACATGGCGAAGGTTGACTCCTCACCATGTAACCTCAAAAAGTTGCAACTTGGACAAATTTCATCCGATTTTCATCAAATTTTCTACGCTGGATATTAGTCCGACCCCGCACGCTCCTACATAAAAATGGTTGACAAAACTTACAGCACCACCTACTGCTCGTGGGAAGTACGGCGCCACTCACATTTGAACAAACTCCTCCTGGGGGCCTTCTCCCATTGACCTCATTTTCACATGGCGGCATCTATAGGTATTGGCCATAAAAAGTTGTCAAATGTCAGTCACAGTCTCAAAAGGCATGGCCACGACATCATTGCGAATTTTGTCTCCTCCGCTGACAACATCAAACAGCTGTAACTCAAGCAAAAGTTGTCCGATGTTCACCAAAGTTTCCATGATGGAAAATAGTCCCACCCCGAACGCATCTGTATAAAAATACCTGACAAAAGATATAGCACCACCTAGTGGTTAAAGGAAGAATTCCTAAAAACTGTTTTATTTATTAGTCACTTGCCAGAATGACGTGAAATGTTCTGAGGTTTATCAGACAACGTGGTTGATCATAACTGCACATCTCCTTTAGCATGTTGTCACTGCTGTTACCATGGACATGCCCTTCTCGCCATTCAATCTGTGATCTTGTTGGGATTGTTGGGAACAACCTGGAGTCATGAATTCTGGAACATAGGTTGAGGTTACTGTCATATGTAGTCCTATGTGGGTGGACAACACATACAGTAACTGATAGGGAAGTGTTGCCATGGCGACATGGCAAAGGTTGACTCCTCGCCATGGAACATCCGAAAGTTGTAACTTGGACAAACTTTGTCTGATTTTCACAAAATTTTCTATGATGGATATTAGTCCCGGCCCAAACGGTCCTACATAAAAATGATTGACAAAAGTTACAGCGTCACCTACTGCTCAAAGGAAGTATACTGCACCAAACTGTTTACTTTATGAGTCACGAAGTGCTTGCCACAACAACGCAAAATTTTCAGAGCCAGCCAGGTAAGACGGGCGCCGGGGTCCGCGGTTGTGCGGTGGGCAAGGGCTCACTTACAGCTGCTCGCAGCTTTAATTAAGGCCCAAGCCACTGAGAAAGTCAGTGGGCGAGAGCCCTATTGTAATGGTTAGAATTTTTTTTTTCTTTTTTTCTTCTTCTCAATCTAAGATCTCATTTTTGGGGAGTGAATGTGCATGAAAACTCATCTGACATAATTCTCGGCCCAGGAAACACGCACGCAGGCTCAGGTAGATTTGAAAGCTTTATTCAACAAGAAAAGTGTGTTTGGATGCGTGTATGTGATATGGTAGTGAATTGTGGGTGGAAGATGAGAACAGAAACAGAGCAGCACGCCTTGCGGCCAGGCAACCCTATGGGAAAAACACAAACAGGGAGTGAGCTGGGCAAAACCACATGGGAAAGTGATGCTGGGTTATGCTTACTTGCAGGGAGAGTGGTGGCTGGCGTTGGCGAGGATTTCAGGCCTGGGAGACAGCGCCCTGCTGCACACAAGACGAGTGTGGAGCTGCGGGAGGTGAAGATGATGAAGGTGAGGGTATCCACCGCCAGGGAATCCACCTGTGCACAGGGGAAGGCTGAGAAAGCAGGTAAGTGATATGACAGCTTACGTGAAGCAGCGATGAGTGGCAGGACTGAAGAGATGATCCTGCTGAGGGATTGAGAGCGTTGTAGAACAGACGGCTCCAGACCGATGCTCAGGGCGAGGTGGAATAAATAGCTCTGCGCTAACGAGGTGCAGGTGTGCACGCAGCTGAGGTGGATGCCTGAGAGCGGCGAGTGGTGACAGTACTCCCCCCCCTAACAGTGCCTCCTGGCGCTGGTTTATCCGGGTGCGCCCAGTGGAACTCCGTGATGAGATCTTGGTCCAGCACAAAAGAAGAGCGCACCCAGGACCTCCACTCTGGGCCATAACCCTCCCAATCCACCAAGTACTGCAGCCCACGACCTCGGCGCTGGGAGCCCAGGATGGAAGCAACTCCCCACGCCGGGTGACCGTCGATCATCATGGGAGTGGGCGGCGCCCTAGGAGGAGGACAGAGTGGGTCGGAGACAACAGGCTTGACCTTGGAAACATGGAAGGTGGGACACACATGGAGGGAGGGGGGGAGGGCCAAACGCACAGCCACCGGGTTGACAATCTTGGTAATAACGAAGGGCCCGAGAAACCGTGGAGCCAACTTCCTCTTCTCGGCCTTGAGATTGATGTCCTGCGAAGAAAGCCAGACCCGTTGACCCACCTGGTAACTAGGAGCCGGCCTCCTGTGGCGATTGGCAGTGGTGCTGTTGCGCGCCGCCGTGCGTAAAAGCGCCTCTCTCGCCCTGGACCACAAACTCCGGCAGTGTCTCACATGTGCCTGAATGGAGGGAACAGCCAACTCACCCTCCTGTTCGGGGAACAAGGGGGGATCTTACCCCAACGACGCCTTGAAGGGGGACATACCAGTGGCCGATGACCGTGCCGTGTTGTGGGCATACTCTACCCAGGCCAAGTAGGAGCTCCAGGAGGATGGGTTGGAGGAGGTCACGCAGTGCAGGGCAGTCTCCAGCTCCTGATTGGTACGTTCACACTGTCCATTGGACTGGGGATGATGACCAGAGGAAAGACTCACCGTGGCCCCCAGGGCGTTACAGAAGCACCTCCACACTTGTGATACAAACTGAGGCCCTTGATCCGATACGACGTCCAAAGGAATCCCATGCAGTCTGACCACATGTTGGACGAGGAGATCAGCCGTTTCTCGTGCCGAAGGAAGACCTCGAAGTGGCACGAAGTGGGCGGCCTTAGAGAACCAATCCACAATCGTCAAAACCGTGTCGTAGGTGTTAGAGACAGGGAGACCAGTGACGAAGTCGAGAGCGATGTGCGACCAGGGCCTGCCTGGGACCAGCAGGGGCTGGAGTAGACCCGTAAGTGGAGAGTTCTGAGACTTGCCAGTGGCACACTGAGGGCAAGCCCGGACGTAGTTGGCGACATCCCTTTGGAGACCCGGCCACCAGAAAGAGCGTTGAAGGAGGTCCACCAGTCGGGAGACGCCAGGGTGACAGGCAAACTTGGACATGTGGGCCCAGTGAATAACCTCTCCCCGAACAGCTGAAGGAACGAAGAGCCTGCCCTCCGAACCACGGCCAGGGTCCGGTTCCGCCTCCTGCACCTTACGGATCTTGTCCCTGATGGACCAGGAGACCGCCCCCACGACACACGCGCTGGGAAGGATGGTGTGGTCTGACTCCTCCGGGGCCTCAGGAGCGAACTGTCTTGACAAGGCGTCGGGCAACCCATTCTTTGAGCCTGGACGGTAGGTGATGGTAAATTGGAATCAAGCGAAGAATAGAGACCAGCGCGCCTGGCGGGCATTCAGACGCCGCGCTGACCTCAAATACTCAAGATTCTTGTGGTCCGTCCAAACCACAAAAGGCTGAGCTGCCCCCTCCAGCCAGTGATGCCACTCCTGCAGCGTGAGCTTGACAGCAAGAAGCTCCCTGTCGCCGACGTCATAATTTCACTCGGCTGCTGACAACCGTCGAGAGAAGAAGGCGCAGGGCCGCTTGACTCCATCCACTGGTGAACGCTGGGAGAGCACCGCCCCCACTCCCGTGTCAGACGCGTCAACCTCCACCAGGCACTGCAGCACAGAGTCAACCTGGGTTAGGACCCGGGAGGATGAGAACTCCGTCTTGAGGGTCTTAAATGCGGTTGCCACCTCCTCGGACCACTGGAAGGGCACCTTGGAAGAAGTGAGGCGAGTCAGGGGAGTAACAATAGCACCGAAGTTGGGGACAAAGCGACGGTAGAAATTGGCGAAGCCGATGAACTGTTGCACCTGTTTCCTGGAGGTAGGCGTGGGCCACTCGACCACCACTTTAACCTTAGCGGGGTCAGGGAGGATCCGGTTGTGAGAGATGACAAGTCCCAGGAAAGAGGTGGTCTTGGCGTAGAACTCACATTTCTCCGCCTTGATGTAGAGCCTGTTCTCCAACAACCGCTGCAGGACCCGCCTCACATGAGCCTGGTGCTCCTTCCGTGACCTGGAAAAGATGAGTATGTCATCCAGGTAGACGAAGACAAAGACCCCCAGGAAATCTCGTAGGACATCATTAATGAGTCACTGAAAGACGGCAGGAGTGTTGGTGAGCCCAAACAGCATCACTAAGTACTCGAAGTGGCCGCTGGGCGTCCTAAAGGCTGTCTTCCACTCATCGCCCTCCCGGATCCGAACGAGGTGGTAGCCGCTGTGGAGATCTAACTTCGTGAACCAGGTCAACCCCTGGAGGGAGTGGAAGGCAGTGTCCATCAGAGGCAGGGTGTAGCGGTCCTTAACCGTGATGTCATTGAGAGCCCTGAAGTCAATGCAGGGGCGAAGGGACCCATCCTTCTTGGAGACAAAGAAAGAAGCCAGCGCCGAGCGGGGATGAGGAGGGACGGTTGATCCCAGCACTGAGCGACTCCCTGATGTATGAATCCATTGCCTCGTGTTCAGGAGCTGACAGGCTGTAAAGACAGCCGGATGGTAAGGGTGCCCCTGGGCGGAGGTTAATGGTGCAGTCATACGGCCGGTGAGGGGGAAGAGACATGGCTTTGGACTTGTTGAATGCCATCCCCAAGTCGTGAAACTCCTGGGGCACCAAGGTGAGGTCCGGAGGATCGGAGACCGGTGCGGGCGGAGGAGAGGATGGGGCACAAGCCGCAGACTGGAGACAGGTGCTCAGGCAGAAAGAACTCCACGAAAGGACATTACCAGACCTCCAATCAAGGACGGGGTTGTGCAGGCGCAGCCATGGGTAACCCAGAATGACACGATCCGAAGAGGAAGATAAGACGTATAGGGTTAGGTCCTCATGGTGGTTGCCAGAGATAATTATAGGCACCGGCTTGGTGCGATGCGTCACTACCCCCAGGGGAGAGCGAGAGAGGGTGACCAGATTAAGAGGAATTGACAATGGCTGACAGGGTATGCCCAAACGGGTTGCCAGGCTCTTGGAAATGAAATTTTGCTCTGCCCCCGAGTCCACCAGTGCATGAGTGAGGTGCCTGATGGAATTATGGCAAAATCTGATGGGCAGTGTGCAACTAGAGAGGGGATTTGACCGGTTAGAGTCCGCGAGGCCCCCTACAGTGACTCGCGGACCCCCCTGTTTGGCTTGACCGGGCACTGCTACACGGTATGCTGGTCGTCTCCGCAATACATGCAGAGACCCAGTTCCCGCCGGCGTTGTCTCTCCGCTAGAGGGAGCCTGGTGCGCCCGATCAACATGGCCTCTGACTCATCGGCGGACTCCGGAGCGGGTAACGCCAGGGGGCGAGACTGAGTACAGCGTTCAGAAGATCCGCGCGAGCGGCTGACTGACTTCCGCTCTGCGGCCTGCTCCCACAGCCTGTTGTCCAAGCTAATCGTTAAGGAGATTAGCTCGGACAGCCGCCCTGGGAGATCCCGACTGGCCAATTCGTCCCGCAGACCTGAATTGAGGCTACGGAGGAAAATGCTGCAGAGAGAAGCCTCTCCCCAACCAACTTCCTCCGCTGCCACCCGGAAGTCAACAGCGTGATCCGCCACCGACCGGCTTCCCTGTTGAAGGCTAAGGAGCCGATCGGCGAGGACGCTGTCACGACGCGAGTGATCAAACACCTTAAGGAAGTCTTGCACGAACCGGTCATAGGAGAGGTTCGCGTAGCTGGGCTTCGACATGACGGCGTAAGCCCAAGCTAATGCTTGCCCCTCCAGGAGATTAGCCATGTAGCCGATACGGCTGTGGTCTGAGGGGAAATCCCCGGGAACGCGCAGGAACACCGACTCACATTGTAAAATAAACCCCCGTGCCCCACCGAGCTTCCCGTTGAAGCGAAGCTCACACCGGGGGATCGGTGTGAGCCGGGTCGGCGCTCCCGGGCTAGGCTGGCCAGCCGTGGAAGCGACCGAAGCTGAGCTGCCTTGATGAGCCGGGGGGAACACCTGCTGGGGGTCAAGACGGTCTAACCGGTGAGTAATTATAGTCAACTGGTTGAAGATTACCTGTTGTTGATACGCTATCATATCCACCCGAGCCTCGAGGGTGGAAAAATGGCCTGCGAGCCCGCTGTCCACTGGGCCGCTTTGCTGGAGCCGTACTGACATAATTCTCGGCCCAGGAAACATGCACGCAGGCTCAGGTAGATTTGAAAGCTTTATTCAACCAGGAAAGTGTGTTTGGATGCGTGTATGTGATATGGTAGTGAATTGTGGGTGGAAGATGAGAACAGAAACAGAGCAGCACGCTGTGCGGCCAGGCAGCCCTATGGGAGAAACACAAACAGAGAGTGAGCTGGGCAAAACTACACGGGAAAGCGATGCTGGGTTATGCTTACTTGCAGGGAGAGTGGTGGCTGGCGTTGGCGAGGATTTCAGGCCTGGGAGACAGCGCCCTGCTGCACACAAGACGAGTGTGGAGCTGCGGGAGGTGAAGATGGCGAAGGTGAGAGTATCCGCCGCCAGGGAATCCACCTGTGCACAGGGGAAGGCTGAGAAAGCAGGTAAGTGATATGACAGCTTACGTGAAGCAGCGATGAGTGGCAGGACTGAAGAGATGATCCTGCTGAGGGATTGAGCGCATTGTAGAACAGACGGCTCCAGACCGATGCTCAGGGCGAGGTGGAATAAATAGCTCTGCGCTAACGAGGCGCAGGTGTGCGTGCAGCTGAGGTGGATGCCTGAGAGCGGCAAGTGGTGACATCATCATTTTTTGCAGGGACCTCAAGACTGGCGAAAAATTGAATATTTTGGAGGAAATATGAATGACCCCACAAAAATGGCTCTACAGCGCCACCTAACACGTGAAGTCAATGGGGAGTGGCACACACTTACTTTCGCGTAGAAAAATGAAAATCGGGTGAGATGTTTATCATGTCAAGACGCGCAATAAACTCCATAGAAGAGATGGTCTACACCCAACAGGAAGTTGGCCATTTTGGCAGAAAGTTGCAGTGACCCGATTTCCACCTCATACAGTTGACGCGCATTTGATCAAACTCGTCCTAGGGTTTTTGTCCGATTGAGTTCATTTGTGGGGACAATCATCTATACCCATGTGCCATTAAAAGTTATTGAAAACTTTTCCAAAAGCTCGATGGTTTGGCTGTAGAGGCGTGGCAAAGTTTTATGCCTTGCCGTGATCATTCTATGACCATTCTGACAGCAATATCTCTGGTATGCATTGTGGGATTTCAACCAAATTCAATATTATGGATATCAGTCCAATTCCAAACAGTTTTATAGAACAATATTCATAGACATCTATAGCATCACTTATAGGAGGCAGAAAGTTTTGCATCAGACAGTTTGCATCATGTTGTTTTTTTTTAATATCTCGGGAATGGAATGTCGGATTGGCACCAAGGTAGTTATGATGGATATGGGTATGCCTCCGAACAATTACAGCTATGAATATATGAATATTCATGAGTAGAAATAGCACCCTCTCTTGTAGACATGAAGGTTACACCAAAGGTTTTCTTCAATATCTCTGAAATAAATAGTCTGATTGGTACCATTTATGGTGACAATTATCTACACATGTGGACAAAATTGTTGGTACCCCTCTGTTAATGAAAGACTGACTGACTACAAGTTTGTAGACACCTGTGATGTTAATTAGAGGACACATCTTGGTTGAACATGTCCCTATGGTCACATTATTTTCAGTCTTTTCTAGGGGTACCATCATTTTTGACCAGGCCTGTTTCATGAGTTTGTTTTTTAAAATAATTCTGTTGAACCACAATTCAAAAGCATTGTCTGATTTTCATTGGTTAATTTTCATAGAATTTTTATTTATTACCACTTTTGTCAGATTCAAGTTATTTCTGTGACCATTGTGGGTTTTTCTTTCATTAACAGACAACAATTTTGTCCACGTGTGTATACAAAGGTGTTGAAAACCTTTCCAAATGCCCTACGGTTTGGCGGAAGTGGCATGGCCAAGTTTGCAGTATCGCCATCACCCTTCCAATGGCTTTTCCTCTGGCAAACGTTGACTGATTTCAACCAAATTTTGTGTGGTGAATAGGTAGCCAATACTGATAATTTCTATTATAAAGAATGACACATAGCGACAGCGCCCCCTACCGCCAGTGGAAAGAAAGTTGCCATAACTCACATGCCATAACTCACATGCCATACTCACGCGCCGCTTGCCAGAATGATGTGCAATTTTCTGAGGTTTATCAGACAACGTGGTGGATCATAACTGCACATTACCTTTAGCATTTCATCACTGCTGTTACCATAGACAAGCCCTCCTCACCATTTAATCCGTGATCTTGTTGTGATGGTTGGGAACGACCTGGAGTCATGAAATCTGGAACATAGGTTAAGGTGATTGTCATATGTAGTCCTATATGGGTGGGCAACACATAACTGACAGGGAGGTGTTGCCATGGCAACATTGGCCTTGTATTATTTCGGAGTAACAACATGGGTTTATTAAAGGATGTCAATTATTTTTTAATATCCACACTCTTAAATATTATCTTGGCATCTCTCTCGGATAGTTTGCCTGAAACTGTAATTTCACCGGATGCTGAGAAGGCATTTGATAGAGTCAAGTGGTCTTACCTTTTTGCAGTATTGGAAAAATTTGGATTTGGTAACACATTCATCAGTTGGATTAGATTTGTTACATTGCCCAAGGCTAGTGTTCGGACAAATGACACCCAATCAGAATATTTTGAATTGGAATGCGGCACCCACCAGGGTTGCCCCTTATCGCCATCAATTTTTGCATTTGCTATTGAACCTTTGGCGCTTGCTTTAAAGTTCTCCTCTTTTTTCAAAGGCATCATATGTAATGGTGCTGAATATCCATTGGCCCTGTATGCAGATGATTTATTATTATATATCACAGACCCTACAACTTATCTCCCTGGAATTCTGTCAACTTTTTAAAAAATTCATTTAATTTTCTGGATGTAAAGTAAATTTTTCAAAAGAGTGAATGTTTTCCTGTAAACAAGGCAGCTTTGCAAACAATACTCAGGTCTTTTTTCGGCTAATTTTGATCCTCTTTTGGCCAACGTAAAATCCAATTTGTCAAGGTGGAATAATCTGCCTCTGTCTCTGATTGGAAAGATAAATGTCATTAAAATAAATGTGTTGCCAAAATTTCTCTACCTATTCATGACATTACCCCTATTTTTGCCAAATCACTTTTTTCTTTCTCTTGATAAAAGGATTAGTTCATTTATTTGGGGTTCAAAGCCTCCACTGATTTGAAAATCTCAACTACAAAGATATAAATTTAGTGGAGGTTTGGCTCTTCCTAATTTTCAGTTTTATTATTGGGCTACTAATATTCATAAAATACGTCGCTGGCTTGATTCCCCCTCCTTGTTGTGGTGCCTACTTGAGGCAGGATCATGCAGTCAGTCAGCTTCTATTCCTGCTCTTGTCTACTCCTCACTCCCAAATAAATTATCTATGTATGTTAAAAATCCTGTTTTGCTGAACTCTTTGAAGATCTGGTATCAGTTTAGGAAACATTTTAAATTTGCAGCACCATCTCTTTTAGGACCAATGTGTAAAAATCATTTGTTCCTTCCTTCTTATTTAGATTCAAGCTTCACATTGTGGTTTAAAAATGGTATTCAGTGTTTCCTGGATTTGTATAAAGATGGGACATTCAGCACTTATAATACACTGGTATTGTCATATAAACTACCTCCTAATAATCTTTTTAGGTATTTTCAAGCCAGACATTTTGTTTCCAATACATTTCCTGACTTTCCTTCTCTTCCATCTCAGAAACCATGGGAGGAACTGTTAACTTTCTCTATGCCTCATAGAAGAGCCATATCACAGATATATCATCGGATCCTAGATTTAAGCAATCACTCAAAAGTTAAGTCCAAGGCTGTGTGGGAAGGTGAGGTAGGTCTCGCCCTTGATCAGGATTGGTGGGAGGATATGTTGAGCAAAGCTGGTAAAGTCTCTTCCTGTGCTCGTCTTTCACTTATTCAATTTAAGGTGGTACATAGAGTTCATTATTCAAAGGCAAGACTCTGAGATTTACCCAGAAATGGAGGATAAATGTGAACGTTGTTCGAGTTCAGGTTGTCATCTAAGTCATATGTTTTATTTTTGTTCTCATTTACATAATTTCTGGACTGGTTATTTTAATATAATGTCAATTGTAATGGGACTTCATGTAGATCCCTGCCCCTTGATAGCCATCTTTGGAAGCCCAGCTGTGTCTGCTCATTTTAACTACACAGAGAGGGATCATTGCCTTTACATCACTGCTGGCCAGGTGTCGGATGCTTCTCCAGTGGAAATCTCCTGCTCCTCCATCTGTGTCACAAAGGATTAAAGATGATATGTTTTTCCTTAAGTTAGAAAAGATTAAATATACCATGAAAGGATGTACTGCTGATTTCTACTGCAAATGGCAACCATTCCTTAATTTTTTTGTGAGTTTGAGAACACTGCAAGATTTTTATTTTTTATTTTTTTTTTTTTTGTTACTTATTTGTACCCGTAGGTAGACTTGGTTTTGCAGTCTGGTGACAAGCCACCGGCTGCTGGTCGCTGCGTGCGCGAGCGCCCTAAACCTACATGTTTTTGGTGTGCGGGAGGAAACCGGAGAAATCCCGGAGTAAACCCGCGCAACACGGGGAGAACATGCAAACTCCACACAGCTCACTGTTGGTCGGGGGCTGGGATCGAACCCACGATCTCATGATCCCCGCGATCCCCCAGCCGAGGGTAAAACTGTGCTGCCACAGTGCTAAACCACTGCGCCACCGTGCAGCTTCGATACATTGAATGATATTGTGTGGTGAATAGGTAGCCAATACTGATAATTTCTATAATAAAGAAGGACACATAGCGACAGCGCCCCCTACCGCCAGTGGACAGAAAGTTGCCATAACTCACATGCCATACTCATGTGCCGCTTGCCAGAATGACATGCAATTTTCTGAGGTTTATCAGACAACCTGGTTGATCATAACTGCACATCACATTTAGCATGGTGTCACTACTGTTACCATGAACATGCCCTCCTCACCATTCAATCTGTGATCTTGTTGGGATGGTTGGGAATGACCTGGAGTCATGAAATCTGGAACATAGGTTAAGGGGACTGTCATATGTAGTCCTATATGGGTGGGCAACACATAAGTGACAGAGAAGTGCTGCCATGGCGACGTGGCAAAGGTTGACTCCTCGCCATGGAACATCGGAAAGTTGTAACTTGGAAAAACTTTGTCTGATTTTCACCAAATTTTCTACGATGGATATTAGTAAGGCCCCACACACTCCTTCATAAAAATGATTGAGAAAAGTTATAGCGCCACCTACTGCTCACAGGAAATACTGCGCCAAATGGTTTACTTTATTATTCATGCAGTACTTGTCACAACAACGGGAAATTTTCTGAGCCAGCAAGTTACGACGGGCACCACGGTCCACGGTTGTGCAGCGGGCGAGGGCCCGCTTACAGCTGCTTGCAGCTTTAATTAGGGCCCGAGCCACTGACAAAGTCAGTGGGTGAGAGCCCTATTGTAATTGTTAGAATTGTTATTATTATTTTTTTTTTCTTCTTCTCCATCTAACATTTCCTTTTTAGAGTAGTGAACGTGCATGAAAACTCACCATTTTTTGCAGGGACCTCAAGACTGGCAAAAAATTGAATATTTTGGAGGAAATATGAATGACCCCACAAAAATGGCTCTACAGCGCCACCTAACGTGAAGTCAATGGGGAGTGGCACACGCTTACTTTTGCATAGAAAGATGACTGATTTCAACCAAATTTTGTGTGGTGAATAGGTAGCCAATACTGATAATTTCTATAATAAAGAATGACACATAGCGACAGCCCCGCTACCGCCAATGGACAGGACGTTGCCATAACTCCTATGCCATACTCACGCGTTGCTTGCCAGAGTGACGTGCAATTTTCTGAGGTTTATCAGACCACCTGGTTGATCATAACTGCACATCACCTTTAGCATGATGTCACTGTTGTTACCGTGGACCCCCCCCCCCCTCGCCATTCACTCCGTAATCTTGTTGGGAGACTTGGGAAGCACTTGGAGTCACGAAATCTGCAACATTGGTTGAGGTGACTGCCATATGTAGGCTGCACGGTGGCGCAGTGGTTAGCACTGCGGCAGCACAGTTTACCCTTGGCCGGGGGATTGTGGGGATTGTGGGATCGTGGGTTCGATCCCAGCCCCCGACCAACAGTGATCTGTGTGGAGTTTGCATGTTCTCCCCGTGTTGCGTGGGTTTACTCCGGGATTTCTCCGGTTTCCTCCCACATGCCAAAAACATGCATGTTAGGTTAATTGGCTGTTCTAAATTGTCCCTAGATATCTGTTTCCTATAGGCCCTTAGAATAGAGGGTTAGTATTAATGAAAGCGCTTTGAGTGGTCTTTGTGACTAGAAAAGCGCTATATAAGTGCAGGTTAGAGCCCGCTGAGCTCCGACCCAACTAGTAAGTCTTATTTTCCGCTTCAGTTCCATCTGGAGTGTGTGGGGCCTGCCTGCAGAGTGTAGCTGATCCTCTCCCTCATTATTCATGTTTGAACTGTTTGGACATTTTGTGCATGTATGTCTTTCTGTTATTAAACGCGTTCACTTCACCAGCGATTGGGCTTAATCCTTTTCACCTGTGCGCTGCGGCGCACGTATCTGACAATTATATCTTTTCATTGGACAACACTGAAGATATGGCACTTTATTACAATGTAATGTAGTCAGTGTACAGCTTGTATAACAGTATAAATTTGCCGTCCTCTCAAAATAACACACAGGCATCAATGTCTTAACCTCTGGCAACAAAAGTGAGTACACCCCTAAGTGAAAATGTCCAAATTGTGCCGAAAGTGTCAATATTTTGTGTGGCCACCATTATTTTCCAGCATTGCCTTAACTCTCTTGGGCATGGAGTTCACTAGAGCTTCACAGGTTGCCACTGGAATCCTCTTCCACTCCTCCATGACGACATCACTGAGCTGGTGGATGTTAGAGACCTTGCGCTCCTCCATCTTATGTTTGAGGGTGCCCCACAGATGCTCAATAGGGTTTAGGTCTGGAGACATGCTTGGCCAGTCCATCACCTTTACCCTCAATTTCTTTAGCAAGGCAGTGGTCATCTTGGAGGTGTGTTTGGGGTCATTATTATGTTGGAATACTGCCCTGCGGCCCAGTTTCTGAAGGGAGGAGATCATGCCTTGCTTCAGTATGTCACAGTACATGTACTGTAGCTCCCCAGTGCCGGTAGCACTCATGCAGCCCCAAACCATGATGCTCCCACCATCATGCTTGACTGTAGGCAAGACACACTTGTCTTTGTAGTCCTCACCTGGTTGCCGCCACACACGCTTGACACCATCTGACACAAATAAGTTTATCTTGGTCTCATTAGACCACAGGACATGGTTCCAGTAATCCATGTCCTTAGCCTGCTTGTCTTCAGTCAAGTGTTTGTGGGCTTTCTTGTGCAAACCATCTCTGGGCTCCAGAATACCTCCCCCCAGGCCACGGGGGGCAGGGAGTGGGCGAACAATCTGAATCTGTTTTTTCAGTAGGTTTGACCAACCGCCCTCCCCCCTGACTGCACAACAACCACTGCTGCCTCTAAAGACATCAAGTCCTGCTGCCCACTCCCCACTCCACCAACAGCCCCCCACTCCCAACACACAGCCCCCCAACCTGACCCTGACCAAGACCCAGGAGAGGACGGAGCTGAGGAAGATCAAGGCAAGGAAGGCGTCGGGACCGGACGGCATCAGCGCAAAGCTCCTCAAGTCCTGTGCAGACCAGCTGTGTGGGATTGTGGCGTACATCTTCAACCTGAGCCTGAAGCTAGGGAGGGTACTACAGCGGTGGAAAACATCTTGTGTGGTACCTGTACCAAAAACTTCCCACCCCAAAGACCTGAACAGCTACAGACCGGTGGCCTTGACGTCCCACATGATGAAGACCCTGGATAGACTGCTCCTTGCTCACCTCCGCCCCCTGGTGGGACCAGCGATGGATCCACTCCAGTTCGCCTACCAGCATGGCATTGGGGTGGAGGATGTGGTGATCTTCCTCCTTCACCGTTATCTGCCCCACCTGGAGAAGCCCGGGAATGTGGTGAGGATCATGTTCTTTGACTTCTCCAGTGCTTTCAACACCATCCAACCGATGATCCTGAAGGACACGCTGCTGTGCACAGGGGTGGACCAGCACCTGTCATCATGGATCCTGGACTACCTCACGAACCGGTCTCAGTTTGTGAGAACCCGGGACTGTGTGTCCGACACGATCATCGGTAGCACGGGGGCCCCCCAGGGAACGGTTTTGGCTCCCTTCCTGTTCACCCTTTATACTGCGGACTTCTCACACAACACAACACACTGCCATCTACAGAAGTTCTCTGATGACTCTGCGATCGTTGGCCTCATCTCCAATGGAGATGAAGCTGAGTACAGAGGGCTTATCCAGGACTTTGTGGACTGGTGCCATCGGAACTGCCTCCAGACCAACGCGAGGAAAACTAAGGAGCTGGTGGTGGACTGCCGCAGGCAAGGACAACCCCTCACAGCACCAGTAAATATACAGGGAACAGACATCGAGATGGTGACATCCTACAAGTACCTGGGTGTTCATCTGAACAATAAACTAGACTGGTCACACAATACTGATGCACTCTACAAGAAGGGACAGCGCAGGCTGTTCCTACTGAGGAGACTAAGGTCTTTTGGTGTACAAGGGGCGCTGCTGAAGACATTCTATGACACGGTGGTGGTATCAGCCATCACTTTTGGAGTGGTCTGCTGGGGCAGTGGCATTACCGCAACCGATAGGAAGAGACTAAACAAACTGATCAAGAAAGCTAGCTCTGTCCTGGGGCAGCGCCTTGACCCAGTGGAGGAGATAGGAGAGAGAAGGACCATGGCTAAACTGTCATCTCTGCTGGAGTCCGAGTTCCACCCTATGCAGGACATACTGAATGCACTGAGGAGCTCATTTAGCAGCAGACTACATCATCCCAGGTGCACAACCAAGAGGTTTTGCAGGTCCTTCCTACCAACGGCTGTCAGACTGTACAACCTAAGCAGGGCTGCTCGCAGAGATAGCAAAAAGATGTGACAACCTAATAGTTTTGAATGCAAAAGACGCAACAGACTTATACAATGGTCCCCTCCGGCATACAACTAGGAAAATACCGGTCGCTATGGAGGGTGAGAATATGTATGGGTACATAATCATACCATGTAAGATAACTAAGCAGACGGTTGTGCTGTTTCATCCCATCTAGCAACAATGCTCTGCAATGTGTGTGTTTATATATTTACATATTTATTCCATCTAGCTACAATGCTCCGCACTGGGTGTGTTTATATATCTACATATTTATTCCATCTAGCTACAATGCTCCGCACTGTGTGTTTATATATCTACATATTATTCCATCTAGCTACAATGCTCCGCACTGTGTGTGTTTATATATTTACATATCTATTCCATCTAGCTGCAATGCTCCGTACTGTGTGTGTTTATACATCTACATATTTATTCCATCTAGCTACAATGCTCCGCACTGTGTGTTTATATACTCATATATTTATTCCAACCAGCTACAATGCTCTGCACTCTCTCTCTCTCTCTCTCTCTCTCTCTCTCTCTCTCTCTATATATATATATATATATATACAGTATATACGTATATATATATATATATATATATATATATATATATATATATATATATATATATATATATATATATATATATATATATATATATATATATATTTATAGTAATATGTACATATGTATACTAGCTGCTCTTGTTTTTTTCTTGCCTTCTGATTGTTGCTCTGAGTGTTGCTATCCCTGTGCTGTTGCAATCCTGGAATTTCCCCATTGTGGGACTGATAAAGGCTTATCTTATCTTATCTTATCTTATCTTTAAAAGGGGCTTCCTTCTGGGACGACAGCCATGCAGACCAATTTGATGCAGTGTGTGGCGAAGGTCTGAGCACTGACAGGCTGACCCCCCCACCCCTTCAACCTCTGCAGTAATGCTGGCTGCACTCATACATCTATTTTCAAAAGACAACCTCTGGCTATGACGCTGAGCACCTGTACTCAACTTCTTTGGTCGACCATGGTGAGACCTGTTCTGAGTGGAACCTGTCCTGTTAAACTTCTGTATGGTCTTGGCCACCATGCTGCAGCTCAGTTTCAGGGTGTTGGCAATCTTCTTATAGCCTAGGCCATTTTATGTGGAGCAACAATTCTTTTTTTTTCAGATCCTCAGAGAGTTCTTTGCCATGAGGTGCCATGTTGAACTTCCAGTGACCAGTATAAGAGAGTGTGAGAGCGATAACACCAAATTTAACACACCTGCTCCCCTTTCACACCTGAGACCTTGTAATACTAACGAGTCACGTGACACCGGGGAGGGAAAATGGCTAATTGTGCACAATTTGGACATTTTCACCAAAGGGTGTATTCACTTTTGTTGTCAGTGGTTTACACATTAATGGCTGTATGTTGAGTTATTTTGATGGGACAGTAAATTTACACTGTTATTCAAGCTGTACACTGACTACTTAACATTGTATCAAAGTGTCATATCTTCAGTGTTGTCCCATGAAAAGATATAATAAAATATTTACAAAAACGCGTGGGGTGTACTCACTTTTGTGAGATACTGTAGGTAGAGGTGACTGTCATATGTAGTCCTATTGTCATGGCTGCCAATTTATTACACCTGTGTGCGCACCGGCCTGTCATCATCCTTGGCCTATTTATACTGTCAGGTCCAGTGCTCGGTGCGGAGTCATCTGTTTCTCTTCCCAGAAACCTGCTACACCTACCTTCGAGCTTCCCAGCCTCGTTGAGTTCTTCCACGTCGGCTTACAAGCCATTGCCTTACCCAGTCTGGGCCTGCGCCTCCTGGACCTACCTACTACCAAGTAAGCCACCATCTCTTCTTCTCACCCTGTCAGCTTCCCCTGTGCACAAGCGGAGATCCGTGGCGGCGGACCCCTTTCTCCCTGGTGGCGGACTCATCTGCCTTCCACACCGGCATTCAGCTCTCCGGCTGTCCTGCGGGCACTATCCTCCTGGCTGCAGCTTCGGCACTAACCTGGGCTACTCACCGCCACCTCTGACAGTAAGCGCTGTACTATCAAGTACCATTCGAGCCTTAATTATATCTAATGCTCCTCTGTCTCTTCCCAGGGTTGCCAGGTCGTATGGTACTCTGCTCGCCCCAGCTGACTCGCCTGCTTACACTACACTCACACAACCACGCATACAGTACACGCACCCACTCACATCCATTCAACTCAATAAACGGTTAACTGTATCTGTCTTGAGTCGTGTCTGCTCTGTGGGTCACTAGAACCATGTCAGTACGACTCCGCCAGAGTGACCCAGCAGACAGCGCGCTCGCGTGCAGAATGAACAACTTGGAGACTCGAGTAGATCAGTTAGCCTATCAACAGCAGGTGATGCTAACACAGTTAGCCCGAGTAACGGACAGGCTAGATTGTTTGGTTAGCCCACAGGGTTTCCCTTCAGTCTCTGTTAGCTCCTCTGCTCCCACTAGTTCCACCGCTAGCTCCATTGTTAGTCAGCCTACTCCGGGCCCCACTTGTCGGCTTACGCCCCTCCCGACTCCCACCCGTTGTAGTGGCAAATTGGGGGAAGCCAGGGGGTTTCTAATGCAATGCGACATTGTGTTCCAACGGGTACCGGGGGATTTTCCCACTGACCAGAGTCGCATAGGTTATGTGATTAATTTGTTGGAGGGACGGGCTTTGGCTTGGGCATATGCGGTGATGGCTAGGGCTAATTATGCTTCACAGTGGTGGCATCAGCCATCACTTTTGGAGTGGTCTGCTGGGGCAATGGCATTACAGCAGCCGATAGGAAGAGACTGAACAAACTGATCAAGAAAGCTAGATCTGTCCTGGGGCAACGCCTTGACCCAGTGGAGGAGATAGGAGAGAGAAGGATGGTGGCTAAACTGTCATCTCTGCTGGAGTCCGAGTTCCACCCTATGCAGGACATACTGAACGCACTGAGGAGCTCATTTAGCAGTAGACTACATCATCCTAGGGGCGCCACTGAGAGGTTTCACAGGTCCTTCCTACCTACGGCTGTCAGACTGTATAACCTAAGCAGGGCTGCTCGCAGAGATAGCAAAAAACGAGACAACCTAATAGTATTGAATGCAAAAGACGCAACAGACTTACACAAATGGTCCCCTCCAGTACACAACTAGGACAATATCAGTCACTACGGAGGGTGACAATATATATGGGTACATATTCATACTATGTAGGATTGTAACGTAGCCGGGCGGTCTAGGCATACCAGACCAGAAATGGAGGCTTCCAGACAATTTGTAATCAGCAATTTTCATTTATTCCAAAAGTCTTCACAGGCAATAACTTCAAAACACCCGACACCTTCACACCGACACAACTCTACCTAAACCAAATACCCACACCTGTTATATACTGTGTGAGATAATTAAAGTCAATTAGAACATACCATAACTCCAGGTAAGACAAACATTTTCATCTTTCCACACATACCCAATAACATCTAAAAGAGATAAATAATTAAATAATTCTCCCACCTATTTACAGAATAAATAATACACCATAAATACACCATAAATAATACGTACAATAAATAATTTAAACCCCTATTTACATATTAAATTACCCCTAAACTCACCATCACATGCTTCCTTCCTGCTGGTATCCTTTAAAAAGGCATTCAACCCCTAAAGAGTCTTTTGCCTGGACACCATCAGGAAGCATGCTGGCAAAGGTACGTGATTTTAAGATTCACCAACTGCCTCACCCAATTAACACAATTAACATAAGAATTATCTCACAAAGAGAATTCAGAATTAGTCAAAAACAGATCCTAAAATTAAATGTGCATTTAACAATCATATTAACATTCACAAATACTACACATATAATCACAATTACAGGAAACCATGGCAGTGGTGACACTCCGTCGTCACATTTCCTCCCCCCTTTCCCAAGAGTACAGTACTCTAAGAGTCATGTACTCTAGAAAGACTATCTGCCACGAGGTTGGTTTTCCCTGCCACATACCGAATAATAAAGTTATACGGTTGAAGGGACACATACCACCCTGTGAAACAACTGTTCATGTCCTTCATCCTGTTCAGCCACTATAGGGCTGATCTGTCTCCAACACAAAATGACGCCCCAGTAAATAGTACTTAAGAGACCCTATTGCCCATTTCATGGCAAGACATTCCTTCTCTACCGTAGAGTATCTCGTCTCCCGATCCAACAACTTACGGCTCAAGAACAGTACTGGGTGTCTCTCTCCCTTCTCCTCCTGGAGAAGTACTGCTCCAATGCCAACTCCTGAAGCATCTGTCTGTAAAATGAATGGGCGAGCAAAATCTGGACTGTAGAGAACCTTCTCACCAGAAATAGCACTCTTCAGATCTTCAAAAGCTCTATCACACTCCTCTGTCCATTTTACCCTATTCGGTGCTGAAGCCTTAGTGAGGTCAGTCAGAATTTCTGCTCTTTCAGCAAAATGGGGAATGAACCTACTATACCATCCTACCATTCCCATAAATACCTTCTTCTTACTAGTAGGCACAGGATAGGTCTGGATAGCATTCACTTTACCTACTCGTGGTCTAATGACCCCCTGACCAACCACATGTCCCAGGTACTCCACCTGCTGCTGTCCAAACGCACATTTGCGTGGATTGATCGTCAGTCCTGCCCTCTTAATCAACTGAAGGACCTGCCTAAGGTGTACCAAATGTTCTTCCCAGGTCTGACTGTAGATGACTACGTCATCCAAGTAGGCAGCTGCAAAGTTTGATACCCTTCTCAACACCTGGTCCATGAGTCGCTGAAAAGTTGCAGGCGCCCCCTGGAGGCCAAATGGCATAACCTTAAATTGGAAACTGCCATAAGGTGTTTTAAAGGCTGTAAGTTCTTTTGTTTCCGGTGCCAATGCCACCTGCCAATACCCCTTGCATAGGTCTAGTGTGGAAATAAACCTAGCCCTGCCCACTTTCTCTAATAATTCATCAATCCGGGGCATGGGGTACCACTCAAACTTAGACACTGAATTAAGGTATCTGAAATCAATACAGAACCTCAAAGAGCCATCCTTTTTGGGGACCAGCACAGTCGGGCTACACCACTCACTGACTGATTCCTTGATCACTCCCAGCTGCAACATCAAATCAATCTCTTGCTTCAGTTTTGGGACCAATCGCTCAGGGATCCTATAAGATTTCCTACGTGGAACAGCCTCTTCTTTCAAATGAACTTTATGATGCACAAGCGTGGTGAAACCAGGTCTCTCCTGAAACAACTCTGGATCTAACAGTGCTTCTAACCCTCTCTGCTGATCAACCTGCAAATGAGACACTTGAAATAAGCACGGCTCTGACACATTTGTAGGGAAAAAACTGTTCTCTCTCCTCATCCACTTCCGTTGCACAAATGAAGAGCTGATGATGTGTCTCCTGAAGAACAGGCTGCTGCTGCTGATGACCAGGCTGCTGAAACTCCTTCAACAAGTTAATATGGAAGCTCTGATGTTTTAACTTCCTGTCAGGCATATATAGTTTGTATGTCACTGAACTTAGTTTCTTAGAGATTTCATACGGCCCCTGCCATCGAGCCAACAGCTTACTGTCACACGAAGGCAGCAGTAACAAAACCTGCTGACCTGGGTGAAAAACCCTCTTTCTGGCCTTCTTGTCATACCAAGTTTTTTGTTTGGCCTGTGACGTCCTCATGTGCTCCTGAGCCAAAGCAGTCATTCGATCCAGTTTCTCTCTCATCTTAATAACGTATGAGACCACATTGTCCTGATCACTCGGTGGACTGTCCCAATGCTCCTTTAATAAGTCCAGTGGGCCCCTCACCTGACGACCATACAGCAGTTCAAAAGGTGAGAACCCTGTTGAAGCCTGGGGCACCTCCTGATAAGCAAACAATAAGTATGGCACCCATTGATCCCAATCCGAGCCCGTATCAGAAACAAATTTCCGCAGCATATTTTTCAGAGTCTGGTTAAATCGCTCGACCAGTCCATTTGTCTGAGGGTGATATGGGGTGGTCTTAATACCCTTAATACCCAACAGCTTGTATACCTGCTGCAACAGTTTTGAAAAAAAATTTGTTCCACAGTCTGTTAGAATCTCTCTGGGTATGCCTACCCTCGAAAATAACTGGATAAGGCAGTTGGCAGCCTGCCTAGCCTTAATAGATTTTAGGGGGAAGGCTTCTGGGTACCGAGTAGCGTAGTCACAAATCACCAAAATGTATCTATTACCAGAGGAGCTTCTCTCTAGGGGACCAACTACATCCATCCCTATTCTGTCAAAAGGTGTTCCAATGATTGGTAATGGTTGCAGTTGGGCACGGGCTACTCCCCTAGGTGATGTAATCTGACATATTGGACATGTTGTGCAAAACTCCTTTATCTGGGTATACATTCCCGGCCACACAAACCTTCTAGCAATTCTCTGTAGAGTCTTTTGAAATGCTAGATGACCTGCCCAAGGGATAACATGTCCCAGTTCCATAATCTTTGGTGTGAGGTCCTGTGGCAAAGCTATGGCCATAACTTCACCTTGCTGCTGGTACAGAATGCCCTTTTTAATGACATACAAGGCCTCAGCTAAACAATCCGTTCTGCCCTGTTTCACACCCTCAATCTCCGAGACTTTATCAAACCAAGGTCCTAATGCTGAGTCAGCTTTCTGCAGTGCAGCTATGTCAGGAGGAATATCAAAATCTACTACCTGGCTTAGCTGAGATGTTTCTTCACCCAAGTTCTTTACTGAAGCTAACACCTTGTCTCTTCTCCTCTGAGCCTTGGATTTAGACTGCTTAATAGGGCCTGCCTCTATTCCAGAATCATAAAACGGCAACTCCTGGAGAACATTGGCAGCCCTCTGCGCCTTGGTTGTCACCATATTACAAATTTTCCCAACAGGTGCATCAAGCCTCTGCTCAATAGCGCCACCTGCCTGTCCCTCAGTTTGTTCATCCCTAACCTGTTGTATGATGTCCAACAACGTTGGAACATCATTGCCAAGAATAATTGGATAAGGCAAATTAGGCACAAGAGCTACAGGAGGGAGATAAGTTTGCCTCCCCCCCCCCCCCACTGTTAAATAGACCTCAGCGGTCGGGTACAATTTCTTATCCCCATGAACACAACTGATATTTACTGTAGTCTCACTCCATGAATCTCTCGGGACTAAACTGGGCAAAACAACAGTTTGGAAACAACCAGAGTCTAACAAGGCCTCTTCACACTGACCATTAAGCAGAACGGTAGTTTTATATATTTCACTATGAATTGGTGCTGACAGAGTGGGTCTTGGAACTGAGCATAATAATGAAGGTTTATCATTTTTTGTGGCAGGACATGAATACTGGGTGTGACCGATCTTATTACACTGATAATAGCGTATATCTTTATTTGAAACAAAATGTGACTTTTTGCTACTATCATATCTGCTATTTGTGATCTGACTGGACCTGGAATACAGCCGATTCTGAGCTTGACCATCCCTTTCACCCTCATTAGTCTTACTCCGTATGGCGAAAGAGCTGTCACGGCCGAGAGTAGGTCTCCTGCTCCCAGACCTGGCTGACAGAAAGACCTCCGCAAGACGAGCAGTGCCCTCTGCAGTCTTCGGGTCCCGCTCTTGTATCCAGATTCCCAGTTCCAGGTTCACCATCCGCAGAAACTGCTACAAAATCAATAGTTCTGTAATGTCTTTCACAGTAGAGGTCTCTGGTTTAACCCATTTACAGAACAGGTCCTTTAAACGTACATACAGTTCCCGAGGGGTTTTGTCCTGATGAACGTCCAGGGACCGAAACCTCCTCCTATAAGTGTCGGATGTAATCTCATATTTACGAGGGTCATTCAATAAATAAGGTGAATTTTTCGGTATAAGGACTTCTAATACAGATAGAAGCTTACTTTTTTTAATTTTTTTTTGTTTTACTTCTTTTTCACATGGATTTACTTTCTTTTGCAGATTCAAGAAAAACTTTGAGAGTTTTGGCGATTAACAAAGATGGCCGACCAAGAAGCATGCTCCAGGATTGAACAGCAGTCAGTTATCAAGTTTTTGGTTGCTGAAGGGTGCAAACCAGTTGAAATTCACAGGAGAATGTCAACTGTGTATGGTGCCACATGTTTCAGCCGAAAAAATGTCTACAAGTGGGCTAAATTGTTTAAAGAAGGACGGAGAAGTGTTGAGGATGAAGACAGGCCTGGGAGGCCTACAGAAGTGAGGTCTCCTGAGGTGATCGAATCAGTCAATGACCTCATTCAGTCTGACAGAAGAATAACAGTGGATGATATTGCAAGGACTTTGAGCTTATCTGTTGGGACAGCACACAAAATTGTCCATGATGACCTTGGCTACTCGAAGGTCAGCTGCCGGTGGGTGCCAAAGATGCTTACTGCAGAGCACAAACAGAGGAGGGTTGAGTTGTCCCAGCAGTGTCTCTCCCGCTATGAGAAGGATGGTGATGAGTTTCTGAAGAAGGTGGTAACATGTGACGAGACATGGGTTTGGCACTATGAGCCTGAGTCCAAATGGCAGTCCATGGAGTGGAAGCACGTAGGCTCTCCAGTGAAGAAGTTCAAGTCCCAGCAGTCCACGAGGAAGGTGATGCTCACCGTTTTTTGGGATATGCAAGGCCCAATCACCCTTTCATTCCTTGAGAAAGGAAGCACTGTGAACAGTGCCAACTACTGTGAACTGCTGAGGCAGGTCAAGAAAGATATAAAGAACAAACGCAGGGCTGCACGGTGGCGCAGTGGTTAGCACTGCGGCAGCACAGTTTACCCTTGGCCGGGGGATTGTGGGGACCGTGGGATCGTGGGTTCGATCCCAGCCCCCGACCAACAGTGATCTGTGTGGAGTTTGCATGTTCTCCCCGTGTTGCGTGGGTTTACTCCGGGATTTCTCCGGTTTCCTCCCACATGCCAAAAACATGCATGTTAGGTTAATTGGCTGTTCTAAATTGTCCCTAGATATTTGTTTCCTATAGGCCCTTAGAATAGAGGGTTAGTATTAATGAAAGCGCTTTGAGTGGTCTTTGTGACTAGAAAAGCGCTATATAAGTGCAGGTTAGTTAGTAGTTAGTTAGTCATCAGTCAGAAGGAGTCATCTTGCATCATGACAACGCAAGGCCTCACACAGCAGCCCAAACGGTGCAGACCATCAACGAGCTCGGCTGGGAACTGCTCCCTCATCCCCCTTACAGCCCAGACCTTGCCCCTTCAGACTTTCACCTGTTTGGTCCCTTGAAAGCGTTCACGAGAGGCACGAAGTTTGAAAGTGACGATGAAGTCAAAAGTGTTGTGAGCGACTGGCTGAGACATCAGTCCAAAGATTTTTACGCTGAGGGAATACGGAAGCTTGTGCACAGATGGGTAAAGTGTGTGACATTGCTGGGAGACTACGTTGAAAAATAAAAAAAAAGTAAGCTTCTATCTGTATTAGAAGTCCTTATACCGAAAAATTCACCTTATTTATTGAATGACCCTCGTACTTAAAATTGCTTCCTTCACTTTTTCATAATTGTTCGTGTCTGCAATGTCCATCAGCACATATGCACTCCGTGCTTTACCTGTGAGCAAAGGAGCCAACTGAATAGCCCACTCTTCTTCATGCCAGCGGCAGACCGTAGCGATCCTCTCAAACGTCGACAGATAGAGCTCGATGTCGTCCTCGGGAGAGAGTGGATTCAGCCCGGGCTCGTGGTGCGTTCACGTCGTCCTCGGCTGCACCTGCAGCGGTAAATTATCCTCCTGCAGGCCAACCCGACTGGCCGTCACCCTGGGGTCTTCCCCCGAAGCGCCATTGTCACCGCTGCGTTCAGCCCGGCTCCCATTCTCCTCTCTCAGCTCCGCAACTTGCGACTGCATCTGATGAAATTGATTATTCATAGTCTGCCACCTTTGATCTTGAAGAACGGCTTCTTCTTCCCTCTGACGGTCTCCGACAGTCAGTGAACATACCAAGGACTTCACCAAGCCCGTTAATTCTTCCAGTTCATGTAGTCCACTGGCTCCCTGCTCCTCAGTTGCCATACCTGCGTCGAAGTCTAATTCCTCTTCTTGCCTCGTTATTTTCTTTCTGGACATCGTTCCTTCCGTCCCGTGTTGTCACTCCTTCTTTGACAGCACCAACGTCACCAATTGTCCACATTCATCAGGGAACGGACCACTTCTGCCACCAAATCTAAACACTCGTCAGGGAACGGACCACCGCTGCCACCAAATGTAACGTAGCCGGGCGGTCTAGGCATACCAGACCAGAAATGGAGGCTTCCAGACAATTTGCAATCAGCAATTTTCATTTATTCCAAAAAATCTTCACAGGCAATAACTTCAACAAACCACCCGACACCTTCACACCGACACAACTCTACCTAAACCAAATACCCACACCTGTTATATACTGTGTGAGATAATTAAAGTCAATTAGAACATACCACAACTCCAGGTAAGACAAACATTTTCATCTTTCCACACATACCCAATAACATCTAAAAGAGATAAATAATTAAATAATTCTCCTGTGGTGGACACACATACGTGACCTGCTTTTGGACTCACATTTTAGACCAGACCAAGGGCAGCGCTTCTGTGGTTATTACAGGAAGCTGCAAGAGGGTTAGCTTTGGTATGCAAAGCTGGAGACTGTGGGGTATAATTAAAGGATTAGTGAGGGGATGCATTGTAGACAGTGGTGTGATATCATGCAGAGAGGATGCATTGTTGCTGTCTTTATAATGCAATGGTTTTGTGAGACATGTGACCTGTTAACTGTAAGAGTCCTGGTATTCAAGGACGAGAGTGCCCTTTAGTCGGGCTCTTTATTCTGCTTTGTGATGTTGGAAGATGTGAATAAAACTGACTCGAGAAATAAACTCTGCCTCGTCATTTTCACATCTCCACACTGGTGACCCTAAGACGTATCATGAAAGAGGAGAATTCCCCCGGGCCAGCCTCGTCAGGAGCCCCCAGCCAAGAGAATGCCGCTACAGTCCAGCTACCGGACTTCTGGCAGAACAATCCACGCTCCTGGTTCAACGCGGTTGAGGCGCAGTTCAACCTCCGGGGGATATCGGTAGATGCCACAAGATTCTACCACGTAGTCGCAAAGCTGGACAACAACACGGTCCAACATGTGGAGAGCCTGATCGACCAGCTGCCGGACAACGACAAATACGGCACGCTGAAGGCTGCATTCATCCAGCAATTCACCCCCTCGGCGGAGGAGTGAGCAGAGAGGCTCCTGGGGCTGACGGAGTTGGAAAATGACATGCCCGCAAACCTGATGGAGAAGTTGTTGAGGTTGAAAGACTCTGACGACGATCATTTCAGCTGCTCTACTTGTCGGACGCATGCTCGGGGAGGCAGTTCCTCGTCGACACAGGCTCCCAGTTGAGTTTCATCACGCCTTCCTACGCGGACAGACTAGTTGGTTCCGAAGGCCCCCGGGCGTCAGCAGCAAACGGCTCGGAGATTAAGAACTTCGGTGAGAAGACCCTGCTTCTGTCTCTACACGGCCGTACATTTGAGTGGACTTTTGTTGTGGCAGCAGTAAATTTCAATATGTTGGGGGCTGATTTTCTATGCTCACATGGTTTGTTGGTTGATCTCGCTAACAGGCGCCTGGTTAATGCACTTTCTTTTGATTCTATCCCCGGCACAGCGTGAGTGGCCCCGCCTACAGCACAAGCCAACATCACAGCTGCAAGCAGTAAGTTCCACACACTGCTCACTCAGTTCCCAGCACTCACTGTCCCCACTTTTTTGGCAACAGTCGCTAAGCACGGGGTGGAGCATTTTATTACCACTACCGGACCGCCCGTTTTTGCAAAATCTCGGCGCTTGGATGCAGCTAAACTAGCCATAGTGCGCGAGGAATTCGCCAACCTGGAGAGGTTGGGCATTATCAGACGTTCAAACAGTCCGTGGGCTTCCCCGCTGCACATGGTCCCAAAAGCCGACGGATCATGGTGACCTTGCGGGGATTTCCACAGGTTAAACAACGCTACAGCTCATGACCGTTACCCAATCCTGCATATCCAAGATTTTTCCGTTCATTTGGCAGGGGCGCGCGTTTTTTCTAAAATAGACTTGGTCCGCGGTTACCACCAAGTCCCAGTGCACGCTGAGGACATACTCAAAACAGCGGTAATAACTCCGTTTGGCCTCTTCGAGTTTTTACGCATGCCATTCGGACTTAAAGGGGCGGCTCAGACATTCCAACGCATGATGGACGCGGTGCTTCGCCATCTCCCTTTCGTGTTCGTCTACTTGGATTTTAGTAGCCAGCGCGTCCGAAGATGAACACGAAAAACACCTGACCACAGTTTTCCGAAGGTTGGGAGATCACGGGTTAATAATCAACCCAGCGAAGTGTCAGTTCGGGGTGGCGCAGATCGATTTTTTAGGACACCGCGTCTCCCCCGAAGGAGCAGTTCCGCTTCCTGATAAAGTGCGCGCGGTGGCAGATTTTCCCCGGCCACAGACGGTCAGGGCGTTGCAGGAGTTTTTGGGAATGGTGAATTTTTATAACCGTTTTCTCCCCCGCGCGGCACAACTCATGCAGCCGCTGTATGCCGCGCTCCAAAAAAAAGAAACCCGCGGATAAGGTCGAGTGGTCCCCGGAGCGGGACCAAGCGTTCTCGGAGGTGAAAGCAGCCTTGGCAAAGGCTGCGTTGTTGGCACACCCAGACCCAACGGCCCGCATAGCGCTCACCACTGACGCTTCAGAGGTGGCCATAGGGGCGGTCGTGGAGCAACATGTAGCCGGGGTTTGGCAGCCCCTCGCTTTTTTCAGCAAGACCTTGCGCAATAGCGAACGTAAATACAGCGCGTTCAACAGGGAGCTGCTTGCTCTTAATTTGGCCATTCGCCACTTTCAGTTCTGGCTGGAGGGATGCTCTTTCACCGCGTTCGTTGACCACAAACCGCTCACATTCGCCATGGCCAAGGTTTCCGAACCGTGGTCAGGCCGGCAGCAGAGACAGCTGGCCGCGATATCAGAGTTTACCACTGATATCCAGCATGTGGCGGGCAAACTCAATGTAGTGGCAGATTGCCTCTCGCGCGCCGTAGCGGCCCCAGTCAGAGTAGGAATAGATTACACAGCCATGGCCGCGGAGCAGGGTAGTGACGCGGATGTGCACATGCTCCAGTCTGGACCAACAGGGTTAAGGCTGGAGAACAGGGTGCTGCAAGACGGTATGCCCCCCCTAATCTGCGATGTCTCCACGGGTCGGCCGCGTCCAGTAGTACCAGCTGCGTGGCGCCGCCGCATTTTTGACTCAATTCACTCCTTGGCGCACCCAGGAGTGCGCGCGTCGGTCAAAATGGTAGGAGAAAAATTTGTGTGGCCGAGCCTCCGCA
Source organism: Pholidichthys leucotaenia (assembly GCA_020510985.1). Classification (NCBI taxonomy): domain Eukaryota; kingdom Metazoa; phylum Chordata; class Actinopteri; order Cichliformes; family Pholidichthyidae; genus Pholidichthys; species Pholidichthys leucotaenia. Next base: position 325,529,018 of record CM035838.1, read on the forward strand.
AGCAAGTGAAAGAGTGGGCAGCAGCCTGCACGGCGTGTCAACGAGCCAAAGTACACAGGCACACGAGAGCTCCTTTGGAGCCATTTCACATTCCGGTCAAGAGGTTCGACCACGTTCATGTGGACCTTGTGGGCCCCCTCCCGCTGTCACAAGGGTGCACACACCTTCTCACAATGGTGGACCGCACCATGCGCTGGCCTGAAGTGGTCCCGCTGGCATCAACCACGGCCGAGGAGGTTGCGCGCGCGTTTTTAACAGCTTGGGTGGCGCGCTTCGGCGTTCCATCGGATGTTACGTCCGACAGAGGCCCTCAATTTGTGTCCGAGCTTTGGTCGACAATGGCCCGCAGCCTGGGTGTCACAGTTCACCGCACAACCGCGTACAATCCGCAGGCTAACGGGTTATGCGAACGTTTTCATAGGTCATTTAAAGCAGCAATTAGGGCGTCACTGACGGGTGCAAATTGGGTAGACAAGTTACCGTGGGTGTTATTGGGGTTGCGTTCTGCGCCTAAAGAGGGCTTAGAAGCCTCCCCAGCAGAGCTCGTGTTTGCGCAGCAGCTCCGGCTCCCTGGGGAGTTTCTCCCAGATAACCCTGCACCAGACACCTCCCCGTCTCAGCTGTTGCAGAGTGACATAGAATCAAGCACGCTGCCCGGCCCCGCGCACCACAGTTTTCTGCGCGTTTTTGTGCCTAAAACTTTGAAGAACGCAGAGTTTGTTTTTGTCAGACACGATGCGCACCGAACCCCGCTGTGACCGCCTTATGACGGACCCTTCAGAGTGCTGGAAACAGGGGACAAGCAGTTTTTGCTAGATTTGGGGGGTAGGGAAGAGAAAGTTGGCATAAACAGACTCAAACCCGCTTTTGTGGTGGCAGATGAGCAAGTGCTGTTGGCGAGGGCCCCGCGCCGAGGTAGACCCCTGCGGAGGGCTTCACAGAGTAATGTCTCCCCAGAACCCCCACAGGTGCTGACAGAAGGTTTCCACCCCCAGACGGCAAACCCCCAGCGGGACAGCGCCGTGGAGACGTCCAACCCCAGCTACAGCAGATACGGCAGGAGACAGAAGCCCAGACAGCTTGTGGACTAATGTGTATAGATACTATCACGGCATGCATGTTGTTTTTCCCTTGTTTGTTCTAAAATGCTGGGGGGCTTTGTGTGGTGGACACACATACGTGACCTGCTTTTGGACTCACATTTTAGACCAGACCAAGGGCAGAGCTTCTGTGGTTATTACAGGAAGCTGCAAGAGGGTTAGCTTTGGTATGCAAAGCTGGAGACTGTGGGGTATAATTAAAGGATTAGTGAGGGGATGCATTGTAGACAGTGGTGTGATATCATGCAGAGAGGATGCATTGTTGCTGTCTTTATAATGCAATGGTTTTGTGAGACATGTGACCTGTTAACTGTAAGAGTCCTGGTATTTAAGGATGAGAGTGCCCTTTTGTCGGGCTCTTTATTCTGCTTTGTGATGTTGGAAGAAGTGAATAAAACTGACTCGAGAAATAAACTCTGCCTCATCATTTTCACATCTCCACACTCCCACCTATTTACAGAATAAATAATACACCATAAATACACCATAAATAATACAATAAATAAGTTAAACCCTTATTTACATATTAAATTACCCCTAAACTCACCATCACATGCTTCCTTCCTGCTGGTATCCTTTAAAAAGGCATTCAACCACTAAAGAGTCTTTTGCCTGGACACCATCAGGAAGCATGCTGGCAAAGGTACGTGATTTTAAGATTCACCAATTGCCTCACCCAATTAACACAATTAACATAAGAATTATCTCACAAAGGGAATTCAGAATTAGTCAAAAACAGATCCTAAAATTATATGTGCATTTAACAATCATATTAACATTCACAAATACTACACATATAATCACAATTACAGGAAACCATGGCAGTGGTGACACTCCGTCGTCACAAGGATAACTAAGTAGACGGTTATGCTGTTTATTCCATCTTGCTACAATGCTCCGCACTTTGTATATTTATTTATATATTTATATGTACGTATGTATATTCACTGCTCTTATTTATATTTTTCGTATCTTCTTAATTATTGCTCTGAGTGTTGCTATCTCTGTGCTGTTGCAATCCTGGAATTTCCCCATTGTGGTACTAATAAAGGCTTATCTTATCTTATCTAACATACACTCAGTTCGCGAACGAATTTCAGGAGGTGTTCGGTCACTCGGACCGCGAAGACGTGCTTACCTCTCGGTTGTTAAATCTTCGGCAAGGGTCTAAAGCCGTCCCCGATTACGCCGTGGACTTCCGGGTCGTGGCCACAGAGGTTGGGTGGGAGGATGCCTCTCTATGTAGTATTTTTGTCAGAAGCCTGAGCACTAGCCTACGGGATGAGCTGGTCCGTTTGGAGAAGCCCTCTACGCTGCATGAGCTAATATCCCTGGCTATCAGTATCGATAACAGACTAAGGGAGCGGGTGGCAGAACGGAGAGCTTCCAGTCGCTCGGGCGGTCTGGCTGGCCGCTCCCTACAGCCCCCCCTGCTGGCCCTCCCATCTGCTGATTCTCCGGAAGATCAGGAACCTATGGAAGTTGGCAGCTTCAAACTATCTTCAACGGAGAGACAGCGCTGCTGGGAGTTGGGGTTGTGCATTTATTGTGGGAGTGAGGAGCATGAGGTCGAGTCCTGTCTCAAACGGCCAAAAGGGGGAGTCCGTGCGTCGCAGTAGGGGGACTCATGAACTCACCCCGCAATAATCCCCTCTCCCGTTTCATGATTCCCTTTCATTTCAATTATGGCCATAGGGAAATAAACACACATGCACTCATTGATTCAGGGGCCGAACAGAGCTTTATTTCAGGGAGTCTGGCAACCCGGATGGGGCTTCCCATGCACCCATTAGAGACCCCATTAAGGGGTTGCTTTGTTCAAGGCTCCTTTGGCCACAGTCACTCATCGGACTGCCCCAGTATCAGTTATTATATCAGGCAATCATCGGGAAGAGTTAAGGCCGTATGTTTTACTAGTGTCCTCCACTCTGGTTGTCCTTGGCTATCCCTGGCTTTGCCTGCACAACCCCTCTATTGACTGGCATTCGGGGTGTGTTGTTTCCTGGAGCTCATTCTGCTTGAGTGCCTGTTTGCAGTCTGCTGCATGCTCGCCTGCCGTGCCTCTGGGTGCACCTCCCTGTCCCCCTCCCGACTTGTTAAAGTGCCATCCGAGTATCACGATCTAGGGGCCGTTTTTATCAAATCTCAGGCCCTTTCCCTTCCCCCTCACCGCCTGTATGATTGTGCAATTAACCTCTGAGACGGCGCTCCACTGCCATCTAGCAGACTGTACAACCTGTCTGTCCTGGAGCGTGCGGCAATGGACATGTACATCAAGGAGTCCCTGAGTTCGGGCATAATAAGACCATCTTCATCGACAGTGGGGGCGGGGGGGGGGGGGGGTTTGTCCGGAAAAAGGATGGTCCTCTTAGGCCATGCATTGACTTTTGTGAACTCAGTAATATAACCATCAAGGACAAATACACTCTCCCTCTCATCAACTCTGCGTTTGATTCCCTTCAAGGGGCCTGTTGCTTCACAAAGTTGGACCTGCGCAACGCCTATCATCTGATGTGGATACGGGAGGGGGATGTGTGGAAGACGGCCTTCCGGACCCCTAGTGGGCATTTTGAATACTTGGTCATGCCGTTCGGGCTGACCAATACCCCGGCCGTCTTCCAGCGATTGATTAATGATGTTCTGAGAGACTTTTTGGGCACATTTGTGTTTGTTTACCTGGATGATATTCTCATCTTTTCTCAGTCCATGGATGAACATCGCGTGCATGTAAGGCGAGTACTGCAGCGGCTGCTGGAAAACAACCTCTTTGTGAAGGCGGAGAAGTGTGAGTTCCATGTTTCTCGGACTTCTTTCCTTGGCTTTATCATCGCCCACAATGAGATTATCCCCGACCCAGCTAAGGTAAAGGCGGTGGTGGAGTGGCCCACTCCCTTGTCGAGGAAGCAGCTTTTACAGTTCCTGGGGTTCGCTAATTTTTACCGCCGCTTTGTGCAGAACTACAGCCGCATTGCTCTACCACTAACCAACCTAACCTCTACCAAGGTGCCGTTTCGGTGGACGGAGGAGGCAGAAGCTGCCTTTTCCCTCCTGAAGGTCAAGTTCTCTTCCTCTCCTATACTAACGCAGGTGGACCCCGCTCTCCAATGCCTGGTGGAAGTGGATGCATCGAACTCGGGGGTCGAGGCCTTCTTGTCCCAGTGCTCCCCGGTGGATGGCAAAATATGCCCCTGCGCGTACTTCTCCCATTGCTTATCCCCGGTGGAGCGCAACTACGACATCGGCGACAGGGAACTGCTGGCGGTCAAGCTCACTTTGGAGGAGTGGCATCACTGGCTGGAGGGCGCTTCTCAGCCGTTCATCGTCTGGACCGACCACAAAAATCGAGAGTCACTCCAGACAGCTAAGCGTTTGAACGCTCGACAGGCCCGCTGGTCTCTTCTTCTTCGGACATTTCAACTTCACCACTACCTACTGCCCTGGGTCGAAGAATACTAAACCAGATGCCCTGTCCCGTGAGTCTGTCCTGGAGACGGTGGAGATGGCCGAACATCCTATTCTCCCCTCGTCATGCGTCGTGGGCACCCTCTCTTGGGGTATCAAGGACAGGGTCCTGAGTGCACAGGCTGACGAGGCCAACCCGGGTGGGGGGCCAGCAGGCAGGTTGTTCATCCCATCGGCCGTCCGGGGGTAGGTCATTCAGCGGAGCCATGCATCCAAGTTCGCGTGCCACTCAGGAAGGGCGCATATGGTGGCCCTCCTGCAGAGGATGTTTTGGTGGCCGTCCCTCCAGAAGGATGTGGATGACTACATCTGGGCCTGTCCGCAGTGTGCTGCTGGCAAGACATCCTCTTCTCCACCTGCCGGGCTGCTTCACCCCTCCCCATCCTGGGCAGACCATGGTCCCACGTGGCATTGGACTTTGTCACCGGTCTCCACACATTCAATCAGTTCACAACTATCCTCACACTGGTTGACAGATTCTCCAAGGCTGCCCATTTCATCCCTCTGCGGGGGCTACCCACGGCTAAGGAGACGGCGGACCTTCTTGTCCAGCATGTGGTTAGGCTGCATGGCATCCCTCGGGACATCATATCCGATCGAGGGCCCCAGTTCTTCTCCAGGGACTGGAGGTCTTTCTACGTGGGGCTGGAGGCCACGGCAAGTCTGTCATCTGGATACCACCCACAATCCAACGGGCAGTGTGAGCGAGCTAACCAGGAGGTGGAAGTGGCGCTGTGGTGTGTCACAACGTCAAACCCATCATTGTGGAGCACGCACCTCCCCTGGATCAAACATGCACATACCACTGCTGTGTCCCCTGCTATCAGCATGTCCCCCTTTGAAGCCTCGCTGGGTTATAATCCCCTGCTGTTCCCTGAGGAGGAGGGAGACATCGCCGTTTTCTCTGTTTGTGCCCACATGAGGCATTGCCGGCGGATCTGGAAGGCGACCAGGACAGCTGAGCGCAACGCTTCGGTGGCCAACTGGCGCAGGGTCCCGGCTCCCGCCTACCGGGTGGGCCAACAGGTATGGTTGTCCACCAAACACATTAATCTGAAGGCTGAAAGTAGAAAGACCTCGCAACGGTTCTTTGGACCTTTTCCCATCAGCCGGATTATCAACCCTGTTTCTGTGCGCCTAACTCTCCCCTCCTCCCTCCGCATCTGCCCGACCTTTCATGTGTCGCAGGTTAAGCCCATCTGCTCCTGCCCTTTGTGTCCTCCTCCCAGGTCTCCACCTCCACTGATGGTGATCGACGGCAACCTGGCATGGCCAGTCACCGCCATCTTGGACGTTCGTCGCCGGGATCGTGGCCTGCAGTACTTGGATGACTGGGAAGGTTTGGGGCTGGAGTGGAGATCCTGGGTGCGTCCCTCCTTCATGCTGGACAAGCAGCTCATCAGGGACTTCCATCGGACACACCCAGGAAGGTTGGAACGACCGCCGAGAGGCATGTCGTAGGGGGAAGTACTGTCATGGCTGCCAATTTGTTACACCTGTGTGCGCACCTGCCTGTCATCATCCTTGGCCTATTTGTACTGTCAGGTCCAGTGCTCGGTGCGGAGTCGTCTGTTTCTCTTCCCAGAAACCTGCTACGCCTACCTTCGTGCTTCCCAGCCTCGTTGAGTTCTTCCACATCGGCTTCCAAGCCATCGCCTTATCCAGTCCGGGCCAGTGCCTCCTGGACCTACCTACTACCAAGTAAGCCACCATCTCTTCTTCTCATCCTGTCAGCTTCCCCTGTGCACAGGCGGAGATCCGTGACAGCGGACCCCTTTCTCCCTGGCGGCGGACTCATCTGCCTTCCACACCGACATTCAGCTCTCCGGCTGTCCTGCGGGCACTATCCTCCTGGCTGCAGCTTCGGCGCTAACCTGGGCTACTCACCACCACTTCTGACAGTAAGCGCTGCACTATCAAGTACCATTCGAGTCTTAATTATAGCTAACGCTCCTCTGTCTCTTCCCAGGGGTGCCAGGTCGTATGGTGCTCTGCTCGCCCCAGCTGACTCGCCTGCTTACACTACACTCACACAACCACGCATACACGCACCCACTCACATCCATTATACTCAATAAACGGTTAATTGTATCTGTCTTGAGTCGTGTCTTCTCAGTGGGTCACTAGAACCATGTCACCTATATGGATGGGCAACACATAACTGACAGGGAAGTGTTGTCATGGCGACATGGTGAAGTTGACTCCTCGCCATGGAACATCGGAAAGTTGTAACTTGGACAAACTTTGTCTGATTTTCACCAAATTATATACAGTGGATATTAGTCCTGCCTCACACGCTCCTACATAAAAATGATTGCCAAAAGTTATAGTTCCATCTACTGCTCACAGGATGTACTGCAGCAAATGGTTTACTTTATTATTCACGCAGCACTTGCCACGACGACGGGAAATTTTCTGAGCCAGCTAGGTACGATGGGCGCCGGGATCCGCGGTCTCCCGGGGGGCGAGGGTCCGCTTACAGTTGCTTGCAGCTTTAATTCAGGCCCGACCCACTGATGTCAGTGGGCCAGAGCCCTATTGTAATTGTTAGGGCCCAAGCCACTGACAATGTCAGTGGGTTAGACCACTGACAATGTTAGTGGTCCGCTTACAGTTGCTTGCAGCTTTAATTCGGGCCCGACCCACTGATGTCAGTGGGCCAGAGCCCTATTGTAATTGTTAGGGCCCAAGCCACTGACAATGTCAGTGGGTTAGACCACTGACAATGTTAGTGGTCCGCTTACAGTTGCTTGCAGCTTTAATTCGGGCCCGACCCACTGATGTCAGTGGGCCAGAGCCCTATTGTAATTGTTAGGGCCCAAGCCACTGACAATGTCAGTGGGTTAGAGCCCTATTGTAATTGTTAGAATTAGGAAGTTGCTATAACTCACATGCAAAATGTCTGATTGCTGCTAAACTTTATATATATGATATTAGTCAGACCCAGAAAAGATTTTTGTAATGGTAACAAACATAGCTATAGCGCCGCCTACGAAAAAAAAAAAAAGCAAAGCTTTATAACTCAGGCATACTTTGTCCAAGTTAAACCAGATTTTGTGTGGTGCATCGGTTGCCTACATTGAACTGTTGTATAATGAAAAAAGACATACAGCTATAGCGCCCCCTAACAGAAAAAACAAAGCCTTATAACTCTGAAATACATAGTCCAAATTCAACCAAATTTTGTGTGGTGCATGATTTATCAACTCTGAATCTTTCTATAATGAACAATTACACATAGCTCTAGCACCCCCTAACAGAAAAACAAAGTTTATTAACTCTGGCATACTTTGTCCGAAGTCAACCAAATTTACCCTGTGGAATAGGCAGCCAATGGTGAACATTTCTATGATATACAATGAGATGCAGCAGTAGTGCCTCCTACCGCCAATGGACAGGAAGTTGTCATAACTCACACGTACATCGTCCAAATGGACCCAAACTTGATATACATAGTACTAGTGCCACCCACAACAGAGTTATATGACTATACCACATATAACTTTTGTGCCCCCTAAGTTAAAAAAAAACAAACAAACAAACAAAAAACATTTATAGCAATGGCATAAACTGTCTAAATTCAAACAAATTTCCTGGTGAAATTTTCACCAGAAGTGGCCTTTAGGCTATGGACTAATGTATTAGATTTTTGAGGTAATCCATAAGTATATACAGTACCTCTGCCGAGGAACTATCTTGCCTCAGATGGACGGACTGATGATGGATGGCGGTATGGATGGATGGACGGGTGAATGGATTGATGGACGAATGGATGGCAGATGGATGGGCGTATGCTGATATGGAAGGATGTAGGGAGAGGGTTGTGGAGGGAGAAATGGAGCCTGTGCGGAGTTACACGCTCTGAGTGGCAAGGCCAAGGTCTAGGAAGGATGCAAGGCCCCATTTATCGCTGCTCGCAGGTTTAATTTTTTACTTGTTTTTTTATAATACCTGCCCGCCAGTGTTACATTTATCATTATTTTCTCTGTATTAGTTTGTTATGACCCAGCATAGACAAAATCAACAAAAGGGGAATACACTGGAGTTTGTAAGCTGGAACTGCAAAGGTCTTAATGCCCCTATAAAATGTAGTAAGGTCCTATATCATCTTCAGCAACTTAAAGCCCATGTAATTTGCCTCCAGGAAACACACTTGAAGCCGAATTTGTTTGAAATAAAAAAGACCCCGAGGATTAGACAACAACACTTAAAACACCCTAAGGAGATGGGAGGCATGGGTTTGCCAAATGTAAAATTTAAAATCTGAAATCAACTTAAATGGAGTTTTCACCTTCAATCTAACTCCGCTCCTGTAACTGCTCCTGTAACTGCTAATCGTATGTTTCCCCCATCCTTGGTAGATGATGCATTTCAGATCTGGTCTAACTTAGGTATTAATACATTTAAGTACCTGTACATTAATAATTCATTTGTTTCTTTTAGTCAATATTTGGATAATTTTGGACTTCCTAAAAATATATATTTTTTTAGATATCTGCAAATTCAAAGTTTTGTGGTTAATACACCCCTAGAGTTTCCAAATTTACCCAATACTAACAACTTCCGGCGCCGCACGAGTCGGCTGCCTTTTTGCAACAGCGGCTCAATTCTGAGTTTTTTTTCTTCCTCTAACTTTCTGATCCGGTGACAGCTTTCTGATCCGGCGACACCTTACACACCTTATACATCACGGACACACAGATCGCCCCAAATGTCTCCCGAGCCGGTGGACGGAGCCACTGTTTATAGCAGGAGACGGTACAACAGGGACCAGCTGCTAGCACTCAACCGCCACTCGGTGCTAACGAAAAAACTCGACATACCGGGAGAACTAAGGCGAAAACGATGTGGGTGTCGTGCTGGTGTAAGACGGTGGGCAAGGAATATAAGTTACAGACCCACCCTCCCATCCGTTGTTATGGGGAATGTACGATCGATATTAGGAAAGGTAGATGAGCTAGCGGCTATCTCCCGCTACGAGAGCATATACCGGGAGTGCTGCCTTTTGTTATTTACTGAGACGTGGCTAACTGAACTAGCAGCAGATGCTAACATTGAACTGGAGGGTTTCCACGCGATATGGGCAGACCGAACACCAGACAGTGGTAAGGCAAGGGGCGGTGGAGTGATAATGTATGTTAATAACAACTGGTGCAGACCGGGACATATCACTGTTAAACAACAACACTGCAGCAAAGACATCGAGTTGCTAGCTGTTAGCATGCGGCCTACATATCTCCCGAGGGAATACTCACACGTGATCTGCATTGTTATTTATTCAAATCCGACGGCGAACGCTGGGACAGCGCGTGACGTCATCCACTCAGTAACTGGCAGGCTGCAGACAGAACACCCAGATGCTCTCCTCCTCATCTCAGGTAATTTTAACAATGTTTCACTGTCTCCCATTCTACCCACGTTCACCCAGTATGTCACATGCCACACCAGAGACAATAAAACACTGGACTTATTCTACGCAAACACTAAGGAGGCGTACACCTCATCACAACTCCCCCCTCTCGGGAGATCAGATCACAACTTGGTTCATCTCCGGCCGGTGTACAAACCCCTAGTGCACAGACAACCTCCGGTCATGCGCACAGTGAAGTTATGGTCTGAGGAGGCAATGGACGCTCTAAAGGACTGTTTTGAAACCACTGCCTGGGAGCAGCTCTGCGATCCACGTGGTGAGGACATCGATTGCCTCACTCACACCATCATGGACTACATCAGCTTCTGTGTGGACAACACCGTACCCACCAAGACCATACGGTGTTGCTCAAACAACAAACCCTGGATCAACCCTGAGATAAAAACACTTCTGAGAGAGAAGAAGAGGCTCTTCAGGTCGGGGAACAGGGAGATGCTGAAGTCCGTACAGAGGGAGCTGAGGAGGAAGATCAGAGAAGGCAAGGACAGCTTCAGGAAGAAGATGGAGGACAGGCTGCAACAGAGCGACATTGGTGGGGTCTGGAGAAACCTTAAAACCATCTCTGGGCTCCAGAATACCTCCCCCCAGGCCACAGGGGGCAGGGAGTGGGCGAACAATCTGAACCTGTTTTTCAATAGGTTTGACCAACAGCCCTCCCCCCCGACTGCACAACAACCACTGCTGCCTCTGAAGACATCAAGTCCTGCTGCCCACTCCCCACTCCACCGACACCCCCCCCACTCCCAACACACAGCCCCCCATCCTGACCCTCACTAAGACCCAGGTGAGGACGGAGCTGAGGAAGATCAAGGCGAGGAAGGCGTCGGGACCGGACGGCATCAGCGCAAAGCTCCTCAAGTCCTGTGCAGACCAGCTGTGTAGGATTGTGGAGTACATCTTCAACCTGAGCCTGAAGCTGAGGAGAGTACCACAGTTGTGGAAAACATCTTGTGTGGTACCTGTACCAAAGACGTCCCACCCCAAAGATCTGAACAGCTACAGACCAGTGGCCCTGACGTCCCATATGATGAAGACCCTGGAGAGACTGCTCCTTGCTCACCTCCGCCCCTTGGTGGGACCAGCAATGGATCCACTCCAGTTCGCCTACCAGCATGGCATTGGGGTGGAGGATGCAGTGATTTTCCTCCTTCACCGTTCTCTGTCCCTCCTGGAGAAGCCCGGGAATATGGTGAGGATCATGTTCTTTGACTTCTCCAGTGCTTTCAACACCATCCAACCGATGATCCTGAAGGACAAGCTGCTGCGCGCAGGGGTGGACCAGCACCTGTCATCATGGATCCTGGACTACCTCACGAACCGGCCTCAGTTTGTGAGAACCCGGGACTGTGTTTCCGACACGATCATCGGTAGCACGGGGGCCCCCCAGGGAACGGTGCTGGCTCCCTTCCTGTTCACTCTTTATACTGCGGACTTCTCACACAACACAACACATTGCCATCTACAGAAGTTCTCTGATGACTCTGCGATCGTTGGTCTCATCTCCAGCGGAGATGAAGCTGAGTACAGAGGGCTTATCCAGGACTTTGTGGACTGGTGCCATCGGAACTGCCTCCAGATCAACGCGAGGAAAACTAAGGAGCTGGTGGTGGACTGCCGCAGGCATGGGCAGCCCCTCACAGCACCAGTAAATATACAGGGAACAGACATCGAGATGGTGACATCCTACAAGTACCTGGGTATTCATCTGAACAATAAACTAGACTGGTCACACAATACTGACGCACTCTACAAGAAGGGACAGCGCAGGCTGTTCCTGCTGAGGAGACTCAGGTCTTTTGGTGTACAAGGGGCGCTGCTGAAGTCATTCTATGACACGGTGGTGGCATCAGCCATCACTTTTGGAGTGGTCTGCTGGGGCAGTGGCATTACTGCAGCCGATAGGAAGAGACTGAACAAACTGATTAAGAAAGCTAGCTCTGTCCTGGGGCAACGCCTTGATCCGATGGAGGAGATAGGAGAGAGAAGGACGGTGGCTAAACTGTCATCTCTGCTGGAGTCCGAGTTCCACCCTATGCAGGACATACTGGATGCACTGAGGAGCTCATTTAGCAGCAGACTACATCATCCCAGGTGCACAACCGAGAGGTTTCGTAGGTCCTTCCTACCAACGGCTGTCAGACTGTACAACCTAAGCAGGGCTGCTCGCAGAGATAGCAAAAAGACGTGACAACCTAATAGTATTGAATAGAAAATGTCATGCGGTGATCCTCGCGGATCACCATAAGACGCCAAGAGTCCACCGATGAGTTTGCAATGATGGTGATTTATTTACAAAACACGAGACACACATACAAGACTATGACTGTGACGAAAAAACACTGAACACTGAGCATGGGACCGTAAGGCTAACCCCAGCCACTTACGGTCTAAAACATGGCATGACATGAACGAGCAAAGCACGAGAATATACACACGAACCTGACCAGACCAGAATGATGAATGTCTGACGAGGCTTGGATGATGTCTGACGATACTCCTGCAATCTAACTGCCGTCAGCATCCGCTTAATAAGGGCGAGCCCTAACGAGCAGTACTGACAGTCAGCTGGCCGACCTTGACAGCCAGGAGCCCCACCGAGCGCCTTCACAATAAGAGCCCGGTGAAGCCAGAATATAACCCACAGCTGTCAAAGCCGGCAGCGAGCTATACATAGCCTGAGCGAGGACAAGACCGGAGCTCGGGTCACAACAGTACCCTCCCTCCGAGGGCGGGATTCCAGAATGCCCATAGACCACCCTGCCCCCCCCACCCCCTCCATGGTGGGCGGCTGGGGGCAGGTCCGGAGGAGAGAGAGAGCAAACTCAGAAACAGTACAATAAAACACAATCAAGACCAGGCAAGGGAAACAAAACTAACACAGCACATCCATCCATCCATGCATCCATCTTCTACCGCTTTTCCGGAGGTCCGGGTCGCGGAGGCAGCAGTTCAAGCAGAGAAGCCCAGACTTCCCTCTCCCCATCCACCTACTCCAGCTCTTCAGAGGGGATACCAAGGCTGACTCCTTTCAATGTGGAGGAGCAGCGGTTCTACTCTGAGCCTCTCCCGGGTGACTGAGCTCCTCACCCTATCTCTGAGGGTGAGTCCAGCAATCCTACGGAGAAAGCTCATTTCAGCCGCTTGTATCCGCGATCTCGTTCTTTCAGTCATTACCCAAAGCTCGTGACCATAGATGAGAGTAGGAACGTAGATTGACTGGTAAATCGACAGCTTTGCCTTAGAACTAAGCTCCCTCTTCACCACAACAGACCGGTACAACGTCCGCATCACTGCAGATGCTGCTCCAATCCGTCTGTTGATCTCTCGCTCCATTTTCCCCTCACTCGTGAACAAGACCCCAAGATACTTAAACTTCTCCACTTGGGGCAGGAGCCTGTCCCCAATCCGGAGCGGACAATCCACCTTTTTCCGGCTGAGGACCATGGACTCGGACTTGGAGGTGCTGATTCTCATCCCAGTCACTTCACACTCAGTGGCAAACCGTCCCAGCAAGAGCTGTAGGTCATTGCTGGATGAAGCCAACAGGACAACATCATATGCAAACAACAGAGATGAGATCCTGTGGTCACCAAGCATGACACCCTCCATTCCCTGGCTACGCCTAGAAATCCTGTCCATAAAAATTATGAACAGGATCGGTGACAAAGGGCAGCCCTGGCAGAGTCCAACTCTCACTGGGAATGACTCCGACCGAGTGTTGGCAATACGAACCAAACTCTCACAACGGTCGTACAGAGACCGAATAGCTAGTAACAACAAGCCCGATACCCCATACTCCCGAAGCACCCCCCACAAAAATCCACGAGGGACGCGGTCAAATGCCTTCTCCAAGTCCAAAAAACACATGTAAATTGGTTGGGCAAACTCCCACGAACCCTCAAGAATTCTTGAGAGGGTAAAGAGCTGGTCCGATGTGCCATGGCCAGGACGAAAACCACATTGCTCCTCCTGAATCTGAGGTTCGACCAACGACTGGACTCTCCTCTCCAGTACCTTGGCATAGACCTTCCCAGGGAGGCTGAGGAGTGTGACCCCTCTAAAGTTGGTGCACACCCTCCGGTCCCCTTTTTTGAAGAGAGGAACCACCACCCTGGTTTGCCATGCCAAAGGCACTGCCCCCGACCTCCACGCAGTGTTGCAGAGGCGTGTCAACCATGACACCCCAACAACATCCAGGGCCTTGAGGTACTCAGGGCGAATCTCGTCCACCCCCGGGGCCCGGCCACCAAGGAGATTTTTAACCACCTTGGCGACCTCAGCCCCTGTGACAGGCGAGTCATCCCCCTCGTCCCCAAACCCTGCTTCCTCTGTGGAAGGCGTATCAGTGGGATTGAGGAGATCCTCGAAGTATTCCTTCCACCGCCCGACGATATCCCCAGTCGAAGTCAACAGTGTCCCATCCGCACCATACACTGTGTGGACAGGGAGCTGCTTTCCCCTCCTGAGCCGCCGGACAGTTTGCCAGAATCTCTTTGAGGCCGACCGAAAGTCTTGTTCCATGGCCTCACCGAACTCCTCCCATACCCGGGTTTTTGCTTCAGCAACCACCCGAGCTGCACTCCGCTTGGCCTGCCAGTACTCCTCAGCTGCTTCAGGAGTCCCACAAGCCAACCAAGCTTGATAGGACTCCTTCTTCAGCTTAATGGCCCCCCTCACCACTGGTGTCCACCACTTGGTTCGGGGGTTGCCACCACGAGATGCACCGACCACCTTGCGGCCGCAGCTCTGGTCCGCCGCTTCAACAACAGAGGTGGAGAACATGGCCCATTCAGGCTCCATGTCTCCAGACTCCCTCAGAATGTGGTTGAAGTTCTTCCGGAGGTGGAAGTTGAAGACCTCCCGGACAGGAGCCTCAGCCAGACGCTCCCAGCACACCCTCACTATACGTTTGGGTCTACCAGGTCTGAATTGCTTCCTCCCCTGCCATCGGATCCAACTCACCACCAGGGGGTGATCAGTTCACAGCTCTGCACCTGTCTTTACTCGGGTGTCCAAGACATACGGTCGCAGGTCTGATGATACGATAACAAAATCGATCATCGACCTGCAACTTAGGGTGTCCTGGTGCCAGGTGCACATATGGACACCCTTATGCTTGAACATGGTGTTCGTTATGGACAGACTGTGGTTAGCACAGAAGTCCAATAACTGAACACCACTCGGGTTCAGATCGGGCAGGCCGTTCCTCCCAATCACCCCCCTCCAGGTTTCACTGTGGTTGCCCACGTGCGCATTGAAGTCCCCCAGAAGGACAATGGAGTCTCCAAGAGGAACACCCTCCAGCACCCCAGTCACAGACTCCAAAAAGGGTGGGTACTCTGAAACATCATTTGGTGCATAGGCACAAATGATGGTCAGGACCCGTTTCCCAACCCGAAGGCGCAGGGAAGCAACCCTTTCGTCCACCGGGGAAAACTCCAATATAGAGGCAGCAAGGTGGGGCGATACAAGAATACCCACCCCTGCTCGTCGCCTCTCGCCTGGGGCAACTCCAGAAAAGGCCAAGCTCCAGCCCCTCTCCAGAAGACTGGTTCCGGAACCAGAGCTGTGTGTTGAGGTGAGGCAGACTATATCTAGCCGGTATCTCTCAACCTCGTACACCAGCTCAGGCTCCTTCCCCACCAGAGAGGTGACATTCCACATTCCCAAAGCCAGTTTAGAAAGCTTGGGATGAGTCCGCCAAGGTCTCCGCCTTTGACCGCCACGTAATCCACATAGCACCGGACCCCCATGATCCCTCCTGCAGGTGGTGAGCCCACTGGAGGGCGGACCCATGTAACTCCTTCGGGCTGAGCCCGGCCGGGTCCCATGGGTGGAAACCCGGCCACCAGATGCTAGCCTTCGAGCCCCTCCCCCAGGCCTGGCTCCAGGGTGGGGCCCCGGTAACCCCATACCGGGTGGGGTACACTGAATCCTTGATATACAGTTTACCATGAGAATCTGTTGGATTGTTCTTAGTCTGGCCCTTCACCCAGGACCAGTTTGTCTTGGGAGACCCTATCAGAGGCAAATTGCCCTGGACAACATAGCTCCTGGGATCACTGGGGCACGCAACCCCCCCCTGCCCCCCCACGACAAGGTGACG
Organism: Pholidichthys leucotaenia; assembly: GCA_020510985.1. Classification (NCBI taxonomy): domain Eukaryota; kingdom Metazoa; phylum Chordata; class Actinopteri; order Cichliformes; family Pholidichthyidae; genus Pholidichthys; species Pholidichthys leucotaenia. Next base: position 325,545,117 of record CM035838.1, read on the forward strand.
ATCCATGAGGGGTAACACAGCACAATGACACAAAAATATACCAAACACTCAGATCAGATTAACTGCCAAAATAACAAATACAGCAAACAGCACAGGACAGCAAGAAAAAATTAAATCTTTGCCCACGTTTCACAAGAAAATGGCTTCTCACCTCTGTGAATGCTCGAGTGAATTTTCACATAACCAAATACAGAAAAACAGAACAATTACTGGGTCAAACCTAACTACATACAAAACAAAATAAGGCAACTGCAGGGTAAACCACAAACACTCAGGAAAAACAGGAAAAAAAAAAACAATCACTGGATCAACCCCCACCAAAAAAGTGACCTCCACCCCCCCAACAGTTCATGCCGATCGGCGGAGACCAGGTGCCACAGGAACAGTTCAGGTGATCTCCCCACATCCAACGGCCAATGGGCGGTCATGGGGGGGGCGGGACATGACCGGGCGGCTCATCACAGTCCAAAGCCCAGCATGTCCAGTCCTCTGGTGGCCGAACCAGGTCGCCTAGCAAAACACATAACACGTCAGGTGGCCGACCCGAAGTGCCGAACCAGCGAAGCAGTTCCTCAGGCAGCCGACCCGTGTCCCTCAGCCACCAGTACCAGGGGAAAACAGTCCGCGGCGGCCTCCCTGGCAGAGACAAAGCTCGGGAGAGCCGGGGCGAGCGAGAAGGGACCCCCACGGCCCCTGGCGATGATGCACAGGGGCGACGACTCAGTAGAGGGACTAGAAGGCAAAGATGAGCCCGAACTTCGTCCGATGGCGAAGGGACTGCAGCTCCTCCACCATCCGTGGACCACACCGGCGCTGCACCTCCGCTGGACCCCGATCAAGTCCTGGCTGTACCCACGTCGGATCCCGATTGGGCCAAAGCAGCTCCCGCGATGGACCACGATTGGGCCTTGGGCGCATTCCCGTCCGGCCCTGATTGGGCCAGAACCACGCCTGCGGTGGACCCCGATTGGGCCTCTGGCACACCCACGTCGGACCCCTATTGGGCCAAGGCCGCTCCCACGATGGACCCCGATTGGGCCACCGCAGCCTCCACAATGGACCCCGACTGGGTCGGTGCAGCTCCGCTGACGATCTCCACCTCCGAACCTGGAACCTCCAAATCAGTGACCCTGACTGGCTCCATGCCAGCGACACTGCAATTAAGCTCACACACAACAGGAAAACCGGGATCAGTATCACCGGTAGCAACAGAACCCAGCGAGACGAGCTCGAGCGCAGCAGGCGGCTGCTCCTCACTTGCCTCCCCGAGAGGCAGACACAAATGCTCCAAAACAGAGGACAGAGACACAATAGGGAGCACTTGCCTGCACTCGGGTTCTGTTGCCACCCAGGACTTCGTCGATCCAGGTTCAGGGCGGCGACTCTCGTCCGCAGGCTCCAACTCAGCTGTGTCGGGCTCCGCAGCTGGCAAGATGACATCTGCCATCTACAGAAGTTCTCTGATGACTCTGCGATCGTTGGCCTCATCTCCAATGGAGATGAAGCTGAGTACAGAGGGCTTATCCAGGACTTCGTGGACTGGTGCCATCGGAACTGCCTCCAGATCAACGCGAGGAAAACTAAGGAGCTGGTGGTGGACTGCCGCAGGCATGGGCAGCCCCTCACAGTACCAGTAAATATACAGGGAACAGACATCGAGATGGTGACATCCTATAAGTACCTGGGTATTCATCTGAACAATAAACTAGACTGGTCACACAATACTGATGCACTCTACAAGAAGGGACAGCGCAGGCTGTTCCTGCTGAGGAGACTCAGGTCTTTTGGTGTACAAGGGGCGCTGCTGAAGTCATTCTATGACACGGTGGTGGCATCAGCCATCACTTTTGGAGTGGTCTGCTGGGGCAGTGGCATTACTGCAGCCGATAGGAAGAGACTGAACAAACTGATTAAGAAAGCTAGCTCTGTCCTGGGGCAGCGCCTTGATCCGATGGAGGAGATAGGAGAGAGAAGGACGGTGGCTAAACTGTCATCTCTGCTGGAGTCCGAGTTCCACCCTATGCAGGACATACTGGATGCACTGAGGAGCTCATTTAGCAGCAGACTACATCATCCCAGGTGCACAACCGAGAGGTTTCGTAGGTCCTTCCTACCAACGGCTGTCAGACTGTACAACCTAAGCAGGGCTGCTCGCAGAGATAGCAAAAAGACGTAACAAACTAATAGTTTTTTGAATGCAAAAGATGCAATAGACTTACACAATGGTCCCCTCCGGCATACAACTAGGAACATACCGGTCGCTATGGAGGGTGAGAATATGTATGGGCACATAATCATACCATGTAGGATAACTAAGTAGACGGTTATGCTGTTTCATTCCATCTAGCAACAATGCTCTGCACTGTGTGTGTTTATATATTTGCATATTTATTCCATCTAGCTACAATGCTCAGCACTGGGTGTGTTTATATATTTATATATCTACATATTATTCCATCTAGCTACATTGCTCCGCACTGTGTGTGTTTATATACTTGCATATTTATTCCACCTAGCTGCAATGCTCCGCACTGTGTGTTTATATACTTGCATATTTATTCCACCTAGCTGCAATGCTCTGCACTGTGTGTTCATATATTCATATATTTATTCCATCCAGCTACAATGCTCTGCACTGTGTGTCTGTGTGTGTGTGTATATATATATATTTTATAGTAATACGTACATATGTTTATTAGCTGCTCTTGCTTGCTTGTTTTTTTTCTTGCCTTCTGATTGTTGCTCTGAGTGTTGCTATCCCTGTGCTGTTGCAATCCTGGAATTTCCCCGTTGTGGGACTAATAAAGGCTTATCTTATCTTATCTTATCTTATCTGCAGCCTGAGGTTCCTCCCGCGCTGATGTCCACGCCAATGACTCGTATGGCGTGGGGGCAGGGGACACTCAACCCGCTGACTCAGACCGTTCAAGCGAGGAAGCCCGGGGACACTTCTCCATCGGCACAGGTTCCGGGCCGCACTCTGCTCTCCTCCTCTGTCCACGACGTGGCTGCTGGGCTGGATCCAGGCTTTCCAGCCGCGCAGGCCCCCCCCTCCTCCCGCGACGTAGGCCTGGCGTCACGGACCACTCAGCAGGGGAAGACACAGAGGCAGCAGGTTTAGGAATAACAGTTACAGCAGGTGGCGGAAGCTCGGGGGGCCGCGAACCCCAAACTCCAGCCCCAGGAGTCAGACAAGGCAGATCATAATAATAATGGGAAGAAACAATTTGCACTTGCCTGTCTCCTGGAGAGAAGATGATGCCTGCTGCAGCAGGTGGAGTTCTCCTTTTACCCCTCCGGGAAAAAACGGCAGGCTCCTCGGGGCCACGAGGAGGAGCCGCTCGAGATGGATTGCTGACAGGCCTCGCCAAAGCATGACTCACAGCATTCCCAGCCGCGGGGAGTGACATCACAGAGGAGGACATGGCAGTCGGGGCGACGTGGGCACGAGGAGCTGACAGCGCAGCTGGAACAGATGACCCGTGGGCGGCGGCTGCGGGGATTCCCTTCTGTCGTGATGTATATGATGCGGCCAACAGGGATGCTGGGTCCCTCCGATGACCCGGAGCTGGATCCAGACGGGATTCTCGTTGGGGCTTGGTAGGAGCACGGCTATGGGGCCTACTGGCCGATGGAGTGGCGAAGGGCCCGGGAACACATGACGCTGGGACTGGGTGGGCGGCAGGCACTGGATTCCGATCCACAGGTCCCCTGCCGGGCTTTCCCTCCAGCCGACGAATCTCCACTCTCGCCAGGGAAGCTGTCCTCGCGGGAGGTGGAGGGGTTCCCAGGAGCGCCTTCTCCCTCAATGTGCGTTGTGCAAAAATCCATGGTAATCTCTTTTCCCCTACCGGAATATAGGTAAGATGGTAACTGTTATGTATTTTGGTTTACTACGGCACCCGTCGTAGTGCTTTGCTAAAAGCATTGTGGGTAACCTGTAATGTGAGAGTGTGTTGTCGTTGGCTGTGTGCTATGAGTTGCTGCTACGCTAATAAACCGTGAACATTACGTCGATGGTGATGAAAAAACTAATAGTTTTTTTTTTGTTTTTTTTTTTTTTGAATGCAAAAGATGCAATAGACTTACACAATGGTCCTCTCCGGCATACAACTAGGAACATACCGGTCGCTATGGAGGGTGAGAATATGTATGGGCACATAATCATACCATGTAGGATAACTAAATAGACGGTTATGCTGTTTCATCCCACCTAGCAACAATGCTCTGCACTGTGTGTGTTTATATATTTACATATTTATTCCATCTAGCTACAATGCTCTGCACTGGGTGTGTTTATATTTATATATCTATATATTTATTCCATCTAGCTACAATGCTCAGCACTGGGTGTGTTTATATTTATATATCTATATATTTATTCCATCTAGCTACAATGCTCCGCACTGTGTTTTTATATATCTACATATTATTCCATCTAGCTACATTGCTCCGCACTGTGTGTGTTTATATACTTGCATATTTATTCCACCTAGCTGCAATGCTCCGTACTGTGGGTGTTTATATATTTACATATTTATTCCATCTAGCTACAATGCTCTGCACTGTGTTCATATATTCATATATTTATTCCATCCAGCTACAATGCTCTGCACTGTGTGTCTGTGTGTGTGTGTGTGTGTGTATATATATATTTTATAGTAATATGTACATATGTATATTAGCTGCTCTTGCTTGCTTGTTTTTTGTTTTTTGTTTTTTTTGTTTTTTTCTTGCCTTCTGATTGTTGCTCTGAGTGTTGCTATCCCTGTGTTGTTGCAATCCTGGAATTTCCCCGTTGTGGGACTAATAAAGGCTTATCTTATCTTATCTTATCTTAAAAGCATTGTGGGTAACCTGTAATGTGAGAGTGTGTTGTCGTTGGCTGTGTGCTATGAGTTGCTGCTACGCTAATAAACCGTGAACATTACGTCGATGGTCCGAGTTATTATTGTTATATTAAGTAACGTAAAGGGTGAAAGATATAACAGTAACGGTGCACAGCCCGCTGTGCAAGGCATAGGTAATGATCGGCCGTGTCAGTGGGCATGAGACAGGCGGCTTCCGCCAGATAGCCGTCAATCTCCTCCAGCCACTCCGGGCAATAGTCACACTCGCTGTCGGGCATCTCCCTACCAAGTCCAACTACAGGAGGAAAAAACTCCACACAATAGCAAAACTCACGGAAGAAAGGCGTCTCAGTGTGGCGTCTCCGTTTAGATGTCCGTGGCAGGAGTATACTGTCATGCGGTGATCCTCGTGGATCACCATAAGACGCCAAGAGTCCACCGATGAGTTTGCAATGATGGTGATTTATTTACAAAACACGAGACACACATACAAGACTATGACCGTGACGAAAAAACACTGAACACTGAGCATGGGACCGTAAGGCTAACCCCAGCCACTTACGGTCTAAAACATGTCATGACATGAACGAGCAAAGCACGAGAATATACACACGAACCTGACCAGACCAGAACGATGAATGTCTGCCGAGGCTTAGATGATGTCTGATGATACTCCTGCAATCTAACTGCCGTCAACGTCCGCCTAATAAGGGCAAGCCCTAACAAGCAGTAATGACAGTCAGCTGGCCGACCTTGACAGCCAGGAGCCCCACCGAGCGCCTTCACAATAAGAGCCCGGTGAAGCCAGAATATAACCCACAGCTGTCAAAGCCGGCAGCGAGCTATACGTAGCCCGAGTGCGGACAAGACCGGCGCTCGGGTCACAACACAAAAGACGCAATAGACTTACACAATGGTCCCCTCTGGTATACAACTAGGAAAATACCGGTCGCTACGGAGGGTGACAATATGTATGGGTACATAATCATACCATGTAGGATAACTAAGTAGACGGTTATGCTGTTCATTCCATCTAGCTACAATGCTCCGCACTGTGTGTGTTTATATATTTATTCCATCTAGCGACAATGCTCCACACTGTTTGTGTTTATATATTCATATATTTATTCCATCTAGCTACAATGCTCCGCACTGTGTGTTTATATATTTATATTTATATGTGCATATGTATACTCGCTGCTCTTGTTTTTTCTTGTCTTCTGATTGTTGCTCTGAGTGTTGCTATATCTGTGCTGTTGCAATCCTGGAATTTCCCCATTGTGGGACTAATAAAGGCTTATCTTATCTTACTAACTCACTGGACACTTCTCTTGAGCCAGCAGATAAATTAAAAGGTATTATTTCACAAATTTATTTGCAGATCCACTCTCTTGACCCGGTTTACCTGGAGACTCTCAAAACCTCTTGAGATGCTGAACTAGGCGAAGCTATTTCAGATGACTTTTGGAGAAATGGCCTTCTTAATGTACATAGATCATCTATTTGTGCAAAGCACGGTTTAATTCAATTTAAAATCCTGCATTGCCTTCACTTCACTAAGCTTAAATTGTCAAAAATTTATAAGGACACAGATTCAATCTGTAACAGGTGCCATCAGGACCCAGCAAACCATATGCATGTGTTTTGGTCCTGCCCAAAACTGCAATTCTTTTGGGGAGAGGTTTTTAAGTTCCCGTCGAGTATTACTGGAAAACAGGTTCACCCCAATGCTTTGATAGCTTTGTTTGGGATCTCCTTAGCTGCAGTACGTTCATCAACAGAATTTGCTTTTATTGCTTTTGTCACTTTACTGGCCAGACATATAATACTTCTTAAATGGAAATCTCCTGAAGCTCCTTCACATATTCACTGGGTAAGGGAAGTTCTTATGTGCTTTAGACTAGAGAGGATCCGTCATATAGAATAGAATAGAACAGAACAGAGCAGAACAGAACAGAATAGAATAGAATAGAATAGGCGTTATTGTCATTGTACAGTTGTACAGCACAATGAAACTGTGGGTGCTCCACCCGGCGTGCAATAAAGTAAGAGAGAAGAATTTGAAAAGAACACAGCTACAGAACACACAATTAAACATACGACTGAAATAAAAATAAAAAATAAAAATATCCCATAGGTATATACACAGGTACGGTAGTGGCTTCACGGGTGGAACCATGTACAGTGCATAAGAGCGTGGAGTGCACAGCACATAAATGAGTAAAATGGCTCAAGGATTATGGAAAATATGTACAGTAGTGATTTCATGGATGGGTCCGTATACATGAAAGTGAGGAGTGCAAAGACAGATGAGTTATTGTGATAATTATCCTACGAGGATCAAACAAAAAATTTAATGAAATATGGGACCATCTTCTTCTCCATGCTGAACGACTGGATTTGTCCAGTGTGTCTGAATTTATAAAACCTTTGTCCGGACATGGCAGGCCTTTTTGGGGGGTGGGGGGTCTTGTTTGTTTATGTGTTTTTGATATTTGGGTTTATTCAGCTTGGAAAGCAATTAAAACTTTGTTTAATATTTCATAGAATTTCAATAATGCTGTATTCTTTTGTTTCAGTCCAATGATTACCTCCTCCAGGCCGCAGGCCGCAGGAGGTTATGTTTTTGCCAGCGTTTGTCTGTCTGTTTGTCTGTTTGTCTGTCTGTCTGTTGGTTAGCAAGATAACTCAAAAAGTTTTGGACGGATTTCGATGAAACTTTCAGGCGTTGTTGGAAATGGTACAAGGAAGAACTGATTAAATTTTGGGGATGATCTGGATCACCGTCTGGATACAGGAATTTTTTAAATGATTCTTTAACATTGTGAGATACGGCCATTTTCAACATGTGTGCAGGCGCAATGGAGGGCGCTGGTCGTCGTGTCTGACCAACACGAACTCCGCGTTCTTCAAAGTTTTAGGCACAAAAGCACGCGGAAAACAGTGGTGGGCCGGGCCCGGCAGCGTGCCTGTGTTTGCGCTACGCTGCAAAAGCTGAGACGGGCAGCTGTCCGGCGCGGGATTATTTGGCAGAAATTCCCCGGGCAGCCATAGGGGCTGCGCAAAAACAAGCTCTCTGCTGGGGAAGCTTCCAAATCCTCTTTTGCCGCGGAGCGCAACCCCAATATAAAACCCACGGCAACCTGTCTACCTAATTTGCATCCGTCAGTGAAGCCCTGAGTGCTGCTTTCAGTGATCTATGAAAACGCTCGCATAACCCATTGGCCTGTGGGTTTTTTTTTTTTTTTTTTTTTTTTTTTTTGTTACTTATTTGTACCCGTAGGTAGATTTGGTTTGCAGTCTGGTGACAAGCCACTGGCTGCTGGTCGCTGCGTGCGCGAGCGCCCTAAACCTACATGTTTTTTGGTATGCGGGAGGAAACCGGAGAAGTCCCGGAGTAAACCCACGCAACACGGGGAGAACATGCAAACTCCACACAGCTCACTGTTGGCCGGGGGCTGGGATCGAACCCACGATCTCATGATCCCCGCGATCCCCCCGCCGAGGGTAAACTGTGCTGCCACAGTGCTAAACCACTGCGCCACCGTGCAGCCGTGCGGGTTGTACGCGGTTGTGCGATGAATTGCCACGCCCGCAGCCTGGGAGTTTGGAGATGGAGGAGATGGACACAACAGCAACACTTGAGTTTATTACCTCCGCCAAGGAGGTAATGCTTTTACTACTGAACCACTAATCCTATCATTGTGAATCCAATTGCTAGTCATATGTTTTCATGGTCAAGGAATCTGAAAATGTACACACAAACACTGTCTGGGGGGGAACTGTGGCACTTGGCGGAGGTCTGCGCTCTCCGAGTGCTTTTCTAGTTTGGTCTGTACTGTTGAATACAATTTTTCCTATTTTTTCCTCTTTCTTCTTATGTTGTTCTGTTTAAAGTTGAAAAACTTAAAAAAAAAAAAAAGATTTCTGTAAAATTACCAGGTGAACAACATTGAGTCAAACAATTTACTGTATTCTCTTATCCCACCAATGCCTGTAATAGAACCAATGAGTGCAGCCACTTGCTCCTCTGCCAGGTTCAATGTCTGCCCACCTTTTTTTTTTTTTTACCTCAATAGAAAGAATTGTGATTATATAGATAATATTGCCAAGGCTGCACAATTTACTGTATATCACCGCTGTATATATTTAACTTGTATATATTATAACCCTCAGCTGGAGCTCATGCCCAGCTGTTGCGCATCACATATCTTGTTCTGGCCGTAGTTCCTCTTGCCTTTAATGCCACTTTTGAGGTTGCCAACACAACTTTATTATTTTTAACTTTTCTTACAGAATTGTCAATTTCCTCTTCGGATGAGGGTTTGTTTTGTTTTTTTTTTTGCCATCTTAACGTGCTTTCACACCTAAATTTGTTTACTTTGGTCAGAATCAGTTGATAAGTTTGTTACTTTGTATAATTTTCTCCTTGTTTCAGTTCTTTTCACACAGGCAAAAATTCAAGCAGACCAAACTGCATCATGTTAAATCCCGCGAGACTTACGTCAGAAGGTTCTCTGTTCTTATTGGTCAGATTTTTTTTACCACAAGAACAGGAAAGGTACAGGTAAATACAGGAAGTAGGATGACTACTGTGCATTTATGCATTTCTGGGGAGAAAATAATACAAATCGTAGTGTAATTTACAACAGGTTTCATCACCTTTGTTATTGTTCATTACATTACTTGCATATACCACTTTCGGCAAATTATACAGTTTGAAAATGAAACGCAGCTATGGATGGAAAATAACATGTTAATGTTCATTAATCCTCCAGAACTGTGACATGCTCAGCCACAGATATTTTCGAAGATCCATCAGGTATGTACAGTGACATAAAATGTTTTTGTTTACCACTGGTCCTGTTTTAGTGCAGTCCCTTTCTCACCTGCAGGACTGCACCAGAGTTCACCATTTGATACAAATCGAGACCACCTCTTTCATTTCAATGGGGAATTTTTTTGATTTAAGGTCCTATATGTGGAAGTAGAGGGGGCGTGACTTAGGCTGTCCATTGCACTTGCCTCAGAGTGCTTTTGTTATAATTACAATTAGTTCACGTTTTGGTATAAAAATGCATTTTTAAAATAAATGGCAAAAATAGGCTTACAGATTTGTTGATTTAAGTCTTGAGTTGGATTCTCTTGGATCAATTGTTTACTCTAAACAAAGCATCCGGGGGGGGGGGGGGGGGGCTTATTTCTATCTTTTAAATGGAGGCCAGCAAAGACCCAACAGATTTACAGCATTTTGTGTTGCTTAAACAATAACACACCCTGGATTTTAAAAGAAGTCCCTGAAGATGAACTTGTTGAACACTCTTCAAAGCACCATGGTTTGGGTGGGTGGGGTGGCTAAGTGATGGAAGATGGATTAGAGTCTGGATTATTTTGCCAGGAGTCAGGTGTGGGACAGAGGGGGGTGTCAGGCAGTGGAGTTGGTGCATTGGCTCCGGGGTGATGGGGGGTTCAGGCTCACTTCCAAACCCTGCCTGAAGTCAGTGCTGGGCTGGGCTGCTGTGTGTGCGTGTGTGTGTGCATGTCTTGGGTTGGGGGTGTGGGGTGGGGATTACACTGTCACACTGTTCATACTGTTTATGCATACCAGGCCACTGTGAGTGCCTCTTTGTCGCATAAGTGTTTACTTGGATTTATTTTGGGAGAATTCCACATGACTAGGACAGGGATCTCTATAAATTATGGAATAGAGCGCTTTGTGTAATGATAACTTCTGTCAGTTAGTCAGGCAGTGTGACAGTGTTTTTAAGAGCGTGTAAATACAGGGGTGGTGAAAGAGGGAGAGGGGCGTCTGCGTGTTGAAAGGTGCTGCAGACGTTGCTCTTAATTTAGTCTCCGCAGAAGAACAATAGCAATACTTTAAAGTGAGTCGTAGGTTCTATATTACTACACGTTTATGCTTATATTGCGAGATGTTGCATCAATTACTATCAAAAGAGCCATTTTCTAATAAATATAAGTCAAAAGATCTGTACAGACTCACAATCCATATTACCTTAAAATAAAGGGAAAACAGCCAGTTTTCACACACACACACGCACACACACACACACACACAGAGTGGGGTGAAAAAGTGTTTGCCCCCTTCCTGATTTCTCAATTTTTTGTATGTTTGTCACATTTAAATGTTTCAGATCCATCCATCTTCTTCTGCTTAATCCTTTTCAGGTCGCGGGGGGGCTGGAGCCTATCCCAGCATCTTTGGGCGAGAGGCAGGGTACACCCTGGACAGATCGCCAGTCCATCGCAGGGCCAACACAGAGAGACAGACAACCATTCACTCTCACAGTCACACCTAAGAACAATTTAGAATCCCCAGTTTGATGCCAGTTAACCTAACTTGCATGTTTTTGGTATGTGGGAGGAAACCGGAGAAATCCCAGAGTAAACCCATGCAAACTCCACACAGATCACTGCTAGTTGGAGGCTGGGATCGAACCCATGTTTCAGATCATCAAACTAATTTAAATATTAGACAAAGATAACACAAGTAAACACAAAATGCAGTTTTTAAATGAAGGTGTTTATTATTAAGGGTAAAAAAATCCAAACCTACATGGCCCTGTGTGAAAAAGTAATTGCCCCCTAAACCTAATAACTGGTTGGGTCACCCTTAGCAGTGACAATTGCAATCAAGCATTTGTGATAACTGGCAAGGAGTTTTTTACAGCGTTGTGGAGGAATTTTGGCCCACTCATCTTTGCAGAATTGTTGTAATTCAGCCACATTGGAGGGTTTTCAAGCATGAACCGCCTTTTTAAGGTCATGCCACAGCATCTCAATAGGATTCAGGTCAGGACTTTGACTAGGTCACTCCGAAGTCTGCTTTTTTTTTTTCTTAAGCCATTCAGAGGTGGACTTGCTGGTGTGTTTTGGATCATTGTCCTGCTGCAGAACCCAAGAGCGCTTCAGCTTGAGGTCACAAACAGATGGCCAGACATTCTCCTTCAGGATTTCTTGGTAGACAGCAGAATTCATGGTTCCATTTACTACAGCAAGTCTTCCAGGTCCCGAAGCAGCAAAACAGCCACAGACCATCACACTACCACCACCATATTTTACTGTTGGTATGATGTTCCTTTTGTGAAATGCTGTTACTTTTACATCAGCTGTATTGGACACACACACCTTCCAAAAAGTTCAACTTTTGTCTCATCAGTCCACAGAGTATTTTCCCAAAAGTCTTGGGGATCATCAAGATGTTTTCTGGCAAAACTGAGACGAGCCTTTATGTTCTTTTTGCTCAGCAATGGTTTTGGTCTCTGAACTCTGCCATGCAGGCCATTTTTGCCCAGTCTCTTTCTTATGGTGGAGTCATGAACACTGACCTTAACTGAGGCAAGTGAGGCCTGCAGTTCTTTGGATGTTGTTGTGGGGTCTTTTGTGACCCCTTGGATGAGCCGTCACTGCACTCTTGGGGTAATTTTAGTCCGCTGGCCACTCCTGGGAACGTTCACTACTGTTCCATGTTTTCACCATTTGTGGATAATGGCTCTCACTGTGGTTCGCTGGAGTCCCAAAGTTTTACAAATGGCTTCATAACCTTTTCCAAACAGATAGATCTCAATAACTTTGTTTCTCATTTGTTCCTGAATTTCTTTGGATGGTAGCATGATGTCTAGCTTTTGAGGATCTTTTGGACTACTTCACTTTGTCAGGCAGGTCCTATTTAAGTGATTTCTTGATTGAGAACAGGTGTGGCAGAAATCAGGCTTGGGTGTGGCTAGAGAAATTGGATGGGGGGTGATCATTTTTTCACACAGGGCCATGTAGGTTTGGATTCTTTTTTACCCTTAATAATAAACACCTTCATTTAAAAACTGCATTTTGTGTTTACTTGTGTTATTTTTGTTTGATGATCTGAAACATTTAAATATGACAAACATACAAAAAAATGAGAAATCAGGAAAGGGGCAAACACTTTTTCACACCACTCTGCGTGTGTGTGTGTGTGTGTGTGTGTGTGTGTGTGTGTGTGTGTGTGTGTGTGTGTGTGTGTGAACATTAATAACATATGGCAGTGCAAAACTGCCACAGAGGAGGGGAAAAAAATCTTAACTATTTCTTGTTATAAAGAGATGCTGGTCATATAATAATTAGATTGTTTTGTTGTTAATGAGAAAACTTTTCAATATAAAGAGATAGCTTCATGAATATAACAAAAAAAAATTCCCGTAAATATGAGAAAGGTTTTTGTTAAAATGAGATAATATACTGATGTTTTCCTCTGATGTTTGAGCTGGATCTGTAAGGATGGGGAGGCACTAAATTTTTTTTAAATTTAAAACCAAACGATTTTGCTGCTCCAAGCATCTCTTATGAGCAGATCTGAGAAATAATACAACTGTTGTCTAGTTGATACTACCAAGAACGTGACCACGAAGTCTGGTTTTCAAATGTTTAAGCTGTGAATTAGTTGACACGTACAGTATGACCAGGTTTCCGCGTCAGTGAGCCCATGACGCAGAAACCTGTCCCTGTGTTTAATTTGATAAACAAAATTTGCCCAGCCTGGTCTCAGGTTTGCGTGTAATATGCTGCCATTCAGTCAGGGCCCTTCTGTCACTGGTCAGATGTGGAGAGAGTCAAATTGAAGGAGCACTGTTTTTCTTTTTTTTTTATTTACCAGTTACATCAGCGTAAGCATTGGCAAACACCATTATACATACCTTCAGAATAAAGGCACAAGAGGTTTTGGTTCCTATTGGTACTCATTGAGCTGGTTGGTTCTGCTATAGTACTAAAGTTCTGGAACACTCAGAAAGGTTAAGAAAAAGCTAAATAAAGTTAAACAGGACACATCACCTCACTGACCTCTTATCACCGTTTCAAAGTAGAGGCACCACAAAGGTTTTGCTACTACAAGTGTGTCGGGTGAGTGTATCAATAGCTGATAAGGATTTAGAAATCATTAAAAGGCCTGTCTGCAGCTGTGAAATGACGGGAAACAGATCGGCTGCAGAGTCCTCTGTTCTGTAAAAGCTTTGTTATCCTGGCACCAAAAAATTGTTTGATTTGAACGTCCTGAAGTCCAAGTAAAAATTTGTGGTTGCCTCCAGTACTGGAACCCCTGGTGTTTTAGGTCGATATCATGTGTTGGGGGATCAAACTACACACACACACACACACACACACACACACACACACACACACACACACCTGAGGTAAAAGGGAGGTTGGAATGTAAAGTGGTGGGGTTGAGAGAGGTATATGCAGGGTTTCAGAGTTATCCAGTTATCATAGAATGAGGTTGCAGCGGGAAGGGAAAATCATCTTGATTTTTACTGGCAAGCACTTGAAATGAGAAGCTACAGCTGTGGATAATTCACTGTGAAAGGAATTAGTTCTGCAATGAAAGGGGTTGACTTGGATTTGTGTGAATACCATCTGTAGATATGAAATAAACGTTTAATGTGTTTGCAGCATACAATGAGATGTGCACCCGTCTCAGTTTTGTTGCTGAGCATTTAGATGGAGCGCCAAACAGATGATAATTAGAGCTAATTAAGGTGACTTCGTTCAAGTACAACAACCCCATCTAGTGGCTCTTGCAGTGTGAGTCCATGTGTGATGATGGAATCTTATTTTAGATCATAGGCAAATGCTGCCAAATTTAAAGTGGGCCAGACAGTTTACACCTTGCATTTAAACAGATATAAACAAATTGCCATGTGTTTGATTTCTGAGATTAAAAAAACACAAACAAATCCAAAAGATTAGTACATTTATTTATTCAGCTCTAAACACTGAAGAAAAGTCTGGTATGTGCTAAAGAAATTTCTATATAATTATATAAATATAATATAATTTCACAAAACATCATTTAACATCATTGCAAATTATGTTCATTGTCAAAATATGAGAAATCATTAATGAGAAAAAGCCACAAATTTGTAAGAAAAAAGCCAAATGTAGGGGGAAAAACACAAATTAACAAGGAATTAGTCTCAAATTGATAAAAAAAAAAAAGTTAAAATGAATGAGAATGAGGAAAAAAATACCACACAAAATGAATATATTTTCCCCAGAAACTGTCAATCTTTTCTTTCCAAATTTGTTATATTTTTAGCATATTCTGCTTTTCTTATAAATTCAGATTTTTCTTTGTTAAAGTTGTTAATATTTTCAGCTAAAATTGTAGCCTTTTTCATTATAAATTTGTGGGGTTTCTTTCTAAAATTTTGTCAGCGTTTTATTTTAAATTTTGAGTGTTTTCCTCATAAGTAACATTTTTTTCTAAATTTGTGATAATGTTTGGCATAATTTTCTGCTTTTTCCATAAACTTGCCTCTGTATTTTTTTCTAAATTTGTTACCTTTCTTGGGTAAAATTGCAGACTTTTTGACATAAATTTGTTATTTGTCTCACAAAACTTATCACTTTTTCCAGTGAAAGTGTGATTTTTTCCTTTGGGAGGGGGATGATTTGTGGGGGCGCATTCTGAATAAAATCACACATTTTCCTCTAAATTTGTGATTTTAATTTTTGCTTACAATTCTGTGATATTTCTTCTTATGAATGTCCAACCTTTTTCATTAAAATTTGTGGCTTCTTTTCTTAGAAATTTGTGAGTTTGTTTTTTTTTTAATCTAAAGATCACAAAGCCACTGGCTATGTGTCAGAGAGCCACATGTGGCTTCAGAGCCACATGTTGCAGACCTCTGCTCTATGTGTAAGAAAGGTTCAAGCAGCAGAGCCTTTTCTCCAGTTTCAAAACAATTAAACTACACACACACATCTAAAAAGTCTCACCTCAATTCTGTGCTCTAGGGGGTCCTCCTTTATTGAACAACCTTTAATTCTAGCTATCTTTGGAGTAATGCCTTTGTGTTTAGTCTGAGAAAGAAAGGCGCTGTCTGCAGAGCGGGATCAGACAGAAGAGTTCAGCCCCGGTGCTTTGTTACTGAACTCCTCTCAAGGGAGCACAAAGCAGAGCACATTGTTGCGGTTTCTTTTCCGTTACATCAGATAGACACCCCCCTTTTTTCTTTTTCTGTGTCTGGGAGGCTGGGCCTGCAACTCCTGAAACCCACTTGCAGGATGAGCAATAAGACAAAAACATGAAATGGTAGTCATTCAAATTACACTACATACAACCCCAATTCCGATGAAGTTGGACGTTGTGTAAAAACGTAAATAAAAACACAATACAATGATTTAAAAATCCTTTTCAACCTATATTCAGCTGAATACACTACAAAGAGAAGATATTTAGGGGCAGATTTACTAACGTGCTGCGCCATCGCAGAACCCTGTTTTGGCAGTAAAAAACTACTGTCTTGATTTATTAATGGGTGCAGGGCAAAGTTAGTGGTGGAAAGGCGTGGACTACGTTAATTTTGCGCCTGGCCTCATTGCATATGTATTTGTAGGAGTTGTCTTGTCAAAGCGCAAATTTGGGGGAGGAAAGTATATAAATGCCTGGCGCAAGGTGATTTACTAAGGTTTGCGGTTGTTGATCTGCTAATTATGGTAGGGTTTAATGCCCCAAAAAAGCATGTCTGAATTCATTTGTGCAGTCCCTCCAGGATTTCACAGGATGTTTTTATGATTGTTGTGGCCCAAAAAGCCTGAATTCGTGGAAGCTTTTTGAAAAAGTTATGATAAAAGTTGTGATATTTTGAGAGGGGTTTTTTTGCACTAAAAGTTGTAGGAAGAATTGCAAATTTTAAAGTAGATAGGTTTTTTTTCCAATTTACTGCCGTGATATTAGGGTGTATGGAGTGTCAGGAAGGGATAGTACCTCTGATGGGGCAACAGTCCCACCTCCGGGTGGTCAGTCTGCTTTGGTTCCCACTTGGCACTCAGCTCTCACCTGTGGCTCCAAATAGCTGTTTGCATGCAACAGCGGTCACACCCCGGTAAACCACTTCGACTGGCAGACGAAATCAGATGAGGGTAGCCGACGGGTTTGAAACCCTCGGTGAGGTAGGGCTTGTCTACCTACGCATGCGTAGACTGGACCTGGTGGACTGTGCAGAGGAAACCACCAGACTGGCTCAACGGGCAGGAAGGCAGACCCAGCAAAGTGTTGTGGAGTGCAGCTAGGGCACAGTGAGACACATAGGACACTGCCGGCCATCCACTGCATCCTAACCTATCTCCAGCCATCTTGACTACGTCTTGCCACTGGCTCTAGATAGGCTGGGACAAGACAGTGAGGCTGACGACCCTGTGCAACTCTCCCTTACTTAAATCAAATTCACGCACAAGTGAAGACACCCCCCCCCCCCCCCCAATTTTCACACACAGGCGGCCCAGGGCATAGGGTTGCTCTCTACTGGACCGAAGCAGCAGTGAAGTTCGGCAGCCCCCTGGGTGTTTGAGCAGCTCTCTTTAGGATTCGCTCTGCTCACCTTCATGGCCTGAGGAAGGGGCTAGAAAAGGTGCCCTAAGCATAGACTGCTTCACTACATCCTGGCCAGCAAGCCACAGCTGGTGGCGATCCCACCCTAGCGGTTGAAATTCTCAGAAGAAATCAACTAAGGTGACATCACTCACTACTGGCACTTGGAATGTACGAATGCTCATGGACAGCTCCAAAGCGGACAGACCTTAGAGATGGACAGCACTTGTCGCAAAAGAACTCAGCAGGTACAACATCCACATGGCAGCTCTAAGCAAGACCAGGATTGCAGACAAAGGTCAGCTGACAGAAGTCAAAGCCGGCTACACCTTTTTCTGGAGCAACCGAGGCAGCACAGGATGCCGTGAAGTATGAGTAGGTTTTGCTATCAGATCCAATCTGATCAGCAAGCTTACCAGCCTCCCCAAAGGAACCAGCAACCACCTCATGACCCTGCGGCTCCCCCTCCGAGGAAAATGCCATGCCACATTCATCAGTGCATATGCCCCCACCATGGCAAACCCAGTGAGATCAAAGACAAGTTTTACGAGGACTTAGAGACTCTCACTGATGGTGTACTGAAGGAGTATGAACTCGTTGTTCTTGGAGACTTTAACACCAGAGTTGGTACAGACTACCAGAGAAGGGAGGGAGTCCTTGGGAAAAATGGAGTTGGAAAGTGCAACAGCACCGGTCTTCTCCTGTTGAAGACGTGGACCTCTCATGACCTTCTGATCACTAATACCATCTACCGCTTGCCTAATCACAACAAGACCTCCTGGATGCATCCACGCAGCAAGCATTGGCATCTGATCGATTACATCATTGTAAGAAGGAGAGAAAGGCAGGACGTTAGAGTGACGAAGGCGATGTGTGGCGCAGACGGCTGGACGGATCACAGACTCATTCTCTCAAAGCTCAACATGCACATCCAGCCCAAACGGCATCCACAGGGGAAAAAGGCAAACAAGTGACTCAATGTCAGCAAGCTGGAACAGCACTTGGTGTGACAGAACCTCAGTGAGGACCTGGACAGCAAGCTTAGTCAGCTCAACCTTGGGGCGTACGGAGCAGAAGAAGACTGGACAGCTTTCAGAGACATGGGGTACGACTCCTCACTCACTCATCTGGGCCAGAACACGCACAAACACCAAGACTGGTTCAATGAAAATGATGAGGACATCCAAAAGCTGCTTGGCAAGAAGTGTGAAGCCCACAGAGCGTACCAGCAAGAAAGCAGATCTGCCTCTAAAAGGCAACCTTCAACTCTATCAAGAGAAAGGTGCAGGCAAAGCTCAGAGAGATGCAGGACTTCTGGCTCAGCAAAAGGGCAGATGAAATACAGCAGTATGCTGACGGCAACAACTCCAAATGCTTCTACGATGCCATCTACGGGCCTCAGTCTTTTGGAACATTACCACTGCTCAGTGTTGACGGGTCCAATGTCCTCACTGACAAGAACGCAATCCTGGAAAGATGGGCAGAACATTTCAGCAGCGTCCTGAACAGACCATCATCTATCCATGCAGAAGCCATCACTTGCATGCCCCAAGTAGAGGTGAACACATGTAACAATATTTAATAGAATATAGTGTAATAAGGTACAGGAATTATTTATGTTATTTAGAAGTGGGTGTGCATGGGGACTGAGGGTTAACCAGTCACCACAACACTCACTAAATAAGAGAGAAAAGCACTCGTAAATAAGGGGCACCAGTTCCAGAAGAACAAACTATTAATTAATTAATTTCTCTACCTTCAATCACTTAATGAATCAGTCTCAAACATTGAGTTCTTTACTGCTGTGACCCAGAAAAGCGTATATGCAAAGGAAAACACTTCAACTTCTCTCGTTTAGAAGTTTATTAAATGAAACTCGTTCAGGTTACATAACATTGCATTCAAATGATTTGTAAGCAGGTTCAAAATAATCAACAGTGGTCAGATATCACATCAGCTGTTAATAGATTCCTGAGCATAAAAGCTACAGTTAAACCTTTGTGGAACCAAGAGGAAACCAAATTTTATATTTCAACTGTAATGCAATGGAACAAAATCATACATAAAATTGAACGCAATTTTATGGGGAAAAATTACATAAGCTGATTATCTGAAAAAGGAAACTTCTGAATTAATCTACAAAAATGAACGGAGGTTACTGAAAAGATAATATGAATTTCCTTCAGCATGCATATAACTTCTCTTTATGGCTGGTGGACTAATTATGCCATGAAATATTGGTTATATTCAATTATAATTTTGGACATCACATTTATCCCAGCAGATAGGAAATGCAAGGGTGGCTTACTCATACAGCTGAGTCAGAAGATTTCCAGCGGTGATCGTGAAATGCCAGTCAGTAGTGAATAGGGAAGGTGGTTGCCAGCTGTCCTTCAGATGGTTACAGCTGTGAGGTCCGAGACTCTGCTGGGAGCGTCGATGGGGCATGCGGCGAGGAGCCGGTGAGAGTGAGGCTGTCTCCGGAGCAAGCGTGACGTCTTTGCGGCAACCAGTCCGAAATTTAAGATGTCCACGGCCCACAGGACAGCTAAAGGCTGGAGGAAAAGTGCATTTAGGCAGCTTCACCCACCAACTCCTGGTTTCTTAATGCTGTGATACGTAGGTGAGGTAGGTGAAGATTAAAGGTCCAAAAATCTCTATCAGTCCACTTTGAAGGCAAGAAAAATTAAAAGTCCACTTTAATGGCAGGAAAAGTCAAAAAGTCCAGGAAAAATGTTTAAATAGGACAAGCATGGCTTCTGCGGCAAGAAAAGGGGTTGAGAGTTTGACTGTCATTTAGAGGTGAGCTCACAGGAAAAGGATGGTTTCCCCTCAGCTGCCAGAAAAACAGGCAAAAGCTTACAAAAGATGATTTAAGAAAACTAGCACTGGACCTGACAAGGTTCAGACACACAAAAACAAAAGACTTCTTAAAAACTCTCAGAACTTGAACAGACACACAGAACTGACTAGACTGGTCTGCCAGGGTGGCTCTGTTTGCATTTAACTGAAATGTGCTGCTGGATCATAAACATATGACTGGCAGCAAGACGGACCAATTATCTTCCATAAAAAGGAGTTTGAATGGGCTTTTGTCCAATGAGGGAACAGTTCTTTGTCTGTGAACAACCAATAAATGAAAGGGAGGGACGTCAATTAATTTTATATACTTAATATAACATCTATTCTAACTTCAGTGACTCAAGACCAGTATTCAGTGACCAGGTACTTTTTATAAACGTGTCCTTAATAATTGACACATATCAGAATAAGATTAATCGGCATTCCAACATGCAATCACAATTAAATCAAGAATTACTAACTAACTACTAACTAACCTGCGCTTATATAGCGCTTTTCTAGTCACAAAGACCACTCAAAGCGCTTTCACTAGCACTAACCCTCTATTCTAAGGGCCTATAGGAGACAGATATCTAGGGACAATTTAGAACAACCAATTAACCTAACATGCATGTCTTTGGATTGTGGGAGGAAACCGGAGCCCCCGGAGTAAACCCACGCAGCACAGGGAGAACATGCAAACTCCACACAGAAAGGTTCCAACCCCTGCCAGCCTGGGGAGTCGAACCTGGAACCTTCTAGCTGTAAGGCAACAGTGCTAACCACTGCACCACCGTGCTGCCTGTGAAGAACGCGGAGTTTGTGTTCGTCAGGCACAATGCCCACCGCCCTCCATTGCACCCACCCTATGATGGCCCGTTCAGAGTGCTGGAAACAGGGGACAAGCATTTTTTGTTAGACTTGGGGGGTTGTCGGGAGAAAATATGCATAGACAGACTTAAGCCCGCCTTTGTAGTGGCGGACGAGCAAGTGCTGCTGGCTCGGGCCCCTCGGCGTGGAAGACCCCCACTGAGAACTCCCCAGGCAAACGATTTACCAGGACAGCCACACAGCCAAAGCGGAGTCCCCCCTCCCCTCGCCATGGCCCACCCGCAGTCAGACACGCTTCCAGCAGCCCCCCGCCGGCACAGAAACCCCCGTTACAGCAGATATGGGAGGAGACTGAAGCCCAAAAGGCATGAGGACTGAAACTCTGTCTTGGGGGTGGTGGTGTAGAGACTTGGGTGAGTCAGCAGACAGCGTCTCAGTCAGGATGCAGAGGTTAAACATAGGAGGACAATAGTCAGGGACATCATGGGGAGTTGGCAGGAAGAAGGAGTCGGGGGGTTTAAGGGAAATGTATTGTGATGTTAAATGTCATGCAATGTGATGTGAAATGTCATGCAGATGTGAGATGAGCGGTTGGGATAAAAGGAGAAACCGTGCTTGGTTGTTTCATTCTTTTTCTGTGTATGACTGATGAGAGAGTGTAATAAACTTCGTCTGTTCGTAAACCTGCCTCCTCATTTCACACACTCTCCACACTGGTGGAGACTTGGGTGAGTCAGCAGACAGCGTCTCAGTCAGGATGCAGAGGGTAAACAGAGGTGGACCATAGTCAGGGAGATCATGGGAAGTTGGCAGGAAGAAGGAGTCGGGGGGTTTAAGGGCGGATGTAATGTGATGTTAAATGTCATGCAGTGTGATGTGAAATGTCATGCAGATGTGAGATGAGCGTTTGGGATAAAAGGAGAAACCGTGTGGAGGAAAAAATAAGTGCAGGCGGACACAGCAAGCCGAAGTTTAAAGGTGTTTTATTCCTCCATCACGAGGCTCACCCAGCGCTCTGGCTGTGCGCTGAGAGTGAGCCCTGAGTCGTTGTCTAAGAGTGATAACTAAGTGCGATAGTGAGGCATGTACAGTCAGCTCTTTTATACAGTGATACAGACAGAGAATGCATGGCACATTAGCATATCAATCAAGTGAGAATGAATGGTACATTTACATAACAGTCACACATATCACTTGCTTGCTTACTGGCGCCGGAATTCCTCTCTTTGCTCCGGGGCTGTAGGACAAAAGAGAATGCAAGGCACCTTTACATATTGATATCAGTCCATACATGTCATTGTTCTGTTTCCTGCTCAAGCTGAGTGCTTTGACTGTCCCAGTAGAAAAAGAAAAATTAATGAATTATTGCAAACCACTATTGTCCATCACAAGGGCGATTATCTTCACAGTGTCCAGTTATCCTGAGGAATGTAAACTTGAAAAAGTGTTAATGTTCAGTCAGAAATAAAGTTCCAGATTTTGAAATTAATGAAACATATACCGTAGATGTCCACTAGGAGGTACTGTTGAGCTGTAGATAATTTTTTTAAGTGACCTGAACATGCCCCCCAGGATCTGGCATGCAAAAAGGGAGACAGTTTGAGTGTTATGGAGCTTCTGGGATAATGCCCAAAAAGGGAATCAACCATATACCTGTCAGCTTAACGAGTTTATGACTTTTTAAGAGTATCAGTTCCTGGTACGAAGGAAGCGTGAGAGAATTTTATGACGTACTTTAATCCTGTAAAAGCAAGTCCTTATCGGGTTTCTCTACAAAAGGAAATTGTTTCCACTGGGGTTCTGAGGATGAAGAAAAACAGCAATTCTTGACCAGATCTTGAGTGAGAGTTTCTTTAAGATGAAGAGTGATTTCCTGAATTAGCCTGAGGAGAGCTGATGCTACACACGTCTCTGGCAGAACCTCCAACGGAATCAGAAGTCCAAAAAGCAATCAAACTCCTTTTGAACGGCTGAAATCTGCAAGACAGGAGGACCAGTTCTAATACAGAAACACACCAAGCTCTTTCAGACCATGTGGCAGCAGGAAGTTATCCTCCAGAAGCTCAAGGAAGCCTCCATTATCCATCTTTACAAGAGAAAAGGAAACAGGCAGTCCTGCGACAACCACCATGGGATCTCTCTCCTCACCATCGCAGGCAAGATCCCCGCAAGAGTCCTTCTCAACACCTCATTCAGCACATGGAGGGTGGTCACCTGCCGGGGAGCCAGTGTGGCTTCAGGGAGGGTCGTGGAACTGCTGACATGATCTTAACCGCACGTCAAATTCAGGAGAAATGTCAAGAGCAGAACAGGGACCTCTACACAACATTTGTAGATCTGACCAAGGCTTTTGACACTGTCAGTCGTGAGGGGCTGTGGAAGATCATGGCGAAGTTCAGCTTCCCGGACAAGTTCATCAGCATGGTGCACCAGTTCCATGATGCATGCTTGCTCGAGTACTGGACAATGGAGACTCCTGCAAAGCTTTCCCAGTCACCAATGGGGTCAAGCAGGGCTGTGTACTCGCGCCCACACTTTTCAGCATGATGTTCACAGCCATGCTGTCTGATGCCTTCTGCGACGATGAAGAAAGTGCCATCAGGATCAGGTACAGGATGGACGGCAGGTTCTTCAACCTGCGGAGGCTCCAAGCCAAAACTAAGGTGGAAGGGGACTCAGTGCGTAACTTCCTCTTCACAGACGACTTCGCACTCAATGCCGCTACAGAGGCCCAGATGCAGCAGAGCATGAACGGCTTCTCCACTGCTTGCAACAACTTTGGGCTCACAGTCAGTGCGAAGAAAACCGATGTCCTGCACCAACCCACACCGCAGAAGACTTACGTGAAACCAGCCATCACTGTCAATGGGGAGACCCTCAAGGCTGTCGACAAGTTCACGTACCTCGGCAGCACATTCTCCAGGTCTGTCAACATCGACGACGAGGTCAATTCGTGCATTGCCAAGACAAGCTCAGCATTCGAACGGCTACGTGCAACAGTGCGGGGAAGGAGAGGCATCAGGCTGACCACAAAACTGAAGGTGTACAAGGCAGTTGTCCTGCCTTTCCTACTGTACGCCTGTGAGACCTGGATAGTCTCTGAGAGCCATGCCAGAAAGCTAAACCGCTTCCACCTGAACTGCCTCAGAAAGCTCCTGAAGATCACCTGGCAGGACAAAATCCCTGACACAGAGGTCCTCTCCCGAGCTGAGCTGCCTAGCATCCACACCCTGCTCAAGAGAGCCCAGAGTAGGTGGGCTGGCCACCTTGTTCGTATGCCTGACTCACGCCTACCAAAGAGACTGTTCTACGGTGAACTAGCAGAGGGCAAGCACTCACAAGGTGGTCAGAAGAAGCGCTACAAAGACACTCTAAAGGCCTCACTGAAGAGCTTTGACATCAGTCCTGACACCTGGGAGATCCCAGCGCTAGACCGACCAGACTGGAGTAGCTGTACCAGCAAAGGTGCTGCCTCCTTTGAGCTGAACAGGATTGCCAAGGCCCAGAGAAAATGTGAGCATCACAAGTCCAGAGCCACCCCTGTATTTTCTGCCTGCGTAGACCACCTGTGCCCGACCTGTGGCAGAGCCTTCCGTGCCCGCATCGGACTGATCAGCCACAGCCGGACACACCGCACCCAGTCCTCTTCCCTGTGATGTCCTTAGTCATCATCGAGAACGACTGATGAACAACAACAACAACAACAACAACAAGAAAAGCACAGGATTGTCAAAAATTTCCTATTAAACAGTGATTTGTAAATTAAGCAGAAACTTCTGCTATACAGAGAAACTCTTTTGTGCAACAGCAAATAGACTTTAACACAATATCCATTACAACAGCTAAATTGCATTGAATGCATGTTAAAGAGTACAGATTTGAAAATTATTGGCAGCACCTTCATTTGAAAACTCCCTACGGTCACCTGGTTGGGGACCGTAGTGGGGAGCGGAGGGAAAAAAATAAATAATTTATTCTGTTGCTCTGTATTATCTATCAGAGTCTGTGTTTTTCTGAAAAAAAAAAAATACACACAATATTCTTTCTCTTTCCATGCCTAACTCCTACCTGTCTATATGCTGTGAGTCTTGACACACACCTGTCTCATCAGACACTCATCTTTCAATTATGGGGGGATGTCTGTGTCCAGACAAGAGATTCACAGTTTTAAAGCTCATTGACAAGATGTAGTTATGATTTTACCTCTAAAGATGTATAAAATGTTCAAACACTGGTTGTCGTGATAGGCCGAATCTCAATCACCTCCCTAAAAACTCAAGCCCTGAGCCCTTGTAGACTTTGGTGACCGCCAACAGTAGTGCTCGAATCTGCCATTCTGCAAGGGGATGAAGTGACTCAAAATGGCAGAAATGAGACACACTTCACTTTACCTTGGCAACACTAGAAGTTTTTTTTTCAGTGAACTTTGTTGAAAGAATTAGGAAACAAAAATAATGTATATAATAGTGTATATATAAATCATCACAAAAAATAGGACAGAATAAAACAAATAATGTTGTATTAACAAAGGATTTAAAAAATGATCCTGAAAGTTCAGGTTGTAAGGGCTGTGTAACGAAATTACTGTTTAAAAATTCAGTAATGCGTTACAGTTACTGAAATTTGATCAGATGCATTACTCGCGCTACTCGTTTAATTAATATGGATAGATATTTTTAGCGCAAATAAATACAAACTGACCTTACGTAGCTGACACAGCCATCAGTCAAGAGGCTGTTCACTGCTGCAGCCAGCAGCCACAAATGGAGCTTGCTCCTGCTGGGAAAAGATGAAGCTACTTTGTTTTTCTGGAAATAGACAAATTATTTTTCTTTTGTCGCGGTTAAGGACAAAAGCATACAGCCGTGGACAAAATTGTTGCTACCCCTATGTTAATGAAAGAAAAACCCACAATGGTCACAGAAATAACTTGAATCTGACAAAAGTGGTAATAAATAAAAATTCTACGAAAATTAACCAGTGAAAATCAGACAATGCTTTTGAATTGTGGTTCAACAGAATTACTTTAAAAAACAAACTCATGAAACAGGCCTGGACAAAAATGATGGTACCCTTAGAAAAGATTGGAAATAATGTGACCATAGGGACATGTTCAACCAAGATGTGTCCTCTAATTAACACCACAGGTGTCTACAAACTTATAATCAGTCAGTCAACCTATTTAAAGGGTGACAAGTAGTCACTGTGCTGTTTGGTGACATGGTGTGTACCACACTAAACATGGACCAGAGAAAGCAAAGGAGAAAGTTGTCTCAGGAGATTAGAAAAAAAAAAATTATAGACAAGCATGTTAAAGGTAAAGGCTATAAGACCATCTCCAAGCAGCTTGATGTTCCTGTGACTACAGTTGCACATATTATTCAGAAATTTAAGATCCACGGAACTGTAGCCAACCTCCATGGACATGGCCGCAGGAGGAGATGGATAATACGAATGGTAACAAAAGACCCCAGAACAACCTCTAAACGCATTCATGGTGAACTCCAAGGTCAAGGTACATCAGTGTCAGATCGCACCATCCGTCATTGTTTGAGCCAAAGTGGACTTCATGGGAGACGACCAAGGAGGACACCACTGTTGAAAACAAATCATAAAAAAGCCAGACTGGAATTTGCCAAACTGCATGTTGTCAAGCCACAAAGCTTCTGGGAGAATGTCCTATGGACAGACAAGACAAAACTGCAACTTTTTGGCAAGGCACATCAGCTCTATGTTCACAGACGCAAAAATGAAGCATACCAAGAAAAGAACACTGTCCCTACTGTGAAACATGGAGGAGGTTCTGTTATGTTCTGGGGCTGCTTTGCTGCATCTGGCACAGGGTGTCTTGAATCTCTGCAGGGTACAATGAAATCTCAAGACTATCAAGGTATTCTAGAGAGAAATGTGCTGCTCAGTGTCAGACAGCTTGGTCTCAGTCACAGGTCATGGGTCTTGCAACAGGATAATGACCCAAAACACAGCTAAAAACACCCAAGAATTGCTAAGAGCGAAACATTGGACTATTCTAAAGTGGCCTTCTATGAGCCCTGATCTAAATCCTATTGAAGATCTGTGGAAGGAGCTGAAACATGCCGTCTGGAGAAGGCACCCTTCAAACCTAAGACAACTGGAGCAGTTTGCTCATGAGGAGTGGGCCAAAATACCTGCTGAGAGGTGCAGAAGTCTCATTGACAGTTACAGAAACCGTTTGATTGCAGTGATTGCCTCAAAAGGTTGTGCAACAAAATATTAAGTTAAGGGTACCATCATTTTTGTCCAGGCCTGTTTCATGAGTTTGTTTTTTAAAATAATTCTGTTGAACCACAATTCAAAAGCAATGTCTGATTTTCACTGGTTAATTTTCATAGAATTTTTATTTATTACCGCTTTTGTCAGATTCAAGTTATTTCTGTGACCATTGTGGGTTTTTCTTTCATGAACAGAGGGGTACCAACAATTTTGTCCATGTATGTATTGGTGGGCCGTGTGAGACTGACTGCAATCTTCAGAAACACCTGAGAACAGCAAAAAGATCCAGAAAGCTAGTGCTAGCTAGTGCTATGATATCCTAACAACACCGCTAACAACATCGGCTGGATTTCAAACACAGGTATGGATCTGGACAGTTTGTGACCCAGCAAGAACTAAACTGACTGATTGCCAGATACGTTGTTACGGAATGAAGATCTGATAACAGTCATTTTCCATCAGACAGCTGAGACTGTGATCCACTAAAGTTAAAACACATTTACTTGCTACCCGGATAAAGATTATTCAAAAAATGATTTAATCTCCAAAAGGAATTTAAGAGACTGGATCACTTCTCTATTACAGCAGATGGTTGGACTGTGGATAATGAACATTTTCTTTGGATCACTGCATATCGGATTAAATCCATAATATAAAGGTAAGAAACGTTGACAGCTTTATGCAGTGTTGCCAACTCACTCTTTTGGGGTGATTCTCACTTTTTTTCCCCTCTCTCTCACTCTACAAACCCTAATTCTCACTCCAAAATGAAGAAATTACTGGCAATTTTGTGTTTTCTTCAGATTTTTCCCACAATAAGAGCTCTCAAGGCAGGATAAAGCAGACTGACCATGTTCTAAAAGCTCTGTATGAAACAAGTCTGTTTTCAGCCTGACATTAATAAGCCCATAATGTAATCCATTAATTAAATTATCTTGCTATGTGTGCAAGATGATTTAAGTATGTGTTGAAAAGTAATGGGAAAGTTACATTTCCAAGTAACTAGTTACTTTAATCATGCAGTAATTGGTAAGTAACTCAGTTACTTTTGAAAAGAAGTAATTAGTAACTGTAACTAATTACTATTTTTTAGTGACTTGAACAACACTGTTCCTGTCTGCTCTGTCTCCCTCTCTCCCCGCTAATTAAGCTGCTCTCCCTGCAGCTGCAAGCACCACCAGTTGCCAATCAGTGGGAGAGGATAAATTGGACACTCTCCCTTCAGTCTGTCTGGTCACGTCAACTTAGCCACCTGCATATCCTTTCCTTGAGAGCAGCTGTGAATTATTCTGTCTTGTTTTGTCATGCTTTGACTTATGCTTGCATATGTACTGTGGGTGAAATATGCCCACAATTCTGCCATGTCCACTGCCACTGGGTTTTCCCCCTTCGAAGCCTCCTTGGGGCACAACCCCTCCCCCCCACTCTCCACCTCGGAGGAGGAGAACGCCATCCCTTCCATCGCTGCCCACACTGCTAGGTGCAAGTGTTTCTGGAAGGACATGAAGGCGGCTTTGCTCAGGTCGGTCAGGGAGAATGCTCAGTGGGCAAACCGGAGTAGGCGCCAGGCCCCTGCCTATGCTGTCGCTTAGCAAGTGTGGTTATCCACCAAAGACTTCCCTCTCAAGACTGAGTCCAAGAAACCTCCACCCCCCGCCCCCAGTTTGTTGGTCCCTTTACCATCAAGGCCTTGGTTGAACCCCTCCGAGGTCAAGCTTGATTTCCCTTCTTATCTTCATGTCCACCACACCTTCCATGTGCCCCTCATCAAGTCTGTGTTCACCAGCTCCCTGTGTCCCCCATCCAAACCACCTCCACCCCCGAAGATAATCGATGGGGGTCTCATCTATGCGGTGACTTGCATCTTGGATGCCAGTTGCAGGGGTCGTGGCATCCAGTTTTTGGTGGACTGGAAGGGCTATGGCCCTGAGGAGAGGTATTGGAATCCCAGGTCATTTATTATGGACAACTCCCTGATCAATGACTTTTATCGCCAGCACCCCGACAAGCCAAAATGATGCCAGGAGGCATCCCTTGAGAGGGGAGTACTGTAAGGGCTCCTGTCTGCTCTGTCTCCCTCTCTCTTCCCACAGCTGCAAGCACCACCAGTTGCCAATCAGTGGGATAGGATAAATTGAACACTCTCCCTTCAGTCTGTCTGGTTATGTCGACTTAGCCACCTGCATATCCTTGCCTTGAGATCAACTGTGAATTATTCTGTCTTGTTTTGCCATACTTTGACTTCTGCTTGCTCTAGACCCTGTACCTGCCTGACAGTTTGGATTTTGCCTGCCTTGTGTTTGCTTGCCGTACTCTGACCCTCTGCCTGCTCATTAGATTTGGATTCAGCTGTACAGATTGGATTTTGGAATTTCCCCGGACTGTGCACAATTCCTTCCCCCAACCCAAGTAAGCCCACTCACCTTTGTGTTTTCTCAGCCTCTTCACCATCCCCCCCTTTACAGGCAGGCCTGGCCAACCTGCCTCCAGCTCCTCCTCCAACGTTCCCTCAGCCCCCTCACTGGTGCCCCTTCCTCTATCACCAGGCACGTGTCTAGCACTGGATAGATCTTCTACTCAGCTGCCCACCAAAACTCAAAAGATCCTGTAAACACTGACACAGTAAAAGTATTAACTGAGCCTGTCACCCACTCTAACCCTTGTTTCTGTTTCTCCTGCAGCGTTGACAGAGCCATCCCGCACAACCCACATTTGCACATTTTTGTCATAAAGGTTATTATTTCACTCTATTGCGGTTTCCCTCTGAGTTGCTTTTGGGTCTGAGTTTCTGTACCTTGACACAGGTGTGTGTCTAGTGTCTTTATAACTTTTTGGGTTTTCAGTCTGGGCAGCACGGTGGCGCAGTGGTTAGCACAGTGGCAGCACAGCAAGAAGGTCATGGGATCGATTCCACCCTTGACCATCGTGGGTTCGATCCCACCTCCAGACCATCGGTGACCCTTCTGTGTGGAGTTTGCATGTTCTCCCCGTGTCTGCGTGGGTTTACTCCGGGCACTCCGGTTTCCTCCCACATGCCAAAAATATGCAAGTTAGGTTAATTGGCATCAAAACTGGGGATTCTAAATTGTCCTTAGGTATGGATGTGAGAGTGAATGGTTGTCTGTCTCTCTGTGTTGGCCCTGTGATGGACTGGCGATCTGTCCAGGGTGTACCCTGCCTCTCGCCCAAAGATGCTGGGATAGGCTCCAGCCCCCCCGCGACCCGAAAGGATTAAGCGGTAGAAGATGGATGGATGGATGGATGGGTTTTCAGTCTGTGTAACTTTTTAAAATAAAATCCCAATTTTGTTTTAAATGGTTGCATTCTTGTTATTTTTTTACACCTACATTTAGGAATATTTTCTTGTTGAAATAAAGAGGTTCAAACAGTTTTATTTTCAGTGTTACAGTTTTAATAAAATATATATTTTCAACCCATTTATTTTAGCCATACTTTTAATTTCTTTGAAATTAAAACATGTGACCGGCTATTGTGGGTCTCAGACTTTTTGTTTTAAACATTACTTTCTTCAGGAATGATCTGAATTAAGTGTGCTGCAGCCTCTTGTAATTCATTAAACTAGTACATACCTGTGCATAACTGTCCATGTCCATAGAAACCAAGTATAAGCAAGTATTTCTGCATGCCCGTTGCTGAAGGGTCTCACTGACAGAGATTTCTTGAATTTATAGAGTGCCTTCTGCCTTACTGAGTGAGATTTTCCAATGTCCTGGTTCGAATGGGTGTGGTTTAAAGTAGTGTGTTGTATTCGGTCTCAGCTTCTCTGTGCCTTGCCTGGCGTGCAGCGTTGACGGCCAGCCGACTATTACACATCTCCTGCGTCTCAGCTTGTGTGTGCCTTGTGTGGCGTGCAGCGTTGCTCACTTTGCGGGCATTTCAGGCTTCAAGTGACTCAGCACATGCATGGCGCACTGCCACACGTTTCCTGTCTGTCTGTACATCCCTTGTCTGTTGTACTCTATTCTGGTGAAGGGTCTCCTCCTGTGGCAGGCATCATAGGACACTACATCATAGGTAGGCAGGCATTGTGAGTGATGGTCTATATGACATCATAAAGACATCCAGGCTTGCGTCATAGGACACTACATCACAGGTACTCCTGTGATGTATCCTATTGCCATCCTGTTGCCTATATGACGGCATCACCTATATGACATCATTGCGAGGCCTATGTACCCTGAGATCATAGGATCATCATCCTGCAGACATCATAGGCCGTCCTATGATGTCCTATGATCGTAACAGACACACAGACATTTCTTGAATTTATAGAATGATGATGATTGTGGGGGCATGGTGTTGGACTTCTCCAACCAGGGAGCAATGGACCAAAAGCGGAGGTGTCACTGGGGGGTATCAGACGGGACAGTAAGGACTATGCACCCACCGGGGAGAGAAGTAAATACCGGAGCTGCTGGGAGAAGAAGGGTGTGAGAGCGGCGCCAGCGTTATGTCATGTTAATGTGCCACACAGGCTTTGTTCTAAACATAATGTATGATGGTCGGAAGTCCGGGTCCCGATGCATGGTATTAAAGATATAAAAGAGGAATGCACAGAAACACAAGATCTTTTTTTGCTGAAAGTTATGTTGGAGAAAGAATAAAGTTTCTGTGTCATTCAGCTCGTTGCCTCGCCTGCCTCCTTTCTTCACATTGGTGACCCTAAGATGTGTCATGGAAAGTAAGCTGAGCACTGCCCCAGAGACTGCCTGGAGGGAGAGCACAAGCACCACGTGCATGGTCTCAGTTGAGTTCCCAGACTTCTGGCTTCACAACCCGACCACGTGGTTCTTGCACATAGAAGCCCAGTTCACACGCCGCGGGATAACAACGGACGATACAGGTATTCCTACATGGTCACTGCACTGGATGCGCGCGCCACGCAACAGGTGACGAGCCTGCTCCAGGAGTCCCCGGCCCAAGGAAAATATGAGGTGCTCAAGAGGATGCTTCTCCAACGCTATGCCCTTTCTGACAGAGGGCAGAGAGACTCCTAACGCGTTTGGAGTTAGGGGACAGATCAGCAGTGGAGCTCATGGAGAGCGTGTTGACACTAAGGGGGAAGGACGACGAATCTTTCCTGTTCGCCTACTTGTTCCTCAGGAACCTACCGGCTACAGCGAGGGCGATCCTGGCCAACTCGCCGCGGCTGGTTGCTAAGGACTACCGCGCCCTGGCGCTGGAAGCGGACCGCATCATTTTGGCAACCAGAACTCTCAGCGTGCAGACAATGGCACCGGCATCCATCAGGGACTCCAGCAAGGTCAAGGAGCCGTCGTGGTAGCCAGGACAGACACCAGGAGATGAAGGAATAGGGCAATCTGTTTTTATCATCGCCATTTCAGCTCGAATGCCCAACGCTGCCTGTCGCCATGCCAATTCAAGAAGCTGGGAAGACAGCACGCTCGGAATTCAGTGGCAGTTGCAACCGATGGTGACAGGAACAGACTGCTTTATGTCACTGACACATGTTCGGGGAGACGGTTTTTAATGGACTCTGGCTCCCAGAAAAGCCTAACCCTGCTGGTCAATGCAGACAGGGTGGCAGGATGCAGCGGTGCTGAGTTCACAGCCACCAACGGATCCACCATCAGGACATTTGGCGATCGGAAACTGATGATATGCTTACATGGACGCAACTTTCAGTGGGACTTTGTGATAGCTGCATGTTCCGGCCCCATTTTAGGAGCAGATTTTTTTATGTGCTTATTTTTTTTTTTTTTGTTACTTATTTGTACCCGTAGGTAGATTTGGTTTGCAGTCTGGTGACAAGCCACCGGCTGCCGGTCGCTGCGTGCGCGAGCACCCTAAACCTACATGTTTTTGGTATGCGGGAGGAAACCGGAGAAATCCCGGAGTAAACCCACGCAACACGGGGAGAACATGCATAACAACCTTATGGGTTGTTAATCAGTGTTGCTAATAGATTAGTGGATGCTGTCTCTTTTACCTCACTGCCCTGCACAGCTCAGGGAGCTGGGTCGACAACACGGGCTAATGTTATTGCTCCAGGGGGTAAGTACCAACATTTGCTCGCACAGTTCCCAGCACTCACAGTCCCAACTTTTTCGGCTATGGTAACAAAACACGGGGTCAAGCACTTTATAAAGACAAAAGACCCGCCAGTGTTGGACGCAGCTAAACTGGCCAGCACACGAGAGGAGTATGCCAACTTAGAGCAGTTGGGCATCGTCAGGCGCTCCAACAGCCTGTGGGCATCCCCGCTACACATGGTGCCTAAAGTCGACGGGTCGTGGCGACTGTGCGGCGATTTCTGGCGCTTGAATAACGCCATGGATCATGATCGTTGTCCCATTCTGCACATCCAGGATTTTTCCATGCACCTGGCTGGGGCGCATGTTTTTTTGAAAGTGGATCTTGTCCGCGGATACCATCAGGTCCCGGTTCACGCGGAAACGTTCCAAAAACAGCAGTAATAACTCCTTTCAGCCTTTTTGAGTTTTTATGCATACCGTTCGGAGACTTTCCAGAGGATGATGGATGCAGTGCTTCGCGACTTGTCCTTCATTTTTGTCTACTTAGATGACATTCTGGTAGCTAGTGCATCCGAGGAGGAGCACAATGCCCATCTCAAGACGGTTTTCCAGAGGTTGAAGGCCCACGGGCTGATAGTTAACCCGGCGAAGTGCCAGTTTGGCGTGCCAGAGATTGATTTTTTGGGGTCACCGCATTTCGCCGGAGGGCGTGATTCCGTTACTGGATAAGGTGCGTGCTGTGTCAGACTTTCCGCCCTCGCAGACTGTGACAGCACTACAGGAGTTTTTGGGAAAGGTTAATTTTTATAACAATTTCCTTCCCCGGGCAGCCCAGCTGATGCAGTCGTTGTATGCCGCGCTTAAAAAAAAGAAGCCCGTGGAAGCCATCGACTGGACTCCTGAGCAAGTCCAGGCTTTTACTAACACCAAAACAGCGCTTGCAGATGCCACGTTGTTAGCCCACCCGGATCCATCTGCACGGATAGCATTCACTATGGACATGTCTGATGTTGCCATAGGGGCAGTGGTGGAGCAGTACGTCTCAGGTTCATGGCATTTTTCAGCAGAACTTTGCGCGACAACAAACGCAAATACGGCACGTTCGATAGGGAACTGCTGGCTCTCCACCTAGCAACGCGCCATTTCCAGTTTTGGTTAGAGGGGCGCGAGTTCCCCGCATTCATGAACCATAAGCCGCTGACGTACACGATGGCCAAGGTCTCGGAACTGTGGTCAGCCCAGCAGCAACGGCATTTGGCCACAATTTCAGAGTTTACTTCCGACATTCAACACGTTGCCAGTAAGCTCAAAGTCATGGCCAATTGTCTGTCGCGTGTGCTAGTCTCCCCGGTCTACATGGGAATAGATTTCCTCGCGGTGGCTGCGGAGCAAGCTGGGGACACCGAAATTTGCGCGCTCCAGTCTGCGTCTACTGGGTTAAGGATGGAGAGCAGGGTGGTGCAAGAAGGGTGCCCTCCCTTGCTCTGTGACGTCTCCACCGGCCGCCCGCGCCCGGTGGTTCCAAGCTCTTGGCACTATCGCTTTTTTGAGGCGGTCCACTCCCTTTCGCATCTGGGAATGCACACTTCGGTGAAGCTAGTGGGGGCGAAATTCATCTGGCCATGCTTGTGCAAGTACGTGAAAGAGTGGGCTGCAGCTTGCGTCGCGTGCCAGCGGGCCAAAATGCACAAGCACACCAGAACCCCCCTTGAGCTGTTCCAAATCCTGTCCAGGAGGTTTGACCATGTCCACGTGGATTTGGTGGGACCCCTCCCACCATTGCAAGGTTTTACATACCTCTTTATAATCGTGGACCGCACCAGGCGTTGGCCTGAAGTGGTCCTGCTGGCTCCTACCACGTCCGCAGAAGTGACTCATGCTTTTTTGTTGGCCTGGGTCGCACGATTCGGCTCCCCGTCGGACATCACTTCCAACAGGGGTCCACAATTCATTTCAGAACTCTGGTCCGCAATGGCCCAGAGCCCAGGGGTCAAAATTCCCCGCACTACCGTGTACAACCCCCAGGCTAACGGGTTATTTGAGCGTTTGGTCACTAAAAGCAGTGCTCAGAGCTTCGCTCACGGATGCAAATTGGGTCAGCCACCTGCCCTGGGTTCTTCTAAGGTTGCACTCCACACCTAAGGAGGATTTGGCAGCCTCCCCGGCAGAACTTGTTGTTTTCTCAGCCGCTGCGGATCCCCGGAGAGTTTTTACTGGAAAACCCCGCACCCGAGGCTGATCCGCCCGCGCAATTCTTGCACAGTACGGAGGTTTATAACGTACCGGGCCCGGCCCACCATTGTTTTCCCCGCACCTTTGTCCCAAAAAGCTTGCAGAACACCAGTTTTGTTTTTGTCAGGCACGCTGCACACCGGACCCGACTGCGCCCACCGTACGACGGACCGTTCAGGGTGTTGGAACCTGAGGCGAAGCATTCGAGTCAGCTGCCTTTTTGCAGCAGCGGCTCAATTCTGAGTTTCTTTCACGTTTTTATTTACTATCTGTCTTTTTTTCTTGCCACAACTTTATGATCTTGTGACCCCATTTCCACCACGGATGCCAAGGACATACAGATCGCCACACTGGTGCTGATATTAGTCATCTTTTGGCTAATATCACAAATGTCTCCTGACCCGGTGAGTGGAAGAGCCATTGTTTACAGGAGAAGTCAGCTGTTAGCATTAGACTGCCCCATGGTGCTAACGCAAAAACTCGACATACCAAGAGAAATCAGGTGAAAACGATGTGGCTGTCAAGCTCAATTGAAGCGACATGCAAGGAAAACAAGGTACAGACCCGTCCTTCCATCCATTATTATGGGAAATGTGAGATCGCTGCTTAACAAGACAGACGAACTGGCGGCTATGTCCCGGTATGAGAGCGTCTTCAGAGAGATTCGCATTATGTTGTTTACTGAGATGTGGCTAACAGAACTAGCAACAGATGCTAACATTGATCTGGAGGGTTTCCATGCAATACGGGCAGATCGGACACCAGACAGCGGGGAGAGCAGAGGTGGGGGGCTGATAATGTACGTGAACAACAGATGGTGTAATCCTGGGCACATCACAATTAAAGAACAACATTGCAGCAAGGACACTGAGTTGCTAGACATTAGCATGAGACTGGCTTATCTCCCAAGGGAATTTTCACATGTCATCAACTTTGTTATTTATGTAAATCCCTCCGCGAGCACTGAGGCGCCACATGACGTCATCCACTCAGTCACTAGCAGGCCGCAAACACAGCACCCAAATACTGTCCTCCTCATCTCAGGGGATTTTAACCATACTTCACTGTCCTCCATTCTGCCCACGTTCACCCAGTAAGTCACGTGCCACACCAGAGACAATAAAACATTGGACTTATTTTATGCAAACACTAAGGAGGCTTGCACCTCATCGCCACTCCCCCTCCTTGGGACATCGGATCACAACTTGGTTCACCGCCTGCCTGTGTACAAACCCCTGGTACACAGACAACCTCCTGTTACCCGCACAGTGAAAGTATGGTCTGAGAAGGCAATGGATGCTCTGAAGGACTGTTTTGAATCCACTGTATGGGAGCAGCTCTGCGATCCACATGGTGAGGACATTGACGGCCTCACACACACCATCACAGACTACATCAACTTCTGTGTGGACAACATCGTAACCACCAAGACCATACGGTGTTTCTCAAATAACAAACCTTGGATCAACCCTGAGATAAAGTCACAGGAGGAGCTGAAGTCCGTACAGAGGGAGCTAAGGGGGAAGATCAGCGAGGGGAAGGACAGCTACAGGAAGAAGATGGAGGACAAGCTGCAACAGAGTGACACCAACGGGGTCTGGAGAAGCCTCAAAACCATTTCTGGGCACCAGAATACCTCCTCCCAGGCCACAGGGAGCAGGGAGTGGGTGAACAACCTGAACCTGTTTTTTAACAGGTTTGACTAACTGCCCTCTTCTCCACCTGCCCACAAACCACTACTGCCTCCACCTTCATCTAGTCCCAGTGTCCACGACCTCCCCCAAACACCCCCCATT
Source organism: Pholidichthys leucotaenia (assembly GCA_020510985.1). Taxonomy (NCBI): domain Eukaryota; kingdom Metazoa; phylum Chordata; class Actinopteri; order Cichliformes; family Pholidichthyidae; genus Pholidichthys; species Pholidichthys leucotaenia. The sequence goes on from CM035838.1 coordinate 325,582,300, forward strand.
CCCAGCACAGAGCCCCCCTGCCCCAACCTGACCCTCACTAAGACCCAGGTGAGGGTGGAGCTGAGGAAGATCAAGGCGAGGAAGGCCTTGGGTCCGGACTGCATCAGCTCGAAGCTCCTCAAGTCCTGTACAGACCAGCTGTGTGGGATTGTGGAGCACATCTTCACCTACTTTGTACGTCTTTTTTCAACCCAGCCGGTCGAGGCGGATGGCCGTCCTCTATGAGCTATGGTTCCACTCGAGGGTTCTGCCCGTTAAAGGGAAGTTTTTCCTCGCCTGTGTCACCGCAGTGCTTGCTCTTAGAGATCTCTGCTGGGTTCTATAAATTTGAGAGCGTGGCCTAAATCCACTCTTTTTTTTTTTTTGTAAAGTGCCTTGAGATAACTTGTGTTGTGATTTGGCGCTATATAAATAAAATTGAATTGAATTGAACTGAATCTTCAACCTGAGCCTGAAGCTGGGGAGGGTACCACAGCTGTGGAAAACATCCTGTGTGGTACCCGTACCAAAGACCCCTCATCCCAACAACCTGAACAGCTATAGACCAGTGGCCCTCACATCACACTTGATGAAGATCCTGGAGAGGCTGCTCCTTGCCCACCTCCACCCTCTTGTGGGACCAGCGATGGATCCATTCCAGTTCACTGACCAGCATGGCATTGGGGTGGAGGATGCAGTGATCTTCCTCCTACACCATTTCCTGTCCCACCTGGAGAAGCCTGGGAGCACTGTGAGGATTGTGTTCTTTGATTTCTCCAGTGCATTCAACACCATCCAACCTGTGATCCGGAAGAACAAGTTACTGTGTGCAGGGGTGGACCAGCACCTGTCATCGTGGGTCCTGGACTACCTCACAAACTGACCACAGTTTGTGAGAACCCAGGACTGTGTGTCTGACACCATCATCTGCAGTACCCCCCCCCCCCCCCCAGGGAACAGTTCTGACTCACTTCTTGTTCACCCTTTATACTGTGGACTTTTCACACAACACACAACACACCACACTGCCACCTACAGAAGTTCTGATGACTCTGCGATCGTCGGTCTCATCTCTGATGGAGATGATACGGAGTACAGAGGACTTATCCAAGACTTTGTGGATTGGTGCCAACGGAACTGCCTCCAGATCAATGCGAGGAAAACTAAGGAACTGGTGGTGGTCTGCCACAGGCAAGGACAACCCCCCACAGCACCAGTAAACATCCAGGGAATGGACATTGAGATAGTGACATCCTACAAGTACCTGGGTGTTCACCTAAACAATAAACTGGACTGGTCACACACCACCAATGCGCTCTACAAGAAGGGACAGAGCAGGCTGTTTTTCCTGAGGAGGCTCAGGTCTTTTGGAGTGCAAGGGGCACTCCTGAAGACCTTCTACAATTCAGTGGTGGCACTGGCCATCACATTTGGAGTGGTCTGCTGGAGCAACGGCATCACGGCAGCCGACAGGAAGAGACTGAACAGACTGATCAAAAAAGCTGTCTCTGTTCTGGGCCGGTGCCTCGACCCAGTAGAGGGAATAGGAGAGAGGAGGATGGTGGCTACGCTGTCATCTCTGCTGGAGTTTGAGTCCCACCCCATGCAGGACACGGTGAATGCACTGAGGAGCTCATTTAGCAGTAGGCTGTACCATCCTAGGTGCGCGACAGAGAGGTTCCGTAGGTCCTTCCTACCTACGGCTGTCAGACTTTATAACCTAACCGGGGGCTGCTCGTAGAGGTTGTATTGAATGTACAAAACGTAACAACCTTGCACAATAAATGGTTCCCTCCATTATACAACTAGGACAATATCAATCATTACTGAGGGTGACAACAAAGCTGATTCAAATACGAAACACACTGTATGAGTACATATTCATATTCTGTGGGGTAACTTAACAGACCGTAATGCTGTCTATACCATCTAACTGCAATGCTCCCACACTGTGTATATATCTGTGTACATATGTATATTCATTTGTTCTTATTCTTATCTTATTAATTATTGCTCTGAGTGCTGCTATCCCTGTGCTGCTGCAATCCTGGAATTTCTCCATTGTGAGACTAATAAAGGCTTATCTTATCTTATCTTATCTTATCTTATCTTATCTTAATTCCCTTACCTAAAGTCAGCACAGCATGCTGACGTAGGAAAAAAGGTCATTTAAGGGCTCAAAACGTCTTCCTGATTTCAGATTGGGACAGCCCTAAACCCTGTCACTTAACGTGAACACGCCTAAAGTCAACGAGTCTGGAAGGGAGGAGAATGAGATTCGGCCTTTGCTCGTTTATGGTTTTATGGCGTCTCTCCTTTGGGCAAGCGGACATTTTTCAACACAAACCCAGCACTTCGTACATGCGGTCATGATGGAGACATGGCGAGACATCCACTGGCACGCTCGAGGAGACGGAGGATGGACGGTGTTGGAAACCTTGCATGTGTGGGGTTTTTTTTAAATCACACACTGTTTTTGCTGATGTATTCCATTAATACTGTAAACATGGAAGTGAACACGGTGCAGTGATGCATTTGATTAGTTATACTGAGCGTTTGAGTGACAGGGTCAAATTTGATTGGTGAAATTGACGGAAGTTGACAGAAGTTGACGAGGATTGGCCAAAAATGTGGGAAAGTTGTGGTGATTGGACAAAGCTGCAAGAACGCGCAATAGTCGCATTGATTAGCTGATTTCATGTGAATTGACATGATCGCAACATTGCAAAATCCTGGAAGGACTGATTTGCGCCTGACATTGACACCGATCATTGGTGCCAGGAGGAGAAACGGGCGAGAACTGAGGCCTCATGGCTGAAGAGACATAATCGCTCTGCACATGACTTTATTTGGTATGACAGAACAGATAATATGAACAAAAACAATCTCACAGAGATCGGTGTTGTGCTGAACTTGACATCAGCCAGCAGAGGTTTTTATAATTCCATTTATTTATATATAGCCTACTAAATGAACTTGTATTCATAAAATAGGATACAATAGGATTGTCCTTCCTACCTGTAGTAGACATCAGTGTTCTAATCGAGTCACCACATTCCGACACCAAAACCGAGTCCAAGTCACCACATTCCCAGTCCGAGTCACCACATTATTTCAGAGGCCAATTTCAAAGTGCTTTGCAAAATTTGCATTTCACCCCGTGTTTCCTTCTCCCTTTCTCCTTGTACTCCTCATGATCAGTGAATCCAAACTGAACGATTCATGATTTGGAAGACATAATTGACTCATCAACGTACGGCTTTTTTTCTCAAGAAGAAGCAGCGTCGCAATAACTCGTGCAAGAGAGGTCAAAATGAGACATGTGCTGCACAACATGGTACTACTTGCAGAGGTCATGTGCGCTAAGCGCAGCTGGCATAGCATCAAAGTAGTGCATAACGTTTTTGCATTATGCACCATGTACTGTACCGCAAACGTGTTTGCATAGTGTATGGATACATGTACTAGTGTATGTACTGCCAAAACTTGTTAGTCTGTACATGTACTAGTACTGTACATAGACATGTATAGTGAATCAACAAGTGGAAAGATTAATCCATCACGTACATGTACTAGTACAGGGGTGGGCAATCATGTGCCATGGAGGCCCATTCCACTGCAGGTTTTCTGTTCCACCCAGTCTCTTAAGGTGTTTTCACTGATTAGCAATCCTTGAAGCTCATCAGAGCAAACACCTGCTGAAGAGACTTGGTGGAATGGAAAACCTGCAATGGAATGGCCCTCGCTGCCTATCCCTGTACTAGTACATGAATGCACTGTATGAATGCACATACACTCTATATGTACTAGTACTTGTGGAGGTCATGTATGCATGCACTGCATGTAAATGATAAATGACATTCACTTATATAGTATTTTTTCTCATCTCTAGATGACCAAAGCACTTTACAGATCCTGCCATCCACCCATTCACACACACATTCACACACTGATGGCGGCGGAGCCACCATACATAGGCACTGGCCTGACCCACCAGGAGCAACTGTTAAGCACAGTCAAAATGGCAACAAAGTAGTGTATGTATAATGCTTTGCATAATGCACCACGTACTGTTACCGCATGCACGTTTACATTCACCATCATCGTGAAGTACGATACCACCTTGGTTGGGCTCATCATCAATGATGATGAGAAGGCATACAGGTCAGAGGTAGAGAATCTGCTGCTGCGTTGCTAAGCAAACAATTTGAAACTGAATGTCCAAAAAACCAAAGTACTCATACTGGACTTCAGGAAAAACAGACAGGACCACACACCCTTTCTCACAAATGGCGACTACGTGGAAACCATCCCAACCTTCAGCTTCCTGAGCACCCACATCTCCTCTGACCTCTCTTGGACTGTCAACTCCAAGGCCCTGGTGAAGAAAGCCCAGCAGTAGCTGCACTTCCTCCTTGTCCTGAGGAAGAACAGCCTGCACCAGAAGCTGCTGCTGGCCTTCTACCGCTGCTCAGTGGAGAGCGTGCTCACCTACTCTCTGGGTGTGTGGTACGCCGGCTCCATGGACAAAAACAGGAACGCTGTGCAAAAAGTCATCAACACTGCCCAAAAAATCATTAGTGACCCTCTGCTCTCCCTGGAGGACATCTCCAGATCCTCCTTTCTCAGAAAGATCAAGGCCATCACAAGAGACCCCTCATAGGCATCGGAGTGGTGGCTCAGTTGGTAAAGCATCCGCCCCACACCCGGGAGGCAGGGGTTCAAATCCCGGCTGGGTCATGCCAAAGACCATATAAAAGTGGAACTTGCTGCCGTCCAGCTTGGTGCTCAGCAATAATGGAATGGAGGAGGGAAATTTGTGGCGGCGCCTTGCATGGCAGCGGCCCTCTGATTCTGCATTTGGGGTGTGTGTGATTAACACAGTAGATAGGTAAAACACAATCTCGTTCTACTGTACATGATTGGTTGTACAGTTGAATGACAATAAGGGTGATTTAATTTAATTTAATTTAATTTAATATCCCGCCCACCACCTGTTTGACCTGCTCCCCTCTGGACGACTGTTCAGATCAACCAGGTCCCACACCTCCAGACTGACAAACAGTTTCTTCCCCTGGGCCATCCAAACTGCAAACAGTCAGAAGCCCCACCCCCTCCCTCCGAATGCTCACATGCACAGAACTGTGGACCTTTTTAATTATCATAATAACACACCTGTCTTTGCACTCTGCACTTTTATGTACATTGACCAATCCATGAAACCACTACCATTCCTGTGTATAATTTCCATAATCCTTGGGCCATTTTATTCAATCATATGTTCTGCTCGCCACACTCTTATGTACATAGTTCCATCCGTGAAGCCCCTACCATACCTGTGTATACATACCTGTGGGCTATTTTTATTTTCATTTCAGAAGTACTGTATGTTTAATCGTGTATTCTGTAACTATGTTTTATCAAATCCTTCTCTCTTTATTGCGCAGTAGCCTGGTGGAGCACCCACAATTTTGTTGTACTGTACAGCTGTACAATGACAATAAAGCCTTATATATTGTATTCTATAGTGAGCGAATCAACAAGCAAAAAGATTAATCCGCCTCAGCCAAACCATAGGAGTGCACATGATACCAGTCTACAGGAAAGCCAGCAATAAGCGAGATAGAGAGGTAACAACAAGGGCGTAACTTTGAGTTAAACATTGGGGGGGGGGGGGGGGGTTAAGATCTCTGCCCATATAAGGATTTTTTTAAAGCAAAAAAGTCAGCATATGTAACCTAGTGTGGAGAAAGAGTGCAAAGCCATTGATAAAAGGACAAGGCTAATTTACCTCTTTATTTTGCCATTCTAATATTAATAACAGTAGTAAAAATAATTTCAGTCATTTACCAAACATATCTTCAGCCTTGTAATGGTCTAATTGTTTGTAGCAGCGCCTTGCATGGCAGCAGCCCCTCTGATTCTAGATGTGATTAACATTGTAGATAGGAGAAATGTAATTTCGTTCTACTGTACATGATTGGCTGTGTGGATTGAATGACAATAAAAGTTGGCTTCTTCTTCTTTTTCTATTTACGCTCCTATGAAGCTGAAGACCCACTTTATACCTATTATGTGTTAAGTATGTCAACACTAACAGAAATCAAGCAAGCAAGTTTTGACTATTGTTTACCTAGTCACGGTGTGCCTCCTATGTCACCTCTCTCTCTCGTCATCAGTGCTGTCTCTCTCTTCCTCCTTCTTTGCTCATCCTGCTGCTGCCACCACATTCATGCTCCTGATATAAAATAAGCTCAGTTATTGTTCAAATGGTTTAGAAGAGGTACTTTACTGACGGTTTCGAAGGATATGATTCATGCTAGATTTTCCCACACCAAAAAGCTTGGAAAGATGAAAATGTTTTTTTCCCGTCCTTCCCTAGCAGCATCAACTGAGGTTAATGCAGCCGCTGAATATGAATGAGGCTTAATCAGGTCACCTGTGATTAACCACCATTATTCTTAACTAATTTCATTTTGTTATTAATCAACTGTAGTGGTTATCACATTTATTCTGAAAGGACTAATGTTAATTCATTAATAAGTCTATTTGGTACCTCACATTTCACCCTGCGCCCGATAGTCCTGCATTGTACAGCTAGTACAATCCATGTATCTATACAGGTCATCATCTATTCATCTTAGTGGTGGCCTGCAGTGTATATAAAAAAATCTAGGCAGTTTTACTTTCCCTGGATAGTTCCTTTTTTCTATTATGCTGTGTGTGTTTCTGTCGTTTTGGTCGTATACTGTGTCATACTGCTGTTACACTGTAATTTCCCAGTTTGGGATCAATAAAGTACATCTATCTATCTGAGAATGACTTTTTTGATTTCTCCAGTGCCTTTAACACCATCCAGCCACTGCTGCTGGGTGAGAAGCTGTGGGTGATGGGGGTTGACAGCTCTGTGATCTCCTGGATTACTGACTACCTGACAGGCAGACCACAGTTTGTCCGGCTGGGCAATGTCTTGTCTGGAGTGGTGGCTAGTGATACAGGAGCTCCACAGGGGACTGTGCTCTCTCCTTTTCTTTTTACCTTATACACCACTGACTTTCAGTACAACACTGAGTCATGCCACCTGCAGAAATTTTCTGATGACTCAGCTGTTGTGGGGTGTATAAGAGGAGGAGAGGAGGGGGAGTACAGGGCACTGGCAGACAGATTTGTGGAGTGGACGGAGCAGAATCACCTGAGGTTGAATGTCAGTAAGACCAGAGAGATGGTGATTGACTTCAGGAAGAGGAAGACTCCTTCTCAGTCACTGCAGATTAGGGGGGAGGATGTGGGAGTGGTTGAGGACTACAAATATCTGGGTGTCAGGATCAGCAGCGGGTTGGACTGGAGATCCAACACCAATGCTGTGCACAAGAAGGGAATGAGCAGACTCTACTTCCTGAGAAAGCTGAGATCCTTCAACGTGTGCAGCAGGATGCTGGAGCTTTTCTACCAGACCATTGTCGCCAGCGCCATGTTCTTTGCTGCTGTCTGTTGGGGTAGCAGTATAAGGGCCAGAGATACCAACAGACTTGACAAGATTATCAAGAGGACTGGCTCTGTAATTGGTCTCAGACTGGAGACCTTTGAGACAGTGGTGGAGAGGAGAACACTAAATAAACTGCGATTCATCATGGACAATCCTGATCACCCCCTCCACCACACACTAGATAGACAGCGAAGCACTTTCTCCAGTAGACTACTACAGCTTCGCTGTTGAACGGCCAGGTACAGGAAATCTTTCCTGCCACATGCAATTTCACTGTACAATAACTCACTATGATGTTGTATTCTGTTCATAGCTATGCTGTCACACTGCACCTTACAGACTAACTGGTACCTCACATTTTCACTCTGCTCCTGATAGTCCTTCTTTGTGCAATGAGATGATTCATGTGTTTATATGGGTCATCATATATTAAGCTATGACGTACAGTAGGTTTTATAGTGGTGTTAGTTTTACTTTCCATGGGTAATCCCTTTGTCTGTTTCTGTTGTTTGGTTGTCTACTGTCATGCTGCTGTTACACTGTAATTTCCCAGTTTGGGATCAATAAAGTACATCTATCTATCTATCTATCTATCTATCTATCTATCTATCTATCTATCTATCTATCTATCTATCTATCTATCTATCTACAGTGGATATAAAATGTCTACACACCCCTGTTCAAATGCCAGGTTTTTGTGATGTAAAAAATGAGACCAAGATAAATCATTTCAAAACTTTTTCCACCATTAATGTGACCTATAACCTGTACAACCCAATTGAAAAGCAAACTCAAATCTTTTAAGGGAAAGTAAAAAACTTACAACAACCTGTTATGTCCATAACCAAGACTCCAATAATGAGGCCGAAGGTGCAGTAGAATGTGACTTTATTCATGAACTCACAGTAAATCAAAGGCACTCCCGTCTAGGCAGAGGTCTGGTCGTAAAGAGACTGTTCCCCTTCCACATTGGCCTTTTATACCCTGGGTGGCGACGGAACTGGAAAGGTGGAGTCGTCACCCATAACACACAATAATATAATAATAATAATAATATTTAATACATCACACAACTTGGTTGCATAAATATACACACCCTTAAACTAATACTTTGTTGCAGCACCTTTGGCTTTTTGGGTAAGAGTCTATCAGCATGGCATATCTTGATGTGGCAATATTTGCAATATATGTACAAACAAAAAACACTTCAATTCAGTAAACAAACTAGTTAATATGTACATTCACACCCTGCCGTGAAAACCCCAACACAATCACCCCATAACCCAGGCAAACCACACATCAACCATGTATTAAACACATTAATATAAACATCATTGGGCTTCTTCTTTTTTTTTTTTTTAATTTGGGTAACTCACAGAGCAACTACAGTATGTGTGAAACATACTGACTACGTGGCTCGGGCAATTCATATGTATTAACATTTTGGTTCAAACACCCTGGCAACATTTTGTAAAATGATCACTTAACATAGCCACTTATGTGCATTAACCATGTCGACAAGATAACAACACTGCCTGGGCAGTACACACGTTAACATTTCAGCCATCCACATGCTAATAATTCAATTTAAACAAATCATCCCCCTACCACCATACAGTCCCAATAGAGAAACCACCCCCCGGAGACCCATCTGGCGGGTCCCGTCCAGAGCTTCTTCTTCACTTTGCCCCTGGAGATGAACTACGTCGGGGTCCCGACACCTCCTTCTCCTTGTTGGCACGCCACAGCTTGTTGGGGTGTCTCCATGAGTCATCGGACAATTGAACATAACCGTCCTCCCGAATGGCCACCACCTACAGCCGCTCCTGGTCCTCTCGTCGTTCCTGCTTGCCATGGATCCATCTCAGCCGAGCCTCCTACCTGGGTCGAACCAAGTCAGCAACCCCCATAGGAGCCCGACTCAGCTTCCAGTGTCCACGACGTCTACACTGGGCCTCCTCACTGGATCGAACCACATCAGCGACTCCTTGAGAAGCCCGACTCGGCCTCCAGTACTCTTGTGTCGCATGTTGGTTCACCATGCCAGCCTGTCCTGCCCCGCTGTCTTTCATTTGTAACACTGGCAAAGCCGTTGCAGCCCCTTGCTTCTCGGTACCTCCTGGCCGAACTCCGGAAGCAGAGGGAGCCATCCTCTCAGCTCCACCCGCTGTCACGGCATTCCCCCGTGCCGCCCAGTTCCCACATCCAGGGTAACTTGGGCCCTGGCACCCGCGATGGCCCTGGGTGGGATTGGTCCTGTCCATCTCCCAGAATACTAGGCAAATATTCGTCCCATACCGCATCGTCCACCACACTCGGAACTAGCCGGTCCCACAAACCACAGCCCGACCACTCCTCTCCAATGCCACTTGTGATCATGAAGCCCACTTCGTAGAATAGGTCGCAGCCCATCACGTTTGACCCACTGACAGTCACCACGAACTGGATATTGGACACCACTGGCGACTTGTACCTCGCTGTCAACTCCAGCGAACTTACGATGGCCAGCTTATTACCTCCATAGCCACAAAATGGCGTCGACAGTCATCTCACACGGTAATGCGGGAATAAACTCCTCACAGTAGGCCAGTTCAACACATATACCGCTGCACCCACGTCAACCAGTAACAGCACTTCCACGCCGTCCAGAATCACCTCATAGTATATGCGGCCATCTGTGCTCGGGGAGACGGTGGGAATAACCGTAGGAGTCGTGGCGGAGGAATCCACTCCGCTTTGCCGTTCCCCTTGCTCAAACTTTTTGCAGGCCCTGGCGAAATGATTTAGGAGTCCACACTTGCCACAGCATTTTCCCCTCGCCAGACACTCTCTTGCCTTATATCAGTTCTCGGTGGACCCGCAGCCCAAACATCTGGGTGATCCCAGAACAATGTCGGACTCTGTAGTATTCTCTGGGCCCCTCCCCAATCTGACCAGTCATGACATGTTTAGCCACTCGTCATCCTTGAACCTCTGGCTGTCTGTGTGGTGTCCTGCAAATGACGTGGGCTACATTGACAATTGGAGCTCATTTTGGGGAAAACCTGGTCTTATGAGACGAGACAGCATTCATCCCACTTTGGATGGTGCTTCTCATTTATTTAACAATCTGGCATCTTTTTTATCCAAATTTCCAAAACCATGACTACTCAGAGTTGGGACCAGGAAGCAGAGTCGCAGTCCTACACACCTCTCTGCAGCTCCTCTTCATCCACCACCCCTCAACTTAGCCCCTGTCTTCCCCATCAGAGAATCATTGTCTGCTCCCTCCAAAGTAAATAAAAATATAATATATAAGCATCCCAAAGTGATTAAGAAAAATATTGGTAAAACTCAAATTAAACATAAAGCCTCTAAATTGAATGATTCTGTTCCTCCTCATAATTTAAAAATTAAATGTGGTTTATTAAATATTAGGTCTCTAACTCCCAAGTCTCTGTTAGTCCATGATCTGTTAATTGATCATCAGATTGATTTAATATCCCTTACAGAGACTTGGTTAGGGCAAGAGGATTATGTTGGTTTAAATGAATCAACTCCCTCTGGTTATTTAAACTGTCAAAATCCCAGAAGTTCTGGTCGTGGAGGAGGAGTAGCAACAATTTACCATTCCAAATTACTAGTTAATGTAAAGCAAAAAACATGTTATAATTCCTTTGAGGGCCCGGTCCTCAGTATTGGGCACTTTAGCAATTTTAGGTTAAACCCAATTTTATTTGCCATAGTTTATCATCCCCCATCAACCTACTCAGAATTTTTATCCGAATTTGCTGATTTCTTAGCTGATTTAGTGCTGAAATCTGATAGAATAATTATAGTAGGGGACTTTAATATACATGTGGATGTGGATAGTGACTGCCTTAATGTGGCATTTAATTCAATATTAGACTCGATTGGGTTTTCTCAGAAAGTAGGAAATTCTACTCATTACCTCCACCATACATTGGACCTTGTTCTGACATATGGCATAGAAATAGAAAATCTTGTAGTGTCTCCTCATAACCCTGTACTGTCAGACCATTGTCTGTTAACCTTTGATTTTACTATTTCTGACTATTTGGCTCCTAAAGAAAAATATTATTACAGTAGATGCCTCTCAGATGATGCTGTTACCAAATTTATGCAGATTGTTTCCTCTATGCCATGTGTCAACACAACGGAAATAAGCTATAGACAGCTTGCTCCTTCTGTAATTGATAACATGGTGGATAGTGTTACAGCTTCTCTGCATCAGACTCTAGACTTGATGGCCCCCTTAAAAAAGAAAAAGTCTAATCAGAGATTTCTAACTCCTTGGTTCAACATAGAAACTCATAGCTTAAAACAGAAGACTCGTTAATTAGAAAGAAAAATGGTGCTCCACTAATTTAGATGAAATCTATTTAGCTTGGAGAAATCATCCTTTAATCTATAAAAAATCTCTTAGAAAAGCTAGAACGAGTTATTATTCTGCATTAATAGAAGAGAACAAGAATAATCGCAGTGGGGCGGGTTGATTCAACCCCCCCACAACACACAGGACAGTCAGCTCTCTTCTCTTGGTTTTTCCCGCTGCACTACTGAGATGTAATGTGCCATTCATGTATCGTGATGTAATGTGCCATTCATGTATACTGTTCATGCGTCCTGTCCTTACTGTGACCTAGAGGCTGAGATCAATATGTAGATGTGCCTTGTAACCTCTTTGTCCTGCACCTGGAGCAGAGGCTAGCAAATCTACCTATTGTTATGTAGGTCTCTTAAATGCAAATGTCTCATGCCTGTTCTGCAGTCCCTTTGATCGTACCAACTGCTGTGAACCCTCTTTGATGTACTGTCTGAGTTGGGTATAAATACTGCACAGGTTCTGTAACTCACTCTCTCAATTCCACTTCCTCAACTGCTGCTGCTGGACACAGACTTTGTGTCCTCCTTCTCCGAGAGCCGCTGGGCTCGCTCCCGGCGCGCATGCACAGCGCCAGGAGCGGAGCTTGTGACGGCGGTATGATTTAATAAACCTGCTTAAAACCACAGCATCGCTGCTTATTTTTTCATGCCGCCGCACTGGTGACCCCGAAGACGCACACGCTTTGTGCGACGCAACCTTCTGGTCTGGACATCCATGCTGAACCGGCCGAGGGACACAAGACATCTCCTCCCTCTCGTCGCTCCAACGCACCATGACCTGAAGGCAGAAAAGAACACGCTGCCAGTGAACGCTTCACTGGTGACCCCGAGCATGCACACGTTTTGTGCAGAGCAACCTTCTGATCTGGACAGTTGCACTGGTGACCCATTCTTCATGATGAGATCTGCACGTCTGAGATCTGCTCATCCATGCTGGACCGGCCGCGCTTGCAGCTCCTCCACACGAGAGCGCAGGCACCTCGTCCCCTCTCCACGACGGCGTCCTCCATGGCCGGCGGATAACGCAACACGTGGACCTGAACGCACCACGGCCGAGCGGTGCCAAAGATCGTCTATTCCCTCCTACCACTCCAACGCATCTGCACGAGCCTGAGGGACAAAAGATCGTCTATTTCCTCCCACTGCTCCAACGCACCATGGCCAAGCTGCAGCCACAGCTCAAACCTGGATTTTATCGGCGCCGTCTGCGCCGATCTCCACCAAGATTCTGCACCCTGGTTCTCCTCTCCAGCTGGCCCACCCATGCACGGAACCCCGGCACACGCACCAGGGAGTTACGAGTACGGCGCACCACGCACGGCACAATAAAGGCTACAGAGACCGCCATCATCCTCCGCCGCTGCACATGCCCGAGAAAAACGGCCGATCGCCACCCTCGGAACCTTCAGGGCTGCCCGCTCACCTGAAGCAAGCACGCAGCTCGCCACTGGATTTTCTAATGGTCTCAGCCACGGCACATAAGGGAATTCAGCCGTCAGCTTTTCCCGAGGGCTTTAGGGCTGCGCCTGCACCTAAAGCCAACAAGCCAAGTCCCTCTGCTTCTTTTTTTTTTCTTACAGCCACTCCTGCTTTTCTTCATGGCCACGAGAGGAGGCAGAGACTAATTTTTCTTCTTGCGGACCTCCGCACGCGCAACGGGACAGCCCCTCGACGTCGCGGAGCAGCAAGTAATTTTTGCGTGGCTCGGACGATTTCACCGTCCTCTGCCGGTCCCCCTCCTCCCTCCCCCTCCGCCTGCAGCGAGCTTCTCCCACAGCTCGCTCCCATAGATGGATTATCGAGGTCTCGGCCCCCTGCCGTGCCCTCTGGGGGGGAGCGTGTGGCGGGTTGATTCAACCCCCCACAACACACAGGACAGTCAGCTCTCTTCTCTTGGTTTTTCCTGCTGCACTACTGAGATGTAATGTGCCATGCATGTATTGTGATGTAATGTGCCATTCATGTATCGTGATGTAATGTGCCATTCATGTATTGTGATGTAATGTGCCATTCATGTATACTGTTCATGCGTCCTGTCCTTACTGTGACCTAGAGGCTGAGATCAATATGTAGATGTGCCTTGTAACCTCTTTGTCCTGCACCTGGAGCAGAGGCTAGCAAATCTACCTATTGTTATGTAGGTCTCTTAAATGCAAATGTCTCATGCCTGTTCTGCAGTCCCTTTGATCGTACCAACTGCTGTGAACCCTCTTTGATGTACTGTCTGAGTTGGGTATAAATACTGCACAGGTTCTGTAACTCGCTCTCTCAATTCCACTTCCTCAACTGCTGCTGCTGGACACAGACTTTGTGTCCTCCTTCTCCGAGAGCCGCTGGGCTCACTCCTGGCGTGCATGCACGGCGCCGGGAGTGGAGCTCGTGACAGCGGTATGATTTAATAAACCTGCTTAAAACCACAGCATCGCTGCTTATTTTTTCATGCCGCTGCACCAGGTTTCTTTTCAGCACTGTAGCCAGGTTGACAAAGAGTCAGGACTCTGTCAATCCTAGCATTCCCTTAGAGCTTACTAGTCAGGACTTTATGAACTTTTTCAATAATAAAATTTCATCCAGCAGAGATAAAATCAATCAGATTCTTCCCACAGTTAACTTAAATACTGTAACTACTACAACTCCTTCAATTGATGTCTGTCTTGATGAGTTTACTCCAATCAACCTTTGTGAGTTAGACAAAATAGTTTCCTCATCCAAACCTTCAACTTGTCTTTTAGACCCTATTCCTACCAGGTTATTTAAAGAAGTCTTCCCACTTATTGGTAGTTTTATTCTTCATATAATCAATTCTTCATTAACTTTAGGCCATGTACCGCAGACTTTTAAAATGGCTGTAATTAAACCCTTACTCAAAAAGCCAACGCTAGATCCAGGAGCTTTAGCTAACTATAGACCAATCTCTAATCTCCCTTTCATTTCAAAAATCTTAGAAAGAGTTGTTGCTACGCAATTATTTGACCACCTGCAGGGAAATGGTTTACTTGAAGAGTTTCAATCTGGGTTTAGAATCCATCATAGTACTGAAACAGCCTTAGCAAAGGTCACTAACGACCTCCTCATCGCATCTGATAATGGACTGGTTTCTGTACTTGTCCTTTTAGACCTTAGTGCAGCTTTTGGTACTATCGATCATATTATTCTACTTGATAGATTAGAACACTATGTTGGACTTAATGGAACTTCGTTGCAGTGGTTTAGATCTTATTTATCTGATAGGTTCCAGTTTGTTCATGTAAATAATGAGTTTTCTTTCAACTCAAAGCTTAGTCATGGAGTTCCACAGGGATCTGTGCTAGGCCCTACTCTTTTTAGTTTATATATGCTTCCGTTAGGCAACATTATTAGAAAGCACTGTATACATTTTCATTGTTATGCAGATGACACACAATTATATCTGTCAGTGAAGCCAGATGATAGTAATCAATTAGCCAAGTTAGAAGCCTGTCTTAAGGAAATTAAAGCTTGGATGACTTGTAATTTCCTGCTATTAAATTCAGATAAGACTGAAGTCATTCTTGTTGGTCCAAAAAACCTTAGAAATACCTCTCCAAATCAAACTTTCAGTTTGGATGTGGTTACTCTTTCTCTTAATAGCTCTGTGAGGAACCTTGGAATTATTTTTGATCAAGATCTGTCCTTCAATTCACATATTAAATTTGTTTCTAAGACTGCCTTCTATCATTTGCATAATATTGCCAAGATTAGGAGCATCTTGTCTCAGAGTGATGCTGAGAAACTGATCCACGCTTTTGTTAGCTCGAGATTAGATTATTGTAATTCTTTATTATCAGGTTGTCCTAAAACATCTTTAAAAAGTCTTCAGCTGATCCAAAATGCTGCAGCAAGAGTTTTAACAGGTACTAGAAAGAGAGATCATATCTCTCCGGTTCTGGCCTCCCTTCTTTGGCTTCCCATAGAGTTTAGAATTAAGTTTAAAATCCTTCTTCTTACTTACAAAGCTCTAAACAATCAGGCCCCTTTTTATTTAAAAGATCTGATACTACCGTATTATCCTAACAAAACACTACGCTCCCAAAATGCAGGATTACTTGTAATACCTAGAATCTCCAAAAGTACAATGGGAGGCAGAGCCTTCAGTTATCAAGCTCCTCTCCTGTGGAACCAGCTGCCAATCTGGATTCTGGAGTCAGACTCGATCTCTGTTTTTAAGAATAGGGATAAAACCTACCTTTTTGATATAGCCTACAATTAGGGAGGGATCATGTGTTTCTGAACCCTCCCTTAGTTATGCTTCTAATAGGTTTAGTCAGCCGGGGGACCTCCAATAATGCACTGGGCCTCACTCCTTTCTTCACTCTCAATGAATTTTTTTTTTTTTTTTTGCTGGTCATTAACATCTGTTTGTTCTCTCCCATAGATTGAGTCCCCATCGTGCTGTTTGCTCTCTACATGTCTGTTCTTTTCATCTTCTCTATCCCCTCACCCCCCAGCCAGTCGCAGCAGATGACTGCCCCTCCCTGAGCCTGGTTCTGCTGGAGGTTTCTTCCTGTTAAAAGGGAGTTTTTCCTCTCCACCGTCGCCAAGTGCTTGCTCACAGGGGATCACCTGATTGCTGGGGTCTTTCTGCAACTGTGGGGGTTCCCTCTACAGTTGATAGTGCTATGAGATGACTGTTGTTGTGAAATGGCGCTATATAAATAAAGTTGAATTGAATTGAATTGAATCCCGGGGCGGTATGAGGTAACCCCCACAACAGCCACGGACAAACAGAGCGCTCAGCCGGGGTAATTAGCAGAGCAATGAGATGTGTGTGTTGAGATCAATAGGCAGCCTCCCCGTGTCTAGTTCAGGTGCCAGTATCCTGTGGGTATGTATGACTTAAATACAAACGTTCATGCTTCCTGCTCTCATTGTGTTGCAAATGTCCTATGCCTGACTGCAGTTCCTTTGATGATAACATGCCTTTGATGTATTGTCTGTAGCTGGGTATTTAAGTGGCTGAATATATGTTCACCCTCTTCTCTTCTCACTCTGACTGCTTCTGACTACTGCTCATGAGAGCCTGAGAGCCCGCTCCAGCATGCTTATACAGTAGCTGGGGTGAGCTCCGTGATGGCGATGATTGACATTGATTTATTTGAACATTGTTAAAGAAAGAAAGAAGAGAGTTCAAAACACAACAAAAAAACAAACCAAAAATAAAATGTTTGTACTGTTTGTACTGTAATGCTTATACAGTCCCACCCCTTCTCCACACCAAACAAATTACAGTATTACTCATAATCATCATTATCCCACAACCACATTCACCATAATACACCCATAGTCAAATTATACAACAAAAATGACACAACAATGACAGTCCATATCCAACAATATTGCGACAACAATAAACATACACTTCTGGCATGTTCAATGCAAACACAAACAACACCATCACCTTCACAATCACCATAACACACAACAACCTTCCCTCACTGAAGACACAATGTAACATCACTGCCCTTCATTCTCATACTGCTCAAAAATCATTTCTTTATATCAGGGGTGTCCAACCATGTGCCATGGAGAGCCA
Organism: Pholidichthys leucotaenia; assembly: GCA_020510985.1. NCBI lineage: Eukaryota > Metazoa > Chordata > Actinopteri > Cichliformes > Pholidichthyidae > Pholidichthys > Pholidichthys leucotaenia. Next base: position 325,599,702 of record CM035838.1, read on the forward strand.
AGACCCTGCAGGTTTTCTCTTCTACCCAGTCTCTTCAGCAGGTGTTTTCACTTATCAGCAATCAGTGGGAAGAAGTTCACTGAAATCTGCTGTTGAAGACACTGGTTGGAGGTAAAACCTGCAGGGTCTTGGCTCTCCATGGCACATGGTTGGACACCCCTGCTTTATATGTTGATTTAAATATATGGATGTTTGGACATTGCCTGTGTTTCTCCCCCAACCCATTCCACAATTTTACCCCACACACAGACACACAAAAACTCTTCCTTGTAGATCTTACTAAGTGCATTTTAAATTTTGTATTCCCCCGTAAATTATATTTCCCTTCTCTCTCCCTGAATAGATTCTGTATATTGTGTGGCAAGAGGTTTTTACTAACTTTAAACATTAATTGTGCTGTGTAATAATGAACCAGATCCCATAATTTCAATAACTTCGAATGTAAAAACAATAAATTAGTATGTTCGAGGTACCCGACTTTGTGTATAACATGGACTGCCCTTTTTTGTAATATTAACAATGAATTAAGTTTACTTTTATAACTGTTACCCCAAACCTCTATACAATAAGTCAAGTATGGAAGTACTAATGAACAATACAAAATATGAAGGGATTTATAATCTAGGACCTGCTTAATTTTATTTATAATTGCAATATTTTTTGCAACTTTATTTTGTATGTATCTGACATGTGGTTTCCAACTAATTTTATCATCCAGTACTACACCCAAAAACTTGATCTCCTTAACTTTTTCAATAACTACATTATCTATATGAATGTGTATGTCTTCTTTATTTTTACAATTACCAAATATCATTACCTTAGTTTTCTCTATATTTAGTGATAGTTTATTACAATCCATCCATTTTTTTTTAGCTTATTTAATTCATTATTTAGAGTATGGATTAGTTGATTATAATTATTTCCAGAATAAAATATATTAGTATCATCAGCAAATAATATTATTTTTAATAATTTAGAAACTTGGAATACAGTGATCCCTCGCTACTTCGCGCTTCACCTTTCGCGCCCTCAGTGCATCGCGGATTTTTCAAAAATATTCATCAAAAATTCAAAATTGAGAAATAATGGGCGGGCGCTAGCAGAAGGCAGGGAGACTACATTAGAACATCAGGTATCAACACGGAGAGCCGCACAACTCAAAAATCCACCTCTCTGTTCGCTGTTCTCGTGTTGGCTCGGCTCGGGAATCTCGCAAGCTGATTGGCCGAGACGTTTCACCCCGCAAGCTGATTGGCCGAGACGTTTCACCCACCTTCTCTCCCTGCCGAACGCCCATGCAGTGAAGGAAGACCGCATTCATTGCTTTTTATCGCTCGTGTTGCCTGTCTCGCCGCGTGGAACTTTTTGCTGTTCTCTTGTGCCATTTTGTGCGAAATAGTCTTCCCGTCGAGCCACTACGCCGCCTCCTGCAGCTTCTCCAGCTCTATCGGAAGCTGCCCTCGACGATCCTGCGCTTCTAGCACCTGATGATGAGGCGTCACCTGAGGAGCAGTAAAGCTCTCATTAACCTGTGCAGTAAATCATCTTCATCTTGAGTTACGTATCTTGTTATAAGAATAAAAGAGTTCTAAAAACATATTTATGTACACTTTATTTACATCTACGTATGTATGTACACTTACACACACACACACACACACACGTATCACATGAGAGAGAGAGTGAGAGAATGAACGTACGTATTATTTATGGTGACGTCATTAGGGGTGACGCTACTTCGCGGTTTTTCACTTTTCGTGGTCGGTTCTGGAACCCATTAACCGCGATAAGTGAGGGATCACTGTATATCATTTATATATATGTTAAATAATTTGGGGCCCAATACTGATCCTTGGGGGACCCCACAGGCAATTCCCATACACCCAGACAGATATTCTCCCATTTTCACAAATTGTTGTCTCTCAGATAGATAACTTGTAACCCATTTCAGAGCAATTCCCCTAATACCATACATTTGCAATTTATTAAGAAGTATTGAATGATTTATTGTATCAAATGCTTTTCTAAAATCTATAAACACACCAATTGCATATTTTCCTTGATCTAATGCATTTAATATTTCTTCTGTTGCATCCATTATCACCAACAATGTTGTACTCTTGGCTCTAAACCCATATTGGTTCTGATTCAGCACATCCTGTTTATTTAAAAAGTTTTCTAATCTGTTGTTGAAAAGTTTTTCCAGAATTTTTGAAAATTGTGGGAGAAGTGATACTGGTCTGTAGTTTGTGTATTGGTCTTTATTTCCTTGCTTGAATAATGGAATTACTTTTGCTATTTTCATTTTCTGCGGGAATGAACCAGTTTGAAATGATAAATTACAAATATATGTGAATGGTTTTAATATACCATCAACAGTTCTTTTTATTAGTGCCATATCAATACCATCACAATCAGTAGATAATTTATTTTTACACTTTTCAACAACAGCTTTTACCTCTAGTTCATCCACCGCTGTAAGAAAAGTTGACCGAGGGTTACTTCCAATTAAAGTCTCAATCACAGTGTCTTTTCCTTGATTTGGAATCTTTGCTGCCAACTCTGGCCCAACACTTACAAAAAATTTATTCATTTTATTTACTACCATATTCTTATCATAAATATCACCACAATTATCAGTAAAATACTCTGGATATATCATTTTCTTAGTTCCATTTTTCCTTAATTTGTTTAATATATCCCAGACTCCTTTTATATTATTTTTATTTTCATTTTCCTATAATATAATTTTTTACTAGTTCGTATTATTTCAGTTAATTTATTTTTATATGTTTTATATCTTTTTTCAGATTCTTTAGTTCTTAATTTAATAAAATTTTTATAGAGATAATTTTTCTTTTTACAAGCATTTTGTAACCCTTTGGTTAACCATGGGCAATTTTTGTATATGTGTTTTTTATTAATTTCTTTAATTGGACAGTTTTTATCATATAATAATTTAAATATATCAATAAATTTATCATATGCCAAGTCCACATTTTTCTCTCTATAGACAACATCCCAATTCTGTAACATTAAGTCTTCTTTTAAATCACTGATTCTATCTTCTGTTCGTATTCTTTTATAGATAATCTTTTTACATGGTTTATTATTATTCTTACTCTCATTAGCCCCATAATTACCATCTAAAGAAACAAATACAGGCAAGTGGTCACTAATATCATTTATTATTATACCACTCACCATATTATGATGATTGATGAATAAACTTCCTTAAAAACTCCAGTCGCCGTGCCCTTATTTTAACATCGCCACACTGGTGACCCGACGCTGAAAAGAACACGCAGACAACGAATGCAGCCCCGATGGTATCTCCGACGACAAGCAAACGCAGCAGCCTGACGCAAGAGCACTGCCCTCCCTTCTGCCACACGGGAGACCTCGACGCAGAACCGACATCAGGCGAACTCCCTCGGAGATCATCCATGACCAAGAAAGCTGCAGAAAGCGTCATTGTGCGATCCACGCCTGAGATCTGCACACCCATGCTGGAACCGGCCGAGGGACAAGAATCGTCTCCTCCCTCTCACCGCTCCTACGCGTCTATGCGAGCCCCGAGGGACAAAGATCGTCTACTCCCTCTCACCGCCCCAACGCACCATGACCCGGCACGAGCGACGACCAACAGCCTGAACAGGGGAGACCATCGGCGCCGACTGCGCAGATCTCCATCAAGCCCCCTGATCCTGATTCGCCTCACGACAGCGGACCGGCCATGCACAGAAGCCTCGCATCAGAACAGCGCAGCTGGAAGGTACGTGGCCGCAGCGCGTGCTGCGCACCAGGGACAAGCTGGCTCTACAGGCTTATACATCATCCTCCGCCGCTGCACACGGCTCTTCAGGACTACTCACACACCTGAAGCACACACGCAGCCCGCACACAGGATTTGTGTAGGTCTCAGCCACGGCGCACAACGGGAATTCAATTCAGCCATCAGCTGTCCCCGAGAGCTTTAGGGCCGCGCACGCGCCTAAAGCCAAAACGCCAAGTCCCTCACACAGCTTCAGCCCCTGTTTTTCTTCATTGCCGGACTGAATTGCGAGAGGAATCAGAGACTAATTTTTCTTCCCACAGCCACGGACATTCCCCGGCACTTGTTACTCCCACCCTCCTCCCTCCCCTGCACTGACCTTCCCAGCAGCTCGCTCCCAATGCCGGATGATCGAGGTCTCAGCTCCCCGCTAAGCCCTCTGGGGGGGAGTGTATGGGGTAACCCCCACAACAGCCACGGACAAACAGAGCGCTCAGCCGGAGCAATTAGCAGAGCAATGAGATGTGTGTGTTGAGATCAATAGGCAGCCTCTCCGTGTCTAGTTCAGGCGCCAGTATCCTGTGGATATGTATGACTTAAATGCAAACGTTCATGCTTCCTGCTCTCATTGTGTTGCAAATGTCCCATGCCTGACTGCAGTTCCTTTGATGATAACATGCCTTTGATGTATTGTCTGTAGCTGGGTATTTAAGTGGCTGAATATGATATGTTCACCCTCTTCTCTTCTCACTCTGACTGCTTCTGACTACTGCTCATGAGAGCCTGAGAGCCCGCTCCAGCATGCTTGTACAGTAGCTGGAGTGAGCTCCGTGATGGCGATGATTGACGAATAAACTTCCTTAAAAACTCCAGTCGCCGTGCCTTATTTTAACATCGCCACGACCGGCCATGCACAGAAGCCTCGCATCAGAACAGCGCAGCTGGAAGGTACGTGGCCGCAGTGCATGCCGCGCACCAGAGACAAGCTGGCTCTACAGGCTTATACATCATCCTCCGCCGCTGCACACGGCTCTTCAGGACTACTCACACACCTGAAACACACACGCAGCCCGCACACAGGATTTTGTGTAGGTCTCAGCCACGGCGCACGACGGGAATTCAATTCAGCCATCAGCTGTCCCCGAGAGCTTTAGGGCCGCGCACGCGCCTAAAGCCAAAACGCCAAGTCCCTCACACAGCTTCAGCCCCTGTTTTTCTTCATTGCCGGACTGAATTGCGAGAGGAATCAGAGACTAATTTTTCTTCCCACAGCCACGGACATTCCCCGGCACTTGCTACCTCCACCCTCCTCCCTCCCCTGCACTGACCTTCCCAGCAGCTCGCTCCCAATGCCGGATGATCGAGGTCTCAGCTCCCCGCTAAGCCCTCTGGGGGGGAGTGTATGGGGTAACCCCCACAACAGCCATGGACAAACAGAGCGCTCGGCCGGGGCAATTAGTAGAGCAATGAGAGGTGTGTGTTGAGATCAATAGGCAGCCTCTCCGTGTCTAGCTCAGGCGCCAGTATCCTGTGGATATGTATGACTCAAATGCAAACATTCATGCTTCCTGCTCTCATTGTGGTACGAATGTCACATGCCGCCCTGCAATGTCTTTGATGTTAACATGCCTTTGATGTATTGTTTGTAGCTGGGTATTTAAGTGGCTGAATATGATATGCTCTTGTCTTCTCACTCTGACTGCTTCTGACTACTGCTCATGAGAACCTGAGAGCCCGCTCCAACATGCTTATACAGTAGCTGGGGTGAGCTCCGTGATGGCAATGATTGATGAATAAACTTCCTTAAAAACTCCAGACGCCGTGCCTTATTTTAACATCGCTACACTGGTGACCCGACGCTGAAGAGAACACGCTGACAACGAATGCAGCCCCGATGGTATATCCAACGACAAGCGAACACATCAGCCTGACGCAAGAGCACTGCCCTCCCTTCTGCCACACGAGAGACCTCGACGCAGAACCGAAATCAGGCGAACTCCCTCGGAGATCATCCACGACTGGGAAAGCTGCAGAAAGCGTCATTGTGCGATCCACACCTGAGATCTGCTCATCCACGCTGGAACCGGCTGAGGGACAAAGATCGTCTATTCCCTCTCACCGCCCCAACGCACCATGACCTGGCATGAGCGACGACCAACAGCCCGAACAGGGGAGACCATCGGCGCCAACTGCGCAGATCTCCACCAAGCCCCCTGACCCTGATTCGCCTCACGACAGCGGACCGGCCAGGCACAGAAGCCTCGCATCAGAACAGCGCAGCTGGAAGGTACGTGGCCGCAGCGCGTGCTGCGCACCAGAGACAACCTGGCTCTACAGGCTTATACATCATCCTCCGCCGCTGCACACGGCTCTTCAGGACTACTCACACACCTGAAACACACACGCAGCCCGCACACAGGATTTTGTGTAGGTCTCAGCCACGGCGCACGATGGGAATCCAGCCGTCAACTGTCCCCGAGGGCTTCGGGGCCGCGAACACACCTAAAGCCTAAACGCCAAGTCCCTCACACAGCTTCAGCTCCTGTTTTTCTTCATTGCCGGACTGAATCGCGAGAGGAATCAGAGACTAATTTTTCTTCCCACAGCCACGGACATCCCCCGACACTTGCTACCCCCACCCTCCTCCCTCCCCTGGCACAGACCTTCCCAGCAGCTCGCTCCCATGCCGGGACGATCAAGGCCTCAGCTCCCTGCTAAGCCCTCTGGGGGGGAGTGTATGGGGTAACCCCCACAACAGCCACGGACAAACAGAGCGCTCAGCTGGGGCAATTAGCAGAGCAATGAGATGTGTGTGTTGAGATCAATAGGCAGCCTCTCCGTGTCTACTTCAGGCGCCAGTATCCTGTGAATATGTATGACTCATATGCAAACATTCATGCTTCCTGCTCTCATTGTGGTACGAATGTCATCTGCACACCCACGCTGGAACCGGCCAAGGGACAAAGATCATCTCCTCCCTCTCACTCTGACTGCTTCTGACTACTGCTCATGAGAGCCTGAGAGCCCGCTCCAGCATGCTTATACAGTAGCTGGGGTGAGCTCCGTGATGACAGCAGCTCGCTCCCAATGCCAGATGATCGAGGTCTCAGCTCCCCGCTAAGCCCTCTGGGGGGGAGTGTATGGGGTAACCCCCACAACAGCCACGGACAAACAGAGCGCTCAGCCGGGGCAATTTGCAGAGCAATGAGATGTGTGTGTTGAGATCAATAGGCAGCCTCTCCGTGTCTAGTTCAGGCGCCAGTATCCTGTGGATATGTATGACTTAAATGCAAACATTCATGCTTCCTGCTCTCATTGTGTTGCAAATGTCCTATGCCTGACTGCAGTTCCTTTGATGATAACATGCCTTTGATGTATTGTCTGTAGCTGGGTATTTAAGTGGCTGAATATGATATGTTCACCCTCTTCTCTTCTCACTCTGACTGTTTCTGACTACTGCTCATGAGAGCCTGAGAGCCCGCTCCAGCATGCTTATACAGTAGCTGGGGTGAGCTCCGTGATGGCGATGATTGATGAATAAACTTCCTTAAAAACTCCAGTCGCCGTGCCCTTATTTTAACATCGCTACAGGTGGTCCTAATTTTAATAGCCATAGTGTAGTCTTCTTTGTCTTCTGCACTATCATTGCTACTCGCGTCCACAGCCTGCGCCGCTGACTGTGAGTCAGGTTGCCTCAACGTTGTTCTCTCACCAAGGTCTTTTAATAGTTTATCCACTGCTTCATACTGCTGAGCTATCTTCACAGCCATGGTTAACGTCAGCTCACCAGAGTGCTTGAGGAGTCTTGACCGTGCCGCAGAACATAGCGTGTGTTCTGCTAACTGATTGGACCATTGAACCATTTCTTCCTCCAAAGCCCCGAATTGGCAATCTCCAGCCAGCTGGAGCAGGTCCGCAACATACCGTTGCACCAACTCCCCCGGCCGCTGACGGCGCTGTCGGAATTGGATCCTCTGGACGATGACGTTTTCAGGAGGGTGAAAATAGCACGCTATTAGCTCAACCACGTCTTCAAAACTATCACTCTCATCCAAAGTGCTGAGAATACGTTACCCTTCCATGCCGAGATTATGGACCAGTATTGCTCGTGCACATAGTTTCTCCAATTCGTCGAGGTTCAATGCTACCAAATTATTCTTAAATGCCGCAAGCCACCTCACCCATGGAACTGGCAGCTCACCGGGAAGCTCCAAAAATGGCAGAATACTGGAAACTCCTTTATCCATTGCTTTATCCTCGTTGCCAAATGTTATGTCCATAACCAAGACTCCAATAATGAGGCCGAAGGTGCAGTAGAACATGACTTTATTTATGAGCTCACAGTAAACCAGAGGCACTCCCGTCTAGGCAGAGGTCTGGTCGTAAAGAGACCGTTCCCCTTCCACATTGGCCTTTTATACCCTGGGTGGCGACGGAACAGGAAAGGTGGAGTCATCACCCATAACACACAATAATATAATAATAATGATATTTAATACATTGCACAACCTGGTTGCATAAATATGCACACCCTTAAATTAATACTTTGTTGCAGCACCTTTGGCTTTGATTACAGCACTCAGTCATTTTGGGTAAGAGTCTATCAGCATGGCATATCTTGATGTGGCAAATAGATAGATAGATAAAGTACATTCTATCTATTTGCACACTCTTTTTTGCAAAAATGCTCCAAATCTGTCAGATTGCAAGGGCATTTCCTGTTCACAGCCTTCTTCAGATCACCCTACAGATGTTCAACTGGATTCAGGTCTGGACACCGGCTGGGCTATTCCAAAACCTTAATCTTCTCCTGGTGAAGCCATTCTTTTGTTGATTGGGATGTGTGCTTTGGGTCATTGTCATGCTGAAAGACGAAGTTTCTCTTCATCTTCAGCTTTCTATCGGAAGCCTGAAGGTTTTGTGCCAACACTGACTGGGATTTGGGACTGTTCATAATTCCCTCCACTTTGACTAAGGCCCCAGTTCCAGCTGAAGAAAAATAACCCCAAAGCATGATGGTGCCACCACCATGCTTCACTGTAGGTATGGTGTTCTTTTGGTGACGAGCAGTGTTGTGTTTGCACCAAATATACCTTTTGGAATTATGGCCAAAAATTCAACCTTGGTTTCATCAGACCATAACACATTTTCCCACATGCATTAGGGAGATTTCAAATGCGTTTTTGCAAAACGTAGCAGGGCTTGGCTGCTTTTCTTTGTAAGATCAGGCTTCCGTCTTGCCACCCTTGACAGGAGATTGTTGTCACGTGTACTAAAAAGCCAGTACTCGCCAGAAATTTCTGCAGCTCCTTCAACGTTGTTGTCGGCCTCTTGACAGCCTCCCTGACCAATTTTCTTCTCATCTTTTCAACAATTTTGGAGGGACATCCAGTTCTTGGTAATGTCACTGTTGTGTCATATTTTCTCCACTTGATGATGACTGTCTTCACTGTGTTCCATGGTATATTTAATGCCTTGTAAATTCTTTTGTACCCTTCTCCTGACTGATACCTTTGAACAATGAGATCCCTCTGATGCTTTGGAAGCTCTCTGCAGACTATGGCTTGTGCTATAAGATGTGACTATAAAAATGTCAGGAAAAGTCTACTACAACAACTGAACTTTATTTGGAGTTAAACAGAGGCACTGTAAATGGTGGCAGGTGTGTGTTGACTCCCATTTAACATGAGTTTGATTGTGGCTGGTGAATTCTGAACACTGCCACATCCCCAGTTATAACAGGGTGTGCATATTTATGCAACCAGGTTACTGTAATTTTTTTAAATTTTTCCCCTTAAAAGATTTTTTTTTCAGTTGGGTTTGTATAGGTTATAGCAGAGGTCACCAACCTTTTTGAAACCAAGAGCTACTTCATGGGTATCGAGTCATGTGAAGGGCACCAGCTTGACACACTCCTCTAAAATAACAAATTGTGTATATATACTGTATATATATATATATATATATATATATATATATATATAATTATCAATAACTTACAGTGGGTAACAGACAAGATCAATATTCAACACTTTATTTTTATTAATCTCAGCAATTGTTCAGATGATCACTTCTACATTTCATAAAAAAAAATGTCCAGTTTTCACCAGTTTTCACCAGTCCCTTTTAACCATAAAAAACTAAACCCTTTTAATTCATGAACTATGTTGAACCATGTTTGAAAAAATCTGCTGCAATTCTGCTCAAAATCTGTTACATTTAATAAACACACTTTTGTGTGTTCTTCTTCACTGGAATTATATCCATACAGTTCTTGCCAAGAATCATGCTTGAGCAACCAGCACTGTCCTTTCATGAGAAGAAGCTAAACAGCACTAAGAGTGCTTATATACACGGTGGCGCAGTGGTTAGCACCGCGGCAGCAATTTACCCTCAGCCGGGGGATCGCGGGTTTGATCCCTGCCCCCGGCCAACAGTGATCTGTGTGGAGTTTGCATGTTCTGGTGGTGCATGTTCTCATTTTACATGCAGGTTAGGGAGTTAAGGGGCGCTTGCGCACGCAGCGGCTGGTTGCTTGTCACCGGACTGCAGAACAAATCTACCTATGTGGAGCGCCACTTCACTACCCACTCTTTTTTTTTTTTTGGGACTTATATCGCGCTTCGCCGTCACCCCGCAAATGAAACACACGCAGCTTCCTTTCACGGTAGTAAAAAAGAACTCTTCCTCCCGCTCACTTTGAAAATGATAAATTTTCTCTTTTTTTTGCCATGTTTTTGGGCTTGGAAACTGCACTCTGCTCACCATCTTAACTGCCCGCTAGCTTACGCTCCACAAGCACGAAGGTTTTGTCATGCGCACAATACTGACCTTTGAACTAGGTCAGAGTTCACCTTAACTTTACGTACAATAAACATATTTCATTTTTTTATTTTTAAGACATTGTCATTTTAAAATCTATATAAATGCAAGTGTGATTTTAAAAAATATAAAATAAAAAATAGCGGCAGAAAAAATTACATCTTAGACGCAGCTCACTTGCGAGTTGTGCTATTTTTAGAACAGGCCTGCGGGCGACTCATGTGGTCCCTGCGGGCAACATGGTGCCCGCGGGCACTGCGTTGGTGACCCCTGGGTTATAGGTTACATTAATGGAGGAAAAAGTTTTGAAATGATTTATCTTGGTCTCATTTTTGTACATCAAAAAAAAAAAAAAACTGGTATTGGAACAGGGGTGTGTAGACTTTTTGTATCCACTGTATCTGTCTATCTACAGTGGTGTGAAAAAGTGTTTGCTCCCTTCCTGATTTCTCATTTTTTAGTATGTTTGTCACACATAAATGTTGCAGATCATCAAACAAATTTAAATATTAGACAAAGATAACACAAGTAAATACAAAATGCAGTTTTTAAAAGAAGGTGTTTATTATTAAGGGTAAAAAAAAAATAAAAAAAAAATCCAAACCTACATGGCCCTGTGTGAAAAAGCAATTTGCCCCCCGATAAAACATAAATTAACTGTGGTTCATCACATCTTTGGAAAGCTGAGTTCAATTTTTCTAGCCACACCCAGGCCTGATTTCTGCCACACCTGTTCTCAATCAAGAAATCACTTAAATAAGACCTGCCTGACAAAGTGAAGTAGACCAAAAGATCCTTAAAAGCTAGACATCATGCTGGGATCCAAAGAAATTCAGGAACAAATGAGAAACAAAGCAATTGAGATCTATCAGTCTGGAAAAGGTTATAAAGCCATTTCTAAAGCTTTGGGACTCCAGCGAACCACAGTGAGAGCCATTGTCCACAAATGGCAAACACATGGAGCAGTGGTGAACCTTCCCAGAAGTGGCCAGCCAACCAAAATTGCCCCAAGAGCACAGCAACGACTCATCCAAGAGGTCACAAAAGACCCCACAACAACATCCAAAGAACTGCAGGTCTCACTTGCCTCACTTAAGGTCAGTGTTCATGACTTCACCATAAGAAAGAGACTGGGCAAAAATGGCCTGCATAGCAGAGTTCCAAGATGAAAACCACTGCTGAACAAAAAGAACATAAAGTCTCGTCTCAGTTTTGCCAGAAAACATTTTGATGATCCCCAAGACTTCTGGAAAAATACTCTGTGGACTGACGAGACAAAGGTTGAACTTTTTGGAAGGTGTGTGTCCCATTACATCCGACGTAAAAGTAGCACAGCATTTCACAAAAGAAACATCATATCAACAGTAAAATATGGTGGTGGTGGTGTGATGGTCTGGGGCTGTATTGCTTCTTCAGGACCTGGAAGACTTTCTGTGGTAATGGAACCATGAATTCTGCTGTCTACCAAAAAATCCTGAAGGAGGATGTCCAGCCATCTGTTTGTGACCTCAAGCTGAAGCGCACTTGGGTTCTGCAGCAGGACAATGATCCAAAACACAACAGCAAGTCCAACTCTGAATGGCTTAAGAAAAATAAAATGAAGACTTTGGAGTGGCCTAGGCAAAGTCCTGACCTGAATTCAACTGAGATCCTGTGGGATGACCTTAAAAAGGCAGTTCATGCTTGAAAACCCTTCAGTGTGGCTGAATTACAATTCTGCAAAGAGGAGCGGGCTAAAATTCCTCCACAACACTGTAAAAGACTTATTTCTGGCGATTGCAAACACTTGATTGCAGTTGTTGCTGCTAAGGGTGACCAAACCAGTTATTAGGTTTAGGGGGCAATCACTTTTTCAAGCAGGGCCTTATCGGTTTGCATTTTTTTAAAAATAAACACCTTCATTTAAAAACTGCATTTTGTGTTTGCTTGTGTTTTCTTTGTCTAATATTTATTAAATTTGTTTGATGATCTGAAACATTTAAGTGTGACAAACTATCAGCATGGCATATCTTGATGTGGCAAATAGATAGATAGATAAAGTACATCTATCTATCTATTTGCACACTCTTCTTTGTAAAAACACTTCAAATCTGTCAGATTGCGAAGGCAACTCCTGTGCACAGCCCTCTTCAGATCACCCCACAGATGTTCAATCGGATTCAGGTCTGGACTCTGGCTGGGCCATTCCAAACCTTAATATTCTTCTGGTGAAGCAATTCTTTTGTTGATTGGGATGTGTGCTTTGGGTCATTGGCATGCTGAAAGATGAAGTTCCTCTTCATCTTCAGCTTTCTAGCAGAAGTCTGAAGGTTTTGTGCCGACACTGACTGGGATTTGGGACTGTTCATAATTCCCTCCACCTTGATGAAGGCCCCAGTTCTAACTGAAGAAAAACGGCCCCAAAGCATGATGATGCCACACCATGCTTCACTGTAGGTATGGCGTTCTTTTGGTGACGAGCAGTGTTGTGTTTGCACCAAATATACCTTTTGGAGTTATGACCATAAAGTTCAACCTTGGTTTCATCGGACCATAACACATTTTCCCACATGCATTAGGGAGATTTCAAATGTGTTTTTGCAAAATGGAGCCAGGCTTGGATGTTTTTCTTGGTAAAATAAGGCTTCCGTCTTTCCACCCTTGACAGGAGATTGTTGTCACATGTACTAAACAGCCAGTACTTGCCAGAAATTCATGCAGCTTCTTAAATGTTGCAATCGGTCTCTTGACAGCCTCCCTGAACAATTTTCTTCTCGTCTTTTCATCAATTTTGGAGGGACATCCACTTCTTGGTAATGTCACTGTTGTGTTATTTTTTCTCCACGTGATGATGACTGTCTTCACTGTGTTCCATGGTATATTTAATACCTTGTAAATTCTTTTGTACCCTTCTCCTGACTGATACCTTTGAACAATGAGATCCCTCCGATGCTTTAGAAGTTCTCTGCGGACCATGGTGTGTACTGTAAGACATGACTACAAAAATGTCAGGAAAAGCCTACTAGAACAGCTGAACTTTATTATTATTACTTTATAATTTGGGGTTAATCAGAGGCACTTTAAATGGTGGCAGGTGTGTGCTGACTCCCATTTAACATAAGTTTGAATGCAATTGGTTAATTCTGAACACAGCCACATCCCCAGTTATAACAGGGTGTGCATATTTATGCAAACAGGTTATTCATCCATCCATCCATCTTCTTCCACTTAATCCTTTTCGGGTCGCGGAGGGGCTGGAGCCTATCCCAGCATCTTTTTGGGTGAAAGGCAGGGTACACCCTGGACAGATCAGGTTTTTGTAAGTTTTTTATTTTTTTCCTTAAAAGATTTCAGTTTGTTTTTCATTTGGGTTGTACAGGTTATGGGTCACATTAATGGTGGAAAAAAATTTGAAATAATTTATCTGGGTCTCATATTTTTTACATTGTGGAGAAAGGAAACAGGCGAGACAACGAGCTGGACGACACAGTTACTTTATTCTTTCTCCAACATATTTTACACCTCGCGCTGGGGCTGCACGGCGTAGAGGCACGGCCCCCGGGTGGCGGATGGGGGATTGCACATGTGGACCAATGCAGTCTAAGGGAAGGACACCCTGACAGAAAACCCTGGTCCTCCAAGCCTGGGGGTTGGGCAGAAGGCCAATTACCTTCTCCTGTAAAAAAAACTAGAGTTACAGAAACTATGGACATCAATCTACAAGACAACCTGGGAGGAGCAGGGATTGCCGACTCAGGCAACATGACGGCGGTGGGTGAAAACCTACGGGAAGCTCAGCGCCCGACAAGGTCCATTGCGACCCCCAAATACAGACTGAACATCGGACACTGGAACGTCAGGACCATGTTCAGAGAAGGAGCAGCAGCACAGATAGCGAGGGAGATGGAGAGATATAAATTAGACATTCTAGGGATCAGTGAATGCAGGTGAACGGGAGCCGGAAAGATACAGCTAGTATCAGGGAAGACAGTGCTCTACAGTGGGGACAAGGAGCTGCACGAAGGAGGAGTCGCCATCATGGTCAGCCAGCAAGCAAGGAGATCATTCATGGAATGGACACCCATCAGCAAGAGAATCATCACGGCTCGATTCTATTCAAGACAGAGAAGGGTCACCATCATACAAGTTTACGCCCCCCACAACGAAAAGGAGGAAGCAGAGAAAGAGCAGTTTTACCAGGAGCTACAGGAAACAGTTGATGGATGCAACAAGAATGACATCATTATCATCATAGGCGACTTCAACGCCAAGGTGGGCAGGGGCAACACCGGATACGAGAGGACGATGGGGGTGCACGGCCTGGGAGAGCAGAACGACAATGGGGAGAGGCTGTGCGAGTTCAGCCAGATGAACGGCCTCGTCATAACCGGGACGCTATTTCCTCACAAGGATATTCACAAGGCCACATGGGTATCAGCTGATGGGAAGGTGAAGAATCAAATAGACCACCTGTTGATCAGCGGGCAATGGAGATCATCTATCCTGGACTCTAGGGTACAGAGGGGAGCAGATGCCAACAGCGACCACTACCTGGTGAGGACCAGCATCAAGATGAGACTCAAGGCCCACAGAGACAACAACAGAGTCAAGCCAAAGCTCAACATGGAATGGCTAAAAGATGAAGAAACGAGGAGGACATACTGTGAGGCGGTAAGGAGCAAAATGGAAGAAAATAGGACAGAGAGCGAAGATGTAGAAGAGGTGTGGGAACAACAGAGAAACGCATATGTCAAAGCTGCAAAGGAAGTGATAGGTTATAGGAAAGGGAAGAGCAAGCCATGGATCAGTGAGCATACCTGGAAACTGATCGATGAGAGGAAGGACATCAAAACAAGGATGGACAGCACCCACTCAGAAAGAATCCGGAACAGGAGGCGAGAGGAGTACAAAGAGAAAGACAAGGAAGTGAAAAGGAGTGCCAGGGAAGACAAGCGAAAGTGGATGGCTGAGAAAGCACAGAGAGCACAAACTGCAGCGGAGAATGGACAACAGGAAGAATTATACAACATTGTGAAGCAGCTAACAGGACAAGGCACAAGACAAGCAGCAGCAGTGAAGAGCAAGAACGGAGATCTACTGAAGAACAAGGAGGCAAGACTGGCAAGGTGGAAGGAGCATTTCCAGGAAGTCCTCAACAGAGACACACCGGAGGAGCCCCCACAAGCAGAGGAAGAGGAGAGAGAAGAGCTTGATATCTCAACCGAAGCCCCAACTTTAGAAGAAATAAGATCAGCTCTACGCACACTCAACAACGGAAAAGCAGCAGGAATTGACCAGGTTACGGCAGAGATGTTGAATGCTGACCCAGAGCACACCAGCACAGAACTGAAGAGACTATTCGATCTCGTATGGGAGAAGGAAGCAGTTCCCGACCAATGGATGAAGGGGCTCATTTGCAAAATTCCAAAGAAAGGCAATCTTCAGGAATGTGGCAATTGGAGAGGAGTCACGCTACTGCCACTGGCCAGCAAAGTCCTCAGCAGGGTCCTGATTAATAGGATACAAACAGGGGTGGATCTGTCGCTCAGGAAGGAACAAGCCGGGTTTAGAAAAGGAAGAAGAACAACAGAACAGATATTCATACTGAGGAACATCTTGGAGCAAACCAATGAATGGAATGCCACTCTATACATCCACTTTGTGGACTTTGAAAAGGCCTTCGACTCCATCCACAGAGACAGTCTCTGGATCATCATGAGCGAGTACAGAATCCCCAAAAAACTCATCAGAATGGTTCAAACGTTGTACAAGAACTTCCAATGCTCGGTCATAGACGAAGGAGAGACAACAGACTGGTTCCCTGTTATCACCAAAGTAAAACAGGGATGCTGCATGTCAGGGTTTCTGTTCCTGCTAGTAATTGACTGGGTCATGAAGAAGACCACAGATGGAGAAAGAACAGGCATAAGGTGGAACTTCTCAACCCTGCTGGAAGACCTCGACTTCGCCGACGATCTCGCGCTTCTGTCATCCGCCATGAATCACTTACAGCAAAAGACAGCCAGATTGGAGGAAAACACCTGCAAAGTCGGACTGAAGATGAACGACCACAAGTGCAAAGCCATGAAGGTGAACAGCAAGTCTGTGGAAAAGTTGAGAGTCAGAGGGAATGAAGTAGAAGAGGTGGAGAGCTTCACTTATCTTGGAGCCACGGTAGCCAAGGACGGAGACGGAGGAACTGACGTCAAGAGAAAGATATCCCTGGCCAATGCCCAGTACAAGCAGCTGAGCAAAATCTGGGCAACTGGAAACATCAGCAAGAAGACGAAAACCTCCCTGTACAGAAGCCTGGTGCTGTCAGTGCTTTTGTACGGCTGCGAGACTTGGAAGCTGACCAAAGGAGAGGAGGAAAAGCTGGATGCATTCCAAGCCAAGTGTCTGAGAAGGATATTCAAGGTGCGCTGGCAGCAGCACATATCCAACAAGACAATCCTGGAAATGGCAGAAACCAAGAAAATCAGCGAGGTAATCAGAAGAAGGAGATGGAACTGGATCGGCCACATTCTCAGGAAAGACCCGAAGGACGACTGTGCTGTAGCCATGGAGTGGACCCCGGAAGGACGCAGGAAAAGAGGCCGCCCAAAAACAACCTGGAGAAGGATGGTGGAAGTAGAGCGGACCATTGCTGGCTGGAGCTCTTGGGGCGAAGCACGCCACGCAGCTGCAGACCGACACCAGTGGCGGATTGATGTCCAGGCCTTATGTGCCTCCTGGCATGGAGAGAATTAAGGTTAAGGTTAAGGTAAGGTAACATTACAGCAAAAGAGCTCACCCGGGTCTCTGTGCATTCCTCTTTTATAACTTTATTTCCATGCATCAAGACACGGACTTCCGACCACAACACATTGTTGTTTGAACAAAGAACTGTGTGGCCCATTAACATAACATAATGCCAGTGCGGCTTTGACACTCTTCTTCTTCCAGCAGCACCGGCATTTTACTCCTCTCCCCTGGGGGCGCATAGTCCTTACTGTCCTGTCTGGTACCCCCGGTGATACCTCCTCTTTCGGTCCATTGTTCCCTGGGTGGAGAAGTCCAACACCATGCCCCCACACACACACCCGCCCCGAACACCCAGAAAGGGCACTAACCCCCCCATCCTTTGGGCTTGAGCTGGTGCCCATAGCGGCTGTAGTGGGGGGGGTCGCCGATCCAGTTGAACCGCCCTGCTGGGGGGTTGAATAGGAGGGCACGTGAGTCTGTGGAGGGAAAAAGGGAGGGGGAGAAAACACATCAGCTTCTCGCGCACAGGTCCCTGCCAAGGGATCACCAACTTGCGGAGCCACCAACGGTGGGCGTCCATGCCGGGGAGCTTGTGCCAACACCACCTGCTCGTCTGCCAACACAAAAGCGGGCTTCAGCCTGTTGATGCAGATGGTCTGTCTACGTCCCCCCAAGTCTAAAACAAAATGCTTCGCTCCAGGCTCCAACACCCTCAACGGTCCATCATATAGTGGGTGCTGCGGGGTCCGATGCGCATCGTGCCTGACAAAAACAAAACTGGCATTCTGCAAGCTTTTTGGGACGAAGGTTCGGGGAAAACAATGGTGGGCCAGGCCCAGTATGCTCACAGCCTCCGTACTGAGTAAAAATTGCATGGGTGGATCAGCCTCGGGCGCGGGGTTTTCCGGTAAAAATTCTCCGGGGAGCCGCAGCAGCTGACAAAAAACGAGTTCTTCCGAGGAGGCTGCCTCCTTCTTAGATGTGGAGTGCAACCTTAAAAGAACCCAGGGCAGGCGGTCGACCCAATTTGTGTCCTTGAGTGAAGCTCTGAGCGCTGCTTTAAGCGACCTATGAAAATGCTTGCATAACCCGTTAGCCTGGGGGTTGTATGCGGTAGTGCAGTGAATTTTGACCCCCAGGTTCTGGGCCATCGTGGACCAGAGTTCTGTAACGAATTGTGGACCCCTGTCGGATGTGATGTCCAATGGCGAGCCGAAATGTGCAACCCAGGCCGACAAAAAAGCACATGCCACTTCCATGGATGTGGTAGAAGCCAGCGGGACCACTTCAGGCCAGCACGTGGTGCAGTCCATGATTGTCAAGAGGTGCGTAAAATGTTGCGATGGTGGGAGGGGTCCCACCAAATCCACATGGACGTGGTGGAACCTCCTGGCCGGGATTTGGAACGGCTTGAGGGGGGCTCTGGTGTGCTTGTGGACTGGCGCACAACGCAAGCTGTAGGCCAATCTTTCACATCCTTGCACAAGCGCGACCAGTTTTGCCCACCACTAGCTTCACTGAAGCATGCACTCCCTAATGTGAAAGGAAGTGTACCAACTCAAAAACGCGACGGCACCAAGAGTTCAGAACCACTGGGCGCGGGCGGCCGGTGGAGACGTCGCAGAGCAAGGGAGGGCACCCTTCTTGCACCACCCTGCTCTCCAGCCTTAATCCCGTTGGCGCAGACTGGAGCGGGCAAATGTCCGCATCCCTGGCTTGCTGTGTGGCCATGGCGGAGAAATCTATTCCCATGTAGACCGGGGCAATTAACGCATGCGACAGGCAGTCAACCACGACATTGATCTTACCGGTGACGTGTGGAATGTCGGTAGTAAACTCCGAAATCGCGGCCAACTGCCATTGCTGCTGGGCCGACCATGGTTCCGAGACCTTGGCCATTGCATACGTCAGCGGCTTATGGTCCATGTATGTGGTGAACTCGCGCCCCTCCAGCCAGAACTGGAAATAGTGTGTCGCAAGGTGGAGAGCAAGCAGTTCTCTATCGAACATGCTGTACTTGCATTTGTTGTCGCACAAAGTGAGGCTGAAAAATGCGAGTGGCTGCCACAAACCTGAGACACATTGCTTCACGACTGCCCCTATGGCAACGTCAGACGAGTCCATAGTGAGCGCTGTCCATGCAGACAGATCCGGGTGGGCTTACAACACAGCATCCGCTTGCGCTGTTTTGGCAATAGCAAAAGCCTGGACTTCCTTGGGAGTCCAGTCAATGACTTCCGCAGGCCTCTTTTTTTAAGCGCGGTGTACAACGGCTGCATCAGCTGGGCTGCCCAGGAAAGGATTTGGTTATAAATATTAACCATTCCCAAAAACTCCTGTAGTGCCATCACGGCCTGTGGATGCGGAAAGTCCGACACACGAGTAATGGGATCGCGCCCTCCGGCAAAATGCGGTGGCCCAAAAAGTCAATCACTTGTATACCGAACTGGCACTTTGCCAAGTTAACTATCAGGCTGTGCGCTTCCAACCTCTGGAAAACTGTCCTGAGATGGGTAATGTGGTCCACCTCGGACGCACTGGCTACCAGAATGTCGTCTAAGGAGACAAAAATGAAGGAGAAGTCATGAAGCACTGCATCCATCATCCTCTGGAAGGTCTGCGTTGCGCCTTTTAATCTCAACGGCATGTGTTCAGATTAAAAGGCCAAAAAACTTGAAAAGGCCAAAAGGAGTTATTACCGCTGTTTTTGGAACGTCTTCTGCGTGCACCGGGACCCGGTGGTAACTGCAGACCAGATCCACTTTGGAAAAATCTCGTGCCCCGGCCAGGTGCATGGAAAATTCCTGGATGTGTGGAATAGGATACCGACTGTGTTCCATAGCGTTGTTCAAGCGCCAGAAATCACAGCATGGTCGCCTCGACCCATTGGCTTTAGGCACCATGTGTAGCGGGGATGCCCACAGGTTGTTGGAGCACCTGACAATGCCCAGCTGCTCTAAGTTGTCAAACTCCTTTCGCGCACTGGCCAGTTTAGCTGCGTCCAAACGCCGAGGATGCGCGGACACCGGCGGGCCTTTTGTTGTTCTAAAGTGCTCGACCCCATGTTTCGTTACCGTAGCTGAAAAGGTTGGGACTGTGAGTGCTGGGAACTGTGCGAGCAAATGCTGGTACTTACCCCCTGGAGCTATAATGTTAGCCCGTGTTGTCGACCCAGCTCCCTGAGCTGTGCAGGGCAGTGAGTTAAAAGAGACAGCTTCCACTAATCTCCTATTAGCAACATCATCTAACAATCCATAAGCACATAGAAAATCTGGTCCTAAAATGGGGTCGGAACATGCAGCTATCACAAAGTCCCACTGAAAGTTGTGTCCGTGTAGGCATATCAACAGTGTCCGTTGGCCAAATGTCCTGATGGTGGATCCACTGGCGGCTGTGTGCTCGGGACCACTGTGTCCTGCCACCATGTCTGCATTGACCGGAAGGATGAGGCTCTTCTGGGAGCCAGAGTCCACCAAAAACCGTCTCCCCAAACGTGTGTCCATGACATAAAGCAGTCTGTTGCTGTCACCATCGGTTGCAGCTTCCACTGAATTCCGAAAGTGCCATCTTCCCGGCTTCTTGAATTGGCATGGTGACAGGCAGCGTTGGGTACTTGAGCCGGAACAGCGAAGATAAAAATTGATTGCCCCATTCCTTCATCTTCTGGTGTCCCCGCTACCACAAACGGCTCTTCTACCTCGCTGGAGTCCCTGATGGATGCCGGTGCCACTGTCTGCACGCTGAGAGTTCTGGTCGCCAAAATGATGCGGCCCGCTTCCTGCGTCAGGGTGAGGTAGTCCTTAGCAACCAGCCGTGGCGAGTTGGCCAGGATCACCCTCGCCGTAGCCGGTAGGTTCCTGAGGAACAAGTGGGTGAACAAGAAAGATTCGTTGTCCTTCCCCCTCAGTGCCAACATGCTCTCCATCAGCTCCGCTGCTGATTTGTCCCCTAATTCTGAACGCGTTAGGAGCCTCTCTGCCCTCTCACTGTCAGAAAGGGTATAGCGCTGGAGAAGCATCCTCTTGAGTGCCTCATATTTTCCTTGGGCCAGCGGCTCCTGAAGTAGGCTCATCACCTGTTGCGTGGCACGTGCATCCAGCACAACGACCATGTAGTAATGCCTGGTATCGTCCATTGTTATCCCGTGGAGTGCAAACTGGGCTTCTATGAGCAGAAACCACACAGTTGGGTTGTGACGCCAGAAGTCCTCTCCCCGCGAAGCACATAGTCCTTACGGTCCCATCTGGTACCCCCCGGTGACACCTCCTCTTTCGGTCCAGGTCCATTGTTCCCTGGGTGGAGAAGTCCAACACCATGCCCCCACAACATCACAAAAACCTGCCATTTGAACAGGAGTGTGTAGACTTTTTTATATCCACTGTATTGATCTATCTCTCATGTCACCACTTCACTCTGTGGCTATTTCTCACCAAGCAGATTAACTAAGGACAGGTTTCTGATTTAGTCAGCTAGAAGGGTAACAGTTATCCAGCCTGCAGAGATATTATGAACACAGCACACCACACTCCATCATTAACACAACATAAAGACCAAATATGCTTGAGACAGAAAAGCTGATCATTTCTCAGAAATTATCAAAACAGTCAAAACAACTTGGAGAGGCCCCCTCTCATTCCAAAGCAAAACTGGTCAAAAGACATGGAGAACTGGGCTAGCATCAGCTATCCAGCCAGACATCTTTGATTTATTACTGTACAGTGCCATCGCTTGCAATCTGAAACACTAAGATCCTACAAAGGTCTAAAAGCTTACAACCAGTTTGTAAGCAGCTGGGTCTGAGATGTGCAGTGTGTGAAATCAACAACCTTTGTGTGCCCATAGTCAAGGTAAACAAAATATTTGATTTTTGGGAGGTGAAAAAGTAGAAAAAAATTGAATTGTTCACTTGCAAATATTTTGTAAAGCTTTACACAAAATACTTAAAGGCTATAAAACTGGGGCCTAAGCACCTCTTGTGTGTTTTTTTTTAATGTTAAACGTAAAAATTGAGAAAAACCTCAAATTATGAAAGCACCAAGGTGCTAATGCCTCGGTGCCAGAGTCTTGGCGGAGATAATGCGTTCTCGGATCATCACCAAAATGTTATGGGTTCCTCTCTAGCCGAAGGACCACCTCTGGTAAAAAATTTCATCCAAATCCATCCAGTAGTTTTGGAGTATTCTTGCTAACACACTGTGAGAAGATAAAAGCCTTGGCGGAGGTATGCGTTCTTGGATCATCACAAAATGTTATTGGTTTCTCTCTAGCCCAAGGACCACCTCTGGTAAAAAATTCATCCAAATCCATCCAGTAGTTTTGGAGTACACACATACACAGTGAAAATAATCTGCAGTTCACATACCCATACTATCTGCGGTAGCCAAGAGCCATCAAACTAAACAGTTCAACTCCACGTCCTGTAAAAAAAAAAAAACGGCTGTGTTGTGCTGTAAAAAAAGTCACACTGCCTCCTCTCGCGGCCCGACATAGTTTTTACAATACCCTTTTCCCCAGCTCCATTGATATTAAAGGTGAGTTAAATTTGTGTTTATTTCGAAAACAAAGCCTTATCTCGGAATTCTGGCAAATTAAAAGTCGAGAAAATATGGCGATACAATGATACAAGCCTTTAGTTGCACTTAATTCTGACTGGGCGAGCTGAAAAGCTGGTAACAGACAGATACACACACACACAGACATGGTGACTGATTACTGTGTGCCTCCATTTTTACTGAGGCATAAAAATTTGACTCATATGCTCCTGTAGGTTAGTCAGTACAATTTTAAAAACCAGAGCAATATTTATAAAAACAGTAAAATATTCTCTTATCATGCATGTTTATCGGTATATCAGCCCATAAATTATTCACAGATCCCTCAACTTAATTTCTCCTGTTTGTATTTCTCTGTTTATATATATATATACTGTATATATATATATATATATATATATATATATATATATATATATATATATATATATATATATATATATATATATATATATATATATATATATATATATATATATATATATACGTATATGTGTGTGTGTGTGATCTAATTTAAATTAGCATGAGTGAAAGACTAGCTTCAGCACACTCACTGGTCCAGGGGCGTTCAGATGAAGTTAGACATCATTGTTCTAATTGTTATCCTCATTGTTATCAATAAGCAGTTGATTTGTAGACTCCCAAGTACTTGTAATAATCTTCAAAGCCAAATGCTAATTAGCCAGTGTTCTGACATTTTGGCATCAGGACAGCACACCTTGGGTTACTACTCCATCATTTTCTGTCTTGCCTGTGTGGACAGCTGATGGTACAGACTGCAATCAAAGGCAAAAACATGGCAAGGAGGGCAAAACAGCAATTTGGATTTTCATAATATCCTGTAGCTTGAAAGTGTTACACTTAAGTTTGCTCCGACAGTCCCTGACAGGTCCCATTACACAAACAAGTACGTGTGTTTAGCTCTGTATGTGCTGCAGGCAGCAGCTGAGCTAATCAGAACAGAGCAAGTGAATCTTAAAATGTCCACAGAGCATCACAGACTCTTCAACAATATTATTAGTCAACTGTTTCTACAAAACTATTACAAAATGGTCAGAGCAGACCTGCAGGTTGGGATACAAAGAAGGCTACTCCGGAACTCAGCGGAGCGGCACACCAAGACACCAGCACACACCTGTCAGGGAAGAGGTAGGACACTGACGGTATGAGGAGATTTGCTAAAGACAAAATATGAATGTTTTTGCTATAATGGTAAATGGTAAATGGCACTCACTTATATAGCGCTTTTATTCTCATCTCTTGATGACCAAAGCGCTTTACAGATCCTGCCATCCACCCATTCACACACACATTCACACACCGATGGTGGATGGACTAATGAGGAATCTAACATTCATTTTTGAAACTATCAAACCTGGTTTAGTCAGTGACTGGCAGTGAGGAGCCGGGAAAGAACAGGCTGGGTGATACCAAATCTTTGGCTGTGTGTGTGTGTGTGGGGGGGGGGGGGGCATTGTCAGATTATGAAAAATGCTACATTTCCCAAAATTATGGACTTCCTCTGTAGCCCGGAGGGCACATCGTCCATGATTCCAAAAAACAATTTGAAATGTGGACTCGTCCGACCACAGCACACTTTTCCGCTTTGTGTTAGTCCATCTCAGGTCGTACTCTCACTGATGCCATTTGCCTTGTTCCATGCTGAGGTGACATGGCACTCTCAGCGGGGGGGTCAACACCAGCCATACTTACATTGTATTTTTTTGGCACGTTCTCCCTCTTCTTGTCACGCGCAGGCAGTGTGTGTCACACACACAGGTGGAGCGCGGACTTGAAGTGACTATGTTTTCAGTACAGGGTGCTCTGACAGTCAGCTGAGCATACATTCATCTTAAAAATTAAAAATATGGAGTTTGTAGTTCACAAGCAGCATTAAAATATGTACATAAATGGATATTTTGTAGCCTATTGTGGCACATATGTTGGGTTCATATTTTCCACAAATGTATTGCTGTATGTTTATTGGGTGCTTCACGTCTTGAGGGACAAAAGGTCTGGATCTGCAGGGGTCTGCAGGAGATAACGAGGAGGTGTGAGATTTGGCCTTTGTCTCAGAGAAGATGCCCCAGAGGGATTTCCGGATCATCGAAGAATAAGAGACAATGGTGAAAGATCAAAGAGTTGCATTGTGACTGGGATTAAGTACCATGTGACTGTATGTTTGCTAAAGCACCATGTGACTTAAGTTTCGATGCTCCAGAAGTATAAGAGTGCGATGTTATATTGTTCTGCCTCTTTTCCTGCTTTGAGAATGCTAGAGATGTGTTCTGTTAATAAAGCTGAACCTGAGAAATAAAACTCAGCCTCATCCTTGAGCACATCCTCTACACTGGTGACCCTACGACAAAGAATGAGCAGAGAGAATTCTCCCGAGCGGAGCTCGGCAGAAGCCAGCCTGATGGCTGCCTCCACACTCCGGCTGCCTGATTTCTGGCAGCATAGTCCGCGCTCCTGGTTTAGCGGAGTCGAGGCGCAGTTCAACCTCCGGAGAATCTCGAAGGACGACACGAAATTCTACCATGTGGTGGCGAAGCTGGACAGCCACACGGTCCAGAGGGTGGAAGATCTGGTCAATCACCCACCGGACAGCGACAAGTACAGTGCATTGAAGGATGCGCTGATCAGCCATTTCACCCCTTCGGTACAACAGCAAGCAGAGGGGCTCCTAACGTTGACGGAGTCGGAGAACGACAGACCTGCAGACCTGATGGTGAAGATGCTGAGGCTGAAAGACTCCGAGGACGGCGAATTTATTTTCGCCCACCTTTTCCTCTGGACCCTGTCGCCAGCGGTGAGAGTGACCCTGGCAGATTCACCCCGATTGGCCAAGCGAGACTACCATGGGTTGAGCAAGGAGGCGCAGCGACTCGTCGACGCCCACAAGCGGAGCGCGGTTTCGGCTGCGGCAGCTGAGCTAGGAATGACGCCCAGAGACGGCTTGGGGCCAGTGGTTGCGGCGCCAGACGCACCAACGATGGCGGCGACAGGTACCAGGCAACGCGGAGCTGATGACGGCCTGTGCTTCTACCATCGCCGTTTTGCAGAGAGGGCACACAAGTGCCTCCCACCGTGCCACTTCAAGCGTCCGGAAAACACCAAGACCAGGGGTCAGTAGCGGCTGCGACCCTCGGGGAGGAGAACAAGCTGCTTTACCTGACAGATGCACACTCAGGGAAACAATTCCTCGTGAACACAGGCTCCCAGCTAAGTTTCGTCACGCCTACCTACGCCGAACGGCTGATGCCGTCTAAAGCTCCCTGGGTGTCAGTGTCAGCAGCGAACGGCTCAGCAATTAAGACCTTCGGTGAGAGGACTATGCTTCTGTCCTTACAGGGCCGTTCATTTGAGTGGACCTTTATTGTAGCGGCAGTCAGTTTCAACATGTTAGGGGCTGATTTTTTGTGCTCACATGGTTTATTGGTTGATCTTGCTAATAGACGTCTGGTTAATGCACTGTCTTTCCATTCTATTCCCTGAACAGCTCGGGTGGCCCCGCCTACTGCACAGGCCAACGTCACAGCTGCGGGTGGTAAGTTTCATGCACTGCTCACTCAGTTTCCAGCACTCACAGTCCCAACGTTTTCGGCGACAGTGGCTAAGCATGGGGTGGAGCATTTTATCACTACCACTGGGCCGCCCGTTTTTGCAAAAGCTCGGCGCTTGGACTCAGCTAAACTGGCCATAGCGCGCAAGGAGTTTGCCAACCTGGAAAAACTGGGCATCATTAGACGCTCTAAAAGCCCCTGGGCTTCACCGCTACACATGGTCCCAAAGGCTGATGGCTCGTGGCGACCTTGCGGTGATTTCCGCAGGTTGAACAACGTTTCAGCACACGACCGCTACCCGATTCCGCACATCCAAGATTTTTCAGTTCATTTGGCGGGGGCGCGCATTTTTTCTAAAATAGATTTGGTGCATGGTTACCATCAAGTCCCAGTGCGCGCTCAGGATATACCCAAAACAGCGGTAATAACTCCTTTCGGGCTTTTTGAGTTTTTGCGCATGCCGTTTGGTCTCAAGGGTGCCGTGCAGACTTTTCAACGCATGATGGATGCAGTTTTACGCGACCTCCCTTTCGTGTTCGTCTACTTGGACGACATTTTGGTAGCCAGCACGTCCGAAGACGAACACGAAAGCCACCTCACAGCAGTTTTTCGGAGGCTGGCAGAGCATGGGTTAATAATTAACCCAGCGAAGTGCCAGTTTGGGGTGGCGCAAATTGATTTTTTGGGGCATCGCGTTTCGCCAGAAGGGGCGATCCCTCTGCCCGATAAAGTATGCGCAATAACAAATTTTCCCCAACCTCAAACGGTCAAAGTGCTGCAGGAGTTTTTGGGAATGGTTAATTTTTATAACCGGTTCCTCCCAAGCGCAGCGCGGCTCATGCAACCATTGTACACTCCACTAAAAAAACAAAAGCCTACAAATAAGGTCGAATGGTCTCCGGAGCGGGAGCGCGCTTTCGCCCAGGTCAAATCAGCCCTGGCAAACGCGGTTTTGTTGGCACACCCAGTTCCAACAGCCCGCATGGCGCTCACCACCGACACTTCCGATTTAGCGGTGGGGGCGGTCGTTGAACAGTTTGTGGCAGGGACCTGGCAGCCGCTCGCGTTTTTCAGCAAAACCTTGCGCGATAGCGAGCGTAAATACAGCGTGTTCGACAGGGAGCTTTTGGCCCTACACTTGGCCATCCGTCATTTCCAGTTCTGGCTGGAAGGGCGCCGTTTCACTGCGTTCGTGGATCACAAGCCGCTGACGTTTGCGATGGCCAAGATTTCAGAACCTTGGTCAGGCAGGCAGCAAAGGCAGCTAGCCGCGATATCGGAGTTCACCACCAATATCCAGCATGTCGCAGGTAAACATAATGTAGTGGCAGACTGTCTCTCGCGTGCTGTGGCAACGCCAGGCCCCGTGGGGGCAGACTCTGTAGCCGTGGCCGCGGGCCAGGGCAGCGACGCGGAAGCGCGCGCAGCCCCGGTCCGCGTAGGTTTAGATTATGCAGCCATGGCCGCAGAGCAGGTTAGCAA
Organism: Pholidichthys leucotaenia; assembly: GCA_020510985.1. Taxonomy (NCBI): domain Eukaryota; kingdom Metazoa; phylum Chordata; class Actinopteri; order Cichliformes; family Pholidichthyidae; genus Pholidichthys; species Pholidichthys leucotaenia. The sequence goes on from CM035838.1 coordinate 325,627,625, forward strand.
CGCGGATGTGCGCGCGCTCCAGTCTGGACCAACAGGGTTAAGGCTGGAGCACAGGGTGCAGCAAATTGGTATGCCCCCCCTAATCTGCGATGTCTTCACGGGGTGGCCTCGCCCCATGGTTCCAGCCGTGTGGCGCCGCTGCGTTTTTGACTCGGTCCATTCTCTGGCGCACCCGGGGGTGCGTGCATCGATTAAGATGGTGGGGGAGAAATTTGTTTGGCCCGGGTTGCGCAAACAGGTCAAGGAATGGGCAGCAGCCTGCGTGTCGTGTCAGCGAGCCAAAATACACAAGCACACTAGAGCTCCTTTGGAGCCTTTTCACATTCCGGCTAAGCGTTTTGATCATGTGCATGTTGACTTGGTGGGTCCCCTTCCGTCGTCACAGGGGCACACACACCTTTTGACGATGGTGGATCGCACCACGCGTTGGCCAGAAGCGGTCCCTCTGGCGTCAGCCACAGCGGAAGAAGTTGCGCGAGTGTTTTTAACAGCTTGGGTTGCACGTTTTGGAGTTCCGTCGGACATAACGTCCGACAGAGGTCCCCAATTTGTTTCCGAACTATGGTCGTCGATGGCCCGCAGCTTAGGGGTGAAGGTACACCGCACTACCGCGTATAACCCCCAGGCTAATGGTTTATGCGAGCGCTTTCATAGGTCGTTGAAAGCAGCCCTCAGAGCGTCACTTACGGATACAAATTGGGTGGATAAACTTCCATGGGTTTTATTGGGGTTGCGTTCTGCACCTAAGGAGGATTTGCAGGCCTCCCCAGCTGAGTTAGTTTTTGCACAACCTCTCCATTTGCCAGGGGAATTTCTTCCCGACAATCCTGCACCAAATTGCCCTCCCGCTCAGCTGTTGCAGAGCGGCACAGGATCAAGCACGCTTCCGGGTCCGGTTCATCACAGTTTCCCACGCGTTTTTGTGCCAAAGGCTTTAAAAAATGCAGAATTTGTTTTTGTTAGACATGATGCTCAGCGCCCAGGTTTGCGCCCGCCTTATGGTGGACCTTTCAGAGTGCTGGAAACAGGGGAGAAACATTTTTTGCTAGATTTAGGAGACAGGAAAAAGTTGATTTGCATAGACAGACTCAAGCCCGCCTTTGTTCTGGCTGATGAACACGTGCAGTTGGCGAGGGCCCCCCGCAGTGGCAGGCAGGAGGTGTGAGATTTGGCCTTTGTCTCAGAGAAGATGCCCCAGAGGGATTTCCGGATCATCGAAGAATAAGAGACAATGGTGAAAGATCAAAGAGTTGCATTGTGACTGGGATTAAGTATCATGTGACTGTATGTTTGCTAAAGCACCATGTGACTTAAGTTTCGATGCTCCAGAAGTATAAGAGTGTGATGTTATATTGTTCTTCCTCTTTTCCTGCTTTGAGAATGCTAGAGATGTGTTCTGTTAATAAAGCTGAACCTGAGAAATAAAACTCAGCCTCATCCTTGAGCACATCATCTACACTATGTTAATAAACTGAGGAGCATGAGACATCCCCTTCAAGGCTGTGTTAGTGTTACATTTTGGCCTCAAGGTAAATAGACAACCTTCTGCCAGAAACAAAAATAAAATTGATGAGAAAAAAGTCTCAAATTTACATGAAAAAAGTCTAATAGCCTATAGCTATAAATGGAAAAAGTCAGAAATAAAGCTGTAAATTTGCAGAAAGATTTATGTGGTGGGGCATTCACAAGAAAAAAAAAATGGCATAGAAGACAGTTTAAAAACAGCACAAAGACTATTTTTGGCAGCAGTGGCAAGTTTGATTTCAATTTATTTCTAATATTAAGTTTTTCTGTCACCAACTATCCAACAGCCACAGCGGCCTGCCATCGGAGGCATGCATTTTAAAAGTGAAATAAAGGTTTGTAGTTAATTTGTGAAGTGTGGCAACAGAATAATTAATAGTTTAGAGAATATCCTCAAGTTAATGTACAACTGAACAGTTGAAACTAGGGCTGGGCGATACAACGAATATATTCATTATATTGATACATTCTACTATGCACAATACAAAAAAAAATGTTTTTATCGCGAAGCTTGAGCATTTTCATGGCTGTCAGCTTCTCGCTCCTGTCACACAGCTGCACCATAGAGCTGCACTCAGGCGCTTCATCCTCCCTGCCTGCGCTGCGTTTCGTTTCAGGGTTGTTGCCAGGTCTGTTTTTTTCCCACAATTTTGGTTCTTCAGAAACTTCTTTTTTTCCAGAAACTGGAAAAAAATGAAATGACATACACATATACCGGCTGCAGTACAGCAGGCTTGAACGAAAGGAGAGAAAAGGACCAGATCTGAAGGTAAAAAGTGAACAAAATACAGTTTTGTGCAAATTATGTCGCACAACCACTAATTTTTTTCACCACTTGAGGTGTCATCCACTATAATATGAAGACTGTATTAAGAATTGCTCTCAACATCCCAGCTAGCCCCTACAAAAAATAAATAAAGGAACCAGCCCTAAGAAAATGACTACACTACATTCCAAATTATTATGCAAATACTTGTCTGTGATTTTCCTAAATAGCTGATGCAAATGACAGTCAGTATGATTTTCAAGTCATCTGTAGAGGAGCTTGAAATAACGAGGCGATGTGATTCATAAACCAAAGTTTATTATCAGCTCCTCTAACAAGTCTCATCTAGGTGCAGCAGCAGAAGAAGTAAGAGAGCGAACACCTTCGGCTCTACGAACTTATACTCGCACATAACAAAAGACATGCATATCAAAAGCTGACATCCCTCATTATCTTAATCCCCCCATTGTCTTCGTACTCCTCCTCCTGGCCCTGGGGGGTCACGGCAGCCCATCCGGTCTCCACCACAGTGCCTTGGATGCTCTTTAATCTTCACTGGCGGTTGAGACTCTTTGTCCTGCTCTGAGGTGTGAAGTCGCCTTACATATGTAATCACCAAACACTCTCACATGCTTAAACATATGTTGGTTATGGAATATATGATTAATATAGACCACAGCCCCCCCCCAAACGACTAAGAAAAGGACAATAGAAAAATTCACAGTTTAAGATAATTATTATGACATACTAACTGCTACACCTCTTGCCACAGAAGAAACTTTCCAGCAGCCATGCTACTAAGAGAGTTCAGTGGTAATCATAACAGCATAGTAAAATCACAAGTCAGTCCTAAACTGTTACAGCACAATTAGTGAACAACTGTTGAGTAGTTTGCGTCAGTCCCTGTGCTGTCTGGGTTTTAATCTTCTCCCGAATCTGCTGTGGGTCCGCTTGGGCGTCCTGCTGGGACCTTCCTGTAAGGAATCTGCAGCTTGGGAAGGAGAGTGATTATTTGTTCCCTGCAGGGGGGCTGAGTCTTTTCTCTTGGGGGGTCTACCCCACCGAGGTGCTCTCGCCAACCGTGCAGGCTCGTCTCTCAACAAGAAGGCAGGTTTAAGTCTGTCAATGCTGACTGTTTCTTTTCTATCCCCAAAATCAAGCACAAAGTGTTTATCACCAGGTTCCAGCACTCTGAACGGCCCATCGTATGGTGGGCGGAAAGTTGGTTTTAAAGCTTCATGCCTAACAAAAACAAATTCAGCGTTTTTCAAAGCTTGGGGGACAAAAACCCGTGGAAAAGAGTGATGTGCCGGCCCGGGGAGAGAGTCCGGTCCATTGCTGCCTAAAAACCTCGGGGCTGGAAAATGCCCTGGCTCTGGGTTCTCTGGTAAAAATTCACCTGGGAGCCTGAGAGGTTGTGCAAAAACTAATTCTGCTGGAGAGGCGTCTAGATCCTCTTTGGGCGCAGCACACAACCCCAATAAAACCCAGGGAAGTTTATTTACCCAATTTGTATCCGTTAGTGAGGCTCTAAGGGCGGCCTTTAAAGATCTGTGAAAACGCTCGCATAACCCATTAGCCTGAGGGTGATAAGCGGTGGTGCGGTGAATTGTCGCCCCTAAGCTGCTGGACATGGCTGACCAAAGCTCCGAGACAAATTGAGGCCCCCTATCGGACGTGATGTCCGATGGGACGCCGAAACGTGCCACCCAGTTTGTCAAAAAAAACGCGAGCGACTTCCTCCGCTGTGGTTGACGCCAGAGGGACTGCCTCTGGCCAGCGCGTGGTGCGGTCTATCATTGTTAACAGGTGTGTGAAACCTTGGGAGGAAGGTAGTGGCCCCACAAGGTCGACATGAACGTGGTCGAACCTTCTAGCAGGGATTCGAAAAGGCTCCAGAGGGGCTTTTGTGTGTTTGTGTACTTTGGCGCGCTGACAAGAAATGCAAGTCTTTGCCCATTCTTTTACATTTTTGTGCAGGCCAGGCCACACAAACTTTTCGGCGACCATTTTAACTGAAGCGCGCACTCCTGGGTGCGCGAGGGAGTGAATTGAGTCGAAAATACGGCAGCGCCATGCAGCTGGAACTAACGGGCAAGGTCGGCCGGTTGAGATGTCACATATTAGGGGGGGGCACACCATCGCGTAGACCCCTTTTCTCCAGCCTTAACCCTGTTGGTCCAGACAGGAGTGCACGCACGTCCGCGTCACTACTTTGTTCCTCTGCCATGGCTGCATAATCTATCCCTGCATGGATTGGGGCCGCGTATGTGTCCGCGTTGGTGAAGAGTTCCGTGGCTGAGGTAGTATAATCTGTCTCCTCGCGCTCTGGCGATGTCACAGCGCGAGAGAGGCAGTCTGCTACCACGTTAAGTTTGCCTGCCACATGTCGAATGTCTGTGGTGAACTCTGAAATCGCAGCTAGCTGTCTTTGTTGCCTGCCTGACCATGGTTCAGAAATTTTAGCCATAGCAAAGGTGAGCGGTTTGTGGTGTACAAAAGCCGTAAAACGCCGCCCCTCTAACCAAAACTGGAAGTGGCGGATGGATAAATGGAGCGCTAGTAGCTCTCTGTCAATAGTGCTGTATTTACGCTCAGTTTGGTTTAGCGATTTGCTGAAGAATGCCAAAGGTTGCCAGATTCCGCCGACGTGTTGTTCTACAACTGCCCCTATGGCCAGGTCTGAAGTGTTTGTGGTTAGCGCAATGCGGGCCGAGGGATCGGGGTGAACCAACAATGTGGCATTAGCTAGGGCGCTTTTTACTTCCGCGAAGGCGCGTTCGCGCTCCGGGGTCCATTCGACCGCGTTGGAAGGTTTTTGTTTTCTGAGCGCGTCATATAGGGGCTGCATGAGCTGAGCTGCGTGGGGGAGGAAGCGGTTGTAAAAATTAACCATGCCCAAAAATTCCTGCAGCGATTTGACCGTTTGTGGCCGTGGGAAACTTTTTACTGCGTGAACTTTGTCTGGAAGTGGGACTGCCCCCTTCGGAGAAACTCTGTGTCCTAAAAAATCAATTTGTGACACACCAAATTTGCATTTGGCTGGATTGATTATTAACCCGTGCTCTTCTAGTCTCTGAAAAACCATAGTGAGATGCTGCTCGTGTTCTTCCTCAGACGAGCTGGCTACCAGCATATCGTCGAGGTAGACGAACACGAAAGGGAGGTTGCGTAATACCGCGTCCATCATCCGCTGAAAGGTTTGAGCAGCACCTTTGAGGCTGAAAGGCATCCGCAAAAATTCAAAAAGACCGAAGGGGGTTATTACAGCTGTTTTAGGAATGTCCTCTGCTCGAACTGGGACTTGATGATAACCGCGGACCAGGTCTATTTTTGAAAAAATGCGCCCACCCGCCAGATGTAGTGAAAAATCTTGAATGTGAGGAATTGGGTAGCGGTCATGCGCTGTCGCATTGTTTAATCTGCGGTAATCGCCGCACGGCCTCCAAGAACCGTCGGATTTCGGGACCATGTGAAGTGGTGACGCCCAGGGGCTTTTTGAGCGTCTGATAATGCCTAATTTTCCAAGGGTGGTGAACTCGTCCCGAGCTATGGCGAGCTTGGTTGCGTCTAAGCGCAGAGCTTTGGCGAATACGGGTGGGCCCGTTGTGGGAATAAAGTGTTCGACCTCGTGTCTAGCCACTGTGGCTGAGAATTTGGGAATTGTGAGTGCTGGAAATTGGGTGAGGAGTTGATCAAACTTACCTCCTGCTGTGGTGACGCTAGCCTGCACGGGTGGTGGAGAAAGTCGAGCTGAGCAGGGAATAGAAGCAAAGGACAGTGCATTAACCAAGCGCCTGTTCGCTAGATCAACTAATAACCCCTGTGCACACAAAAAATCTGCGTCCAACAAGTTAAAACTCACCGCCGCTACAACAAATGTCCACCTGTAGTTGCGGCCGTGGATGCAGAGGTGCAGGCTCTTTTCGCCAAAAGTGTCGATGGTGGAGCCGTTGGCTGCCACCGCTCCATTGCCCCGGGGGCCCATGGCCCGGTCTGCTTGGGAGGGCATGACAAAACTTAGTTGAGCTCCCGTGTCGATAAGGAACCGCTTGCCGGTGTGTCCGTCCATCACATATAAAAGCTTGCTTTTTTCACCGAGAACCGCCGCTGTTAACGGCTCTCGGCTTCGGCGTTTTCCCGAAATTGTGAATTTGCAGGGGGGAATGCATTTGTAAGCCTTCTCGGCGAAGCGGTGGTGGTAATAACAAACGTCGCTCCGTCTGTTGCGTCCTGACCGTGTCGCTGTCACCGCGGGCTGATTCTGCTCGGTGATTTGTGGCTCCTCGTGGCTCCGGACATCAGCATTGAGGTCTGCGGATGCTGCTGTGGGTGTCTGCTCCTTGCAGGCATTGACGAGCCGTTGAGCTTTGTGAGCCAGCGTGCGGAAGTCTTGCTGGGTGCTGCATCACATGTTGGCCAGCGTCCCTCTCATGTGTGGCGGCAGCGTACTGAGGAATATGAAATGGAAGAGGAAGTTGTCATTGTCCTCTTCTTTAAGTTGCAGCAAGTCCTCCATGAGGGCCTTGGGTCTGCCTCCTCTGTGGCCGTAGACCGCCAGGATCCTCTCGGCTCTCTCCTCGGCTGAGAGGACGTAATTTGCCACGATGGTCGCTTTCAGTTCTTTATATTTGTCCTGGGCCGGCGGCCGTTGGATTATGCTCCACGCACATCTCGAAGTGGCGGCGTTGAGTTTGGCGACGATGTGATAGAACTTTGTATTGTCAGCCGTGATGCCCGCAAGTGCAAACTGGGCTTCAGCTTGCTGAAGCCACGAGGCGGGGTCTTCCTGCCTGAAGTCTGGCAGGTTGACGGTGACGGCGTTTGTGTGGACCGTCACTGATGTGTCCGCAGGGTGAGAGTGCCTTGCTTCGGCTCTCTCCGCGGCGCTGGTGCTCGGTTGAGCCCTCTCTATCACTTCTGCCGTGGGGGAACGTCGTCCATCTGTTCCCTTGTCTGCATGGGCGCCGGCGTCTGCCTGGGTCGCCACAGATGAGTCGATCACGGGGGAACGCCTCTGGTCCATTCTCGCGTCCGGGTCACCAGTGTAGAGGAGCTTGAAATAACGAGGCGATGTGATTCATAAACCAAAGTTTATTATCAGCTCCTCTAACAAGTCTCATCTAGGTGCAGCAGCAGAAGAAGTAAGAGAGCGAACACCTTCGGCTCTACGAACTTATACTCGCACATAACAAAAGACATGCATATCAAAAGCTGACATCCCTCATTATCTTAATCCCCCCATTGTCTTCGTACTCCTCCTCCTGGCCCTGGGGGGTCAGAGCAGCCCATCCGGTCTCCACCGCAGTGCCTTGGATGCTCTTTAATCTTCACTGGCGGTTGAGACTCTTTGTCCTGTTCTGAGGTATGAAGTCGCCTTACATATGTAATCACCAAACACTCTCACATGCTGAAACATACACTACCGTTCAAAAGTTTGGGGTCACCCTGACAATTATTTTGTGTTTTCCATGAAAAGTCACACTTATTTACCACCATGAGTTGTAAAATGAATAGAAAATATAGTCAAGACATTGACAAGGTTAGAAATAATGATTTGTATTTGAAATAATAATTTTTTTCCTTCAAACTTTGCTTTAGTCAAAGAATCCTCCATTTGCAGCAATTACAGCATTGCAGACCTAACATGATTGCACAAGGGTTTTCTAATCATCCATTAGCCTTCTGACGCAATGAGCAAACACATTGTACCATTAGAACACTGGAGTGATAGTTGCTGGAAATGGGCTTCTATACACCTATGTAGATACTGCACCAAAAACCAGACATTTGCAGCTAGAATAGTCATTTACCACATTAGCAATGTATAGAGTGTATTTCTGATTAGTTTAAAGTTATCTTCATTGAAAAAAAGTGCTTTTCTTTCAAAAATAAGAAAATTTCTAAGTGACCCCAAACTTTTGAACGGTAGTGTATGTTGGTTATGGAATATATGATTAATATAGACCACATCATCAACCATTAGAGCATAATTCAAATTTCACTGAACCTCCCAATTTTATTTTTTGCAAAAAATAATTAAAAAAAACTAAAAATGCACTGTTCCAAATTATGCACAACAGAGTTTCAAAACATTTTATTAGTTGTAAAGAACTGAAAATAGTCATTTGTTATTAGGTCATTCGGAGGTCATATTTACTGAAATCAAAAGCTATTTCAATCAAAAACATCTCAACAGGCCAAGTTACATGTTAACATAGGACCCTTTCTTTCATATAACCTTCACAATTCTGGCATCTATTGAACTTGTGAGTTTTTAGAGAGTTTCTGATTGAATTTCTTTGCAAGGTATCAGAATAGCCTCCCACAGCTTCTGTTTTGATGTGAACTGCCTCCCACCTTCATAGATCTTTTGCTTGAGGATGCTCCAAAGGTTCTCTATAGGGTTGAGGTCAGGGGAGGATGGGGGCCATACCATGAGTTTCTCTCCTTTTATGCCCATAGCAGCCAATTACACAGAGGTATTCTTTGCAGCATGAGATGATGCATTGTCATGCATGAAGATAATTTTGCTATGGAAGGCACGGTTCTTCTTTTTGTACCATGGAAGAAAATGGTCAGCCAGAAACTCTACTTTGCCAAGGTCATTTTCACACCTTCAGGGACCCTAAAGGGGCCTACCAGCTCTCTCCTCATGATTCCGGCCCAAAACATGACTCCGCCACCTCCTTGCTGACGTCAACAGCCTTGTTGGGACATGGTGGCCATCCACCAACCATCCACTATGCCATCCATCTGGACAATCCAGGGTTGCATGGCACTCATCAGTAAACAAGAGTGTTTGAAAATTAGTCTTCATGTATTTCTGGGACCACTGCAACCATTTCTGCTTGTGAGCATTGGTTAGGAGTGGCCAAATAATAGGTTTATGCACAACTGCAACCCTCTGAAGGATCCTATGCCTTGAGGTTCATGGGACTCCAGAGGCACCAGCAGCTTCAAATACCCGTTTGCTGCTTTGTAATGGCATTTTAGCAGCTGCTCTCTTAAACCAATGAATTATCTGGCAGAAACCTTCCTCATTTTGCGTATATGAATGAATGAATGAATGAATGAATGAATGAATGAATCTTTTTTTCAGATAGATTAAAAGTAAAGAAAAAAAAACCGAAACAGAATAATATAACAAGGGGGGAAAAATCTTACAAGGTCAAATCAAACAGTAACTCCTCTGATTATACAGTTCAACATAAGTTATCCAAAATGGGTGATGGCTGAAGCCACAGCTTATATTGCCGACCCATATTCCATCCAAGAATTCAAAAGAGAAACAAAACAAGAGCGATTACAATTCAAAACAAAGCTAAGACAAAACGTGACAAAAAACTAACCAACAACACAACACAGACTGGATATGACAATCCTTATGTGATTTTACATGCCATCTTGTATATATATGTTTGGAGTATTTCTTCCTTTAGTTTTTGTTTAAATTGTCCAAGTGTTGTACATAATTTTAATTCAGGTCCAAAAGTGTTCCACAATCTGGCTCCTTGCATTGAGACACAGTGTTGCTTGGTGGTAGTTCTCACTGAAGGTTTTTGAAATATACATGTTCCTCTGAAATGATATTGTTTCTCCCTTATTTGGAACAACTTTTGGATATCTGCGGGCAGTGATAGATTCTTGACTTTAAACATTATTATTGCAGTTTTAAAGTCAACCAGATCTTTCAACTTGAGAGCTTTAAATTTAAGAAAAAGTGGATTTGTTGGTTCCCTGTAAACAGCTTTGTTTATTATTCTAATAGCTCTCTTCTGAAGAATAAAGATTGGATATATGTTTGTTTTATATGTATTTCCCCATACTTCAGTACAATATGTCATGTATGGGAGTATTAATGAATGATACAAAGTATATAATGTGGGTTGGTTCAGCAAATATTTCACTCTGTGTAGTATTGCAATTGATTTAGAAATTGTACCTTTAATATAATTAATATGTGACTTCCAGCACAGTTTATTATCAATTATTACTCCAAGAAATTTAGTTTCGGATACCCTTTCAATCTCTACACAATTTATAGTCAGGCAGATAAGGGCCAATTTTCATAAGAATCGTTCACTTCTGGATAGAAGCATGAAATTTGGCACAAATGTAGTCCAATAAGTCCTGTTTCATATAAGATTAAGACCCACTTCGGATCTGGCTTGGTACGTGCATTATTCAAGATGGCGTCCAAATATGGCCGCCAAAAAACACGTTTTTGCTTATAACTAGAAAATGTGAGCTTTTAGGGCATAATAATGTATTGTTGAATAATATAAATGTGTACATTCCGCACATTTTGAGCCCAAAATCAAGTCTGTATGACAAACGGTTCTTGAGATATGGCTTATTCAAGTAATCACAATAATGCAACTTCTTATGTTCATTTCAGGTACAGCAGTGGGAGTGTCAGTATTGAGATACAGGGATGTCCAGATCACTGAGGATCCTTCTGCCTTAAGAAGGTGGTTGGTTGCTGGCCCTGAAGTTGCTAGGGTTGTTAGTGAGCTAGAAGAATCTCTGTTGAAGCCCAAGGCAATGAATCTCAAGCATCATAATCAAATTCCAAGTGTCCAGGTTGCATTTGCAAAAAATGTTTGTAACCTAGTAGTTTCATTAGAGGACATGGGAAATCCCTTCAAAGAGACAAGCAATGACCTTGTTAGACTTGACACCAATGAAATAATGCCTCACCATGTTATTAATGCAGTGAAATCAGCGCATGAATTAGGCATTGCTCAGTATCAGGAGTTTGTTGATAACAAACTGAATAAGCTTACAGTTACTTTAACTGACACAGTTTCAAGAAACAATCTACCTCTGTTTGGTACTTATGAAGTGACAAACAATGTCAGTCAATCTAAGGTGTCTGCTTTGAAATCTGATTGCAATCTTTTTGCTCGGCTCTATATTGCCTGTCAAACCCGTGATGGAAACATAGAGGAGTTTTTCAGACATGAAAACAATGCCCATCCTCCTTCACTGTCTGCTCTAGGCAAATTGTGTCAAGGCAAGAAGTCAGATTTGCTTCAGTGCATTGGGGTATCACAAAATCAGTTGTTACCAGCTGTTACCATGAAGGTCTTTGATGGAGCAGCTGTTGTGAATATGCTTGCACCTGGTAAAGCAAAGACTTTCCAAGAGTATTCAAGGGGAGTTTTCTTGCCTTACATCATTGATCAGGCTAAAGATGTGAAACGTGTTGATGTAGTGTGGGACCGATATCTTGACTGCAGCCTCAAAAAGGAACCAGAGTGTCTCGAGGCAAAGGTATCTGAAGAAGGGTGCTTCCTGACACTGTCATTCCCAGTAACTGGCAGACCTTTTTGCGCTGCACCGATAACAAAGCAGAGCTATTCCAATTCCTTGGTAGAGAACTGGCTTCTCTAGAGGTGGAAGGTGTCTTGTTTGTTTCAACTTCTGATGTGAATGTTGTGAGCAACAGACCAAGTGACATGGCTTCTGCTGGCATTGATCCAACTGATCATGAAGAAGCTGATACAAGGCTTATGTTGCATGTTGCCCATGGTGCAGCTCAAGGCCACAGGAGTGTATTGATAAGGACAGTTGGCACAGATGTTGTTGTTCTAGCTGTTACATATGTAAATCAGCTGGACATTGACCTGTGGCTGGCGTTTGGTGTGGGAAAACATTTCACCTACATATCAGTAAACAGCTTGGCAGGTAGCCTTGGTCCTGACAAGTGCAAAGCCCTTCCCTTCTTCCATGCTTTCAGTGGCTCAGACACTACTTCCTTGTTTGCTGGCAGGGACAAGAAGACTGCATTTGATGCTTGGGAAGTTTTTCCTGAAGTGACACCTGTATTCAGGAAACTGAGCTTCACTCCTGAAGTTATAACAGCAGAGGATGAAGCTGTTCTTGAATGGTACACGGTAATAATGTACAGTCGTACCTGCCCACTGTATCAGGTAAACAAAGCTCGTCAGACCCTTTTTGCACAAGGAACGCAGTCACTTGAAAATACAGTATTCCATCAACAAAGGCAGCATTAACAGAACATATCAAAAGAGCTGCTTATCAAGGTGGCTATGTGTGGGGTCAAGCACTGGATCCAGTGCAAAATCTACCAAGTCCTACACATTGGGGATGGACTGAAGCAAGGGAAGGCTTCGTCCCAAAGTGGACCACTCTCCCTGAAGCTTCCAAAGTATGTCAAGAGCTTGTGCACTGTGGTTGCAAGAAAGCTTGTAGGGGCTTGTGCAAGTGCAGCAGGGCAAATTTAAGCTGCACTTCTCTGTGTTATTGTGGTGGTGCACACCAGGCAGAAGGTTAGCGGAGATCTTCTCGATCACTTCACTCTGTTGATGCATGGGTTGTAATGAGGTTACACTCGATTACATAATATTTGGCATATCACTGACTGCGTTTTGTATTTTTAACTTTCTTGGGGTTTCTCATTATGCTATTATTGATCTTCGAATGTGATTAATGAACATATACCATAAATGTTCAATTACTATTGTTCAGCATTTGTATCTCTGTAACTTTTGATATGATTAAGATTATACAGTTTGTGGCAATTTTCAAAATGTTATATCTCAAGAACCGTTTGTCATACAGACTTGATTTTGGGCTCAAAATGTGCGGAATGTACACATTTATATTAGTCAACAATACATTGTTATGCCCTAAAAGCTCACATTTTCTAGTTATAAGCAAAAACGTGTTTTTTGGTGGCCATATTTGGACGCCATCTTGAATAATGCAAGTACCAAGCAAGATTTGAAGTGGGTCTTAATCTTATATGAAAGAGGACTTATTGGACTACATTTATGCCAAATTTCATGCTTCTATCCAGAAGTGAACAATTGTTTCACCTATCTGCCTGACTATTACACTGAGTTTAATTTAATTCAATTCAATTCAGTTCAATTCAATTCAATTCAACTTTATTTATACAGCGCCATTTCACAACAACAGTCATCTCATAGCACTAGCAACTGTAGGGGGGAACCCCCACAGTTGCAGAAAGACCCCAGCAATCAGGCGATCCCCTGTGAGCAAGCACTTGGCGACGGTGGAGAGGAAAAACTCCCTTTTAACAGGAAGAAACCTCCAGCAGAACCAGGCTCAGGGAGGGGCAGTCATCTGCTGCGACTGGCTGGGGGGTGAGGGGATAGAGAAGAAGAAAAGAACAGACATGTAGAGAGTAAACAGCACGATGGGGACTCAATCTATGGGAGAGAACAAACAAATGTTAATGACCAGCAAAAAAAAAATATTTCATAGAGAGTGAGGAAAGGAGTGAGGCCCAGTGCATTACTGGAGGTCCCCCGGCTGACTAAACCTATTAGCAGCATAACTAAGGGAGGGTTCAGAAACACATGATCCCTCCCTAATTGTAGGCTATATCAAAAAGGTAGGTTTTAGCCCTATTCTTAAAAACAGAGATCGAGTCTGACTCCCGAATCCAGATTGGCAGCTGATTCCACAGGAGAGGACCTTGATAACTGAAGGCTCTGCCTCCCATTGTACTTTTGGAGATTCTAGGTATTACAAGTAATCCTGCATTTTGGGAGCATAGTGCTCTGTTAGGATAATATGGTAGTATCAGATCTTTTAAATAAAAAGGAGCCTGATTGTTTAGAGCTTTGTAAGTAAGAAGAAGGATTTTAAACTTAATTCTAAACTCTATGGGAAGCCAATGAAGGGAGACCAGAACCGGAGAGATATGATCTCTCTTTCTAGTACCTGTTAAAACTCTTGCTGCAGCATTTTGGATCAGCTGAAGACTTTTTAAAGATGTTTTAGGACAGCCTGATAATAAAGAATTACAATAATCTAATCTCGAACTAACAAAAGCGTGGATCAGCTTCTCAGCATCACTCTGAGACAAGATGCTCCTAATCTTGGCAATATTACGCAAATGATAGAAGGCAGTCTTAGAAACAAATTTAATATGTGAATTGAAGGACAAATCCTGATCAAAAATAACTCCAAGGTTCCTCACAGAGCTATTAAGAGAAAGAGTAACTGCATCCAAACTGAAAGTTTGATTTGGAAAGGAATTTCTAAGGTTTTTTGGACCAACAAGAATGACTTCAGTCTTATCTGAATTTAATAGCAGGAAATTACAAGTCATCCAAGCTTTGATTTCCTTAAGACAGGCTTCTAACTTGGCTAATTGATTACTATCATCTGGCTTCATTGACAGGTATAATTGTGTGTCATCTGCATAACAATGAAAATGTATACAGTGCTTTCTAATAATGTTGCCTAACGGAAGCATATATAAACTAAAAAGAGTAGGGCCTAGCACAGATCCCTGTGGAACTCCATGACTAAGCTTTGAGTTGAAAGAAAACTCATTATTTACATGAACAAACTGGAACCTATCAGATAAATAAGATCTAAACCACTGCAAGGAAGTTCCATTAAGTCCAACATAGTGTTCTAATCTATCAAGTAGAATATTATGATCGATAGTATCAAAAGCTGCACTAAGGTCTAAAAGGACAAGTACAGAAACTAGTCCATTATCAGATGCAATGAGGAGGTCGTTAGTGACCTTCGCTAAGGCTGTTTCAGTACTATGATGGATTCTAAACCCGGATTGAAACTCTTCAAGTAAACCATTTCCCTGCAGGTGGTCAAATAATTAAGTAGCAACAACTCTTTCTAAGATTTTTGAAATGAAAGGGAGATTAGAGATTGGTCTATAGTTAGCTAAAGCTCCTGGATCTAGCGTTGGCTTTTTGAGTAAGGGTTTAATTACAGCCGTTTTAAAAGCCTGCGGTACATGGCCTAACGTTAATAAAGAATTGATTATATGAAGAATAAAGCTACCAATAAGTGGGAAGACTTCCTTAAATAACCTGGTAGGAATAGGGTCTAAAAGACAAGTTGAAGGTTTGGATGAGGAAACTATTTTGTCTAACTCACAAAGGTCGATTGGAGTAAACTCATCAAGACAGACATCAAAAGAAGGAGTTGTAGTAGTTACAGTATTTAAGTTAACTGTGGGAAGAATCTGATTGATTTTATCTCTGATGGATGAAATTTTATTATTGAAAAAGTTCATAAAGTCCTGACTTGTAAGCTCTAAGGGAATGCTAGGATTGACAGAGTTCTGACTCTTTGTCAACCTGGCTACAGTACTGAAAAGAAACCTGGGATTATTCTTGTTCTCTTCTATTAATGCAGAGTAATAACTTGTTCTAGCTTTTCTAAGAGATTTTTTTATAAATTAAAAGATGATTTCTCCAAGCTAAATAGATTTCATCTAAATTAGTAGAGCGCCATTTTCTTTCTAATTGACGAGTCTTCTGTTTTAACCTACGAGTTTCTGTGTTGAACCAAGGAGTTAGAAATCTCTGATTAGACTTTTTCTTTTTTAAGGGGGCCACCAAGTCTAGAGCCTGATGCAGAGAAGCTGAAACACTATCCACCATGTTATCAATTACAGAAGGAGCAAGCTGTCTATAGCTTATTTCCGTTGTGTTGACACATGGCATAGAAGAAACAATCTGCATAAATTTGGAAACAGCATCATCTGAGAGGCATCTACTGTAATAATATTTTTCTTTAGGAGCCAAATAGTCAGAAATAGTAAAATCAAAGGTTAACAGACAATGGTCTGACAGTACAGGGTTATGAGGAGACACTACAAGATTTTCTACTTCTATGCCATATGTCAGAACAAGGTCCAATGTATGGTGGAGGTAATGAGTAGAATTTCCTACTTTCTGAGAAAACCCAATCGAGTCTAATATTGAAATAAAAGCCACATTACAGCAGTCACTATCTACATCCACATGTATATTAAAGTCTCCTACTATAATTATTCTATCAGATTTCAGCACTAAATCAGCTAAGAAATCAGCAAATTCGGATAAAAATTCTGAGTAGGTTGATGGGGGAAGATAAACTATGGCAAATAAAATTGGGTTTAACCTAAAATTGCTAAAGTGCCCAATACTGAGGACCAGGCCCTCAAAGGAATTATAACATGTTTTTTGCTTTACATTAACTAGTAATTTGGAATGGTAAATTGTTGCTACTCCTCCTCCACGACCAGAACTTCTGGGATTTTGACAGTTTAAATAACCAGAGGGAGTTGATTCATTTAAACCAACATAATCCTCTTGCCCTAACCAAGTCTCTGTAAGGGAAATTAAATCAATCTGATGATCAATTAACAGATCATGGACTAACAGAGACTTGGGAGTTAGAGACCTAATATTTAATAAACCACATTTAATTTTTAAATTATGAGGAGGAACAGAGGCCAAATCATTCAATTTAGAGGCTTTATGTTTAATTTGAGTTTTACCAATATTTTGCTTTATCACTTTGGGATGCTTATACATTATATTTTTATTCACTTTGGAGGGAGCAGACAACAATTCTCTGATGGGGAAGACAGGGGCTAAGCTGAGGGGTGGCGGATGAAGAGGAGCTGCAGAGCGGCGTGTAAGACTGCGACTCTGCTTCCTGGTCCCAACTCTGAGTAGTCAGGGTTTTGGAAATTTGGATAAAAAAGATGCCAGATTGCTAGATAAATGAGAAGCACCATCCAAAGTGGGATGAATGCTGTCTCGTCTCATAAGACCAGGTTTTCCCCAAAAAGAGCTCCAATTGTCAATGTAGCCCACGTCATTTTTAGGACATCACACAGACAGCCAGCGGTTCAAGGATGACGAACAGCTAAACATGTCATCACTGGTCAGATTGGGGAGGGGCCCAGAGAATACTACAGTGGCAGACATCGTTTTTGCAAAGTCACACACCGATTCTACATCAAGTTTCGTGACTTCCGACTGCCGGAGACGAATGTCATTAATGCCGGCGTGAATAACAATTGTGGAATATTTACAGTTACTTTTAGCCAGCATTTTCAAATTTGACTTGATGTCGCCTGCTCTGGCCCCAGGAATGCATTTGACTATGGCCGCTGGAGTCTCTAGGTTCACGTTTCTGACTACAGAGTCGCCAATGATCAGAGTTTTTTCCTCAGCGGGTGTGTCGCTGAGCGGGGAAAAACGATTAGAAATGTGAACAGGTTGGTGGTGAACCGGGGCTTTGCGACTAGGCTTCCTTCTCACTGTCACCCACCCAGTCTCCTCGCTGCTGAGGAGAGCCGAGGGACCGCTGACAGGGGGGCCTAAGCTAGCTAGCTCCGCTGTAGCTAATGGACGTCCGTCAAGATTAACTGGCGCAGACGGTGTTTCAATGCAGCGGAGCCGGGATTCCAAATCAGACAACCTCGCCTCGAGCGCCTCAAAAAGACAACATTTATTACATTTACCGTTATCACTAAAAGAGGCAGAGGTGTAGCTAAACATCTGACAGAGAGAGCACACCAGCGGAGGAGAGGAAAGAGAGCTAGTAGCCATAGCTAGTGTCTGGAGAGCAACCACACAGGCAAACCACACAGGGAGACAGCAAAACAGGAAGTGACGATACGTTACCACAAGGAAGTGATGATCCAACAGCGTCGTTAGCGAGCTATCCTCTAGCCTCTAGCTATCTAGTTTAGATACTAAGTTGTTGTGATGGTTGTTAAAATCTATAAATTTTGTCTTACTTAAATTGAGCGTTAATTTGTTTGAATCAAACCACAGTTTAAGCTTTCCTAATTCCTTTCTAAGTGTATCCAAAAGTTGTTCCAAATTGCTTCCACTGCATAATAAATTAGTGTCATCGGCAAGCAATATTAAATGCATTTTTTCCGAAACTTTGCATATATCATTTATATACATATTGAATAACAGTGGCCCCAAAACTGAACCCTGTGGGACTCCACAAGTAACCTTCAGTAACTGTGAGTTTTTGTTACCAACACATACATGCTGAGCCCTGCGATGCACTGGCGATCTGTCCAGGGTGTACCCTGCCTCTCGCCCAAAGATGCTGGGATAGCCTCCAGCCCCCCCCCCCCCCCGCGACCCAAAAAGGATTAAGCGGAAGAAGATGGATGGATGGATGGATGGATGGACATACATGCTGATATCTGTTCTTTAAGTAACTACATAACCAGGACAGTGCTACCCCCCTAATACCACAATTTTGTAGTTTCTTTAATAATAAATTATGATCCACTGTATCAAATGCTTTTTTAAGATCCAGGAATACCCCAACTGAATACTCTTTATTTTCAACGGCAGTTGATATTTTTTCTATAATTTCCATTAGAGCAAATGCAGTTGTCTTCTTGTATCTGAACCCATATTGCTGCTCACACAATAAATTATTCTTCAGTATGAAGTTGTCAGTTCTCTCATAGAATATTTTTTCAAGTATCCTGGAAAATTGCGGCAATAGCGAAATTGGTCTATAGTTTGAAAATTCCCCTCTGTCACCCATCCTGTATATCGGAATTACTTTAGCTATTTTCATTGCATTGGGAAATATACCTGTTTGGAGAGACAGGTTACAGATACGTCAGTGGTTTCACTAAGCATTCAATGATAGTTTTGACTAAGAGCATGTCAATACCATCACAGTCCGTAGATGTTTTACTTTTAAACGATTTAACAATTTCAATGACCTCTCTCTCGTCTGTGTTCTTTATGAAAATGGAGTCTTTTATAGCAATGTTTTTGCTTATTGTATCACCTGTAGGTGCTGTAATGGGTATTTCTCGAGCCAAATTAGGACCAATGTTAACAAAAAAGTTATTAAATTCATTTGCAGGTGAGACTGCATTCACACTCTGAGTCATTTTATTATTTTTTTTGAAAGACTGGTTGGGTAGCTTGTATTTCCATTTTTATTTCCAAGAATATTGTTAAGTATTGTCCATGTATTTTTAATATTGTCTCTGTTTTTCTCCAGTTCTTTACTGTAATAGTCTTTTTTACTACATCTCATTATGTATGTTAACTTATTTTTGTATGTTTTATACCGCTGCTCTGCTTCTTTTGTCCTTTTCTTTAGAAAAGCTTTATATAATGAATTTTTCTTTTTACACGCCTTTTGTAATCCTTTGGTTAACCATGGTTTGTCGACAAATTTATGTTTTAGCTTTTTCTTTACTAATGGACAATTTTTTTCATAAAGAGCGGTTACAATGTTCATAAATGTGTCATAGGCTTCATTTACATCTGATACATAGACTTTTGTCCAGTCTTGCTTCAGCAAGTCTTCTTTAAAAGAACTGATTGCATTTTGTGATTTGTATCTGAAAGATTTTAAAGATTTTTCTGTATTGGCCCTCGTGTGGTCATGGATAAGTGCAAAGACTGGCAAATGGTCACTTATATCATTTATCAATAATCCACTTTCTATTTTTTTATCAATAATATTAACAAACAGGTTGTCAATAAGTGTAGCAGTGTGAACTGTGATTCTTCTGGGATGTGTTATTGTAGACTTGTATTGTATTGTGTTATTATAGACTCATACTGTACATAGAATTCATGAAGTCTGTAATTACATTTTGTTGAAATGGATTTAGTAAATCCAGTAAATCGGCAGCACGGTGGAGGAGTGGTTAGCACTGCGGCAGCACAGCAACTCACTATTGGCCGGGGGATCCTGGGTTTGATCCCAGCCCCCGACCAACAGTGATCTGTGAGGAGTTTGCATGTTCTCCCCGTGTCTGCGTGGGTTTACTCCGGGATTTCTCCGGTTTCCTCCCATATGCCAAAAACATGCAAGTTAGGTTAATTGGCATTAAAACTGGGAATTCTAAATTGTCCTTAGGTATGACTGTGAGAGTGAATGGTTGTCTGTCTCTCTGTGTTGGCCCTGCGATGGGCTGGCGATCTGTCCAGGGTGTACCCTGCCTCTCGCCCAAAGATGCTGGGATAGGCTCCTACACCCCCCCCCCGTGACCCAAAAAGGATTAAGCGGAAGAAGATGGATGGATGGATGGATGGATTTAGTAAATCAATATTGAAATCTTCACAAATTACAACCATTTTCTTACAAGTAATATTACTGTACAGCTCGACTAATTTATCTCTGAATGTCTCAATGCAAGTTCCCAGCATTCTATATATACAACTTATAATTATATTTTTTGTTTTATCTTGGTCAATCTCAACAGTAGCACATTCCAGAATCCCTGGTAGTGCAAAGGACATTCCATTTACAAGCTTACACCTATACAGGTCATCAACATACAGTGCAACACCACCACCCTTTTTTTGAGATCTGTTAATATGAAATATCTGATATCCCTCTATTGCCATCAGAGGAGCCTGCTCTTCATTAAGCCAAGTTTAGGAGGCTGTGATAGCTGCAAATTTTCTGTCTAGCTGTTTTAAAGAGTCCTGAATCTGTGGAAAGTTTTTGTTAAGACTTCTGCTGTTGAAGTGTACTATTGATAGTTTACCATCTAATTGCACTTGACTTTTGAATTGCTTTTCAGTATAATATACACAGTGATTATGAATATTATTGAAAAAGTGGTTATCAGGATCAATATCATTCTCCATCTCTTGTAGTTTATGTTCAGCATAATGGCATATTTTCAGAGTTTGAATTTCCTCACTCTGTGTCAAATAACTTCCTCCAACTGGGGATAATTGATGTCTACTCAAGTCAGTCATAAGGTTTTTTTGTTTTGTTTATTTATTTTTTTTAAAGTACATTGACATGGTATGTCACAGGAGAACTATTCTTGCCATGTGTGTGGATATGGATTATCATAGTCTCTTAATTTTCTTAATCAGTGTTCATCTATATTTATTTAAAAGGAACTCTGATTATATTGGCATGTTAGCTCTATATGCTTTATTTTTATGTTAGTAACATAACTATAATTTAATTTTTTTTGAAAATAATTCCCAGTTTTATATATTTTTAAAAAACTTTATTACGATGTAAATCGCCATTTGTGTTTACGTCGCAATGCATTCTGGGTAGTGACGTAGAATGGTTGCAGCCGTTTTTTCTGTCTTATACAAGCCAAGAGGCGAAGCTACGAACTACTGCCACTTGTCAGTGAAAATGCCACATTGCGCCGCTTTTGGATGTAATTTCCAATCAAAGGGAAATAAAGAGAGCGGGGTGAGCCTCCATAGCTTTCCTAAAGAGGGAAAGTGGAGGAAAAAGTGGGGCGGCAGCGACTCAGCAGGTCATCTAATAACCCGATGGTTGGCGGTTCGCATCACGCTCTCCCCAGATATCCTGCCGTTGTGTCCCTGGGCAAGACACTTCACCCGCATTGCCTCCAGTGCCCATAACACTGGGTATGAATGTGTAAAAATGTTTAAATGCTCGGTGGTGGCCGGAGAGGCTGTTGGTGTGGATTGGCAACCACATTTCCCTCACTCTGTCTGTGATCACGCTATAGCGTATACCTGATAAAACTGACATATGTGTTAATCACGCTGTGATAATAGCACAATATCGCTCAAAGCACGTGCATGAGACATGTCTGTGATCGCACGCTTGTGTTGACCGTTCCTGCCTTTCCTCTCCTAACTGTGGTTTTGGGACGCAGGGGAGATCTATCTTCCTCCGCGGTCAATTCCCGAGTAAATCTCACTCTTGTGGTACACAGAAGCACAGGCCGTTTTGCTGAAGCGTTGGGACTTTATTTATATACCGCACTGTTGTCAGCAACAAATTCTACCTGCTCCGGTCGACTCCCTCTTTCTACTCATCCGCACCAAATCACACACCTACCGCCACCTCTGCGGTGGCGGTAGGGTCCGAAGAGCATGAGCCTCAGGGCTCCGGTGGCTGACGAGTTCTGGCTGCTCAGCCGACACTGACAGATACCGCTCTGATGCAACAACATCTGATATCTGGGGTACTACCAGACGGCACGAACCCTGGCCGTGCCGATACCAAAAGCGAGGGACATGCCTCGAGTCAACTTGGCAAACCGCTGAGGAGCTATAAGGGTGCCAGATCGTGATGCAGACGGCGGGGGAAGCCAGTGAGCACTCCCCTGGGTAAGTAAGGGTAATGACGTGCGCCCTAGGGTCGAGCCTCGGCTTGGTCGGGTGCGCAGTTCCAGGAAACTGACAGCTGGACAAGATAATCTGCGGGTGGTCCAGTCCGGTGGCGACAGCTACCTGAGTTTGACTGATGGGTCGAGACGGCATCCCAATGAGCTGTGACGCTGGAGCAGAACAG
Source organism: Pholidichthys leucotaenia (assembly GCA_020510985.1). Lineage (NCBI taxonomy): Eukaryota > Metazoa > Chordata > Actinopteri > Cichliformes > Pholidichthyidae > Pholidichthys > Pholidichthys leucotaenia. The sequence goes on from CM035838.1 coordinate 325,649,979, forward strand.
GGCGTCTATGCAGTCCGTCTCCTGTTACAAAGAAACGGAGACACTCTGGAAGTGGGCCGTGTGACGGACACTCTGGGGGGGGGGCCTTCGGGAGACCCGGGCTGAATGTGTGGGGGCTTACGCTGTGTCTGAAATGTGCATTTATTAATAGATATGTTATGGTTACGGTTATTATGTTTGATATCAAACATAATCAAAATGGCGGAGTCGCGCATGGACGCAGCGGCCCCTCTTGGCATCAGCGAGTGTGAGAGTTTTGAGTGTTTTGATCATCCCAGACGTACATTCTGTAAAACTTACAACCGTGAGACCTTATTAAACATCAAGGTACTGCACGCTGCAAGAATCGCGGCGCTCGGTTGTGATTTGGACATTCTACGCCAGCATGGAATTCTGGCGGAGTCCCCGCTGGAAGCTACCCGAGAGAGGAGGAAGCGCGGACGGTGTGAACACAGGCAAAAGCGTGGAAAAAGGGCTGGGATCCATGCTAGGCTAAAGGCTAACCCCTCCAGACCAGCTGTACCGTCGCTCCTTCTCTCTAACATCCGCTCCCTTGACAACAAGCTGGACGAGCTGCGTCTGCTGAGAGAAACCCGGAGAGAGTGGAGGGACTGCTGTGTGCTTGTGTTCACGGAGACATGGCTCCACGACAACATCCCTGACGAGGCCATTCAACTGGAAGATATGGCAATGTTCCATGCCAACAGAGAAACGGCGAGCTCCGGTAAGAGCCGGGGGGGGGGGGGGCTATGCATCTATGGTAACAAGAACTGGTGCGTTAATGCCACATTAGTGTCTAAACACTGCTCTCTGTTGGCGGAGTTCCTTATTGTAAATTGTCGGCAATTGTCGGCCATATTATTTGCCGACGGAATTCAGCAACGTGTTTGTAGCGGCTGTTTACATAGCGCCGAGCGCTAACGCTAATGCTAAGAAGGCACTCGGGGAAATGCACAATGCGATTAGTGAAATCCAAACTTCACATCCGGACAGTTTTGTGGTGGTTGCGGGGGATTTTAACCACACCAGCTTAAAGGCTGTGCTCCCCAAGTTTAAACAATGTGTAGACTTTAAGACCAGAGGAGAGAATATGTTGGACTTAGTGTACACAAACACAGATGCTTATAAGGCGATACCCCGCCCCCACCTCGGCCTTTCTGACCACATATCCGTGATGCTGGTGCCTGTCTACAAACCTTTATTGAAGCGCAGCAGGCCAGCAGTGAAACAAATCAGGATTTGGCCAGAGAGTGCAACCTCTGCACTGAAAGACTGTTTTCTGCACACAGACTGGGAGGTTTTCAAAATAGCAGCCTCCCAGGAAGACAAGACAGATGTGGAGGAGTATGCTGAAACGGTCACCAGCTACATCGCGAAGTGCACAGAGGATATCACTACAGTGAAGACCATCACTATGCAGGGTAACCATAAGCCCTGGATGACTGCAGAGGTGTGCTCGCTGCTTACAGCCAGAGATGCAGCCTTCAGAGCAAAGGACAGGATCGCTCTCCGCTCAGCCAGGTCTGCGCTCTCAAAGGGAATTAAGGCGGCGAAGCGCGCCTATGCGGAGAAAATCCAGGGACACCTCTGTGACACTAGGAACACCAAGCAGATGCGGCAGGGAGTTCGGACACTGACGGGCTATAAGTCTAGGCAGGGGGTCGATGATGACGACGCTTCGCTTCCAGACAGGCTCAACGACTTCTTTGCACGTTTTGAAGCATCTAACCCGACAACCAGAGGGAGGGCTGGCCCACCCCCACCATCGGTCGGACCAGCTTTTACCATCAACACAGCGGACACACGGAGGACCCTAACCAGAGTCAACCCACGTAAAGCTGCAGGTCCGGACAACATCCCGGGACGTGTACTCCGAGACTTCGCGAGCGAGTTGGCGGATGTCCTGACTGACATTTATAACATCTCCCTGAGTCAGGCCATTGTTCCCAGATGCTTCAAGACCTCTATCATTGATGATATGTTCTATCTATGATATGTTCTATATGATATGTTCTGACTGTATTCACATGTTGAAGTTGTATGGGAATGGGGATGAAAAGAACCAGGTGAGCAATGTATAATATGTATAAGTTGGTTCCTACGGTCATTTACCCTATTAGTAGTACAACTTGTGTGACTAGCTCATTCTGCAGTTGTAAAAAAAAAAAAAAAGGTGTGTTTATAGAATTGTTTTATTGCAAATTGACCTGTTTGTGTGTGCCACCTCTTTGTGAGAGTAACTACTTACAGTAATTTTGCAATGTTGTGTTTTATTTCTATTTCCAACACTTGATGCTGTGTTTTATTTCCCTGTCTGTGGTGTGGTCTTTATGGCTGTTTACATTCTTGTAATAGGAAACATCTGCCACTGTAATGGGGTGATTTAAGGGATTAGAGGCACAAGACCACTGTTGTGTGACTGTTTAGTGAGTGTGAGGTGCAGTAACACCTGGGTGTGAAGGATTATGTTAATTGCCCTATAGTGTGAAAACTGTGTTTTGTTTTGGGGAGTTCTCTGTGTTTGATTTTGTGTATCCTGTGTTTATGGGGTTGGGGTACCACCATTGTGTATGTATGTCTTTAGATTTAAAGGGATTAATTTAGTTTGGTGTGTGGCCATTTTTCTTTTCAGGGACTATTTGATTACATAGTGGAGAGCGCCGCTGGGCCGGTGTGTTGTGTGAATGAGTAGGCCTATTCTCCTCTTGTATTAGTGTTTGGATCGGGTGTAAATTATTTTGTTAGGTAATTTGTGTGCTTGCATTTTTTCAAAGGGGGGGGGGTATAGGATCGTAATATAGATAGAATATATTAGTATGGTGGTGCCCTAGGCTGGGAGGGGTGATGGCCCACCTTTGGGGGGTGGCGTCACCTGGAGTATATAAGCCTGGAGCGGGAGACATATTGTGTCTTTGCTGTTACTCCCGTACTCGCAGTAGGGTCTCCCCGTGTGTACATAGTTCGTATTAATAAACATTATAAAACGTTACCTTGCCTCCTCATTTATTCGGACACAACAGTAGCTTCATTACGGAGACCAGCAGAAGCAAAAGTACAGTCTGAATAGCACAATACAGGTCCATTTCAAAAAAGAGAAAGACACGAAGCGGGGCTTGCTAACACCAGAAGTTGCTTCTTCTTCTACTACTTTCGGAATTTCGGAAAGTCGAAATGTTGACGTGTGCATGTCAAAATGATTTATTCCGTTCAAACGTGTGACACATGGAAACGCACGTCCTAATCGGATCAGCTTTTTCAGGATCCATGTAAACAGTAAAGTTCTGATCTGAATTGTAGTCAGATTTGTGATATCCTACCGTGTAGCAATGATCACACTTGAGTTATTTCTTTGGCTAACTCTGCCGTTTATTCTGCAACACACATAATAGACTGAACATGGATTCTGCGCGGGGTTTTCACACTCTTATTCTGATATGTCCCCTTAATAGTAGTGCTGAACAATACAGGTAGTTCCCCCTAGAGGCATGTGCCAGTAATGTTTTGAATTAGACTTGCAGTCTACCACATCCCTCCCCTCTAGATTAAACTACTTTTAATTACACTAGCCAATTATGCTAGACATCCTGGAACTCCCATTTAACCCTAAACAATCACAGTTACTTTTAACTTCTTAAACACATGTGCCATACACATAATTTCTTTCTCTCTTTTTTTTTTTTTTTTACATGTATAACACACATAACAGTCTAACTGGGGATTTGGTTTGACTACCGCATCCCAGTGAGGTTCCAGGACGCATTCTTGTCCTGTGGCTGGGGAACTCACTACTGACTAAGTATAGTCCTTCAAGTAGTCTGGAGCTTTCCTAGCTCGCTGAGATCTTCTCACGGCGGGTGAGCCAACTGCAGGTGAAGACTCAGACTGCTCCACTGTTTCGGCTGCTGCAGTGCTGCCCGTAGAATCTGCAGAGACGGTTACCTCAGGTTTCACCTGAAGTGGTGGTTCATTGATGCTCTCCTCAGGATGGGTGTCAGACAACACCTCGGGTGCCATCGGCAGGGGAATGGAGCTCCTACCACGAACTTGGTCGATGTGTCGCCTCACCACTTGTCCATGACCTAATGTCACCTTGAATGACACAGGGCCTGTCTTTTCTGTTATTTCTCCTGGTACCCAGGCTGGTCCTGAGCCAAAGTTGCGGGTGTAAACCACGTCTCCTTCTCTCAGTATTCTCTCTCTAGCATGCATGTCATGATAACCTTTTTGTTTCTCTTGTTTATCATGCACTTTGTTTCTGAAGTCTGGATGTATTAAGTCAAATGTTGACCTCAACTTCCTTCCACACAACAGCTCAGCTGGTGACTTGCCAGTTGTAGATTGGGGTGTTATTCGATAGCTGAATAGAGCTCTCGACATTCGGGTTTCAATAGAGTCTCCTGTCATCTTTGTCATGAGTGACTTGAACGTCTGCACGGCCCTCTCGGCTAAGCCGTTAGAAGAAGGATGGTATGGCGCAGTCGTGATGTGACGTATGCCATTCTTTTCAGAAAACTCTTGGAACTGTTCACTCGTAAAACATGTACCGTTATCTGATACTATGATTTCAGGTAGCCCATGTTGGCTGAAACTCTTTCTAAGACATTCAATGGTAACAGTAGAAGTAGAGCTACTCACAGAATATGCATCGATCCACTTTGAGTATGCGTCAACTATGATCAGGAACATTCTTCCCATCCATGGACCTGCGTAGTCAATGTGAATTCTTCTCCATGGTTTATCTGGAACTTCCCAGGGATGTAGTGGGGCTGCTGGAGGACTGTTCCTGTTCTCCTGGCATGCCGCACATGACTTCACAAGCGCCTCCACCTCTGCATCCATGTTGGGCCACCACATGTAACTCCTCGCCAACGCTTTCATGCGAGTGATGCCAGGGTGTGCTTGGTGTAGTTGTTGCAGTAAGGCATTCCTACCAGGTGGTGGAACAACCACGCGTCCTCCCCACAGGATACAACCTTCCTGGGTGCTGAGCTCATCCTGTCGTCGGGCATAGGGAATGAACTCAGGACTGTTCATCTTCGGCCATCCTCTCAAGATGTATTCTCGCACTCTTGCTAGAACAGGGTCTTTGTCTGTCCACTTCTTTATTTGTTGTGCGTTCACCAGGGGCACGCCGATATCTTCAAACAATAGCACTCTCTCCTCCTCCTCAGGCGTGCTGTCTCTTCCTCCATCCAAGGGTAGCCTACTCATCGCGTCAGCATTCGTATGGTCCCGTCCGGCTTTGTAAACGATGGTGTACTCATACGCTGCTAATGTAACGGCCCATCTCTGAATTCTCTGAGATGTCATCTGGGGTATGGCTCTCATTTCACTGAACAGTGAAATTAGTGGCTTGTGGTCAGTCACTATAGCGAACTGTCTCCCGTACAGGTATTTGTGGAATTTTTTTACACCAAATACTACTGCAAGGCCCTCCTTGTCTAGCTGGGAGTAGTTTTTCTCAGCTGCACTAAGAGTTCTTGAGACGAACCCTATGGGTCTCTCTGAGCCATCCTCCATACGATGAGAGAGTACAGCACCCACACCGTAGGGTGATGCGTCACACGCCAGGATGAGTGGTTTGTTTGAATCATAGTGCACTAACACACTACAGGACTGAAGTAGCGCTTTGGACTCTTCAAACGCCTTCTGCTGCTTGACCCCCCATGACCATTTTTCTTCCTTCTTAAGTAAGGTATGTAGTGGTGCCAGCAGCGTGGAGAGCTTTGGGAGGAACCTATGGTAATAGTTCAACAAGCCCAGGTAGGCTTTTAACTCAGTAACATTTTGTGGCTCAGGCGCCTCCGCACTGGCTTCCACTTTGTCTGTTAGAGGGTGTAGACCACTGGCGTTGATCTTGTGGCCTAGGAACACCACCTCTTTTCCCATGAACTCACACTTGCTTCTTTTCAACCTCAGACCGCTTTTCTCCAACCGTTGAAGCACTTCCTCCAGCGTTTTCAGATGTTCTTGTTCATTTGGTCCTGTACAAAGGATGTCATCCAAATAAATGGCAACATTCGGAATTCCACCTAGGATGCCCTCCATAGTTCTCTGGAATATAGCAGGACTGGAAGCTACTCCAAATGGTAAGCGTGTGTAGGTATATAAGCCTTTGTGTGTATTGATGGTTACATACTTTCTTGATTCTTCTTCCAAGACTACTTGTTGGTAGGCGTGACTCATGTCTAATTTCGTGAAGTGTCGGCCGCCATTCAGCTGTGCGAAGAGGTCCTCCACTTTAGGAATTGGATACTGATCCACCCGTGATGCTCGATTGACAGTGAGTTTGTAATCTCCACATATTCTAATGGAGCCATCCGGCTTTCTCACTGGGACTATGGGCGCCGCCCATTCTGCAACCTGCACTGGCTCAATGATCTTGTCATCCAGCAGCCTCTGTAGCTCGCTTTCAACCAGTGGCTTGACTGCATAGGGTACCGGTCGGGGTTTGCAGAATCGTGGTTGGGCCTCCTTGTCCACATTAATCTTTGCAGTGACACCTTTTAGCTGTCCTAAGCCTTCTTTGAACACCTCAGCGTGTCTTTCGAGGATCTCCTCCAGCTGCAATTTGGGCTGAGATTCCACTTTATTCACCAACTGATCAATCATGGCCAGTTCTTGTAGCCAACTTCGCCCTAGTAGATTTGGTCCTTCGCTCCCAACTACTACTACAGGTAAGTCCTTTTCTTTGTTTTCGTGCTGCACCTTCACTTGTGCCATGCCTAGCACGTCTAGCTTCTCTCCTGTGTATGTTTTTAATTTTAATGAACAGGGATTTAATTCTGCTGTGTCTGTTTTCTTCCACAGTTGTGTATATTGCTGTTTACTTAATATGGTTACTCCACAGCCTGTATCAACTTCAAATGTTACTTTCATTCCATTAACATTCATGGTACGCGTGATGGGCGCTACCTTGGTCAGCTCCTCTGACGTGTTGTAAATTGTGTGAAAATCCATGTCTTCTGTATCACTTTCTCCCTCCCCTCTCAGTTGATTCGCTCGCTGTTCCTTTCCTGGGCCCTTGTTTTCATACTTTTGCCCATTAACTGTCGCTTTCAGCACCTGTGCGCTGTCCACCTTTATTCTACATGCTTTCTTAATGTGCCCTCGCTTGCCACAATTATGACACAGCTCAGTGGCAAATTTGCACTCGGCGGCATTGTGCTGGCCTTTGCAGCGATAACAACTGGGGAATTTGTGCTGAGTTTTGTCAGTCAACACTTTGTGGACACCTACTTGGGTCTTAGGCACACGAACATGCGTTGCTGTGTCCTCTGTTAGTTTCCTTTGCATTTCTCTCACATCTTTAGATGCTGTTTCCATCGCTTGGCATAATTCCAAAGCCTTCACAAAAGTGAGTTTTGTTTCAGATAAAAGTCGCCGTTGCATTCGGTCATCATTCACTCCACACACAAGTCTGTCTCTTAACATTTCTTCCAATGAGTCTTTGTAATCACAGTGCAGTGTTAATTTCCTCAATTCTGCCACATACTCTGCTATGGACTCAGTGTTCCTCCTTATGCGTGAATTAAATTTGAATCGTTGCACGATTTCACTCGGTTTGGGGCTGAAGTGCTTCTGAAGCTCAGCAGTAAGCTGGTCGTACGTTTTATCTTTCGGTAATGCAGGGCTTATTAAATTTCTCAACAAGCTGTAAGTAGTTGCACCAACTCCACTCAACAGTACAGCCTTCCTTTTGTCTGGCTCCTCAATGTCATTAGCTTGGAAGAAAAAGTCCAACATTTCACTATATTCTTCCCATGACTGAGTCGAGTTATCAAAAGGGGTTACCGTTCCGATTACAGCCGCCATTGCTCGTCGTGGTGGGGAAACCTCGTTTTTCCTCCTCTGACTTGCACTCGAACTACTGGAGTCACTTGAGTTCGCCACACTTGCAATGTTCTCTGTTTCTCGCCGCTGATTTTTTTCTTTTAATCCTCGTCGCCAATTGTGTGATATCCTACCGTGTAGCAATGATCACACTTGAGTTATTTCTTTGGCTAACTCTGCCGTTTATTCTGCAACACACATAATAGACTGAACATGGATTCTGCGCGGGGTTTTCACACTCTTATTCTGATATGTCCCCTTAATAGTAGTGCTGAACAATACAGGTAGTTCCCCCTAGAGGCATGTGCCAGTAATGTTTTGAATTAGACTTGCAGTCTACCACAGATTGAAGAAATTTTGCCCATGTAACCGTGGCTATTGATATCAGTGATCCAAAGAGCCCTGAGACACAATACCATCCATTTAGTTTAATTGAAAAACAAACAATTGAAAGTTTATGATACTAAAATCCTATTTGCATAATAATTTGGAACGCGGTGTATATGGCTTCTTCATTTGGAAAATTTATCCTATACAACAAAAGTGCAAAATATCAATCAATCAATCAATCAATCAATCAATCTTTATTTCGGATAGATTAAAAGTACAGATTTAAAGAAACAGAATAATATAACAAAGGGGGAAAGAAAATCCAACAAGGTCAAATTAGACAATGACTCCTCTGATTATACAGTTCAACATAAGTTATCCGAAATGGGTGATGGCTGAAGCCACAGCTTATATTGCCCACCCATATTCCATGCAAGAATTCAAAAGAAAAACAAACAAGAGTGATTACAATTCAGAACAAAGCTAAGACAAAATGGGACAAAAAAAAAAACAACTAAGCAACAGCACAACGCAGACTGGATATGACAATCCTTATGTGATTTTATATGTCATCTTGTATATATGTTTGGAGTATTTCTTCCTTTAGTTTTTGTTTAAATTGTCCAAGTGTTGTACATGATTTTAATTCAGGTCCAAAATCGTTCCATAATCTGACTCCTTGCACTGAAACACAGTGTTGCTTGGTGGTAGTTCTCACTGAAGGTTTTTGAAATATACATGTTCCTCTGAAATGACATTGTTTCTCCCTTATTTGGAACAGCTTTTGGATATTTGCGGACAGTGAGATTCTTCACTTTAAACATTATTACTGCAGTTTTAAAGTCAACCAGATCTTTCAACTTGAGAGCTTTTAATTTAAGAAAAAGTGGGTTTGTTGGTTCCCTGTAAGCTGCTTTGTTTATTATTCTAATAGCTCTCTTCTGAAGCATAAAGACTGGATATATGTTTGTTTTATATGTATTTCCCCATACTTCAGTACAATATGTCATGTATGGGAGTATTAATGAATGATACAAGGTATATAGTGTGGGTTGATTCAGCAAATATTTCACTCTGTGTAGTATTGCAATTGATTTAGATATTTTACCTTTAATATAATTAATATGTGACTTCCAACACAGTTTATTATCAATTATTACACCAAGAAATTTAGTTTTGGATACCCTTTCAATCTCTACACCATTTACACTGAGTTTAGATACTAAGTTGTTGTGATGGTTGTTAAAAACTATAAATTTTGTCTTACTTAAATTGAGCGTTAATTTGTTTGAATCAAACCACAGTTTAAGCTTTCCTAATTCCTTTCCGAGTGTATCCAAAAGTTGTTCCAAATTGCTTCCACTGCATAATAAATTTGTGTCATCGGCAAACAATATTAAATGCATTTTTTCTGAAGCTTTACATATATCATTTATATACATATTGAATAACAATGGCCCCAAAACTGAACCCTGTGGGACTCCACAAGTAACCTTCAGTAACTGTGAGTTTTTGTTACCAACACATACATACTGATATCTATTCTTTAAGTAACTACATAACCAAGACAGTGCTACTCCCCTAATACCACAATTTTGTAGTTTCTTTAATAATAAATTATGATCCACTGTATCAAATGCTTTTTTAAGATCCAGGAATACCCCAACTGAATATTCTTTATTTTCAACGGCAGTTGATGTTTTTTCTATAAATTCCATTAGAGCAAATGCAGTTGTCCTCTTGTGTCTGAACCCATATTGCTGCTCACACAATAAATTATTCTTCAGTATGAAGTTGTCATTTCTCTCATAGAATATTTTTTCAAGTATCTTGGAAAATTGCGGCAATAGTGAAATTGGTCTATAGTTTGAAAGTTCCCCTCTGTCACCCGTCTTGTATATTGGAATTACTTTAGCTATTTTCATTGCATTGGGAAATATACCTGTTTGGAGAGACAGGTTACAGATATACGTCAGTGGTTTCACTAAGCATTCAATAATAGTTTTGACTAAGAGCATGTCAATACCGTCACAGTCCATAGATATTTTACTTTTAAACGATTTAACAATTTCAATGACCTCTCTCGTCTGTGTTCTTTATGAAAATGGAGTCTTTTATAGCAGTGTTTTTGCTTATTGTATCACCTGTGGGTGCCGTAATGGGTATTTCTCGAGCCAAATTAGGATCAATGTTAACAAAAACGTTATTAAATTCATCTGCAGGTGAAGCTGCATTCACACTCTGAGTCGTTTTATTATTTTTTGAAAAATTGGTTGGGTAGCTTGTATTTCTGTTTTTATTTCCAAGAATATTGTTAAGTATTGTCCATGTATTTTTAATATTGTCTCTGTTTTTCTCCAGTTCTTTACTGTAATAGTCTCTTTTACTACATCTTATTATATATGTTAACTTATTTTTGTATGTTTTATACCGCTGCTCTGCTTCTTTTGTCCTTTTCTTTAGAAAAGCTTTATATAATAAATTTTTCTTTTTACACGCCTTTTGTAATCCTTTGGTTAACCATGGCTTATCGGCAAATTTATGTTTTAGCTTTTTCTTTACTAATGGACAATTTTTTTCATAAAGAGTGGTTACAATGTTTATAAATGTGTCATAGGCTTCATTTACATCTGATACATAGACTTTTGTCCAGTCTTGCTTCAGCAAATCTTCTTTAAAAGAACTGATTGCATTTTGTGATTTGTATCTGAACGATTTTAAAAAATTTTCTGTATTGGCCCCCGTGTGGCCATGGATAAGTGCAAAGGTTGGCAAATGGTCACTTATATCATTTATCAATAATCCACTTTCTATGTTCTTATCAATAATATTAACAAACAGGTTGTCAATAAGTGTAGCAGTGTGAACTGTGATTCTACTGGGATGTGTTATTGTGGGATATAGACTCATGCTGTACATAGAATTCATGAACTCTGTAATTACATTTTGTTGATATGGATTTAGTAAATCAACATTGAAATCTCCACAAATTACTACCATTTTCTTACTAGTAATATTATTGTACAGCTCGACTAATTTATCTCTGAATGTCTCAATGCAAGTTCCCTAAGTTCTATATATATACAACTTATAATTAGAATTTTTATCTTGGTCAATCTCAACAGTAACACATTCCAAAATCCCTGGTAGTGCAAAGGACATTCCATTTACAAGCTTACACCTATACAGGTCATCAATATATAGTGCAACACCACCACCCTTTTTTTGAGATCTGTTAATATGAAACATCTGATATCCCTCTATTGCCATCAGGGGAGCCTGCTCTTCATTAAGCCAAGTTTCAGAGACTGCGATAGCTGTAAATGTTCTGTCTAGCTGTTTTAAATAGTCCTGAATCTGTGGAAAGTTTTTGTTAAGACTTCTGCTGTTGAAGTGTATTATTGATAGTTTACCATCTAGTTGCACTTGACTTTTGAATTGCTTTTCGGTGTAATATTCACAATGATTATGAATATTATTGAAAAAGTGGTTATCAGGATCAATATCATTTTCCATCTCTTGTAGTTTATGTTCAGCATAATGGCATATTTTCAGAGTTTGAATTTCCTCACTCTGTGTCAAATAACTTCCTCCAACTGGGGATAATTGATGTCTACTCAAATCAGTCATAAGTTTGTTAAGTACATTGACATGGTATGTCAAAAGAACTATTCTTGCCGTGTGTGTGAATATGTAGGAGCATGCTCAAATAACGAGGCTGAGTTTCAGTCATAAACCAGCTTTATTTGACAGAACACAAGCTCCTAGCATTCTCAAAGCAGGAAAGAGAAAGAATCATACTTCAACCCCCTTTTATACATTTCCAGCATCAGAATTCAAGTCACATGGTGTCTTCAGTCAACATACAGTTACAAAGCATCCCTTTGAAGCTTCACCATTGTCTCTCATTTCTTGATGAACCGGAATACCCTCCGGGGCGTCTTCTGTGGGACAAAGAGACAAATCTCACACTTCCTTGTTACCTCCTGTAGATTTGAGTCCTCAGTCCTTGCAGACGTGACACTCCACAATACACATTCAGTTCTGTCTCTGTGGCAGCGTGAGCCCACAATGTGTGTCGGCCACACTACCCCCCCCCCCAAACGTCGAGTAAGGCAAAATCTGCATGGCATAACAAAAAGAGAAACACAAAGCACTCCATATATCGCTAATCAATCCACCAACTGCCTAGGTTTTAATCTTCTGCCGAATCTGCTGCAACTTGGCTTGGCCGCCTCTGCAACATCTCTCTGCACCTGTGGATTAAAACTGTTAGCACCTCTCTGTGAAGACTTTGGAGAATGTCTTCTCGGCGGCCTGCCCCGGCGGGGGGGCCTCGCGAGCGGCACCTCCTCGTCAGCCAGAACAAAAGCGGGTTTGAGCCTGTTAATGCAAATCAGCTCCCTTCTGCCCCCTAAATCTAGCAGAAAATGCTTCTGCCCGGTCTCCAGCACTCGAAACGGTCCGTCGTAAAACGGCCGCAAACTTGGACGCTGGGCGTCATGTTTAACAAAAACAAACTCTGCATTTTTTAAAGCCTTGGGCACAAAAACGTGTGGGAAACTGTGATGGACCGGGCCAGGAAGCGTGTTTGTTCCTGAGCCGCTCTGCCACGGCTGAGCGGGGGGGCCATTAGGTGCGGGATTATCAGGAAGAAATTCCCCGGGCAAACGGAGCGGCTGAGCGAAAACTAATTCAGCCGGGGAAGCATGCAAATCTTCCTTAGGTGCAGAACGCAACCCTAATAACACCCATGGAAGTTTGTCTACCCAATTTGTATCCGTTAGCGACGCTCTGAGGGCTGCTTTCAATGACTTGTGAAAGCGTTCGCATAAACCATTGGCCTGGGGGTTATACGCGGTGGTGCGATGAATCTTCACCCCCAAGCTGCGGGCCATCGATGACCATAGCTCGGAAATAAATTGGGGACCTCTGTCGGACGTTATGTCCGACGGTACACCAAAACGCGCAACCCATGCTGTTAAAAATGCTCGCGCAACTTCTTCCGCTGTGGTTGATGTCAGAGGAATCGCCTCTGGCCAGCGCGTGGTGCGGTCTACCATTGTCAAAAGATGTGTGTGCCCGTGTGATAACGGAAGCGGGCCGACCAGGTCAACATGCACGTGATCAAAACGCTTAGCGGGGATGTGGAAAGGTTCTAACGGGGCCTTAGTGTGTCTGTGTATTTTAGCTCGCTGACACGCTACGCAGGCTGCTGCCCATTCCTTGACCTGTTTGCGCAACCCGGGCCAAACAAATTTCTCCCCCACCAATTTGATCGATGCGCGCGAGAGAATGGACCAAGTCAAAAACACGGCGACGCCACGCGGTTGGCACCACAGGGCGGGGCCGTCCCGTGGAGACATCGCAGATTAGCGGGGGCATACCGTTTTGTTGCACCCTGTGCTCCAGCCTTAACCCTGTTGGTCCAGACTGGAGCGCGCGCACGTCCGCGTCGTTAACCTGCTCCGCAGCCATGGCTGCATAATCTAACCCAACACAGACCGGGGCTGCGCGCGCTCCCGCGTCGCTGCCCGGGCCCGCGGCCATGGCTACAGAGTCTGCCCCTATAGGGCTTGGCGGTGCTATTGCACGCGAGAGGCAGTCTGCTACAACATTGTGTTTACCCGCGACATGCTGAATATCAGTAGTAAACTCCGATATTGCGGCTAGTTGCCTTTGTTGTCGGCCTGACCAGGGTTCTGAAATTTTGGCCATCGCAAACGTTAGCGGTTTATGATCCACAAAAGCGGTGAAACGTCGCCCCTCTAACCAGAACTGAAAATGGCCAAGTGTAGGGCCAAGTGTAGGGCCAAAAGCTCCCTGTCAAATGCGCTGTATTTCCGTTCACTATCGCGCAAGGTCCTGCTGAAAAACGCGAGGGGTTGCCAGGTACCTGCCACAAACTGTTCAACTACCGCCCCCACCGCTACATCGGAAGCGTCAGTGGTGAGCGCCATGCGGGCCGTTGGAACTGGGTGCGCTAACAAAACTGCATTTGCCAGGGCTGATTTGACCTGGGCAAAAGCGCGCTCCCACTCCGGAGACCATTCGACTTTATTTGCGGGCTTTTGTTTTTTTAACGCGGTGTACAATGGCTGCATGAGTCGTGCTGCGCTTGGGAGGAAACGGTTGTAAAAATTAACCATCCCTAGAAACTCCTGAAGCGCCTTAACCGTTTGAGGTTGCGGAAAATCTGTTATGGCACGCACTTTATTTGGAAGGGGAACTACTCCCTCTGCCGAAACGCGATGTCCCAAAAAATCAATCTGCGCCACCCCAAACTGGCATTTCGCTGGGTTAACTATTAACCCGTGCTCTGCCAACCTCTGGAAAACTGCTGTGAGGTGTTTTTCATGTTCGCCTTCGGACGTGCTGGCTACCAAAATATCGTCCAAATAAACGAACACGAAAGGCAGGTCGCGTAAAACTGCATCCATCATGCGTTGGAAAGTCTGCGCGGCCCCCTTGAGGCCAAAAGGCATGCACAAGAACTCAAAAAGGCCGAAAGGAGTTATGGCCGCTGTTTTGGGTACATCCTGCGCGCGCACTGGAACCTGGTGAGAGCCGCGCACCAAGTCTATTTTAGAAAAAATGCGCGCCCCCGCCAAATGAACAGAAAAATCCTGAATGTGCGGAATCGGGTAGCGGTCATGAGCTGAAACGTTGTTCAACCTGCGGAAATCGCCGCAAGGCCGCCACGAGCCGTCAGCCTTTGGGACCATGTGTAACGGCGAAGCCCAAGTGCTCTTGGAGCGTCTAACGATGCCTAGTTTTTCCAGATTAGTGAACTCCTCGCGCGCGATGGCCAGTTTAGCTGGGTCCAAACGCCGAGCCTTTGCAAAAACGGGAGGGCCTGTGGTTGTTATGAAATGTTCTACCCCATGTTTGGCCACCGTTGCTGAAAAAGTGGGGACTGTGAGTGCTGGAAACTGAGCAAGCAGAGTGTGAAACTTACCACCCGCGGCTGAGACGCTGGCATGTGCAGTTGGCGGGGCCACCCGAGCTGTGCAGGGAATAGAATGAAAAGACATTGCATAATCAGACGTCTATTAGCAAGATCAACCAATAAACCATGTGAGCACAAAAAATCAGCCCCTAACATGTTGAAACTGACTGCTGCTACAATAAATGTCCACTCAAATGAACGGCCTTGTAAGGACAGAAGCATGGTCCTCTCACCAAACGTTTTAATTGTGGAGCCGTTCGCTGCTGACACTGACACCCAGGGGGCTTTAGAAGGCGACAGCCGTTCCGCGTAGGTGGGCGTGACGAAGCTCAGCTGCGAGCCCGTGTCCACGAGGAACTGTTTCCCTGAGCGTGCATCCGTCAGGTAAAGCAGCCTGTTCTCATTGCCGAGAGTCGCGGCTGCTACCGGCCCTCGGTCCTGGCGTTTAAAATTGCACGGTGGGACGCACCTGTGCGCTCTCTCTGCAAAACGGCGGTGGTAGAAGCACGAGCCGTTCTCCGCTCCGCGTCGTCTGGCTCCGGTCGCCGCCGTTGTTGGTGCGTCTGGTGCCGCTGGACCCAAGCTGTCTCTGGACGCCGTTCCCGAACTAGCCGCCGCGGCCGAAACCGCGTTCTGCTTGTGGGCGTCGACCAACTTCTGCGCCTCCTTGCTCAACCCATGGTAGTCTCGCTTGGCCAATCGGGGTGACTCTGCCAGGGCCACTCTCACTGCTGGTGGCAGGGTTCGCAGGAATAGGTGGGCGAAAATGAATTCGCCATCCTCGGAGGCTTTGAGCTGCAGCATCTTCACCATCAGGTCCGCAGGTCTATCGTTTTCTGCCTCCGTCAGCGCCAGGAGCCCCTCTGCTCTTTGTTGGACTGAGGGGGTGAAATGGCTGATCAGCGCGTCTTTCAATGCGCTGTACTTGTCGCTGTCTGGTGGATGATTAACCAAATCCTCCACTCTCTGGACCGTGTCGCTGTCCAGTTTCGCTACCACGTGGTAGAATCTTGTGTCGTCGTTGGAGATTCTCCGGAGGTTGAACTGCGCCTCGATTGCGCTAAACCATGAGCGCGGGCTGTGCTGCCAGAAATCGGGCAGCCGGAGCGTGGAGGCGGCCATCAGGCTGGCTTCCACCGAGCCCGGTTCGGAAGAATTCTCATTGCTCATTCTCCGTCGTAGGTCACCAGTGTAGGAGCATGCTCAAATAACGAGGCTGAGTTTCAGTCATAAACCAGCTTTATTTGACAGAACACAAGCTCCTAGCATTCTCAAAGCAGGAAAGAGAAAGAATCATACTTCAACCCCCTTTTATACATTTCCAGCATCAGAATTCAAGTCACATGGTGTCTTCAGTCAACATACTGAAGACACCCTTTGAAGCATCCCTTTGAAGCTTCACCATTGTCTCTCATTTCTTGATGAACCGGAATACCCTCCGGGGCGTCTTCTGTGGGACAAAGAGACAAATCTCACACTTCCTTGTTACCTCCTGTAGATTTGAGTCCTCAGTCCTTGCAGACGTGACACTCCACAATACACATTCAGTTCTGTCTCTGTGGCAGCGTGAGCCCACAATGTGTGTCGGCCACAAATATGGATTTTTATAGTCTCTCAATTTTCTTAATCAGTGTTCATCTGTATTTATTTAAGTCAGTAACATCCCTGATTATTATACTCTTTGCTTCCTCAGGTGTTCCATTTAGTTTGATCCAAACTCTACAATTTCTTGTCCATGTTGCCTGTATCTTATTTTGTCTTTTCAGCATCCGTGCTTGCCGTGCTATATCAGCATTAGTTTTTGTTAGATGTTCATTTAGGTAAACTTCTGTTCCCCGTAGTTTTCTGGCCTGCCTCAGTATGTCATTCTTTACCCTTTACGAGGGCGCTTTCGTGCGCTCTAGGACGCATGATGGAGATTGTGATGTAGGTGGTGTATGGCATCCAAGCGCGCACTGAAAATAAAAGCTGCAGACACAGCCGCGAACAGATTAGTTCATCTGATTGACCTCTCATTCGACTAATAAGAGCCTTGAATTGGGTTTCTGAAACTTTGAAGAACCAATGAATGAAAACCTAGCCAGAAGGACCCGCCTCCCAACGCTGTGAATGCAGTGAGCCATGTTGAAGCAGAGAAGTTTGCGAGCTGTTTTTTTTAAGGCTGGGTGAAGAGAGACTGCTGCTGCAGAGAAAAAAGGACCCGCAGGAAGAACCCACAGACCCAGCAGCACGGAGACCACCCACAAATGCAACCTGTGTGACAGGGAGTGCCATTCATGCACCGGCATGTTCAGCCACAGGCGGTGCTTATTTGTTTTGGTTCCAGCAGAGTAGACGTTATGATTTCTTCCATGGTCATAGACCGACGGAGGCTGAAGATGAAGGCTGAGTGACACACACACCTTCGCCAGTCTTTTTTTAATTACTACTGTTATTTGTTTTGAAAAATCATTCGCCAAAAAACGCAATCATGGAAGCAAAAAACCGCAATAATGGAATTATGTTTTGATCGGGTCGCGAGACCAGAACCACGAGCGGACCAGCGTCGCGTTCATCTGACAGTGAGGAAGAGAAGTTTGCCAGGACTCTGCTGCTGTGAAGAGGTAAGCTGTTATAAGCTAAATTATTATTTATCCCTGAAAATTGTAATCCAAAATGACTTTTGACCGATCGGTAAATTACAACTGTGTGGCGCACGATGTCCGAAGTGCGTGCGCCGCGTTACACGGTTCTTCACCGCCTCCGGACAGTGAACGCCCCCCCCGCCGCTACGATTCTGTAGCGGGGGGGGGTGGGGGGAGCCGCGGTGACAGCGTTGCTGTGGAAACATGCCACATCCGAGTGTAATCAGTCATGTAGCGAGGGCGGATCTCCGTCCTCTGTAGTGGGGGTGGGGTGGGGTGGACAACCCCCCCCCCCACACACACACACACAGACACAGCCCTGAATGTGACCTTTCATTAGAGCCCAAAATGAAGCTTCTACATTGAATCATTCAAAAGTTACAGAAGTTTTTCCAAA
This sequence comes from Pholidichthys leucotaenia, assembly GCA_020510985.1. NCBI lineage: Eukaryota > Metazoa > Chordata > Actinopteri > Cichliformes > Pholidichthyidae > Pholidichthys > Pholidichthys leucotaenia. The sequence goes on from CM035838.1 coordinate 325,668,112, forward strand.
CTGTGCCATTTGGCACAATTTGGCACAGTTCCAAAACGCCTGGGAACAGCCTGAGTATAAAGCTGTGTAAAATATTCATTTTTTTGTGGTATTGTTACAAAATTTGGACCTCAGCTGGATAACACTTGGTTCTACATTTCTGTTGCATTTTCCAGCCCGGATCTGAAGCTGTGTGTTATTTGCAAGCATTTGTATCCAAAAAAACACCCAGGCCAAATTCATTTTCTTCAAGTTCACTATGTGTAGATGACTGTAACTCAGTGGCCGGAGCACTTAGAGAGATCACAGTTTTTTTGCCAAAAAATTCAAAGTGTTTTCTTTTAAATGAGACCAACCCCATGAAGATGCTGCAAAGGGTTGAAGAACAGCTTTCGATTTACTTTGGGCACATTATTTTTTGGCGTTTTTAGGAAAATTGACCGGAGTGCAAGGGGTTAACCCGTGCTCCTCCAACCTCCGGAAAACCGTCCTGAGGTGGCTTTCGTGATCGTCTTCGGATGCACTGGCTACCAGGATATCGTCCAGGTAGACAAACATGAACGGGAGATTGCGCAGCACTGCATCCATCATGCGCTGGAACGTCTGTGCTGCCCGCGCCTTTTAACCCGAATGGCATGCGTAGGAACTCGAATAAACTGAACAGAGTTATTACTGCTGTTTTGGGTACGTCGTCCGCGCGCACTGGGACCTGGTGATAACTGCAGACCAGGTCTATTTTGGAAAAAATGCGTGCTCTAGCGAGGTGAACGGAAAAATCCTGTATGTGGGGAATCGGGTAGCGGTCGTGTGCTGTGGCATTGTTCAACCTGTGGAAATCACCGCACGGTCGCCACAAGCCCTCAGCCTTAGGGACCATGTGTAGCGGGGATGCCCATGGGCTGTTCGAACGCCTGATGATGCCCAACCTTTCCAGGTTGGTGAACTCCTCGCGCGCTATGGCCAGCTTAGCTACGTCCAAGCGCCGAGGTCTTGCGAAAACGGGCGGCCCAGTGGTGGTGATAAAGTGCTCCACCCTGTGCTTAGCGATGGCCGCTGAAAACGTCGGGACCGTGAGTGCTGGGAACTGAGTGAGCAGTGCGTGGAACTTACCGCCTGGAGCTGTGACATTTGCTTGTGCTGTTGGCCAGGTCCCTCGTGCTATACAGGGGAGAGATTCAAAGGACAGTGCATTAACCAGGCGTCTGTTAGCAACATCCACAAGTAAACCACGCGCACACAGAAAATCAGCGCCCAGGATCGGGCAACACAGTGCTGCTATGATAAAAGTCCACTCATACGAGCGGCCATGTAGAGATAAGGCCAGTGTTCTCTCACCGAACGTCTTAATCGCCGAGCCGTTTACTGCCACAAGTCTGGGGCCACTAGGACCTGCCAGCCGGTCAGCAGGATGATGCTTTTCTGGGCTCTGGTGTCAACGAGGAAGCGTCTCCCCGAGCACGAGTCCGTCACGTAGAGCAGCTTGTTCTCTTCACCAGCGGTCACAGCTGCTACCGACTGCCGGCCTTGGCGTTTCCCGAGCACTTGAACTGGCATGGTGGTGCGCATCTGCACACGTTCTCTCCGAAGTGGCGGTGGTAGAAGCAGAGCGTGTCTCTTTGACGCTCCTTGGCCTCTGCTGCCACTACCGTCAGTGGCTCCTCGCTTCCTCTGGTCGTCTCGCTGGGCTCCGCCGCTGCCACGTTGACAGTGATCGCCCTGGTGGTGAGGATGATCCGGTCTGCCTCCTGGGCTAGCGCACGGTAGTCACGCACGGCCAGCAATGACGAATTGGCCAGAACCGCTCTCGCCTCCGTTGGAAGGTTCCGGAGGAAAAGGTGGGCAAACAGAAAGTGCCCGTCGTCCGTGCCCATTAACGCCAGCATCTTTTCCATCAGGTCGACGGCCGAACCATCTCCTAACTCGGTCCGCCCCAGGAGCCTCTCCGCTCCCTCACAGTTCGAGAGTGTGTAGCGCCGGGTCAGCGCAGCCTTGAGTGCCTCGTATTTGCTGTGGGCTGGAGGCTGATCGAGCAGGCTCGCTACCTGCTGGGCTGTGCAGGCGTCCAACGCTGCTACCACATGGTTGAACTTGGTGTCGTCTGCCGTTACTCCCCGGAGGGCGAACTGGGCCTCAGTGTGGTGGAACCAAGAGCGTGGGTTGTGCTGCCAAAAGTCCGGTAGCTTGACTGAAACCGCACATGCGTTGCTGGGGGCTCCAGTCCGAGCTGTCTGTGGGATGGCTGCTGCGTCGCTGGGGTTTCCCAACCGGACCGGCTCCTGGGTTCTTGCCTCGTGTTCCATAATTCGTCTGGGGTCACCAGTGTGGAGTGTGTGAAATAAGAGGCAGATTCATGGACAGACGATTTATTACACACTTCACATCTCACAAGCACAGAACAGAATGAATGATTTCAACAAGCTCTCCTCTCTTAACTGAACTCTCTCTTCACACGTTTCATGGCATTACTCATCACACAGCATGACATTTACATTACACTGCATTCAACCCCCTATGTCCCTAACTCCTTCCTGCTATCTCGCCAGGAACTCCTTGGGCATTGTTCTCCCATGTTTATTCACTGTCTCTTCCTGAGATGCTGCATAACCTGACTCCCTATAACGTAACCCCTGAGCCGACTGCTGCAGCGTGTTGCTGGGTTCCGCCCACGAAAACAAGGAAGGCTGAACAAACTCCTAAATCTCTCACAGCCAAAGACACATTTACGCCACTTAGAAGACATTGTCTTACGTAAAAAAGCAAACAGTTGTTGTCACTGAGCAGATTAGGTGCGAGAGGAACATACCCGTCAAGTGATACGGTTTTGCTGTATTTTAATACGGGGAAAATGCAATTTTAGCAAATACGGGCGTATTGCAATTTCTGTACGCCAAAAAGAAAAATATACAGCGAAAAAAAAAATTATTGAGAGAACCTAAAATCAACTGAACAGTAATTCGATGCCTGGCGAAATTGAGCGTGTGGTGACCCCCACAACCTACGGGGCTGGCAGAGCGCTCAGCGTGAGCAGTTATCAGAACAGTGAGAGGTATGGACTGATCATTATGCAGATGCGCCTCGCACCCTCTTTTGTCCTGCAGCTCCGGAACAGAGAGGAATTCCGGCGCCAGTAATCCTGCGGCTGATATGTGTGACTCTAATGCAAATGTCCATGCTTTCCTGCGCCGACAGGCGCCTTCATGGCTGCCGCGTCACTGAGATGCGCTTATCGAGCGCGTCCAATGTCAAGTCAAATTCCTCGTATGTTTATGTTTTCATGTAAACATGCTTGGCAATAAAGCTCATTCTGATTTCTGTATACTGTGATGCTAATGTGCCATGTATGCATTGTCTGTAGCCGGGTATATAAGTTGACTGCATATCTCTTGCTCTCTCTCTCTTTTTGATCACTCACATTGCTTGTTGCTGACTTTGAGACGCAGGGCTCGCTCCAGCGCGCTGCCACAGCGCTGGGCGAGCCTCGTGATGGAGGATGAATAAAGGCAGCGCCCCTTTAAACTTCAGTTCGCCGTGTCCGCCTGCACTTATTTCGATCCTCCACAAGCGCACCTAAGAGCGGTGGAGGGTGTCTTGTTTCAAGTTCATCCAAGTGCATTAGTGTAACAAAGCTGACAATTAAAAACTCTTTAATTCCAAGTGTATATATCTAGCTGACAATTAAGAACTATATTCAGAATTATTCTTATTGTGTACTTTCAAATTAAGCAATCTACCTTGTGCTAATGTAAATTTGAAAAATATTGTTTTTTTATTTATTTTTATTTATTTATTAATATTATCATTTTTTAAAATTTATTTATTTATTTGTGCTACTTGGCTTATTATTTTCACATTACCAAAAAGTTATGGGTCAAGATTGTGTCCATATACGTGTACACTTGAATAAATCTGTTTGAAATAGTTCATGTTGCAGGTGTTGTTGTTTGGTTGGTTTTTGTTTGTTTTTTTTTTTTGCTTCAGTTTTCTTTCATCTGCTGATAAATACAGTTTTTAAGTACTCAGTACAGGTGTGAAAGCCCCCCCAATAAGGGAGGCATGAGGTATGCCTTGACAAGTATGGAGGAACTACTTCTTCGCAGCGTCAACGCTAAAGTGAAAGAGTTTTGCTGATCACTGCTCTGTTAGCTGCGCGGAGAAAGTGGGTGTGTGCATTAGCCTGGAGGCGGTGCTGGCAGCACAGGCACTTCCTGGAGTGGGCGGCTCACCCATGTTCATACATATGAACGTGAGGACCCAGTCATTATCAGGGACAGGGTGGAACAGCAGCTCAGAGAGCAGGGTTGAGGAGGAATACTCGTGAGATGTGTGAATGGAGCAAAATACCACTTTGGGGGTGTTTTTGGTGAGGAATTAACATTATAACATGCTTAAAAGCTCAAAAAAGTCGATTTTGCATGATATAGGCCCTTTAAAAATCTTTCTCTAGAATTCTTACTAAATGCACTTTTTATTCTGTTGAGTTCTTTTTTTGTTTTGTTTGTAATGATTTTATTACAGGCCATAATAGGAAGGCCTACCAATATTTATTCTGATTTGCTTCAAATTTATGAGTGGGGTGTCTGACTGGTTCAATAAAATTTGCTAAATTTAACTTGACCCCCCACCCCCCTTTTGTATGCAATTTAAAACAATGCAATACATGGGTCTGTTTCTATTATCATGCCGGTATCATTTTCAGTTTTGCGCAAGTTACTAAAAAATAGTAACTAGTTACTTCTTTTCAAAAGTAACTGAGTTACTTACCAGTTACTGCTTGATTAAAGTAACTAGTTACTTGGAAAGTAACTTTCACGTTACTTTTAAATACATACTTAAATCATCTTGCACACATAGCAGAAGATCAAGGGCCCCTTGTTCTCATCCAAAAAAAGGAAAAAAAACTGATAAGAAAAAAAGTCATCTTATAGAGAAAAAATGTCTCAGATTTACACAAACTACTGTAATCAGTAGAAAGTCAGAAATTTACTAGAAATAATAAAGCTGTAAATTCACGGAAAATTTTGGACCAGTTTTTGGCCCATGAGCCATATGTTTGACACCCCTGGATCAGCCCATTAAAAATGCATATTTAGAGGATTTACTTCCATGAAATAGTTGCCTATCACAACAGCATGTAAATGAATAAGGAAAAATAAACAGAAAGCACAGATAAATGAAAGTTCACCTTAGAAGAAGCTGTTCTTTACTGCAACAAATCACAGTCACTTTTTCTCTGTGCGGTAAGAAAACTTGCACAATTCCTTACACATTTATACAACTGCGGACATTAAATGCAAGCTTCTTGCTCTAAAAATACTCATGTTTAACACAGAGGTAGGAGCTGCTCGTGGCAACTCACCGCTCGGACAACAGGTGATCAGGGTTCGATATGAGGAGTCGCCACCGCCACGGCATTTCTTCCCACCAGGTTGGGTGTGAGCAGGACAGGAAACCGACCCACGGATAAGACTGATGGCTGAGCCAGCTATGTAAGATCAGTTTATATTTCTTTAAACTAAAACTATCTATCTGAAGAGGATGATAAAATAAAGGCAGTGTTGGATTTTTAAATAGCTTTATTATCACCCGCCTTCATCAGAACTCGGCTACAGCCCATGGTTTGAGCAGGCTGCCGCTTCGTTCCTCCAGCTCTCAAAGAGGAGACAGTGTGTGTGTCTCGCAGCAGATGCAGAATCAGAGTGAGAGAATGAGAGACAGATTTACAGCACAGTGCAGCATATATACTCAACTCGAACAATAGATCAAAGGACCTTCACAGCAGTCAATCTGGGCATTTGCATATCAGGGGTACAGACAGGATGCATGAACACAATGCATGGATGACACTTTAACCTCACAGCTGTAAACTCAGCATGCAGCGGAAAAAACCCAGGAGTAACGAACTGACTGTCTCTGTGTGTTGTGGGGGGGTTGAATCAACCCGCCACATATCCACATTAATAAAACGAGTAATACATCTAACCACATTTCAGTAACTGTAACACATTACTGAATTTTTAAACAGTAATTTTGTTACACAGCACGTTACTGCAAAAGTAGTGGCGTTACTCCTAACACTGGTCATTTTATGCAAAGGTTTTACATTTATACAGCTGTTTGGAAGAGATCTCAAGATATCATGATATATATTGTGTATCACCTTAAAACCCTAAATTTATCGCGATACATGTTAAAAGCCATATCGCCCAGCCCTAGTTTAAACTGCTTAACCACACTACAAGTGATGCTCCATGAAAACGAGGCAGATGCCTCCGCTGCTTTCCTCTAGAGCTCATCATGAGAGGTGGAGAGTGGTCGGGAAAAAAAAAAATCTGCCAACTTTTTTAGTTGATAATTTAGCACCTTGGGGGAGCCAGATTATTTAGCATCTCAAACAAGAGACAGTGGATAAACATGGGAGAACAATACTCAGGAGGTTCCTGGCGAGATAGCAGGAAGGAGTCAAGGACGTAGGGGGTTGAATGCAGTGTGATGCAAATGTCATGTTGTGTGTGGAGAAATGCCATGAAACTTAAGAGGAGAGTGTCTGCTGAAATGTTCAGTCTGTTCTGTGCTAGAGAGATGTGAAGTGTGTAATAAATTGTGTGCCATGAGCCCGACTCTTATTTCACACACTCCACACTGGTGACCCAAAACGTATTATGGAACACGAGGCAAGACCCCCGGAGCCGGCCAGGTCAGGAAGCTACAGCGAGGCGGCAGCCATCCCACAGACAGCCCGGACTGGAACCTCCAGCCACGCGTGTGCGGTTTCAGTCAAGCTACCGGATTTCTGGCAGCACAACCCGCGCTCTTGGTTCCACCTCACCGAGGCCCAGTTCGCCCTCCGGGGAGTAACGGCAGACGACACCAGATTCTACCATGTGGTCGCAGCGCTGGACGCCCGCACAGCTCAGCAGGTAACGAGCCTGCTCGATCAGCCACCAGCCAGCCGCAAATATGAGGCGCTCAAGGCTGCGCTCATCCAGCGCTACACACTCTCAGACTGTGAGAGAGCGGAGAGGCTCCTGACGCGGACCGAGTTAGGAGATGGTTCGGCCGTTGACCTGATTGAGAAGATACTGGCGTTAATGGGCACGGACGACGGGCACTTTCTGTTTGCCCACCTCTTCCTCTGGAACCTTCCGACAGTGGCGAGAGCGGTTCTGGCCAATTCGCCGTTGCTAGCCGCGCGCGACTACCGTGCGCTTGCCCAGGAGGCAGACCGGATCATCCTCACCACCAGGGCGATCACAGTCAACGCGGCAGCGGCGGAGCCCAGCGAGACAACCAGAGGAGGCGAGGAGCCACCGACGGTAGCAGCAGCGGGGGCCAAGGAGCGCCAGAGAGACACGCTCTGTTTCTACCACCGACGCTTCGGAGAGAAGGCATGCAGATGTGTGCCCCCCGTGCCAATTCAAGCGCTCGGGAAACACCAAGGCCGGGGGTCGGTAGCAGCTGCGACCCTCAGTGAAGAGAACAAGCTGCTCTACTTGACGGATGCACGCTCAGGGAGGCGTTTCCTCGTGGACACCGGAGCCAAGAAGAGTTTCATCCTGCCGACCTACGCTGACCGGCTGGCAGGACCTAGCAGCCCCGAGATGTTGGCAGTAAACGGCTCGGATATTAAGACCTTTGGTGAGAGGACTCTGCTCTTATCTCTACACGGCCGTACATATGAGTGTACTTTTGTCGTAGCAGCACTGAACTACCATATCCTGGGGGCTGATTTTCTGTGTGCACATGGTTTACTGGTTGAAGTTGCTAACAGGCGCCTGGTTAATGCACTGTCCTTTGACTCTCTCCCCTGTATAGCACGAGTGACCCAGCCAACAGCACAAGCCAACGTCACAGCTACAGGCGGTAAGTTCCACACACTGCTCACTCAGTTCCCAGCACTCACGGTCCCGACGTTTTCTGCGGCCATCGCTAAACATGGGGTGGAGCACTTTATCACCACCACCGGGCCGCCCGTTTTCGCAAGACCTTGGCGCTTGGATGCAGCTAAACTGGCCATAGCGCGCGAGGAGTTCGCCAACCTGGAAAGGTTGGGCATCATCAGGCGCTCGAACAGCCCATGGGCATCCCCGCTACACATGGTCCCTAAGGCTGAGGGCTTGTGGCGACCGTGCGGGGATTTCCGCAGGTTGAACAATGCCACAGCGCACGACCGCTACCCAATTCCCCACATACAGGACTTTTCCGTTCACCTTGCCGGAGCACGCATTTTTTCCAAAATAGACCTGGTCCGCGGTTACCACCAAGTCCCAGTGCGCGCTGAGGACATACCCAAAACAGCGGTACTAACTCCGTTTGGTCTATTCGAGTTCCTGCGCATGCCATTCGGGTTAAAAGGAGTGGCACAGACATTCCAGCGCATGATGGATGCAGTGCTGCGGGATCTCCCGTTCGTGTTAGTCTACCTGGACGATATCCTGGTAGCCAGTGCGTCCGAAGACGAACACAAAACCCACCTCACGACGGTTTTCCGGAGGTTGGAGAAGCACGGGTTAATAATCAACCCGGTAAAATGCCAGTTCGGCGTGATGGAGATTGATTTTTTGGGGCACCGCGTCTCTCCGGAAGGAGCAATCCCGCTGCCCGACAAAGTGTGCACCGTGGCGGATTTTCCCCGGCCTCAGACGGTCAGGGTGCTTCAGGAATTTTTGGGGATGGTGAACTTTTATAACCGTTTCCTTCCCCGCGCGGCGCAGCTCATGCAACCATTGTACGCCGCGCTCAAGAAACAGAAACCTGCAGATAGGGTCGAATGGACCCCGGAGCAAGAGCGGGCGTTCTCAGAAGTTAAAGCAGCCCTGGCAAACGCCGCACTGCTGGCGCATCCAGACCCGGTGGCCCGCATAGCGCTCACCACCGATGCTTCAGACGTGGCCATAGGGGCTGTCGTGGAGCAGCGCATCGCCGGGGCTTGGCAGCCGCTCGCCTTTTTCAGCAGAACTTTGCGCGACAGCGAACGTAAATACAACGCGTTCGACAGAGAGTTGCTGGCTCTCCACCTGGCCATACGCCACTTCCAGTTCTGGCTGGAAGGGCGCAGCTTCACCGCGTTCGTGGACCACAAGCCGCTAACATTTGCGATGGCCAAGGTTTCAGAACCGTGGTCGGGCCGGCAGCAGAGACAGCTGGCTGCGATCTCAGAGTTTACTACCGATACTCAACATGTGTCGGGTAAACTGAATGTGGTGGCGAACTGCCTCTCGCACGCCGTGGTGGCCCCGGTCTGCGTGGGGATAAATTATGCAGCCATGGCCGCAGAGCAGATTAGCGATGCAGAAGTGCGCACGCTCCAGTCTGGACCAACAGGGTTAAGGGTGGAGAGCAGGGTGCTGCAAGATGGCGCCCCCCCCCCCAATCTGCGATGTCTCCATGGGTCGCCCGCGTCCGGTGGTCCCGGTCGCGTGGCGCCGCCGCGTGTTTAAGTCGGTTCACACTCTGGCGTACCCAGGAGTGCGCGCGTCGGTCAAAATGGTGGGAGAGAAGTTTGTGTGGCCGAGCCTACGCAAACAAGTGAAAGAGTGGGCTGCAGCCTGTGTGGCGTGCCAACGAGCCAAGGTACACAGACACACGAAGGCTCCCTTGGAGCCGTTTCGTATCCCGGCTAAGAGGTTCGACCATGTTCACGTGGACCTCGTGGGCCCCCTCCCGCCATCACAGGGGTGCACGCACCTCCTGACAGTGGTGGACCGCACCACGTGCTGGCCAGAAGCAGTCCCGCTGGCGGCAACCACGTCCGCAGACATAGCGCGCGCTTTTTTAACAGCATGGGTGGCACGTTTTGGAGTCCCGTCGGACATTACGTCCGACAGGGGCCCTCAATTTGTTTCCGAACTCTGGTCCACGATGGCCCGCAGCCTGGGTGTTACAATTCACCGCACAACCGCGTACAACCCACAGGCCAATGGGTTATGCGAGCGTTTTCATAGATCACTGAAAGCAGCACTCAGGGCTTCATTGACGGATGCAAATTGGGTAGACAGGCTGCCGTGGGTTTTATTGGGGTTGCGCCGAAAGAGGATCTGGAAGCTTCCCCGGCAGAGCTCGTTTTTGCGCAGCCCCTACGGCTGCCCGGGGAATTTCTGCCAGATAATCCCGCGCCGGGCAGCTGCCCGTCTCAGCTTTTGCAGCGTAACGCAAACACAGGCACGCTAGTTTTCCGCGTGTTTTCGTGCCTAAAACTTTGAAGAGCGCGGAGTTCATGTTTGTCAGACACGACGCCCACCGCCCTCCATTGTGCCCACCCTATGATGGACCGTTCAGAGTGTTGGAAACAGGGGATAAGCATTTTTTGCTAGACTTGGGGGGTAGGCGGGAAAAAAATTGGCATAGACAGTCTCAAACCCGCTTTCGTTGTGGCGGACGAGCAAGTGCTGTTGGCTAGGGCCCCTCGGCGTGGAAGACCCCCACGGAGAGCTCCCCAGGGAAACGATTCACCAGAGCAGCCACACGGACAGACCGAAGTGCCACAGCTCACCCACAGTCAGACACACTCCCAGCAGCTCCCCACCGGCACAGCAGCGCCACGGAGGCGGTAAACCCCAGTTACAGCAGATACGGGAGGAGACGGAAGCCCAAACAGCATGTGGACTGATATTCTATAGTTCTATCACAGCATGTGGACTGTTATTCTATTGTTCTAAGATGCTGGGGGGGGGAGTTTAGCACCTTGGGGGAGCCAGATTATTTAGCATCTCAGACAAGAGACAGTGGATAAACATGGGAGAACAATACTCAGGTTCCTGGCGAGATAGCAGGAAGGAGTCAAGGACGTAGGGGGTTGAATGCAGTGTGATGCAAATGTCATGTTGTGTGTGGAGAAATGCCATGAAACTTAAGAGGAGAATGCCTGCTGAAATGTTCAGTCTGTTCCGTGCTAGAGAGATGTGAAGTGTGTAATAAAATGTGTGCCACGAGCCCAACTCTTATTTCACAAACTCCACAATAATTTATTTAAAATACAGGTATAGAAACTTAACTTCATCTCATCACCAGCTGAGGCCACCACATCAGGAGCAGCTGGTCAAAGAGCTCTAGATTTGTGAGGAAAAAAATTATGAGGGAAAAATACATCCACACACACAAAAAAAAATAAAAATAGAACAAGCCAGCTGCAACTATTGGGGTTGCTTGGCAACCTCTGGTCATCTTGTCAATAGTGAGGTTATAGTTACAATCCTATATGAGCGCACGCTCGTACATGAGCAAACATTTGCATTTATTCTGTTCCACAAACCACTTCTTCCAACTGTTCCAAAGCTGAGGGAAGGGAGCAATCACACTGACAAAGGTTCCATATTTTAAGGGTCAAACCTCACTCAGCACAGAACCGCCACTACAGAGAGAGTAGACCCTCAGATGAGCTTGGGCCCAGAGCAACCAGTGGCGTTTCTGGGTGCTTGTTGATATATGGCTTTCGCTTTGCATGGTTTAGTTTAGTTTAATGTTTATTTGAAAGGGACAATGCATACTAATGAACATTAACACAAATGTAAGCATGCCAGATTGAACAATACGGTGGAAGAAAAAAGCAGATGAGGCAGCGAGCTGAATGACACATGAACTTTATTCTTCTTCCAACATCAAGTACAGGAAATACTGTCTGGGTCTCTTTGCGCTTCCTTTTTATAACTTTTACTTCTGCACAATCAGACCCAGGGAGTCAAAACACAATACTTTCAGTGCAAAAAGACATGCGTGGCACATTAACATAACCCCGTCTCTTCCTCACTCGACTCCTGCGTCTCCCGACTCCTGGGGGGGGTGGATAGTCCTTTGAGATACTTCTGAGACCCCCCCGGAGCCACTTCCTCCTTCAGTCCTTTTGTTCCATCTTCCCCCGGCTTCCAACTCTTGAGTGGAGAACCCTCACACAGTGCCACCACACAGCCACCCCCCTTCCCTAAACACCCAGAAAAGGAACTAACCCCCTCGTCCTTTGGGCTTGCGCCTGCGCCCATAGCGGCTGTAGCGGGGGAGGGCTGCTGGTCCGGCCAAAACACCCTGCTGGCGAGGTGTGCAGGCAGGCACATTAGTCTGTGGAAGGAAAAAGGCTGGTGGTGGTGGGGAACATGTCCGCTTCACGAGTGCAGGTCTCTACCGTGGGAACACCAACTTGCGGAGCAACCAACAGTGGCCGTCCGCGCCGGGGAGCTTGGGCCAACACCACCTGCTCGTCTGCAAAGAAAAAAGCAGGCTTCAGCCTGTCGATGCAGACCCCCTCCCCCCCCCCCCCCCAAGTCTAACACAAAATGCTTTGCCCCAGTCTCCAACACCCTGAACAGTCCGTCGTATGGTTGGCGCAGCGGGGTCCAGTGTGCATTGTGCCTGACAAAAACATAATTGGCATTCTGTAAGCTTTTCGGGACAAAGTTGTGGGGAAAACAATGGTGGGCCGGGCCTGGCACGTTAACAGCCTCCGTACTGTGTAAAAATTGCGCGGGCGGATCGGCCCCAGGTGTGGGGTTTTCCCATAAAAATTCCACAGGGATCCGCAGCGGATGAGAAAAAACAAGTTCTGCCAGGGAAGCTGCCAAATCCTCCTTAGGTGTGGAGCACAACCCTAAAAGAACCCAGGGCAGGTGGTTAACCCAATCTGCATCCGTGAGCGAAGCTCTGAGTGCTGCCTTAAGCGACCTATGAAAATGCTTGCATAACCCGCTAGCCTGGGGGTTGTACGCAGTAGTGCGGTGGATTTTGACCCCCAGGGTCTGGGCCATCATGGATCAGAGTTCCAAAACTAACTGCGGGCCCCTGTCAGAAGTGATGTCCAACGGGATTCCGAAACATGCAACCCAAGCTGACAAAAAAGCGCGAGCCATTTCCGCGGACATGGTGGAAGCCAGTGGGACCACTTAGGGCCAACACGTGGTGCGGTCCATGACTGTCAAAAGGTGCGTGAAATCTTGCAACGGCAGGAGGGGTCCCACCAAATCCATGTGGACGTGGTCGAACCTCCTGGCCAGGATTTGGAACGGCTCGAGGGGGGCTCTGGTGTGCTTGTGCACTTTGGCCCGCTGGCATGTGACGCATGCTGCAGCCCACTCTTTCACGTTCTTGCGCAAGCGTGGCCAGACAAATTTCACCTCCACCAGTTTAACCAAGGCGCACATACCAGGATGCAAAAGGGAGTGGACTGACTCAAAAATGCGGCGGTGCCAAGAGCTCGGAACCACCGGGCATGGGCGACTGGTGGAAATGTCACAGAGCAAGGGAGGGCACCCTTCCTGCACCACCCTGCTCTCCAGTTTTAACCCAGTGGGCGTGGACTGGAGTGCACAAATGTCCGCTTCCTCACTTTGTTTCGTGGCCATAGCAGGGAAATCTATTCCCATATAGACTGGGGAGACGAACCGACGTGACAAAGACAATCATCCACGATGTTGAGCTTACCAGCAACATGATGAATGTCGGTCGTGAACTCCAAGATCGCAGCCAAATGCCGTTGCAGCCAGGCTGATCACGGTTCTGAGACCTTGGACATTGCGTATGTTAGCGGTTTATGATCCACGAACGCGGTGAACTCGCGCCCTTCTAGCCTAAACTGGAAATGGCGCGTCGCCAGGTGGGGGGCCAACAATTCTCTGTCGAACGTACTGTATTTGCGTTTGTTGTCGCGCAAAGTACAACTGAAAAATGCAAGCAGCTGCCACGAACCGGAGACGTATTGCTCCACTACTGCCCTTATGGCAACATCAGATGTGTTCGTGGTAAGCGCTATTTGCGCTGACGGGGCAGAGTGGACTAGCAAAGCGGCGTCAGCGAATGCTGTTTTGACATTCACAAAAGTCTGGACTCGCTCAGGGGTCCAGTCGATGTTTTCTGCGGGTTTCTTTTTCTTAAGCGCGGTGTACAACGGCTGCAGCAGCTGGACTGCCCGGGGGAGGAAACGGTTATAAAAGCTGACCATTCCCAAAAATTCCCATAGGGCCCTCATTGTCTGCGGACGCGGAAAATCCGACATGGCACGGACCTTATCGGGTAACGGAATCGCGTCCTCTGGCGAAATGCAGTGGCCCAAAAAAATTAATCACAGGCACACCAAACTGGCACTTTGCCGGGTTAACTATAAGCCCATGCGCTTCCAATCTCTGGAAAACCACTTTGAGATGGGCGAGGTGCTCCTCCTTGGACGCGCTAGCCACTAGAAAGTCGTCTAAGTAGACAAAACGAAAGATAGGTCATGGAGCACCACGTCCATCATTCTCTGCAAGGTTTGCGCAGCGCCCTTTAACCCAAACGGCATGTGTAAAAACTCGAAAAGGCCAAAAGGAGTTATTACCACTGTTTTGGCAACATCCTCTGTGCGCACTGGGACCTGGTGATAACCGCGGACCAGATCTACTTTGGAAAAAATGCGCCCCGGCCAGGTGCACGGAAAAATCCTGGATGTGCGGGATGGGATACCAATTGTGCTTAGTGGCATTGCTCAAGCGACAGAAATCACCACACGGTCGCCACGACTCGTCAACCTTAGGCACCATGTGTAGTGGGGATGCCCACAGGCCGTTGGAGCACCTAACAATGCCCAGCTGCTCCAAGTTGGCAAACTCCTTGCGCGTGCTGGCCAGTTTAGCCACATCCAGGCGCTGAGATTGCACAAACACCGGCGGGCCTTTAGTGGTCATGAAATCTTCGACCCTGTGTTTAGTTACTGAAGCTGAAAAAGTTGAGATCATGAGTACTGGGAACTGTACAAGTAAATGCTGGTACTTACCCCTTGGAGCTATAACGTTAGCCAATGTTGTTGACCCAGCTCCCGGAGCTGTGCAGGGCATGGAGGAGAAAGAGACAGCGTCCACTAAACGTCTGTTAGCAACATCAACTAACAACCCATAAGCACATAAAAAAATCTGCATCTAAAATGGGGGCAGAACATTCAGCTACCACAAAGTCCCACTGGAAATTGCGTTCGTGTAGGCATACCATCAGTGTCCGTTCACCAAATGTCCTGATGGTAGACCTGTTGGCGGATGCAAGTTCAGGACCGCTGCCTCCTGCCGACCTGTCTGCGCTGACCAGCAGGATAAGGCTCTTCTGGGAGCTGGAGTCCACCAAGAAATGTCTCCCCGAATGTGTGTCCATGACAAAAAGCAGCTCGTTTCTGTTGCCAGCGGTCACAGATGCTACTGACTGCTGGCTGTGCCATTTCCCAGCTTCTTGAATTGGCATGGCGGCAGGCAGCGTTGGGCATTCAAGCCAAAACGGCGATGATAGAAACAGATTGCCCCATTCCTGCATCTCTTGATATCTGTCCCAGCTACCACCAACGGCTCCTCAACCTCGCTGGAGTCCCTCGTGGATGCCGGTGCTGCTGCATTCACACAGAAAGCTCTGGTTGCTAAAATGATGCGGTCCACTTCCTGAGCCAGGGCGCGGTAGTCATTGGCAACCAGCAGCGGCGAATTGGCCAGAATTGCCCTCGCTGTAGCAGGAAGGTTCCTGAGGAACAGATGGGCGAACAGGAAAAATTAGTCGTTCTTCCCCATCAGCGCCAACATGCTCTCCATAAGCTCCACGGTTGATCTGTCACCTAACTCTGAACATGTTAGGAGTCTCTCCGCCCTTTCACTGTCAGACAGGGTATAACGCTGGAGCAGCATCCTCTTGAGCACTTCATATTTTCCTTGTGCCGGCGGCTCCTGGAGCAGGCTCATTACCTGCTGCGTGTCACGCACATCCAGTGCAGCGACCACATCGTAATATTTCATGTCGTCCACTGTGATCCTGCAGAGTGCGAACTGAGCTTCTATATGCAGGAACCACGCAGTCAGGTTGTGAAGTCAGAAGTCTGGGAGCTTGACTGAGAGAGCGCGTGCGGCACTGGTGTTCTCCCTCTGTGTAGTCTTTGGGGCGGTGCTCGGCTCATTCTCCATGGAACGTCTTGGGCCACCAATGTGGAAGAAAAAAGCAGAAGAGGCAGTGAGCTGAACGACACATGAACTTTATTCTTCTTCCAACATCAAGTACAGGAAATACTCTGGCTCTCTCTGCACCTCCTTTTTATAACCTTTATTTCTGCACAATGAGACCCAGGGAGTCAAAACACAATACTTTCAGTACACAAAGACATGCATGGCACATTAACCCCCTCTCTTCCTCTCTCGACTCCTGCGTCTCCCGACTCCCCGGGGGGCACAGTCCTTTCCGATACTTCTGAGACCCCCCGGAGCCACTTCCTCTTTCAGTCCTTTTGTTCCATCTTCCCCTGGCTTCCGACTCTGGGAGGAGAACCCCCACACAATGCCACAATACTGCTAATTTGCATCTGTAGTTTCCTGGTGGGTCACAAAACACACAATTATACACGAGAAAAACAACTGCAATAAAACTGTACAAAGTGCAAGAGTTAGGGTGTTACAAAACAAGACATTCAAATGTCACACGAGTGAAGTACATGGTAGTTTTGCATGGCAGCGTTATAACTTGCATTTGCCGATGTAGCGACGAACTGACAATGGTCTTCCTTAGTGTTCCTGAGCCCACGTGGTAATATCCTTTACAGAATGATGTTAGTTTTTAATGCACTGCCACCTGAGGGATCGAAGGTCACAGCGTTTAATGTTGGTTTTTGGCCTTGTTGCTTTTGTGCAGAAATGTCTCCAGATTCTCTGAATCGTTTGATGATATTATGGACTGTAGCTGTACACTACTGTTCAAAAGTTTGGGGTCACCCAGACAATTATTTTGTGTTTTCCATGAAAAGTCACACTTATTTACCACCATGAGTTGTAAAATGAATAGAAAATATAGTCAAGACATTGACAAGGTTAGAAATAATGATTTGTATTTGAAATAATTTTTTCCAGATACTCAACCTGCTCAAAGGAAGGTCAGTTTTATAGCTTCTCTAACCAGCTAAACTGTTTTCAGCTGTGCTAATATGATTGCACAAGGGTTTTCTAATCATCCATTAGCCTTCTGACGCAATGAGCAAACACATTGTACCATTAGAACACTGGAGTGATAGTTGCTGGAAATGGGCCTCTATACACCTATGTAGATATTGCACCAAAAACCAGACATTTGCAGCTAGAATAGTCATTTACCACATTAGCAATGTATATTAGATATTCGTATTCGTCACCCTCCGTCGGTCTATGATGACCATGGAAGAGAATCCTAAACGTCTACTCTGCTGGAACAGCACCGCCTGTGGCTGAACAGGCCGATGCGCACCGGTGTTCTACCTTCCAGCGTTGGGCGTTGGTAGGATTCAAGCCTGGGCAGGAAGATATGGAGGACAAGATGTTACCCATGCAGCATGTCCCCCCTCTCCACGTCACTGATGAATCCAAAGGAACAGCAGGGCTGCTATAGTTTGGCACCAGCGTCATCACAGGAGCTGCCAGAACGATGTTGAGCACAACAGAGAACTGCCTTAGGGGCTCCGACTCCGGATTTTTCCTCAGGGTTGACTCCCGAAGCCTTTCCCGTGACCGGGTGTGCCGCAAGGCAGCAGAGGTTTGAAATCAGGGTTTACCTTCCCCTAGATGGGCTACCTTCCCAGGTTGACGAGCCACCATCTACCCAAAGTATATTAGATATTAGAGTGTATTTCTGATTAGTTTAAAGTTATCTTCACTGAAAAAAACAGTGCTTTTCTTTCAAAAATAAGTAAATTTCTAAAGGCGCTTTTCCACTAGCCCAGCCCAGCCCCAACTGAAAACCTGACTCTACTCACTTCGGTTCGGTTCGGCCTCAGTTGCTTTTCAACTACTGCTGGCACACCTGCTGTAGGTGGGATTTGTTGAACAGCAGGCGGCGCCACACCCTCGTGACGTGAAACACGCGACCGAATCCTCCACAACAAACAAAATGGCTGATGACGAGGAGAGAAGGAAGGAGGAAGGAGAGAGGAATGACTGTGACATGAAACTGGTTAAATCTATGTTGCTGACTTGTTGTGCTCTGCACAATCTGTGTGAGAGTCATGGAGAGACGTTTGACACTACATTGGATGATGCAGTAGATGAACCAGTGGTGGCAGCGGCACAGAGAGCAGAGGAGCAGGGTGGTGATATTGTAGCGAACTCAATATAAGCACCCTACTTGGCTTGCCAAGTGGGTTGACCCTATTGGCGACACAGGTAGCGTGTGGGATTCCGAAGCGGGAGGCGTGAGTTCGAACCTCCCGGTGGGACGTCGCCATGTCGAGCTGCACGTTACAATATAATATGAGATGCTGTGATGCAATACTTGTCTATTTCATCCACATTTATGTGCATACATATTTCAAAAATGTTTTTTGTAAATAAAATGTTGTGCATGGTCCATCTACCTGTCCTCTTGTTCATAACGCTTATCTGTTAAGAAGGTGCGAAGCCATCAGCCTAATGATAAGTCCACACTTCTCACTGTTGTGATAATTGCTCACGCTGAGCGCTCTGACAGCCCCGCTGTGGGGGTCACACACACGACGTGTTCCTCCCCACACTCTGTTTTTTTTCCCGTATATTTTTCTTTGGCGTACAGAAATGGCAATACGCCCGTATTTGCTAAAACTGCATTTTCCCCGTATTAAAATACGGCGAAACCGTATCACTTGACAGGTATGTAATTACATGCAGAAACATCGCACAGGCCATCTTCACAAAAATCCAGCTCGACAAGCCACTTTTGCTTAGGTGGAAATGCAAATTGAACTATAAATCATGTGCTGATACATGTCATATTTTCCCATGTAAAGGTCTCCCACTTTTACTTACAAATTGATTTTTAATTTTGGGGAAAAGGGAATATAAATTTTGCACTTGTTGGTAACAACAGTTGTGTGCAACAAAAACACAGTTGTGTATCCTTGTCCGATTTGTCTACTGTTATTAGTGCCAAATTTTTGCTAGATTCCTTCTTAATTTATTAAATTTTGACTGGTGATGCAACATTCAACTTACACGTACTTACCTTTATCAGTGTCTACAAGTTCAAGCACACCTGTACAACTGCTTATAACATAAAAAATGTACCCGTTCAAGAGAAATGGATTCAGCATTGCAAATTTGTTTAAAATAAAAAAAAAAAAACTACCAAGACATTACGTTTCGTTGTGTTGTTAAAAATTAAATTACCATTAGAAGGCTATACACCTGACCTGATGAACAGCAGCATGTGGAGTGAACAGAGAATGGAATGTGTATGTAATTATTGGCTTTTCTCATACGGTGTCATAACAGATAAACCACACTTTTGATGCAAACAATACAATTTTATTCCAGAAGCAAAATTTACAAACAAAAAAACAGACTGGGCGTGGGGAGACATGGTTAGACACGCCAACTGCTAAATGCGTCCACAAGCCTGCCAAATAGGGTCAGGAAATCTCTGTTGAATGCTGACATCTCTGCGAGCTCTTTCCTTCGTAACACAGCGTCCTGCTCCAGGGCTTCACGCGCATCTGCCCACACATCTGCGGCCACCTGTCGCAAATGCTGCATGTACTCCTGATGGTGCTCTTGCCGCTGGTCATGTTGCCGTTCCAAGAGCTGCATCTCTTTGTCATGCATGTTGGCCATTGCTAATGTAGATGGAAAGACAGAAAGGCATGGTCGTTAAAGCTGGATCACTACATATATTATGGAATTACACAGGTGAAAGTCTGTGGTGGAATGTCACTATTATATTATGCTTCATTGCTGTATATAAGCTGAACTGTCATGTTGCTGCCCCTCAGTAGAGCGGATTTTGCAACACGCAGGGTGCTGTCTTCGGCTGCAGCCCCCCTGCAAAACTAAAAAGGATTAAGATTATGAATATGGATGGATGGATGGGTAATGTTTAAACTAGTTGCTTGTAGTGTGGCCGCAGAAATCTGAATGGGTTAATACAGTCAGCTGACGCGAAGCATTTCAATGAAGCATGTTGAGTTCAACGGCAGTTCATCAGCTTTAGTTGTTTTTCTAAAACAGGAATTACAGCACTTCAATCACCACACCTAAAAATGGTTGTGAAACACCGATAAGTGAAGACCAAAGAATAACCTTTTTGTACATTTAAAAAGACATTTTCAATTAATTAATATGCAGCTACAGGAAATTGCATTAATCAATTTGGGACATAACTTGTTAGGCTCCAGCCCCCCCGCGACCTGTAAAGGATTAAGCGGTAGAAGATGGATGGATGGATTTTCGACCCTGGTTTCCGCTGGACCTGTTTCAACCAAAAAAAAAAAAATCGTGGTTATTGTGCCTTACTGGCACTTGAACGTGATCCAGATGGAGCTGGTGATGTGGAGTCGATTCAGCTGGCGCTCCGGCAGATGCAGACACAGCGCCAGGAGAGTCCGGTGTGTCCATCATGTCCACTGAGGTGGACCCCTGTGATATGAAATGCGATTCTAGAAAGAAAATGCACGCAATTTAAAACTTAACACCAAAGTGCAACATGTACACAACACTCAAGTTTTTAACCGGAATACAATAAGCGTAATTCAGCGTTTTGTTCGCGCTAATACTTAACACAAAGCAAGCGTGAATCTGCAGTTGGCTGCCAAACAATAGGCAAGCCTCAGTAACAACCATTATCCACAATCTATCAGAATCAGAATCAGGTTTATTGCCATTGTTCATGTGATACACAAACTAGGAATTTGTCTCGGTGCCATGCTGCAACATTAAAAACATAATGAGAAAAAGGGATAAACTAAAAAACTAAAGGACTAGAAACGTGCAATAAGTGTAGAAAAATAAGTAATAATAAGTAATAATAATAATAATACTAGTAATAATGAGTAGTACTAGTCAAGGCAGTTTTAAAAAAAAATTAGCATGTAATTTTTATTGTATTTTTATTTTTATTGTATGTAATTTTTATCTAACAATCTAACAACCTTCCTATTTCTTAAAAACAGTGAGCTTGGCACAGAAAGGATAAAGTGGCGAAAAGATGCGCAATATCAAAACAACACTCACTATCCATGGTTTCCAAGGCCGTGACCGTGACAGTGGCCGTGTCGAGCCCAATGTCTCTCAGCGAACCACTTCCACTCCTTCCGATCCGCTCAACTTCGAGCACTGTGGTCCTTCACTGCTCAGTAATCGCTTTTCAGCTTTTTCAGCTTCTCCCGACACTGTTTGGCAGTACGGATGTGCCCTTGGGAAGCCATCTGCTCGGACACCTGCATTTCGAGTAGATCCGTCCAACTCGCGCTGGATGCGATCGTCGCCTAATATAGAAAGAAAATTGCGCACCTCCTAATATATAATATTAGGAGTATATTATTACATAAGTATATTATACAGTATATTAATATAATATACCGTATTAAAGGGGCGCACTGTGTTCACTGGCTGAACAATTACAAATGGCGGTCGTGGAGTAAATTCAGCAGAAAAAGTCGCTTTCGTGACGTTACGACCTGACCAATCAGCGGCAACCAGTCTCTTAAAGTCATATCACAGCCATACTCAGCCCTACTCAGCTCGGTTAGACCCTGCCCTGGATCAGGTACGAAAAAAGTACCTGCTAACCGGTGCCGGGGCTAATGGAAAAGCGCCTAAAGCAGGCTGAGTGGTGCGGTGTAGGGCTAAGTAAGGCTAGTGGAAAAGGGCCTTAAGTGACCCCCAAACTTTTGAACGGTAGTGTATGTTGAGAAATGTTCTTAAACTGTTGGGACTATTTACCCACACAGTTGTTCAAAGTGTTGAACTTTGCTGTATCCTTGCTTGTGAACGACTGAGCCTTTTGGTGATGCTCCTTTTACACCAAATCATGACACTCACCTGTTTCCAATTAACTTGCTCATCTATGTAATGTTCAAAAAAGGTGGTTTTGAGCATTTCCCAACTTTCCCAGTCTTTTCTTGCCACTGTCTCAGCTTTTCTGGAATGTGTTGCAGGCATCAAATTCAAAGCAAGTGAATGAAAAAAAAGTTTATCAGTTTGAACATTAAATATCTTGTCTTTGTATTCAATTATAGGTTGCAAAGGCTTTTTCAATCATTGTATTTTGTTTTTATGTTTTACACAATGCCCCAACTTGAATTGTGGTTTGTGTAATGATGCAAAGCTTTTAGGCATGCAAATTAGCGTGTTGGTTCTTTGTTATAACGTGTCTACAGGTACAAATTTAAAAATGTTAATGCATTTTTAATATCTGGTTCAATTAAAGACCAAATGTGAGAAGTTACATCAAAAGAATGTTCTTTATTTTAAACAGAAGTTATTGCACACCTGGTTGCTCTGTATGTCCAAGCTTCAAGAAATTTTAGGAAACATTTTTAACACGTAGATCACCTATTGTTGACCTACCAGTTTATCCTTAAATTGGGGCTTTCCATAGAACAGGTTGCTGACCACTGGTCTATCAGTTCCAGAATAGGGTAATGCATAATTTAATTTACAAGAAATATTAGCAATATTAAGTCCATTGGCTATTAAGAGCCAGTGATCTAGAATCAAAGATGGC
The DNA here is from genome assembly GCA_020510985.1 of Pholidichthys leucotaenia. NCBI lineage: Eukaryota > Metazoa > Chordata > Actinopteri > Cichliformes > Pholidichthyidae > Pholidichthys > Pholidichthys leucotaenia. Next base: position 325,690,504 of record CM035838.1, read on the forward strand.
AGGCAAATAGTTATGTGTAGCCTTACATAAAAAAATTCTGGTATTTTATTACAACAGCTCAAAACACCAGTATGGAAATGATGAAATCTGATCTTTGTAATGTTTGTTGTCTACCAAACAAGCCTAACCTACAACAAACTTTTCATGTGGTCATTTCAAAGTGGTGCTTCAAGGGAAGAGGTGGCATGGTCCAGTCAGGCGTACCAAGATCTTTAAACCATGTCAACAGAAGCACTTATTTTCTGCTTTTTATGTCTAATGAGTCTGAGAGGAGTACAGCTGCCGGTCAAATATCACCTTGAAGTGAAACCTCAGCCAGTCTTATCTGAGCGACGGAGGAGAACAGACAGAGATAGTGTGTCTGACTCCCCCCACAAGCTCTGGAAAGAGACACTGATAAACTAGTTGCACCGTGGAATGAAACCTTTCTGAAACGATAGCATTCAAAAGGGTGGTCAGCTGGTTTGGAGAAAAAAAAAAAAAAAAAGCCTGCTACTTTAGTATAGAGGACATGGACTGATTTTTGCCATTTACACAAATATATTTTAATAGGCAGGTCAGTTTATTGCTATGGAACATGTATGTCCCCTGTAACACTCAAAGATAGCTTATACTGTACAACATCCTACCAGAGGATGTTGTACAGTATAAGCTATCTTCTAGAAAACTACACTGATAGCACCCTTTATCGTGCTGTAAACTACAGGAAGGGATGAGTACCAAATCCTGGTAATGGACCATGGGCTAAATTATTAAGGACTTAAGTATTAAAGGACTGAAGTTATCAATTCTGCTTTAGGTACTGGAGAATTTATTTCCATGTGAGGATGACAATGTGGAACCAAAGAAAAATACCCATTCTGCTATATAGAAAACAGGGTCAGAACTTCCAGTTTGAAAAAGTGAAGCCAAAGCAGCAGGAGCTTAAAGGGCTGATGACACGATTCTGACATTTTTTAGGATGTTGTGTAAACCCAAAAGTCATTGACGATGATCAATATAACATTTACAACCATGCCTGCATAAACTAGTTATCATCAAAAAACAGCAGCCGCTGACTGGACTGTGGTGCCGCCCACCGAATTAAGAGCGGCACCCCCATGACGCAAGCGACAGAACGGATGCTGGTGTTGTTGACTGGAATGACAGCAGCTTTGTAGCTCAGTTTTTCTAGTTTCTTGTTTTAATTTTACGGCTGTGCCTTCGCATTGTGTCGCAGGCTTAGATAAACAGCAGGCCGTGAAAGACCACATCACACGCTTCAGCTCCAACTGTCATAAGCCTCCTCCGCTCCTCATGCACTTTTATACAGGAGGAGCGCACGAGGAGGGGAAGAATTAATGGATTTACGTGCAGCTTTGACCTACTTTCTGTGATCCCATGCTGACATCTCGTCAGTCTGGCCACGTCCCCTCTATCATTATCACCAGCTGATTCAAACTCCCGCTGATCACGTTTCCCGGTCCTCGCCCAGGTGCTTCTCATCACACAATCACCAGCAGTGCGTGCCAGTCATGCACTGATGGTCCATAGTATTGTCATCTGTGCTGTTTGTCTGCCAGTATTTTCAGCACTCTCAAGACACACTAGTCACTCCATGTTCGCCGTGGCTCTTGTGCATCCTTGAAGCGATGTCGCCTCTGGGGCGCACCTGTGGCAAACACGTCTCCTCTCATTCGTTCGCTGGGCGATGCCAGCTCCAGAACGCCATCAGCAAGTGTGTCTGTTTCTTGTACGTCTTCACCTTTCAGGGAACTGTCTTTCTGTATTAAACGTGCTGTGGTGAACCCTGCACATAAATCCTCGTTATTTCATTCTCCCTCTCCCTCTCCCTGCCCTGCGTAAGAGCGCACGGAGGGTCATGATGAATGGATTTACGCGCAGAATTCACCACAGCACATGTATTGAACATAAGAATGATGACAACAGTTCCCAAAAAGGTGAAGACCCACAAAAATAAACAGAAACACCCACAGTTGGCGTTCAGGGCCGACATCGCCCTGCAAACATGAAGAGGAGATGTGTTAACCATGGTTGCGCCCCAGGGCTGACATTACTTCAAGGGGCGCAACAGAACCATGGCTATGTGGAGTGGCCAACACGTCGTGATAGCGCTGGCAACACTGGCTGGCTGATAACACGGCAGATGATGCACACAAACCATGAACAGCTGACTGTCAAAGAGAGAGGGCGCATGTGTTCGGACTGACGAATCTTGGACAGTGCCCACCTGAAAGTGGCTCAAAACGCACATAAGACACATGTACAAAACAAAAACAACAAGAACTCAAAACATAATCCATAATAAACCCGGTGCCTGAGCCACAGAGAATACACTGCTATGATTTTATTGAAAAATCGGGTTTAAATAAATTATATTTATGAACAAATAATTTGTTGCAATATCTGTAACAAAAGAATAACACTGGTGTTCCCCTGCCGTGTGTTTAGTCGCTGCTGCTGCTGCGGCGGGCATGTGCCTCTCCGTCACTCTCTCAGTGTGACTGGCTTAGCACAATGCCTGCTTGGCACGGCTCAAACCTATACGGGCTGATGCCCCCAGATTCTTCATTATCATCCCATTCTTTGGAACTATAATCGTCTGAAGATTGGACAACACAAAAACAATTCCATACTACATGTGCTGGAACCATCGTCGATGTTTTCAACCGCTTCCATCCTGTGTGTACAATAAGCAGCCAAGCGCTGTATTCTGTTGATGACGTGACTACATGGCAGCAGGGTTTTCCAGCCACTGACATAATTGGTGATGTGGCGCTCATGAAAAAGTTGGATATTCGCGGAAAAAAAGCCTGTTTGACTTAGAACTGCAAAGACCAACCTATTCTGTCATATTGTATTACGTGTTGAAAAATTAGAGGAAGTCAAAAACGTGTCATCAGCACTTTAAATCCCAACTTATGACAAGCACGGGGCAACTTCTGAGTCTATTGGTGCATTCCAATTGTTTCTATGGTCTATCATCAGCTGACATCATAGACCTCCTGTCAAAGTTTTGAACATCCCAAAAAAGCAACCTTTAAACCAAGAGGGATGCCCCCAGAAAAGCTAGTTCTAGTACTAGTGGTTGCAGGATGCTAACAGAGCCAGTCTGAGGAATGTCTCTTCAAAAATCATGAAGAAGAAATGAAGCGTGAGATTTTTCCATGCCACAACACAATCTTGGGTTAAAAGAGGTTCACCATACCCAAGCAGCAAAAAGTCCAACTTGATGACCAGGATGTGCACTACTTGTTGGACACGCCTGAATTTATGTTGCTCTAAAGTTTAGGAACACATCATATAGACACTATGGGAAAACAACTCTTGTTCTTCTGCTTTATGATCTCAGTAAACACTTTACCAATTACTAGCTCAAAGTTTTATTTATTGCTTTGTAATCAGTTTGTCTATGAAAATAACAGAGCATTTGTTAGGATGAGTTGTCCCTGGGTTCAATAAGACACTGATAGCACTATCCTCTGTTTTTCAGTTTAGCTCACTTGTCTGGTTTTAAAACACCTGAGCCCCCTCTGAGAAAGGCATCAGAACAAGTTGGTGTCATGTATAAACAATATGGCTATCTTACTGGGGTCAAACTACTTAAGTACACCCTTTCAATAAGGCACAACTCTGAAACATGTAGCTACATAAACGTAGGGGCAAGAACAAAACTGTGATGATGTCTACATCTGGGAAAAGATTGTGTAAGACATTTGGTCTGGTGCCAAAACATCACCGGCTACTATGATTTCTGCCAGAAGTCAAAAAGAATTTCTTTCCACGAGTATGGTAAATGCTGTACAAGTTTTTCATTCACTACCTTGGGAATGGTTAAAACACAGGTGTCAATATCAAGGCCCCGGGGCCAGATACAACCCTCTAATATAGTTTTTCTGGACTGCTAATAAAGTTGAAAATTTTTTCTCATAAATTTGGGACCTTTTATCTCCTCCAGTAAATTTGCTACTTTTTTGCCAGTCGCTTATGTATCTAGTACGTTCCCTGTCATTTAAATTTGCAACTTTTTCTAACCCTGCTCATGAATTTGCATCTTTTCCCCCAGACTTGTAAATTTGCAACATTTTTACCTCTCGCAATTTTGAGACTTTCCCCCCCCTGGTCTCATAAGTTTGTACCCTTTTCCCACCCATGTAGTTTGCTTTTTCCCCTCCTGCATGCATGATAGATTTTTTTTTAGTTACAATAATTTTTCATTAAAAAAATAATATTAAAGTGACATTTCACCAAAAATCAAGTTTTTTTTTCTTGTTAACATGTCTGTAACATGTTTTTTATGACTTACAAGACACATCAAGAGCAAAATCACTCAAATGTCTTTTTTTTTTTTTTTTGCTGTAAAGTTTCACTTAAGCGCTGTCCCCAGAGAAAAGGTGAACCGAGATGGAGCATTTTTGATGACACAACTTTGCATGAAGCAGGCATGTGGGTAGTGTTGAGCCAATCAGGACTCTCTGGCCTAAGTTAATTTCCCTTTTGCTGGCCCTCGGCAAGACTGAATTTGACACCTCTGCTCTAAATGAAGCCATAAGGATAATATAAATGTAAGGCTAATCACTGAAGATGGTGAATTTCATACCTCAAACGGACATTAGATTGTCAGTGGCCAAAATGCTCAACCCAAGACTTGTGCGTAAAATCCCAATAACAAATAGCCAAAAGACAAAACTTTGGATAAAGCAGCATGGTTCTGGGACAAAGATAGTAAAAGCCAAAATGTTAAAGGTTTCAAAATGAGGCTTTAGAGACCAGTGACTGAAATTATAATGGCTGCATCCATCTTTTACATAGAATCAATGGTAATGACACAGCATTAAAGTCAAATAATGTATATTTATATCTATGGTGAAAAAGAATATTTATACATGATATACCCTGGAGGGAAAGGTTTTCTCTATCCCAGAAGTAAGACATATGCAGCAAGTTCAAAATTAAACAGAGGTAGCTAATTTATGAAACATAAAAAAATAAGCAACTCTACTGTCTACTAAGACATCAAACTGGCTTATTGTAGCTATTGACTTTTATGAATTCACAACACTGACAGAAGAGGAACTAAATGACTGCTCTCTGTAAAGAGGTTAGCCCTCCTATTCATTCCAACTTTCCTTTTTTTCATAAAGGAATTCAGTGTTACATAACAAAGCAGTAAGTCTCATCAGAGAAATAAGATGGGAGAACAGTAGCATTTTGTCCAGATTCAGAGAGCTCCCGAGGTCACTAAATTTTTAGAGGTTTAAAATTTGTGGAAAGGAAAATAAAAGATTTGTTTGCAGCATTATATATTTCAGAAAATGATTAAATGTCTATGGCCTACCGAATGTTGGCATCATGGCCAAATAACATGCTAGCTAGCATTTCTGTCCTCCTTAATTAAGCCAAAATGTGCTAAACAACACCCCTCTTAACAGTTCTTAGAAATATTTAAACATGGCTGATACATTTAACACATCTTTGATTTTCCTGTCCAAAGACTAAAATAATCTGGGGAAAATGAAGTGTACATTTAAATAAATAATTATTACAATTAACCGACTTTCCAGTTATTTTGCAGGATATGTTTTTATACCATAAAATTTGTCTTGACTACAAAAAGTGGACGAACATCCTATTTAGTCATCGCCTCTTGCATTTTATCCAACCCAAATCACTTCAAAGCCCATCTGCTTTGGAAAAAAAAAAAGTCTCAAGTCAACAATTGCGAATGCTGAAGAAGCCCACGCTGGTTGGCGATTCCTTGACTGTGACAGTGACTAGATTAGCTGTGACATCTGTTACAAACACATGCTCAATCAGGCTACGTGTGGGCTTCCAGTCCTGGTTCTGAACTGCTACGGGATGACCCTGTTCGGTGTAGGAAGAATCCTGGTCCGAGTCTGAGCTGCTCCCATCTTCGCCTGTACTCATGTCATTCATTTTCTTCCCATCTTTTGAGGCTGATCTATCCTTCTGGCTTTGGCTCTCAGAGGATTTATGCACACTGCTCTTATCTTTATTGTCTTGGACTCTGGAGGTCTGGATTTCATCCAGCTCCCTGACCTTGTTACCTCCATGCAGTGTTTTTCTAAACTGCGGCCTTTCAGGGGTTGCTGGACTCCTGGGAGGATTACACTCCTGGTTATGTGTGATGGAAGATTTCCTCATTGAGGCTGTTGTGTTTCTCAAGCCTGATGTCACTGTAGTGCCATTTCCAGGAGCATCACTGCTTTGTACCAGCTTGCTTTGCAGGTTGAGAGGTTGGAGGCCAGGACCATGGCTGGATGAAGCGTTATTAGAAAGTAAAGAAGCTGCTGTTTTTGCACTGGGTAACCGCTGTACTGTCGACATGTTGGACAGTGGATTCTTTTGTCCATTGGAGGCACCTTGTATGTTCTGAGTGGTTCCTTGAACAGAGTTCTTGGATATGTTCAGATTCAAAGCTGCCCCTCCTTTGGATTTACCTGGAGCTGCTTTCAAATCCAAACTCCCCCCGCTGCTCAAACTAGAAGTGGTCAATTTAGCGTCACTGATGTTCCTGCTGTGGCTGGATTTGTTCAGGGGGTAGGAGGTGGGTTGGCCTGACGACCTGCCTGATCCTACTGGGCTCATAGGGGTTTTAATGGCCCCAACCTGAGTCAGAGGGCTCCTGTTTGGACCACCAAGTGCATCCCTGGTTGAATCCCGGTGGAAACCCATGAAGGCAAAACTCTGTGGGTGTACAGGCTTCTTGATGGCTCCCGGAAGCTCCAGGTCTTTGGTCATCTTGCGGGGACCTTTGCTCTGCTGAAAGTCGCTTATTTCAGAGGGCAGAAGTTTCCTGCTTCTTTTCTTTGGGGGTTCCTGTTTTGCCATGACAATCTGAGCTTTCTTCTGAGGGACAGGATCCAAGTCCCTCGTTCTGATACTTGGATTTTCCTGGTCATCCTGGCCATCGTCGTCATCGTCGTCTGATGAGGAGGACGATGAAGAGCATGAGGAGGAGGAATCAGATGACGAAGACGATGACCCACCGGATGAGGAACTGCTGGTCTTTGGAGCTTCAGGCATATTTTCCTTAAATTTAACAGAGAACAACATTTACATATTCTGTAGTAAGTACTGGAAGAAATTCTGTTCAAATGTAAAGCAATATGCTTGTTACTTTGTCACTGGCAGTTAGCCACTAATGTGCATGTAGTTCATTTGCAACCCTTTGTTGTAATCATCGCACCATTATATGTCAATCAGTAATTCACAATACATTGTTATATAAAATGGTATCTGCAGCAATAGGGGAGATGGGTATGAAGCCTTTTCTATGGCCAGTTGATAAAATTTAAGACCCTTACATTTGCAAAAAGTACACCATCTTGTACATTTCCCCCACTCCCATCCCCCCGACATTCTCTCTATTTTGTTGCCTTACAATCTGAAAAAAAAAGAAAAAAAAAATTATATGGATTTTTAATTTGACTTTTTCCTAATGGACCTACACAAAATACCAGAGATAAATACCATTAAATGTATTATTAAAAAATGGAAAGACTATGTTAAGCCTGTCAGGAAAGGGATGCCCACCAAAAGTCATGGATTGGGAAAGGAGAGCAATCAAGAAGCCAAAGATAAGCCCAAAGGAATCCATAGAACCACTATGAGCTGTCCACTCCACACACCTGGGCTTTATGGAAGAGTGGCCAGAAAAAAAAAAAAAACAAATAAAAATTGTTAAAAGAAAAAAAAAAAAGACAACATTTGGAATTTCCCAAACTTATGGAAGAAGGTTTTTTGGTCAGATGAGAATAAAATTAAATTTTCTGGCCATCAAGAACAGTGTCATATCTGTTGCTAACACAACACCTGAAAACATCATCTCCACAGTGAAGCATGGCGGCGGCAGCGTCACGCTTTGGTAATGTTTTTCATCAACAGGGAAACTGGTCAGAATTGAAGAACAGATGGATGGCACCAAGTACAGAGAAATTCTTGAGGGAAACTTGTTTGAGTCTTCCAGAGATTTGAAATTGGAATGGAGGTTTACCTTCCAAGCAGGACAGTGACGCTAAATATATTGCTAAAGTAATACCCTAGTGGTTTAAGGAGAAAAAGTTGAATGTCATGGATTGGCCAGACCCCATTCCAATTTTGAAAATGTAGTATGATTTAAAGATTGCTGTACCCATGTGGAACCTGTCCAACTTGAAGGAGGTGGAGCAATTCTGCCAGGATGAATGGGCAAAATTCCAGTGGCTAGATATGTCAAGCCCGTACGTAGAACAAAGATCTCAAACTCACGCCATAGAAGGTCAAAACCCTGCTGGTTTTCTCTCCAACCAACTACTAAAACAGTTGTTTTTACTGATCAGTAATTAGTGTGAAGGAATTCACTGCAAAACCTGCAAGATCTTGGCCCTCCACAGCACGAATCTGAGATCCCTGCCGCAGAGACATATCCCAAGAGACTTGCAAGTGTTAACTGCTGCAAAAGGTGGTTCAACGGACTAATGGATTTGGGGGTGAATAGTTATGCATTCTCAGGTTCTGGTTTTGTCTTGTTTCATAATTAAAAAAATATATATATTTTACAGCTTCAAAGTTGTGGTTATGTTGTGTGAATCAAATCAAACAAAGCTTAATTAAATCTAAATTCCAGGTAGTAAGGCAGCAAAGAGAGGTGAATACTTTTGCAAGACACTGTATACATCCACATTATAATTATCCTTGTCCAGTTATTTACTAAAACTGAAATTACTGCAAATTTGGTGCCATCAATCCAGCTCTCATTAAATTTGGTATTTGCAGAGATTGATGCTGCCACTATATAATTAAGCTAATCAAGTCAGACATCTTAAACTACCGTGCATCACCATAACTACAAGCTGCAACTTAAAGGAAAAAAAGTCTACAATTTATAAATGGTGGTGGGATTTTTTTTAAAGATGCATCAAAAGATGTTGACGATAATGATTTGATGCACAAATGTCAAAGAACTGATTTGTAAATGCCCAGAGTTCAGCCAGAACCCAAAAGGGAGTAACCAGGTACTGCAGTATCTGTGGTTGGTCATACGCAGAGTAAAAGGAATATTCCAGTGTACTTGTCATATCTCTTATTGCTTTAACACAAATACTGGAAATAAATTCATTATGGGTCATTATAATTATTTTGCTTTGAAAGTATCAAACAGCCACATAGCAAGAAAAAAAATAAATCCTGAATAGGAAAAAAAAAAAAAAAAAAAAAAAAAAAAGATGCATCCAGAATGGTTTTATAATTGGAATGCAGCCCTCTGAATCATAATCAAATCAAATCGTAAGGCGGATAGAGATTCCCTCCAAAATAATTTATGATAAAAAAGCCCACAAATTTATGATTAAAAAAGCTCACATTTATGAGAAAAAGGCTCAAAGGTTTTAAAGATAAATAACATGAATTAATGGATGCATGCATGGAGCATCATGAATGTGCAGCCAACAAATCTGCAGCAACTATGTGATGATAACCGAAGCAACTGTGGTGATACGGACCAATCAGTCCCTCCAGGATTTTGCAATGTTGCAATCACGTCAATTCACACGAAATCAGCCAATCAGCACGCTTATTGCACAACCTTGCAACTTTGTCCCATCACCGCAACTTTCCCACAAATTTGGCCAATCTTCATCAACGTCCATCAATTTCACCAATCAAATTTGTCCCTGATTGGCACTCAAATGCTCAGTCCTAACCAAACAAATGTGTCACTGCACCACGTTCACTTCCATGTTTACAGTGAGTATTAACGGAACACATTAGCAAACTGTGTGATTTAAAAAAACACTCACCCGCAAGGTTTCAAACACCGTCTCTTCCTCCGTCTCCCCCAGCCTGCCGGTGGACGTCTCACCGCGTCTACATCCTGACCGCGTGTACGAAGTGCTGGGTTTGTGTTGAAAAACGTCCGCCTGCCCCAAAAGCAACCCGTCGCAGGAGCGCACGTGACTAGAGACGCCATAAAACCACAAACAAACGAGCAAATCTAACACTACAGCCAGTGCTGTAACATTTTATACATCTTTAGAGATAAAATCATTACTACTTCTTGCCACTGAGCTTTAAAACTGTGAATCGCCAGCCTGGACACGGACAAACGCCCCCTGGTAAATGAAAGATGAGTGTCTGATGAGACAGGTGTGTGTCAAGACACGCAGCAGATAGACCGGTAGGAGTTAGGCATGGAAAGAGAGAGAATATTGCCTAATTATTTTTTTTTTTCAGAAAAAGACTCCAATAGACAATACAGAGCAACAGAATAAATTATTTCTTTTTTCCTTTCCGCTCAGTACCAAGTGGTTGGGGACTGTAGGGAGTTTTCAAATGAAGATACTGCCAATAATTTCCAAATCGACAGTGCTGTGAGAAAGTGTTTGCCCCCTTCCTGATTTCTCATTTTTGTGTTTGTCGCACTGAAATGTTTCAGATCAAACAAGTTTAAGTATTAGACAAAGATAACACAAGTAAACACAAAATGCAGTTTTTAAATGAAGGTGTTTATTATTAAGGGGAAAAAAATGCAAACCTACATGGCCCTGTGTGAAAAAGTGATTGCCCCCTAAACCTAATAACTGGTTGGGTCACCCTTAGCAGCAACAACTGCAATCAAGAATTTCCGATAACTGGCAAAAAGTCGTTTACAGCACTGTGGAGGAATTTTGGCCCACTCATCTTTGCAGAATTGTTGTAGCACTGCGGCAGCACAGTTTACCCTTGGCCGGGGGATTGTGGGGATCGTGGGTTCGATCCCAGCCCCCGACCAACAGTGATCTGTGTGGAGTTTGCATGTTCTCCCTGTGTTGCGTGGGTTTACTCCGGGATTTCTCCGGTTTCCTCCCACATGCCAAAAACATGCATGTTAGGTTAATTGGCTGTTCTAAATTGTCCCTAGATATTTGTTTCCTATAGGCCCTTAGAATAGAGGGTTAGTATTAATGAATGCGCTTTGAGTGGTCTTTGTGACTAGGAAAGCGCTATATAAGTGCAGGTTAGTTAGTAGTTAGTTAGTAATTCAGCCACATTGGAGGGTTTGCGCATGAACCACCTTTTTAAGGTCATGCCACAGCATCTCAATCAGATTCAGGTCAGGACTTTGAGTAGGCCACTCCAAAGTCTTTTTTTTTTTTTTTTAAAGCCATTCAGAAGTGGACGTGCTGGTGTGTTTTGGATCATTGTCCTGCTGCAGAACCCAAGTGCACTTCAGCTTGAGGTCACGAACAGATGGCCAGACATTCTCCTTCAGCATTTTTTGGTAGACAGCAGAATTCATGGTTCCATTAACCACAGCAAGTCTTCCAGATCCTGAAGCAGCAAAACAGCCCCAGACCATCACACCACCACCACCACCATATTTTACTGTTGGTATGATGTTCCTTTTCTGAAATGCTGTGTTACTTTTATGCCGGATGTAGTGGGACACACACCTTCCAAAAAAGTTCAACTTTTGTCTCGTCAATCCACAGAGTATTTTCCCAAAAGTCTTGGGGATCATCAAGATGGTTTCTGGCAAAACTGAGACGAGCCTTTATGTTCTTTTTGCTCAGCAGTGGTTTCAGTCTTGGAACTCTGCCATGCAGGCCATTTTTGCAAAGTCTCTTTCTTATGGTGGAGTCATGAACACTGACCTTAAGTGAGGCAAGTGAGGCCTGCAGTTCTTTGGATGTTGTTGTGGGGTCTTTTGTGACCTCTTGGATGAGTTGTTTGCGGCGCTCTTGGGGTAATTTTAGTCGGCTGGCCACTCCTGGGAAGGTTCACCACTGTTCCATGTTTTTGCCATTTGTGGACAATGACTCTCACTGTGGTTCGCTGGAGTCCTAAAGCTTTAGAAATGGCTTTATAACCTTTTCCAGACTGATAGATCTTAATGACTTTGTTTCTCATTTGTTCCTGAATTTCTTTGGATCGCAACATGATGTCTAGCTTTTGAGGATCTTTTGGTCTACTTCACTTTGTCAGGCAGGTCCTATTTAAGTGATTTCTTGATTGAGAACAGGTGTGGCAGTAATCAGGCCTGGGTGTGGCTAGAGAAATTCAACTCAGCTTTCCAGAGATGTGATAAACAACTGTTAATTTATGTTTCCGGGTTGGGGGTGGGGGGGTGTCACTTTTTCAAACAGGGCCATGTAGGTTTGGATTTTTTTTTTTACCCTTAATAATAAACACCTTAATTTAAAAACTGCATTTTGTGTTTGCTTGTGTTATCTTTGTCTAATATTTAAATGTGTTTTATGATCTCAAACATTTAAGTGGGACAAACATACAAAAAATAAGCAATCAGGAAGGGGCAAATACTTTTTCACACCACTGTATACGCTTCAACATGCATTCGATGCAATTTAGCTGTTGTAATGGATTTTGTATTAAAGTGTATTTACTGCTGCACAAAAGAGTTTTTCCTGTATAGCAAAGTTTCTACTTAACTTACAAATCACTGTTAAATAGGAAATTTTTGACAATCCTGTGCTTTTCTTGTGGCACTATATTGAATATCACTGCAGTAAACCATGGGGGAAAAAAAACAAACATCTACTTTAAAATTTATAATTCTTCCCAAAACTTTCAGTGCAAAAAATACTCTCAAAACATTGCAACTTTTATCACAACTTTTTAAAAAAGATCCCGTGAATTCAGGCTTTTTGAGCCGAAACAATCATAAAAACATCCCGCAAAATCCTGGAGGGGCTGACCAGTATCTTCGAGGAATGTTTCCAGCAATTATTTGAATCAATGCTATGAAGAAATAAGGCAATTCTGAAGGCAACTGGGAGCCAAACCAATAATAGCAAGGTATACTTTTTAAAGCGTGGCGTGAGTGTACATGAACTGGTCAAAGAAAGCAGGAAAGGTGACTTTCCATTGCTTCTGTCTCTCAGAATGATGATTTGCATGAAAATGAAGCTAAAATGATAGAACAGCTGTTATCATTATAATGAGGTTATGTTACTGTACAATGCTGCAGTTTTTAAATGGCTTGTCACAAAATGAAATGGGCATTAAAAGCTGTGGATGATTTTTTCATGTGAATATTATTTGACATTTCAGCTCTTTGTCCAACATCCTCTCATGCCTGCAGCGTCAGTCATAATTACATGTTAATACACCCTCTTTACTGCAAACACATAACAATGTGACTTGAAAAGTCATGGCCATGATGGACAGAGCCTTCATTTATCAAGTCTAAGACAGAAATCCAGTTGTACAATCATTTCAAGGCAGAGATTGATATTCATCAATTGACAATATCTACTCACTTTTGAAAAATGGGGGCCTTTAGTCAAAAATTTATTTTATTTTTTGTCGTTTGCTTGTACTTACAAGGATTTTCCGTGGACGTCCTCTGGGCCTTTTCCCTTTTTTCAGCAACATAAGCTCCTTTTCTTGCTCTCTGTAATTAAAACAAATTTGCTTAAAAAGGCAAAGGTTTTTGTGGATGATTCAGTAAGCTTTTGTTCAGGGTGACTGAAGCCATTAGATAAAAATATAAATTATTTGTCGTTTTTACACAGGATTGCACAAGTCACTTAAAATCAGAAGTAGGTAGTAACAAGTTACATCTGCTCAGGTACATGTACTCAAAACTTTCCCACCAAATTGTACTTTTGACAGTAGTTGTATTGCAGGATACTTTTTACTCTTACTTGAGTAATGGTTTGAAGAAAAACCTGGTCTTTTACTGTAGCACATTTATTCATGCTCTTTGGGTAACTTTTGATTTCACCAATTTGTAATTAATACAAGTCAGGTTTTTCTTAATTTTTCTTCTCAAATTTGAAATCCTTGTTTTTCTATTCTGGCTCAGTAAATATTTGATATAATTTCAATTATATTAGATTGCACGTGTGGCTAATTTATATTTTACTCTAACACATCCCTCAAGTGTGCCAATTCCAGCATAGTGACATTGAATTTGTTCATACTGTGAACAATATGTGCTGTCCTAATTCAATAAATTTAATAAACAATAGGAAAAAAATCAAATTGCAGAATTGTAAATTTACAAAAAAAGGAGTTGCAAATTTACAATCAAAATAACACCAAACGTACAAAAACTTGTAGTCTTAACCCCTTGACACCTATTGTCGCGAATTCGCATCAATCCAAAAAAAGAAACAAAAAAAAAAGATTTTCAATTATGAAAAAAAAAAAAAATTGTTTACAGTTGGAAATAAATTCAGGCGTCAAGTTAATAGGTGGATGCAAGTGGGGGTGGTGGTCAGAGGGTAAATGGTATAATTATGAAAAATGTACCTATCAGACTTGCTCAATATAAGGGTTTTTGAGGGGTAAAAAATGAAATAAATGAGGAAAAATTAAAAGTTATAATTGAGAGAAAATCCACAAATTTACACCCCCCCCCCCCACATTTATGAGTTAAAAAAAAATGGTAACAATTTGCATTAAAACAATTCACAAATTAATCGCAAAATATTGTAAATCTATAACAAAGTTTCAGATTTATCACAAAAAGTGAATTTAGGAAAAAACTTCTAATTTATGATAATTTTATTAAATTTAAAAGAAAAATGTCAAATATAAAAAAAATCACTTATTTGAGAGTTAATCATTTCTCAAGTAACTTTTTTAGTAGATACCTTCTGCATCCATCCATCTTCTACCACTTTTCCGGAGGTCCAGGTCGTGGAGGCAGCAGTTCAAGCAGAGAAGCCCAGATTTCCCTCTCCCCAGCCACCTGCTTCAGCTCTTCAGAGAGGATACCAAGGCGTTCCCAGACCAGCTGGGAGACGTAGTCTCTCTAGCGTGTTCTGGGTCTGCCCCGGGGTCTCCTCCCAGTTGGACGTGCCCGAAACACTTCAAGTGGGAGACGTCTAGGAGGCATCCTGATCAGATGCCCAAACCAATTCAACTGGCTCTTCCTGATATGGAGGAGCAGCGGTTCTACTCTGAGCCTCTCCCAGATGACTGAGCTCCTCACCCCATCTCTGAGGGTGAGTCTAGCAATCCTACAGAGAAAGCTCATTTTAGCTGCTTGTACCTGCAATGTCATTCTTTCGGTCATTACCCAAAGCTCACGACCATAGGTGAGGGTAGGAATGTAGATTGACCGGTAAATTGATCGCTTTGCTTTAGAGCTCAGCTCCCTCTTCATCACAACAGACCGGTACAACGTCCGCATCACTGCAGAGGCTGCCCCGATCCATCTGTCAATCTCTCGCTCCATTCTCCCCTCACTCGTGAATGAAACCCCGAGATACTTAACCTCCTCCACTTGGGGCAGGAGTTTGTCCTCAACCCAATTACTCAAGTAATTTTTTGGGTGGTTACTTTCATATGTACTTGAGCAATTAATGTCACGAGATAATGTTACTTTTACTTGAGTACCATTTCTCACTACTTTACCTAATCTGCTTAAAATCATACGACTAAATATATTTTAAGGACCAGTCCTTCAACGTCTCAATGAAGATGCTTACTTTTTGTTAAAAGCAGCCAACAGTCTTGGGTCAAGGATGTTTTCTTGTGGCTCCCAGCTGTTATGTCTGTAAATAAAATGACAATTTTAAATTTTCTGTACAGTTTAAAATTTGACCACATGCTTTTCAAGCAGGTATGACAAATGTACCATAGATCTTGAAGATCACGAAAATTCATTTCAACTCAGGAAAGCTGATTCATCAGCTGTCCTGAAAACTATACATGATTTATATACCACCTTTTCCTGGGGCATCTACAGTTGAAACCAGAAGTTTACATACACTGTATAAAAAGACACTTTTTTCCCCTCACTGTCCGACATTGTATCAGACTAAACTTTTGACTGTTTTCGGTCAGTTAGAATTACCAAAATTATTTCTATTTGCTAAATGCCAGAATAATGAGAGAGAGAACTTTGTATTACTTTTTTCAAAGTTAGAAGTTTATATACATTTCCTTAGTGTATGGTAACATTGCCTTTAAACTGTATGACTTGGGTCAGATGTTTTGGGTATCCTTCCACAAGCTTCTCACAATAGTTTGCTGGAATTCTGACCGGTGTAACTGAGTCAGGTTTTGTTGGACACCTTTCTCACACACGTCTTTTCAGCCCTGCCCACAAATTTTCTGTAAGATTGAGATCAGGGCTTTGTGCTGGCCACTCCAAAACACTGACATTGTTGTCCTTAAGCCACTTTGTAAATAATTTAGCAGTATGCTTAGGGTCATTGTCCATCTGGAAGACCCATTTCTGCCCAAGCTTTAACTTCCTGGCTGATGTCTTGAGATGATGCTTTAATATTTCCACATAATGTTCTTTTCTCATGAGGCCATTAATTTTGTAAAGTGCACCAGTCCCTCCTGCAGTAAAACATCCCCACAACATGATACTGTCACCCCCGTACTTCACATTTGAGATGGTGTTCTAAGGCTTGCAACTTCACCCTTTTTCCTCCCAAAGTAACTATGGTCATTATGGTTCAATTTTAGTTTCATCAGACCACAGGACATGTCTCCAGAATTGAGCTTGTCATCCCAGTGTACATTTGCAAACTGTAATCTGGCTTTTTTATGTTGTTGTTCTTTATACAATGTATGCAAACTTCTGGTTTTGACTGTATATAGTCTATAACACTGCTTAAAAAAATCATTAAAAAAATACAACAATATTCTGGTACTGGCCCTCCCTCACCTCATTAACATTTCAGTTAAATATGGGCAGTCCCCACTTTTTAAATCAGGAGATCATGTATCGACTTACAATTACAGACCTATCAGTCTCCTTCCAGTTTTATCTAAAGTCTTGGAGAAGATTGTGTCAGAGCAACTGCTACATTACCTTGAGACAATTCATTATCTGCATTCTGCACCCTCCACAGTTTAGATTTAGACACAACCACTATACAGAAACAGCTATTTGTCTACTATCTGACAATATTAAACAGTCACTTGACAAGGAAAATGTAGCTAGTGCAGTATATCTGGATGTAAGTAAAGCATTTGGTACTGGGACTCAAGATATTTTAATTTCAAAACTTTCAAAGCTTAACTTGTCCAGTCATGGTCCTGGTTTGAGTCATATTTGTAGATCGTGAATAGAGGTCTACTTTACATAAAATTGGAAACGTGATGCCCCAGGGTTTTATTTTTCCTTTTTTTCCTCATAAAACGCATGTGATTCCAGAGCCACGGGTCACAGACCCCCACTGGGGCAAGCACTTCCAAACGAATAAATAAATAAACAATTAATTAAACTCTCAATAGTTAAAGCTTAAAGATAATTTTTTAAACTCCAAAAAAAACAACCTGAAAACTGGACAGCTGGTCAGCACAGCGAGCAGGACACATTCTCTTTGGCACTATTTGTTCAAGTGACTATTCTGATCCACAGTCAGCAGTGAAATAATCAACCCCCACCCCAGCCTTAAACACACACAAAGGATGTGGTTCTACAGACGGGCATGGAGCTGCTGGCAGGCAACTGTGTGCACTGATGCACGATTACAGCAACAATGTGAAGTGAACAGAAAGGCCAAGGGACGAGAAATGAAGGCGTGAAGGAAATTTAGGGCATAAAAAAACCCAAAGACAATGCAGTTTTAGAAGAAAAACCTTGGGACCTCAGTTATCACGTCAATTTGTAGAGTTCTGCCTGAACTAGTGATCACCGAGCCACGAATAAAAACTTAAAACGAGAAGAATAAAACCCGTCAAATATCACAAAGAATGTGACAGAAAATAGAAGCTACTGTATTTTCTTCGGCTTTGTGTTTGAAATAAAACAGTCGCGAACAAAAGGGAGCTAATTAAAAAGCTATTATCTCATAGAAAACAAGAGTTACTGGGGTAAACGTAGCGACAGCTCTTTACTTCTTCAGTTCTTAAGTCGTTTTTTAAACGAAAAAAGTTCCACAGTTGCGCTGAAGAAGCAACAAGCGAGCCGCTGTTGTTCTCATTGTCTGAGCAGGAGCAGCAGCAGACTTACTTGGCCGACCATCCTCTCCACTTCACCAGAAACTCCAACTTCCCCTGAAGGAAACACCGCACAGGAACAACGTTAACGAGCCGTGAGAAGCCAAAAAATGAAAGAGTAAAATAAAAGTTCAGCACTTTCGCCCCCGCCCTTACCTTTCTCAGACGTTTGTTTAAAATGCACTCGGCATCAAAGACCTGCTCTCCCACCGCGCTAAGCTCCTCCATGGCTGTCTCTCCACCCACAGAGCATAGGAGCCTTCATGAAAGACACGCGAGAGCTGCGTCCACAACACGAGATTACGACGACCCACAACCGGAAGTCTACCGGAGGGCCTACAAAATAAAGGCACGGTCAATGAGGGTGCCACATTTGCTGCCAATATTTGGATTTCAAAATGAGGGAGGTTTTTCCTGTTGGTGAGGAAAGTTCGAAAAAAAAACAACCTGTAAATATGGAGAAATATTATAACAGAAATAACTGCATCCTTAGTCATTTTAGTTCATTTATTTCTTTGAATAGAATTTTTTTAATAATTATATCTCTCTGAAATCAGAGTTAAAATTATAGTGCATCCCAAAAGTATTCACAGCACTTCACTTTTTCCACATTTTATGCCGTCGACCAACAGTGATCTGTGTGGAGTTTGCATGTTCTCACAGTGTCTGCGTGAGTTTACTCCGGGATTTCTCCGGTTTCCTTCCACATGCCAAAAAAACATGCAAGTTAGGTTAATTGGCATCAACTGGGGATTCTAAATTGTCCTTAGGTATGACTGTGAGAGTGAATGGTTGTCTGTCTCTCAGTGTTGGCCCTGCGATGGACTGGCGATCTTTGTACCTGGTGTACCCTGCCTCTCGCCCAAAGATGCTGGGGTAGGCTCCAGCCCCCCCCCCCCCCCCCGCGACCCGAAAAGGATTAAGCGGAAGAAGATGGATGGATGGATGGATGGATGTTACAGCCTTATTCCAAAATGGATTAAATTCATTTTTTCCCCTCAAAATTCTACACACAATATCCCATAATGACAATGTGAAAAAAAGTTTTTTGAGATTTTCGCAAATTTATTAAAAATAAAAAACTAAGAAATCTCATGTACATAAGTATTCACAGCCTTTGCCATGACGGTCAAAATTGAGCTCAGGTGCATTCTGTTCCCACTGATCATCCTTGAGATGTTTCTACAGCTTAATTGGAGTCCACCTGTGGTAAATTCAGTTGATTGGACATGATTTGGAAAGACACACACCTGTCTATATAAGGTCCCACAGTTGACAGTGCATGTCAGAGCACAAACCAAACATGAAGTCAGAGGAATTGTCTGTAGACCTCTGAGACAGGATTGTCTTGAGGCACAAATCTGGGGAAAGGTACAGAAAAACCTTCTGTTTTGAAGGTCCCAATGAGCACAGTGGTCTCCATCATCTGTAACTGGAAGAAGTTTGGAACCACCAGGACTCTTCCTAGAGCTGGCTGGCTGTCTAATCTGAGCGATTGGGGGAGAAGGGCCTTTATCAGGGAGGTGACCAAGAACCCAATGGTCACTCTGTCAGAGCTCCAGTGTTCCTCTTTGGAGAGAGGAGAACCTTCCAGAAGGACAACCATCTCTGCAGCAATCCACCAATCAGGCCTGTATGGTAGAGTGGCCAGACGGAAGCCACTCCTTAGTAAAAGGCACATGGCAACTGGCCTGGAGTTGGCCAAAAGGCACCTGAAGGACTCTCAGACCATGAGAAACAAAATTCTCTGGTCTGATGAGACAAAGATTGAACTCTTTGGTGTGAATGTCAGGCGCCATGTTTGGAGGAAACCAGTCACCGCTCATCCCAGGCCAATACCATCCCTACTGTGAAGCATGGTGATGGCAGCATCATGCTGTGGGGATGTTTTTCAGGGGCAGGAACTGGGAGACTAGTCAGGATAGAGGGAAAGATGAATGCAACAATGTACTAAGACACCCTAGATGAAAACCTGCTCCAGAGTGCTCTTGATCTCAGACTGGGACGACGGTTCATGTTTCAGCAAGACAATGACCCTAAGCACACAGCCAAGATATCAAAGGAGTGGCTTCAGGACAACTTTGTAAATGTCCTTGAGTGGCCCAGCCAGAGCCCAGACTTGAATCCAATTGAACATCTCTGGAGAGATCTAAAAATGGCTGTGCACTGACGCTTCCCATCCAACCTGATGGAGCTTCAGAGGTGCTGCAAAGAGGAATAGGTGAAACTGCTCAAAGATAGGTGTGCCAAGCTTGTGGCATCATATTCAAAAAGACTTGAGGCTGTAACTGCTGCCAAAGGTGAATTAAAAAAATATTGATCAAAGGCTGTGAATACATATTTACATGTTTTTTATTTTTAATAAATTTACAAAATCTCAAAAACATTTTTTTTCACATTGTCATTATGCAATATTGTGTGTAGAATTTTGAGGTAAAAAATGAATTTATTCCATTTTGGAATAAGGCTGTAACATAACAAAATGGGGAAAAAGTGAATCGTTGTGAATACTTTCCGGATGCACTGTATGTAGAAATAGTAACAGAAATAACTGCATCTTTGGTCATTTTAGCTAATTTATTTCTTTGAATAGAATTTTGTTAATAATTATATCTCTTTGAAATCAGAGTTAAAATTATTGTTCTGTTCTGGCTCTGAAGATTATTGTCATGAATCCCCGTGTACCATTACGCAGCGCACGAGGGAGGGAATGAAAAACCCTGTTGCGAGAGTAGAATGTGCCATTTATTTACTTAAACCACAACAAAATAGCAAGTCCAGCAAGACCACACTATACAGTTGATTGAAATGATGAATTTAGGCCACCAGACATACAGGGTTGCTACCCGGATGTTCTACAGCCGGAGAGGGGGAATGCCTAGTGTCGCAGAAACACTGAGCACAAAGAGAACAGCAAACATTAACTTACGGCTGGAACAATCCGGGGCTGTCCATGTAGTCTGGTGGATGAGGAAGTGAGGTGGAGTCAGTCGCTAACATCAAGGGAATCACTGTCTTGAAATGTCAGGCTGAAAAACACGCAGGTAGTGGAACACATACGTGGAGGAACACACTGCCACACATGAAGGTGAATGCTCCAACGATCTCTTCCCACTAACTCAGCATATTTGTAATCATAATACTAATGAGGGAAGAGATCGCCAGTGTGAGAAAGCGTGGGCTGAACGTACAGTGGGGCAAAAAAGTATTTAGTCAGCCACCAATTGTGCAAGTTCTCCCACTTAAAAGATGAGAGAGGTCTCCAATTTCCATCATAGGTATACCTCAACTATGAGAGACAAAATGAGAAAAAAAAATCCAGAAAATCACATTGAAGGATTTTTAATGAATTAATTGGTAAATTCCTCAGTAAAATAAGTATTTGGTCACCTACAAACAAGCAAGATTTCTGGCTCTCACAGACCTGTAACTTCCTCTTTAAGAGGCTCCTCTGTCCTCCACTCATTACCTGTATTAATGGCACCTGTTTGAACTCGTTATCAGTATAAAAGACACCTGTCCACAACCTCAAACAGTCAGACTCCAAACTCCACTATGGCCAAGACCAAAGAGTTGTCAAAGGACAACAGAAACAAAATTGTAGACCTGCACCAGGCTGGGAAGACTGAATCTGCAATAGGTAAGCAGCTTGGTGTGAAGAAATCAACTGTGGGAGCAATTATTAGAAAATGGAAGACATACAAGACCACTGATAATCTCCCTCGATCTGGGGCTCCACGCAAGATCTCACCCCGTGGGGTCAAAATTATCACGAGAACGGTGAGCAAAAATCCCAGAACCACATGGGGGGACCTAGTGAATGACCTGCAGAGAGCTGGGACCAAAGTAACAAAGGCTACATCAGAAACACACTACGCCGCCAGGGACTCAAATCCTGCAGTGCCAGACCTATGCCCCTGCTTAAGCCAGTACATGTCCAGGCCTGTCTGAAGTTTGCTAGAGAGCATTTGGATGATCCAGAAGAGGATTGGGAGAATGTCATACGGTCAGATGAAACCAAAATAGAACTTTTTGGTAAAAGCTCAACTTGTTGTGTTTGGAGGAGAAAGAACACCATACCTACTGTGAAGCATGGGGGTGGAAACATCATACTTTGGGGCTGTTTTTCTGCAAAAGGACCAGGACGACTGATCCGTGTAAAGGAAAGAATGAATGGGGCCATGTATTGTGAGATTTTGAGTGAAAACCTCCTTCCACCAGCAAGGGCATTGAAGATGAAATGTGGCTGGGTCTTTCAGCATGACAATGATCCCAAACACACCGCCCGGGCAATGAAGGAGTGGCTTCGTAAGAAGCATTTCAAGGTCCTGGAGTGGCCTAGCCAGTCTCCAGATCTCAACCCCATAGAAAATCTTTGGAGGGAGTTGAAAGTCTGTGTTGCCCAGCGACAGCCTCAAAACATCACTGCTCTAGAGGAGATCTGTATGGAGGAATGGGCCAAAATACCAGCAACAGTGTGTGAAAACCTTGTGAAAACTTACAGAAAGCGTTTGACCTCTGTCATTGCCAACAAAGGGTATATAACAAAGTATTGAGATGAACTTTTGTTATTGACCAAATACTTATTTTACTGAGGAATTTACCAATTCATTCATTAAAAATCCTTCAATGTGATTTTCTGGAATTTTTTTTCTCATTTTGTCTCTCATAGTTGAGGTATACCTATGATGAAAATTGGAGACCTCTCTCATCTTTTAAGTGGGAGAACTTGCACAATTGGTGGCTGACTAAATACTTTTTTACCCCACTGTAATTAATCCCTGGTGTGCATGAGTATGTGTCAGAGTGTGTGTGTGTGTGTGTGTGTGTGTGTGTGTGTGTGTGTGTGTGTGAGAACACCCTAATGGGAAGCAGCTGATGGCACTGACAAGAGCAGGAGGCGTGCCCAAGCTGTCAGGGAGTGAAGGACCCAAATAGCTCCCTGACGCGCCCGAAGGAAAATAGGGCAAAAATAACTATAAGTCAGAACTGGGTTTGGAACAGCCAAACCCAGGTTCATGACAATTATGGTCAAAAGTTTAAATTGGAAGAGAAAAAAAAGTAAAAAAAAAAAAAAAAAAAATGATAAAAAAAACCCACAGTAATTTTATTTAAAAAAAATAGACAAAAATTAGCCATAAAATAATCCATAAATTTACAATAAAGTCTCAAATGCACAAGAAAAGTCATAATTTTACAAGAGGAAATTACAAATTTGAGGAAAATGGTTGCAAATTTAGATCATTTTACAGAGAAAAGTAGAAAACTATCAGAAAATTGTAATAAATTTTTTCGAAAAACCTCAAACCTTCAAGACTGAAGTCACTACTCAAGTTTTGATTTGAGTGGGTGTTTTTCGTACCTTAACTCAGCTAGAAATTTCTGGATGTTTACTTTTAATTATCAATTTCATAAGATAATACTGCTTTTACATGAGTAGAATTTCTGGCTACTATACCCACCTCTGATCATATAATTTAAGTATGCGTGAATTAATTGCTGAATGTTTTTTTTTCCCTTCTCTTTCCTACTCTTTCTCAATGGAAAAAAGAAACACTATAATAAAAATATAAAAATGTGAATATTTGTGTCATTTATGTAAATCATGACCAAAAAAAATCCTGCAGGACAAAACGTGACATGTGGTATTTTCTAACCTGTTTGTATACCAACATAGATAGAGAGAGGACCTGAAAAAGACAAGGCTCAGAGAGGGAAAGATGAGACAGAAGAGAGGGGCCGAGGAGAGAAAAGTGTTCAGGCAGAGGAAGGACAGAAAGATGACACCAGTAAAAAGTCCATACACAGGACGTCTGTGTGGGAACCCAACTGGCCCAATATTCCAAGATTCAAGCCTTGGTTTTGTATTCTGGTTAAGCCTGCTTCATGCTACATCTCTGCTGTCCGCATACGTGTAACCGGAAACCTTGTGTGATGAAATTTATGTTATCATCGCCACTCCACTAGTGTCTGGAGTGCTCGAATGTGGACGACCGTGTGCAGCCCAAATTTTGTGATCGCGCCGCCTGCCCATGACTTGAAAACATTGAAAAGCGCATGCGCCAGACTGAAAGTCCCATTCACGAGGTGGCAATATCGGCACAGCATACATCAGTAGACGAAGAAGACAACGAGGAGGCACAAAACGAGAATAAAAGCATACATGAATCATGCATACATACGTTCTTTCACAGCGGCAGCAGCATCTTCTTGGAAAAGGAGTGAAAACCAGGAAGTCAAACAGCAGAAATGGACTCCATATTTGAAGAGAAACTTTGTGAAGAAGTCCGCTGTTTCTTTGTTGGTGAAAATCCTGGCGCGTCAGTGCCTTGGCACTACCTATTGGGTGGGAGTGAAACTTCAAATGATGGTTGTGCGCATGCGTCAACCGCTTGGCCTAGGTAGATGAAAAAAGTGAGCATGAACAGTGCCGCGTGCATGCTGAGCTCATCCAAAGCGTACGCAGATCAAAGCGGATGAGAGGGGAAATGCAGCATGAAGCAGGCTTTACAATAGTGTCATGTATTTTCTGATGTGTCTCCCCGGAAAAATATGTTGCCATCACAACAAGGTCTTTAAGCCAGAGGAGACACTGGTGGATATATTGGACAAAGGATGTTAAAGATGGAGAAGATTCATAGATGTAGTGAAGGACATAGGGAGGGTTGGTGTTACAGAGGAAGACGCAAGGGACAGGGTGAGATTTTTTTTTTTTTTTTGGACTTATTTTGTACCTGTAGGTAGATTTGTTGTGCAGTCCGGTGACAAGCCACCAGCTGCCAGTCGCTGCGTGCGCAAGCGCCCCTTAACTCCCTAACCTGCATGTTTTGGCATGTGGGAGGAAACCGGAGAAATCCCGGAGTAAACCCATGCAAACACGGGGAGAACATGCAAACTCCACACAGATCACTGTTGGCCAGGGGCAGGGATCGAACCCACGATCTCATGATCCCCACAATCCCCCGGCCGAGGGTAAAACTGTGCTGCCGCGGTGCTAACCACTGCGCCACCGTGCAGATGGAGGTAGATGTTCCACTGTGGGACTGACCCCTAAAGGGAGTAGCCAAAAGACGAAGAAGTGTTTTAGGTAATGCAATCCAAAGTTCTCCTGCCATTCCTTTAATGCACAGAGGTGTATAATCGGACTGTGATCCTGATGGCTTGTTTAAGACAGGTTTTGCGGTGGCCACAGGGTATGACCGTTAATGAAAATGTGTGCAATTACAGTGGGGCAAAAAAGTATTTAGTCAGCCACCAATTGTGCAAGTTCTCCCACTTAAAAGATGAGAGAGGTCTCCAATTTTCATCATAGGTATACCTCAACTATGAGAGACAAAATGAGAAAAAAAATTCCAGAAAATCACATTGAAGGATTTTTAATGAATTAATTGGTAAATTCCTCAGTAAAATAAGTATTTGGTCACCTACAAACAAGCAAGATTTCTGGCTCTCACAGACCTGTAACTTCTTCTTTAAGAGGCTCCTCTGTCCTCCACTTGTTGCCTGTATTAATGAAACCTGTTTGAACTCGTTATCAGTATAAAAGACACCTGTCCACAACCTCAAACAGTCAGACTCCAAACTCCACTATGGCCAAGACCAAAGAGTTGTCAAAGGACACCAGAAACAAAATTGTAGACCTGCACCAGGCTGGGAAGACTGAATCTGCAATAGGTAAGCAGCTTGGTGTGAAGAAATCAACTGTGGGAGCAATTATTAGAAAATGGAAGACATACAAGACCACTGATAATCTCCCTCGATCTGGGGCTCCATGCAAGACCTCACTCCGTGGGGTCAAAATGATCACGAGAACGGTGAGCAAAAATCCCAGAACCACATGGGGGGACCTAGTGAATGACCTGCAGAGAGCTGGGACCAAAGTAACAAAGGCTACATCAGAAACACACTACGCCGCCAGGGACTCAAATCCTGCAGTGCCAGACGTGTCCCCCTTGCTTAAGCCAGTACATGTCCAGGCCCATCTGAAGTTTGCTAGAGAGCATTTGGATGATCCAGAAGAGGATTGGGAGAATGTCATATGGTCAGATGAAACCAAAATAGAACTTTTTGGTAAAAACACAACTTGTCGTGTTTGGAGGAGAAAGAACACCATACCTACTGTGAAGCATGGAGGTGGAAACATCATACTTTGGGGCTGTTTTTCTGCAAAGGGACCAGGACGACTGATCCATGTAAAGGAAAGAATGAATGGGGCCATGTATCGTGAGATTTTGAGTGAAAACCTCCTTCCACCAGCAAGGGCATTGAAGATGAAATGTGGCTGGGTCTTTCAGCATGACAATGATCCCAAACACACCGCCTGGGCAACGAAGGAGTGGCTTCGTAAGAAGCATTTCAAGGTCCTGGAGTGGCCTAGCCAGTCTCCAGATCTCAACCCCATAGAAAATCTTTAGAGGGAGTTGAAAGTCTGTGTTGCCCAGCGACAGCCTCAAAACATCACTGCTCTAGAGGAGATCTGCATGGAGGAATGGGCCAAAATACCAGCAACAGTGTGTGAAAACCTTGTGAAAACTTACAGAAAACGTTTGACCTCTGTCATTGCCAACAAAGGGTATATAACAAAGTATTGAGATGAACTTTTGTTATTGACCAAATACTTATTTTACTGAGGAATTTACCAATTAATTCATTAAAAATCCTTCAATGTGATTTTTTGGATTTTTTTTTCTTAGTTGAGGTATACCTATGATGAAAATTGGAGACCTCTGTCATCTTTTAAGTGGGAGAACTTGCACAATTGGTGGCTGACTAAATACTTTTTTACCCCACTGTAGTAATGCTGCTTGGCATTAACCCAGGCATTAATCACAGTTGATACCTAGTTAGTTATTTTATAAAGGATGATGAGGAAGAGATGATGACTGAACAAATGGGCTGACCAATCTAACTGAATGTAATAGGTTTAGCGTAGTGTGCACGGATGCAACACGCACACACATGAATGGGTTTGAAACTTAAGGAAAAGAGGATGATTGATTGAATAATTTTGTAAATCCATGCACAGTCTTTTTTCCTCTGTGCAGTGAAAAGCTCTGTCTACTGTGTCTTTAAATAGTTTGTGTTTAACTGTCCTTATTTAATAGAAAACAACAGCTGCATGTGTGTTTTTCATTAACAAGGACAGGACATGCATATGTCCATGAACAGACATGGAATATGATATAATATGACATTATATCATGACAGACATGATCGATTAATATGTGGACAGAATACTTTATCACAGAAGAGAGGTTTGTAGTTTAAAATCTTCAGACTTACAGTATCCCACCACTCCTCTGTGCACCACACTGGAATGCACACACACTCCTTGTTCGTTCATTCATTCATTCATTCATTCATTCATTCATTCATTCATTCATTCATAACGAAGAATCCCAGTGCATGCTGTGTTTCCTCATGTGCTCCTGTTAGTAGGAGCTGTGCGATTTCAAAACATGCCGCTGAAATAGCAAAATGGGATGCGTGCCTCAAATGTGAGCTGTTGATTGCTGTAATAGTGCCCCTAAAGTTTAGCATTTTCGTTTAGTACTTTAGCGTTTCTAAAAGTGCAATGGGAGGTAAAACTTTAGTTATCAGGCTGCCATCCTATGAGACCAGCATATTTGGGTTCAGAAAACCTTCATGTCCTGTTTTTATGTATTGGTTTTACAACTTTTTGATAGAGCTTTTATAGATCCTGTGTGACAAGAACTAAGACAGCAAGAGTCCTCCTACCTTTTTGCACCTGAATATTACTTTAAAAATATCACTTTACAAAGGGCTACTTGAATTTTTTTGTCTATTCACATACGATCAAAGACATTTCAATTCAAGTCTGGTAAAGAAAACAAATTTTTAGTGTGAATGTTTATCAAAGGAGTAATTCAAAATACAAATAAAATTAAAACATAAAACGTACAAAACAGCAATATGAAAAAAGTAACACTCCAAAATTGATTTTAAGAATCATTAAGAAATAGACTAAATAAAACCATGGAAAGTATAGGCTATTTTTGAGAACCTGCTGTTCAAATTTGTAGCATGATCATAAAATAATTTTTGTTACATTAGTTGAAAAGTGAAAAAAAAAAATCAAACATTTCAAATCCAAAACAACCAATCTGTTCATGTAACGATCTTAACAAAAACATTTATATTCCCAAGCTTCCAGTTGTATTTTTTATCTGTCAATAAAATGTCAATAGAGAATGGACATTGACGTCATGCCGCACTGCATTCTGGGCCGTTGTCGCCATCGTCAAGGTCTTTAAGAAATAAAGGGTGTGATTGATATGAGCACAAGAAATGGACCAGGAATCTCGACCAACTGCCTCCAGTCACACTGTCAGATGTGTTTGCCTACCTGGTTTGTGGGGTGAGCGTATAAACCCATGAGCAATTTAAAAACTATAAATCATTAGAGGCTCACGTTCAATTCACCAATGGATGGGTCCAGTCGCCTCCAATATTCTGGGTGAACGACCAGAAAACCATCATTTAGCACAAAGTTTAGAAGTCATTGTTTCTACAAATTTGAAATACATCGAGATTAATGTCTAGCGTACCCAAAAATAATTTCTAACATATGAGTAATGCTTTTTGAACCCATGTGTTACTTACTGAACAGGTTTCTAACTTGCAGCTACCATATAATGGTGTATTTACAGTGTACAGAGCTCTGCTGCTGCCTGTTGCATATACACACACACACAGAGCTAAACACACGTACGTATAATGGGAACTGTCGGGGATGTGTCTGAGCACTTTTAAGCTACAGGATAAAGATTTTGATCTTTTACTGCAGTCTGTAACATCAGCTGTCCAGTGCTGTTCTGATAAATATGCCAAAATGTCAGAACATCAGAGGAAGTGGATCCAGTCAGCTGATCGTGCTGGCGCACAAAAAAAAAATTACCTGTATAATTAGCTGCTATAAAAACATCTTAAATCTGGACAGTGACGTTTTTATAGTCACCTGAAAGAGGAGAATCTGTTTAATTTAACAATACCAAACACTCTGTGGACTTCAGTCCCCAGCTGATATTAAATCCATGCATAATGAAGGCAACAAGTAATCACAACTTCAAGAAAAAAAATCAAAGAAAATCAGCAACACGAAAGGCTCCCATTAAAAAAAAAACAAACAAAAAAAAAACTCCAGCTCCAGATTAGCAAGAGAAATTGGGACTAGCAGAGATGATATGGGGAAATTATTTGATCTTGCCCTGTGCATTTTTATACATTATTGAGAGATGACAAAGAGCCATGGCTGAGGTGCATCCAAAGGATGTGCACAAGATAGCTGCTCTGGAGAGGGGACGTCTTTCTGCACTTCTAAATATTTTTTTAAATCACAACTTACCTTGGTGAAAATGCCGTGAACACGCAACCATGTGTGCAAGAATATTGTCAAAGCTGATGTGTTTCTGTCACCATGGGGTGAGACGCCGGCTCGGCGCTCAGCCCATGCTCCTTTTATCCCTGCCTCTCATTGGGCAGCGCCTCAGCTGGTTCCCAGCTGTCAGTGTCACGGGACGGCTGGGGCCAATTAGTCCTCATCAGCTGGGGGGCTGCTAATGAGTATAAAGAGGAGCAGCTTCAATCATTCGGGGCTGCGACATAAGCACTGCTAGGCTGGAGTCCCTTCGTCCGGTTCCAGCCCTTGACTCATCTGCAGCATTACCTGTAAGTGTTACCCTGTAAGGAGCTGTTGTGCCTCTGTACCCCCTTGTCCGGTGCTAGCCCGCTGCTGCTTATTGTATCACTTGGGTGTATCACCTTATATGAGTATCTGAGTACTGGACCCCTATGCCAGTGCCAGCTCTCTGGCTGCTAAACCCGTGAGTGTACCCGCTGTGAGTTTTCATGCTGTTACCCCTTCGCCCGGTGCCAATTGTTAACTCTGGTGCTGTACTGCTCGCGTATGTTACTATGTATGAGCATTTGTGCTTTCCTCATCCCTTACCCCTGTCACTAATAAACATCACAACTGACTGGCTCGCCCTTGGCTCTCTTATTGCGTGGCTCCCTAGAGCCACGTGTGACAGTTTCCTTCTGACCGCTGCAATCTATTCCATCTCATGCCTCTTTTTTAGCTCGGAGACCCGATTCGCTCCACTTTTCTTCTAAATCGGGAAGTTAAAAAAAGCGTACGCCGTTATCAACCTTTTTCCACGCCAATCGTGAGAGCAGTTGTTGTATTTGACAACACAGCAAAACTTCCCCATTCTACAGTTGCGTGGTATTCGGAGGAATAATAATGTGATTGAAAGGACCACATCGGAAATAAGTGTTTTCACGTACTTGTGCCATCCTAGATTTTTGAATGACGTTTTATATATATATTTAAATTTCCTGTGCTTGAATAACATATTCAGTGTCATTTTAAGGCTGTGTGTCCACAGGGAAAGTAAAAATGCTCTCAACCTGTTTTCCTGAGCGCTTTTCATGCGCTTATTAAAAAAAGCACTTTGCCCGGTATCCTGGCAACCGCTTGACCTGTCACTCAAAGCATGCTGGGGATTTTAGATTTTGCTCTGAAACGATCCACTCACTAGAATAAATCACATCAAACTGGTAAGAAAATACACATCCCTTCAAGCTTTGGCTGTTAAATATTGATCATGGTGTACTTTTAGGCTGATTCTGATGGGTTGGTGAGAGAGGTGTGCAGCTGATAAGCGCTGCAGCACTCCAAAAGTAGAATTTTTTTCAGCTTTAATCGCCATGAGCACAGCGCTTACTGCTGAGGACGTTTTTACACTGAGGGCACTGAGCGCATTAAACGCCAGACTACATAGAAAATGAACAGAAAATAGTCTCCCACAGCAGAAAAAAAAATGCATTTGGTGAACACACAGCCGACCCACATTTATTGCTCACTACTAAGGGCAGGCAGGCAGAACACTTTTCCCACAGTTCCTTGTGGTTTTCTGTTGGATGATGCCACGTGCCCATTCTTAAATTAAGGTTTCAGTCTGTATCTCTTAAATGCACAAATCACAGAAATTAGGCTGAATGAAAAAAAAAGTAAAGTTAAATAGAGATATTTTCTGGGTTTAAGCTGCCTGCCATACAGTAGATGTATTCAGAGCTATCAGATTGGGGGCAATTACTACCATCATCATTTTTTTCCTTTTTTTGGGGGGGGGAGGTAGTGTAAGGGGGCCCACATTCACTCCTGTATCCAGGTTCCAAAATCTGATGGAACACTCCGAGAGGTAGAAGACATGGAAGCAGACACAGAAATGATCTTACTGCTGTCAGGCGGCAATCAGCACAAATTTTGATTTTGATTTGATTTTCTGTACTTTACTAAAATTCAGGGCATCCACCTGGATGGATGAAGCAGCCACGGTGCGGCGCTATCCCTTCACCATTCACACACTCATTCACACCTAGGGCCACTTTAGAGTCTCCAACTAGCCTAACCTGCATGTTTTTGGCCTGTGGGAGGAAACCAGAGAAATCCCGGAGTAAACTCACACAGACATGGGGAGAACATGCAAACTCCACACAGATCACTGTTGGTCAGGGGCTGGAATCGAACCCGGGATCCCATGGCCAAGGGTGAGTTGCTGTGCTGCCACAGTGCTAACCACTGTGCCACCGCACCACCCCGTTAGTGCGACTTTATCCTCTAAATTGTGGGGGCATGGTGTGGGACTTCTCCACCCAGACTACAGCGAGGGCGATCCTGGCCATCTTGCCGCGGCTGGTTGTTAAGGACTACCGTGCCCTGGTGCAGGAAGCGGACCGCATCATTTTAGCGACCAGAACTCTCAGCGTGCAGGCAGTGGCACCGGCATCCATGAGGGACTCCAGTGAAGTTGAGGAGCCATTCGTGGTAGCAGGGATGGACACCAGGAGATGAAGGAACGGGGTGATCTGTTTTTATCATCGCTGTTTCAGCTCGAATGCCCAACGCTGCCTGTCGCCATGCCAATTCAAGAAGCCAGGAAGACAGCACAATCGGAATTCAGTGGAAGCTGCAACCGATGGCGACAGGAACAGACTGCTTTATGTCATGAACACACATTCGGGAAGCTGGTTTTTGGTGGACTCTGGCTCCCAGAAGAGCCTCATCCTGCCGGTCAACGCAGACAGGGTGGCAGGAGGCAACAGTCCCAAGCTCACGGCTGCCAACAGATCCGCCATCAGGACATTTGGCGAGTGGAAACTGACGATGTGCTGACACAGACGCAACTTTCAGTGGGACTTTGTGGTAGCTGCATGTTTCTGCCCCATTTTAGGCACAGATTTTTTATGTGCTCATGGGTTGTTAGTCGATGTTGCTAATAGGAGATTAGTGGATGTTGTCTCTTTTACCTCACTGCCCTGTACAGCTTGGGAAGCTGGGTCAACAACACTGACTAATGTTATAGCTCCAGGGGGTAATTACCAACATTTGCTCACACAGTTCCCGGCACTCATGGTCCCGACTTTTTTGGCTACGGTAACGAAACACGGGGTTGAACACTTCATAACGACAAAAGGCTCGCCGGTGTTCGCGTAACCTCGGCACTTGGACGCAACTAAACTGGCCAGCGCACGAGAAGAGTTTGCCATCTTAGAGCAGTTGGGCATCGTTAGGTGCTCCCACAGCCCATGGGCATCTCTGCTACACATGGTGCCTAAAGCTGATGGGTCGTGGCGACCGTGAGGCAATTTTCAGTGCTTGAATAATGCCACGGAAGACAATCGTTATCCCATTCCGCACATCCAGGATTTTTCTGTGCACCTGGCTGGGGCGCGGGTTTTTTCCAAAGTGGATCTGGTCCACGGATACCATCAGGTCCCAGTGCATGCGGAAGACGTTCCAAAAACAGTGGTAATAACTCCTTTCGGCCTTTTCGAGTTTTTACGCATGCCGTTTGGATTAAAAGGCGTGGCGCAGACTTTCCAGAGGATAATGGATACAGTGCTTTGCGACTTGTCCTTCATTTTTGTCTACTTAGACGACATTCTGATAGCTAGCGTGTCAGAGGTGGAGCACACTGCCCATCTGAAGACAGTTTTCCAGAGGTTGGAAGCGCACAGGCTGATAGTTAACCCGGTGAAGTACCAGTTCAGTTTGCCAGTGATTGATTTTTTTAGGCCACCGCATTTCACTGGAGGGCACGATTCCGTTACCGGATAAGATGCGCACTGAGTCGGACTTTCTGTGTCTGCAGAACGTGAGACCACTACAGGAGTTTTTGGGAATGGTTAATTTTTATAATCGTTTCATTCCCCGGGCAGCCCAGCTGATGCAGCTGTTGTATGCCGCACTTAAAAAAAAGAAGCCCACGGAAACCATCAACTGGACTCCTGAGCGGGTCCAAGCTTTTACAAATGCCAAAACAGCACTGGCGCATGCCGCGTTGCTAGCCCACCTGGATCTGTCCGCATGGATCGCACTCATTACGGATGCATCTGATGTTGCCATAGGGGCAGTGGTGGAGCAGTACGTCTCAGGTTTGTGGCAGCCGCTCACATTTTTCAGCCAAACTTTGTGCGTCAATGAACACAAATACAGCACGTTCGATAAAGAATTGCTGGCTCTCCACCTTGCGATGTGCCATTTCCAATTTTGGCTATAGGGGCACGAGTTCACCGCGTTCGTGGACCATAAGCCACTGACGTACGTGATGTCCAATGTCTCAGAACCATGGTCAGCCCGGCAGCAATGGCATTTAGCCACGATTTCGGAGTTTATTTCTGACATTCATCATGTCGCCGGTAAGCTCAACATCATGGCCGATTGTCTGTCCCACACGTTAGTCTCCTTGGTCTACATGGGAATAGATTTCCCTGCGATGGCAGCGGAGCAAACCTGGGACGCGTACATTTGCATGCTCCTGTCTGTGCCTACTGGGTTAAGGCTGGAGAGCAGGGTGGTGCAAGAAAGGTGCCCTCCCTTGGTCTGTGATGTTCTGAGCTCTTGGCGCTAGGCGTTTTTGATCTGGTACACTCCCTTTCTCATCCGGGAGTGCGCACTTCGGTGAAGCTAGTGGGGGCAAAATTCATCTGGTTGCGCTTGCGCAAGGATGTGAAAGAGTGGGCTACAGCTCGAGTCATGTGCCAGCGGGCCAAAGTGCACAAACACACCAGAGCCCCCCTCGAGCCATTCCAAATCCCAGCCAGGAGGTTCGGCCACGTCCACGTGGATTTGGTGGGACCCCCCCCATCACAAGGTTTCACGCACCTTTTAAAAATCATGGACCACACCACACGCTGGCCTGAAGTGGTCCCGCTGACTTCTGCCACGTCCGCAGAAGTGGCTCGTGCTTTTTTGTCAGCTTGGGTTGCACGGTTCAGATCCCTGTCAGACATCACTTCCGACAAGGGTCCACAATTCGTTTCAGAACTCTGGTCCACGATGGCCCAGAGCCTGGAGGTCAAAATTCACTGCACTACTGTGTACAACCCCCAATCTAACGGGTTATGCAAGTGCTTTCAAAGATCGCTTAAAGCAGCGCTCAGAGCTTTGCTCACAGACACAAATTGGGTCGACCGCCTGCCCTGGGTTCTTTTAGGGTTGCGTTCCACACCTAAGGAGGATTTGGCAGCCTCCCCAGCAGAACTCGTTTTTTTCTCAGCCGCTGCAGATCCCCGGAGAGTTTTTATTAGAAAACCCCGCACCCGAGGCTGATCCGCCTGCACAATTTTTGCACAGTATGGAGGCTTTTAATGTAACGGGCTCAGCCCACCATTGTTTTCCCCGCACCTTAGTCCCAAAAAACTTGCAGAACGCCAGCTTTGTTTTTGTCAGGCACGATGCGTACCGGACCCTGCTGTGCCCACCGTACGACGGACCGTTCAGGGTGTTGGAACCCGGGGCGAAGCATTTTGTGTTAGACTCGGGGGAATGCCCTAACACACCCTAACACAAGACCCTAACACAACCCTAACACAAGAGGAAGGTTATTAAAAAAACACAGCTTTTCTATAGTTTTTCTCTCCAAGAAGCCTTTTGACTCTTCTGTGTTCATCTCAGGACGTCATAAAATGGTAAACCCAGTGCAGGGCCATCCTTAATACCCAGGAGCTGTTATTGGCCAACATAGCTGTCTGTCATGTACGTACATTAAGTTTTTTTTTAATTAAATAGGTCATTATAGAATCTTTAAATAAAAGTTATCATAAACATGTTCACTCATATTTCAGCCATTAAAAAAAACAAACATTTTCTTCGAATAACTCAATTATTTGCATACATCTGTTATTATTTCCAGAGAGCACTTGGCTCACATTGAATGAAAGAGAATCAACAGGCGGAGTATCCACAGGAAGCTGCTTCTGAAGCTTTAAGCTGAAAGGCTGAATGTGTCAAATGTGATGATCAAAATGAAGTCTGTTTTGCCTCTTCTTCCTTCGGGAGGTGTCTTAAGCTTCCAGATCTGAAACACACACACAGAGATTTATGTTTGAGGAAAACACTAACATATTGTTTTGTTTACAAGTTACAGTTTTTAAAGGTCATATGGATGACATTTTTGTGGAAACAATTTTTTAAAAAATAATTCACCCACAAAACTTTAACAAAATTGCAGGATGAAATTTTTCTGAATTTTTTTAAAATGTTATTTATTTATTTCTATTTTTCTGAAAATAAAGTTACAGTTGAGAAATAATTGTTAAAAAAAATTGCATCTCCAAAAGGACCTCTTGCACAATGCAGAGTCAGTAAAAGTAAAAACAGAGTCCTTACCATAGCAACTATTAGAAACTTGTTCCCATGCAATGTTAGGAGTGAGTCAAAGTTTTATAAGAGAATCAATGACGCACAAGCAACTGGAAGTCAACTAGTGTGGCGGGTTGATTCAACCCCCCCCCCCCCCCCCACAACACACAGGACAGTCAGCTCTCTTCTCTTGGTTTTTCCCGCTGCACTATTGAGATGTAATGTGCCACTCATGTATTGTGATGTAATGTGCCATGCATGTATTGTGATGTAATGTGCCATTCATGTATCGTGATGCAATGTGCCATTCATGTATTGTGATGTAATGTGCCATTCATGTATAGTGTTCATGCGTCCTGTCCTTACTGTGACCTAGAGGCTGAGATCAATATGTAGATGTGCCTTGTAACCTCTTTGTCCTACACCTGGAGCAAAGGCTAGCAAATCTGCCTATTGTTATGTAGGTCTCTTACAAATGCAAATGTCTCATGCCTGTTCTGCAGTCCCTTTGATAGTACCAACTGCTGTGAAGCTGCTTTGATGTATTGTCTGAGTTGGGTATAAATACTGCACAGGTTCTGTAACACATCCTCTCATTCTCACTTCTGCAACTGCTGCTGCAGGACACAGACATTGTGTCCTCCTTCTCTGAGAGCCGTGGGCTCGCTCCCAGCGCGCATGCATGGTGCCGGGAGCGGAGCTCGTGACGGCGGTATGATATAATAAAACCTGCTTAAAACCACAGCATTACTTATTATTTTTTATCATACGCCGCACTGATGACCCCGGAATGCACACGTTTTATGCAAACGCAACCTTCTGATCTGAACAGCCATGCTGGCGACCCGAGACTGAAGAAAACGAGCGGCTAGCGAACGCAGCACCCGGGCATGAATGCTCCGTCGCAGCGGCCTGACTGGTCTGCCCTCCCTGCGGCTTCAGGGAGATCTCGACGCGGAGCCAACACAGGCGAGCCGTTCTCTGGACATCACCCACGACTGGGAAAACTGCAGAAAATGTCATGGCGCGACCCTCGCCTGAGATCGGGACGTCCATGCTGAACCAGCCGAGGGACACAAAACGTTTTCTCCCTCTCACCGCTACTCCTCCCTCTCAGCGATCCTACTCATCTACCCGAGCCTGAGGAACAAAGATCGTCTATTCCCTCCCACCGCTCCAACGCATCTGCACAAGCCTGAGGGACAAAAGATCGTCTATTTCCTCTCACCGCTCCAACGCACCATGACCAATCTGCAGCCACAGCTCAACCTGGATTTTATCGGCGCCGTCTGCGCCGATCTCCACCAAGATTGTGCACCCTGACTCGTCACTCCAGCGGCCCACCCAAGCACGGAACCCCCGCGCGCGCACCGGGGAGTTACAAGGACGGCACACCACGCACGGGACAATAATGGCTTCACTGACCGCCTTCCTTCTGCTGCACACTGGCCCTTCAAGGCTTGCTTGTACACCTGAGGCCCACAGCTTGTTCACTGGATTTTATGGTCTTAGCCACGGCACACAAGGGGAATTCAGCTGTCTGCTGTTCCCGAGGCTTTAGGGTCACGCCTGCCCTAAAGTCAACACGCCAGTCCCTCTGCTTTTATTTTTTTTTTCTTACAGCCGCTCCTGCTTTTCTTCATGGCCGCGAGAGGAGTCAGAGACAAATTTTTCTTCTTGTGATCTCCGCACGCGCAACGGGACAGCCCCTCGACGTCGCGGAGCAGCAAGCAATTTTTGCGCGGCTCGGACGATTTCACAGCCCCTGCCGGCACTTACTACCCCTCCCCTCCCTCCCCCTCCGCCTGCAGCGAGCTTCTCCCACAGCTCGCTCCCATAAATGGATTATGGAGGTCTCGGCCCCCTGCCGTGCCCTCTGGGGGGCAGCGTGTGGCGGGTTGATTCAACCCCCCCACAACACACAGGACAGTCAGCTCTCTTCTCTTGGTTTTTCCCACTGCACTATTGAGATGTAATGTGCCACTCATGTATTGTGATGTAATGTGCCATTCATGTATCGTGATGCAATGTGCCATTCATGTATTGTGATGTAATGTGCCATTCATGTATAGTGTTCATGCGTCCTGTCCTTACTGTGACCTAGAGGCTGAGATCAATATGTAGATGTGCCTTGTAACCTCTTTGTCCTACACCTGGAGCAAAGGCTAGCAAATCTGCCTATTGTTATGTAGGTCTCTTACAAATGCAAATGTCTCATGCCTGTTCTGCAGTCCCTTTGATCGTACCAACTGCTGTGAAGCTGCTTTGATGTATTGTCTGAGTTGGGTATAAATACTGCACAGGTTCTGTAACACATCCTCTCATTCTCACTTCTGCAACTGCTGCTGCAGGACACAGACATTGTGTCCTCCTTCTCTGAGAGCCGTGGGCTCGCTCCCGGCGCGCATGCACGGCGCCGGGAGTGGAGCTCGGGACGGCGGTATGATATAATAAAACCTGCTTAAAACCACAGCATTACTTATTATTTTTTATCATACGCCGCACTAGGCTAATAACAATAACAGTAATGTTAACAGCAATTACCGAAGGGTGCTGCATATACAAGATTATATTAAGACAAGTCAGGTAGTAACTGTTAGATGTATGTTTTGGTGAGTTTTACAGGTCAATTAGAGCCCAAGCAGTGGTATTTGGAATAGGTAGAGACATAAACAACACAACATCTGTGTTTTGCTAAGCTAACTCGGCTAACAATGAAATAGTACAGTGTGATTACAAAAATGATCAAATGTTAAGCAAACTTTATAAACAAGAAAAGGATCTGTCAATACACTAGTTCCAATAGGTATAATGATAAATGAAAGCGATAAAATTGATTTACAAAAACAAACAAGCAAGAAAGGCAGAAAGAAGTAACCTAGTGACCAAATACAGTGGAACAGGAAGTGAACTGATGGGGAGATTGAAAAGTGGAAGTCTGTCACTTTACATTGTGCAAGAGGTCATAATATTTACATTAGAGCAGTTGGCTAACAAGAACTAGAGTGGCCTATAAAGCCCAGTTTATGCCTCAGCATTACAGCAACATAGAGGCTAACACACATAGCCGATGCGTGGTTCTACTCTGACTTTCTCCCGGATGACTGAGCTCCTCACCCTAACTCTAAGGGTGAGTCCAGCAATCCTACAGAGAAAGCTCATTTCAGCTACTTGTATCTGCAGTCTCATTCTTTCAGTCAGTGCCCAAAACTCATCACCATAGGAGTCACTTATTATTTTCCCCATTTTTTGTCTTTATTTTCTGTCTTATTTGTGCTTTTATTTTGACAGCGCTGTAGTAGGACTTCCTGCTGTCAAACCTGCTGGCAGCCTGTCACAGCTGTGTGTGTTCAGTAATTACTTTTGGCTCCACACCTGTTTGTAGTTTTTATTTTGTGTTCTATTTAAGATCGCCAGCAGGGTTTATTCCTCACTGCAACCTCACCCTTTCCAGACTGGTTTCTCTACCGCTGAAGCCAGTCCTTTTCAGCGTTAGGTTTCGCCCTCGCTATACTCATGTAAGTGTTGTATTTTGACTCTTTATTTCTGCTGTGATTCACCCATCGGGGTTGTATGTATAGTTGTTTGTGTTTTGCTTCTCTTGGCACATTATTTTGTCACTATTGTTAATAAAATAACAAACTCACTGCTGGCTTCTGGTGCCTCATCTTTACCCTGCAAGGGGCAAACATAACAGTATGTCGCAGCCAAAGCAGGTGCCAGCCACAGTGAGTTTTGTTTTGGCTCTGAATTTTTTTTACTTTTTCCAGGTGCCAACGTTTTTGGGAATTATAGCGTCATTCACATTCACTAGGTGGTATCCTATGAGCCTGGGTTTTGAGCTCGTCCAGGCTCTTATGGAAATAGATGACCTCCTGGCCATAGCTCGTGATTGTTCCCCCGAAGACGCATTATGGTACCTGGGCCTCGCAGAGGCGGCAGTTAAGCACCATCCTCGCCTTGCTGAGCAAACAGAAGGCAGGGAGAGGATTTTGGAGCTATCGGCGCTTCAGCAGAAAAGCTGTGAGTTGGAGAGGAAGCTCTGCAGGAAGCCTAAGATGGGGTCGACGGCGAAGCATGCCCGTTCCTCGCCTCATCATCAGGTTCCTGCCATGGCTCCAGCACCCATGTCTGCTTTGCAAGTGAGCCGTCTTCCAGCGCGCAGGAGGAGGAGGACAGCAGGGGTTCCCAGCAAGGATGAGCAGTGGGCAGCTGATTTCATCGGGGACCGTATGGCTGAAGCGCTCTCTTCCCGCAACCCAGATAAAGTGTTGAAGTGCGTGGTGGCAGCTGTCAGGGTTTTGGAGGCACATCCTGATCTGTACAAGTATCCTGAGTTCGCTGTGCTGCTGGCCACTGTTTCTGCCCAACAGTGACGTTTTCCAGATTTGATGTTTGGATCGTCTCCAGCCCGAAGATGCCGCTGCTGTGTACTGAACCCTTCTCCTCTCTGCAACACGGCTGTTCCGAAACTGAGGGAGGGGAATCACTGGGTCAACTCACCGCGAGGCTCCCATTTGGATCCAACTACGGGCCGCCAGAAAGATTCCTTCGTCTCCCAGCCAGCTGTTTTTTCATCGCCACTACAGAGAAATAGGACAGCAGCTTCAGCATCTGGGCCTTATTTGTCAGCTGTTTCGCCAGCTCCACCCTGGACTGCCTCAGCTGCTCCTCCCTCCTCTACGGTGCTTCCTCCAGCTGCTGCGATCCCTGATGTTTCTTCTCCGGCTGCACCCACGATTGATCCTTTTGGAGTGGCTCCTCCTGGTTTTCCCGAGGGGCCCACCTTCATCGTTACAACAGGAGAGGGAAGAAAAGAACCTGTTGCAGCAGTGACCACCGCTCCTCAGGAAAACAGGCAAGTGCTTTTTCATTCTTTATCTCTTACTGATGAATTGCCTTGTCTGATTCCTGGGGGTGAGGCTCAGGCTATGCAGTCAACTGAGCCCTCACCACCTGCTGCAGTCACCAAAACTGAACTAGCTGCCCCTGTGTCTCCTCCTTTATTCCCAGAGTGTCCACCGGTTCCAGGACCTAGCCACCGGATGGAGGAGGAGCCTGCGGGTCTGGAGAGCCTGGTTCCAGCTCCACAGCCACAGTGTGGGCAGAGGAGGAAGGTGATCTGCTACCTGGAACCAGTGCCGATGATGAAGCGTCCCCGGGTTTCACCTACACAGAGCCTTGTCCCAGCTGGAAAGGAGTCTCCTGTCACCACACCGAGTGAGCCATCAGCGTGGGTTGCAGCGCCAGGGGGTCCGGAAACTGCAATGACATCATGCCTGCTGTTGGGGCCGCCGCAGCAGAGTTGGAGTTGGACCTCCAGGAGGCCGGGCCGGAGAGATCGCCATCCAGATTGGCAGAGTCCTGGATGGCGGGGGAACTTGAGCTCAGGTGAGTACTCTCCTTTGTTTTCATTGTTTCTGTTTTGGAGATGGCTTGCCTGACTCTTGGTAGGGAGAGCCGGGTGCTGCCATCAGCAGCATCTGAGCTCACCTCGCCAGAATCCACTGCTGCCGGTGACCCTGACCCTGTTTCGCTTTCCTCTTCTGCTGAGTTTTCTCTCAGGGTCACTGGTGATCTCCCATTTACACCGGAGGTCTTCGTGGGTTCAGATCTGCCGCCTGAGCTCTTCGTGGGTCCAGCTCCTCCAGCCAAAGACATTGTGGAAACGCCATCCAAGCCTGGGCCTCTATGTGGACTACACTCTAGCCCAGGGGCCAACGAGGGTGCAGCTACGGCTCAATCCGGGGCCAACGATGATGCAGCTACATCTCAGTCTGGGGCCAACGAGGGTGCTGCTACACCTCAGTCCGGGGCCAACGAGGGTGCAGCTACGCCTCAGTCCAGAGCCAACGAGGGCGCAGCTACGCCACAGTCCGGGGCCAACGAGGGTGCAACTATGCCTCAGTCCGGGGCCAACGAGGGTGCAGCTACACCTCAGTCCGGGTCCACCAAGGGTCCAGCTGCGCCTCAAGCCGGGGCCACCATGGGTGCTGCCCTGGTGCCCAAGGCTGCTGTGGATTGCCTCCCTTCGTCTCCCTTCATCGTGGTTCGCTCCCTGCCTTGGCTAGTCTCTGGTAGCCATCATCCTGGGGACTGTGTTGTTGGTTGGGTTCATCTTCCGCCTCCAGGAGGAGGTGGGTGGTGTACCATGGTCCGTTGGCCTGGAGATGCGAGGAGGCCGCCCGATGGACCTTTTCTTCTGTTTAGGTGGTGCTGGAGACCGGATAGGCCGCCCGACTTTTTCCTTGTGACGGTCGGGTGGAGTCGGGACTCTGGTAGGTCACCAGAACAGTGCTCTCGTTGGACTGGTAATACTTTTTCTTAGTCATTCTCTATTATTACTAGCAGGAAGCATGTATTATCAGGTCTTCTTAGTCCAGATTTCGTTTCTGGTTAGTCTTCTCTGGGAGACAAGTAAATTCTCGTTTGAACTCTTGCTTGGGAATTTGCTATGTCTGTGTTCTCCTACACTGATAATTTTCACTTTGGCTTTTCTGAAAAAAAAAAAAAAACGAAAAGGAAGAAATTCTCATTTATACTCATAGTTGTGGCTATTGCTGTTTTTTATGTTGGGTACATTGTTGAATTTTCATTTTGCCATTTTGAGGAAGAATATTCTCATTTGTCCTTAAACTTTTGATTTCTGTTGTGATATTTTTGAGTTTAGGTACATTGAGGTATTTCCACATGTTGACATGTTGTAGTATCTTGCTGTTAAGCATTTTTGAGTTTATTTTCATTCCAGTGTGTCACTCCCACCAGGCCTGGATTCCCCCTCCGCCCTCCCGAGGCTGGTTTTGATAGTTTTTCTGTTTTTTTGGGGGTGGGTGGGTCTGTTTTTCCTTGATGTTACGTTGGGATGCCTGGAATCCATCCCTTAAAAGGGGGGCACTGTTGTGATCCCAAGTGCGGGTCTGTCCTGTGCTCGAGTCACTTCTTATTTTCCCCATTTTCTGTCTTTATTTTCTGTCTTATTTGTGCTTTTATTTTGATAGTGCCGTGGCAGGACTTCCTGCTGTCAACCCTGCTTGCAGCCTGTCACAGCTGTTTGTATTCAGTAATTACTTTTGGCTCCACACCTGTTTGTAGTTTGTATTTTGTGTTCTATTTAAGATGGCCAGCGGGGTTTATTCCTCGCTGCAACCTCGCCTTTTCCAGACTGGTTTCCCTACCCTTGAAGCCAGTCCTTTTTAGCGTTAGGTTTCGCCCTTGCTATACTCATGTTAAGTGTTGTATTTTGACTCTTTATTTCTACTATGATTCACACGTCGGGGTTGTACGTATAGTTGTTTGTGTTTTGCTCCTTGTGGCACATTTTTTTTGTCACTTTTGTTAATAAAATAACAAACTCACTGCTGGCTTCTGGCGCCTCATCTTTGCCCCAGCAAACATAACAATAGGTGAGGGTAGGAACGTAGATTGACCGGTAAATCGACAGCTTTGCTTTAGAGCTCAGCTCCCTCTTCACCACAGCAGCCCGGTACAACGTCCACATCACTGCAGATGCTGCTCCGATCCATCTGTCAATCTCTTGCTTCATTCTCCCCTCATTTGTGAATGAAACCCTGAGATACTTAAACTCCTCCACTTGGGGCAGGAGCTTGTCCCCAACCCAGAGAGGCCAATCCACCCTTTTCCGACTGAGGATCGCCAATGCAGTTATCAGCATTTTCTTGTGTGCTGGTTTGAATGAGTTGCTGCGTTGCCAAAACAGGTTTCTGCCGATGTGTACAGTGATTTGTGTTCACTGTAGATTTTTGTTTTATTAAATAGCAATGGACAAGAGCTGGCTGTGATGGAATTGGAGCTAATAAATGTTAAAAAAGGAACTTTTTATACAATCATTGCAACAGAAATAATAATTAAAAAAATGGAGTGAAAATGGTATGCACAACCATCACCACTGTTATTATTTGACAATCTATATAATTAATGGGGTTAGCAATGAGTCATAAAAATGTTCTATAAATGCTGACTTCAATATTCTTTTGAAGTTGGGCTGTTGTTTAACCAACTTGCTTTGGAAGTGATGCTGTGGTGAACAAGCAGAGTGGAACAGGGATGAGAACCAAGAAATGTGTAGGAGGAGACAAAATAACCAATCACAGCTCTTGTGGTCTGCATCATCAACATGCACCTCTCCATCTCTGGCGAGAAGAATATTGTAGAAGGTACAGTAGTTGGTTATTGAACATTATTATGACTCATTGCTAATTGCATTAATTACATAGATTGTCCATCTCTGGAGAGGTGCACGTCGGGCGACGCTGTCGGGTGCTACGTCAGGTCCACGTCTACACTGCCCCACTTGTGTTGACATGAGGCAGTGTCATAAATTGGGCCTGAGGATCTCAAAGCCAACAGCATAACAAGGATAATAATAATATCACCTGTCCTCATTTAGTGGGAAGCTCAGTGGTTACCGAATACTGTGAATCATGCAGAAAAATGGCTGAGTCTGAACACAAATACTCATTCTTCTCAGTACAAAACAACAAACAAATTAACAAAACTTGAATAAATATCAGTTCTGCTTTTAATCTCTGATGTCAGCTGAAAAAT
Source organism: Pholidichthys leucotaenia (assembly GCA_020510985.1). Lineage (NCBI taxonomy): Eukaryota > Metazoa > Chordata > Actinopteri > Cichliformes > Pholidichthyidae > Pholidichthys > Pholidichthys leucotaenia. Next base: position 325,734,650 of record CM035838.1, read on the forward strand.
TTAAGAGTAAGTGAGTAAGTAAGTAAAACGTTATTTATATAGCACTTTTTAAAACACACAGTTACAAAGTGCTGCACAAGCATAAAATAAAGTATTTCAAGATAAAATCAGACAACATTTCCAACACAACAAATCTGAGCACATCAAACAAGACAGACAAACACAGAGACAAAAACAAACTCACAGACTCATAACTGGACTCATTATAAACACGCACACTGCATAATGTGGGGTTATAAAAATGCATGTTGGTAGAGGTGGGTTTTCAAAAGATGTTTAAAACAATTCAGATTTTCAGGGCATCTGATGGATTGGGGTAGCTGATTCCAGAGGGTAGGTGCAACAACGGTGAAGGCACGACCACCTCTTGTATTGTGGGTAGAACGTGGTATAGATAAGACACCAGTGTTTGAGGAGCGGCGCGGACTACATGTGGAGTACTGAACCAGGAGGTCAGAAATGTAATCGGGGGCGAGATTGAGCAGCGCTTTAAATGTAATTATGAGAATTTTGAATTGAATCCTAAATTTTACTGGGAGTCAATGAAGGGATGGAAGTACGGGGGTTATGTGAGATTGATAGCTTTTTCTAGTTAATAACCTGGCAGCTGAATTTTGGATTAATTGCAAATTAATTAATTGTAAATATAAAATTAATTGTAAATATAAAAGAGCTGAAAAAAAGAAAACACTCCGAAGTTGCCACTTTTCTTTTCAACAGATAAGCTAACCTTTGCTTACTAGTAATTACACATATTTAAGTAGCCTGCTAAGTTTAGTCTCTAACAAGTTCATATTATTATTATTAGTGTGTGTGATAATCGCAAGTAATGTATGGTGATGGGATAGACCATACGGATTGCCTCTGAATCATTATCAAACAGTAACTTTACCACTGCGGTCTACAGTAGTCACCACTGCCGTTTCCTTCAATTAGCGTTAGCATCAGATAAGTTGAAAGCTCTTCCATTTACTGCAACAACCTTACTGATCTTCTTCTTCTTCTTTTAGATTTGATTGGCGGTTGGCAACCAACTTACAGGTGCATTACCGCAACATACTTCACTCTATATCATCACTCTAGCCTATCACTCTATATCTTTTAAAAAATCTTGCCTTGACATTATGCTACAAGGTCTTTTTCAGACTTTAGTCCATGTTTCTTTTTTTTATAGTAGAAATGTACTGAGTAAGAGAAAATTATTTTTAAACTATAAATATTAAATAACAGAAAACACCCTGCTTTTATACTACACTGTATAAACTGTTAAATAAATGTCTCCTGGATTTATACTATAAACACCCCTTTTCCCTCTTTTAAAACAAAACAAAACAAAACTGGACCAGTACTTTTTCATGCAATTTTACAGAGTTTTTTAATTACACTGACTAATTTTCAGTGCTATGAAATCCATTTCAGTGAATCAGTCCAACCAGATCTCACTAAAAGCAGTCCACACACTTTCCACCCAATGTACTATGTGCAGTATGCTACAAAAGCCTTCACCCCAAAACCTGTTGTCACTGCATATGTGCAGAACAACACTCATTTTAACAGCACTGAATTCTCATACAGTTGGTGGATGGGGGATGGGGGATGGGGGATGGCTTCTCAAGTCTTAGGTTAGGTTTAGGCATTACTCCACTAATAATTAAGGTTCAGGAAAAGGTTAGATTTAGACATGAACTTCACTAAAGCCCCTTTTCCACTAGTTCCTATATAGCCCAGTTTGCCGGGACATGGCTTTACTCAACTCAGCTCCCTTTTGTTTCCATTACAGCAGAGTACCGCCTGAGGTGGGTGGGATTTTTTTTTACAGCAAGGCGGCACAACACTCCCATGATGTAAAACACGGGACATAAGCAAAACACAAGATCGCAGATTACGAGGCGACTGCTCGGTCTCTGGCTTTTTTTCGGAGTAAAGGCAAAAAAGGAGAGCCAGAGAAGGCTACAGGCCTTTGAGACGAAGCACTCTGGAAAAACACTGGAGCGTTTAGGAAGCCATAGAGCAGTATAAAGCTGAAGATATGAGGATACAAACTAGATCACATATGAAGGTAAGCTAATGATTGCTAATGCCAGTTTGCTTTAAGTCCACCGTACTACATTGTAATGTTGGCCAGTTATCGCTATTAGGTACTAAAATATGTATGCTGTGTGTGTGTTTCAGATGGCTCTCTTGTGGCAAAATTATCGCTTCAAACCGTGGGTCTGGGCGTTCAACCGAGCCTCCCAGTGATGGGATGTCACCCCAGCTTCACAAACGCGCAGTGGTTACAGAACTTCAGAATGTCTGTAGAAACGTTCAGCTTGCTGTGCTTCCAAACTGCTCTGATCTGTGTGAAAATCACGGAGAGAGTGTTGAGACATCATAGGATGTATCTACTCCAGCAACACTGAGTCTGTGATGTCGTGGCAAAAAGTGATCAGCTGCCAAAAATTAATTGCCAGGTGCCATATTGTAGTTATGGGGTTATATTAGCTGTAAAATATATATTTCAACAGGTAAACAGTATTGAGTCAGGCATAATAAGATATATGCAATTATGATGCATTTTAAGCCAAAACAAACTTGATCTAGGATTAAAAGCAATTAAAATGAGAAAAATTTGCATTTCCTAGCGGAAATGCGGTGTGAATGCTGTTAGCTGAAAATTCATTCCTGAAATGCTTAAAAATGCAGAAATATGGTGGAATAAAATAGCTTTAAAAGTAAATATGTAGACGTAGCTTAGTGTTGCCTGAATTTAGCATAATTATGCTAACTATAAACATAAAACCTAAAAAATGCTAGCTGAAAGGCTAAATTAGCACAATCATATAAAAATGCAAATTTAGAAGACAAAGTTGCAAAACTATAAGAAAAAAGCTGCAAATTTACAAGAAAAAAGTTGCCAATTTATTAGAAAAAAGTTGCAAATTTAAAGGAACAAAGTTGCAAAATAATGAGAAAAAGTTGCAAATTCATGAGAAAAAAGTTGTAAATTTAACAGAAAAAAGTTCAGAAATTATGCTTAAAAATATCATTATCTTAAGAAAAAAATTTGAAAATTTCTGAAAAAAAGTAGAAAATTTACAAGGTTGAAAAATTGCCAATTTACCAGAAAAAGTCAAAATTTCACAAGAAAGATGAGCAAATTTAGAAGAAAAAAGCTTTTATTTTTTAAATTTTTTTTAACCTTTATTTAACCAGTCAAGACAGATTAAGAACACATTCTTATTTACAAAAAATTAAAAGTTAAAGCTCCAAAATTGCAAGAAAAAAATACAAATTTATGGCAAAACAAGTTGTTAGTTTGCAGGAAAAAAATAGCAAATTTAGAAGAAAAAAAATGTAAATGTATGAGGAAAAAAGCTGCAAATTTATCAGAAAAATTTACAAATCTTAGAGAAAAAAGTTCTAAATTTACAAGAAAAAAATTTGCAAATTTTTGAGAAAAAAGATGAAATTTCAGAGAAAAAAGTTACAAATTTTAGTGAAAAATGTTAATTTACAAGAAAAAATTGCAAATTTCTGAGAAAAAAGTTGTAATTTTACAAGAGGAAGTAGAAAATTTATGAAAAAAAGTTTTTATATTATGAGGAAAAAATTGTGCAAATTTAGAAGAAAAAGGTTGTAAATTTAGAAGAAAAAAGTTGCAAAATTATGCTTTAAAAAATCACAATCTTGATAGAAAAAAATTGAAAATTTCTGAAAAAAGTGGAAAATTTACAATAGGAAAAAAATGCAAATTTACCAGAAACAAGTTTGTAATTTTACAAGAAAAAGTAGTATATTTATGAGAAAAAAGTTGCAAATATTTGAGGAAAAGTTTCAAATTTACAAGAATAAAGTTGCAAAATTACAAGAAAAACGGGAGAAAATTTGAGAAAAAGTTACACAATTATGAGGAAAAAAGGAGCAAATTTTGGGGAAAAAGGGATTTTGATTTGATTTTGAGCTCAATTTTGAGCTTCATGGCAAAGGCTGTGAATACTTCTGTACATGTGATTTCTTTGTTTTTTATTTTTAATAAATTTGCAAAAATCTGAAAGAGAAATGTTTTTGACGTTGTCATTATGGGATGTTGTGTGTAGAATTTTGAGGAAAAAAATTAATTTAATCCATTTTAGAATAAGACTGTAACATAACAATATGTGGAAAAAGTGAAGCTCTGTGAATACTTTCCAGATGCACTGTAGCTCCATATTAAAATATACTGAAGAGCAACCCTCAAACAAGAAATAAAACACAAACCGTATGACTGGCAGATACAATTTTGGCATCATCAGAATTCTGAGAATTCTGAGGCTTTGAGCTACGCAGTTATGTAAATGGATCGACGGGTGACAATCCTCATGGATCGTCACCTTATCGTGGTGGGGGGTTTGCGTGCCATAATGTTCCCAGGAGCTAAGTTGTCCGGGGCAATTTGCCTCTGGTAGGGTCACCTAAGACAAACTGGTCCTGGATGAAGGGCCAGACTAAGAATGATCCAATAGACTCTCATGATGAATGCTAGAACAAGGATTCAGTGTACCCCACCCGGTGTGGGGTTACCGGGGCCCCACCCTGGAGCCATGCCTGGGGGATGGGCTCGATGGCTAGTGTCTAGTGGCCAGGTTTCCGCCCATGGGACCCGGCCTGGCTCAGTCCGAAGGAGTCACATCGGTCCGCCCTCCAGTGGGCTCACCACCTGCAGGAGGAACCATGGGGGTCCGGTGCTATATGGATCAGGTGGCGGTGGAAGGCGGAGACCTTGGCGGTCTGATCCCAGGCTTCCTAAACTGGCTTTTGGGACGTGGAATGTCACCTCTCTGGTGGAGAAGGAGCCTGAGCTGGTGCATGAGGTTGAGAGATACCAGCTAGATATAGTCGGCCTCACCTCAGCGCACAGCTCTGGTTCTGGAACCAGTCTCCTGGAGAAAGACTGGAGCTTGGCCTAGTCTGGAGTTGCCCCAGGAGAGAGGCGACGAGCAGGGGTGGGTATTCTTGTATCCCCCCACCTTGCTGCCTCTATATTGGAGTTTTCCCCGGTGGATGAAAGGGTTGTTTCCCTGCACCTTTGGGTTGGGAAACAGGTCCTGACCATCATTTGTGCCTATGCACCAAATAATGGTTCAGAGTACCCACACTTTTTGGAGTCTCTGACTGGGGTGCTGGAGAGTGCTCTTCTTGGAGACTCCATTGTCCTACTGGGGGACTTCAATGTGCACGTGGGCAACGACAGTGAAACCTGGAGGGGGGTGATTGCGAGGAACAGCCTGCCTGATCTGAACCCGAGTGGTGTTCAGTTATTGGACTTCTGTGCTAACCACAGTTTGTCCATAACAAACACCGTGTTCAAGCCTAAGGGTGTCCTTATGTGCACCTGGCACCAGGACACCCTAGGTCGCAGGTCAATGATCAATTTTGTTATCATGTCATCAGAACAGCGACCATATGTCTTGGACACTTGGGTAAAGAGAGGTGCAGAGCTGTCAATTGATCACCACCTGGTGGTGAGTTGAATCATTCAGACCTGATAGACCCAAACATATAGTGAGGGTGTGCTGGGAACGTCAGGCTGAGGCCCCTGTCCGGGAGGTCTTCGATTCCCACCTCCGGAAGAACTTCGACCACATTCCGAGGGAGTCTGGAGACATGGAGTCTGAATGGGCCATGTTCTCTACCTCCATTGTTGAAGTGGTTGCCCAGAGCTGTGGCCGCAAGGTCGTTGGGGCATCTCGTGGTGGCAACCCCCGAACCAAGTGGTGTACACCAGTGGTGGGGGGGCCATTAAGCTGAAGAAGGAGTCCTATCAAGCTTGGTTGGCTTGTGGGACTCCGGAAGCAACTAAGGTGTACCGGCAGGCCAAGCGGAGTGCAGCTTGGGTGGTTGCTGAAGCAAAAACTCGGGCATGGGAGGGGTTTGGTGAGGCCATGGAACAAGACTTTTGGTCATGTCAAAGAGATTCTGGCAAACTGTCCAGTGGCTCAGGAGGGGGAAGCAGCTCCCTGCCCACACTGTGTATGGTGCAGATGGGTTGCTGCTGACTTTGACTAGGGATATCATCAGGCAGTGGAAGGAATGCTTCGAGGAGCTCCTCAATCCCACTGACACTCCTTCCACAGAGGAAGCAGGGCTTGTGGACGAGGGCAACAATTCACCCATCACAGGGGCTGAGGTCGCCAAGGTGGTTAAAAATCTCTTTGGTGGCCAGGCCCTGGGGGGTGGACGAGATTCACCCTGAGTACCTTAAGGCTCTGAATGTTGTAGGGCTGTCATGGTTGACACACCTCTGCAACATTGCGTGTAGGTTGGAGACAGTGCCTTTGGCATGGCAAACCGGGGTGGTGGTTCCTCTCTTCAAAAAAGGGGACCAGAAGAAGCAGAAGAAGCCATCTCTGTTGTCATTCAGTCCATACAGCCAATCATGTACAGTAGAACGAAATTACATTTCTCCTGTCTTTAATGTTAATCACATGTAGAATCAGAGGGGTCACTGCCATGCAAGGCGCCACCACAAACAAATTCTCCTTCCCCCATTCTATTACGCTGAGCACCAAGCTAGAAGGTGGGAAGTACCATTTTTATATGGTCTTTGGTATGGCCCAGCCGGGATATGAATCCACGACCTCCCGGTTGTGGGGCAGATGCTCTATCAACTAGGCCACCACTCTGGTGGCCTAGCTGAGCACAACAGAGGGTGTGCTCCAACTTTAGAGGGATCACACTCCTCAGCCTCGCTGGGAAGGTCTATGCCAAAATACTGGAGAGGAGAGTCCGGCCGTTGCTCAAACCTCAGATTCAGGAGGAGCAATATTGTTTTCATCTTGGCTGTGGCATGTCGGACCAGCTCTTTACACTGTCGAGAATCCTCGAGGGTTCGTGGGAGTTTGCCCAACCAGTTTACATGTGTTTTGTGGATTTGGAGAAGGCATTCGACCACGTCCCTCGTGGTTTTTTATGGGGGGTGCTTCGGGAGTATAGGGTGTTGGGCTTGTTACTACAAGCTATTTGGTCTCTATACGACCATTGTGAGTTTGGTTTGTATTGCCAACACTCAGTTGGACTCACTCCCAGTGAGAGTTGGACTCCGCCAGGGCTGCCCTTTGTCACCGATCCTGTTCATAATTTTTATGGACAGGATTTCTATGCTCAGCCAGGGAATGGAGGGTGTCATGCTTGGTGACCACATGATCTCATCTCTGTTGTTTGCAGATGATGTTGTCCTGTTGGCTTCATAGAGCAATGACCTACAGGTCTTCCTGGGATGGTTTGCTACTGAGTGTGAAGCGGCTAGAATGAGAATCAGCACCTTCAAGTCCAAGTCCATGGTCCTCAGCCGGAAAAAGGTGGATTGTCCTCTCCGAGTTGGGGACAAGCTCCTGCCCCAAGTGGAGGAGTTTAAGTATCTCAGGGTCTTATTCACAAGTGAGGGGAGGATGGAGCGAAAGATTGACAGACGGATTGGACCAGCATCTGCAGTGATGTGGACGTTGTACCAGTCTATTGTGGTGAAGAGGAAGCTAAGCTCTAAGTCAAAGCTGTTGATTTACCGGTCAGTCTACATTCCTACCCTCACCTATGGTCATGAGCTTTGGGTAATGACCGAAAGAATGAGATTGCGGATACAAGCAGCTGAAATGAACTTTCTCCGTAGGATTGTGGACTCACCCTTAGAGACAGGGTGTGGAGCTCAGTCATCCAGGAGCAGCTCAGAGTAGGACTGCTGCTTCTCCACATTGAAAGGAGCCAGTTGAGGTAGTATGGGCATCTGATTAGGATGCCTCCTGGATGCCTCCCACTTGAGGTGTTTTGGGCACGTCCCACTAGGAGGAGACCCCGGGGCAGACCCAGAACTCACTGGAGAGACTACAGCTGGTCTGGGAACGCCTTGGTGTCCTTTCTGAAGAGCCGGAGCAGGTGGCTGGGGAGAGGGAAATCTGGGCTTCTCTGCTTGAACTGCTGCCTCCACAACCCAGACCTCAGGAAAAGCGGTAGAAGATGGATGGATGGAGTTATGTAAATGTTGTGTTCCTAAATGAAAAATTGTGGTTACACTGGTGAGTTGAAAATCGAGAACATTTTACATTGTTTTCAATGGAAAACCCACTAAATATAACAGGGGAGACAAAGTTCGTAATTTTTTACAAAAAATTTGGAACCCGAGGGAAAATCAATGCACATATTATCACTGGCAGCAGGATTACTGTCCATGATAAAAAAAAAATTGGTGCAAATCGGAAATTTGTGTATTTGAGATACAGCTGTCACGTATTTTATGGAGAAGCATCAAAAGTAGTCCGTCGCCATGGAAATAGTTATGTAATAGATACATGTTCAAGACCTATATAGGACTATAGAGGGCCGTCCACATAACTTATGTTCCAATTTTCATGAAATCATGACTTTTGTAACCCTTGAATGAAAAAAATGGATTGAATGGTGATGAATGCATTACCATGGCAATGGCAGTGATAACAGGAGAAATGTGACTTCCATTGAGGGTCATCCAGTGTACTGTGATAAACCTCTGAAAATTTCATGTCATTGTGGCTACTGGTCTTTGAGTGAAAATTCAGTTTTGTACAGTACCTCATGTCACCACTAGGGGCTACTGTTAATATTTCTTGAATATTAATATATAGACGTGTTAAGAGTGGGAATAGAATCCATTATGCAAAATTTGGTCCAAATCCGACAAGGTTTGTCTTACCTGTAACTGTCACGTTTTGTATGGCAAGCACGCTGTAAATGTGTGCCGGTTGTCACGGAAACAGTTCTTTACTACATACATGTTCTGCTAATGAGTCCTAGAAGAAAGCCACCCTTTAAATCCTGTTCCATCAACGATATTATACTCAGTGTGACATTGGTTTTTATGAGAATCTTAATTTACATTGATTTTAATGGAAAAACCGTAGTCGCTGTAATGGGAAAAAAAAATAGCATTTTTTTTAAGAAAAATTCAGAACCTCAAGATAAAAAGTAACTTTGTAGTTCTGTCAAGGGTCCAATCAATATCCATCATAAAAAAAAAAAAAATTGGGCAAATTGAAAATTCCTTGTCTGAGATACTGCTGTAACATGGAAAATCTACATATTATTCCATCTAGCTACATTGCTCCGCACTGTGTGTGTTTATATACTTGCATATTTATTCCACCTAGCTGCAATGCTCCGTACTGTGGGTGTTTATATATTTACATATTTATTCCATCTAGCTACAATGCTCTGCACTGTGTGTTCATATATTCATATATTTATTCCATCCAGCTACAATGCTCTGCACTGTGTGTCTGTGTGTGTGTGTATATATATATATATATTTTATAGTAATACGTACATATGTATATTAGCTGCTCTTGCTTGCTTGTTTTTTTCTTGCCTTCTGATTGTTGCTCTGAGTGTTGCTATCCCTGTGCTGTTGCAATCCTGGAATTTCCCCGTTGTGGGACTAATAAAGGCTTATCTTATCTTATCTTAAAATGGTGAAGCATCAAAACTAGGCTGTCGCCATGGAAACAGTAAAATAGTAGGTACATCTTCAAGACACATATCGGACTACAGAGGGCAGTCACCTTGACATACAGATGTGGACAAAATTGTTGGTACCCTTCCTGTTAATGAAAGAAAAACCCACAATAGTCACAGAAATAACTTGAATCTGACAAAAGTGGTAATAAATAAAAAATTCTATGAAAATTAACCATTGAAAATCAGACAATGCTTTTGAATTGTGGTTCAACAGAATTATTTTAAAAAACAAACTCATGAAACAGGACTGGACACAAATGATGATACCCGTAACTTAATATTTTGTTGCACAACTTTTTGAGGCAATCACTGCAATCAAACGATTTCTGTAACTGTCAATGAGACTTCTGCACCTTTCAGCAGGTATTTTGGCCCACTCCACACAGCCACATCCAGGGAGGTTGGCTACAGTCCCATGGATCTTAAATTTCTGAATAATACGTGCAACTGTAGTCACAGGAACATCAAGCTGTTTGGAGATGGTCTTATAGCCTTTACCTTTAACATGCTTGTCTATAATTTTCTTTCTAATCTCCCGAGACAACTCTCTCCTTTGCTTCCTCTGGTCCATGTTTAGTGTGGTACACACCATGTCACCAAACAGCACAGTGACTACTTGTCACCCTTTAAAAAGACCGACTGACTGATTACAAGTTTGTAGACACCTGTGATGTTAATTAGAGGACACATCTTGGTTGAACACGTCCCTATGGTCACATTATTTTCAATCTTTTCTAGGGGTACCATCATCATCATCATCATCATTTTTGTCCAGGCCTGTTTCATGAGTTTGTTTTTTAAAATAATTCTGTTGAACCACAATTCAAAAGCATTGTCTGATTTTCATTGGTTAATTTTCATAGAATTTTTATTTATTACCACTTTTGTCAGATTCAAGTTATTTCTGTGACCATTGTGGGTTTTTCTTTCATTAACAGAGGGGTACCAACAATTTTGTCCACGTCTGTATGTTCCAGTTTTCATAACTCTACGATTTTCGTAACTCTCCAAACAAAATCACGGAGTTGATGGCGAGGAGGGTGTTGCCATGGCAACAGCAGTAACGGATAGTAAACGTGAGTAACATTTATTATCATCCATACACTGTGATGAACCTCAGAAAATTTAATGTCATTATGGTAACTGGTTGATGAATTATAAATAAAACAATTTATGCAGCTTCATGCAGCTGTCTCAGCGCATGTGCTGGGTTACCATCGCAACACGCACACACAGCAGTTGGCGTGAGAAAGTTCTGAATAAATCCAGATTCATCCGGTCAGAATGCAGGCAAAACCTTGAAGCCCACCCCTCGAACAACCGTGAATAGAACAGAAACCGTAAAACTGACAGATATAATTTTGGCACCGTGAGAATCCTGAGACTCTGAGCTACACAGTGATGCAAATTTTATGTTCCGAAACGCAAAACTGTGTTCACACTCCGAGTTAAAAACTGACAAAAATTTGGGATCAATATTTTTCTGCCCCATTATAAGGTATGGCAGGATTTATCATTTTTTCTCCTCTTCAGGGCTCCTGGAGCAAAAACTACAATACTTGTGGCTTAGATGAAAAGTTTGTGAGTGTCAGGACATCTGTGGCTACATTTTTGGAAAAAATTAAGTCAGTAGAGCAAAAATTGTGGCCACAATCGCGATTTATCCAGAAATATTTTCAAATGGTTCTACACTCTAGCGATGATGTCACGCACTCTAAGCTGCCAGGATCCCCTCCCATTGACTTCAATGTTAAACGGTGATTTTTGCTGTAAAACCTACCTGACTTCAGAAGAGAATATTTCAAAAACCGTAAAAGTTATCAAAAAGCTGGATGGAAGTTAAGTAGCTGACACTTGTGGAAACAAAATAAAGGCAGAATTGGTTCTGTACCTGCAAAATTGCAGAAGCTATTAAGCACAGAAGCAGAAGTTGAAAAAGTTGAATTTTTGGAAGTTTGCCATAGGAATGAATGGGATTTAAAAAGTTGAAAAATCATAATTTTTACGAAAAGTATAAAACTTCAGAAGAAGAAAAATGCAAGCATACTTCCCCTGAAAAAGCCGAACACTTTGATACCAGAATCAAGTCTGTAGAACAAAAACTGTAGGACTAGTTAGATGACAAAAAATGGCGGAAAAAGTTAATAAAGTGAGTGGATAACAATGTGTGGATACTGAAGCATTCACACAATAATGCAGTCACAAGGTTACATGGAGAAATACATGGATTTACTGGATATATACATGTAGATACTGTATTCTACATGTGTTCTCTGCATCAACAATGTACTATACATTTATTCATTTAGTATTGCACTGGGGATTTTGACAATAAACCTTTGTACTTTTTGCAGATCTGTCTCCACTTTTGTTTTTTGTGTGAAAGTTACCACCAAGTGACATAAATTAAATACTAAAAGATTGGAAAAGCTATCTAAGAACAATCCAGTGGTTTGAGAAATCAATTTTGGTTTGGTGCAAGTCTGTCATCAGAATTATGAACCATAAAGCAGTTTGTGTTAAAATGTTAAATCCCATTAAACCCTAACCCAGGGGTGTCCAATCATGTACCATGGAGGGCCATGACCCTGCAGGTTCTCTCTTCTACCCAGGTTCTTCAGCAGGTGTTTTCACTGATCAGCAATCAGAGGAAGAAATTCAGTGGAATCTGCTGTTGAAGACTCTGGTTGGAGGTAAAGCCTGCAGGTCTTGGCCCTCCATGGCACATGATTGGACACCTCTGCCCTAACCCATTATTAGGAAATACAGATGCTAATATGCCCCAGAATTCCTCCATATACTGGTACTGTCACTAAAGTGTGCAGTGTCTTCTGCACTGGCACATCCAATAATAATACAGTCTTCAGTAAATAAAATAGTTGTTTTTGGTTACTTTTTCTTCAAAATGAACCATTATTTTCAATGTCACTAATAAATGGTTTGTACTGCTGACTCTTTTCCCACCAGTGTCTTAACAGACAAAAATAGAAAATCATGATGCAACCACATAAGTCACTAAATTGTTTATTACACTCAACAGCAAAATCCAGATTATTTAGAACGTGCAAAATTCAAACTCTTGTAGCATCAATCCCTTTGGCTTCAATCTATAAAATCACTCTTCACCTTAAAGAAATTGTTTCACCCAAAAGTCTGGTCAAAAATTGTTTACGTCACCTAAGAACCACAGTTTGAAAACACATTCCATGGTAAAAGGGACGATAAGGATCCTATTTTGTGCCAGGAACAGATTAGTCTGCAATCATAAATCCCGGAACTTCCTCCCCAACCAGGCAGTTTTATGCTTCAAGAACTGTTTGAATCCTTCCAGATACATTGAAACGCATTCCATCGGTCTCTAGGAATTATCCACAGCTCAACATTGCCCCCTTCTGTTCAACTCAGGAACATGTTGAATCTAGTCAACATTGGAATTTTGTTTTACCTGCCTGAAATAATCCTCTCTCCTCAAGACTTTGATATTTTTCCAGGGAATACTGCTCAGAACACTGTTGAAGATGACCGCCTCTATGTTGGACAATGATGGGTTTGAAATGTTTCATTAATCATTGATTTTAAATATATTGCATGTCTGAAGATGTTTAAATGAGTTATAAAAGTGCATGCTCACTGAAAGTTAGTCATGAATCACTGAAGTTAGCTTAGATTTTATATAGTATAAGTATATAATGTGAATTTCACAGTTAATATGTGTGTTTGCCTTCTAAAAACCTATGCCAGTCATCTGACTGGTACCAGCCAATCACTAGGCCGTCTCTGTTGGACGATGCCCCCTTTCATTCTATTGGTCGATTACAGACAAAGGACCGCTTTCTTATTGGACCATAGCCCATTCAAATCTCCCATGATAGCCGATAATTGGGTCTTCCTGCTGCCAGTCATATGTTATGACCCAAGAATCGCGCTCAGTTAAATAGGGAAAATCGCCCTAGTAGTTCAATTTTTTTTTTTGTGAGTTTTTATGTTCTCTAAGGTTTCTTTAAGTTGTCTTTCATTGTCTTGAAGTTAAGTGTTTTTCTGTTTTTTTTTGTTTTGTTTTGTTTTTTTCTGGTGTCTGAGGAGAGATCGCCTTTTCTTGTTGAGCTCAACCTTTCTTACTTGGTGTGAAACTCCAAAACGCTGTTTTTTTCCCCTCTCCTTAGACGCTGTGTATATTCTGCTAAACTTTTTCTATTGAGTTTCCTTAACTCACCATTAAAGTGGACTGATAGTGATTTTTGAACTTTTTCCTTGAGACTGCCTCACCCACGTACCACAATATCAGAAGAACTAGGATTTTGTGGGTGGAACTGTTTTACATACATTTTTCCTTCAGCCTGTGGTTCTTGTCGGCTGGTGGACATCCGAAAGTTGCGGGCCAGCAAAGGATCTGTTGCCTAAGAGTAGACGTCACACCTGCCCCGGGGCCAGTCATTCACTCTACTGCCAGCTCCACTGTCGCCCTTCTGCTTAGTCTGTAAAAGGTAGAACTGCTACCATGATTGGGGAGGACTGTGGGCAGTCTTTTCCCCTTTTTTGCCATCTGCCATCTGCTGGTGTTCAAGATCATCGCTGGACTCTGAAGACACAGCTGTTCATAAGCCAGACTACAACTTTCTGTTTGCTGGGCTAAATGTGATGTCTAATTCTAATTGAATATGGCCAATTTTTCATGTTTAAAGTTAGTCAATAAGCTACGATAGGAGTGATAAAGCTGAAGGAAAAATAATATTCTTTTTTCAATAACCTCCGTTCTTTTTGTAGAGCAACATCCAATTTTATGCATATTTTTGGTTACAGTTACTTCACGGTCTCCCACTGCATTACAGTTACAAATTCAAAATCTGGTTTCTTTTGTTTCCACAAAGGTGTAACTATAGACATTATGCTCAGGAATCCGTTACCAGTTAATATGATATTTGATACTTGTTGATCATTTCACCAGCTTACAAATCAATTGAATGTAATGTCACTTAACTTGAGTTTGATTATTAAAACTGTTGACAGTATATAGAAGTTTCTGCTAGATTTCTTTGGTGTGTGTGCTTTCCTGGGTCACGGCAGAAGAATTCACGAATATTGAGACTGGTTAATGAAAGGTTCAAGGATTAGTTATTAATAAATTGTCCAAGTTTGGACTGGTGTCCCTATGAGTGTTTCCCTCTTGTTTGTGAGTGTTTATGGTCACAAAGTAAACCTTCGTTTCCACACACACACCTCTAAGTATAAATTAAATAATCCTTGTACCTTATCATACTTATAATTAATTGTTCCTACACTCTAAACTGTAAAAAAAAAAAAAAAAACTTAGAATGGGTCACACACGCCTGCCACGTTGCCTCACTGAGAAGCAAATGGATGTGCCATTCACACTGGTCCCGGTTCAGCAGATCTTCAGCCTGCATCTCTGTAAATAGTGACACAAGGTCCGGTTTGGGTGGATCATTTTCCTCTTGCCTAGACAAAAGACAGAAATGGGTGGTGGTTAATCAAAGTAAGTTTAAAACACATTTGGGAAATACACTTGTTGTTAAAAGCCAGTAGTGGAATGTGACAAAAAAGTGCTTCGTTGTTGTATTTAACCACAATTTTCATGTACAGTAGCTGCACTTCAGTAAAGTAGATTTAACAAGAGCTGGGTTACGTTTAAAATCTTTTTTTTTTTTTTACTGTGGCCTCAGCAATCAGAATGAGTTAATACCTTCAGTTGAATGGAATCTAGTACTTTAACTGAGGGTGTGCATCCCCGAGTATGGAGTCGCTCAGTCAAAATATGTAATTTTTATCAATAAAAGTTTAGCCACCGCTCTGTCACCACTGTCTCTTCTTGCCCTGGCTTCAAGTGTGGGAGGTGTTTTGTACTTGTATTGCTAAATATAAAAAGGATGCACTACAATGGATCTCAAGTATTTGTAATGTGTCCTGTTATAGTACTGCATGAGTTTATTGACGTTACACTATAAACTGCACATATAAACTAAATTATAATGGTGACTGAACAACTCCCATTCCCCAAAGTGCAAGATACACTATTATGAATGTAACTCAAGTCACACAAATGATCTGACAAAAAAATTAACAAGTGGTTCTTAAACAGTGGTTAATATTGGATGTCCCATTCATTTTCAATTATTCTGTAATTAATATTCACACAATCAAATAAATCTCAGTTCAATCCCTTTCATATTAAGTGGAAATTGTACTACTTTAGTTTTGGCACTTTAACTATACTTTAACTTAAAAAGCAAAGGAATTGAGTACTTTCTCCACCACTGCTAAAAAACACAGGATGTGCAACTTACCAGTCATAACACATTGCTGTGTCGTGCTACGTTGCCGTGTCAAAGCAGATGCTGGTCAGACTCTAGAACGAAAATACACACAACTTGAGTACATGCACAGCACAAAAGTGCAACATGTAAAAAACCCAACTTTTTAACCAGGATTAACACTAGCTTATTTCGTCAGATGTTGTAGACAAGCACAAAATACAAGCAGAGCATGGAGTCAGCATTGATGGCTAACTAGCTAGCTCATTGTCTGCATACACCGCTGGGATAAATAAGATAAAACATGTATAACATCACATCATATCACAACACTCACCATCCTCTATATCCTCTATATCACGGTTTTTCAACTGCTGTGGTCGCATCCTCCCGTTATTTACTGGTCGGTGGCTGTAAATTCATTTCGGGTCACTCCGTCTAGTTCCCTCTGGATTCTCTCATCAGCCAAAAGGCACAGAAAAGTCTGTTGGACCACGGTGTTGATTTCTGTGAAGCCATTTCTATTGTTGTTGTTTACACTGATGCTTGCTTGCTTGCTTGAAAATGAATCTTTGCAAATGGCAGCAGGAGATTCTGTAGAAGACGGCGCTCTCTTGATGTTACGCCCTGACCAATCAGTGGCCTGCAGTCTGTTGACATTACATTTTCAGCTCAGCTCAGCACAGTTGGAACCCGACTGGCACGGGCGCGGTTTTCATACCTGATTTTAGTACTAGGTCCTAATGGAAAAGCCTACAAAGCACGCTGAGTCGAGGTGACTGGGGCTAAGTAGGTACTAGTGGAAAAGAGGCTTAATAGTTAGGATTAGGGAAAGTGACAGGTTTAGTCACTTCTCCCACTGAAGCCTCACAGGTACATGTTCTACATTTCTCAAAGTTGCAAAAGTGTGTTAGTTGGTGCGACTGGGCTGATTAGTCCTTACCTTTTTTTCTTGCCCTTGTCCTTGAGTATGTTTTGCAGTGTTGCTGCTACGAAAACTACAACAAGAAAACCAGCTACTGCAGCCAGCCCAGTAAAGATGCTTTTCAGGACATCCACATTTTCACCTGAAGAAGAAGAAAAAGAAAAAAAAGACACATTTACAGCCCAAAGATGATTCATAACAAAAATTAGTGCAGCATTTCTACAAAACACTCAAACTGCCAGAATATCAATTTTTGATTGACTGATTTGATGATTTTGTTGAGAAGCAGAAAACATCTTTACTAGCATGATCTTTACTATAACAGCAACTTCTTGAGATAACATTAACTGACACAAAACTGCGTAAGCACAGGCTAAGTGCTGGAAGAAATAGGGCAAGTACAGTGGAAAAAAACATGGCAAAGTTTTCATTGTAATGTAATGTAATGTACTTTTTTTTATATAGCCCTTTAAAACAACCCGTAGGTGACCAAAGTGCTTTACAGAAAATTAAACAGCATTAGAAACACACACAACATTAAAACAAATTATATAAACAAAGAAATGAGCATAAATACCTACAAATAAAAACAAATGTCAAAACAGATGTCGCCACTACTGGGTATTAAAAGCCATCTTAAACAAATATGTTTTAAGTTCTGATTTAAAAAGGGCCAGGTCAGAGATAGCACACAGGTCAGGGTGGAGATTATTCCAGAGCCTGGGGGTGAAAATAAAAAAGGCTCGGTCACCCCAGTGTTTATACCTCGACCTGGGCACATTCAGCAAAAGCTGACTGGATGACCTCAAAGCCCTGCCTTGGGCATGGACAGTTAAGATCTCAGACAAATAAACTGGAGCAAGGCCATTAAGAGCTTTAAAAATAAAAAGTAAAAGTTTAAAATTAATTCTAAAATGGACTGGAAGCCAGTGAAGCGAAAAAAGAATCGGTGTAATATGCACTCGCCTAGTTGTGTTGGTTAAAAGATGGGCTGCTGCATTTTGCACAAGTTGAAGGCAGCCGAGAGAAGACTGAGAGATGCCAACATAAAGCACATTGCAGTTATCAAGTGGAGAAGGGATTAAAGCATGGATGGCTATCTCAAGGTCATGACGGCTCAGGGAAGGTTTGGCTTTGGATAACAGACATAACAGATAGAAGCTCATCTTGACTACATTGTCAATCTGTTTATCAAATTTTAAATGGCTGTCAAAAATCAGCCCCAAATTTCTGACAGCTGAACTGAACCTTAAAGACAGGGTACCAAAGCCAGCCGTTGCAGTTTCTCCAAACATAATATATTCTGTTTTTTCTTCATTTAAGTGGAGAAAATTTTGGCTTAACCACAACTTAATGTCAGTGATGCAGTCCAATAAAACACTTTGTGAGTTTGTTTGTTCTGGGTTCAAAGGTAAATAAAGCTGCAAATCGTCTGCATAACAGTGGAAAGACATGTTGTGCCTGGTTATTATTGACCCAAGTGGCAGCATATATAATGAAAACAAAATAGGGCCAAGGATAGAGCCCTGTGGGACCCCACAGGAGAGAGAGGCACTGGATGAGGACATGTCACCAATCATTACAGAAAAAAGTTCTGTTAGATAGCTCGGATTCAAACCACTTAAGTGCAGTGCCATGGATGCCAACATGGTGATTCAGGCATGACAAAAGGATAGTATGGTCCACCATGTCAAAGGCTGCTGTAAGATCTAGCAGCACTAAAACAATGGGGCACTTGTCATCAATAGACATCATAATATCATTGTGCACCTTTAGCAGGGCAGACTCAGTGCTGTGACGGGATCTAAACCAAGACTGAAACTTCCCTAAAAATAGAATTGTTTTCTAAAAAAGATTGCAACTGTATAATAACAACTTTTTCTAAAACCTTAGATAAAAAGGGCACATGAGAAATGGGTTTAAAATTTGATAAAACTGAAGGGTCAAGGTGAGGTTTTTGTTAAGAAGGGGCCTAACCACAGCATGCTTAAAAGAAGGTGGGACAAATCCTGAACTAAGACAGGAATTAATAAAAACCAAAACACTAGGCCCTACAGTATTAAAAACCCTTTTCAGTATTCCAACGGGAACAACATCCAGTGAGCAATTTGTAGGCTTTAGAGGCTTCACTGTATCAGTAAGTGATGATAAAGAAACCAACTCAAACTGTTCAAACACAGCAGAGTAACCCGGGACAACAGACAAGCTCCCATTAAAACTGTTATTAATAACTCAAATGACAGAGTCCACTTTATCAACAAAAAAAGTGAAGAAAAGTCTCACATGTTGTAAATGAAACATCTGTTACAGTCAGAGTGTGTGGGCTTATAAAAGAGTTAATTGTGTTAAATAGCACTCTAGGACAGTGAAATAATATCAGAGAGATACTGAAATTTTGCCTTTTGCACAATCCTCTGGTAATCAGCAAGACAGTCCCTAAAAATTTCCAGAGACACATGTAATTTGTTCTTTTTCCATCGCCATTCAGCCTGCCTGACCCATTGCCAAATGGCATGGGTAGTGTCGTTTAGCCAGGGATCTGTTTTCGGTTTAGCCGATTTAAGCCGAAATGGGGCAATAGAGTCCAAAATCCCAGAGCAGGTGGTATGAAAACGGGAAAGAATATTATCCGGATGGGAAGGGGAAACGGGTCCATTCAAGTCAAAAAAACTGTGAATCCCTAAGCACAGCAGTAAACTCCTCTGGCGTTGAAGAAGTGATGATGCAGCGCCAGCATGATGGAGCCACAGGCTTGCTGGGTGATGAAGGGATTGACAATTCAAAAGTAATTGGGAAAATATCTGAGATGACAGACTCAGAAATTTCTTTGAGAGAGATTGAGAGCCCAAAAGAGATAATAAGGTCCAGAGTGTGACCAAGACGGTGTGTTGGTTTGTCCGCTGAAATATTTAAATTAAATGTCGCCAACAGTCTTTTAAAATCAGATGCCAGCTGATCAGATGGACAGCAGACATGAATATTAAAGTTCCCGCAAATCAATAGTTTATCATATTTTGGCATAACATCTGCCAAGAATTCAGAGAAGTCATTAATGAAGTCTTTATTATATTGAGGAGGACGATAGACAACAGCAAATAACACAGGACTTCTGAGATCCACCACAAATAGTTGCAGCTTAAAACAGGAATAAGTATTTGTAGAGAGAAGGCGACATTTAAAACTATCATTAAAAACAGAAGCCAAACCCCCACCCCGACCAGATGCTCGCGTGCAGCTGAAGAAAGAACAGCTGGGAGGGAGGAGCTCAGAGAAGGCGGCGGTCTCACCTGGTTTAACCCATGTTTCTGTCATCAGAAGAAAATCCAAGGAATGTGAAGTAAAAAAGTCATTCAGAATAAAAGTCTTATTTGTGATGGATCTGGTGTTAATCAGAGCCATGCGAATCAAACATTGATCAGCCTGCTGGGAAGCACGACTGATCGGCTGAAGATGCTCCGGTGCGCAGCCCCTTCTGCGAATCCGCACGGGCCGGCAGCAGGGAAGTGGGAATCCAGCCTCTGGGACAGTCGGCAACAGCCATCGGTAGCGATAATCCATGGATCGTCATACGTCAAAGCTGATACACTTCCTGGGGAGCTCAGTCAGCAGTTGACGAGGGTTGTAAGTTGAGGAAGAAGCCAGGTAAGCCCTCAGTCTGCATGATACTCCGCCTCTCCAACCTCGTCTTTTGTGGTGGCTGTTTCGAAACAGCCCACTGGGTGCGCGTCTCAGACAGAATGGTATAGACGCCAACAGAGGCAGAGGAGGCTGACCATTAAATTCATAGGTCAAGAATTTGTCCACAGAATTGCAAATATTTAGAAGAGTCAGGCGATCATAAACCAGTAACGATGACACGTTCTGAGCTAGAAGCAATAAAAAGACAACTATACACATAATATGGCGCCATCTTGCCAGTGTACTTCATCAGTACACAGTACACTATGGCCAAAACATGGTAAAAACGGGTTATTGTTTTTTAGGGGGCAGCTATGGCGCAGGTGTAGTGTAGTCGACTACTAATCAGCCGGTCAGTGGTTCGAGTCTCACTCTGTCTGCAGTCTGCCTGTGGAAGTGTCCTTGAGCAAGACACTTACCTCCAGTTGCTCCTGGTGGGTAAGGCCAGCCCCTTCCATGGCAGCTTTGCCACCATCACAGTGTGTGAATGGGTGGATAGCAGGATCTGTAAAGTGCTTTGGTCATCCAGAGATGAGTAAAAAAGCGCTATACAGTATAAGTTTACCCATTCATACAAAGCAATTTTATTGGATAAAAGTATAACAACAACAAAGGCGAAAAAAATCCAACAAGGTCAAATTAAACAATAACTCCTCTGATTATACAGTTCAACATAAGTTATCCGAAATGGGTGATGGCTGAAGCCGCAGCTTATATTGCCCACCCATATTCCATTCAAGAATTCAAGAGAAAAACAAAACAAGAGCGATTACAATTCGGAACAAAGCTAAGACAAAATGTGACAAAAAAAAAAAACTAAGCAACAACACAACACAGACTGGATATGACAATCCTTGTGATTTTACATGTCATCTTGGATATATGTTTGGAGTATTTCTTCCTTTAGTTTTTGTTTAAATTGTCCAAGCGTTGTACATGATTTTAATTCAGGTCCAAAATCGTTCCATAATCTGACTCCTTGCACTGAAACACAGTGTTTCTTGGTGGTAGTTCTCACTGAAGGTTTTTGAAATATACATGTTCCTCTGAAATGATATTGTTTCTCCCTTATTTGGAACAGCTTTTGGATATTTGCGGGCAGTGATAGATTCTTCACTTTAAACATTATTACTGCAGTTTTAAAGTCAACCAGATCTTTCAACTTGAGAGCTTTTAATTTAAGAAAAAGTGGGTTTGTTGGTTCCCTGTAAGCAGCTTTGTTTATTATTCTAATAGCTCTCTTCTGAAGCATAAAGACTGGATATATGTTTGTTTTATATGTATTTCCCCATACTTCAGTACAATATGTCATGTATGGGAGTATTAATGAATGATACCAAGTATATAATGTGGGTTGATTCAGCAAATATTTCGCTCTGTGTAGTATTGCGATTGATTTAGATATTTTACCTTTAATATAATTAATATGTGACTTCCAACACAGTTTATTATCAATTATTACTCCAAGAAATTTAGTTTCAGATACTCTTTCAATCTCTACACCATTTACACTGAGTTTAGATACTAAGTTGTTGTGATGGTTGTTAAAAACTATAAATTTTGTCATACTTAAATTGAGCGTTAATGTTTTTGAATCAAACCACAGTTTAAGCTTTCTTAATTCCTTTCCGAGTGTATCCAAAAGTTGTTCCAAATTGCTTCCACTGCATAATAGATTAGTGTCATCGGCAAACAATATTAAATCCATTTTTTCAGACTTTACATACCGTATATCATTTATATACATATTGAATAACAATGGCCCCAAAACTGAACCCTGTGGGACTCCACAAGTAACCTTCAGTAACTGTGAGTTTTTGTTACCAACACATACATACTGATATCTATTCTTTAAGTAACTACTTAACCAGGACAGTGCTACCCCCCAATACCACAATTTTGTAGTTTCTTTAATAATAAATTATGATCCACTGTATCAAATGCTTTTTTAAGATCCAGGAATACCCCAACTGAATACTCTTTATTTTCCATGGCAGTTGATATTTTTTCTATAAATTCCATTAGAGCAAATGCAGTTGTCCTCTTGTGTCTGAACCCATATTGCTGCTCACACAATAAATTATTCTTCATTATGAAGTTGTCAATTCTCTCACAGAATATTTTTTCAAGTATCTTGGAAAATTGCGGCAATAGTGAAATTGGTCTATAGTTTGAAAGTTCCCCTCTGTCACCCGTCTTGTATATCGGAATTACTTTAGCTATTTTCATTGCATTAGGAAATATACCTGTTTGGAGAGACAGGTTACAAATATACGTCAGTGGTTTCACTAAGCATTCGATAATAGTTTTGACTAAGAGCATGTCAATACCATCACAGTCCGTAGATGTCTTACTTTTAAACGATTTAACAATTTCAATAACCTCTCTCTCGTCTGTGTTCTTTATAAAAATGGAGTCTTTTATAGTAGTGTTTTTGCTTATTGTATCACCCGTAGGTGCCGTAATGGGTATTTCTCGAGCCAAATTAGGACCAATGTTAACAAAAAAGTTATTAAATTCATCTGCAGGTGAAACAGCATTCACACTCTGAGTCCTTGTATTATTTTTTGAAAAATTGGTTGGGTAGCTTGTATTTCTGTTTTTATTTCCAAGAATATTGTTAAGTATTGTCCATGTATTTTTAATATTGTCTCTGTTTTTTTCTCCAGTTCTTTACTGTAATAATCTCTCTTACTACATCTCATTATACACTACCGTTCAAAAGTTTGGGGTCACCCAGACAATTATTTTGTGTTTTCCATGAAAAGTCACACTTATTTACCACCATGAGTTGTAAAATGAATAGAAAATATAGTCAAGACGCTGACAAGGTTAGAAATAATGATTTGTATTTGAAATAATAATTTTTTTCCTTCAAACTTTGCTTTCATCAAAGAATCCTCCATTTGCAGCAATTACAGCATTGCAGACCTAACATGATTGCACAAGGGTTTTCTAATCATCCATTAGCCTTCTGACACAATGAGCAAACACACTGTACCATTAGAACACTGGAGTGATAGTTGCTGGAAATGGGCCTCTATACACCTATGTAGATATTGCACCAAAAACCAGACATTTGCAGCTACAATAGTCATTTGCCACATTAGCAATGTATAGAGTGTATTTCTGATTAGTTTAAAGTTATCTTCATTGAAAAAAAGTGTTTTTCTTTCAAAAATAAGGAAATTTCTAAGTGACCCCAAACTTTTGAACGGTAGTGTATACGTTAACTTATGTTTGTATGTTTTATATCGCTGCTCTGCTTCTTTTGTCCTTTTCTTTAGAAGAGCTTTATATAATAAATTTTTCTTTTTACACGCCTTTTGTAATCCTTTGGTCTTTGTAGAATACAGCATGTGCCCCAGCACTTAACCCACGCTTCCCCAGTGTTTTACCCTGTGTTATTCTTCCATAGCTTACTCAGTTTTTCTCCATTTTTATTTTCCCAGGTAATTGTATCAGATAGAAGTCAAGGCATAACACAGCCGGTGCACAGGTACTTACCCCTTATCCTGCTTTTCCCTGTTTTTTTTCCTCTGTTTTTATTCTCTTTTTACACCCCCCCCCTCCATTTTTTTCCAATTTTTTGAAGGTTTTATTCATTTCCCCCCAATTTATTCTACACTTTCTGAAAATCAAGTCAAGGCATTACACAACATGTGCCCTCAGCACTTTGTCACGATGCTGAGCACGGGTGGAGAGCCGTGCTGATGCTTTAAGTTCTTTATGATTATTTTTCTGTATTTTCCTCACCTCAGTTTTGTTATTGACTTCATGTTTGGTTTTTTATGTATTATGTTACTTGAGTTGCCATTTGTTTGTGTTTATGAAAGTTTCTGTTCCTAGTTTAGTATTATTTTGACTTTTATATTATGCATCCATGATAATCTAGGTTTTTATTATAAATGTCATCTGCCTTTGTGGACATGAGTCTACCCCCATCTTCACCCTCACTTCTCTTCTTGTTATTGGTGTTCATGTATATTATATTATCAATATCTCTTGGGTTTGTATTTTCCCTTATTCTCGCCTTGGTGGTTATTTTGTGTCTTCTGGTTTGCTTCTCATTTTGTATTTATAGTTAGTTACCTTTTGTCATACTCTCCTGTGCTTTTATTTTAACAGTGTCCTGTGTTACTTCCTTGTTTAGCTCAAGTTCACAGGCTGTCACAGCTGTCAGTAGTTGGTTTAATCATCCTCGCTCCTGTGACCCACACCTGTAATCATCTGTGTTTAATTTATTTTGTCCTATTTAAGGACTGCTGTGTGGGATATGGATTTATTGTGAAATGCAGTGTGATGCACCGCCTTCTGGGTCATCACACCACCCTATTTTAAGGAGCGTCCACCATTCGGGCTGGCGCTTGCCAGGACAGCCCTACACAGCGTGGCACCTGCTATGTGTACATAGTTTTATAATAAAGCAGTGTTCAGTGCAACCAACTTGTCTGTCTCCCTTTGTGCCAGGTTTGTGGACATAGCATTTGGCAACTGAGGATTAAACAATGGTGGCGTGCATGGCACCTCTATGGCCATTTCTTGAGCACTCAGGAAAACCAGCAATAATGTGACCAAGGTGGCTCGACATGTTCGAGACTCACATTGCAGCGTTGGGCCTGGGTAAACTCCACGCAGTAAGGAAACAAGCACTTCTTGTTCACAAACTTGGCGTGGAAGGTTGGCGAATTCTCCACACGTTAGAACCAATGGAGTCATATCAGCACGCTGTCGAGCTTCTTGCTAGCTACTTTGCCGAACACACGTAGCATGAAGCTGTGGGTTGAAATCCTAATGGCACCAAAAGACGCAAAGCTGCACGGTGGCGCAGTGGTTTAGCACTGTGGCAGCACAGTTTTACCCTCGGCCGGGGGATCGCGGGGATCATGAGATCGTGGGTTCGATCCCAGCCCCCGACCAACGGTGAGCTGTGTGCAGTTTGCATGTTCTCCCCGTGTTGCGCGGGTTTACTCCGGGATTTCTCCGGTTTCCTCCCGCATACCAAAAACATGTAGGTTTAGGGCGCTCGCGCACGCAGCGACCAGCAGCCGGTGGCTTGTCACCAGACTGCAAACCAAGTCTACCTACGGGTACAAATAAGTAACAAAAAAAAAAAAAAAGCTAGCTAGCACATGGGAGCTAATGTCCCAGCTAATAGCAGTGGAGAAATTAGCCATGGGTCTAAATGGACACCAAGCCCAAAAGTTACCTGGACAAATGGTCTTAGCTGGCACGGTGAACACAACAGAAGAGGGAGAATTCTGAGCTGAGAGTGACCACAGCACTGTGGGTGAGCACGGCGCGGACAGTGAAGATGACACGGAGGGAGAACGGCAACCAGAATTGGCCCCGTTTTCCCCACAGCCAGAGTCGGACCAGCGGGAGAGGGAGTGCGAGCATGCTGAGAGCCCCGAAACACAGCAGCGACAGCCGAGCACATGGCGCGGCACAGCAGAGCACCTCAGAGAACAGAGAGGAGGTACTGGACGGCTTTTGTACCCGGGACAAGCAACAGTTGAAGACGGAGACAGCGAATGAAGGGACTGCAGCGAACATGGTGACAACGGAACCGCCACAGCACAGCAGAGGTCTCAAGCCAAACGAGTACGCAGGGCCACTGGGAGCACAACGACTGGACTGGGTTCATGCCAGCAGGAGACCGGAACGGCGACTGACCTTGAAGCAGCGGGTGCCACTGAGCATCGTGGCGAAGCTGGGAGCGGCGTGTTTTCGACTGACGGATGATTCGGTTTAGGCACGCGAACAGACTATGGAGTGTCTGGGTGGCGGATTCAAGCGCCGGGAGTTTGCAGAAGTCGGCCCAGTATGCGACCCAGGCTCTGGCGTCATGAAGATCGGCTCCGGGGGACCGAAAGCTCCAGGGAGGAGGCCGCCAAGAGCATGCTTCAAAGCCCTCAGGCAGAACTGTTTTCCCCGGTAGATCCACCCTTACCACAGAAGACTGTAAAAAAGAAAAAATTTAAAGAGAACGTTTCAGGTAGGAGCATGGACGTATTTAAAAAAAAAAAAAAAGTGGCAGAATAAACCACTTTGCCGTGCAGGCCATATGGTGGTCTACCCACCAGCCCATCACACAGCAGATCCTTGCTTCACTTTTTCCCCGTCGGCAGTTCCATCTGCTACTCCCACTGTGAGGCCACTCCCCTCTGTGTCTCTCCCCGCTGACGAGAGGTGTTTTATTTTTCCACCGGCTACTCCCCTTCCAGTGGCTTCAGGGGAGGTTCCTCAACAATCTACAGAACAGCCCAAGACCACTTTAGCCACACAAAAGGACGACGCTCAACGTACAGCAGAAGATAACTTCAAGATCCGGGAAAACAGGCAAGTTTTATTTCATTCTACCTCTATTCAAGACAAACTGTCTTGCCTGATTCCCAGTAGGGAGACTCAGGGAGAACAGTCTCCTGAGCTCTCCCCACCTGCTGCTGTAATGAACTGTTCACCTACCTTCTCTGTGTCTTCTCCTTCTCCTGAGTGCCCGCCAGCTCCAGCTCCACACAGGCAGAAGCATCCCACCTCAGATCGTCGGAGGGCTTCTTTGACCACTTCAGCAGCCCTTCCCCTGGCACCAAAGCAGAAGCATCCCATACTGGTACAGCCTTCTATTCTTTTTCTCCCTGACTGTTCCGTCAGCTATCCTCCGCCCTGTACTGGCTTCCCTGCGCTTCCCTTTGGTGTGCTCTTTCGCTGGTGAGAGGTCTTCTGCCTGTTCCCCGACACCGCCCACTTCCGCATTGGCAGAGCTGGCTCCTCCACAATCCAATGAGAGAGTCAGGATTGCCGATGACATGGAGAGGGATGACTGCCAGTCACCTGCAGCTGTTAACATCAAATACCGAGATGACAGGCAAGTGTTTTTTCATTCTATTCAGTGTTATAATGATAAACCTTGTCTGTATCCTGAGAAAGGCTCAGTTTCAGCAGTCCACTGGGCTCTCTCATCCAGCTGCAGCTATTAACTCTTGTCCTATGTTCTTCCATGTTTCCTCCATCTTTTCCTGAGTGTCCTTCGGTCCTGAACAGAGCCATCGGACAGTGGAGGAGCCTGTGGCCCTGGAGGACCTAGCTCCAGAACCCGCACAGAGCCAACCCCCATCTTCCTCGCCGGATCAGCCACCGGCGTTGGAGTCTTTGCCTGGGTGTACTAAGACTGCTGTTTCCATCATGCCTGCTGCAGAGGCCACCGTAGCAGAGTAGGACCCAGAGCTGGACCTCCTAGGAGCCGGGCCTGAGACGTCATCGCCAGGATCAACGGAGTCCTGGACGGCGGTGGAGCTCGAGCTCAGACAGATAATCTCTCTTGTGTTTCTTATGTCTGTTTTGGAGAGATCTTGCCTTGCTCTTGGTGAAGAGAGTCGGATGCAGCCCTCAGCGGCATCTGAACTCACTTCGCCGGGCTCTGCCGCTGCCGGCGACCCTAACCACATCTCTTTTCCTGTTATTCCACTGCCAGACGACATCAGGGTTTCTCTTCCTCCTCTGCCGGACACCGTCATGGCCCTCCTTCCTTCTCATCCACACGTCGTCGTGGTCCCTCTTCCTCTGCAGCCATCATCATGGTCCCCCCCCCTCCAGCCCTGCTTTCCGTCCTTCTGTGTTTCTGTTGGGCAACCACCTCCTGGGTCATCTCTAGCACCCTGGTGGCTTAAAAACTTAGGCCGGCTACCTGATGGACTGAGTCTGTGGGTCGGGTGGCCCATTTTCTCCGGCAGGCTGCCGGACTCTTTTCATCTGGCCATCCAGCTGGTCTGGGACTTTGGTAGGCCACCTGACTGGGTGCACCTCACCATCCATTGGGCCTTGGACTCTGGTCAGCCTCCCGAACTCTGGTGCCCGGGGAATGTGGGTTTTTTGGGGGGGTCGTACTGAGTGCAGGTGTGGTTGATGTACGGTGTCTTTTTTGCCCTCCTTAGCCTGTTCCCCCTTCCTCCCACCTGGGGTAGTTTTGTTGTTGTATTTTCTCTCTGGGGGAGGGGGGGTTGAGTCTTTTTGGGGTCAGTATTATTTATCTGTAAAGTCTGTTTGTGGTTATGTTCTGTACTTGTGTCTTGGTTTACATTCTTGTTTCTTAGCAGAGCTCTGCTCTTATCTCACTGACACACTTACTAGCTGATTGCTGTGCTTCACGTTTCCTCAGCTGCAATCAGCCGGTAATTAGGTCACCCTGCCACTTGCACCTGCAGCTCGTTAGTGCCTCACTATTTATTTGTCTGCTGCACTCTCCTTCAGTGCAGCAGCCAACCATAATGTTTGGACTGGACTAATTTCCATGTGTTCAGTCTTCCCCTCCTCTTCTCCAGAGTTTTCTGTAACTCTGGAGACTCATCTGTGTTTAAAGTACTTAAGTTTGTCTTTTGCCCTGGAGGGGTTTTGTCTGTCCTGCCTCAGGGAGGCAGGAATTCATGACAATTCTGCCTTGTTTGTCTCCCTGCCTGCCTTTGTAAGTTTTCATTCTCTTGTTATATTTTTGTGTTTTTTTTGTTATTAAATATTAGCAACTCACAGTTCAGCATTTGGGTCTTCGTTCCGCCCCTGTCAGACCGTTTATGACATACCCTTCTTTACACTGTTTTTACTTAGCTCTTTCCTGTTTATCCCATGATTTTATTTTGTTCCCCCTTGTTCTTACTTCATAATTACTTGCTCTGAAGTAATTATGTCAGATGAAAGTCCATGTATAATACAGCCCTTATCCTTAGTGTCTCCCATTAATTAGGTAGTTTTACCCTAATTTTACAATGTTGCTACTATGTTTTAACCCACCTTCCCCCATTTTTACCACGTGTTTACCCTATTTTTTTTAACCTGTATTTACCCAGTTTTTTCCCTATTTTTATCCTGTACTTTCCCTGTACTCATGATTATTATGTCAGATAAAAGCTGACATTTCCCCCCCTTGATCTGTCAGGCAGCTAGGTGAGCAGAACAGAAATCTGCTTCCCTTATTGTGCCAAACCGATTTACTTTGCCAAAAGGTGTAGTGATCCCGAGCGCGGGTCTTCCCTGCGCTTGAGTCACTTATTATTTTCTCTTTTCTGTCTGTTATTTAGTGTTGTTTATTATAGGAATTACTTTGTGCTTTTATTTTGACAGCACCGCGGCAGCACTTCCGCTTGTCAGGCTGCTGGCAGGCTGTCACAGCTGCAGGCACTTAATTCCTCATCATCTGTCTCACCTGTTTGTGGTTTGTTGTGCGCTATTTAAGACTGCAGTGGAGATTCATTCCTCACTGCAATCTCACCCAACTTAGGCTGGAGTCCCCACGCCCAACTCCAGTCTCTTTCCAGCGTTAGGGTTTGGCCTTGCTGTATTACTTGTAAGTGACTTTTGATTCTCTGTATTTGTTCAGTTATTTTGACCCATCAAGGTCGTGTGTTATAGTATACGTGTTTTGCCCCTCATGGCACATTATTTTGTACTTTTGTACTTAAAATAACAAACTCACTGCTGGCTTCTGGCACCTCATCTTTGTCCTGTAAAGGGCAATCATAACAAAATATACAGTGGGGCAAAAAAGTATTTAGTCAGCCACCAATTGTGCAAGTTCTCCCACTTAAAAGATGGGAGAGGTCTCCAATTTTCATCATAGGTATACCTCAACTATGAGAGACAAAATGAGAAAAAAAAATCCAGAAAATCACATTGAAAGATTTTTAAAGAATTTATTTGCAAATTATGGTGGAAAATAAGTATTTGGTCACCTACAACCAAGCAAGATTTCTGGCTCTCACAGACCTGTAACTTCTTCTTTAAGAGGCTCCTCTGTCCTCCACTCGTTACCTGTATTAATGGCACCTGTTTGAACTCGTTATCAGTATAAAAGACACCTGTCCACAACCTCAAACAGTCGGACTCCAAACTCCACTATGGCCAAGACCAAAGAGCTGTCAAAGGACACCAGAAACAAAATTGTAGACCTGCACCAGGCTGGGAAGACTGAATCTGCAATAGGTAAGCAGCTTGGTGTGAAGAAATCAACTGTGGGAGCAATTATTAGAAAATGGAAGACATACAAGACCATTGATAATCTCCCTCGATCTGGGGCTCCAAGCAAGATCTCACCCCGTGGGGTCAAAATGATCACGAGAACAGTGAGCAAAAATCCCAGAACCACACGGGGGGACGTAGTGAATGACCTGCAGAAAGCTGGACCAAAGTAACAAAGGTTACCATCAGTAACACACTACGCCGCCAGGGACTCAAATCCTGCAGTGCCAGACGTGTCCCCCTGCTTAAGCCAGTACATGTCCAGGCCCGTCTGAAGTTTGCTAGAGAGCATTTGGATGATCCAGAAGAGGATTGGGAGAATGTCATATGGTCAGATGAAACCAAAATAGAACTTTTTGGTAAAAACTCAACTTGTCGTGTTTGGAGGAGAAAGAACACCATACCTACTGTGAAGCATGGGGGTGGAAACATCATACTTTGGGGCTGTTTTTCTGCAAAGGGACCAGGACGACTGATCCGTGTAAAGGAAAGAATGAATGGGGCCATGTATCGTGAGATTTTGAGTGAAAACCTCCTTCCATCAGCAAGGGCATTGAAGATGAAACGTGGCTGGGTCTTTCAGCATGACAATGATCCCAAACACACTGCCCGGGCAACGAATGAGTGGCTTCGTAAGAAGCATTTCAAGGTCCTGGAGTGGCCTAGCCAGTCTCCAGATCTCAACCTCATGGAAAATCTTTGGAGGGAGTTGAAAGTCTGTGTTGCCCAGCAACAGCCCCAAAACATCACTGCTCTAGAGGAGATCTGCATGGAGGAATGGGCCAAAATACCAGCAACAGTGTGTGAAAACCTTGTGAAGACTTACAGAAAACGTTTGACCTCTTTCATTGCCAACAAAGGGTATAACAAAGTATTGAGATGAACTTTTGTTATTGACCAAATACTTATTTTCCACCATAATTTGCAAATAAATTCTTTAAAAATCTTTCAATGTGATTTTCTGGATTTTTTTTTCTCATTTTGTCTCTCATAGTTGAGGTATACCTATGATGAAAATTGGAGACTGCTCTCATCTTTTAAGTGGGAGAACTTGCACAATTGGTGGCTCCTTCTTCTTCCGGCTTTCAGAGAGAGCAGACGCATTTCTTCTCCTCTCCCCTCTCCTCCTCCCTTCACTGATCTCAGCTTGCTGTGTCCTGTCTGTGTCTCACTCTTCTTCTCGCTGCATCCCGATCCAAATGGAAAATTATGGAATTGGTGAGCTGGGCTTTAAATGCAATTGACACCACTTTTTCAAACAGAAAATCGGGCCCGGGGGAGCCCAAGTGTCCTGCAGGCACTTCTGCTGCGGGTTATGTGAGAGACTCATGGGACAATTGGAAACTCATGTGTCTGTGTGATCTTTCGATTGAAGATGTGGAAGACATCTACCTGTTTGGCTTCATGATCACAGGATTTCTGCTGTTTGGCTTTGGAGTTTTCCTGGTGTATCGGAAATTAAAGAAGTTGGAAAGAGCTGGTCAAAATGTGGACCCGGCGAAGCTCCTTCAACAATTCGACCAGTTGGGGAGGGCACTGATAGCGGCTAATGGCGAACTGAATCGGAAGGTGGGAAACATCTCGGAGTCGCTGGGTGCTCTCCAGGGAATGATTTTAAAGCCTGGGAATGTAAATGTAAATTGGTGTACAGAATCGCATGAGAGATGAAAATTCTATGCTCTAAGTGAACTGTGCTTATCAGGCCTTGATTCATTCAGAACTCATTCCTCCAGGAGAAAAGATAAGGCAGAAGGGAGTTTTGGCTTTTCTCTAACCCAAACATTCTGATGTGCAGCAATCTGAACTCTCTATGGACAGCGTCATGTGACTAGCATGGAATTTTACCATCTGACATGCACTGAAGAGAGATGAACTCTGTGGACATGTTATCTATGTTTAGGATACCAAGGACATAACATCTAGTCGTTGCCTAGGAGAGGAATTTTGTTGTTCACCAGTAACTGATACTTCACACTGCATTCACACTGCATCCATGAATACCACATGACTGACATACACACACTGGTCTCTCTCAACTTGCCTTGTTAATGTGTGGAACTGTATCTTGTCTGCTAAGTGTGCAATTAGAGGTTTTTTTTCTATGTGATCACAATCTTGCTCACTTGAGCTCTACTTTGATAACTATGCTTTTTTCTCTCTGCCCAATGTGTCACCCCCTCCCCCTCCCCCTCTTTACCCCCACTGTATGAGGTGCCTGTGGCTGCCGCGTCATTAGGGAGCACTTAACATGAGCGAACCTTAATGACAAATAAAATTCCTTGTATGTGTAAAAACATGCTTGGCAATAAAGTTCATTCTGATTCTGACTAAATACTTTTTTACCCCACTGTGTGTATATACATATATACTATATGTATATATATAAAACCCTTTTCACTCTCTACATGCTTCCGCGCTTGGTCACATCATTCATCAACATGGTCTTCACTTTCACTGCTACACCGACGACACCCAGCTGTACATCTCCTCTAAATCCATCACCCTCGCCATTCTCTCCACCATCACCAACTGCCTCACAGACATAAAAACCTGGATGACTAACAACTTTCTCAAGCTAAACAGCAATAAAACAGAAATCATCATTTTTGGACCAGAATCTCTTTTCCCCTCTTCCTAGAACTTTTCATTCCAAATTGATGGTCACTCAGTCACCCCCTCCCCCCTGGCCAGAAACCTCGGCATTATCATGGACCCCACCCTCTCCTTCAAATCTCACATCAACCATATCACCAAAACATCATTTTTTCATCTTCGTAATATTGCACGCCTCCGTCCCACCCTCTCCCCCTCTGCTGCTGAAATACTCATCTACGCCTTCATCACCTCCAGACTTGATTACTGTAACAGCATTCTGTATGGACTTCCTTCCACCATCCTCCAAAAACTACAGTATGTCCAAAACTCAGCCGCCCCCCTACTTCCTCACTCCCGCTCCAGAGACCACATCACTCCTCTCCTCCGTCAGCTCCACTGGCTCCCCATTCAACAGCGCATCAACTTCAAGATCCTCCTCATCACCTATAAAGCTCTTCATAACCTCGCCCCCTCATACCTAACTGACCTTCTGTCTCGTCATTCCCCCATTCGTCTCCTCCGCTCTGCTGACGCTCACCTTCTTACCCCCATCACCAAGACAAAATTCCGCACCCTGGGTGATAGATCATTCGCCATTGCCGCACCAACCCTCTGGAATTCCTTGCCCCTTCACATCCAGTCTGCCAACACACTTGCTTCTTTCAAAAGTCAACTCAAAACCCATCTTTTCAAATCTACCTATGAAAACTGACTGCCTCTTCTACCTATGTGTACCTACCTTGTCTGTTTACCCGTTCTCTGTATGTTTATCCCTATGCTGCTTTGTAAAGCGTCTTTGAGTATTTAGAAAAGCGCTATATAAGACTGATGTATTATTATTATTATTATTATTATTATTATTGTGTGTGTGTGTGTGTGTACATATATACACTACCGTTCAAAAGTTTGGGGTCACTTAGAAATTTCCTTATTTTTGAAATAAAAGCACTTTTTTTCAATGAAGATAACTTTAAACTAATCAGAAATACACTCTATACATTGCTAATGTGGTAAATGACTATTCTAGCTGCAAATGTCTGGTTTTTGGTGCAATATCTAGATAGGTGTATAGAGGCTCATTTCCAGCAACTATCACTCCAGTGTTCTAATGGTACAATGCGTTTGCTCATTGCGTCAGAAGGCTAATGGATGATTAGAAAACCCTTGTGCAATCATATTAGGTCTGCAATGCTGTAATTGCTGCAAATGGAGGATTCTTTGACAAAAGCAAAGTTTGAAGGAAAAAATTATTATTTCAAATACAAATCATTATTTCTAACCTTGTCAATGTCTTGACTATATTTTCTATTCATTTTACAACTCATGGTGGTAAATAAGTGTGACTTTTCATGGAAAACACAAAATAATTGTCTGGGTGACCCCAAACTTTTGAACGGTAGTGTATGTACATATATATATGTACATATATATACAGTATATGTGTGTGTACTGTATATTGTTTATGAACTCCTCTTGTAATAACTTTTAATACTTTATTTAAATTGTTTTACCCATGAAGGACCCAACAGGGGAAGAATGGGGAAAGGAGGGGTGGGGATGGGGAAAGAAAAGGGAGCGGAAGAGACAAAGAAGACAAACAGACGAACACAACTGAACAAACAGAAGACAGACTATTTCTTCCACTGAAGAGGTTTCAACACGAGTCTGGTATCTGCACCTGTTAAAGGAAAAACATATATGTGTGTGCATATGTGTGTGTGTGTATGAGAGTGCGCGCAAAATAAGTATGTGCATGTGAGTGGTTTGCCAGGAAACAGAGGGGGGCCGGTCACAGCAATCCCCTCCCCTTTTCCCCCAGAAACCCCGAACAAGCAGGACAACGCCACCAACCCACTCAAGCTCACCCATACACACACCGTCACTCACGCTCTTACCCACTCACATTCACTCATGCTCTCCCCCACACACTCACCCACACTCATTCACTCTTGTTACCTGGGGCGGCCGCGGTGCAGATGCAGCAAGCATGAACGCGCACCAGCGCCCAGCAATAGCCAGGGAGACCGCCGGCGTGGGCCAGCAGCCACACCCCTGGCAGCTCACCCCACGACGGCTGTGGCCGCAGAAGCAGACTACCACCCCCAACATCAACCCAAAGCGACTGATCAGTGGACCACCGCAAGCACTCCGAGATGCCACCCGACATGCAAAGCGCCACACAAAACCGACCCACCATCACCATCTCCATTCATCACTCCCTCACGCTCGCTTACTCTCTTGTTCAATCACTCTCTCACTCCTTTGCTCGCACCTATTCATTCGGCAGCACCCAGGGATTTTGACAACATGACGGGCCCCAGGCCTCCCGCTGGGCCTTGAGGACCTCGGCAGAAGAAGGGTAGCAGTGGTGGGGAAAACCCCCCCCACCCCCCACCACACAAATCATGATGGGTGTGTGGTAGGCTGCATTCACACCAGGATAGTCTGGGGGTCTCGGTTCACACCTTCGTTTGGTTTGGTTTGCATTCACACAGCACTTCACTCAAGCGGACCAAACTGCTTGGACAACGTCACGCTGTTACAACAGCTGCTTGTTTGTGGTGCTGTAGCTGAAACCACCACTGACCAGGAAGAAAAAATCTCAGCGAAGAAGAGAAATCCCGCTCATCGATTGGCCAGAACCGAAAAGGGAAATCTGTTCCCTTTGGCCAGGTTGTCATTGTACAGTAGTACAGTACAACAAAATTGTGGATTGGGCCACTAGTGCTCTTGCCATAATTTGCATGAACATCCCGTACCACCATCGTGTTGCTAAACATTTTAAAAACATTGGAATTCTTGTGTGTAGACCCAAGCAGCTGAGAAATCTGGTCCTCAGACCAAATATCTATCAGAGCCCACATCTGTCCATGAGACATTTTTTTTTAAACTTTTCTCTTCGGCTTTCTTCGGTAAAAGCATTTCTTGGATCCGTGTGGTTGTCTTTATTGTTGTTTTCTACCCAAAATGGAGGCTGAAGGACCGGGAGCTCTTCAGCTGAATCTGGATGTTGGATTTATTTACCCACAGATTCCTGCCACGGACATGCTAACAAGGCTAGCAAGCTAGCAACAGAAACACACATCAAGTTTTCAAGGCAGGGACAATTTTTTCAGGTGAGTGGCAACTTTGCCTGTCTGCATCTCACCCAGATGGTGAATTCATGTCTTTTCATGTATTTACATTGAGTTATAATGTAATTGTGCTGCATAAAAAATTTGCCCGTTTGCGTTTGACGTGAAGGCACCTTTATGGTAAACGCTACTTTCTCTTCTCACTACATGTTTCTGTGGTTACACATACGCTGAGGGGCACATCCACCCTTTGGTCCGCTGGATGCTCTGTTTACATTCACACGGCAAGCGAAGTGCACCAGATTTCATTTGCAAGAGAACCGAGACCCCCGTTTTTAGGGGGACCAGACTTCCCTTGTTAGGTGTTGTACCAGAGTTCCAACGCGTGTTCAGATGGCACGAAACGAAACGAACTAT
Source organism: Pholidichthys leucotaenia (assembly GCA_020510985.1). Classification (NCBI taxonomy): domain Eukaryota; kingdom Metazoa; phylum Chordata; class Actinopteri; order Cichliformes; family Pholidichthyidae; genus Pholidichthys; species Pholidichthys leucotaenia. The sequence continues at coordinate 325,771,120 of CM035838.1, forward strand.
AAATGGAATACACGCTTTGGTCCTTTAGTCTGGACCAAACAGTGGCCGTCTGAATGCACCCTCAGTTGTGTGGTGTGATTGTGTGCAGGTGTGTAAACTACCAGAGTGCAGTTAAAATTGGGGGGATGGTGGTTGGAGCACCACTAGCCACTGCTATAGGCAGGGGGGCTCCCATCCCCCCAAGCCCTCAGTGTCTATAGTGCAATTAAAATTGAGGTGAAGGCGGCCCCATTGCGCAGCAGCCAGAGGGATCCCCAACACAGAACGGTAGCAATGGCCAGATGAAGCTTTCTAGAGGACTTCAGGCCTTTCATCAAAATAGTTCATTTAGATGAGACCTCATGGGACACCTCATTTTCTCTACTAGGCCATCCAGTAGACAGAAAGTATCCAACATGCAAATTTTTAAAAGAGCATTATTGGTTTAATGTGTATTTTTTTTCATTTAAAAAAAGGCACTGTCTTTCAAGAAATATCAGTGATCATAAGGGAAAAAAGAAATAAAACTGATGTGACTACAGTGAATGTGCTTCTGCTACTTATCCATTTTTATTAAGAAATAATAACTTTTCAACATTCTTCAGACTAAGGCAATTTCTTTTTTTTTTTTAGATTATTTCACCAGCTTTGGAGAATGCTCTTTCAGAGCACAGAGGGTGCAGGTGTGCAAAGGAAGGCAACTGCAAGTTTGTCCAGTGTAGGATAGACACATTTCTGTCTTTCCCACTACTTTCTCCTCTGTCCTTATTCTCATGCAGGGCACAATAGTGCCTCAGCATAATGATGCCTAATAATGATCCAAGCTCTTTGAAACACAACAGACACTTCACTTTGCAAATAAAAATAAAATTACAAGACTGATCTAACTGGGACTTGAAAGCCAGCCTTCCAGTTGTAGGGCAGATGATTTACCTCTAAGCCATCAATTCAGTTACAGTAAATATCCACTATTTGTGAAAAATGCATCGATGGTAGAAATGAGATCAAAATATTTCCAAATGGGAGAAGTCCGTGTTTTTGGTGCTGGCTCCATCTGAAAATTGGCTGTGACAAATCCCTTACACAGTCAAACATCGACAACACAAAATGTGAGGGACGGGGATTTCCATTGTGTATCGTTGCTCACTTTATTTCATGTTGCATGCAAAATCATGAATGGCTTCCTGACACAGCCATGTGGCACGACCGGCCGGCGAGGCTAATAACGTCAATACATACGTCAGCAATACACGCCTCGAAAAGCGCTTTGCCAAATACTTCCTGGACAAGCTCAGAGCACCCTCAAAGCTCTGGAGCCTGCCGTCCCTTCACTACAGTACAGCACACCCCTACCCCAAAACGCTAAGTGCATTCAAGAAGATGTTTGTTCCACCCAGAATCAGGGGGGGGGGGGTAAGACTGGGAGGGAGGCAGTCCAAAAGGGAGCCTGTCCCCCTCCAGAAGCCAGCTCACAAACTGGCTCAGGAGGCCACTCACTGCCCCCAGATTTCAACATCTCAACCCAGGGCGAGGGCCACCAGGCCGAGCAGCCCAGGACCCGCCAATGTCGCACCCCAGCGCTCCCAACATGATGAAAGCTGACATTTAACACAGTCTTGTCATGGTCTGAGCGTTGATATTGTCCGCGCTCGGGTCATGCAGTATTTCCCTCCCGTTCTGTACTAGTTCCTTGTGGCCTCTCCGAGCTTTTATTCTGACAGTGTCTTGGAGGGGCTTCCGGCTGTCAGTGCCAAGCTCGGCAGTGACAGCTGAATTACATTCAGCTGATGACATTCTCATTAGCTGATTAATCCTTTTGCCCTATTTAAGGGAGCAGCTTCTGTTACTTCGGGCTGCAACCTCACATACGGATAACGCTGGTTTCCCTAACATTAGGCTGGTGTCCCTATTTCCCGGCTCCAGTCATCCTTTTCATCCTCACTACTCTCAGTAAGTTATTCCTTAGTCTGTGTATATCGTCAGTGTGTCTTAGCCACAGTCTTTATTTGTGTTTTGCCCCACAAGGCTCATTATTTTGTACCTTGTATCAGTCCTTGAATAAATACGCAAACTCACTGGTTGCCTATAGCGTCTCAATAGTGGTCCGCGAGGATCGCACCATGACAGTAGGTCACAGCCAAAACGAGACACCGGTGACCGTGAGTTTGCTTAAATTGGGCTTGTAGTTTTTCCCCCTGTTCTCGTACCAGTGTGCTGGGAGATGGCGCCGCCCAAGGCCTATGCGATGAGCTTGGGCTACGAGCTAGTAATGGCCCTCATCGATATTAATGGTATCCTCTCCACCGCTCGCCTTTACGACAGTCCCAGTGATGCACACTGGTACCTGGACCTCGCTGAGGCGACTATCAACCGCCATCCTTGCTACGCTGACCACCCTGAAATCACGGTGAGGATGGTGGATATCTCTGTTCACTGAGAGAAGCTCCGTGGGCTAGAGGGAAACTCCGGCAGGAAGCCAAAGAAGGGGCATCCTCACTCCTCGCCTTGGGATCCCATTCCTGTCCCCCATCCAGTCCAGGAGTTCGCACCACCCAGGGGTCATCCCCAGCAGAGAGAGATGTCAGCCTGGATTCCCTCGGCAAATCCTCAGCAAAAACCCCATCCCGACCCAGTTCCGGGTAGCCGCACGAACTCTGTCTCCCCGCCAGCTGTAGCCTCTGTGTCTCGTCAGAGGGCTAAAACAGCTGCCGCCGCCTCTGGGTTGTATATGCCTCATCCCCGGCCCGCCTCAGCTGTTCCTCCCTCCTCCTCGATGCTCTCTCCAGCGGCTGAGAACTCCACGAGTCCTGCTCCGGCTGTACCTGTCATCGATCCGGTGCGAGTGGCTCTTCCTTGTCCTCCCGGGGGGCCCTCCATCACCATCCAAAGGGGAAGGGAGAAAACGAAGCCCACCACAGCAGCTTCCATCGGCCCTCAGCGGGTCAGGCAAGTGTCTTTTCATTTTTTTCCTTCATTGGGTTTATTGCCTTGTTTGATCCCTGGGGGTGGAGTTCGGGGTTCTCAGTCCCCCAAGCCCTGTCCACCTGCTGTAATGATTAATTGTGAACCTGCTACCTGTGTGTCTCCTTCCCCTGAGCGTTCCCCGGTGCCAGGATTACACCGCCAGACGAAGAAGGAGCCTGCTGCCCTGGAGTGCCTGGTTCTAGCCCCGCAGCCACGTCATGGGCAGAAGAGGAGGGCGGACTGCCAACTGGAGCCTCCACCGATGACTAAATGTCCCCGGGTCTCCACGGGGGAGCGGCTCGATCCAGCAGGTCAAGGATCCCCTGCCACCACGCTGTGCGGGTTTTTGGTGTGGACGTCAGCGTCAGGGAATCCCCAGACTGAGGGCACCATCATGCCGGCTGCGGAGCCCGCCGCAGTCCAGTGGGAACCAGAGGTGGACCTTCAGCGCGTTGAACCCGGATCGTCGAAGTCCTGGGCTGCGGTAGAGCCCAAGATAAGGCAAGTGCTCTATTTTGTCTTCCTTTCTTCTATTCTGGAGCACTTTTGCCTGTCTCTCGGGGAGACGAGCCGGGCGCAGCCGGGCGCAGCCGTCCGCTGCGTCCGAGCTTGTCTCGCTGGGCTCCGCCGCTGCCGGTGATTCTGATCCCGGTTCTCTTCTCTCCTCTGAGCCTTCTCCCAGGGTCACCGGTGACGAGCCTGTTCCAGTCGTCACCTTGGAGGTTTTGGGTTCATGTCTGGAAGTCATCCCGGGTGCTGCGCCGGCCCAGTCGGGGTCCATCGTGGGTAGTCTTCCGGCCCACTCAGGGTCCAACGTGGATGCAACGCGGACCCAATCGGGGTCCGTCATGGATGCTGTTCTGACCCAATCGAGGTCCAACATGGGTGCAACGCGGACCCAATCGGGGTCCATCAAGGACGCTGTTCGGGCCCAATTGGGGTCCGTCGTGGGTGCAGCACGGTCCCGCTTGGGATCCAACGAGAGCGCAGTGCCAGTCTGTGTGGAGTTCGGAGAAGGAGCTGCAGATCCTCCACCGATCAACGCCGGACTGGTCCCTTTTTTCCCCGTTTCCTCTTTCCCTCCATCAGGTGCCGCGGGGATTCCCCGTAATCGGCTCGGCTCTCCCTTGCTATTCCTCGCGATAGGGAGGCCGCCTCTGAGTTCTCTCCTGCGGTCCTGGTGGCCTGATGACGCGGGTCGGCCACCTGGGAAACTGCTTCGCCGGTTTGGCGTTCTGGGTCAGCCACCTGACAAACTGGACTTTTCGTTCAGCAATCTGGTCCGACCGCCAGAGGTACTGTTTCTCCGAGCCTGGGACTGGGGTAGATCGCCCGAACTTATTCTTTTCACCCTGCTAGCGGACTGGACGCTGGATGCAGGTAGACCACCTGAACTTATTGTTTTTCTTTATTATTTCTTTGTGCTCTGCCTGCTGTCATCCCTGTAGGTTTTTTTTTCCTCCCCTGTAGTTCTGGGATGCCCTTGTGTTTTTTGTTTCTATGAACTATATTGTACTGTCTGTAGTTCGCCGCTCTTCAGCGTGTGTTTTTTTTTTCCTCTGTAGTCTGAGTTATGCGCTGTTGTTGCCTCTGCCAGTTCATTTGGGCTTATTGAACTATCTGTATTTCATCGCTGTTTTGCGTATTTTTTTTGTTCCTCTGTTTGAGAGATGCTCTGTGGTTGCCTTTTTTCTTGTGCCTGTGTATCATGGTCTTTAGGCATAGTATCTGTTATTTGCATCCATTGTTCTGTTTCTGTATTTTCACCTGTGCTTTATGGAGTATATGTTTGTGGTTCTGTTTTTTTTTTTTCCATGCTCTGTTGTTGCACCATGTTATTTTTTCTGTATTGGCCCTTGTCATTTTTTCCCGGTTCCATTCTTGGTGTTTTTTTGTTTTTTTTTTTGACTCTCGCCCTCCTGGCCTTCTTTTTTCCCCCTCCTCTCGTCCTGGGTGGGCCATTGTAGCCTTCTGGGTGGGGAGGAGGCTTGGATGTCACGCTACGCCCAGATTGCGTCATTCAGGGGGGAGTACTGTCATGGTCTGAGCGTTGATATTGTCCGCGCTTGGGTCATGCAGTATTTCCCTCCCATTCTGTACTAGTTCCTTGTGGCCTCTCCGAGCTTTTATTCTGACAGTGTCTCGGAGGGGCTTCCGGCTGTCAGTGCCGAGCTCGGCAGTGACAGCTGAATTACATTCAGCTGATGACATTCTCATTAGCTGATTAATCCTCTTGCCCTATTTAAGGGAGCAGCTTCTGTTACTCCGGGCTGCGACCTCACATACGGATAATGCTGGTTTCCCCAACGTTAGGCTGGTGTCTGTATTTCCTGGCTCTAGTCATCCTTTTCATCCTCGCTTCTCTCAGTAAGTTATTCCTTAGTCTGTGTATATCGTCAGTGTGTCTTAGCCACAGTCTTTATTTGTGTTTTGCCCCACGAGGCTCATTATTTTGTACCGTGTATCAGTCCTTGAATAAATACGCAAACTTACTGGTTGCCTATAGCGTCTCAATAGTAGTCCGCGAGGACCGCACCATGACAAGTCTATGCCCCTTATGTTTGTTTGCCCTGTTCTGACATAATATTTAAATTCTGCTTTTGTCCCATTTTAACTGAGTTTTTTTCTGTTTTTATCTTTTTCCCCATTTTTACCCTTTTTGACATGGCTTGACCATGTTATATCCATTCCCCTCCCCGTTTCCCCTCAGTTTTCCCCATTTTCCCCATTTCCCCCCTTTTCATCTGTTTTCCCTTGTCTTTTAACCCATTTTTTTTAACCCTGTTTTCCCTGTATTTTTGGGTAATTATCCCGTACTTACCCTGTAATTTACGTATTTGTATTATAAAGTGCAATCATTCTTCATTCTTTACAGTCAGGTTATGACTGTATGGCCCAGATAACATTTTTGTATCTTTGCTACATGTTGCCTTTTCCTTGTCACCTAAATCTGTTTATTTATTTGTTTCAGATTTTTACCCCAAAACACAATCTTTAAAACTCGTAGGCGGTATAAATTTCAATTGATTTGCATGTGAATTTAATCCCTTACCTCTAAAATTATTCCTTAATGCATCTAAACTACAGATGTTTATGGTGTAAACTCACACAAAACAGAAACAGTTTTCAGAATTAATATGAAGCTTGTTGACTGTAGTATTTTTTACTCCTCCTAATCAGTTTCTCTAGACTTATTATATTGCCAGAACTGTGGGTAGAGCACAGCAGTCTTGTACTCCAGAGTTGCATTTGAGTGTTTTTTTTTTCAACATTTTCTTTTCCTTTATTAAATATTCCCTTAATATTTGTTTGAAACTTATGGAGGGAACATGTTTGAATGTCAATGAAAAAAGTAAAGAAAAAACCTGCATTTAAAATTATAGTATTTAAAATACTATTTCCTAATATCCAGCTCACTCTTGTTTCAAGAATTATGAATATTACAAATTTAGTTTTAATCTAGTTTTTGGTTTAATTTTTTTTTCACTTATCAGTGTTTTAATCACGTAGGGGAAAATAAAACAAACCAACCAGATGCACCTTTCAGATATAATCCAAATAATATAAAGAAGCAGTTCAGTTATAAATCAGATATTTCCTGAGAACAATGATGTCAAATCAGATAAGAAGAAAACCTAATGAGACGAAGACCTGCCTCATGTTAAGTCAAGAGTAATATATCAAAAGTAACTCAACCATATGTTGAAATGTACTTTTACTTAAATACTTAAGTAAAAGTCAGATGCAGTCCAAGTGCACCTATACTGTTTACATTTGATCAGTTGGATGAAGAGAACTAAAAGGCAGACATTAGATCTTAAAGTCAATAGCACGACTGAGATCACATGTTCTGATTTGCAAGGAATTTCAGGGGCTGCCAGATACTGTGGACTGCACCAGATAGATAAATCTTTATTTAGACTCACAGGTCCAGTTTAAAAACAAACACACATAAAAGAAAAGAAAAAAATATGCAAAATAACTCACAATCAGTACAAACAGGTGTACAGTGCCTCCACAATAGGGATAATGCACAATGCTAAATCTTAACCCCGTTAAGCATAAAATCACTTCATTTTCAGAGGCATTAAGCCTACATATTAATTTAAAAATAAGATTCATTAAAATGGCTCCAAAAGTTCTGATTCCTGCTGTGACTTTCTGGATTTGCATCAGACTGACCAGTATAATGTTATAGTGGTGCAAGAGAGATTGTGGCACCTCCCATCCAGGAGATAACAATCTGATCTCTATCATCTCTAAGGCATTTGTGGAGATACAGGAAGATGTCTTTACCATATATGAATATTGCTACTCTTTGCAATACAGTGGGTTCAAATGATGGATTTTTTAGTGTTACAACTGCTTTCACAAAGGGGGCAATTGTAACACTGATTTCTTGCATTAAAATTAATATTATGGTTTTGTCCTCATAGGTGAGGGCATATCAATTGTACTGTTAGTTAGCAGGTGTGTTCCTTTGATCAAATGATCACTGCTGGGTTTCAAGTAGTCTGTGAGTTATAAAGGAAAAAGTTAAAAATGTTAAAATTACCCCAGTCTCTAGGTTTAAGCAATCTCTTACAAATATAGGAGACTAGTAGTAGCCTGTGGGGCTTACCTGAATTTGACAGCTACTTATGATACTTCAAATGCCACCCATTTGTGTTCAAGATAGAATAAAACTACAGAACACTCTTTTACTTTGAAAAATACTGGCACAAGATCTTTCCAAATTTGCCACACCTCCTGATCTGAGCATATGTTAAGTCATCAATGATGGATGAGTGGCTCAAGGAGCAGGTGCTGAAGCGACACACTTTCAGGGGGCCAGGGGAAGAGACTCATTAAGTCTGATGCAAACTCACCCCGACTAGCAACACTGGTGACCAGCATGTGTTTGGTGGTGTCGAGGTGGCCGTCATTGACCTCCGGCTGGATGCCCAGGATGTGACACATCAAAGGGTAGATGTTCACCGTCTCAAAGGGTCCCACCTCCAGGTTCTTGCGAAAGGCTGGCCCTACGGCCCTGAAGAAGGGCTTCATGTCCATCTCATTGTTGTCGAAGCCGTGCTCTCCCCTGTTGAACTGAACTGGGAAGTACTGAAAGGACAAGATGGATGGTATGACTCACTCGACCCAGTTTGTGGGATTTGATTAGAATACATCTATAAAGCATCTCAGGCCAAATGTTGGCTTATAATGTGACACAGCCAGCAGAGGGAAGTATTGGCTAAGTTAAGGAGGTGTAGGCTGGCCTTTTTTCTTTCTTTGTGACCATAAAGAACCAAATGTTTGGGTTTAGCATTGAAAGTAGTGAGGGTACAAATTCACAGTCTATTTTAGGGTTTTAAAAATGCAGTCAAATGTACATTCCCTGCAGTTCCAGCCAAAATATCACGACAATACCACTTTCTGTATTTTTGATCAATGTACTGTATTTCCCTCTCCATCATAGGTGCTGATAAAATAGGATTTGAAGCTTACTAGATTAAAATGCCAAAATATCAGAAAAAAGGGGTGTGTGTGGAGTTTTTGGCTTCAAATGAATGGGGAGATGAATGCATTGTTGGAGGAAGCCTACGCCACTCTTACAGGTTTACTGTCAGGAAAATAACTTGCCTCAAAAACTGTAGTCTAAATTCTCCAGTGGGACAACATGTTGCAGCACTGGTCATTATGCAGTTTGCTATTTTTTAAAATCTCTTTTCTAAAGCAGTTTAATCACCATGACGACCCCCTAGTCCTCCAGTCGCTCACTGTTGTCTGTGCTCTTTTGCTGTGCTTTGTCCCCCAGGTTTTGATTGGAATTTAGTGGTGGTGGTATAAGCTACACCTCGGATCAGTGTGCTGCAGCCTATAAAATCCTCCTGATTCCTGTAGTAGCTATCTAACATCCTGACTGTCTTGACAGAGAGACCCTGAATATTCCCGTTTTGTACTCCCTCATAACCAACTCATTGTGCAGACTACTTGCTTGTTGATTCCTACACGCTGAATTAAGGTAATTATTTTCTAGTTCAACCTTTTATTGTTGTTGTTATTTACTGTACAAGTCTCCCTTTTATCAACAAAATGAATCTTGACCAATTACCCCTTGTCCAGATGTCTAGGGATCAGACCCTGCATGACAAAGGATTGATTGCCTTTAAAATTCTGATATGTCAATATATTGACCAATTTTGCCCCTCCTCCAGAGATTTTCCTAACCTTTTGTTATGTGGATTTATCTATGAGTTCTAGGGTAAAATGACACCACTGCTAAAATAATTTTGTTTTAACATCACAGCAAATAGAAATTTGACCTGAAGTGCAATAAAATACGTTGAAATTTTGATAAATAACAACAAAATGTATTTAAAAAATACACACATAACAAGGCTTTAGATAGCAAAAGTACAATAACTTATAAACTACACATTAGAAATAAAAATAAACTTCTCACACACAAATGTGGAGATTTTTATGTAGTTTTTCAGATTTTATATCACCAGTACCCACACATCAGTGTCAAATAATGTGTTAATCAGATTTTTTTTTCTTGTAATACCTGCCTGTCCACTATGTAGCACATATTAGTGATTATCTAGTGTTGTCTCGCTTTTGACTCTAGTGTATCAAGCCTTTATAATGGTTCCGCTATAGTAAAGTTGTGATATTGTTGATAAGAGTTGTGGAAAAAGGACTGATACAGTGGAGAATGAAGCACAAACATGCATGGCTGCCAGTGTATCCTTCATTCTCAGTGGCCCTTCACTGAGAAAGAAAAAAAAAAAAAACAACCATGAATCTGCTTCATGTGGTACTGAATAAAATTGACCTACAGTCTCTGTTCATCAGTTCAGTTAATAAAGTACATAATCCACATGTTGTATCCTGTAGGTTCATTATTAAAACTGAACATATGAACAGAAATAAAAGCTATTTGGCACCTTAGTATATGCAAAATAAAATGACAGGTAATAATATACAGTATAATGATAGAATTTTTACAAGCCGTTTTAGATAAAGAGAAAGTCTAGTGCAAACACTGATCAGCATATAGCTAATATAATATATACATATAGTATATTGGTCAGGCTCTACTACAAATTGTTTATTTGATTTAAAGGTCCCTTTCAGTGAAACATTGTTTGTAACTTTTAACCTCCATAAATGCATGTATTAATCACGTGATTATCATGATTATTGAAAAAACATCAAAATTCTCACTTCTTTTAAAAAAATTCTATGAACAGGGAGCAGACAACGTGTTAGCTCCGGTGCTAGGGAACTTGCTTTCCAAGTGCAGTTTATATTGTTATTTTCTTTAGGGTTCAGACACCCAAATAAACATCACTGTTTCCACCTGGTTCAATCTTGCAGCTGATAATATATTGCTCATTATTCTGGCTGATTCTGTAATATTTTCACTATGTTGCTACATGGTCTGCTAGCATTAGCTTAGCTAGGCTGTCAGCAGCTAGATGAAACTAGCAGTTTAGCCACTCATTCACAAATATTTCTGTGCTTATTGTACTCAGGGACTGATCATACCCTATCTACCACTGAAACCACACAGCCCTGTCCACCAGTGATGTATTATTTCATTCATTTTTCTAAGACAAATTTATGTTAGTTGGCTTAGATTCGATCAGAGATAGGAAGTAGCCAGCTAAAATTAGCAATTATGGCGTAAGAGGAAGAGTGGTGTTGAACGCAGTCTTAGGAATTTAAAGAGACATGCACTGAAACCAGCTGTTCTGAGGAAGACTGCAATAGAGGATTCACAATGGTGCTCCAATAATTAAATAATTTAAGGCAATTTGACCAAAATATGTTACAAACATTTTATTAAGGCCTGTGGGACCTGTCAAAATATGGGAAAAGGGCAGTGAATGGAACCTTTAATCAAAATTGTTCTAGTCTTTGGTGCCAGTCAATCGTATATCATTTTATATAGATTTTGCCATTAATAATTATGTTAGAACTAAAATAACCATATTAATATAATTTAGTCCAATATTTTTAAGTGGAGCAGATTTAAAAAGGAGGTGCAAAGGATCAATAAATGTAGTCAAGATTATGATTGGTCATGATATGATAGCAGGGCAGATATACAGTAACCCTTCTGATCAGTGGATTTCTCTCATATTTGGCATCTGGAGACATTTTAAGATTTTAGAATTCCTTCTTTAAATTCAGCTATGATTTGATGGTTCCCAGTACTGCCTGACACATTCACTTGCAAAGTTGCAGCACAGTGGAGTGACTGAGTGAGTGTAAGAGCCAAATGAAAATGCTAATTTTGAATTTTGAGGCGTGAATAGCTTCATGAAGCATTTGAGAGCACACTGCATGTCATCAGCCAGGCCTGGATTATCCTGAGGACGTGCAAATGCACTTGATTAAAATTGTAATGTACTAAGATTAGAATTTAACTCCTTGTGTCTGGCTGAAAAGAGCCCAGTTTCACTGTTTTCAGTGAGAAAAAAAAAAAACTAATTTAATTATTCCTGTAGTCAAGAAATGAGGACATTTTTAAGGAAAAAAAATAATACAGATTGTTCACATGCCAGTTTATCTCTTGCGCCACGCAATGTTGGTAGTTTTCATACCCCTTTGATTATGGGCATGTAAAATACATATATTTACTGAGTTGTAAATAAGCTATCAGTGCAGTTACAACATGGATTTGGTATATTGCATTTGCTCAAGTGATAACTGCTTATCTGAAAAACAAAAACAAATCAGCATCTTTTTCAGAGGTGAGTGGTGACTAATTACATTTATTCAAGTACATTAGTACTGTTTGAGTTTTTTAATTTCACTAATTTGTGTTGAGTGCTAGTTTTCCTGTTTAGGCTCAGCACATAATGAATTTATCACTGTTTCTGTAAATGAAGAAAACAGTTTAAATTTACAAAAAGAAAGCTGAGTCTACACATAAAAAGCTTGAAATTTGTATGAAAAATATCACAAATTTACAAGGTAAAAAATTGCACATTTATATGAACAAAGGCACACGTTTTTCAAAAAAAGATGCAGTTTTATAACCGTTAAATAACTGTTCAATAAAAAAACTAATTAAGGACTTGCCTTTAAATATCACTCATTTTATTTTATTCATTTAAAAAAAATAAGTTTATTAACCAATATCAGTCAGTAAGTTGGATATTTGATGATACCACTGTTAAGCTGATATATCTGTGCATCTGTAGTGCAAAATGATAATTCACTGTACTGCTCTAAAATTTACCATGTTGTATTAAATAAGACTTGAAATGAGCAACTGAAATGATGCACAAAACTCAGGAGAGGTTTTAACAAGGTCAATTCAAACTCAGTGAAGTGAGAACTAAGGTCAACTCTAATGAGGTGAATGGTTATATTCCTATAGCATTTTGTACAAACCAACCTCTTGCAAATATTAGACTTGTCCCCCCACTAAGCTTCAGAAAAACTGCAGCTTTAAGGCTTTATTACTAATTAAACATATTAGTAAATTTACTTACTATTTTAGCAAGGTTTTTATTTTTTAAATAAAAACCTTGAATATTCAGACTATTCAGACTATTCATTTGAATATTCAGAATAAACTTTGAATATTCAGAATATTCATTCTTAATTACAAGCATATATTCAAAGTTCTAAAACTTTTGTTATCTTGTCTCACTTTGCGTGTTCCAGAAGTTGCCCTAGGCAATATTTTCCCAGCCAGTTGCTGGAAGTTGTCAAATGTCTGCACTGAGTAAACAGTGTATGTTTACACAAGTTGAGGAGGCGTTAAGGATTCAAAATGAGTGCACCCAACAACAGAAGTGGACCTCAACTAAAATGCACTATTATTTAACACTTCCAGCAGAGCAAGTACAAGTGCAGCTTTCTTAGATTTCGAACTTTATGAAAACCTTGTACTGGAGCACAATTTGGGTAAGAATTCTGACTACAGGGGGTAGGCCCTTCAACAGCTTTCACTGATACTGGACAACTCCTGTAGTGTTCTTTCTCTAGCAAGCAAATCTAGCGTGAATAAGCAGAAACACACCCCATTGATTACGTATCCGGGATCAGCCCATAAGATGATTGGTAGGATACGATCATTTTTGGAAAAGTGAAGGCGCTCTGGCAACTCCTCTTTCTTGTAAACATGTAGGTGTGGATGAGCCCCCTTCAAGGCATTGTAAACCTGCTCCAGCTTCCCCTCCTTTGGCAGCAGCATCCCAGAGGGCCCATAGTCCACTATGTGGAAGGATAGGTCCTGAAACGAGAAGCCTGGAATTTTAGACAAAGTGATTTCTTCCACGAGACCATTGCGATATATGGTGGTCATGCCGTGATCTGCAGTGATGATGATGTTCAGGCGGTCGGTCAATCCATGTTGATGAGCTGAGTTTCGAATATAGCCCACAGTTCGATCCACCTGTTTGACCATATCTTTACGTTCTTCAGATTCTGGACCATATCTATGGCCGGTGCCGTCAGGTTCACCAAAGTACAAGGACACAAAGTCCAGATCACGGTCTCTAAACCAGCACATCACTTTGTCTGTGTTCTGCTGCCAAGCGGTCTCATTCTTGTAGTTGTAAAGGATTGGCTCCACTTCTCGCACCATAGCAACCTGTCCCTGGTAACTGGAATTTGTGCCAGGAAAGTGAAGAGAGCCAGCTTTTAGGCCCTGGAAGGTTAAAAAAAGAGGTCACATTAACATAAACATGACATACATACTTGACACGCTGACAAGTAGTCGACGGGTACATCTGTTCACACTGTGGGTCAACATGCAAGGAGACCAAATCAGTAATTGCCGCATTTTGATTAATTTTCCTCAACCTGCTGCTGAACCTTTTCAGTTGACTTAGAGCAGCTGTCATTTGCATGCAGTTAACATCCACTCCTGCAAAATAATTTGCAATATAACCGCGGCGATCAACCTGAAATCATTCAGAAGGCCTCGAGAGGTGTTTTGTCAAGAGAAATGGTTTCTATTTCTGTAAACAGCAAAACAGTCTCTCTCTGTGATAAGATGGAAATTGCGCTGCACAGACCTGTCTCTGTGCTGTGATCCAGATAGGCAGAGTGCCATTGTCCCACCACTCATTCACAAACTGAGTCTGATAGTAAGGCTTCTTCTCGCCAGTGGTTGTGTTGAACCACATGTTGTGGATTACCCCGTGATTCTCAATGTAGCGACCTATAGAAGAGAATTGCTGTCAGTCTGCTCGCACTCGTTATTCACAGCATGACATATTCACATTAAAAATTCTATCAACTTAACAGGCTGAGTGGCATGACACTTTTGGACAAGGTCTTACCACCAACTTTGGAGATTAGAGGAATTTAATTTCAAGGAAGTTAAATTTCTTTTAGCAGGCATTGATGATTCGAGAGTCAAAATAAAAAAAAAAGGAGGGGAAAAAAGGGAGAAGAGAATTCTTCCCTCACTCATCCAAGCATAATCATCTTACTCAGCTATAAAAACTATTGGACCCTGAGACATTCAATTACAACTAATTCCTTTGGCTTTTTTCCCCACTCCCTGCAAAACTAAACTTAGAGTGGTTTCCTATTCCCACATGATATACAGAACTTGGCCAAGTGGGAGTACTGTTGTAGAAAATGAAACTTGTTACCTGTCAGGAGGGTGAAGTGTGTAGGACTGGTGATAGTGAGGTAAGGAGGAGTGACATACAGGGCTTTGACCCCATCCTTGGCCATTTTGTCAAGGTTCGGCGTGTCAACATCACGGTCGTAATCCCACCGGAAGCCGTCAAAGGAGATCAACAGCACCTTCTGCCTTTCTCTGGACACTGGGGCTCCGAGGAGGGATGAGGCCCAGGCTATGCATAGGATTGCTGACCAAAGCATGGTGAACACTTTCCAGCTCTCCACTGACTATCCTGTAGCTAAAACTCTGATTTATAAGTAAGTCTGCCTCTCTCTTGAGATGTGTAAAGCAAACGACTTCTGAGCAAAGTTTCATGGACTTATCTTATCTCAGTGATTGGAACAACCTTATCTTTTCTATATGCAGCCTGATGATGTTTATGGGCTGTTTTTTATGACGAGGAGTTGTGTTCACAGTGAATTTCCCCCTGTTCTGCTCTGGAGTACTGGCAGTAAAGCAGATTAATCTCTTAGGGCATCATGGCTGTTTGTTTCCCCCCCAACTCGCTTGTTGATGCTGTCTTTCTGTTTGTCTGCCTTCCCATTGGTGTGCACCCGGGTTTCCTGTGAATCACTGACAATGGGGGAATGACACTTTGATGGGTTTCACCTTGAGTTGGGATGGCACATGATTGATCTGACAACAAGAAAATGAAGAGGAGAATGAGAGTATATATATCCTTGTCTGCCCACTGTAGTCCACAGGGATGAAAAGACCCTAATAGACATATTCAGTTTAATATCACTAATATGTATATTAGACCTCAGATATTGTTATAAGATCTTCAGAAATCTACATAGATTCTTTTTAGCATTGCCCATGAAGATGACAAAGTATTAAAAATGAACTGTTGCCTCTTCATTGTTTCCACTCAGATCATATTCAGTGTCCTCATCCAGACATTATATATCACTTTGCTGTGATGTAACCTTATCAGCGTCCATCAAATTGCTAGACAAGCTAACTCTTCAAAGTTGTTCTTTATTGTGTGTGTCCTTGGCTGAGGTTCAAGGGAATAATCTAATCTTTATGGAGATAAGGGATAACATTCATCAGCTTTCATTTACCTTTTTCTTATGCATTAGCTTTCTCGTATTAACTCTATCCGTTCATGTGTCCACTGTCAGCAAGATTTGGGAGAGTGTTTTGGACTGCTGAGACTAGTGAAACTCTCAGATCTCTGCTATGAGAACTTTATCAAACACACACACTCTGAACCGGTGGGGCAAGCAAACTTTATCTGACCCTCTCAGTCCTGTGCAGAATTTCCATAGGGATCCTCATATTTTTTTTTTTCCTTGAAGAAGAAAAGGAAGATTTTTGCCTTTAGCACTCCCTGCTGCCCGGACACAACCACTGCAGTGCACCTTCCTCAGATAAGAAGGAACTGAAAACAACATGTTTTTCAGTCTGATACACCACTGTGTCGCTCAGCAAAGTCTCTGTAAATTTACACTTAAATCTTCATGATATGTTTGGGCTGTCTGTAGGCTAGAATATTTATGTAAAATTAGTCTTCTTTAACACTGATTCCCAACCAGTAATAGGAGCCAGGGGTGATGTGGAATGAGTAAATAAGCTATTACATACTGTACATTTTCTTTGAAAAATGAATAAATAAAAATGGCTAAAGGGCAATTAAATACAGCAGCAAACAAAAATAGATGTGTATTTACATAGCACATTTAAAATCTTATTGGCAACTCAGAGGACTTCTAACTCCTAGCTAAACTCAAAATCTTTTCTATGGACTTAAAGAAGATCTTAATAAAATTTCTGCACAAAACAAAAAAATATCCATGAGTATCCCCACCTGAGATTAATTAAATATTTCAGTTGAAAAATTATTTCTCAAACAATGACGTAGTCCACATATTCTTACACAATTTATCTTGAAAAGCTTTGTTTCTCACATGTTTACAGAACAATGGACCCAAAAGCAGAGGCTGAAAGGAGACCAGAATGGATGTAATGATAAGTATATGTATTTCCTGCAAGGTAAGTATATTTGGGGGAAGCCAGCAACCAATCATTAGAGCACTGGGAAACTTTGAATTCCCTGCAGGTAGGTTTCTTAGGCAGGAACTCTTAACCTGTTCTCAGCAGGTTGAGAGTGATCCAGTGGTAGAGTCCTGTGAGGGTTGGAGAGGGATGGAGGTTGGAATTGGTATCCCAGTTCCAGGGGCTTCCTGAGGTCATTGATTGTTAATAAAAATGTGCTTGAGACTTATTTGGGGTCAACTGAGGGCTTCTGGATGAGACTGTTCCACCAGAGATGATTCCAAGTCCACCCTGAGAGAGAGAGAGAGAGAGAGAGATTTGATTTTTCAACACACCTTTATTGTCACAAATTCAACAGAAAAACACAACAACTAAAACAACTAAAAGAAGCAATGGAAAAGAAAAATGTCTCACTGACAAGAAATCAAAGACACAAGTAACCAAACAAGGAAAACTAAAACAAAAAACTTGCTTCTTACATCAGGATTATACCATAGGTAAATTTCCCCTCCTTAACACAACACAGGATGTGCTTAAAGCACCACATAGCCTCAAAGGTTTCAACATTCTGCATCAGATGATAGTAATTGTAATCAATCATTATTCGAGCCTTAATCATGCCAACCAGCATGTCTTTTACATTACAATCCAGCAGTTGTTCAATTTTTCTTTTCCTACTAACATAAATAGCCATTTTAGCCTGACCCAGGATGAAATTTAAAAGTTCACTCTTTTTCTTAGTCCTCTGTCTATATGGAAAGCCCAAGATAAAAATCTGCTGGGAAAAGACTTCTTCAAACAGATAAAACAGCTTCCCCAAAAAAACAAACAACAATTGCAGTCTGTTACAGTCCAGAAAACAATGGAACACAGTTTCTTTCTGAGGACAAAATGGACAAACCTCAACAACATTTGGGTTTAAAAGAGAGATAAAAGCATTTACAGCCACAGCACCATGTAAAACTCGCCATTGTAGGTCTCCAACCTTCTTAGTTAATGGTGGTTTATAGAGTGCTCTCCAGGCAGGCCTCACCTCTGGACCCAGACCCAAGTGTTTCCTCCATGGTGTATCAGCTCGACCTTTTAACTTATTCACATTTAGAATTTTCACCAAAAGTCCATACATTTTTTTACCAGGAGAGTCACAAATGTTAATGTGCTCAGAGTTTAAAAACACACCAGTGCCATCTTTAAAATCAGGAGATAAAATACTAAAAGGAAAAGGTTCATCAGCAGTTTGTACAGAGTTTTCGCAGTGTAAAACAATAGCAGAGTGTTCTTCTGCAGACAGGCAGTCTCTCCAATCTTTCAACAAGTTCATTATAACTCTGACTGAAGAGACGCCAAGAGCCGAGCACAGGGCAACAGCATTGTCCAAGTTAGGACCACAAAAATTCACCAAATGTCCCAGCGTTGTAACCTTTGCAGAAATGAACTTTTTTAAAACAGAAGGTCCTAAAACATTGCCCACATCAAAACGGGTCCCGAACACAAGTGGTTCCTTTAAAAGCCAGAAAGGCGGCAAGGAAGCCTGGGGAGAGTTCTTTTTAAAAAGTCCCCAGATTTTAAAAGCACTTTGGTAAAACTGGGGAAGTTCTGGGAGTTTTTGGCCCCTTAAATCCATTAAAAGCAGCGACTCCTCTAGTCCAAGCCCTCCACAGCGAGCCAGGACAGCCCTGGCAATAGGTCTCCACACAAGGTCAAGGGGGCCACTCAGCAGTCGCTGAATGAACTGCAGGCGAAAGACAGCCCCCCTGCTGGCCAGATGGATGAGCCCTTGACCACCTTCTTCCCTCGGTAAAAACAGGATACTCTGTGGAACCCAGTGAAGACGGTCCCAGAAAAAGTCCACGACTATAGATTGCACTCTGGCCAGCAAATTGGGTGGAGGGTCCAGACAAGACAGTCGATGCCACAGCATTGAAGCAATCAAGTTGTTGATAATTAAAACACGACCTCTGAAGGACAAGTTTGGCAGAATCCATTTCCATTTTTTTAGTCTTCCTTCAGTTTTTTCTAAAAAACACTCCCAATTTTTCTCAGTAAAAGTCTGATTTCCTAAAAACACACCAAGATATTTAAAACCACCTTGTGTCCACGAGAGGCCACCAGGTAGGGCAATTTTTTGTGGTCTCCCCCCCACCACAACAGCTTCACTCTTACCCCAATTCACTCTCGCTGAGGAGCACTCACCGAAAAGATTGACAGTTCTTAAAAGGTAGTCTACATCATTTTGATTTCTTGTAAAAACAACAGCGTCATCAGCATATGCAGACACTTTAAAAACAGAGTCAGAGTTGGGGACTTTAAAACCAGTGAGGCCTTGCCTTAGTTTACAAAGGAGGGGCTCAATGGCAAGAGAGTACAGCATACCTGAGAGGGGGCAGCCCTGTCGGACACCCCTCTCAACTTTGAAAGGAGTACTCAAACCACCATTAATCTTAAGAATACTCTCAATGTCTCTATACAAAGCCTAGATCATGGCGATGAACCCTGAGCTGAAACCAAAGGCCTCTAATGTCTGCCAAAGGTATGGATGTTCAACTCGGTCAAACGCCTTTTCTTGGTCTATTGAAATAAGACCAAGTTCTTTGACCAAGGAGCTGGAGAGGTCCAAAACATCACGAATTAAAAAAATGTTGTCTGTAACCAACCTACCAGGTACACAGTAGGTCTGGTCTACATGTATGACCTGCTCCATCGCCTTCCTCAGTCTGGTAGCCAACACTTTGGAGAGAATTTTGTAGTCAGTACAGAGGAGGGCCACCGGACGCCAGTTCTTAATGTCTTTCAAGTTGCCTTTTTTTGGAAGGAGGGTGAGGACTGCTCTCCTACAACTTAGGGGCAGGTGACCCTTCCGCAGACTGTCAGACAGTACTTCCAGCAAGTCCTCACAGATCTCAGACCAGAACGCCTTGTAGAACTCCGCTGGTAGGCCATCTATCCCTGGGGCTTTTCCACACTGAAGAGACTGGACAGCCACTGCCAGTTCTTGCAGAGTGATCCCGCTCTCCAGCTCCGCATTCACGCTAGCCATCACCTTTGGCAAGTCCGTCAAAAAATGACTCAGTGCATGTGGATTCTCAACAAATTCTTTCTTAAAGAGATCCTTGTAGAAAGCAACTGCAAAGCGACGGATCTCCGCAGACTCATGGATCGGCCGCCCGTCCTTGGAGCTGAGAGAGTGGATCATCCTCCTCTGACCATTCTTCCTCTCCAGACCAAAGAAAAAATGAGATGGAGCGTCCATTAGTGCGATGTTCTGGAACCTACTGCGTACCACAGCGCCCCTGGCAGCCACACCCAGTAGGTCAGTTAAAACAGACTTTTTGCCATTGAGGGCCTCAAAATGTCCTCTTTCTCCTGTGGAGCCTGCCAAAGACTGCAGCTCCACTACTTCTCTCTCCAGGTCCCTGACAGACCTGGCCAAGTCTCCAGAGACATTGCGAGTATACTGTAGGCACAGATTCTTTATTTGGCTCTTCCCTACATCCCACCACTGCTGCAAAGAACTAAAATTTGATTTTGTTAATTTAAAATTACTCCAAAAAAACATAAAAGCAGTTTTAAAACTGTTATCCGATAAAAGGGACGTGTTAAAATGCCAGTATGCACTACTGCACTTTATATTCTTGATAAAAACACAACACTGAACCAGGGAATGATCTGTGAAGCCAACAGGGACTATAAAAGCACTTTTAAAAATGCTAAAATGGTGCTTAAAACTGTAAACCCTATCCAGTCTAGCTTAGGACAAAATATTGTCCTTTCTACGGCTCCATGTGTACTGTCTAGCCTTGCCATGAAAATTCCTCCACACATCACACAGATCATGAGCTTCTATGAGACCTTTTAAAACTCTTTTGGATGCAGCATGTGGCTCTGGGTGATTCCTATCCATAAGAGGATTTTCTGTACAATTAAAATCACCTCCCACAAATAAAAAGTCATCATTACTGCAATTTTTGATCGTGTCATCTAAAATATTTAAAAAGGCCAATCTTTCTGTGCCTACGGTTGGAGCATACACATTTATAAAAACAACTTTCACATTCTCAAAAACAGCTCGAACTTTTAAAATGTGGCCTGCAATTATCTCATCAATGTCATAAGAAAGTGGAATAAAATCTCGAGAAAATAAAATACCCACTCCACCACTACTGCTGTTTTTATGACTAAGAATAATTTCACCCTGAAATTCCCTCCTCCAGTCAGCAGCATTGTCCTCAGAACTATGAGTCTCCTGAACAAACAGAACATTAATTTTCTTGCATTCTGCAAGAGTAAAAACACTCGCTCGCTTGGACATTTCTCTTGCCCCATTGATGTTGAGTGTGCCAAAATTAAAACTACACATGTATATAAGAGGGCAAAGCCAATACCAAAACAGAAAAGAAAGAATGAGCGATAAAAGACTAATCATCCTGGGCAATTTGGTTCTTAACTTTTAGTACAAGCTTTTTTAGTCTGTAGATCTCCTGATCAGTGAAACTTTCCTGCTCAAGCTCTCCCCTATTTTTCATGTAGGCCCGAGCAGAGTCAACAAAACGTTTTAGATCAGGGAAGAAGCTTTCAACTTTAACCATTCTGACCCCCTTAGTGTCCTGCAAAAACTTCTGTATTTTTGTAAAGGGGTAACCGCCTCCACTGGCCACATCATCACTGGCCACATCATCACTGCTTTCACCATCACTCTCTATCTCAGACCCAGCATAAGAATCTGGTTGAGATAGAGAAACCTCAGAACTGTCTTTAACAACCCTTTTTACTTTGATCCTCTGCTGTTTGGTTTCCAAATTCTTCCACTTGATGGAGATTTTACATAACTCTTCATCTATTTCGATGTCATCCTCATCCTCCAACACTGACTCAGCCACCCTGGTAGCTGTCTCTTCCTGTCTTTCGCTCACCCTGTGCTGTGCTTTTATATTCATCTTTCTGGTCCCACCATCTACCTGGGCCTCATTTGGCTCCTCTGTCTGACCCTCAGCGTGATCCCTCTCGGTAATCTCACCCTTGTCTGCAATGTTGGTCTGTGCAGCAGCCCCGCGATGTGCTTTAACTTTTGTTGCTGTTTCAGTTATGATCGACAGGCCGGCTGCGGAGGGCGGCAAAGCCGCCCCGCCGCCAAACAGCCCCGCGGCCTCGGCCGAAGCGCCGCCGCCAGATGGCCCCGCGGCTCCGGCCGAAACGCCCGATGGCGCAGCAGCGCCGTCAGCCTCGGAGGGCAGCGAAGCCGCTCCGTCACCAGACGGCCCCGAGGCCGCACTAGCGGCTTCCCCCGAGTGATCACCCCCCACTCCCTGAGGGCATGATCGAATCAAGTGTCCCTCCATTCCGCAGCCGAAACACTTCATATTATCGGAGGTGACGTGGATGGTGTAATCAAAGCCGTCAATCCGGTATTTAAATACGAGGTTGAGGCTTTCCTCGCTATTCTTTAAAATCATGAGCACCTGCCGCCTAAAAGACATGACATGCTTTAAACGCGGGGACTTACAACCGAGAGGGATGTGCTTAATGGGGGACAAAAGCTGCCCGTGTCTCGACAGCTCCTTCTCCAACAGCTCATTCTTTAAAAATGGTGGGACATTTGAGATGGTAATTCTCTTCGCGGGATTCACCAGAGACAGAACAGGAACCAGTGTGTCTTTAATCACAACCCCGCTCTCCACTACCCGGTTAACTTTTTCAATACTATCCAGGAAAATCACCACGGCACTATTCATTCTAGAAGCTGATCTAATGCTTTCATAACCGACCAGCTCCCCCACAGCCAGACTACATTCCTCCACCGAGCAGCTGACAGCCGGTGTCAGTTTGACAGCATGGCGGCGTGTCAGCTGCTCAAAACCGGAGCCTCGCTCCAAAACCATGCTGACCAGCAGGGCTGGCAGCAGAAACCCCCCTCCCAAAACGCCTACCCCACCCCAGCTACAGAAGACAACAAAAATTAAGATTATTTAACAAAAAAACACCTTAAACACCAAAAGATAGAGAAAAGTTTGAAATAATTCACTCACGCTGTCACACGCTCTCAGCTCGCACTCACGACCACACCCACTCAGAGAGAGAGAGAGAGAGAGAGAGAGAGAGAGAGAGAGAGAGGGAGAGAGAGATAATAATACATAATCAGATTTAATAATACATCAGATTTATATAGTTCTTTTCTGGGAACTCAAAGTCACTTTATGTCAAAGTTGCCCCTCTGGGGAAACAAAGACAAGGATCCAAATGCCTGGGGAATTTGGTAAACCATAATTTATTAATAAACAGAAAAGAATTCAGTTCATGGGCTGAAACCAATGCAAAACACAGCAGTGTTATATTGTTAAATGAGCGCAGGCAGAGAGCGTCTTGAGGAACATTCGACTGAACTTTATTTGGCGCACATTACTATTTATACTCCCTGCCGTAACCCGCCTGACATCATCCCGTTCTGCACCCCAACGGTGCTATGGCAAACCCCAAAGGCCAATTTCCATATACAACACCCCCCCTCACAAGTTCGAACTATAACACAGAGAACCTATTTCTACAACATAACACAACCAATAGAGAAACAGCAATGTTTTCCATATGTACATATAAACAAGTCCATCAGTGGGTGAACAAATATACTACCAAAATGCCCAGCTGATGTTGTCCATGACAGTTCTTGCCACATAGTCCTCCAAATAGGCAGGCCTCCAACACACTCTAGCCGAGCGTCCCACTCTAGGGGACTCTGCACCAGGCACCGTCGGTACCGCCTGTGAGTCCACATCCGGCATAGCCACTCAATCCCAAGACCCATCAAGTCACCCTATAGTGTCCAAGTCTCGGCTAGGTACTGCACACCTTAGCCTGCTGGCATGCCACCTGGACCAATCGTCCAATTCAAATGTGTCCGGGCCCCGCCATTTCTTAATCTCCCCAGTGGCTTGAGCTTGTGTGACCGGATGGGGTGCCTAATCCACACCCGATCCCTCTCCTTCACGCCGTGGTCCTTTACCCGGTACTTCCTGTCGAACCGTCTTTTCATTCTGCGTTGTTGGTCCGAGACTCTGCTCCTCAGGGTCACATCACTTGTCTGGGAGACCACTCTTGGAGGCTCCAACCGATTCACTGGCAGCGACAGTTCCCACCTCAGCATAATCTTCGCTGGAGAACAGCCCGTTGTTGTGTGGACCGACGCCCTGTAATGGAGCAACATGTTCTGGAGTGCCTCCAGGAACAGGAAGCCATCTGCCAGATGAGCCCTTAATCCATTCTTCAGGGTCTTGTTAAATTTTTCAACCCCTCCATTAGCTTGGGGGTGGTAGAATGCTGTTTTGCTGGCCAGAAATTCTTCGAACACCCCGATGCGCATTGGGGCTTATTGTCCATTGTGAGGGCGTCCAGGATACCCAACCTTGCGAATAAGGACGTCAGGAATCTTGTGACCACCTCCATTGTCGCTGAGCTGGTGGGCAGTACCTCCGGCCACTTGGAGAACAAATCACAAGCCACCACCAGGAAACGACTGTTGAACGGTGCTGCATGAAATTCGCCACAAACGTCCAGCTCAATATATTTCCACGGCCCCACTGGAAACTCAACAGGCTGGAGTGGTGGTGGGGGAGGTCTGCCTGTCTTGCCACTCTCCAAGCACGGCACACAGTGTTTAACCATGGCCTCTATATCACCATCAATGCCAGGCCACCAGACCCATATCCTACTTCTCTGTTTCACTCACACCACCCCTAGGTGGCCATTGTGCAACATGTCCAGGACCCGCGCCCTCAAGGCAGCAGGTATCTATCTATCAAAAAAAAAAAAAAATCAGGGCACACTGACCCCTGGCCACACACACCTCATTCCAACAACTGATCTCATCTCGGAACCAGTGAAAAGCAACCAACTCACTTGGCACTTTTGCCGGCCATCCTTCCCTGATCACTGTGCGCAACTGTGCCATAACTGGGTCCTGTTCCGATTCTTCTTTGAGGTCCACACCCTGGAGAGATCTGCACAGGGCAATGACCAGATCATCTTCAGCAGAGCCAGTGTCCTCGCTGACCACATGCAAAGTTTCCGCAGTGGCCCAGGAGAGAAGGTCCACCACTAAGTTTTCTCTACCTGGGGTGAACTTAGTGGCGAAGTTGTAGGACCTCAGATGCTCTGACCATCTATGTAGCCTCAGTGGTCTATGACCCGATTCTGACATCTCCAGCAGCATCGTGAGCGCTCGATGGTCAGTCCTCAGGGTGAAGCGGTGCCCGTAGAGGTATATGTGCCACCTCTCGCACACCTAGACGCAGGCCCTCGCCCCCCTCTCGCCCACAGCATACTTTTGCTCAGCTGCCGAGAGGAACCTAGACGCGAATGCCACCAGCCTTTCCACACCACCCTGTAATCGGGAAATGACTGCTCCTAACGCCATCCCCGACGCATCACAGGTCACCACCGTCTCCAGTTCGGGGTCAAAATGTGCCAGCACCGATGGAGACGTGAGCTGTTGTTTCAGTTTTGAGACCGCTGCTGAGCATGCTGGGGTCCATTCCCACGGCACGTCTTGTTTTAACAGGGCCCTCAGAGGTTCAATCATCTCCGAGTAGTGTGGGATTAACCGGCCATAGGAGTTAACCATGCCGAGGAATGATGAAATTTGGGCAGGTGTAGAAGGGTCCGGGATGAGGCGCACTGCCTCCACGTTAGAATGCAATGGCTGTAAGCCCTCACCCATCAGCCGGAACCCCACAAACTCGATCGCCTCCGCTGCAAAGAGGAATCTGTCACCATTTAGGGTGACCCCGTGGTCCTGCAGCCGCTTCAGCACCTTCTCCAGCCTCATATCATGAAGCTCACTCATTGTGCTATGTACCAGGATGTCATCCAAGTAGCCTACAACTCCTTTCAGACCTGCCAACATCGTAGCCATAACCTTTTGGAAGCAGCTGGGGATGGAGCTCAGCCCGAACGGCATTCGGGTATATCTAAAGCCCCCATGTGGGTCACAAATGCCGTCAGGTTTCTGCTGCCCGGGTGTAGTGGCACCTGCAGATAGCCCTGCCAAAGATCCAGCTTAGAGAACACCCTGGACCTGCTGAACGTCGCTGTGAGCTCCTCCATGGTCGGGAGAGGGTATTTATCTGGGATGATTGCCTTGTTCACTATACATAGATCAATGCAAGGCCTGATCCCCCCGTCCTTCTTCTTCGCCACCACCAAATTCGAAATCCAGGGCGATGCATCCACCTTCTCGATGATCCCCACATCCAACAGCTTTGAGAGTTCCGCTGACACCTTGTCACGTAATGCCGGGGGCAGGCATCAAAGCGGTTGGATCCTGGGCGTCACCAACTCACTCACCAACGGGCGATGGCAAAAAGCTTCAATCCGGCCTAGGCCCATGAACAGCACTGGCCAACGGAGCTGCCAGTCCGTAAACGCCATCAGCACCACTGAACCTTTTGGATCCCATATGGAGAAGTCCAGTTGTCCCAGTAAGTCGATCCCAAGCAGGTCTGACCCCTGCTGTGCCACCTGGAAAATGAACTTGGGCATCCTCTTCGGTCCGCACGACACATCGAACTCCGCTGTGCTGACCATGTCGATCTCGGCGTGGCCATAACCAAACATTCTCACCACTCCCGCCTTAATAGCCTTCTTCGGAAACAGTCTTTTTATCGTCGACAGGCTCAAAATGGACCTGCCAGCCCCTGAGTCCACCATGAGGGGCACCTTGACGCCATCCAGTTGCACGACATACCACTTTAGTGGTCGTCTTCCTCCATGTGCCACACACACTCGCCCCACCTCCCGCAGGCCCTTAACAATTTGGTCCGCGAACTTGACACGGGCCCCCTCGCGTGCCACAGGCCACCTCTTCTTCTTCTTCTTCTTCTAGTGGCCCCGAGGCCTAGATCGGGACTGAGGATCGTCACTTCCTTGTGGTAACGTAACGTATCGTCACTTCCTGTTTTGCTGTCTGCCTGTGCGGTTGCTCTCCAGCTATTAGCTATGGCTACTAGCTCTCTTTCCTCTCTTCTGGTGTGCTCTCTCTGTCAGATGTTTAGCTACACCTCTGCCTCTTTTAGCGATAACGGTAAATGTAATAAATGTTGTCTTTTTGAGGCGCTCGAGGCGAGGTTGTCTGATTTGGAATCCCGGCTCCACTGCATTGAAACACCGTCTGCGCCAGTTAATCTCGACGGACGCCACTTAGCTGCAGCGGAGCTAGCTAGCTTAGGCCCCCCTGTCAGCGGTTCCCCGGCTCTCCTCAGCAGCGAGGAGACTGGGTGGGTGACGGTGAGAAGGAAGCCTAGTCGCAAAGCCCCGGTTCACCACCAACCTGTTCACGTTTCTAATCGTTTTTCCCCGCTCAGCGACACACCCGCTGAGGAAAAAACTCTGATCATTGGCGACTCTGTAGTCAGAAACGTGAACCTAGAGACTCCAGCGGTCATAGTCAAATGCATTCCTGGGGCCAGAGCAGGCGACATCGAGTCAAATCTGAAAATGCTGGCTAAAAGTAACTGTAAATACTCCACAATTGTTATTCACGCCGGCATTAATGACATCCGTCTCCGGCAGTCGGAAGTCACCAAACTTGATGTAGAATCGGTGTGTGACTTTGCAAAAACGATGTCTGCCACTGTAGTATTCTCTGGGCCCCTCCCCAATCTGACCAGTGATGACGTGTTTAGTCACTTGTCATCCTTGAACCGCTGGCTGTCTGTGTGGTGTCCTAAAAATGACGTGGGCTACATTGACAATTGGAGCTCTTTTTGGGGAAAACCTGGTCTTATGAGACGAGACAGCATTCATCCCACTTTGGATGGTGCTTCTCATTTATCTAACAATCTGGCATCTTTTTTATCCAAATTTCCCAAACCATGACTACTCAGAGTTGGGACCAGGAAGCAGAGTCGCAGTCTTACACGCCTCTCTGCAGCTCCTCTTCATCCGCCACCCCTCAGCTTAGCCCCTGTCTTCCCCATCAGAGAATCGTTGTCTGCTCCCTCCAAAGTGAATAAAAATATAATGCATAAGCATCCCAAAGTGATAAAGCAAAACATTGGTAAAACTCAAATTAAACATAAAGCCTCTAAATTGAATGATTTGGCCTCTGTTCCTCCTCATAATTTAAAAATTAAATGTGGTTTACTAAATATTAGGTCTCTAACTCCCAAGTCTCTGTTAGTCCATGATCTGTTAATTGATCATCAGATTGATTTAATTTCCCTTACAGAGACTTGGTTAGGGCAAGAGGATTGTGTTGGTTTAAATGAATCAACTCCCTCTGGTTATTTAAACTGTCAAAATCCCAGAAGTTCTGGTCGTGGAGGAGGAGTAGCAACAATTTACCATTCCAAATTACTAGTTAATGTAAAGCAAAAAACATGTTATAATTCCTTTGAGGGCCTGGTCCTCAGTATTGGGCACTTTAGCAATTTTAGGTTAAACCCAATTTTATTTGCCATAGTTTATCGTCCCCCATCAACCTACTCAGAATTTTTATCCGAATTTGCTGATTTCTTAGCTGATTTAGTGCTGAAATCTGATAGAATAATTATAGTAGGGGACTTTAATATACATGTGGATGTAGATAGTGACTGCCTTAATGTGGCATTTAATTCAATATTAGACTCGATTGGGTTTTCTCAGAAAGTAGGAAATTCTACTCATTACCTCCACCATACATTGGACCTTGTTCTGACATATGGCATAGAAATAGAAAATCTTGTAGTGTCTCCTCATAACCCTGCACTGTCAGACCATTGTCTGTTAACCTTTGATTTTACCATTTCTGACTATTTGGCTCCTAAAGAAAAATATTATTACAGTAGATGCCTCTCAGATGATGCTGTTTCCAAATTTATGCAGATTGTTTCCTCTATGCCATGTGTCAACACAACGGAAATAAGCTATAGACAGCTTGCTCCTTCTGTAATTGATAACATGGTGGATAGTGTTTCAGCTTCTCTGCATCAGGCTCTAGACTTGGTGGCCCCCTTAAAAAAGAAAAAGTCTAATCAGAGATTTCTAACTCCTTGGTTCAACACAGAAACTCGTAGCTTAAAACAGAAGACTCGTCAATTAGAAAGAAAATGGCGCTCTACTAATTTAGATGAAATCTATTTAGTTTGGAGAAATCATCTTTTAATTTATAAAAAATCTCTTAGAAAAGCTAGAACAAGTTATTACTCTGCATTAATAGAAGAGAACAAGAATAATCCCAGGTTTCTTTTCAGTACTGTAGCCAGGTTGACAAAGAGTCAGGACTCTGTCAATCCTAGCATTCCCTTAGAGCTTACTAGTCAGGACTTTATGAACTTTTTCAATAATAAAATTTCATCCATCAGAGATAAAATCAATCAGATTCTTCCCACAGTTAACTTAAATACTGTAACCACTACAACTCCTTCTTTTGATGTCTGTCTTGATGAGTTTACTCCAATCGACCTTTGTGAGTTAGACAAAATAGTTTCCTCATCCAAACCTTCAACTTGTCTTTTAGACCCTATTCCTACTAGGTTATTTAAAGAAGTCTTCCCACTTATTGGTAGCTTTATTCTTCATATAATCAATTCTTCATTAACTTTAGGCCATGTACCGCAGGCTTTTAAAACAGCTGTAATTAAACCCTTACTCAAAAAGCTAACGCTAGATCCAGGAGCTTTAGCTAACTATAGACCAATCTCTAATCTCCCTTTCATTTCAAAAATCTTAGAAAGAGTTGTTGCTACGCAATTATTCGACCACCTGCAGGGAAATGGTTTGCTTGAAGAGTTTCAATCTGGGTTTAGAATCCATCATAGTACTGAAACAGCCTTAGCAAAGGTCACTAACGACCTCCTCATTGCATCTGATAATGGACTAGTTTCTGTACTTGTCCTTTTAGACCTTAGTGCAGCTTTTGATACTATCGATCATAATATTCTACTTGATAGATTAGAACACTATGTTGGACTTAATGGAACTTCGTTGCAGTGGTTTAGATCTTATTTATCTGATAGGTTCCAGTTTGTTCATGTAAATAATGAGTTTTCTTTCAACTCAAAGCTTAGTCATGGAGTTCCACAGGGATCTGTGCTAGGCCCTACTCTTTTTAGTTTATATATGCTTCCGTTAGGCAACATTATTAGAAAGCACTGTATACATTTTCATTGTTATGCAGATGACACACAATTATACCTGTCAATGAAGCCAGATGATAGTAATCAATTAGCCAAGTTAGAAGCCTGTCTTAAGGAAATCAAAGCTTGGATGACTTGTAATTTCCTGCTATTAAATTCAGATAAGACTGAAGTCATTCTTGTTGGTCCAAAAAACCTTAGAAATTTCTTTCCAAATCAAACTTTCAGTTTGGATGCAGTTACTCTTTCTCTTAATAGCTCTGTGAGGAACCTTGGAGTTATTTTTGATCAGGATTTGTCCTTCAATTCACATATTAAATTTGTTTCTAAGACTGCCTTCTATCATTTGCGTAATATTGCCAAGATTAGGAGCATCTTGTCTCAGAGTGATGCTGAGAAACTGATCCACGCTTTTGTTAGCTCGAGATTAGATTATTGTAATTCTTTATTATCAGGTTGTCCTAAAACATCTTTAAAAAGTCTTCAGCTGATCCAAAATGCTGCAGCAAGAGTTTTAACAGGTACTAGAAAGAGAGATCATATCTCTCCGGTTCTGGCCTCCCTTCATTGGCTTCCCATAGAGTTTAGAATTAAGTTTAAAATCCTTCTTCTTACTTACAAAGCTCTAAACAATCAGGCTCCTTTTTATTTAAAAGATCTGATACTACCGTATTATCCTAACAGAGCACTACGCTCCCAAAATGCAGGACTGCTTGTAATACCTAGAATCTCCAAAAGTACAATGGGAGGCAGAGCCTTCAGTTATCAAGCTCCTCTCCTGTGGAATCAGCTGCCAATCTGGATTCGGGAGTCAGACTCGATCTCTGTTTTTAAGATTAGGGTTAAAACCTACCTTTTTGATATAGCCTACAATTAGGGAGGGATCATGTGTTTCTGAACCCTCCCTTAGTTATGCTGCTAATAGGTTTAGTCAGCCGGGGGACCTCCAGTAATGCACTGGGCCTCACTCCTTTCCTCACTCTCTATGAAATATTTTTTTTTGCTGGTCATTAACATTTGTTTGTTCTCTCCCATAGATTGAGTCCCCATCGTGCTGTTTGCTCTCTACATGTCTGTTCTTTTCATCTTCTCTGTCCCCTCACCCCCCAGCCAGTCGCAGCAGATGACTGCCCCTCCCTGAGCCTGGTTCTGCTGGAGGTTTCTTCCTGTTAAAAGGGAGTTTTTCCTCTCCACCGTCGCCAAGTGCTTGCTCACAGGGGATCACCTGATTGCTGGGGTCTTTCTGCAACTGTGGGGGTTCCCCCCTACAGTTGATAGTGCTATGAGATGACTGTTGTTGTGAAATGGCGCTATATAAATAAAGTTGAATTGAATTGAATAGTTAGCAAGTTAACCAACGCTCGTGGCGCAGATGCCCAGCCCCCCGGTACCCCACCAGTAGAGACACCCAGTCCCCGTGGGGACGCAGACTCCCATAGCTTCACCATATCTACGACCTCTTCCAGAGACAAAGACTGTCAAGTCACCCTCAGCGTGTCTCCCAACCACTGGCTAGTCATGCCATGAGCTAGCTTAACACAAACTAGCTCATCAGTTAGCAGCCCGAAATCACACTTTCCCGCTAAACAGCGCAGTTCCATAAGGAAAGCTAAAATGGACTCACCAGCTCGCTGCACTCGGCTGCAAAACTTGTATCTCTTCTCGGTGACCGTGGCATTGTCATCAAAAAAAATGTCCATTTTCAGCAAAGCGTCCTCCAGCGAGCCATCGCCACACAACGTGAAGAACATGCACTGTCCTTTTGTGCCCAAATGGTGAATCAGCAGACACCTTCACCTGTCGTTGGAAACCCCGTCGAGTCCAGCTGCTGTCACATAAACCTCAAATATGCTCTTCCAGCACGTCCAAGGAATAGCCAGCGCACCCTGGTCCTGCAGGAAGGGGGGTGGCTCCACAACACACGTGCCCATAATTTTCCTTCGTCACCAACTGTTATTTTGTTAAATGAGCTCAGGCAGAGAGCATCTTGAGGAACATTCAACTGAACTTTATTTGGCGCACATTATTATTTATACTCCCCACCGTAGCCCCCCTGACATCATCTCGTTCTCCACCCTGACGGTGCTACGGCAAACACCAAAGGCCAATTTCCATACACAACAGGCAGGCTTCTGACAAAAGACAATAGGCAGGATAACTCGGGATAGAGGGAAGCGTAGGGAACACGCCGGCATGAGACAAGGTCGCCATAAAGACTAAGACGCACATATATAGAAAGGGGGTAACCAAGACAACAGAGGACAGGTGGAAAACAATCAGGACTGACAACAGGCACCTGGGGGAACAATGATGACAGGTATGGGAAACAGGATGGGTGGGGCTGCACAAACAATCACTGACAGGGGATCCACATGAAATATAATGACAATAGAACCAGGGGAGACAAACCTGTGAAAACCAAGACAATTATAATAATCACAATAAACATGCAGGGCAGGAACCAAGACTACAGCACGCAATAAAAGACACAATAATGAAAATAACCACAATCACTAACCTAAGGCTAAGGCAGGAAAATACAAAGAAAATACACTGAACTGAGGCGAGGACATGGCTGAAGTCATGTGCCGGCGGTCACAGAAAACAACAATATAAAGCGGGGACCTGAGCACGGCCATGTCCAAACCCTAACACTTGACAGGCAAAAAAAAAAAAAAGTCCATTAACAGTTGAAAGCTGTCTTGAAAAACTGTTTTTTAAGCTTATTCTTAAAGGAGTGAAGTGAGTGCATATTGTGGCTATCTGAGTGCAGGGAATTCCAGAGGGTTGGGGTGGCAATGGCAAAAGCTTGGTCCCCCATTGTACATTGTTTAGACCTGGTAATCAGGGTCAGGAGTGTTGTGTCAAACAACTGAAGTTGGCGAGTGGGGGCGTGACATTGGAGGAAGTCTGTCAGGTATGGAGGAGCGAGGTTGTTGAGGGTTTTGCAGGTGATGAGCAGGATCTTGAAGTGAATGCGTTGTTGTACCGGTAACCAGTGTAGGTTTTTGAGAAGATAATGGCTGGTAGATATCCTGAGAGATTGGGAGGTAGAGTTGAGGTTATTTATTGATTTCAGGCTTACTGTTTCCAGCGCTGGAAGAAGATGAGAGGGAGAAGGCACAGTGGTAAACACACAAGATGATTCTATCAGGAGATCAAAGCTGCTGATGTGAAGAGTGTCCAACAATTCCATGAGGAGGAAAATGAATGACTCCTCTTTTAAAGGGTGCAGGCTGATGAGGCACAGGTGGAGTAATTGATGCAGCTGTGCGTGATCAGATAATCAAGAGCAGTGACTGAGGTGAGAGAGTGTGTACTGACCTGAGATATGACAGCTTTTGCTTTGTGTTGGTTAGACTACTTTCTAGAAGATGTGGGAGAACGGACAACCTTCTCTATTGTTTTAAATTTAGACTGCATTCCCATTTTAAAATGGTAGTTGCCCTTTAAGCATAGGGAGATTTTATGAGCATTTCTGAATAGTACGAACAACTAACAAGCATACTGTATCTGTGAGCTGTTGATGAAACAGTTCTTTGAATAACCCATAAACTCTCAAGAGTTAATAGTCAGAACTTGGGGAAAGAAGCTCTCTTTGAGTTGGTTCTGATGATGCTGTACCATCTTCTGGATAGTATTACAGAGAACAGTTTATTATTGGGATTGTGTGAGTCTTGTATAATTTTTGAAACTTTCCTCCCACTCTTCTACATGAAGAGGTCCTGCACAAATGACAGGACTGACTTATTAATTTAATGTCCATTCTGAATGTTCAGTCTTTAGAGAAAGAAGAGGCTCTGGTTGGCTATCTTAATTACTGTGTCTGTGTATGTGAATCATCAGGTCATCACTCATGCAGACGCCAAAGAATGTGAAGGTACTGATGCTCTATAATGGTGGCCTGTATGATGAGGATGGGGTCGTGAGCTCCTTTTATCTTCCTGAAATCCAACATTATCTCTTTTTGTCTCCTTCCCGTTGAGGCACAGGTCTTTGACAGAGGTCTCACATTTATTCTGTTGACTTTCTCGTCACTTATTGAGATCCACTTAGTGATGGTGGCGTCTTCAGGTAACTTAATGATGGTGTAGATAAGAGATATCTACTGTTATCTACCAGTGCAGATATCAGATGAACTGATGAGCACATAGCAAGGATTAACAAATGGGATTGCTGGTTAAACATTATAGCAATTATGAAGCTTTACAAAGTAACAAAACGTACTAAGATTACTTAATCAGAGTGAAGTAATGCATTCAATTTGCAATTAATTTAACCCCTAGTAATATACAGTACTTTTTAAAAAGTAATCCTTTTTTATAATCATAAAGTCCCATGAGCATTAGCAGTTTTTATCTTTCTCTGCTTCTCTGTCCACGTGTAGCAGAAGGCTTCAAGACAAAACAGTGATTATTTAAGTATTTTGGATTATTTTTTTCTTTTTAGTTTGCCAGGATGAAGATAAATGTTTCTGTTAGCTGCTAAAGAACTATAGTTAAAGGGTATATGGTGGTAGTGGTGGTGGTGGTGGTGGGGTGGGGTGGGGCTGAAAAGTTCATAGTGGTCAAATTTGACCAAATGTGGTTTATTTTTCAACCACAGGGATCCAAGTGCTGCAATACCAATTGAAGAAGTGTGTGTGTCACGGGGTGGAAGTATTTTATTCTGTTTTTTGGGTTTTATATAGTTTTTATGTTGCATGTTTTGTAACTTTGCATGTGCTGTAGTTCTTATATTTCAGTTGTGTACTTTTAATTGGAAATCTTGTTTACTTCCACCCTGTGCCTCCCCTAATTGTTGTGACACCTTTATTGACTGGGGATATGCAGCACCTTTGGCTGCACATGATATACAATAAAAGATGCTCTGGCAGTCCAGAGGAGAGAGCTTTGCTAGGATGAAAGAGCCAGGCCGGAGGAGGGCCTGCTTGGAGGAGAGAGCCCTGCCTGGAGGAGAGCCAGCCGGATGGGAGCCCTGCCTGATGGGAGAGCCCTGCCAGAATGAGAGGAAGCTGCTGGTCCCAGGAAAAATGGCTGAAGGAGGGCATGACTGAGGAGGATTTGCAGTAATGGCCCAGGATCACCATGATGCCCACATTTGGGGGAGGATGCTTCTGTGTGGAGCAGTTGGGGTGCTCTAGGCAAAGGACAGCAAGAAGCAGAGTGAGGAGCTCTGCCTGGGCTGTAAGTATCTGGCTCCCAGATAGCAGCACCCCATGATGATGACGTTGATGTTGAGAATGATAATGAGAAATCTAGATATACTGCTGGCAAGTGTCTTCCCTGTACAGGTTTCTTGAGGGCGTCGGTGTCGTGGCAGATGGAGCCTGGCCTGGAAGAGTGGATCCTCCTCCTCAGCTTTTAGGGACTTTGTTTGATTTTTAGTCCACTTTTATTTTTTATTCATTAGGATTTTTTTTAGTTAGTATTTTCTTATGTTTTAGACTGGTTTTTAGCTTTTTATTTTAGTAGGCAGTTTTATATATTTTATAGTAAATAAATTCCTTTGAACATCCTCATTTTAAAGTTCCCCCCTTGACTGCTACCTGTGACTCCACCTGGTTTTAAAGAACCTTCTAAGTTATGTTTTTAACTACCCATCGACCATCCGTTGCATGTGGACCAAAGGGGAGACTATGTTGAAAAATAAACCACATTTAGTCAAATTTGACCACTATGAACTTTTCACCCCCAGTATATGATGAAACTGTCGCTTTTTTACTGCTTTTGCACATTAATTTGCTCATGTAGAGTGGCTGTAAAATAAATAAATAAAAAAATAAATAACCATAATCCTGTCAATCATGGCTCAAGGGTCTGCCTTGATCTCCCTGAGCTGTTTTGATTTGCCTCTTATTCTATGAACTGGAGCGCAATGAAATTATACCACTCTCTCAGGTTTATCGCCACCCATTTTAATGTTCTGGGGCCTGTATTATGAATGAGGATGTAGGCTTAGTAGGGTAACTTCAGGATTAACCCTGGGTTGCCTGTACTACGAAGCTGGTTCACTTCTTACCAGAGTAGATCACCACGGTAACTTATATTGTGACGATAAGAGTGGGTGGTTGCATCTGTACCGATCTCCAGCCAATTAAAATCTTTGGAAAATTACATCCACTTCCTCTGGAGTTTGAAGAGACACCCCCCTCCCCTCCACAGAGAGCCTAAGTCACACCCCCTCTACTTCCGCATATGGGACCTTACAGTAAATCAGAAAAATTCTCCATTGAAATGAATGGCAAGAGTGAAATTATCGTTTGATCCCAATCAAATTTTGCCACTACTTACACATATGATGTTCGTCAATTTAAAAGATAATTTTCCACATAATTAAAGTTGTCTAGTGTCATATAATAAGAGGGGAACATTTAGTTTTTGTTTCAACAACTACTGGACAAAAACTCCCATCATCTCACAGCATTAAACACGATTACAGTTTAGCCATTGACTGACGCGTCATCTCAGCTATGGTAGGGTAAGTTTGTATATTCATTTATTTCCGGTAAAAATATCTATCCATATTAATAAAACGAGTTACGCATCTGATAAAATTTCAGTAACTTTAATGCATTACTGAATTTTTAAACAGTAATTTCATTACACAGCACGTCACTGCAAAAATAGTTGCGTTACAGTAACGCGTTACTCCCAACACTGATTAACACACACTGTACAATATAATAGGTTACCCCTACTTCAAAATTCAAGATTCATTTATTTGATTTTTTTAAAAAATCAGGTTTCACACATCTACTGATCAAAAGTTCAGTGCAGGATAAAAGAAGATAGAATAATAACCTAAAAAATAAGTGTAAAAATAAACTAAAATTACACTAGGGTACAATAAAATAAACAGTTAGCTTTATAAAAAAAATATCTAGTCTATATATTTTCATAGGAACATAAGCAGTCATTCTCCAGTAAAGCAGTCTATTGCTGTTGGGGGGCAAAGCCAACAATAAAAGAGAAAATTTACAAAATAATTTATCAATATCCATCAGAATACTGGATTGGTGATCTGGAGGTAGAGCATCTGCTCCACAACCAGGAGGTCATGGGTTCAAATCCTGGCCAGGTCATACCAAAGACCATATAAAAATCGTACTTCCTGCCTTCTAGCTTGGTGCTCAGCAAAAATAGAATGGAGGAAGGAAAGTTGGTTACCCAGCCACAGGGGGTGCACAAGCCAGTGTACTCCCTGTGCTGGTCTCAAGCCCAGATATTTGGGCAGGGTTGTGTCAGGAGGGGTATCCGGCATAAAAAAAAATCCTTGCCAAATCAACATGTGGCTCATCGCACTATAAGGTGATGATTCGTTGAGGCAACCCCAAAAGGGAGCAGCCAAAAGACAAAAAAAACAAAAAAAACAAAACAATATCCATCAGAGCAATGGACAGTAAAATCAAGGCGCTTGGGAATATTTAAAACAGTCACTCAGTTGAAGCATTCGGAATGCTGGCTTTATTTTTTTGGCCATGCTTCTTTCTTACTTTGACTGCTGCCGCTATTTGTTTTAGCCCATATGACATACCAACATATACTGTACATTTATTTAATCTGACACTTGGTTCTTCATCAGTGACATACTCCTCTCTGCTACCTCTTCATTCTCCTATTGGTGATCTGCTGCAGTCAGATGTGAGCACGCATGCAACTAGATAGATTAACCCAGGTGTTATGTCTGTAAATACCTGTGAAATGACGAGGCCAGGTGCACAGTTGAACTCAGCTTTATTAAGGGGTTGGCAACACAATACAGCCACCAGGCAGGGGCATCGGCAAAGAGGCCGAATAAAGACGCCCACTGGTATTCATATGACGGTGCAGTGGCGGAAGAGGAAGTGGCTGCCACTACACTACACTTCATAATAAAACACAATACCACACCAGGGTCCATTTATCAAGTTGATAACCGCGTTCGTAGTACAGATAATCCCAGTCCAGAATGTCTGGGTTAGTGAAGCTAGATAACTGAAAGATACCCTGGGTATGTTGAACCTGCGTCATAGTACTGGCTTCTGGTGACCCATGGTTTGGGTCCATATCAGCACACAAACATTGCTGCTCTTAAGTTATCTTAGCGGTGCAACCACAGTTATCATGACTATAAAGTTAAGGGCCTACATGAATGTTATCTACTAGTTTATTCTTTTACAGCTTATTAAATAGTTAAGATCATAATTTATTTTGTTATGTTTGATTCTGGATAGCCTCGTACATTACACAATGAGCAGAACTGGCCAAAGTAACAGTGGGTTTTATAGCTGTTCTATATGAATTTTAATTATCACCCCAGACATCCATGTTGCCAGTTGGTTCATCAACTTCAATCATTATTCCACAGTCAATTATAGCTCACATTTACGCATCATTCTGTCTTATTTATATATTTTTTGGCCAGGATGGTTCTGTAACCACACCAGTGACTAGCCTAATTAAGTTACTGTGTCATGAGCCAAGTGCTGGAGTTCTCCGCCAGACTTGGTCTCATGGCTTTTTCTGCTTAATTACTCATCTGTTGCATCTTATGCTTTTTGGGGTATGTGTTTTTATTCTGCTTTGCCATTTTCCTGTTTGTGTTAGTGTTATATTTTTATTCTGTATTTATTTATATTTATTTGGTATGTTATTTTATTCTTTATGTAATAAGTTACCCTTCTACTTGCCTAGTGTTACCCTTTTACTGTTGACAGCTGTCAGGGGCGTGACGCTTGTGTGGGTGTGCCCTGTCAGCTGTCAGTTTTGGTTCGCCTCCCTCTCACTGCCGCAGCTGATCCCAATTATGTATCATTGCTTTCTCCTGCCCGTTTAGGTACCCATGCCTGTTGTTAATTATGTTAATGGGTTCAGATCCCTATTTAAGGGCTTTATTTTCATTCCGTCTTTGCCGCTGTCTTGTTGGATATTCTCCTTGTCTCCGCCAGAGCCCTGCCTCGCTCTGGTGCGTAATACTTGCAAGTTTTTCTCCCTCGTTGTACTTTGTGTTTTGAGCATCTTGTTTTACTTTATATTTGTTGTTTTTGTAATAAATTCCACTAACGACAGTTCAGCGCTTGGGTCTCGTCTCTCTGCCCCGAAGGGAGTTTCATGATATACTGCTTCTGGCTCCTGTTGACATAACTCACCCATCCCATCCAATATGTGATTTCAGCTGGATCATTTACCTGCACTTGACCATATATCATATATGTAGGCATATATAGGCTGCACGGTGGCGCAGTGGTTTAGCACTGTGGCAGCACAGTTTTACCCTCGGCCGGGGGACCGCGGGGATCATGAGATCGTGGGTTCGATCCCAGCCCCCGACCAACAGTGAGCTGTGTGGAGTTTGCATGTTCTCCCCGTGTTGCGCGGGTTTACTCCGGGATTTCTCCGGTTTCCTCCCGCACACCAAAAACATGTAGGTTTAGGGCGCTCGCGGACGCAGCGACCAGCAGCCGGTGGCTTGTCACCAGACTGCAAACCAAGTCTACCTACGGGTACAAATAAGTAACAAAAAAAAAAAAAATATATATATATATATATCTAATCCCTGGACATTATTTTAGCTTATTTCACTATAGTTTATGATACTATGGCTGGGATGGCTCCTCCACAGTTGGCAAAGTGAGCCATTCAGTCATTCAGGGTTGTTTCTGTACTTATTATGAGCTAGCCTAGTTAGCTAATGGCATCCTCAGCCACAGATCTCCTAAATGATCAAAGAGGGAAGATGGAGTGAACTGGGACTCATTAGTGTTTAAAGGGATATACACTGTATGGGTAAAGTGTGTTTAACCTGAGTAGAAAATGGTGCTGAAGTATTTTGACCAATGTGTGTGAGAGACATTGCATTAAGACCTCACCAAACATGTAACTTAAAGAAACTCAGTTTTAGCTGAAAAAAAAAATGTACTTTTACTGGCTTTAATTTGTTGACTTTATGTATGTGCACTGATTTATTCTTATCTTTTTACAATGGAATTAAATGTCAAAAGAAATGTATGAAATTATGAGGGGAGCCCCTCTGTTTCCCCCCTCGGACATCTACCACACCTGCCTCACATGCAGAACCATCAACATTGCAGGCAACACCTCCCACCTCTCACACTCCCTCTTCAGCCTTCTTCCCTCAGGGAAAAGGTACTGGAGCCTCTGGGCCCACTCCGCAAGACTGCTAAACAGCTTTGTTCACCAGGCCGTCAGGACCCTGAACTGTGTCCTCTCCCCCCACACCCCCCACCCCTCGATCATAACACACTCACCCACACAATAACTACCTCAGCTGTTTGCACAGAAAGACTGGCACACCAACAGTAATTACATCTGCTGTTGTATGCCTCTGAACCTTACTGCAACCATTTGCACAAATGCCATACCTGCTGCTATCTGTTATTGCAATATTGATCATATGCAGTCCAATCTGTCACTGGCTGCACCTACACTATCACACTGAACTTACAGTTACAGGTATTACGGCTTCACTTTTTCTGTATATAGGATTGCTGGGTGTTATCTTTTATCTTTATTTGCACTACAGGTGGCATTACTGTACATAGACTGCTGTTGTTGTTTTCATCCTTATTTCTTCTTTTCTTATATATTGCACACACCACTAAGAGAGAGAGAAACATCATTTCAATTCTCCTGTATGTCCTGTACGTACAGAAGTATTGACAAATAAAAATCTTTGAATCTTATGCATTTTCAAAAGTCATTTTTCCCTTTTTCTGGAGTCACCGAGATTCAAATAAATCACATTTGCAAGAGGATTTTTGCATATTTATAGGTTTAAAAAATAACTTATTTCACAAACACGGTATCTCCAAAACATAAGACTTTCCTAAATTGACATTTTCCCCCCACACAATTAGAATTGTTAATGGGTGAGAAGTGAGATCCAAGCATAAAATACATAAACCCAGCCAGTCCTTTATAGGTGAAAACAAATCTTAACGCCATCTGTATTCTGTTCACTTAAGAGTTTGAATGGCAAGTTGCTCCTCTTCCCTGCTGTGACTGGAAGTAGACCATCAAGTTCATGCCAGCGTGCCAAGATCGATGTGTTTTGAATTGTGGCAAACAAACCTTTAATGCATGAATGACCTATCATAAGGTTATGTGTAAATAGTTTCAAGAATACTATAAAAGTTGAAAGCACAGTGGGAAAGCTAGTTCTCAATTCATAATAGTTGCAATTACCACTTCACTGCAATGCAACTCTACATTAAAAAAAACGTTTTTAATAGAAAAAAAGATGTTATACAGGGACCCCTGCTGGTCTCGCAGTTGAAGGCATGTCATAGAAGCATGCATCACGTTTTTGTTTTGTTCTTAGATGAATATGTTTGTAAAATAGCTAGCAATAGCAACTGTAACTGTTTAGACACTGCTGAAAACATGGAAAAATAAACATTGCGCCATGTTGGCAATTACCTAGGAGGAATAACAATTTTCATAAAATCACATAAACATCTCTGTACCTTTGACTCTGACCTTGAGCACAGCCTTGATGCAGACCCACTTGATGATCATTGTGGATGAATTTGTTGATAATTCAGGCAATTACCTAGGAGGAGTAATTATTAAATCACATAAGTGCCCAGATCTCTTGACCTTTGACAATGACCGTGAGCACAGCTGGGATGCAGACCTAACTGAGGGTCCTTATGAGTGTGTTTGGTGCGCATCGAGGCAATTGCCTAGCAGGAGGAGTAATTGCCTTAAAATGTGGATGGATGAAAGACGGACACCAATACATTAGCTCCTTTTGGCTTTGATAGAATGAGCTAATGATTCAGGTTCTCATTCTGATTAATGCATTACAAACATTTGAGCAATGATGGCAACTTACCTAGAGATGCAAATCCAAATTCTGTGATCCTGTTCTTGTGGTATCTAGATCACAATTATCCTGTCTTGGAAATTTTTGAAAAACATGGACAAAATCTACATGATCAGTTTTAGCTGAGACAGCAACAAGGGGTTATCGTGCAGGTTATCGTGCAGGATGACGTTATAGTTGATCAGCACACTTCAGGTGCCCCGAGTGAACAGTGTGGGCCAGACATTTGGGCCTCACATACCACTGTTGGGGGATCTACGGCATAGACCGTGAATAGGAAGCACACTGTGAGGGCTACTTCATCCTTAGCCCTCAGCGTTAGGCATGATTTGGTGTTTGCTGATCCAACACGCTTTAATAGCTGAGATGGACCAGATTTTAGCAGAGGGAAAGGATGTGAAGGGGTGTTGAAGCAGAATAATTACTGTGGTGCTACGCCAGGTGAGGAATCATTCTCACACCTGTCAGACGGCCGTGTTGAAACTGAAGAAGGGTGAGAGTACCGTTATGCGTGTTTCTGACATAGCGCAGCGCATAGTAACATATGGTCAACATGTGATGACAGCGGAGGGCCCGAGGCCAGAGGTTCACGGAGCGACAAACATCCAGGCAAAGCTGTTGCTTACAAACATGAATTCATTTTCATTTAAATCCAGTGACATTGATGGTCACTGGGGGTGAATGTCTAATGTCCACGGCAGTGCTTAGTCAAACTGAATGTACGCTCAGATTGACCTTGAATGATGGTGTGTGTGTTTGTGTGCGCATTATTTGGACAAAGACTGTGTGAATGCTGCTGCTGTTTTGTGTGTTGACATTGATTTGATAACAGTGAGATTAACATATAGAGAGGCTGGCAGTCATTTCCGCCTGAATAACAGAGAGCACATGACATAGAGTATGAAAATTGAACAGCGGGAATCTGACAACAAATATTACTATAATATATTAGTGCTTCCTCTAACAGGCCACAAGAATGTAATTATTATCTCCTCAGTCAATGTAGAACCTTTCAGTTGTACCGCTTCAGCGTGTATCAGCCTTCCTCCTCATTAATAATCTGTCTTCTCTCTCGTGGACAGTCACTCAAGTGAATGTGTTGTTTCTTTTCTATTTGTTGCTTACAGATGTTGTGTCACCAGCATTTATTGGTACATATACATGTATAGGGGAGATTAGAACATGGGTGTTAAGTATGACATGAAAGTGTTGATACTGACTGCAAAGGGAAAAAATGAACCCTCCATCTTCTGACAAAGGAGTTAGTTTTTCAGTAATAAACAAATATGCATTGGTTAGTGGCACCCATAATAAATAAATAAGTAAGTAATCTGTTTTGTCACTAGTGATTTGCCACACTGGTGTGTGTATTTGATCTCAACGTGGCCACCCCCAAACGTGAAAAAAAAGAAGAGAAGGCATGAGTGCATACATCACTAACAGAAGCCCTACATACAGATGGACAATGTCTCGTGACTTTCATTGTAGAAAAGACAAACTCTTCTTCCTGGATTTAGGATGCTGCCATCTTGTTCTTTTTGTAGCCAGTAGTGACCATGAAGTATAACCCACATAGCTGTAAAATCACAGTTTTTCCAGCAGCCCATAGGCAGCTCCCTCAAACATGACCAATCATGACCCCACCTGCTTTTATAGCATCAAATAATTAATTAAGACTTGAACATGAATCAGCATAGTAAGAACTACCAATGAGGACAAAAAGCATCTTTGGGAGAAAATATATATATGTCACAAACCGAGCCCGTGTTTTCTGTAGGCTCGGTTCTGACCGTTCTTGGTGGCTCAGGCATTGGGGTTATTATGTGTTATCTTTTGATTTC
The DNA here is from genome assembly GCA_020510985.1 of Pholidichthys leucotaenia. Taxonomy (NCBI): domain Eukaryota; kingdom Metazoa; phylum Chordata; class Actinopteri; order Cichliformes; family Pholidichthyidae; genus Pholidichthys; species Pholidichthys leucotaenia. The sequence continues at coordinate 325,814,484 of CM035838.1, forward strand.
TCATTGTTTGCATGTCGGTGTACTGTTTCTTTTCCATGCTTGTAGCCGCCGCTCTGGCCGGTCTGGCCACGCCCCCTCTCTCTCTGACAGTCAGCTGTTCGCCCCGGTAATTATCTGTCCCGCGCCTCACCCAGGTGTTTCCAATCTGTTACACCAGCGGTGTTTGTACTTAGGCAGCGCTTTGCCAGTCAAACATCGCTGGACCATTGTACTTGTTCACACGGTTGTTCTCCGCCATGTGACAGTCACGTCTATGAAGGACTGTCTGTGTGTGTGCTCGCTGGCAGACTCGGACGACTCGGACTTTTCCTGCACAGTGAGTAAGAGCTGTCTGCGTTTCTGTTTGCAGTTGTGCTGCTACGCTTGTCTGTAGCATTTCCCCTTTGCGGCACAACTGCTATGCTTAGGCAGTGTTGCCCAGCTTCTTCTCCCGTGCCAGTTGAGCGTCCTGGTGGATTCTAAGTTTACCCGAGCTGTCTTGTCATTTTGTATTGTCTATTTGTGTATCAATAAATGTGTGTTTGGTGTAACCCTGCGCTTAAGTCCATCCTTCCTTTTCTTCCTCTGTGCGCTGTGGAAAAGCGCACGGGGAAGTTTATGACAGAATGGTCCAGCCACCAAAAAAGGATTTAGCGGGTTACACTGACACATACCTTTTTCTTTTTTGAATTAACGTCTGCCTACCTGTCTTGGAGTTATGTTGGACTTGGCTGGTATGAAGTTATACTCTGTGTCTGGGTTGGGAGTGCTGCCAGGCTGTCATGGAGATAGACAGGCTCATTGCCTCGGCGAGCACATATTCCAACCTGGAGGATGTTCTTTGGTATGTGGACTTGGCAGATGCAGCAGCTCGTCGGTGCCCTCAGCTCACAGATCATCCAGAGGGAGCTGAGAGTATGACCACATTTGGCGGTGCTGCGGTGAGAGTTCGGCGGAGGGGTAAGGAAGTCCCCCAAGAAGACCGGGCTCATGCCGAAGGGAGGGCGCTCCTGGGGTTCTGTTGATCCTACTCCATGCCAGAGTTCGGCGCCAGTTCCTGCTCCGACCCAACCAGCTCCAGCCCCCCGCAGATGGCGTCATCCTACGTCGACATGCCGGGAGAAGCCCTCCTCGTCGGCAGCAACCGCCATCTTCCCAGCTGCCGTAAGGTCTGCTGAGTTCACCCCGGCTACGCCCACCTCGGTCGTCATGGAGATGGCTCCTCCACAAGTCTCTAGAGGGGCCTACGTCACCGCTGGCATGAAGAGGGATGACTGCCAATGGCCTGCAGCTGTCAACATCAGCAACCGGGATGACAGGCAAGTATTTTCTCTTTCCATTCCACCTAATAGTATTGAATCTTGCCTGTCTCCCAAGGGAGAGGCCCAGTTTCAGCAGTCCGCTGGGTCCTCTCCTCCAGCTGCAAGTAATAATACATTTTTTCCCCTCTCCGTGTCTCCTCCAATTCTACAGAGCCACTGGCTCCTCCTCCTACGGTGGAGGAGCCAGTGGTTTCGGATGATTCCTTCCCGGAGCCAGCATAGAGAGGTTCCTCTGCAGCCACGCCGAATGAATTCCCAGCATTGGAGCCACTGCCAGGGGATAATAGGACTGTTACCACCATCTCGCCTGCTGTGGAGGCTGCAGCAGCGGAGTGGGAGCCTGAGCTGGACCTCCTGGAGGCGGGGCCTGAGTTTTCATCGTCGGAATCGACGGAGTCCTGGACAGCGGTGGAGCATGAGCTCAGGCAAGTTTTCTCTCTTGTGTTTGTGATGTCAGTTCTAGAGAGATCTTGTCTGGCTCAAGGTGAGGAGAGTCAGGTGCAGCGCGCAGCCACCCCTGAACTCCCTTCGCCGGGCTCCGCTGCTGCCGGCGACCCTAATAACTTGGTTTTGTCTCTTGCTCCTGAGTTTTCTTCTAGGATTGCCGGAGAGGAACCATCGTCACCAGGGGCCGCCTTGGAACCGGGCCCACGACGTCGTGAGTCCAGCTTCCCCGCTGCCAGACGCCATCGTGTGGGTCCCTCCACAGGCTGTATCTCCATGGGTGTGGCAGGCTGGCTTCGGACCATTGTGGGGGCTGCACTCCTGCTTGGACCCGTCATGGATGCTGTGCTCCAGCGTGGGTTCCACCGAGGGTGCAGCCTTGACTCGGTCAGGGTCCACCGTGGGTGCCGCTGAGCTCCAGCTGGAGTCCACTGCGGGTGCTGCAGATCTCCAATCGGGAGTCATCGCGAGTGCTGCTGAGCCTCAGCCGGAGGTCACCGCAGGTGCTCCTGAGCCTCAGCTGGAGGTCACCGCGGGTGCAGCAGAGCCAGTCCAGTCGGGGTCCATTGTGGGTGCAGTGGAGCCGGCCCAGTCGAGGTCCATCCCGGGTGCAGCTGTGTCCCAAGCTGGGACCACCAAGGGCACTGCAGATTTGCCTGAGGACGCCGTGGTCCCCTTCTCTTCCCTGTCCGATGCCGTGGGGGGTCCCTTCTTACGGTCCGGTCACCCACCAGTGAGCCTTCCTGTGGGTAGGCTGCCTCCTGCTTCATCCCGCTGGCCCTGGTGGCTTTACAGCACTGGCCGACCGCCTGAGGGACTGAGTCTCTGGGCCAGATGGCCCATGTTTTCTGGCAGGCCACCGGACTCTGTTCATTGGACTGCCTGCTGGGCCTGGGACTCTGGGCAGCCTCCCAAACTTCCACGTCGTTGGACTTGGGGGGGGGGGGTTAATTGTGGACCCTGGGCAGGGTATTGTGTTCCTTGCTTTCCTGTTCCTCCTACCTCCCACCCGGGTTTGTGTTGTTGTTTCTGTCAGGGTTGGTGGGGGGGGGGGGTCTTTCTTTATGATGTTACCGTGTCTGGTATCCACCCCTAGAAGGAGGGGCTCTGTCATGAATCGAGCCCGTGTTTTCTGTAGGCTCGATTCTGACCGTTCTTGGTGGCTCAGGCATTGAGGTTATTATGTGTTGTTTTCTTTTGATTTCTCGTTGTTTACATGTCGTTGTACTGTTTCTTTTCCATGCCTGTAGCCACCGCTCTGGCCGGTCCGGCCACACCCCCTCTCTCTCTGACAGTCAACTGTTCGCCATGGTAATTATCTGTCCCGCGCCTCACCCAGGTGTTTCCAATCTGTCACGCCAGTGGTGTTTGTACTTAGGCAGTGCTTTGCCAGTCAAACACCGCTGGACCATTGTACGTGTTCACACGGTTGTTCTCCACCGTGTGACAGTCATGTCTGTGAAGGATTGTTTGTGTGTGTGCTCGCTGGCAGACTCGGGCGACTCGGACTGTTCCTGCACGGTGAGTAAGAGCTGTCTGCGTTTCTGTTTGCAGTTGTGCTGCTTCACTTGTCTGTAGCGTTTCCCCTTTGCGGCACAACTGCTACGCTTAGGCAGTGTTGCCCAGCTTCTTCTCTCGTGCCAGTCGAGCGTCCTGGTGGACTCTAAGTTTACCCGAGCTGTCTTGTCGTTTTGTATTGTCTGTTTGTGTATGAATAAATGTGTTTGGTGTAACCCTGTTCTTAAGTCCATCCCTCCTTCCCTTCCTCCGTGCGCTTTTCCACAGTGCACGGGGAAGTTTTTGACATATATAGATATAGATAGATGGATGGATGGATGGATGGATGGATAGATAGGTAGATAGATAGATAGATAGATAGATAGATAGATAGATAGATAGATAGATAGAGAGAGAGATGTTTGCAGAACATTATTAGCTTTTAGTTTGGCAAAATGCTGTACTCAATAATGGTAAAGAACAGGCTAATTGTCTTACTGAAGCCAGCCACCAGAGGGTGATTGAGATTAATGAGCATCACTTTTGGAGTGCTCTCATCTCATTCATCTTTAAATACACTCTGTTATATTTTGTAAATGAGATTGTTATTATTGAAAAGAAAGAAAATGTTTGTTGTTGTGGCAGGGGTAGGATTTTATAAGGGTAGTATCTCATAGAGCAGCGAATGTCAAGGAACACTCAAAAAAGCTGCACTTTTTGGGTTTCATCAGGGTTTGTATAAGGTTGCAAAACAGTTCACACACAGTTTTTAAGGTTGCCAGCATTTTTGTTTTAAAGGGTCTTAAGCAGTTGTTAGTGTTCACTACTAGGCAAATGAAAAAGAACTTTAGTGATAAGCATTATAACAGTTTGCAAATGTGTTACAACCATTTGTATGCACTTACAACTATTTTGCAATTGTTTGTGGAAAAATACATTTGCAAAAACATTATGAAGATTGTTACTAGCTATTGGCAAACTGGTAACGTTTCATGAACCCTAACAAACCCTGACAAAACCCAAAAAGTACAAGCTTCCTCAATGTTCCTCAGCATTCCTCAGCATTTGCTGTTCTGTGAGGTACGGGGGTAAGTTTAATATTCACTTTCAACCATTGCACTTGGGTTGTGTGTAAGAGTTTGAAATGTGATGTTTAGCATGCTTTTTCTGAACTAATTTCTTTTTTTTTTTTCTTTTTTTTTTGCTGAACCAGGCCTTGATGCTTTCTTCTATATATATTGTATATTATATCATATTTACTGAACAGATAATTTATATAGTGTTTTTGTGTAATTTATGATGCCTCCAGGTGGCCAAAAAAGTTAAACACCACGGACTTAGGTGAGAAACCTTGAATGTCAAGAATGTGTGTCTGCTGAGAATAATGCAAAAGTAACAGTGACAGTGTTGTAATAATCTTTTTGTCAAATCCCAGAAAAACAGTAATGAACTGACCCTGTTAACATGTGTTGTTTGTGTATCCAAAGCCTGCTACCTTATTCCTCTGTGGCACCATTGTTGTCCAAAACTATTAAAAACACATCAGTGAGTCACACAGCTGCACCGGGTGACATGTTCCTTTTGTTACAATGAGCACACGCACACACACCTGCTGCTTCAAATTCTCATTAGTGAAGCAAATGTAGATTCATCTGCTGCTGAAAACAATCTCCCCCAAAAACGAAGCTAACCTGTTCAAGTGACTGCAAGCACTGAGTGTTTGTAATTTATACAGTATATCCATACACTGTCTGCACCATAGTTCTCAGGCTGACATAATATTAATAAGCATCATAATATTAGATATAGCTGCAAGCAGCAATCATCAGGTTCCAAGCAGATGTAGACTTCAAGGTCTTGTATTGTTTAGCAACATCATTTAAAACCTAAGACTTGCTACACATTAGTTTTTAAAGCAGTATTATGTAACTTTCTAAACACTGCAGCCACCAGGTGCCTTGTTGTTGGTATTTAAAGTTACTGGGCCCGAGGCCAAAGTCATCATAGCTGCAGTCCCCCCAGTGATCCCCCCCCAAAAAAGAGCTACTGCAGGCAGTGTGGGTGCACTCAGGCTATGGGGGAAGTGACATTCATTCGGTCAAACGTACACCATCAAAATTATTTTGTGGTGAAAATCTTACATAGTGTTGCTTTAAAATGCACAGGAGAGACATGCTGTACTTCAGTTACTGTTCAGAATAAGACTCCCCTGGCAAGACTTGACCCTGGGACCCCCAGCTATCACCTAAATCACTACACCACATGACTGCTTCAGTACACACTCTCAAATTCTCAAATGATAAATGTTCCTTTGAAAGGGATTCCAAGCAACAGCACTAGAACAACATTTAAAACTTAACCCTTTATCATTCCAGACAATTTTGAGACAATGTGAAACATTCCATGGGTGGAACTCCAGAATTTTAAGAGGTGTGCCACAAATTGATTTTAAATGCAGAAGAGAAGCACGTTGGTCTTCAGAAGAATGACATTTGCTGGGAGATGAACCCCAGTCTCAAGTATGTGAGACAATCATCTTCTCGTCCAGTGCACTAACGAGTATGTGTGCACATTCACGCTTTTTAAATGAATTAGCAAAATAGTGATTGACAATGTGCTGCTGACTTTAGACCTCCTTTTTGCATACCAAAAGCGCATTGGAATAAATACACCTTAACACCAATGTGCCAGACTTGACACCGAGCCTCATCCACTTTAAATCAGTACACTCCTACGAGTGCAAGTCACACGCACAGTCATTTCATAATTAGGTGGCGAGGGTGCACAGCAGAAAACCAGACAATGCACTGACAGAAACTATTGAAAGCACCAGCACAAGACACAAAGCGTGCACAAATGCCCGCTTAAGACTGTCATAATAGGGCCACTAATGTTTAAAAATTTATAATATAATGCTGTCGTGATTTTGGAGGGTCTACAGTGCATCCAGAAAGTATTTTTCCACATTTTGTTATGTTACAGCTTTATTCCAAAATGGATTATGTTATGTATTTTGGTTTACTACGGCACCCGTTGTAGTGCTTTGCTAAAAGCATTATGGGTAATCTGTAATGTGAGAGTGTGTTGTCGTTGGCGGTGTGCTATGAGTTGCTGCTACGCTAATAAACCGTGAACAGTACATCGATGGTCCGAGTTATTATTGTTATATTAAGTAACGTAAAGGGTGAAAGATATAACAAAAAGTGGCGACGAGGACGTCTGGACCGACGCTGCAGTCCGCGACGGAGGAGAGTTTTTTGTTGTTTTTTTTTCCCGCCGCTACTTCGTGCTGACAGGGTGATGCACCGCGCCACTGTGCTGAGGTGGATGCTGCGGGCTGTCTGCTAAGCGGGGAGGAGCGGAGCAGTGGAAATTGTTAAGGACAAAAAAAACTCCGTGAGTAACGCCGGAGGGAAGAAACGACGTTACAGAAAGGAGCCGCGAGGGAAAGAGCGACATTCAACCAGGAGTGTTAAAATGGCTGGAGTCATTGGCTCTATCGGGCCCTTTGATGAGAGCGCGGAACAATGGAGCTCCTATACTGAGCGCTTTGACTATTTCGTCGTGGCCAATGGAATAACGGATGAAAAGTTAGTGCCCACTTTTCTGAATGTGATGGGTTCCAAGACATTTAACCTACTACGCAACCTCCTACAGCCAGTAAAGCCAGGCTCTAAAACCTACAAAGAACTGGTGGACACACTAACCCACCACTTCTCACCCAAGCCTCTAGTGATTGCAGAAAGATACAGGTTTCACAGACGTAACCAAGAAGAGGGTGAGTCTGTTAACATGTTTGTTGCAGCGCTACGCAAGTTAGCCGAACACTGTGAATTTAAAGATGTTTTAAATGACACATTAAGAGACAGGCTTGTGTGTGGACTACGGAATGAAGCAGCACAGAAGAAGTTACTCACAGAAAGTGATTTGACGCTTGAAAGAGCCATTAACATTAGTGTGATGATGGAGATGGCTTCCAAAGAAGCACACCAACTGCATGCTACAGGCAGAGTACATAAGCTCAACAGTAGTAAAACCAATGCAACAGGTCCATGTTTCCGCTGTGGCAAGGTGGGACACCTTCCTAATGACTGTTGGTACAAAGAGATGGACTGTAACAACTGTGGAAAAAAAGGCCACGTGGAGCGGGCATGTAGAAGCAAAAGGAGCAAAGAGAAAGGCCCAAAGACAAGGAATAAAAGTGACATGGTAAAATACAAAAAGAAAAGAAATGTTCACACAGTTAAACATGGCGAGGACAGAGTGACAGACTCCTCAGAGGAAGAGGTGTCAACTGCAGTAAATAATGTCTGGATTATGAATGTGAATGAAGGCTCAGAAGGCTTTTGGACTAAACCAAAAGTGGAGGGACATTTTATTAAAATGCAGATAGACACCAGATCAAAGGCATCACTTGTGTCGCATGGCATTTACAAGAAGTTTCTGAAACATCTTTCACTCCGACCTTCAGACACCGTCTTCAGGGCGTATACTGGACACCGAGTGCCCATGAAAGGGATGACAGAGGTAACTGTTCAGTATAATGGCCAAACTGCTGAGCTTCCAGTTTATATTACCAAGAACAACTGTCCAGCTATAATGGGGCGTGTGTGGCTAAAGAAAATCCAACTTGACTGGCAAGAAGTAAGGAAGCTGTCACACAGTTCCACTCAACTGCAGGCCATACTCGAAAAGCACAAAAAGGTTTTTCGTGATGAACTAGGCAGTATGAAAAAAATTATAGTGAAGCTGCATGTCAAACCTGACAGTAAACCAGTGTTCATGAAAGCCAGACCAGTGCCGTACGCCATCAGACCAAAGGTGGAGGCTGACTTGGATGCGCTGGTCAAGAATGGAGTTCTGGAGCCTGTGACAACCAGTGAGTGGGCCACGCCCATAGTTCCAGTACCCAAAAAGGACGGAGGAATCCGGACCTGTGGAGACTTTAAGGTAACAGTAAACCCTGTACTAACAGCAGAGCAGTATCCCCTTCCACTGATTGATGACTTATTTGCGGGGCTCAGTGGGGGACAAAAGTTCAGCAAAATAGATCTCAACCAGGCTTACTTACAAATGCATGTAGACGAGCAGTCACGTGAAATGCTGACTATCAACACCCATAAAGGACTCTTCAGATACTGCAGACTGCCTTTTGGCATCACATCTGCACCAGCACTGTTTCAGCGAGCTATGGATCAAATCCTGAGTGGATTACCAGGAGTGCAGTGCTACCTGGATGATATCCTGTGTACAGGAGCAGATGATGAAGAGCATCTGCGCAACTTGGATGCAACTCTCACGAGACTGGAGGAATATGGATTGAGAATCCGCAAGGATAAATGTGAGTTTTTCCAGTCATCCGTGGAATATTTAGGTCATGTGATCGATGCTAAGGGACTACACACTGCACCGTCGAAAATCACAGCCATTGTGGATGCACCTCCACCCCAAAATGTCAGTCAGCTGAAGTCTTTCTTGGGACTGCTGAACTATTATGGACGTTTCATACCAAACTTGGCATCACTATTAAAACCGCTGCATAACCTGCTGCGCAAAGAGGAAGCATGGAAGTGGACAGCAAGCTGTCAGGAGGCTTTTCAGAAGGCAAAAGATGCGCTGACGGCATCGGAGGTTCTGACCCACTTCAACCCATCACTTCCGATCCAGCTTGCCTGCGACGCCTCTCCTTATGGCGTAGGGGCGGTGATTTCCCACGTAATGCTAGACGGTGAGGAAAAGCCAATCGCTTTTGCGTCAAGGACATTAAACAAGGCAGAAGCTAACTATGCTCAACTGGAAAGAGAGGCTCTGAGCATTGTGTTTGGTGTCAGAAAATTCCACCAGTACTTGTATGGACGGAAGTTTACACTTTTTACTGACCACCGACCTCTCACAACCATCCTTGGACCATACACAGGAATACCATCTCTTGCAGCGTCCCGACTGCAGAGGTGGGCGTTGCTGTTGTCAGGACACTCCTATGACATCAGGTATCGAAAGTCAGACTGTCATGGTAATGCAGATGGGTTATCCAGATTACCACTTCCTGTCATGAAGCCAGAGTCAAGCACTGTGGACATCTTCTACTTCACAGAGGTAGAAAACGCACCTGTTTCAGCTGTGCAGGTGAAAAAGGGGACTAGAAATGACCCTGTGTTGTCTGCAGTCATGGACTTGATCATTAAAGGACAACCTGCGGGTGATGACGCAACCTTGAAGCCCTTCCTTGGGAAGTGGACAGAATTGTCTGTTCAGTCGGGTTGTTTGCTGTGGGGGAGGAGAGTGATTATTCCCCTGTCATGTCGAACAGAAGTGTTACAGCAACTCCATGCAGGACATAGTGGAATCATGAGAATGAAAGAAATAGCGAGAAGCTATTTTTGGTGGCCAAACATTGACAAGCAGATTGAAGAAATAGCCAAAAGCTGTTCATCTTGTCACAAGGTACGGAACAACCCACCATTGGCTCCTCTCCATCCCTGGGAGTTCCCACAGGAGCCATGGCATCGTGTGCACATTGACTTTGCAGGTCCATTTGAGGACAGAATGCTTCTCGTTGCTGTGGATGCACACAGTAAATGGCCTGAAGTGGCTATTATGAGGTCAACCACCACAGAGAAGACCACAGAGGCATTAGGAGAAATGTTTAGTCGTTTTGGGTCTCCTACACAACTAGTTTCTGACAATGGACCTCAGTTGGTTTCACAAGAAATGGATGCTTTTCTACAAGCTAATGGAGTGCAGCACATTAAATCAGCTCCATACCATCCTGCGATGAACGGCCTTGCAGAAAGGTTTGTGCAGACAATGAAACATGCATTGAAAGCATCACAAGGTCAAGGAACACTGCATCAGAGGCTGCACAAGTTCCTGCTAAACTACCGCAACACTCCACATGCAATCACAAAGACAACCCCTGCTAGTCTGATGTTCAAGAGAGATCTGCGCACTACCTTTGACCTTTTGAAACCCTCAGGATTAAAGGACACTGTGCAAAAGCAACAAGAGAAACAAATTATGCACAGAGAACATCGGGCAAAGGACAGAGCATTCACGTCAGGAGAATCTGTGCTGGCCAGGAACTACAGAGGTGAACCTAAGTGGGTTCCTGCAACTGTTATTGCACAAACTGGACCAGTCTCATATACAGTTCAAACCACTGACAGTGTTTGGAAAAGGCACGTGGATCAACTCCTGCAGACACCGCCAGCGCCTGCAGAACCGTCTCTTGGATATCCTAAAGATGCACTCACCAACTCACCACTTTGTCCACCTACACCAGTACAGAATTCAACCACTTCAGAGACCAAAGTTCCAGCTGTAGATGTGACATCTTCTTCTGCATCAGCACCAGAAGCAACCTCCACATTAGAAAGAACACAGACTCATGTTCCTGCAGAGCGCCGATATCCCACCAGGGAGCGATGACCTCCTGTCCGTCTGAGTTATTAGACTAGATAGTAACTGACCCACATTAATGGGGCAGAATAATACCCAGGGGTGCAGTTATGGGATGAGGTAGTCTACCCTCACTCCTAAGGTAGCATAATAATTTAAAAAAAAAAAAAAAAAAAGAGAGACAAAACAAAGACATTTGGTATCTCCTGTAGGACATCTATTGTAAGGGGGGAGGAGATGTTATGTATTTTGGTTTACTACGGCACCCGTTGTAGTGCTTTGCTAAAAGCATTATGGGTAATCTGTAATGTGAGAGTGTGTTGTCGTTGGCGGTGGGCTATGAGTTGCTGCTACGCTAATAAACCGTGAACAGTACGTCGATGGTCTGAGTTATTATTGTTATATTAAGTAACGTAAAGGGTGAAAGATATAACAGATTACATTCATTTTTTCCCTCAAAATTGTACACATAATACCCCGTAATGACATTGTGTGAGTGTTTTGCAAATTTATTAAAAATAAAAAACTAAGAAATCCCATGTACATAAGTATTCACAGCCGTTGCTCAATACTTTGTTGATGCACCTTTTGCAGCAATTACAGCCTCAGGTCTTTTTGAATATGATGCCACAAGCTTGGCACACCTATCTTTGGGCAGTTTGGCCCATTCCTCTTTCCAGTACCTCTCAAGCTCCATCAGGTTGGATAGCAGGAGTCGGTGTACAGCCATTTTCAGATCTCTTTGTTATGTATGAAATAAGCGAGCTGTGATCCGTCTTATGCCGAACAACCAACTGAACTTTATTACATGATGGATGAACATATATACAGAGACCACAGCCCACCTGACATCATGATGTTTGACACCCAATGCCGGCTACGGTAAGCCCTGGGGATCATACCCTCCCAAATTCACACATTACATTTCAGCCCCCCTCAGAAAAGGGTAAAACAATATATATATAACTTGTGGAAGTAATAGAACAGGCGAGATGCAATGAGCTGGAAGGGTGCAAGGTTTTATTTCCTCCAACATAATGAAACACGCTTTGTAGCTCGGTGAGCTACTGCGTTGCTCAGGCATGTGTCACAAGCTCCCTGGGGCTCTCTGTCCGTATGTAAATTGTCCTCCCTTTCCTCCAGCCCTGATGAGTGTGAGATAATGTCTGTCCACAGCGTGTTGGGTCACTACACAGCTCCCCCCAGAACACTCAGAAGGGGCTCTGACCACCACAAATTAAGTCTCTGACTCCTCGTGCAGCTCAGTCCTGCGAGGATGTGAGGAAGGCGAACGGCCAAATTCCCCGAGGATGTGTAGCGGCTAAGAAAAAAACTGAAGCTGTGTGAGGGACTTGGTGGTTTGGTTTTAGGTGCGGGAGCAGCCCCTAAAGTCATCGGGGAAAGCAATCGGCTAAATTCCCGTTGTGCGCCGTGGCTGAGAAACTCAAACAAAGTCCCGTGTGTGGGCTGCATGTCTTCTTCAGGTGCGTGAGCAGCCGTAAAGGTTCCGAGGATGGCGATCAGCTGTGTTTCTCGGGCATGTGCAGTGGCGGAGGACAATGTATAAGTCTGTGGAGCCGGTTTGTCCCTGGTGCATGGCGCACACCTGGTGCAGTGACCACATAGCTGGAAGTTGCGCTGTCTTCGTAATCCTGCAGTGTGCGCGCGGGGCTTCTGTGCGCAGAAAGTACGCTGTTGGGAGGTGAGTCAGGGTCGGGGAGCTGGGTGGAAATCAATGCAGATGGCGCCGATGATCTTCCCCGTTCAGGCTGTTTCCTTCGGTTCGCTCGTGTCGCCGTTCATGGTGCATGTCGGTCCCAGTGCAGCCTGCTCCGGATACCGCGCTCCGGTGTGGGTGAAGAGGATGCAGGCATTCTCTGGTACTCTGGAATCCACAGTGCGGTGAGAGGGAGTAGACGGTCATTCTCTCTCGTCAGGTCACCAGTGTAGAGAAAATGGCATAGTCGAGAGACGCACCATGCATGTCCAGGGTCACCAATGTGGAGGTAATAGTACGGGGGGAGACGCACCATGCTTGTGCAGGGTCACCAATGTGGAGGTAATAGAACGGGTGAGATGCAACGAGCTGGAAGAGTGCAAGGTTTTATTTCCTCCAACATAATGAAACACGCTTTGTAGCTCGGTGAGCTACTGCGTTGCTCAGGCATGCGTCACAAGCTCCCTGGGGCTCTCTGTCCGTATGTAAATTGTCCTCCCTTTCCTCCAGTCCTGATGAGTGTGAGATAATGTCCATCATCAGCGTGCTGGGTCACTACAAACTTAGTAAATCAACCTCCTTTTTATATATTAAGTACTCTTTCTTTTTTTTAACGTAGAACTAGGGTCAGTGGGTGGTGGACCCAGCGGGCTAAGTGGATTATTCTGCCACTTTCTTTTTTAGTCACGCTCCTAACTAAACAGTCATTCATTTTTTTCTTACAGTCTTCCATGGGAGGAACAGTTCTGCCTTAGGGGTTTTGTGGCAGGCCCGTGGTGGTCTCCTCTCTGGAGCTTTGAAGTGGGCCCATGGCGGCCTCCTCTATGGAGCCGTCGGACCCCCAGGGCCAATCTTCATGACGCTGAGGCCCGGGTCAAATACTGCGGTAGCTGACTACTGTGGAGTTTCGTCATCTGGAGTAGCCATCCGAACACACCATAGTTGGTTTGCATGCTGAACCGAACCGTCTGTCAGCCGAAAGCACGCTGTTCCCAGCTTTGCCATGATCCTCAGTGCTGCCCATTGTTTTGCTGGCTGTGGCCTGGTCAGTCGCTGTCCCGGTCTCTCACCGGTGCGAACCCGAACCCAGTCCATGACTTGGAGCGGCACCTTACTTGGTTTTATGTGTTGTTGTGCTCCCGGTGGCTCTGCGTGCTTGTTCGGTTTGGGACCTCTGTCGTGCTGTGGCAGTTCCGTAGTCACCATGTTCGTTGCGGACCCTTCACCCGTTGTCAGTTGAGGCTCGTCGTGGGTGCGGAAGGTGTCCAGTGCCTCTCTGGTGTCGTTTGTTGAAGTGGACTCTTCACCCGTCAGCTTGGTCGTCACCTCCGCAGCTTGTTGATCGAGGGTACTGGAGCAGTCCGGTTCCTCCTCTCTTCTGTCTGAAGTTCTCTGCTGTGCCGCGTCGTGCGTTGTGTCTGTGCCGGGCTGCTGCTGCTGTGCTTCAGGGCTCTCTGCACGCTTGGGCTCCCCCTCCTTCTGCGGCTCTAATTCTGGCTGAGGGGGGAATGGAGGTGAGTCTGGTCACTGCTCTCAGTACTGAATTCTCCCTTTTCGCTGTGTTCACTCTCTGTGCTGTGCTCTTCGGCTGGTCTGTCATGGATTAGCTCGTCATTGTCGTTCTCAATGAGCGTGGGCTCCCTCTCCACCAGCTGAGTGAGGAACAGAGGCAAGTCCAACTGCTGCCCCACCACAATGTCGTCATCCAGGTCCGCTGTGCCCCAACTGCTGCATCCGGACCATTCAAACCCAGTGCTGTCTCTGATAGTGAAGCCCAGTCTGTAGAAAAGGTCACATCCCATAATGTTGTCACCATACGCTGTCACCTGGAACGTGAAGTCGTACACAATTTTGGGCTTACAGCAAACAGTCAGTTCCACTGTTCCGACATTGCACAGTCTGTGACCACTATATCCATATAGCGGCGTTGGGTTCTTCTTGATTTTGTGGTTGGGGAAAAATTTCTTCACCCTGGCCCAGTTTAACATTGACCTCACCACCGCCATGCCGAGCAGCAATGGTATGGCTACTTTGTCTAATTCAACCATGCTGTATGAATAACCACTGATGTTGGGGCTTACTGAATGAATGGTCGTTGTTGGCAGGTGGGCTGGCTTACTTGGCGGGCCCCATGATGCTGTCGACAGGCACACGCTGGAGAAATGGTTCAGGTGCCCACACTTGTTACACCGTTGTCCTTGTGCCGGGCAAAACCGTGCTCTGTCCCAGTGTGTTGGGGACCCACAGCCCCCACAGACGGGGCCTCTCAGTGCGAACCTTCAGCTCACTGTATTAGTCTCACACACTTCTGCTGTGTTCTCTTTGTCCTCTGTGTCCACCGTGTTAGCTAGCGTTGGCTGTCTGGCTAACCTCTGTGTTTGGCACCCATTTAGCTCCGTGGCTAACTTGTCCGTTGCTTCTAGCTGGGATGTCAGCTCTACTATGCTAACTAGCGTCCTGTCGTTTGGTGCCATTAGCATCTTTACCCAAAGCCTTGTGTTACGTGTGTGTTCAGCAAAGTAGCTAGCAAGAAGTTTGATAGCATCTGCATATGACTCCATAGGTCCTAACGTGTGGAAAATTCTCCAACCCTCTATGCCGAGTCTGTGGACAAGACTTGCTTGTTTCCTTACTCCGTCGAGTTCACCTAGGCCCAACGCTACAACATAGGTCTTGGACGCATCCAGCCATGGTGGCCACAGGACTGCTAGTTCCCCTGGGTGCTCAAGAAAAGGCCGCAATGGTCTCAAGCATGCCTCCATGGTTTAATCCTCCATCACCAAATGTTATGTTGTGGTGACCCACCACAATCTATATGGACATTCAACCTTCACACTCAGCTAGGCGGCAGGAAGCAGAACAATTTGCATATGGACAGAGAGCCCCTAGGAGACAATCAGAACAATGGACTATTGTTATACATCCCTGGATTAAGGAGAGGAAGTCCGAGTGCCAGTTGGTCACGCGATTGATATGTATTGACTGATATGTATATCAATATGCAAACGTGCCATGCATTCTCTCTTGTCTGTATAAAAGAGCTTACTATACATGCCTCAACATACACAACACACAGCGCAACACAGCACACAGCGCTACAGTGTGATGGAGGAAATAAAACTCTGAAACCTTCCAGCTCGTAGCATCTCGCCTGAACTTATTTGTTCCTCCACACTGGTGACCCTTGATGAAGAATGGAACATGAGGCGAACACCCCGGAGATCACCCGGAAGGGAAGCCCCAGCCCCAGCATGGTGCGCCCCTCGCCTGATCTTTTACCTCCACACTGGTGACCTGACGAGGGAGAATGACCGTCTGCTCCCTCCCACCACGCTGTGGATCCCAGACAACCAGAGAATGCCTGCAAGCTCTTCATCCTCACCGGAGCGCAGCGCTGGGACCAAAATGCACCATGAACGACACGAGCGAATGAAGGAAGCAGCCTGAACGGGGAAATCATTGACGCCAACTGCGTTGATTTCCACCGAGCTCCCCGACTCTGACTAAACTCCGGACAGCGGACCTCCCGCGCACAGAAGAACCGCACGCACACTTCAGGATTACGAGGACAGCGCAACTGCCAGTTATGTGGTCACGATGCCAAGCACGCACCACGCACAGAGACGAACCGGCTCCACAGACTGATACATCGTCCTCCGCCGCTGCACATGCCCGAGGAGCACGGCCGATCGCCATCCTTGGAACCTTTAGGCCTGCTCTCGCATCTGAAGCATACGTGCAGCCCGCACACAGGATTTTGTATGGGTTTCTCAGCCACGGCGCACAAGGGGAATTTAGCCGATTGCTAATCCCGATGACTTTAGGGCTGCTCCCGGACCTAAAGCCAAACTGCCTCACACCCTCATACAGCTGCAGTTGTTTCACAGCCGCTATGCATCCTCGGGGAATTTGGCTGCTCGCCTCCCCCACATCCTCGCTGGATAGAGCCGCGAGAGGAGTCAGATAAAATGTTTTTTTCACAGCCGCTGTGGATCTCCACCAGGTTTACCCGGAAAGTCCCTCACCATCGCAGATCCACACGCAATTTTTGCATGGCCCAGACACCTTTGACATCCCGGGCCGGCACTCGCTTACTCCCACCCCCTCCCCCTCCTCCTGCACAGCGCTTTTCCCACACCTCACTCCCCCATTCGCCGTCTTGTTCCATTATGCACGAAGCACACCGGCCCGTGCGCCCACGATCCACGGCCATTCAACGTGCTGGAACCCGGAGCGGAGCACACTGCTTTTTTTTTTCCACCCCTCCCCTGTCCCCCCATGGACTGACATGCCCTCCGACAGTTCTACCAGAGCTGGAGCCAAACGACGGGAGGAGGGGGGGTCACAACCCCTGCTGAGTGTTCTGGGGGGAGCCCTGTGGTGACCCACCACAATCTACATGGACATTCAACCTTCACACTAAGCTAGGTGGCAGGAAGCAGAACAATTTGCGTACGGACAGAGAGCCCCTAGGAGACAATCAGAACAATGGACTATTGTTATACATCCCTGGATTAAGGAGAGGAAGTCTGAGCGCCAGTTGGTCACGCGATTGATATGTATTGACTGATATGTATATCAGTATACAAATGTGCCATGCATTCTCTCTTGTCTGTATAAAAGAGCTTACTATACAGTACATGCCTCAACATACACAACACACAGCACAGCACACACAGCACAACACAGCGCACAGCGCTACAGTGTGTCTCTTTTGATGATGGAGGAAATAAAACTCTGAAACCTTCCAGCTCGTAGCATCTTGCCTGAACTTTGTTCCTCCACAATGTATGAAATAAGCGAGCCGTGAGCCGTCTTATGCCGAACAACCAACTGAACTTTATTACATGATGGATGAACATATATACAGAAACCACAGCCCACCTGACGTCATGACGTCTGGTGCCCAAACGCCGGCTACGGTAAGCCCCAGGGCTCAAACCCTCCCAAACTCACACATTACACTCTCCAGAGATATTCAACTGGATTCAAGTCTGGGCTCTTGCTTGGCCACTCAAGGACATTCACAGAGTTGTCCTGAAGCCACTCCTTTGATATCTTGGCTGTGTGCTTAGGGTCATTGTCCCGCTGAAAGAAACTCTTTTTCTCATAGAAGAAAAGGAGTGGGTTAGAGGCCCCCCTGATAAAAGGAGTTTGAGGCTCTTTAAAGGGATTGACAAAACCAAAGGCTATATGGATTAGTCAAAACTATCATGAGCTGAGCACTGGAGGTTTCTGCCACGCTCAGTCTCATGGATTTTCTCTATATTTGCATATTTGTTGTATTTTGTGCCTTTTGGTTTATGTACACATGGACAAAATTGTTGGTGCCTCTCTGTTAATGAAAGAAAAACCCACAATGGTCACAGAAATAACTTGAATATGACAAAAGTGATAATAAATAAAAATTCTATGAAAATTAACCAATAAAAATCAGACAATGCTTTTGAATTGTGGTTCAACAGAATTATTTTAAAAAACAAACTCATGAAACAGGCCTGGACAAAAATGATGGTACCCCTAGAAAAGATTGAAAATAATGTGACCATATCGACATGTTCAACCAAGATGTGTCCTCTAATTAACATCACAGGTGTCTACAAACTTGTAATCAGTCAGTCGGCCTGTTTAAAGGGTGACAAGTAGTCACTGTGCTGTTTGGTGACACGGTGTGTACCACATTAAACATGGACCAGAGGAAGCAAAGGAGAGAGTTGTCTCAGGAGATTAGAAAGAAAATTATAGACAAGCATGTTAAAGGTAAAGGCTATAAGACCGTCTCCAAGCAGCTTGATGTTCCTGTGACTACAGTTGCACATATTATTCAGAAATTTAAGATCCACGGGACTGTAGCCAATTTCCCTGGACGTGGCCGCAGGCGGAAACTTGATGAAAAATGGAAGAGACGGATAATACGAATGGTAACAAAAGAGCCCAGAGCAACCTCTAAACACATTCATGGTGAACTCCAAGGTCAAGGTACATCAGTGTCAGATCGCACCATCCGTCACTGTTTGAGCCAAAGTGGACTTCATGGGAGACGACCAAGGAGGACACCACTGTTGAAAACAAATCATAAAAAAGCCAGACTGGAATTTGTCAAACTGCATGTTGACAAGCCACAAAGCTTCTGGGAGAATGTCCTATGGACAGACAAGACAAAACTGCAACTTTTTGGCAAGGCACATCAGCTCTATGTTCACAGACACAAAAATGAAGCATACCAAGAAAAGAACACTGTCCCTACTGTGAAACATGGAGGAGGTTCTGTTATGTTCTGGGGCTGCTTTGCTGCATCTGGCACAGGGTGTCTTGAATCTGTACAGGGTACAATGAAATCTCAAGACTATCAAGGTATTCTAGAGAGAAATGTGCTGCCCAGTGTCAGACAGCTTGGTCTCAGTCGCAGGTCATGCGTCTTGCAACAGGATAATGACCCAAAACACACAGCTAAAAACACTCAAGAATGGCTAAGAGCAAAACATTGGACTATTCTAAATTGGCCTTCTATGAGCCCTGATCTAAATCCTATTGAAGATCTGTGGAAGGAGCTGAAACATGCCGTCTGGAGAAGGCACCCTTCAAACCTGAGACAACTGGAGCAGTTTGCTCATGAGGAGTGGGCCAAAATACCTGCTGAGAGGTGCAGAAGTCTCATGGACAGTTACAGAAATCGTTTGATTGCAGTGATTGTCTCAAAAAGTCGTGCAACAAAATATTAAGTTAAGGGTACCTTCATTTTTGTCCAGATCTGTTTCATGAGTTTATTTTTTAAAATAATTCTGTTGAACCACAATTCAAAAGCATTGTATGATTTTTATTGGTTAATTTTCATAGAATTTTTATTTATTACCACTTTTGTCAGATTCAGGTTATTACTGTGACCATTGTGGTTTTTTCTTTCATTAACAGAGGGGTACCAACAATTTTGTCCACTGCTGTATTTCTCATACTGTTTCTTATTTTCCTGTTTATGTTATAGTTTTGTTATTCTTTTATTTTGTATTAGTTTGCATTTATTTCTCAGTCTGTATTTGTGGATATTTTATTCTTTATATCCCTTACTGTTGTGTTTTCTCTTTGGGTTGACAGCTGTCAGTGGCGCTTCCGGGTTTTTGCTCCGCGTGGGTGGTGTCCCTGTCAGCTGTCAGCCCCGGTCTGTCCTCTCTCATTGCTCCCAGCTAGTCCAAATTATTAATCATTGTTTTTTCTTGCCCGCTCTGGTATCCTCTCATCCCCGGAGGGGCATTTATGACAGAAGACCGCAGCCAGTGTGTGACCCAGCTGCTGTGGGTTTGTGCTTTTTTGTTACTTTCTCTATTTTTCAAGAGCTGTCAGCATGGTCCCTCACTACTCAAGTTCTATGGGTGCATGTATACCCGATGACCCTGGGGTGGGAGGTTTGTAGGACACTCATGGAATTGGACGATCTCATCTGAAATGCTCACAGAGCTCTTACCTCTAAAGATGCTCTCTGGTACCTGGGCCTCATGGAGGCGGCTGCTCGCCAGTGCCCTCAGCTCATGCAGCATGCTGAGGGGGTAGAGAGGATCAATCTGATGGCGGCGCTGCGAAGGGAGAACAGTGGTAGGGAGACAACCTCCCCGAAGAAGCAGAGGTCAGCACCTATGAGGAGGTGCCCCCGGTCCTCGGTACTCGGTACCACTGTCTCCTCACTCGCCTTCAGCTTCACCTCCAGCTCCTGCTCCATGCCGCCGCCATCCAGCTGAGGAGGAATACCCCCGCCGCTCAGGCAGCCGTTTTCCCTCCGTCAAGGCAGAAGACTCCCACAGCAGTGCCCTCTTTGTGTTTTTCCTCTCCGGCTGTTTCGTCAGCTTCCTACTTCTCCGCAGCTGCTGTTTCCCACTTCTCCTCGATGTTCCCTCCCGCTGCTGAGGGGTCAGCTGTTTCATCTCCAGCTCACCCTTGTCTGTGTCCGCAGGGACGGATCCTCCACAATCCTCTGAGGGGCCCATGACCACCATAGCCACGGAGAGGGATGACTTTACACCAACTGCAGCAGAGAACATCATGCCTCGGGAACGCAGGCAAGTGCTTTTTCATTCTCTATCATCCTCCCATAAATTACCTTGCCTGATTCCCGGTGGTGAGGCTCAGGTCTCGCATTCCTCTGAGCTCTCACCTCCTGCTGCAGCCAAAATTACCTCACCTGCTCTCTCCGTGTTTCCTCTTATATCCCCTGGATGTTCTCCAGTCATGGGATTGGGTCGCCGGACGGTGGAAGAGCCTGCGGGCCTGGAGGACCTGGTTCCAGTCCCGCAGCCATGGTCCAGACACAGAGAAAGCGCTGCCTCCAACCTGAAGCCTGTGCTGACAATAGAGCGGACCCTGGCTTCAGCTACGCGGGATCCAGCGCCACCGGTGAGCCGACCTCCTGTTGTCATGCAGGGCGAGCCACCTGCGTCCCAGGACTGCACCAACCACCATGCCTGGTGCAGGGGCCGCAGCAGCAGAGCCGGTGTTGGACCTCCAGAGGACCAGGCCTGAGACGTCGCCGCATGGATTGACGGAGTCCTGGACAGCAGTGGAGCTTGAGCTAAGGCAAATGCTCTCCTTTGTTTTCATTGTATCAATTTTGGAGCGATCTTGTCGGGCTCTTGGTGGAGGGAGCCAAGCGCAGCCGTCAGCTGCACCTGAGCTCACCTCGCCGGGCTCCACTGCCACCAGTGACCCTGACCTTGCCTCTTTGTCCCTCCTATCAGAGTCTTTCCCCAGAGTCACCAAGGTTCATCTGACTTCGTTAGAGGTCTCCGTGGGTCCAGCCTCACCGCCTGAGATCTTCATGGGTCCAGCTTCTCCTGCTGAGGTCGTTGCAGGTGCTCCATCCCAGCCCGGGACCTCCGTGGGTGCTGCTTCCCCTATGGATGAGATCTTCGCGGGTGCTCCGTCCCACCCCGGGGCCTCTGAGGGTGCTGCTTCCCCATCTGAGGTCATCGTGGGTGCTCCATTCCAGCCCAGGACAGCCGTGGGTGCAGCTCCTTCTCAGTCCAGGTCTCCGTGGGTGCTGTGTCCTAGTTGGGGACCGTCGTGGGTGCTGCGCCCCAGCCTGAAACCAACTTGGGTGCCAACTTGGGTGCTGCGCTCCAGTATGGGCCTGTTGTGGGTGTTACGCTCCAGCCTGGGGGACACCACGGGTGCAGCTTTGGCCCAGTCCGGTCCCACCATAGGTACAGCTTTACTCCAGCCCGGAGCCACCACGGGTGCTACTATGTCCCAGTCCAGGACCACCGATGGTGCTACAGGCCAGTCCAAGGGCGTCATGGTTCTCCTTCCTTTGCCTAATTCCGTCGTGATTCCCTCTCCTCTGCCTGGGGCCATCATGGTTCCTTGTCCTCACCCTGACTTCGGCATGGGTTCCCCAACTACTCCATCTGGCTCACCGCTGGTTCTTCCCGTTGGGCAGCCACCTCCTGGACTACCCTTTTTGTTCAGGTGGTTAAAAAACTCTTGCAGACCACCCGACAGAATGTGCCGCGGGGTTGGGTGGCCCAGAGAAGGTGGGCCACCCAACCCTGCGGCACATTCTGTAATGACAGAGCCCCCCTCTCAAGGGGCTCTGTCATGAGTTGAGCACTGGAGGTTTCCGCCATGCTCAGTCTCGTGGCTTTTCTCTATATTTGCATATTTGTTGTATTTTGTGCCTTTTGGTTTTTGTATTTCTTGTACTGTTTATTATTTCCCTGTTTATGTTATAGTTTTGTTATTCTCTTAGTTTGTATTTATTACCTCCGCCAAAGGGGGAGGTTATGTGATCATCGGCGTTGGTTTGTCTGTCTGTCTGTTTGTCTGTTTGTTTGTTTGTTTGTTAGCAAGATAACTCAAAAAGTTATGGACGGATTTTCATGAAATTTTCACAGATTGTCAAAAATGGGGTATCCTACAGATGATTAGATTTTGGTGGTGATCCAGATCACCGGCCACAAGAAAACCGCCATTACGCAAAATGCCATTTTCGTGAATAACTACTAAACCACTAATCCTATCATTGTCAATCCAATTGTTGTCAATCCAATTGCTTGTCATATGTTTTCACGGTCAAGGAATCTGAAAACGTACACACAAACACTGTATGGGGGGAACTGTGGCGCTAAACCGCCATTACGGAAAATGCCATTTTCGTCAGTAACTACTGCACCACTAATCCTATCATTGTGAATCCAATTGCTAGTCATATGTTTTCATGGTCAAGGAATCTGAAAACGTACACACAAACACTGTATGGGGGGAACTGTGGCGCTAAACCGCCATTACGGAAAATGCCATTTTCGTCAATCACTACTGCACCACTAATCCTATCATTGTGAATCCAATTGCTAGTCATATGTTTTCATGGTCAAGGAATCGGAAAACGTACACACAAACACTGTATGGGGGGAACTGTGGCGCTAAACCGCCATTACGGAAAATGCCATTTTCATCAATAACTACTGAACCACTAATCCTATCATTGTGAATCCAATTGCTAGTAATATGTTTTCATGGTCAAGGAATCGGAAAACGTACACACAAACACTGTATGGGGGGAACTGTGGCGCTTGGCGGAGGTCTGCGCTCTCCGAGTGCTTTTCTAGCTTCTCAGTCTGTATTTGTTGATATTTTATTCTTTATATCCCTTACTGTTGTGTTCTCCCTCTGGGTTGACAGCTGTCAGTGGCGCTTCCGGGTTTTTGCTCCATGTGGGTGGTGTCCATGTCAGCTGTCAGCCCCGGTCTCTCCCCTCTCATTACGCCCAGCTGGTCCAAATTATTAACCATTGTTTTCTCCTGCCCGCTTTGGTATCCACACCTGTTTTCTATTGTATTATGCCTTATTTAAGACCACTGCTCCTTGTATTCCTCGCTGCGGTCTTGACTGATGTCTATTCCTTCCAGAAGTAAGTTTTGGGCTTCTCTCTTTCCTGGAAGGGCATTTATGACAAAAAACATTGTCCGTGTGTTTTTTTCCCCCATGTATAAAAAATAAAAGGAAAGGAAAGGAAGTTTGAGGCCTTCTAATGTGTAGATTCCTTTTGCACCTTGCTGTAATGCTGTAACGTGCTTATGTAAAGCACTTTGAATTGTCTTGTACATGAAATGTGCTATACAAATAAACTTGCCTTGCCTCAGTTTGAGGTCAAGAGCACTCTGGAGCAGGTTTTCATCCAGGATGTCTTTGTGCATTGCTGCATTCACCTTTCCCTCTATCCTGACTAGTCTCCCAGTTCCTGCCACTGAAAAACATTCTCACAGCATGATGCCGCCACCACAATGCTTCACCGTGGGGATGGTATTGTTCTGGTAATGAGCGGTGCCTGGTCTCCTCCAAACATGATGCTTGGCATTCACACCAAAGAGTTCAAGCTTTGTCTCATCAGACCAGAGAACTGTGATTCTCATGGTCTGAGAGTCCTTCAGGTGCCTTTTGGCAAACTCCAGGTGGGCTGCCATGTGCCTTTTACTAAGGAGTGGCTTCTGTCTGGCCACTCGACCATACAGGCCTGATTGGTGGATTGCTGCAGAGATGGTTGTCCTTCTGGAAGGCTCTCCTCTCTCCACAGAGGAATGCTGGAGCTCTGACAGAGTGACCATCAGCTTCATGGTCACCTCCCTGACTAAGGCCCTTCTCCCCTGAACGTTCAGTTTAGATGGCTGGCCAGCTCTAGGAAGAGTCCTGGTGGTCCTGAACTTCTTCCATTTATGGATGAAGGAGGGCACTGTGCTCAATGGGACCTTCAAAGCAGCAGAAATTTTTCTGTACCCTTCCCCAGATTTGTGCCTCAAGACAATCCTGTCTCGGAGGTCTATAGACAATTCCTCTGATTTCATGCTTGGTTTGTGCTCTGACATGCACTGTCAATGGTGGCATCTTATATAGACAGGTGTGTGCCTTTCCAAATCATGTCCAATCAAATGAATTTACCACAGGTGGTCTCCATTTCAGCTGTAGAAACCTCTCAAGGATTATCAGTGGAAACAGGATGCACCTGAGCTCAATTTTGAGCTTTATAGCAAAGGCTGTGCATACTTATGTACATTCATTCATTCATCTTCTTCCGCTTAATCCTTTTCGGGTCACGGGGGGGGGGGGGGGTGCTGGAGTCTATCCCAGCATCTTTTGGGTGAGAAGCAGGGTACACCCTGGACAGATCTCACCAGTCCATCACAGGGCCAACACAGAGAGACAGACAACCACACAGTCCCTTTGAGGTGTCCTTGGGGTACAACCCGCCTCTGTTCCCTGATGCGGAGGTGGAGATTGCTGTACCGTCTGTGCAGTCTCACATCAGACATTGTCACCACCTCTGGAGGGCTACCAGGGCTGCTCTTCGCCGCACGGCAGACCGTAACTCTGAGATCACCAACCGTCGGAGGACCCCAGCCCCTCCCTACCGTGTGGGGCAGAAGGTATGGTTGTCCACCAGACACATTAAAATTAAAACAGATTCCTGAAAGCTTTCTCCCCACTTCATTGGCCCTTATCCCATCTCTCAAATGTCAATCCAGCTGCTGTTTGCCCTTCTCTCTCCCGTGCTCTCCACATCTGTCCTACCTTTCATTTCTCTCAGGTGAAGCTGTTTTCCACCAGCCCCCTCTGCCCACCATCCAAGCTGCCACCTCCTCCAGTGATGGTCGACAGTGGTCCTGTGTATAAGGTCAACCGCATTCTGGACGGTCAACGCAGGGGGCAAGGGCTAGAGTATCTGGTGGACTGGGCTGGGTTTGGACCGGAAGAGAGATCATGGATCCGGGGGTCCTTCACCACAGATCGGGAGATGATCCAGGCGTTCCCTCGGGCCCATCCAGGGAGGCTGGTTCAGCCGCCAGGAGGCATCCCTTGAGGGGGAGGCACTGTGGTGATCCAAGCTACGCACTGTTTTTTCCCTTCTCTCATTGCTTATTTTTCACAGCTGCAGTTTCACCCACACCTGCTCTTCCTAATCAAGCTGCCTTTAAGTTGAGAGGGGCCCTCCACTCCTGCACGGAGACGTCAACGCATGCATGCAGCCAAGAGAGCTCCTCGCCACTGTGTGCAGCTTCACCTCCCTCCAGCTACGACCCTGTCCTCCAACTCAGGACTTCGTAAGCTTCCTCTCTGTTTGTCCCTCACCTCTGCATTCTCCTCTGTGTATGTTTGGACTTACCTGTGCACAGGTGGACCCTCTCCCTGGCGGACTGGAGCCATTCCCCTCGGCGGACCAGGATCTATTCCTCAGAGCTGGAGTTCCCACTCTCCCTTCACCTCCCTGTTAGTGCACATAATTATTTGGACTGAACTGTTCCCCTTCTCACCTCGGCTGAGGTTTATCTTCCTGCACAGAGTGCTGTAAATATCTGCACAAGAACTTCATTCACCTTCGCGGGACCATTGCAACCTGGAGAAGACGTGGGGCCGCTGATAGCTCTCAACCAGCTGCTCTACACTACGAAAGACTTTATATATCATTGTCTCACTCCGTGCTGCAGACTGCTCATCATTCTCTCTCTCCCTCTTCCCTTGCAGGGCTGTCAGACTCTCCCCGCACTGCTCACACTTGCTCACAATAAAATCATTGTAATCTGTAATCGAGTCTCTCATCTGTTTCTGGATCTAAACACTAAATCATGTCAATAACTGTGCTGGGGTTGAACAGAACTTGAAGTAGAAGAAATATTTTTCAAGGATTCAAAGGCTTTATTACCATGTGCACAATTAAGACATGCTACATTTCCTGAGCAATGAAATTCTTACTTTGCTCTCCGAACAAATGCCAAGTTAAAGGTACAGAAACAACAATTCTAATAGGTCATGACACACTAACACAGTAACTCAATCCTAGTACTGATGGATGC
Organism: Pholidichthys leucotaenia; assembly: GCA_020510985.1. Classification (NCBI taxonomy): domain Eukaryota; kingdom Metazoa; phylum Chordata; class Actinopteri; order Cichliformes; family Pholidichthyidae; genus Pholidichthys; species Pholidichthys leucotaenia. The sequence continues at coordinate 325,840,670 of CM035838.1, forward strand.
TAAGACACATACACCAATACACAGTTAGGCAGTAGAGAAATGAAAATGAAGTCACCAGATGACTAAAGTGATAGTGGTATATTGATATCAGAGATGATGTGAACCTGAGATGGCATGAACCTATGTACAGTGTGCAAATGAGCAGTGTGCAACAAGCAGTGTATAATTACAAATTATTGGTAAGTAGCAGCAGAGATGATATGGACATCAGACAGGTGATACTATATATACTGTACAGGTGAGCAGTGTGCAAATTTAGCAGCCGGTGTGTGAGTTCCTATATGCAAAGCTGTGTTACAGAGTTTTGGGAGTTGTTGTCTGTTCATGAGTCTGATGGCAGTGGGAAAGAAGGAGTTTTTTCAGTCTAGTTGTCCGGCATTTCACACTTCTGTACCTCCGACCTGAGGGTAGAAGTGTGAACAGTCTGTGTTGGGGGTGGGTGGGGTCCCGGAGTATGACGTCAGCTCTCTTTTGGACTCTGCGGTGGTAGGTGCTCTGCAGAGAGGGAAGTGGAGTCCTGATGATCTTCTCCGCTGTCTTCACCACTCTCTGCAGGCGTTTGCGCTCCAGGGCAGTGGTGTTTCCATACCACGCAGTGATGCTGTTGGTCAGGATGCTCTTGATGATGCAGCTGTAGAAATTGTTGAGGATCCTGGAAGACATGCCAAACTTCTTCAGCCTCCTTAGAAAGTACAGTCGCTGTTGAGCTCTCTTAACGAGCTCTGTGGTGTTGTGTGTCCACTTAAGGTCCTCGCTGATGTGGATGCCCAGGTATTTAAAGCTACTCACTCTCTCCACCTCAAGCTTCTGGATGAACAGTGGCCGATGGGGTCTCCTCCTCCCTTTCCTCATGTCCACTATCATTTCCTTTGTCTTGTCCATGTTGAGGGTGAGATTGTTGTCCTCACACCATGACACCAGGTTGGCCACCTCCCTCCTGTAGGATGCTTCGTCATCACCAGTGATGCATCCTATAACTGCTGTGTCATCCGCAAACTTTAGGATGATGCTATCTTTGTGGGAGGCAACACAGTCATGGGTGAAGAGGCTGTAGAGGATGGGGCTGAGAACACAACCCTGGGGGGCACCTGTGTTTGTGATGATGCTGGCTGAGGTCCTGTTACCCATCCTGACAGACTGGGGCCTGCCAGTTAGAAAGTCCAGTAGCCAGTCACAGAGGGTGGGGTGCAAGCCAAGTGAAGACAGTTTGTCGAGTTTGTGGGGGATGACCGTGTTGAAGGCGGAGCTGTAGTCGACAAAGAGCATACTAATGTAGGAGTCTTTATCTTCCAGGTGGGAAAGAGAATAATGGAGTGCTACGGCAATGACATTTGAGGTGGATCTGTTGGGCCGGTCGGTGTACTGCAGGGGGTTCAGGGTGCCCGGTATGTTGTCCTGAATGAGGGGCAGCATCACTTTCTCAAAGCACTTCATGATGATTGGAGTGAGGGCTACTGGTCTGTAATCATTCAGACAGGTTGGTGAACTCCTTTTGGGGATGGGGATGATATTTGTTGTTTTGAAGCACGAATGGACTATGTTTTGGTTGAGGGAGAGGTTGAAGATCGCTGTGAGAACATCAGTCAGCTCTGCAGCGCATGCTCTGAGGGCCCGCCCAGGGATGTTGTCTGGTCCTGCTGCCTTGCGGGGGTTGATATTTCTCAGTGCTTTGTTTATAGTCAGGCAGATAGGTGAAACAATTGTTCACTTCTGGATAGAAGCATGAAATTTGGCATAAATGTAGTCCAATAAGTCCTCTTTCATATAAGATTAAGACCCACTTCGAATCTTGCTTGGTACTTGCATTATTCAAGATGGCGTCCAAATATGGCCGCCAAAAAACACGTTTTTGCTTATAACTAGAAAATGTGAGCTTTTTGGGCATAATAATGTATTGTTGACTAATATAAATGTCTACATTCCGCACATTTTGAGCCCAAAATAAAGTCTGTATGACAAACGGTTCTTGAGATATAACATTTTGAAAATTGCCACAAACTGTATAATCTTAATCATATCAAAAGTTACAGAGATACAAATGCTGAACAATAGTAATTGAACATTTATGGTATATGTTCATTCGAATCACATTCGAAGATCAATAATAGCATAATGAGAAACCCCAAGAAAGTTAAAAATACAAAACACAGTCAGTGATATGCCAAATATTATGTAATCGAGTGTAACCTCATTACAACCCATGCATCAACAGAGTGAAGTGATCGAGAAGACCTCCGCTAACCTTCTGCCTGGTGACATGCACCACCACAATAACACAGAGAAGTGCAGCTTAAATTTGCCCTGCTGCACTTGCACAAGCCCCTACAAGCTTTCTTGCAGCCACAGTGCACAAGCTCTTGACATACTTTGGAAGCTTCAGGGAGAGTGGTCCACTTTGGGACGAAGCCTTCCCTTGCTTCAGTCCATCCCCAATGTGTAGGACTTGGTAGATTTTGCACTGGATCCAGTGCTTGACCCCACACATAGCCACCTTGATAAGCAGCTCTTTTGATATGTTCTGTTAATGCTGCCTTTGTTGGTGGAATATTTTCAAGTGACTGCGTTCCTTGTGCAAAAAGGATCTGATGAGCTTTGTTTACCTGATACAGTGGGCAGGTACGACTGTACATTATTACTGTGTACCGTTCAAGAACAGCTTCATCCTCTGCTGTTATAACTTCAGGAGTGAAGCTCAGTTTCCTGAATACAGGTGTCACTTCAGGAAAAACTTCCCAAGCATCAAATGCAGTCTTCTTGCCCCTGCCAGCAAACAAGGAAGTAGTGTCTGAGCCACTGAAAGCATGGAAGAAGGGAAGGGCTTTGCACATGTCAGGACCAAGGCTACCTGCCAAGTTGTTTGCTGATATGTAGGTGAAATGTTTTCCCACACCAAACGCCAGCCACAGGTCAATGTCCAGCTGATTTACATATGTAACAGCTAGAACAACAACATCTGTGTCAACTGTCCTTATCAATACACTCCTGTGGCCTTGAGCTGCACCATGGGCAACATGCAACATAAGCCTTGTATCAGCTTCTTCATGATCAGTTGGATCAATGCCAGCAGAAGCCATGTCACTTGGTCTGTTGCTCACAACATTCACATCAGAAGTTGAAACAAACAAGACACCTTCCACCTCTAGAGAAGCCAGGTCTCTACCAAGGAATTGGAATAGCTCTGCTTTGTTATCGGTGCAGCGCAAAAAGGTCTGCCAGTTACTGGGAATGACAGTGTCAGGAAGCACCCTTCTTCGGATACCTTTGCCTCGAGACACTCTGGTTGCCTTTTTGAGGCTGCAGTCAAGATATCGGTCCCACACTACATCAACACGTTTCACATCTTTAGCCTGATCAATGATGTAAGGCAAGAAAACTCCCCTTGAATACTCTTGGAAAGTCTTTGCTTTACCAGGTGCAAGCATATTCACAACAGCTGCTCCATCAAAGACCTTCATGGTAACAGCTGGTAACAACTGATTTTGTGATACCGGTACCCAAATGCACTGAAGCAAATCTGACTTCTTGCCTTGACGCAATTTGCCTAGAGCAGACAGTGAAGGAGGATGGGCATTGTTTTCATGTCTGAAAAACTCCTCTATGTTTCCATCACGGGTTTGACAGGCAATATAGAGCCGAGCAAAAAGATTGCAATCAGATTTCAAAGCAGACCCCTTAGATTGACTGACATTGTTTGTCACTTCATAAGTACCAAACAGAGGTAGATTGTTTCTTGAAACTGTGTCAGTTAAAGCAACTGTACGCTTATTCAGTCTGTTATCAACAAACTCCTGATACTGAGCAATGCCTAATTCATGCGCTGATTTCACTGCATTAATAACATGGTGAGGCATTATTTCATTGGTGTCAAGTCTAACAAGGTCATTGCTTGTCTCTTTGAAGGGATTTCCCATGTCCTCTAATGAAACTACTAGGTTACAAACATTTTTTGCAAATGCAACCTGGACACTTGGAATTTGATCATGATGCTTGAGATTCATTGCCTTGGGCTTCAACAGAGATTCTTCTAGCTCACTAACAACCCTAGCAACTTCAGGGCCAGCAACCAACCACCTTCTTAAGGCAGAAGGATCCTCAGTGATCTGGACATCCCTGTATCTCAATACTGACACTCCCACTGCTGTACCTGAAATGAACATAAGAAGTTGCATTATTGTGATTACTTGAATAAGCCATATCTCAAGAACCGTTTGTCATACAGACTTGATTTTGGGCTCAAAATGTGCGGAATGTACACATTTATATTAGTCAACAATACATTATTATGCCCTAAAAGCTCACATTTTCTAGTTATAAGCAAAAATGTGTTTTTTGGCGGCCATATTTGGACGCCATCTTGAATAATGCAAGTACCAAGCCAGATCCGAAGTGGGTCTTAATCTTATATGAAACAGGACTTATTGGACTACATTTGTGCCAAATTTCATGCTTCTATCCAGAAGTGAACGATTCTTATGAAAATTGGCCCTCATCTGCCTGACTATTACTTGGTCTGGTGAGACTCTTAGTAGGTTGGGGGGGGGGGGCGTGAGTGTGTGTCTCTTTTCTGTGCTGTGGCTGATGGTCTCAAAGCGGGTGTAAAAGATGTTGAGATCATCCGGCAGGCTGTCTGTAGGGCTAGTGGTGCTGCTGTTGGTCTTCTTGTAGTCTGCGATGTGTTGCAGGCCTTGACACATGCGCCCCGGGTCAGGAGTGGAGTAGAGGCTGTCCAGCTTATCTCTGTACTGCCTCTTGGCTGTTGTTATTGCCTTCCTCAGTCCATACTTTGCAGCTTTGTACTTGACCTCACAGCCTGATTTAAATGAATGAGAGCAAGCATGTAGCATCTGACGTACCTGACTGTTGATCCAGGGCTTCTGGTTGGGGAACTTCCTGACCTGTATGGTGGGTACAATGGTATCAACGCACGTGCTGATGTATGCAGTCACATATTCAGCGTAGTCCTGTATGTTAACAGAAGAGTCCTCTTGACTGGCTGCAACTTTAAACACATCCCAGTCTGTGCAGGCAAAACAGTCTTGCAGGATGTTCTCAGTCTCTGGAGTCCAGTGCTTAATTTGCTTAGTAACTGGGTTTGTTTGTTTCAGCTTTTGTCTGTAAGCTGGGTACATAAGTAGTGAGATGTGATCTGACTGTCCAAAGTGGGGGCGGGGTGCCGCTCTGTAGGCGCCACGTATGTTGGAATAAACATGATCCAAAATGCTTTTATCGCGGGTGGGAATGTCCACATGCTGGTAATATTTGGGGAGTACTGTCCATAAATCGCAGTGGTTGAAGTCGCCAGCAACAATAAAAACAGCATCGGGTTGTTTTGTCTCTACTGATGACATCGTGGAGTTTGTTTAGCGCTACTGTGTAGTTGGTCTGTGGACAGATGTATACAGCGGCCAAAAACACAGCGGTAAATTCCCTCGGTAAATAATAGGGATGGCATTTCAGCAGTAAAAACTCCACGTCGGGCAAGCAATGCTTGTAAACGGTCTGTACATCTCCACGTACATTTTTCCTTTTGAACAACAATTAAATAAATAGAATGAAAAACAAAATAAATTCTGTAAATAACCATTTTAGTCACATCTTACTCAGGGATATCTCAAAGTGTATAAAAGCTCAGTGTGCACTATTAGCGGCATTAACATTTGTTTCCCTTTTGAAATAAGATATACTACACATCCTGGTCATGCTACACATCCTGCTCATAACTGACCTTGGCACATCACAAAGTGCATTTAGCTGAATAAAAAATCAACTGTAAAACACTTCCGTGCACCCCCCCCCAAGAAAACACTGATAACATTAACAAACATTGCACATCCACTATTGTGGTTTGTTTTGTTTTAAACCACCACAGGTGTGAGTAGGAACCTCAGGGTACATGCTGGACAGATCACCAGGCCATTATAGGGCAGATATAATTTTATCAGTAATTTTAATTCTACTACGATAAAACACTGAGTAGCTTTTATTTTCAATTGCATTTTCAGTTTTTATTACCCCATGGTAGGTTTACATGTAAATCTGGCCCTCGGGAAGTGAGGAAAAAATTTTGTGGTCTTATACCACCAAAGTTGCCCATCCCTAAACTATTATTTAGCATACTGTGGCCATGTAGCGAGAACTTCAAGAGGAAACACATTTATAGCAGAGTAGCACAGCGTTTAACACCAGCAGCTGTTGTCATTCGCTGGGATGTGAACTCACACAGAAGAAGAAGAAGAAGAAGAAGAAGAAGAAGAAGAAGAAGAAGAAGAAGAAGAAGAAGAAGAAGAAGAAGATGGTTTCCATCAGCTTTGCTAATACTTCATTTTCAGTGAATCATCATGAAATCAACCCCTGCCTAGCGCATCAATTTTTGAAGCAAAATTCAAGTTAATCCAACTATCATATTTATATTTCTGTGCATATTTAGAATTTCCCTAAATATATTCTTAAATCAGTGTAATTCTTGACCATGTGTGTATTTTTTTTCTTTGAAGTGTCTCTATCTCTTCCTCATGCACTGTGTGCTGTTCATGTGTGTGACACGCAGAGAGAGAACGAAGTTGAGGGAATGAGTAAGAGCTGGGAGCAGAGGAGGTTCAGGCTTGTGGAGGCAGTTTGGCTGATTTGCAGCTTCATTCCAGCGCGTGGGCCCTCTCAGGCTCTGTTGCCTGTAACAGGTTGACGTGATAAACTCTGTAGCCGAGGCAGTCAGATGTGGCACATTGGAAGGCACCCTTCACCTCTTCCTCTTCCTCCTCCTCCTCCACCTCCTCCTCTATCCTTCTCCCCTTGGCCTGGTGTCTCACTGTGGCGCTGTGGGGCTCCGGCGTGCTGGCATTACATTCTCACACGGCAGTAATTGATTTCTTTAATTTGCTTCAAGAGAAACTGTTGTCAGCCAACCAACCGAGCAGGCATTTTTTTTTTCTTTTTTTCCCCGGGACCACTTTAATTAAATGCCAGGTCTTTAGGTGTGATATGAAATTCGTTTGGCTTCTCTGATCTTCTACTCCTCAGACAATTCATTAACATTTTCGTTTCTGCCTTTATGTTTCGCACAAAGAAGTAGGGAGGGGAAAAAAAGCTCATCAGTGACATTTGGGTTCCCGCGCTTTACATTGAATCATTTCTTTAACTGCATTTAAAGTAGAGATTAAATGCTGTGTGGCTGTTTCACTTGAGATAATACAAAGCTTGTAGAGGCCGAGTTGGTCGAGGAATTTGAGAGAATGGCGAAGCAGGCATCCAGCTGAGGTTTTCTTATTGGAGCCTCTTCTACACTGTTTTGAATTAATTATGTAAACTTACAGAAATGTTCATGACAACAAGGAAATGATCACATTTAAAAACATTTCGTTGCCCAATTTCACACATCTGATTTTTAGTTGCGTCTGATTGCACAAATTTGATCTAAGATCCAGTCTTTCAGGTCAGATCTGAACCACTTTCCTATGTGCAATACATTGGCTTTACGGTTAATGTCGAAAGTTTAGACACATCTCCATAGGCTATGTATATCATGGCAGGTTTGAGCTTTCAGTGATTCCTAAAGGTCACACTTTGTGGTGGTGATACTGTTTCGATTCAGAGACATAGTGTCATAGTATTAAATGCTACAAATATAAACTTACCTATTTAGGTACCAGAGTAATAAAAACCAGATGACTTCAGTCCATTACGGTGCTGCTGGTGGGGTTTAAGATTGATTCGGCTTGGTATTGCGATGCTTGACACCCGCAATGATGCACCGATCCTTAAACACTTGTACTGATGTTTTTAAAAAATAAATAAATAAATAAATAAATAAAAAATTATATATATATATATATATACGGTATATATATATATATATATATATATATACAGTATATATATATGATATATATATATGGAGAGAGAGAGAGAGAGAGAGAGAGAGAGAGAGAGAGAGAGAGAGAGAGAGAGAGAGAGATTTCACTTTTTTGTTATCTGTCATTTTGACAGACATGATTGTAAAAATTCTGTCATAATCTATTAATATCTGTCATTTTACTTGATTTTAACTAGATAACCCTCAGTGTTATCTGTCAAATGACAGACACCATTCAGAATTTTCAGTCATTGCTGAAAAAAATTCTGGACAATTTTCAGTTAACGCAACTTTTTATTATTGTCATAGTATTGCATCATGACTCAAGTATCACAATACACATAATACCGTGAGGTCCTTGGTAATTCTCACCCCTAAGCTGCTGCTGCCATCATCAGGAACTCATCATATAAGATAAGCTGGGGCACAAAGTTACAATTTTTTACAGTTGTCACATAAATGTGGTTAATATATTTTTGTTTCACACCTATCTTGTCCATGTGCTTTTGTACATGTCCTCATTCATATGATTTAATTAGTTTTATTTTGAATTATATTACATGCTTGTAGTGGACAAATGAAAATATATATGGTCGTGTAACTTTTTACCCCACTGCTAGGAAAAGGTGGTGTGTAACCAGGGTAAAAGCTAGATTTATGCCGCCATGTTGGGTTGACGCAGTGACCATGGCAGCACACACTCAACACAGTAGTGCATTGTCTCCTTCACATTTCCTGGTTCTACTCATTGCTCTGCTCTGCTCATTATGTCTCCATGCAACGGAGGTTGTTGTGTGGTTGTGTATGTGTATCTGTCTGTAACCAGCTTTTCAGCTCGCCTGGTCAAAAATAAGGGGAACTAAAGGCTTGTATCATTGTATCGACATATTTTTTCCATTTTTAATTTGCCAGAATTTCCAGATAAGGCTTTGTTTTCAAAATAAACACAAATTTAGCTCACCATTTCTGTCAATGCAGCCACGAAAAAAAGGTATTGTAATAACTATCCCAGGCCAGTAGAGGTTGGAATGCCACTTTTTTACAGTCCCCCATGGTACCATGCCACAGGCACCGAGACACAGCACCTTGGTGCTTTCATTCACCGCAGCACCACTTCCAAAGCGAGTTGGATAAACAATGGTCCAAATTCAAATGCATAAATGCAGCTTTAGTTGTTACAGTGGTACAAGTCAAAGTACTTCTTTCTGCTTCTTCAGTTTTTATTCAAACTGTAAACAAATGCTTAAACTTTGCTTTACATCTGAAATAAAACATGAATGCAGTGTATCAGGCACACAGATAAAGACATCACACTGCTGAATAAATATGTCTGACATAAAAATATTTGCTAAAAACTGTGCGAAAGGTGCACAAACTCATGGTGGAATTTTGAAGCCATACCTGACACATTCTAATCTTAAACACGTATTGTGATGATTATTTCTTTAAATAAATTATAATTTGATTATTTTTTAAAATAAATTAAAATAAATTGTTCATTTTTTGACGTAAAATGTTTAGAAGCTTTTTTACATAGTTACAACATGTGATAAAATATTAATTAAACAATAATCCACAATGCCATATTGTAGTTACACTGTAACAAGGTGCCCCTGGCCTCTCTGCAACAACTTGCCCCATCATCGCCGTTTAGTTTTGACACCACCAGGAAGGAACCCTGTACTGTTTAGTGTGAAAATAAACACGTGGCAATGTGGTCTGATAAGTCTAGTTTCACAAGCAAAACATATTGTGTACGAGATCACTGTGGTCTGACAACTGTGAAGAAGACAACAGATTTAAAAAAAAAAAAAAAACTACTCAGAGGGCTCATAGCTCATTTATCTGTCCTTTCTCATGTGCAAACATTCAAATGCATGGCGTGTGTGCAGCAGGAAAGTATAGACTAGAGTGTATTGTACATGGACTGAGTCTTAAAATTAGAAAGTTAGAAAGGCCACGCACACGCAATGTGTGCAGGAGGGGGTGTAGTCTTCTTCGTCAGAAGACTGCAGTTGCAGTTGAAACATGTAAAGAAGGTAAAGACATCTTTCTATTTTATTTTTTGTCTTTTATATGAACAAAAGATAAATAATTAAAAGAAGACAAAATGAACCTATTTGACGTATAAACACTGCTCTCCATTGTCGGAGTTCCTTATCGTGAATTGCCGGCCATTCTATCTGCCGAGGGAATTCACCAATATGTTTGTAGCTGCTGTTTACATAGCTCCTAGCGATAATGCTAAAGCTAATGCTAACGAGGCACTGGGAGAGTTGTATGATGCCATCAGTGGATTTCAAACTTCACACCCGGACAGTTTTGTGGTGGTTGCAGGGATTTGAATCACACCAGTTTAAAGACTGTGCTCCTCAAGTTCAAACGTTGTGTGGATTTTAAGACCAGAGGAGAGAATATGTTGGAGTTGGTGTACAGAAACTTCCCAGATGCATATAATGCAACATCTCGCCCCCACCTGGGCCATTCTGACCACCTATCCGTGATGCTGGTGCCTGCCTACAAACCCTTACTGAAGCGCAGCAGGCCAGTAGAGAAACAAATGAGGACTTGGCCAGAGGGTGCAGCCTCGGCACTTCAGGACTGTTTTCTGCATACAGACTGGGAGGTTTTCAAAATAGCAGCCTCTCAGGGAGACAGGATTGATGTGGAGGAGTACGCTGAAATGGTCACCAGCTACATCGCGAAGTGCACAGAGGATGTCACTATAGTGAAGACCTTCACTGCACAGGGCAACTATAAACCCTGGATGACTGCAGAGGTGCGCTCGCTGCTCACAGCCAGAGATGCAGCCTTTAGAGCGGAGGACAGGATTGCCCTCCGCTCAGCCAGGTCTGCACTCTCAAAGGGAATTAAGATGGCGAAATGCACCTATGTGGAGAAAATCCAGGGACATTTCTGTGACACAGGGAACACCAAATGGATGTGGCAGGGAGTTCGGGCGTTGACAGATTATAAGTCAAGGCAGGGGGTCGATGATGATGATGCTTCGCTTCCAGGCAGGCTCAACAACTTCTTTGCACATTTTGAAGCATCAAACCCGACAATCAGAGGGAGGGCTGGCCTATCTTCACCATCTACAGGGCCAGCTATCACCATGAACGCAGCGGACACACGGAGGACCCTAATCAGGGTCAACCCACGTAAAGCTGCTGGTCCGGACAACATCCTGGGACATGTGCTCTGAGTCTGCGCGAGCGAGTTGGCGGATGTCCTGACTGACATTTGTAACATCTCCCTGAGTCACGCCATCATTCCTAGATGCTTTAAGACCTCTATCATAGTATTGGTGGCAAAAAAAAAAAAAAAAGTGTCTTGTCTGAATGACTATCGTCCTGTCGCACTGACACCAATTGTAATGAAGTGTTTTGAACGGCTTGTCAAACCACACATCACAGCCTGTCTCCCTGCATCACATGACCCGCTCCAGTTTGAGTATCGTTCAAATCGCTCCACAGAGGATGCTATAGTCACCACCCTGCACTGTGTCATTACCCACCTGGATCAGAAAGACACCTATGCCAGACTCCTGTACACTGATTTCAGTTCAGCATTTAACACCATTATTCCCCAGAGACTGATGGAGAAATTACTCCTTCTCGGTCTGAACACCGCCACATGTCTCTGGATCCTGGATTTCCTGACCGAGAGACCTCAGTCTGTCTGTGTTGGAAACAACATCTCCAACTCCATCATGCTGAGCATTGGATCCCCTCAAGGCTGTGTACTCAGCCCACTGTTGTTCACACTTCTAACACATGACTGTGTGTCCAGACACGAGGGGAACCAGATTATTAAGTTTGTGGATGACACCACAGTGGTGGGACTTATTTAGAGAAATGAGGAATCAATGTACAGGGAAGAAGTTAGAGACCTGGAAGGCTGGTGCAGGGAGAACAATCTGGTGCTCAACATGGACAAAACGAAGGAGATGATTATCGACTTTCGGCAGTCACGGCCTGAACATGTTCCTCTCTGCATCAGGGGCCGTTCGGTGGAGAGAGTGGAGAACATCAAGTTCCTTGGAGTGCAGATCTCGCAGGGCCTGACCTGGAGCAAGAATTCCTTGGGGAACAGGAAGCGGGCCCAGCAGAGACTGCACTTCTTGAGGAAACTCAAGCAGGCCTCTCTCCCCATCTGCATCCTCACGACCTTCTACAGAGGTGTGGTGGAGAGTGTTCTGACGTACTGTATTGCAACATGATACTCCAGTTGCAGTATGTCAGACAAAAAAGCCCTGCAGAGGATAGTTAAGGGAGCTGAGAGGGTAATTGGAGTTTCTCTCCCCTCTGTCCAAGAACTTTTTCAGAGCCGTTGTGGGAGCAGGGCACTGAACATTGTTAAGGACCACTCTCACCCTCTGCATAAACACTTTGAACTGCTGCCATCTGGCAAACGATTCCGGAGCATCAGAGGCAGAACCACCAGACTGGTTAACAGCTTCCTTCCACAAGCTGTTAGGATGCTGAACCGTTGATCTGGAATCTTTTATACATATTACTGCACTTTATGTACATTATGTATATTATATGTATATTATAGTTCCAGTTAGTTTTAAGTATTTATTTCACTTAGCTACCTTGACTCACTTAGCCATTTTAATTGGTATTTTATATATAGGCAGTTATTGTCACCTTAAATTACAACTGTAATAAGTTAATATTACTGTAAAAAACAAATGTGTCTCAGGGATGTGTGAATGGCTGTTGGGGTGGGGGGTGAGGGAGGGTGTGAGTGTGTTTTATATTATGTTCTTTTTATATATATGGATGCCCAGAGAAATGCAGTTTCATCTTGCTTGCACTACAGTTTTATGTATAGCATCATTTTGATTTTTTTTTTGATTTTGTATACTTTATTGATGCCCAGAGGGGAAATTGAGGGCATCCACCTAGATGGATGAAGCAGCCACGGTACGGCGCTATCCCTTTACCATTCACACACACATTCACACCTAGGGCCACTTTTAGAGTCTCCAATTAACCTAACCTGCATGTTTTTGGCCTGTGGGAGGAAACTGGAGAACTCCCGGAGTAAAGCCATGCAGACACAGGGAGAACATGCAAACTCCACACAGATCACTGTTGGTCAGGGGCTGGGATCGACCCAGGGACCCCATGGCCAAGGATGAGTTGCTGTGCTGCTGCCGTGCAAACCACTGCCCCACCGCACCACCCAAATCATCGACTCACCATCATGACAATAAAGGTTGATTGATTGATATTTGATTTCCCGCCATCTGCTTGATTATAACAGTTAAATTACAAACTGGAAAAAAAGTTGGAAATTTACGCCACCTTATTTTGGTAGAGGGGTTTGCATGTCCTAATGATCACTGCTGCTATGTTGCCGGGGGAAACTTGCCCCAGTTGGGTCTCCCAAGGCAACTTGGTCCTGTGTGAAGGGCCAGACCAAGAGTGGTCCAGTGGATCTCTTTAAAAAAAAGGTTACAACAAGGATCCAGTGTACCCAGTGGAGCCATGTGGGTCTGACCTCCAGTGGGCTCACCGCCTGCAGGAGGGATCAGGGATCAGGCTGGGCTACTCTGCTTGAACTGCTGCCCCCATGACCTAGATCCCCTGATAACCATAGTTCCAGGGCAAATTCCCAAGCATGTCTTTACTAAAAATTCATCTACTTCCTTCGTTTAAAAAAAAAAATGAGTTATCGCACAGTATGACATCTGAACTGTTGTTGATGATGTGCTCATGTGCAATATTTTGGAGGACAGGCATGCACAAATTTGAGTCGGGTAAAAGTACCGTAATTATGACTGTGAACTGCCTTGACAGGCAAATTTCACTGATTAAAAAAAAATGGAATTTAACAATAGTGCTTGTAATACGAATTTAGCCTAAGATGTCAAAGACATCTTAGAAAATGTGTTCATAGTGTAAACTTTCAGTGCAGTGTCTCGTGTCTTTCCTCTTCTCTCTCCTACATCAATCTAGTGTCATTAGGCCTGTAATCTGTTGGGAATTACAGGTTCAATGGTATTAAATCTCCCCCACATCTCACATGTAATACCTGGTGAAACCACACTGGGCAGGTGTACTTTCAGTCTAAAGCAGCGGGGCCATTTATTTCTGCCTTAATAGCAGGGCAGCAGGCACACCTCCCTAATAATATCCTGATGCCTCCCCACTCGCTCTGACTCAGAGATCTTCTGAAAGGCCCCCTCTCCACTCATCCTCTCAGAGTGGCCTTCCTCTCATGGAGATGAACAGCAGCTGCCTCTTCCCAACTCCCACCGCACGTCAACACATCAGCACCACTACAACCCTCCTGCCTGCCTTCAAGCATGCCAAAAATATGAGGCCCGCTAAATCCCTAAGAACAGCCTGCTGCAGTTCACGTAACAATGGTTGATTTAGGGTGATAAAAATGTTTCTGCTGGCAAATATCTTTCTTGAATAAATTGACAGATTTTGTGTCATGCATTTGGATTGAGGGATATTTTAGGAATCCATGAGAATTATTAAACTACTTGTGAAGTGGTATCTGTGATTACAGTGGTATCTGTGATTACAATAATGCCATTGCTGTTGACATTAAATTAATAATAGATAATTATTACACATTTATTTGTGAACAAATTACCATGGACACAAACTTGACATGCATGGGAACCACTGCTGTATAAATAGCAATTGTATACAATTTTTCTGAGAAGACAGACCTTGGTTATACAATAGCAAAAGGCAGCTTACATGGGCAGCATTTCTTTCAACTCTTGTTTTTTTTAATCCCTCTTTGGCCTTCAACTGGTGGGGGATTGTGTTATGGGGCAGTCCATCTGTGCATCCGTCCGTTCATCTGTCCCACTTTTGTGAAATCAACTCTTTCTACAGTTTTGTGCCGATTGTTTCTTTGGTACCAGGGTTTGATATACACTCATGATTCGTATATTGCAATATGACTCTGATCGGATGACCTTGAGGTCAAAGTCAGAGGTCAGTTTTTCCTTAAATTTTGTAAACTTAATAACAATTGAAAGAAATGATCTAGGCTTTTCAAATCGATACAGTAGTTGTAGCTAAGACACATCTTGGACGACTTACACCCTGACCTGACTATGGGTTTGAGATCAAAAGGTCAAAGGTCAAAGTTAACATTCCATTTGCACTATTACTGTACAACGAGTAAAGCTAGAGTCACCAAACTTGGTACAAAGATTCACCGTGTGACCCTGAAGGATGACTATGGATTTGGGATCGCAGGGTCAAAGAATTGAGGGTCGATGAATTTTGGTCATAACGATGCTGCCATTCTGCACCTTACAGTATAACTGGTACCTCGTATTTCACCCTGTGCCTTATAATCCTTCTCTGTACAGTCAGTACTCTCCGTAGACTCATAAGGATCATCATCTGTTTAACCTCGTAGTAGCCTATGTTGTATATAAAGTTATCGAAGCATTTTTACTTTACTTCCCTGGGTAACTTCTTTTCTATTATGCTGTTTGTATTTTTGTTGGTTGGGTTGTCTGTGACATGCTGCTGTTACACTGTAATTTCCAAGTTTGGGATCAATAAAGTACATCTATCTATCTAAAGGTCAACATCAAAATGGCATATAAAGTATATCTCAACAATAAATAAAGCTAGGGTCACTAAACTTGGTACACAGGTTCACTCTGAGACCATGACCTTTGACTACTGGTTTGGGGTCAAAAGATCAAAGGTCAAGGTTAGCACTCCCAATGTGCGCTTACTATAGAATGTGTAAAGCTCTCTAGGGTCATCAAACTTGCTACACAGGTTCACCTCGGGATCCTGACCTACAGCTATGGGTTGTATACTTTGTTGTGCATTCTTTGGATGATGGGTTTATCATAATTTGGTTCTGCCACAGTAATTGCATTGAAAAGTTGAAAACTGCTCTCAGTCAGTGAGTATTGGGCTCTTTAAAGAAAATGGAGGTGGGGGATTTTGCACTCACCTCAGAGTGCTGTTTTTTTTTTAAATATTGAAAATTACTTCTGTCCTGTTTGTTCTGGAAATAGCATACAAAGAAAAATATATTCATCTTACTGCAGTGATTTTTTCTGAAGTGACGCTATCTGACTAAGTAATGAATGTGTTTGTCCTCTAAAATGATATGCGCATCGTCATCAACATTTGTGCTACCACTTGATTTGTGCTACCAGTTGTTCTATTTAAACAGAGAAAATAGATTTATTTTTAGAAAAAATATGCATGAGACTTTGTTCCAGAGCAGGGGTATTCAACTAAAACTGCAAGAGGTCTGATAAATCAGTCCTACTCTTCAGCTGAGGTCTGAACTAAGGGTGGGAAGCTTTAGGCACCTCGCAGTTTGATTTGATTATGATTTTAAATGATTCTCGATGCCTTTTTTTACCCTCCCAGTGTGTAACAGCTTGTTACTTTTAAAGCAAAGTATTTGTAATGACCAATGAATTTACTTACAATATCTCTTAATAAAACAAATGGAAATGTGGTAAGTCACATGGAATGTTAGATTTGCCAGCATATATTCTTCTTTAAAGAAAAACATGAAAAAATGCATGTGTAGCAGCATATTTGCTGTAACACAGACTTCAGAGTATCCTGAATTATAACAAATAATCTTCTAACAAACTTGAATCACCTGCAAAGAACATCAAAAATGGACAAATTTATCTTAACGTGCTTTTAAGAAATGCCTCACTGACTTACTTTCAGGAGACTGTAGCTGTTACTAGGCAGGCTGATAATGTTTAACTTGCTTTCACACATTATTTGATTAAGCTGATGTTTTAGCTGCTTTTAGCTCTGTATTGATTTTTTTGTTGTTGCATTGTTTTGACACTGTTATTCTCAGTCAGGTCAGTGTCAATATTTCTTGTTTATATTATATCTGTGTTGATCTTTTAACTGTTATACAAACTTCCTCAAAGACTTTGCCTTTTGCCAGGCTGCTGTTGTAAACAAGAATGTGTTCTTAATGACTTGCCTGGTTAAATAAAGTTGTGGCTGCATTGTGCGAGAGCCCTGATTGTCAAAGGCAGAATGCACATGCCCTTTCAGGGTTGGTTGGAAGCCTTGTTCTTCCTGTAGGAAGGACAGTCTCTGTTTTGTGTCGCATCATAAACTGTCCGGCCACTACAGCATTTCTGAGTTCCATTTTTTTATTCTGTCAAAACAAAACAGGAATTGGGAACATACATATCCTTTTTCCCAAATTATATCAAAACGCTTCTGTGTGGAGTTTGCATGTTCTCCCCATGTCTGCGTGGGTTTACTCCGGTTTCCTCCCATATACCAAAGAAATGCAGGTTAGGTTAATTCAACTCAATTCAATTCAATTCAACTTTATTTATATAGTGCCATTTCACAACAACAGTCATCTTATAGCACTATCAACTGTAGGGGGAACCCCCACAGTTGCAGAAAGACCCCAGCAATCAGGCGATCCCCTGTGAGCAAGCACTTGGCGACGGTGGAGAGGAAAAACTCCCTTTTAACAGGAAGAAACCTCCAGCAGAACCAGGCTCAGGGAGGGGCAGTCATCTGCTGCGACTGGCTGGGGGGTGAGGGGATAGAGAAGAAGAAAAGAACAGACATGTAGAGAGCAAACAGCATGATGGGGACTCAATCTATGGGAGAGAACAAACAAATGTTAATGACCAGCAAAAAAAATATTTCATTGAGAGTGAGGAAAGTAGTGAGGCCCAGTGCATTACTGGAGGTCCCCCGGCTGACTAAACCTATTAGCAGCATAACTAAGGGAGGGTTCAGAAACACATAATCCCTCCCTAATTACACAATGGTCCTCTCCGGCATACAACTAGGAACATACCGGTCGCTATGGAGGGTGAGAATATGTATGGGCACATAATCATACCATGTAGGATAACTAAATAGACGGTTATGCTGTTTCATCCCACCTAGCAACAATGCTCTGCACTGTGTGTGTTTATATATTTACATATTTATTCCATCTAGCTACAATGCTCTGCACTGGGTGTGTTTATATTTATATATCTATATATTTATTCCATCTAGCTACAATGCTCCGCACTGTGTTTTTATATATCTACATATTATTCCATCTAGCTACATTGCTCCGCACTGTGTGTGTTTATATACTTGCATATTTATTCCACCTAGCTGCAATGCTCCATACTGTGGGTGTTTATATATTTACATATTTATTCCATCTAGCTACAATGCTCTGCACTGTGTTCATATATTCATATATTTATTCCATCCAGCTACAATGCTCTGCACTGTGTGTCTGTGTGTGTGTGTGTGTATATATATATTTTATAGTAATATGTACATATGTATATTAGCTGCTCTTGCTTGCTTGTTTTTTTTTTTTTTTTTCTTGCCTTCCGATTGTTGCTCTGAGTGTTGCTATCCCTGTGCTGTTGCAATCCTGGAATTTCCCTGTTGTGGGACTAATAAAGGCTTATCTTATCTTATCTTATCTTATCTTATCTTATCTTAATTGTAGGATATTTCAAAAAGGTAGGTTTTAGCCCTATTCTTAAAAACAGAGATCGAGTCTGACTCCCGAATCCAGATTGGCAGCTGATTCCACAGGAGAGGAGCTTGATAACTGAAGGCTCTGCCTCCCATTGTACTTTTGGAGATTCTAGGTATTACAAGTAATCCTGCATTTTGGGAGCGTAGTGCTCTGTTAGGATAATACGGTAGTTTCAGATCTTTTAAATAAAAAGGAGCCTGATTGTTTAGAGCTTTGTAAGTAAGAAGAAGGATTTTAAACTTAATTCTAAACTCTATGGGAAGCCAATGAAGGGAGGCCAGAACCGGAGAGATATGATGTCTCTTTCTAGTACCTGTTAAAACTCTTGCTGCAGCATTTTGGATCAGCTGAAGACTTTTTAAAGATGTTTTAGGACAGCCTGATAATAAAGAATTACAATAATCTAATCTCGAGCTAACAAAAGCGTGGATCAGTTTCTCAGCATCACTCTGAGACAAGATGCACCTAATCTTGGCAATATTATGCAAATGATAGAAGGCAGTCTTAGAAACAAATTTAATATGTGAATTGAAGGACAAATCCTGATCAAAAATAACTCCAAGGCTTCTCACAGAGCTATTAAGAGAAAGAGTAACCGCATCCAAACTGAAAGTTTGATTTGGAAAGGAATTTCTAAGGTTTTTTGGACCAACAAGAATGACTTCAGTCTTATCTGAATTTAATAGCAGGAAATTACAAGTCATCCAAGCTTTGATTTCCTTAAGACAGGCTTCTAACTTGGCTAATTGATTACTATCATCTGGCTTCATTGACAGGTATAATTGTGTGTCATCTGCATAACAATGAAAATGTATACAGTGCTTTCTAATAATGTTGCCTAACGGAAGCATATATAAACTAAAAAGAGTAGGGCCTAGCACAGATCCCTGTGGAACTCCATGACTAAGCTTTGAGTTGAAAGAAAACATTATTTACATGAACAAACTGGAACCTATCAGATAAATAAGATCTAAACCACTGCAACAAAGTTCCATTAAGTCCAACATAGTGTTCTAATCTATCAAGTAGAATATTATGATCGATAGTATCAAAAGCTGCACTAAGGTCTAAAAGGACAAGTACAGAAACTAGTCCATTATCAGATGCAATGAGGAGGTCGTTAGTGACCTTCGCTAAGGCTGTTTCAGTACTATGATGGATTCTAAACCCAGATTGAAACTCCTCAAGTAAACCATTTCCCTGCAGGTGGTCAAATAATTGCGTAGCAACAACTCTTTCTAAGATTTTTGAAATGAAAGGGAGATTAGAGATTGGTCTATAGTTAGCTAAAGCTCCTGAATCTAGCGTTGGCTTTTTGAGTAAGGGTTTAATTACAGCCGTTTTAAAAGCCTGCGGTACATGGCCTAAAGTTAATGAAGAATTGATTATATGAAGAATAAAGCTACCAATAAGTGGGAAGACTTCTTTAAATAACCTGGTAGGAATAGGGTCTAAAAGACAAGTTGAAGGTTTGGATGAGGAAACTATTTTGTCTAACTCACAAAGGTCGATTGGAATAAACTCATCAAGACAGACATCAATAGAAGGAGTTGTAGTAGTTACAGTATTTAAGTTAACTGTGGGAAGAATCTGACTGATTTTATCTCTGATGGATGAAATGTTATTATTGAAAAAGTTCATAAAGTCCTGACTAGTAAGCTCTAAGGGAATGCTAGGATTGACAGAGTCCTGACTCTTTGTCAACCTGGCTACAGTACTGAAAAGAAACCTGGGATTATTCTTGTTCTCTTCTATTAATGCAGAGTAATAACTCGTTCCAGCTTTTCTAAGAGATTTTTTATAAATTAAAAGATGATTTCTCCAAGCTAAATAGATTTCATCTAAATTAGTGGAGCGCCATTTTCTTTCTAATTGACGAGTCTTCTGTTTTAAGCTATGAGTTTCTGTGTTGAACCAAGGAGTTCAGATGATTTCTCCAAGCTAAATAGATTTCATCTAAATTAGTGGAGCGCCATTTTCTTTCTAATTGACGAGTCTTCTGTTTTAAGCTATGAGTTTCTGTGTTGAACCAAGGAGTTAGAAATCTCTGATTAGACTTTTTCTTTTTTAAGGGGGCCATCAAGTCTAGAGTCTGATGCAGAGAAGCTGAAACACTATCCACCATGTTATCAATTACAGAAGGAGCAAGCTGTCTATAGCTTATTTCCGTTGTGTTGACACATGGCATAGAGGAAACAATCTGCATAAATTTGGTAACAGGATCATCTGAGAGGCATCTACTGTAATAATATTTTTCTTTAGGAGCCAAATAGTCAGAAATAGTAAAATCAAAGGTTAACAAACAATGGTCTGACAGTACAGGGTTATGAGGAGACACTACAAGATTTTCTATATCTATGCCATATGTCAGAACAAGGTCCAATGTATGGTGGAGGTAATGAGTAGAATTTCCTACTTTCTGAGAAAACCCAATCAAGTCTAATATTGAATTAAATGCCACATTAAGGCAGTCACTATCTACATCCACGTGTATATTAAAGTCCCCTACTATAATTATTCTATCAGATTTCAGCACTAAATCAGCTAAGAAATCAGCAAATTCGGATAAAAATTCTGAGTAGGTTGATGGGGGACGATAAACTATGGCAAATAAAATTGGGTTTAACCTAAAATTGCTAAAGTGCCCAATACTGAGGACCAGGCCCTCAAAGGAATTATAACATGTTTTTTGCTTTACATTAACTAGTAATTTGGAATGGTAAATTGTTGCTACTCCTCCTCCACGACCAGAGCTTCTGGGATTTTGACAGTTTAAATAACCAGAGGGAGTTGATTCATTTAAACCAACATAATCCTCTTGCCCTAACCAAGTCTCTGTAAGGGAAATTAAATCAATATGATGATCAATTAACAGATCATGGACTAACAGAGACTTGGGAGTTAGAGACCTAATATTTAATAAACCACATTTAATTTTTAAATTATGAGGAGGAACAGAGGCCAAATCATTCAATTTAGAGGCTTTATGTTTAATTTGAGTTTTACCAATATTTTGCTTTATCACTTTGGGATGCTTTTACATTATATTTTTATTTACTTTGGAGGGAGCAGACAACGATTCTCTGATGGGGAAGACAGGGGCTAAGTTGAGGGGTGGCGGATGAAGAGGAGCTGCAGAGAGGCGTGTAAGACTGCGACTCTGCTTCCTGGTCCCAACTCTGAGTAGTCAGGGTTTTGGAAATTTGGATAAAAAAGATGCCAGATTGTTCGATAAATGAGAAGCACCATCCAAAGTGGGATGAATGCTGTCTCGTCTCATAAGACCAGGTTTTCCCCAAAAAGAGCTCCAATTGTCAATGTAGCCAACGTCATTTTTAGGACACCACACAGACAGCCAGCGGTTCAAGGATGACGAGTGGCTAAACGTGTCATCACTGGTCAGATTGGGGAGGGGCCCAGAGAATACTACAGTGGCAGACATCGTTTTTGCAAAGTCACACACCGATTCTATATTAAGTTTCGTGACTTCCGACTGCCAGAGACAGATGTCATTAATGCCGGCGTGAATAACAATTGTGGAATATTTACAGTTACTTTTAGCCAGCATTTTCAAATTTGACTCGATGTCACCTGCTCTGGCCCCAGGAATGCATTTGACTATGGCCGCTGGAGTGTCTAGGTTCATGTTTCTGACTACAGAGTCGCGAACTACAGAGTCGCCAATGATCAGAGTTTTTTCCTCAGCGGGTGTGTCGCTGAGCGGGGAAAAACGATTAGAAACGTGAACAGGTTGGTGGAGTACCGGGGCTTTGCGACTAGGCTTCCTTCTCACCGTCACCCACCCAGTCTCCTCGCTGCTGAGGAGAGCTGGGGGACCGCTGACAGGGGGGCCTAAGCTAGCTAGCCCCGCTGCAGCTAAGGGGCGTCCGTCACGGTTAACTGGTGCAGACGGTGTTTCAATGCAGCGGAGCTGGGATTCCAAATCAGA
Source organism: Pholidichthys leucotaenia (assembly GCA_020510985.1). NCBI lineage: Eukaryota > Metazoa > Chordata > Actinopteri > Cichliformes > Pholidichthyidae > Pholidichthys > Pholidichthys leucotaenia. The sequence goes on from CM035838.1 coordinate 325,862,980, forward strand.
CAACCTCGCCTTGAGCGCCTCAAAAAGACAACATTTATTACATTTACCGTTATCACTAAAAGAGGCAGAGGTGTAGCTAAACATCTGACAGAGAGAGCACACCAGAGGAGGAGAGGAAAGAGAGCTAGTAGCCATAGCTAGCTAGTGGCTGGAGAGCAGACCACACAGGCAGACAGCAAAACAGGAAGTGACGATACGTTACCACAAGGAAGTGACGATCCAAGTCCCCAGTTGATTGGCATCAACTGGGGATTCTACATTGTCCTTAGGTGTGGATGTGAGAGTGAATGGTTGTCTGTCTCTCTGTGTTGGCCCTGCGATGGACTGGCGATCTGTCCAGGGTGTACCCTGCCTCTCGCCCAAAGATGCTGGGATAGGCTCCAGCCCCCCCGTGACCCGAAAGGATTAAGCAGTAGAAGATGGATGGTTGGATGGATGGATGGATGGATGGATCGGCTTTGGGGTCCAAAAGGAGGACCCTTGAGGTCCGGATTTGGATTGGAGTCCACCAGTCGGTGATCCCTGTTTTAGATGACCACAATCATTAGTTGTCTGTTTGTGATGAATTCCAGAAGAAAGAAGCCACACTGTAAGCAACTGCTGTTTATTTACAGCCAATTTCCAACAGTAATATACTATATTAATGTAATATGGTTTTGTACCGCAATTTGCAATGCAGTGTGGGCTGTTCATCATGAAGCAACAACACACTAGCGATCAACAGTGTGTTGTTTTAAAATGCATTAAAGTACAGTATTTTTTTAAGAATGGGTGTGGCAAACTCACGAGGAAAATTTGGAAAGCCTTTTAGAGCATTAGGACGTGCTGCTACTCATTAACATGAAATCCTGCTTCATCTGCATCTACAGTACAAATAACAAGGTAATTAAAAACTAACTTGTCTTTATTTCTTTGCCAGTAGAGTATTACCAAATATTATGTTTGAAAAGGTCAGTGAGCTCTCTCTTGTGTCTTGCTCTTTACTTCACACACTGTTCTGACAAATCATAAGAGACTTCGTTATTATCAACTTCATAAAGCATGTAATGTTATTGCACACTCCAAAGTTATTTTGATTATTTTGTTTGTTGTTATTTTAGAGTGGCAACGCTGGAATAAAGCCAGGGAGAGGAATAATGACCAGCAAGGTTGTGATCATCTCTCTTTGACAGAGAATAGTATTGAAGCAGTTACAACTTCTGTAGTGTTTTCATGTTTGGTAAGTTCTCTGACATACAGAATTTTAGTTTATTACCACTGCAACTTTTTTTTTTAGAATCTATTTGGCTTATGTTTTTGGGACATCTAACAGTTTGTATTTTTTTTTATATAATTACTGTTATTTTTTTTAAAAACCCAGCCACAGGGGGTGTACAAGCCAGTGTACTCCTAGTGCCGGGAATATGGGGAGGGTTTTGTCAGAAAGGGCATTCAATGTAAAATATTTGCCACATAAAACATGCAGATCATGACAAATGAGACTTTCCTACCGGATTGGTCGAGGCCCGGGTTAATAACGACCGCCACCTTCGCTGTTAACCAACAGGGTGCCGGTGAAAATTGGGCTACTGTTGTTCGAAGATCAAGGAGGAGGACGGGGGAAGGCATGTTAGGAGGGAGAGAGAGAAAAAGAAAGGTAGAAGTGTCAAGGTGAGAGTAGGGACATTAAATGTATGGACTATGACTGGTAAACCAGCTACCTCCGGTACTAAAACACCTATACAACCTGAGCCTGAGTCTGGAGACAGTACCGGTACTGTGGAAGATGTCCTGCCTGATTCCTATCCCCAGGAAGTTGTCTCCATCGGACTTGAATGACTATCAACCAGTTGCCTCAGATCTCATGTGATGAAGGTCATGGAGGGACGTGTCTTAGCCCACCTGAGGCCGGAGGTGAAGGCGTGGCTGGACCCTCTGTAGTTTGCATATCAGCCCCATTTAGGAGTTGAAGACGCTGTCATCTACCTGCTACAATGAGCTCATTTGCACCTGGATGGAGGAGGAGACACTGTGAGAATCACGTTGTTTGATTTCTCCAGTGCATTTAACACCATTCAGCCACTGCTGGGTGAGAAGCTGCGGGTGATGGGGGTTGACAGCTCTCTGATCTCGAGGATTACTGACTACCTGACAGGCAGGCCACAGTTTGTCCAGCTGAGCAGTGTCTTGTCTGATGGGGTGGTTAGTGACACTGGAGCCCCACAGGGGACTGTGTCACGAATCACCTTTTTAAGGGCTACTGATGGACACCAAATGCTCACTGTGGTTTCTGCACATTTATTAACATAAAGGCAAACATACAAAAAACACTAAACATATACATACAGGATGATGAAAGTGCTGTAAGAGGTTGGAGCTCGATGTCAAAAAGGGGAACAGAAGCCTGGGAGCTCACGGCTGGAAATAAAGGGGAAAAACTAACCTGGATGGAGTTCTCCTCTCTCCTCGACAGCGATGCCCAAAACTCTCAGTGTCAGATACAGAGCTCCTGAGGACAGGTACAGTAACGGAAGGACACGACAACGGGGAAAGGTTGCCGTGCCCTTAAGTGCCATTTCTTAATAAGAGACAGGTGTGGATATACATCAGTGGTGAAAGAGATACAATCAGTGACAGCTGTGCAGCCCACGAACCAGTTTGACAGCCGGGAGCTGTGCAGTGCTGTCAAAATAAAGCACAAACCAAAAACCATAATGATACAAGGACATCATAACCCCAAACTGTAAATGATAACACTACAAGTACAGAATGACATTTAAACAGGAACCAAATACAGCGAACAGGAAAAAAACAATGAAACAAACAGACAGAAAAAGACTAACTTAAACTGGAGACTGGGCACAGTGCCCAATTCAATTCAATTCAGCTTTATTTATATAGTGCCACATCACAACAAAAGTCATCTCATAGCGCTACCTAATGCTGGGAAAATCCCACAATTTCATGGCCAGGATCATGACAATGCCCCCCCCCCCCAAGGGTTTGTTACCCAGACACCCTAGGTCAACATCAGAGAGATAAAGAACCCACCCCCCCGACAAAGAAGACCCCCCTAACAATAAAACATGCCGGGGGGGGGGGGGAACCCAGGCACGGAGGGACCGAGACACAACAAGGAGAGAGAAAAAAAAAAAACACTCATGACCCACAACCTGAACCAAGGTGGAGGCCAGACTGGGGCGTAGCACCCACGGCGGCCTTGGACTGAGGCGTTTCACCCACAGCGGCCTCGGACTGAGGCGTAGCCCCCACAATGACCTCCAACAATGGTGGCAGATCCGTGATGAACCCCGGTGAAAGGTAATGACCAACCCATTAAAATATTTAGCACAGGAGACGGTCTATCAACGGGGAGCCAGACGCAGGCACAGTGGATGAACCCACGGAGACCTCGGACAGCGGGGAAGCACCCATGGAGACCTCATATGGAGGGGGAGCACCCATGGAGACCTCGGACAGAGGGGAGGCACCCACGGAGACCTCGGACAGAGGGGAGGCACCCATGGAGACCTCGGACAGAGGGGAGGCACCTACGGAGACCTCATCCAGAGAGGAGGGACCCACAGCGACCTCAGACAGAGAATGAGGATGACGATCAATGGACCCGGATGAGGACATGAGCAAAGGAGAAGGAACAAATACTGGGTTACTACCAACGACAGCAGTGGAGCCCAGCAAGGAGAATTCAGGAGCGGCCAGAGGCCGCGACTGGTTCTCCTCACCCAGAGCTAAGTAAGGTTTCTCTAAAACAATTGCCATGAAAACATAGAAGAGAACTTGCCTTAGCTCGAGCTCCACTGCCGCCCAGGACTCTGGCGAAACAGGATGAGGCGTTTCGAGTCCCTCCATCTGGGTGCCCTCTCCCAACATGATCACCTTGAAGAAAAAAGAAAGAAATACCGGAGAAGAATCATCGGCAGCAGTGGAGACCGCCAAGGAGAGCTCAGGAGCAGAGGACGTCTGCGCTCGATTCTCCCCACCACGAGCCAGACAAGATTTCTCTAGATCTGCAGATGTAATGACAGAACAGAGTACTTGCCTCGACTCGAGCTCCACCACTGTCCAGGACTCCGGCAATTCTGCTGCGGCGTAGCAACCAGCGCAGGCGGCTCTCCCGGTGTGGCAGCTGGAACAGGAGGTCATTTCACCGCTGGCGCTGAGTCCTGTGCAGCTGAAACCAGGGGACACTCCATTGTCGGCACAGGTTTCAGGTCACGAGGAGCGCTCTTCTTCCATCAGGAACATGTCTGCGGGGCTGGAACGGGGCTTTCCAGGGCCGTAGGCTCCTCCGTCATCCGGTGGCTCCATCCCAGGACCAGCAGACACTCAGGGAAAACAGGAGGAGACATGGGAGTAGCAGGTAAGGAAATGATGTCAGCAGCAGGCGGTGAGGACTCGGAGAGCTGCTGTTGCTGAGCCTCACCACCGGGAATTAGGCAAGATAATTCATTTTTAGTTAAAGGAGAATGAAAAAACACTTGCCTGCATTCCTGGGGAATGATGGTAACTGCTGCTGCAGGCCCAGAATCATTCCTCTCAGTGGCTGTAGCGGTTGTGGGCCCCCTTGAAGAAAATGGAGGAGCCGGCCCTGCAGACACATCACCGGCCGAATCAGCTGCTGTGGCATGGGAGTTCCTCCTCCTTCTCCGGCATGAAGCAGCTGGGTGGTGGTGAGAAGCTGGGTTCGTCTGATCCGGAGGACGCCCCGTTGGCTCAGGAACAGATGAGGATGAGCTTCCTACCAGCCCGTAGAGCCTGTGTTGCTGGTTGGTCACAGAAATGAGGAGAGATGTAAGTTTCAGGCAGCTCCATAGGCGGGGGTATGCCTCAATGAGCTGAGCCGCACTATGCCAGCATTGCAGCACCTCCTCGGGAGTGTGGCAGGAGTGAGTGTCCAAGACGATTTACTCCATAAGCTCAGCTGCCTGTCATGAACCGGGCTTGGGATTCTCCCAAGCTCGGCTTCATGGCGTTTTCCTGTTCCTTAGTTATCTGTGTTTTATGTTACTTTTTGAGTTCCATATTGTATTTCATTGTCTAGCTTGTTCTGTTGTATTTTTTGTTCTGTTTATTTATTTTGTGACTGGCAGTGGTCAGGAGGCTTCTGTGGGTTCTGAGTTGCCTCCTGTCTGCTGTCAGCCACTCCCCCCTCGCCTGTCAGTTCCTGACAGATAATTCCAATCTGTCATTGCCTGTTCCTCTCCTTGCTCAGGTTCACATACCCACACTCACGCACACACACATACACACATCACTAAACACATGCACAAACTCACTCACACCTGCTATCACTCTGCTCATGATGTCTTGTGTTATTTAAGCTCTGTCTGTGGAATTGTTTATTTGTCAGTTCATTGGATTGTCAACCTTTCACCTGAGCAGTGTTTGGCTCTGGTGAGCTCTTCTCTGTAAGTACGTACACTTGTCAGTTTGGAGTTCCCTCTGGTAACATTTCTCGGTGGTGGCCCACCGTGCCAGAAAGTTTACCACCGCACCAAGAAAGATCTGAATTTAAGAAAAATATATGAAGCGATGACTTTCCGCAAGCGCGCACACGAACAACGCGCATAACCATCATCCGCGTGGAATTTAGAAGCGCCCCGCCCACGTGAGCTTTCCAGTCAGTCAGCAGTGTCTCGTTAGCGGCAGCAGCATCTTCGTGGAAAAGGAGTGAAAACCGGGAAGTCAAACAGCAGAAATGGACTCTATTTGAAGAGAAACTTTTTTTTTTTTTTTGTTACTTATTTGTACCTGTAGGTAGACTTGGTTTGCAGTCTGGTGACAAGCCACCGGCTGCTGGTCGCTGCGTGCGCGAGCGCCCTAAACCTACATGTTTTTGGTGTGCGGGAGGAAACCGGAGAAATCCCGGAGTAAACCCGCGCAACACGGGGAGAACATGCAAACTCCACACAGCTCACTGTTGGTCGGGGGCTGGGATCGAACCCACGATCTCATGATCCCTGCGATCCCCCGGCCGAGGGTAAAACTGTGCTGCCACAGTGCTAAACCACTGCGCCACCGTGCAGCCGTTTCTTTGTTGGTGAAAATCCTGGCGCGTCAGTGCCTTGGCACTACCCATCGGGCGGAAGTGAAACTACAAATGATGATTGTGTGCATGCATCAACCGCTTGGCCTGAGTAGATGAAAGAAGTGAAAATGTACAGCGCCACGTGCGTGCCGGGCTTGTCCAAAGCGTACGCGGACCAAGGCGGACTAGAGGGGAAATGCAGCATGAATAAGGGTTGACTGCCTGACAGAAACATGAGTTATTAAAGTACTTTAAACGTGAAAAAAAAAATCGTAAGCGGTATGTAAGCACTGGAGGCATTTATCATGGTTTTAACCCGCTGGAAATGGGAGCAATAACGGAAGAGTCGCTTAGCTAAGTGATGTGGTTAGAATTCAAATGCAGCCAGCTTCATATGAAGGGAAAGACAAGGGGGATTACCGAATTGCTGAGGATATATTTCACCAGCCACTACAATATTAAGTTATGTTCCCAATTATGTACTTGTTAAGTTAAGATGACTGAAATTCACAAAGTCAGTGACTTTAATCCATCAGCAGCCTTCAGACAAACTAAACGTGCTAGCATTTGGACTTCAGAATAAGGGAGGCTTTTCTTGGCGGTGAGGAGATTTCTAAAAAAAAACCAAAACTATAAACATATAGAAATATTATAACAGAAATAACGGCATCCTTGGTCATTTAAGTTAATTTAAATCATTAAATACAATTTTATATTTTTTTCTTTGTAATGAGAGTTAAATTATTGTTCTGTTCTGACTGCAGAATTGTTCTGATTGTTCTGACTCTTTTGGTCAAAAATATAAATTGTTATAAGGAAAAAGTAAAAAAAAATACCACAGTCTGTTTAAAATTTATTAAAAAAAACAATAATTTTATTTAAAAAAAAACAGACAAAAATAAGCCATAAAATAATCAACAAATTTATGATAAAGTTTCAAATGTACAAGAAAAGTCAATTTTGCAAGAGAAAATTACAAATTTGAGGAAAATGGTTTCAAATTTAGATAAATTTACAGATAAAAGTAGAAAACTATAAGAAAATTGTTATAAATTTTGGAGAAAAACCTCAAACCTTCAAGACTGAAGTCATTACTCAAGTTTTAAGTGGGTGCTCTTTGTACCCTTAACTAGAAATTTTTGGGTGTCTCCTTTAATTTACATGGCACTTGATATTTTCTCACCTGTTTGCATATCATCATAGACAGAGAAAGAACCTGAATTAGACAGAGCTCAGAGAGGGCAAGATTAGACAGAAGAGAGGAGCCAAGGAGAGGAAAGTGTTCAGGCAGAGGGTCCAGGAGAAGTGAGAGCAGAGAAGGAGAGAAGGATGACACCAGTAAAAAGTCCAAATAAAGGACGTCTGGGTGGGACCCCAAATGGCCGAATATTCCAACATTCAAGCCTTGATTGTACAATACTTCAAACTGTAAGTTCCATACGCACAGCAGTGGCTCAGGAGGTAGAGCGGGTCGTCCAATAACTGGATGGTTGGCGGTTCGAATCCCGCTCTCCTCAGATATCTTGCCATTGTGTCCCTGGGCAAGACACTTTACCCACCTTGACTCCAGTGTCCATAACACTGGGTATGAATGTGTATAAATGTTCGGTGGTGGCCGGAGAGGCCGTTGGTCCAGATTGGCAGCCATGTTTCTGCCAGCCTGCCCCAGGGCAGCTGTGGCTACAGTAGTAGCTTGCCACTACCATTGTCTGTCTGGAGTGAATGAATAATGTATCTGTAAAAAGCGTCTTTGAGTGTCTATGATAAAGTGCTATATAAATGTGATGCATTATTATATGCAAAATTTAAAAAAAGAAATAAATAGTATAAAATTAACATATTCATACATATGTGTTTTCTGCCCCCCCCCCCCACCGGAAAAATATGTTGCCACCGCGCCAAGGTCGTTAAGCCAGAGGAAACACTGCAGTTGTTCACAATGTTAGGTTTTTCTCGGTTTTTCCCTGGCGCTCCTGGTGCAGCCTGTTGAGTTTTGGGTTGCCCAGCTCCAGTCTGCACTTTTGTTTCAGGAGCGTTCTGGGGTTATTTATCTTGTTCCCCCCGCTCGCCATTACGCTGGAAGCCCTTTGGGTTTCATCGGTTGTCCGTTTCCAGTCAATTTGGAGACAACTTGCATCTTTGCTTGACTACACATGTGGACAAAATTGTTGGTACCCCTCTGTTAATGAAAGAAAAACCCACAATGGTCACAGAAATAACTTGAATCTTACAAAAGTGGTAATAAATAAAAATTCTATGAAAATTAACCAGTGAAAATCAGACAGTGCTTTTGAATTGTGGTTCAACAGAATTATTTTAAAAAACAAACTCATGAAACAGGCCTGGACAAAAATGATGGTACCCTTAACTTAATATTTTGTTGCACAACATTTTGAGGCAATCACTGCAATCAAACAATTTCTGTAACTATCAATGAGACTTCTGCACCTCTCAGTAGGTATTTTGGCCCACTCCTCATGAGCAAACTGCTCCAGTTGTCTCAGGTTTGAAGGGTGCCTTCTCCAGACGGCATGTTTCAGCTCCTTCCACAGATGTTCAATAGGATTTAGATCAGGGCTCACAGAAGGCCACTTTAGAATAGTCCAATTTTTCACTCTTAGCCATTCTTGGGTATTTTTAGCTGTGTTTTGGGTCATTATCCTGTTGCAAGACCCATGACCTGCGACTGAGACCAAGCTGTCTGACAATGGGCAGCACATTTCTCTCTAGAATACCTTGATAGTCTTGAGATTTCATTGTACCCTGCAGAGATTCAAGACACCCTGTGCCAGATGCAGCAAAGCAGCCCCAGAACATAACAGAACCTCCTCCATGTTTCACAGTAGGGACAGTGTTCTTTTCTTGGTATGCTTCATTTTTGCGTCTGTGAACATAAAGCTGATGTGCCTTGCCAAAAAGTTGCAGTTTTATCTTGTCTGTCCATAGGACATTCTCCCAGAAGCTTTGTGGCTTGTCAACATGCAGTTTGGCAAATTCCAGTCTGGCTTTTTTATGATTTGTTTTCAACGGTGGTGTCCTCCTTGGTTGTCTCTCATGAAGTCCACTTTGGCTCAAACAACAGATGGTGCGATCTGACACTGATGTACCTTGACCTTGGAGTTCACCATGAATGTGTTTAGAGGTTGTTCTGGGCTCTTTTGTTACCATTCGTATTATCCATCTCCTCCTGCGGCCACATCCAGGGAGGTTGACTACAGTCCTGTGGATCTTAAATTTCTGAATAATATGTGCAACTGTAGTCACAGGAACATCAAGCTGCTTGGAGATGGTCTTATAGCCTTTACCTTTAACATGCTTGTCTATAACTGATACACACCATGTCACCAAACAGCACAGTGACTACTTGTCACCCTTTAAATAGGCCGACTGTCTGATTACAAGTTTGTAGACACCTGTGATGTTAATTAGAGGACACATCTTGGTTGAACATGTCCCTATGGTCACATTATTTTCTAGGGGTACTATCATTTTTGTCCAGGCCTGTTTCATGAGTTTGTTTTTTAAAGTAATTCTGTTGAACCACAATTCAAAAGCATTGTCTGATTTTCATTGGTTAATTTTTATATAATTTTTATTTATTACCACTTTTGTCAGATTCAAGTTATTTCTGTGACCATTGTGGGTTTTTCTTTCATTAACAGAGGGGTACCAACAATTTTGTCCACGTGTGTCCATGTGTGTATATTCATTTATTTGCGCTAAAAATATCAATCCACATTAAAAAGACAAGTAACAAGTAATACATCTGGTTAAATTTCAGTAACACATTGCTGAATTTTTAAACAGTAATTTTGTTACATAGCACATTACTGCAAACATACCTGCAAACTCATAAAGGTGCATTCACACCAAATGCGAACAGGCGAATTTTTCACGTGACACGATTACATCATAACTCAATGTAAACACGCGAACAGACATGAATCCCCCTTCTGAGTGAGATGCAGTCAGGCGAAGCTGACTTTAAAACTTTTGCAGCTGTGTTCAACCTGCTGTGGAAATTCCCAAAATAACGTTGTGCTTATGTTTACCTTATCCGACTGGGGGCTCACCTGAAAATGTTGTCTTAAGCCTCCAAAACTTCACAAGATGAGGGGTGTTTACGTTGCTAGCTTGTCCGTGACAAGAAACCGTGGGTAAATAACAACAACATCCCAATTCAGCTGAAGGGCTCCTGGTCCTCCTGAGTCTCCAGGTGAGTGAGTCAAATTTTCAAACTAGTTTACTCTGCAATGGTGATACCTTTACTCCAATAATGACAAAATCTCAAAGCTAGCAGCTAGCTAGCTAGCTAGCCTGGGACGGAAATGCAAGACTGCGCAAATTTGTACATACTTGCGTCTTCCCATTCACTTTGTATGGATTTGTGCCACCCGTTTGCGTTTGGTGTGAACTCACCTTAAGAGGTGAAAAAGGTAACAAACTAAACCCCTGTATAGGGGTCACCCCCCCCAAAAGAAAAAAAAAATAAAAAAAAAAATAGTGATTTTAACACATAAATTAAGCATTCTGGTATACTCTGAGAAGACCATAAAGGGAAAAGACACTTGCTCCAGATAACAAAGCACATTATTAAGAGCGTGTAACACTCTTAAAACAAATGTGACCCGTGCTGGCAAAATGAGTCACTTTGAGGAAATTATCAAAACTGACATGGGTTTTTTTTTTCATATTCTGTATTGAAAGACCTTCAAAATGATATTTAATTTGTAGGAAGTGCGCAAAAAGGGACCGAGAAATACACAATTTGTTTATATTTTGGCTAGGTTAAAAACTCACGTTCAATCGGTCGGGAGTTACGTCTTCCGCAAAAACATATGCATTTTTAGAAAGTACGTTTTCTAAGCTTTCCAATGATACCAGGCACTCATGGGTTTTTGCCGGGATTTGCCGCAAGTAAACAAAGAAAGAGTCATGATTTATGACTTTTATCATAAATTATGATTAAGTCACTTTATTTATGACTTCTCCTGCATGTATCTCGTAATGACGCAGTGCGCATTCCGACTCATTTTGCCAGCACGGATCACAATTTTTTTTCAACCTTTCAATGCTACACAATGTAGCAGTAAAATTAATCTATAAATATCCTATAAAAAAATGAAACATTATACACAATGACCACTTTTAGGTCAGGTTTTTTGTATGATGTAAGAATTAACTTTTTTCTTATATTTCGTACTTAAAGTCATTTGGTTAAGAATACTTACATACTTACAGTGGTGTGAAAAAGTGTTTGCCCCTTGCTGATTTCTCATTTTTTTTTGTGTCTGTTATACTTAAATGTTGCAGATCATCAAACAAATCTAAATATTAGACAAAGACAACACAAGTAAACACAAAATGCAGTTTCTAAATGAAAATGTTTATTATTAAGGGTAAAAAAACAAAAAACAAACCTACATGACCCTGTGTGAAAAACTGATTGCTCCCTAAATCTAATAACTAACTAACTAACTAACCTGCACTTATATAGCGCTTTTCTAGTCGCAAAGACCACTCAAAGCGCTTTCATTAATACTAACCCTCTATTCTAAGGGCCTATAGGAAACAAATATCTAGGGACAATTTAGAACAGCCAATTAACCTAACATGCATGTTTTTGGCATGTGGGAGGAAACCGGAGAAATCCCGGAGTAAACCCACGCAACACGGGGAGAACATGCAAACTCCACACAGATCACTGTTGGTCGGGGGCTGGGATCGATCCCACAATCCCCACAATCCCCCGGCCAAGGGTAAACTGTGCTGCCGCAGTGCTAACCACTGCGCCACCGTGCAGCCTGGTTGGACCACCCTTAGCAGCAACAACTGCAATCAAGTGTTTGCGATTACTGGCAATGAGTCTTTTACAGCGCTGTGGAGGAAGTTTGGCCCACTCATCTTTGCAGAATTGTTGCAATTCAGCCACATTGGAGGGTTTTCGAGCATGAACCACCTTTTTAAGGTCATGCCACAACATCTCAGTCGGAATCAGGTCAGGATATGGGGATCATCAAGATGTTTTCTGGCAAAACTGAGATGATCCTTTATGTTCTTTTTGCTCAGCAGTGGTTTTAGTCTTGGAACTCTGCTATGCAGGCCATTTTTGCCCAGTCTCTTTCTTATAGTGGAGTCATGAACACTGCTCTTAACTGAGGCAAATGAGGCCTGCAGTTCTTTGGATGTTGTTGTGGGGTCTTTTGTGACCTCTTGGATGAATCGTCGCTGCATTCTTGGGGTAATTTTGGTCGGCCAGCCACTCCTGAGAAGGTTCACCACTGTTCCATGTGTTTGCCATTTGTGGATAATGGCTCTCACTGTTTTGCTGGAGTCCCAAAGCTTTAGAAATGGCTTTATAACCTTTTCCAGACTGATAGATTTCATTTACTTTGTTTCTCATTTGTTCCTAAATTTCTTTGGATCACAGCATAATGTCTAGCTTTTGAGGATCTTTTGGTATACTTCACTTTGTCAGGCAGGTCCTATTTAAGTGATTTCTTGATTGAGAACAGGTGTGGCAGTAATCAGGTCTGGGTGTGGCTAGAGAAATTGAACTCAGCTTTCCAAAGATGTGATAAACTACAGTTAATTTATGTTTTAACCCGGGGGGGGGGGCACTTTTCCACATAGGGCCATGTAGGTTTTGATTATTTTTTTTGACATTTAATAATGAACACCTTCATTTAAAAACTGCATTTTGTGTTTACTTGTGTTGTCTTTGTCTAGTATTTTAATTTGTTTGATGATCTCAAACATTTAAGTGTGACAAACATACCAAAAAATGAGAAATCAGGAAGGGGCAAACACTTTTTCACACCACTGCATATAACTCAAGTTTTTAATGCGGTCATATTTTGGGTGTTATTAGACTGCTTTTACTGGATCTGAATACTTATGTTGAGTCACACCTGGCCACAATTTACCCTAATGGCGGTCTCACTCTTCATCTATTTAACAAGCTAAACCTGCAAGCTTATATTTCATGAATATTTTTTTTTCAATAAAATTGGGTTCAGAACAAAGGTAAAAGACTGATGTAGAAGTGTCGGAATCATTACCTCCGCCAGGCCGCAGGTAATGTTTTTGCCGGGGTTTGTCTGTCTGTTGGTTAGCAAGATAACTCAAAAAGTTTTAGATGGATTTCGATGAAACTTTCAGGTGTTGTTGGAAATGGTACAAGGAAGAACTGATTAAATTTTGGGGATGATCCGGATCACCGTCTGGATCCAGGAATTTTTTAAAGGATTCTTTAACATTGTGAGATAGGGCCATTTTCAACATGTGTTGCAGGCGCAATGGAGGGCGCTGGTCGTCGTGTCTGACGAACACGAACTCCGTGTTCTTCAAAGTTTTAGGCACAAAAGCACGCGGAAAACAGTGGTGGGCCGGACCCGGCAGTGTGCCTGTGTTTGCGCTACGCTGCAAAAGCTGAGACGGGCAGCTGTCCGGCGCGGGATTATTTGGCAGAAATTCCCCCGGCAGCCATAGGGGCTGCGCAAAAACAAGCTCTCTGCCGGGGAAGCTTCCAAATCCTCTTTTGCCACGGAGTGCAACCCCAATAACACCCACGGCAACCTGTCTACCCAATTTGCATCTGTCAGTGAACCCCTGAGTGCTGCTTTCAGTGATCTATGAAAACGCTCGCATAACCCGTTGGCCTGTGGGTTGTACGCAGTTGTGCGATGAATTGCAACGCCCGCAGCCTGGGAGTTTGGAGATGGAGGAGATGGACACAACAGCAACACTTGAGTTTATTACCTCCGCCAAGGAGGTAATGCTTTTACTGGCATTTGTCTGTTTGTCTGTCTGTCTGTCTGTTACCAACATAACTCAAAAAGTTATGAACGGATTTTGATGACATTTTCAGGAAAGGTGTGTAATGGCACAGGGAACAGATGATTAGATTTTGGTGATGATCTGAGAGTGCATACCTCCACCAAGGGCTTTGTTTGTATTTGTGCAGCAGGATTACACAAAAACTACTGGATGGATTTGGATGAAATTTTCACCAGAGGTGGTTCTTGGCCTAGAGAGGAACCCATTACATTTTGGGGATGATCTGGGAATGCATACCTCAGCCAAGGCTCTTCTCACAGTGTGTCAGCCACAAAACGCCAAAACTAATGGACAGACTTCGATGCAATTTTCACCACAAGTGGCGATAGGCCTACACACAAGCCCATTACATTTTGGAGGTGATCCATGACAAACGGAAGGAGCCTTGGTGGAGGTATGCGCTCTATGAGTGCTTTTCTAGTATGACTATATTTACGCGATTAGTGCAGTGTTTAATGCTTTTTTTGCAGAGCTACCTGTTCTACCTGGGGGATCCTTTGATAGGTTAGAATCACATAACGATACGGATGCAGTGGAAATAGCTTTCCTAAAATTATTTGCTTTGAGCTAAGCGATATTAGGCTAACATTAACACACAATTCATGGATGTTAACTGACCCTTTAACAAGCAGATGAACTTTCCATTAAATATTTTGGAAAATGTGCCGTTAGACAAAAGGATCATGACACACTTTATCATCATTAAGTTACACAGCATATTATATCGTAGGCAGGCAAATAGTGACACTTACTTTCAACCTCCCGATAATAGTCCATCCAATGGCAGGTGCACAAAAGATGGAAGACAATGCAGTTATCTTGATTGTGATTGGCCAAATAACGACGTGTGATGCGTTCCAAAGATATTTTATTGTGAAGATAACTGTCCTCCACTGTTTCTGAAAGCTCCGTTACAGGGAAACTGCCGGCGGCGGCTGCCAAACACTCCCACCCCCCCAAGAAAAAAAAAACCAAACTCTTCGGATCTACACGATTCACGTGAGTGACATATTTGGGATTCATTTCAGCGATTTTTACTGAAAAGCGACAAGTTTGCAGGTATGTGCAAAAGCGTTACAGTCCCATCAGTGGTCACCAGTCACAGAGCTCAACAGTGGTGAAAGTGGAGAGTGGCATTAGAGCATCAGTGTTGCCACATGGGAAATGTTGAAGTATCCTACCAGAGGCTTAAAATGATCGGATTTTGAGAAAAAATTATCGTACACACCCAGTTTTCGTTCTGACGTGGCTCAGGACCTTCTGCTTCAGTAACACTTTATCACAGATCGTGCATATTACAGCCTATAACACAGTTTTATCTTTAAATAATCTAACAGATTGGTTGAAAAAAAGCACCTCTACCTGTGTGGAGTACAGGATGAGCCTGCTCACATCCCATCCGCCAAAACTATAAAATATAATACTACAGCCAGGCTTGTAGCCAGTTGAGCATTTTTAGAAGTACACATTTTTAGAAGTAAAAATTGTTATTACCTCTTGTAAATTATCTTTAAATTATGGTTATTTGCCAGACATTTTAGTGTTTTAAAGAGGGTTAGAAACCATAGTGATTCAACTCCAAGTTTTACAATCTTCAGAGTTGAGATTTTGCATTTATGCATTATCGGTTAAAAGGGTAATCGCTTTTTCAAAGTTGTATTGACTCTGACTAACACTAAACACCTGCTTGCAATGATGGGATGCAATTTTTGGCAAGCAAGCAATTCTCGGCATAACAACAGCCCAAAATATCAGTCGTACTTAACTATCTTCTGTATGGCTTCTGTTGAATTATTATGTATCAAGGTCTTGCCTCATAAATATTTTGAGAAGTACTCTGTTTATACATTATGAATAAACAATCAATCCACCTAAACTACTGCTAAAATGCCTCTGATAACTGAAGCAGAAACTTGCTTCAGTTTTATTAAGAACTACAATTTAGTGACATTTTTGCAGACATTTGCATGTTGCAGCAGTGACAGAAAGCTTTAGTACTAATGCCAAGTTGACAACAGGTTTGAACCACCCAGTAAAACTGGGGAGGGGTCTGTCATCTCCCCCCCTCCCACCCATTCGTTTCTCAACCTGCTTGTGATGTTGCTTTCTTGTTGATTCTCTTGTCCCTGCACTAGTGCTGTAACGTACACAAACGATACTAGTTTTTATGGGTGAATGTGCTGTACTGAATCACTCACCAGAGCCGTACTGGAAGCCAGGCATCAGCAGCTGAATCACCCGCCTGAGCAATTCAATTCAATTCAATTCAACTTTATTTATATAGCGCCATTTCACAACAACAGTCATCTCATAGCACTATCAACTGTAGGGAGGACCCCCACAGTTGCAGAAAGACCCCAGCAATCAGGCGATCCCCTGTGAGCGAGCACTTGGCAACGGTGGAGAGGAAAAACTCCCTTTTAACAGGAAGAAACCTCCAGCAGAACCAGGCTCAGGGAGGGGCAGTCATCTGCTGCGACTGGCTGGGGGGTGAGGGGACAGAGAAGAAGAAAAGAACAGACATGTAGAGAGCAAACAGCACGATGGGGACTCAATCTATGGGAGAGAACAAACAAATGTTAATGACCAGCAAAAAAAAAAAAATATTTCATAGAGAGTGAGGAAAGGAGTGAGGCCCAGTGCATTACTGGAGGTCCCCCGGCTGACTAAACCTATTAGCAGCATAACTAAGGGAGGGTTCAGAAACACATGATCCCTCCCTAATTGTAGGCTATATCAAAAAGGTAGGTTTTAGCCCTATTCTTAAAAACAGAGATCGAGTCTGACTCCCGAATCCAGATTGGCAGCTGATTCCACAGGAGAGGAGCTTGAAAACTGAAGGCTCTGCCTCCCATTGTACTTTTGGAGATTCTAGGTATTACAAGTAAACCTGCATTTTGGGAGCGTAGTGCTCTGTTAGGATGATACGGTAGTATCAGATCTTTTAAATAAAAAGGAGCCTGATTGTTTAGAGCTTTGTAAGTAAGAAGAAGGATTTTAAACTTAATTCTAAACTCTATGGGAAGCCAATGAAGGGAGGCCAGAACCGGAGAGATATGATCTCTCTTTCTAGTACCTGTTAAAACTCTCGCTGCAGCATTTTGGATCAGCTGAAGACTTTTTAAAGATGTTTTAGGACAGCCTGATAATAAAGAATTACAATAATCTAATCTCGAGCTAACAAAAGCGTGGATCAGCTTCTCAGCATCACTCTGAGACAAGATGCTCCTAATCTTGGCAATATTACGCAAATGATAGAAGGCAGTCTTAGAAACAAATTTAATATGTGAATTGAAGGACAAATCCTGATCAAAAATAACTCCAAGGTTCCTCACAGAGCTATTAAGAGAAAGAGTAACTGCATCCAAACTGAAAGTTTGATTTGGAAAGGAATTTCTAAGGTTTTTTGGACCAACAAGAATGACTTCAGTCTTATCTGAATTTAATAGCAGGAAATTACAAGTCATCCAAACTTTGATTTCCTTAAGACAGGCTTCTAACTTGGCTAATTGATTAGTATCATCTGGCTTCATTGACAGGTATGCAGCAAATGAGCCCCGCCTCCTCAGTTCAGCTGACTCTCAGTTCGGTAAGTGGTAGCGGTTGGAGCACCAGTACAGCACTGAGTGATTCAATGTACAACTCTTTATAACAGATCTTTTTAGCTTGACTCTCATTGAACTGTGGATCCCATCACTAACCTCCATATGAGGTTGCCTCTCTCCTACTGCAACACGAGTCTTCAGTCTTCTTTTCCACACAGCCTGCGCACATGAGATGATGCGTAAAAACAATACGTATGTATGCACAGGACCCGTATTCCGATTGTGTTTGCTAATGTATAATGTAGCCATGTAATGAAGGGGTCAAATTATCGTACATTAGGGGATTTTTGAAATTACTGATCGTACATCGTACTGAGGGCAAAATTATCATACAAATACGATAATTATAGTATGTCTGGCAACACTGTAGAGCACGCTCCAGGTGGGGTGAACTGGGTCTTTTTAGCATTCAAATGAAAATAAACAAAAACTGCCCATTATGAGCGTGGCTCTTTCAACTCTATGTAAAATGGTACTGCAATAACTAGACCATGATGTGCAAAGCAAATCACAGACATTTAATTAACATCTCTGGGAACTGTTTCCACATGTGGCTATGGTCACTTTAAGACACAAGGCCTGAATGAGGGGTCTCAGGATCCTTTCCCTTTTACAGAAAAACAGTCCAAAACATCTCTCCACGCAGTAGGTACTGTATTTCTTACTGACAAAAAAAGAAAGAAAAATTGTAGAATGTTTACACTTCAATTTTTAATTAATTTGTGTAGTTTAAAATTTCTTAAGTAGGATCACAGAGCTGAACTTGTACAAACTGCACATGTTAACAACTATTTTCTTTTTTATATATACATATACCAGAGGAGACAAGCATATAATGGATTGAAATCCATCTTACAAAGAAAGTTTCATTAAGCCAAGGATAAGAGAGTCGTTGCCATTTAAGCTCTCGGATAAATGGAACATGAAATACGATAATACATAAAACATGTGTTTGCGTGTCATGTTTATCAATCACATGCTCACACTCTCTCCTGTCAGGATCTTTTAAGCGGCAAGACTCATTTTCTCTGACAGTTAGTATATTTCTGTCTTTGAGCTCATCATCTGTGACTGCTCATCATCTGCACCTGTGACAGCTTTAATGCCTAGCTGCTTGACAGTTTCATTTCTGCCATAAACAGTCCGTTTCCTCTGTGGAGGCTGAAGACATGACACAACCCTTCCAACTCTAGCACAGGACTAACTAGACTTTTAGCTTTGACTCTTAACAGGGGGGATGTGCATGCCTCACTGAAGGTTCCATGTCCTGAGTTGAGAGTTTTTTATTTTCCTAAGAATTCTTATAACGTGTTCATGCTTGAATTTAGAAACAGGATGACTTGACTTGGTTACTCAAGCACAGGGGGAGCACAAGCCAGTGTACTCCATGTGCCGCTCCCAGGCCCGGAGAAATGGGTAGGGTTGCATCAGGAAGGGCATCTGGCGTAAAAGTCCTTGTCAAATTGTATGGATCATTGCAATATCAGGTGATGATATGCTGTGGTGACCCCAAAAGGGAGCAGCTGAAAAAAAGACTACAAGTACGTGTTGTCCTTTACTGTGGAAAAAAATTAAAACAGCATTTCACAGCAGAAGATAAACAATTGGATGAGAGGCTTGGATATCAAATTTGGACAGACACAATATGTGCCAAAGAATTAAATAAACAGGTTGGCTGGTGGTGGCTGAATTTTCAAAGAATTGCCAATAAAGTGTTGCTCTCCCACAAATTACAGTATATGAAGTTAGTTGAGCTTTAGCTTAACTTTAGCAGGCATTTCAGGTCCTGGTGATCTCATTACTTTTTATTGTCTAATGTTTATGAAATCCTTTATTACCAGTGGTACTTGTTATGTGTGGGATTTGATTCTCGGGGCTTGCCGTAGCCTGGCCAAGGGGGGTAGGGTAATGATGTCAGGTGGGCTATGGCTGTAGTATATATTGTGTTGTTGGTGATAATAAAGGGAGTTCAATGTTCAGTTAAGAGTGGCTCCAGTCTCATGTTATTTGGACATAACATTTGGCGATGAGGATAAACTATGGGGGCATGCATCAGAGAACCACCTCCATTTTTACAGTCTCCGGGCACACCAACTATACCATGGGCCCGTTGGAGAGAAACGTTCGACGTGTATGTGGCTGCAGCCGGCCTGAGCGGCGTCGGCGAGGAGAGATGAAGGAGCCTAATGGTCCACTACCTCGGTGAGCAAGGCCAGTGGATATTTTTTGGGCTGTGTGGCAGCGGTTCACTGAAAGACGGTTTGGAATTAATGGACTGTGTATTCAGAGACCATTCCACTGTCACGGCGCAGAAATATGAGGGTTTTTTTTTATCACAAACAGCGAACGGGTGAGTCCACGCAGTCCTTTATTACGGAGCTCTGCAGCCTAGCAAGAGAATGTGCCTTCGGGCCTATCGAGGAGGAGCTGGTCCGGGATAGATTAGTCCACGGTACTAACAACATGTGGCTGAAGAGCAAGCTAAACTTAACTAAGGACACTCTCTCATTGGAAACGGTGTTTGAACTGGTTAGGCAAAGTGAGTCCACGGTTCACCGGAGTCTGTCGGTGTTGGCTAAAGAAAATGTAGCCTCCCAGGTTTTCCCGCCGAGCGCAGCCATTAGCAGGTTAGCTAATTCTCAGAGGCGGAGTCCCAGGAGGCGGTGGAATAGGGCATGGGACAGAGCCTACACTATCACTGCAAAGCCGTCGGCGGCGGTGTCCAGAGACACGACACGGGTGTGTGTGGCATGCGCAAAGAGGGGGCCGTTGAAATGGTACATGCTAAAATTTGACAGAGTCGACGTGCCACTTATGGTGGACTCAGGGGCCGGCAGGTCCATAGTGAGCATGGCCACTTTGACGAGACTTTTCCCAAATAAAACCATCTATGCTGGGGCAGTCAAAATGTTTGGATACGGCCACGCTGAAATCGAAATGGCAGGCACGGTCGACTTTTCAGTGAAATGTGTGTTGAAGATGGTCCCCATATTCACTTTCCAAGTTACACGCCGGGGGCAGACTTGCTAGGGATAGATCTGCTGGGTGAGTTGGGATTCTCCATCAGAGACCCAGAGGGCTCAGTGGTACTGACAGTATACCCCAAATGGCATGTTCACTGGCCAGCGCTGTTCAGAGGCCTGGGATGCATCGGCCCGTTCCACCACCACCCGATCATAGATCCAAGTGTGATGCCGAAGATTCAACTGCTACGGCGGCTTCCCCTCACCCTACGAGATGATGTCACAGCAGAGTTGAACAAACTGCTGGAAGCTGGCATCATCGAAAGAGTGGATGCTTCACCCTGGATATCAAATATCATGGTGGCCAAGAAAAAAATCGGGTGGCATCCGACCATGTATCGATCTCAGGATGGTGAATAAAGCGATCGTCCAGGACAAGTACCCGTTTCCAACAATGGAGGAACTCACCGCAACATTCAGCAATTCAAAGGTATTCACGAAAATGGACCTTTGTCAGGGTTACCTTCAGGTGCCCCTTCACCCAGCCAGCAGGAACCTGACAGCGTTTGTGACCCACATGGGTGTGTTCAGGTACACCCACATACTGTTTGGTTTGAGCTCAGCACCCAGCTGTTTTCAGAAAATAATGTCCATGATTCTGGCCAGCTTCAAGGGTGTGGTAGCATACCTGAATGACATTGTGGTTTATGGCACAGCATGAGAGGAACATGATGATCGGTTGGAACGAGTGCTGATGGTACTACAGGAACACAGTGTCACCCTGAATGGAGAAAAGTGCATCTTTGTGGCGGATTCCATAGAGTTTGTGGAGTTCTGGTGGACGGGGAAGCTGTGACCCCTGCATTCGAAACATGGAGGCGGTCCTACACCTCCCAGAACCATTGACACCTGCACAGATTTCCTCATTTCTGGGTATGGTGAACTTTTATGGGCGTTTTATTCCTCGCTACTCAGAAACGATTGGACCCCTCCGGACCCTGTTGAAACAGGATGCGCCGTGGCAATGAACCCCAGCCTGTTCAGCGGCAGTTGCTAAGCTGAAGCGTCAACTTACTTCCTCTCCATTGCTGGCTCATTTTGATCCAAACGGCCAACCATTGTGACCTGTGATGCATCTGGCTCAGCGGTGGGGGTGGTTATGTTCCAAGTGCAAGATGGTACGGAGCGCCTGGTGGCGTTCGCATCGAGGTCTCTCTCAGCAGCTGAACAAAAGTATGCCATGGGTGAGAGAGAGGTGCTCGCCTGCGTCTGGGCGTGTGAACAGTGGCATATCTACCTCTATGGGCGCCATTTCACTCTGCAGACGGACCACCGAGCGCTGACGACATTATTGGACACGTCGGGTTCAGGACACAGACCTTTGCAGATCCACAGGTGGACAGAGTGGCTGAGGGCCATCAGTTTTACCACCCAGTTCACTCCTGGCAAGGATAATGTAGTGGCGGATCTCCTGTCCCGCACCATGGCCAACTCCGTACAATCGGATGACGACAATGATGACGATGATCCAACGGAGGCGGCTTTGGTTAATACACTGCTCAGGGCCCTCTGGGATATAGTATCCCTCCATGAACTTCGGACGGAGTCGGAACAAGACCCCGTGCTGTCACAACTGTGCTCGGTGATTCGGGAGGGTTGGCCTGCAAAGGTACAGGGCGAGTTGGCACCCTTCCACCGGTTTAAAGATGAACTGAGCTGCTGGAATGAAGTGTGCGTGGTGAGGGGGCACTGCACGCTAATACTGCTGTCTCTGAGGTCACGTGTCCTAGCGATGCTCCATGAGGGCCACCTGGGCATGGTCAGAGTAAAACAGCGCTGCAGGGATTCAGCTTGGTGGCCGGGTATTGATAAATGGAAATGGCATTCACTTATATAGCGCTTTTATTCTCATCTCTAGATGACCAAAGCGCTTTACAGATCCTGCTATCCACCCATTCACACACACTGATGGTGGCATAGATGCCATACATGGCGCTGTCCTGACCCACCAGGAGCAAGGTGGGTGAAGTGTCTTGCCCAGGGACACAATGGCAGGATATCTGGGGAGAGCAGGATTCGAACTGCCAACCATCCGGTTATTAGACGACCTGCTCTACCTCCTGACCCACTGCCGCCGATAAGGATATTGAAGCTATGGTGAAAAACTGTATTCCATGTTTAGAGAGCGAGAAGACCGGCGGACCACCCCCTTCACCCCTGCGGCCACAGTCATACCCGGAGGGCCCTTGGAAACACATACAGTTGGACATCTGGGGCAAACTGCATGCAGCTCTGAAGACAGTGGAGATGATTGTAGACTTCAGGAAAGTCACTACCCCTCTGCCCCCCCTCACCCTCTCAGGCTCTCCCATCACCACTGCTGATTCCTTCCGCTTCCTAGGCACTACCATCACCAGGGACCTCAAATGGGAGCCGACCATCAGCTCACTCATCAAAAAAGCCCAGCAGAGGATGTTCTTCCTGCGGCAGCTGAGGAAGCTCAAGCTACCCACCAAGATGTTAGTGCAGTTCTACACAGCCATCATCGAGTCCATCCTCACCACCTCCATAACCGTGTGGTACGCAGGAGCCACTGCCAGGGACAGACTAAGGCTGTAGCGCATCGTGCGCACTGCTGAGAAGGTGATCGGCTGCAAGCTCCCATCTCTCCAGGATCTGTACATCTCCAGGACCCGGAGGCGTGCTGGCCGGATCATAGCCGATCCCTCACACCCTGGTCACGTACTGTTTGCCCCCCTCCCCTCTGGTAGAAGACTTCGGTCCATCCAGACTAAAACCTCCCGTCACATGAACAGCTTCTTCCCCTCTGCCATCAGACTGCTGAACACTAAGTGACTTATTGACTCTCGTGCACTATGTACAGCAGCTCAACCAGACTCATGTCAATCATCACTGTTTTCTTCCTGCATTACCGACTGCACTATATAGTTCTCCACAGTATCTGCTGCTCGCTAATATATTTTAACTGCTGACCAGTATCACTTACTCTTATTCTACACTTTATTGCATGTATAGTTTATTTCTTTTATCTTATCATGTTTAATGTTGCAGCATTGCACCAAGACAAATTCCTAGTTTGTGTACTACATGAACAATGGCAATAAACCTGATTCTGATTCTGATTCTGATTCTGATTCTGAGCACCCCCGAACAGCCGGTTCTTGCTTGTGGCCTACGACTTGTTCTCAAAGCGGCCGGAGGTGCTGCCCACCAATTCAGTCATGACGGACATGGTTACGGGTTTCCTCTCATCACTGTTTGCCAGGTGGGGGGTCCTGAATGCAGTCACGATGGACAATGGCCCGCAGTTCACCTCAGGGGCGTCTGAAGAGTTCTTGAGTGCAAGGGGCGTGGAGCACATTAAAACCGCATTCTACCATCCCCAGGCCAATGGGGGAGTTGAACGTTTTAACAAGACCCTGAAAAACAGACTGACAGCCCACTTGGCGGATGGCTTCGTATTCCCAGATGCCCTCCAGAGCACTCTGCTCCGCTACAGAGTAACAGCCCATGCTACGACAGGATGCTCCCCGGCAGCTCCCATGCGTGGACGTGAACTACTTCTGCCTTTAGATCAACTGAGACCACCCACAACCCCTGTGCCAAGGAATATGAACTGTCCATGGGACCGAGTTGCTGCGCGACAGCGTGAAATGAAGCAGCGATTTGACAGGAAGCACAGGGCAAGACCCCACGGACTGAAGGTGTCAGATCAAATGTGAATCAGAAACCCTAACCGCACAAATAAGCTACAGCCGTTCTGGACAGGGCCCCTGCGGATCACGAGACAATGGGGTCAGGACACATTCGAGCTGGTGGATGGGTCGTGGTGGCACTCCAGTAGACTCAGAAAGTCGCCACTGGGACAGAGGACTAGAACTACAGCGAGGCAACCTGATGTGAGGTGGGACTTGTTGGACTGGGGTGGTGAGAACTCACAAGTACAGCCGACGGTGCCTGGTGCAGGGTCACCGCCCAGGGGATGCCCGGCTAGAGTTTGTTAGAGGCCTAGGTACCTGGAGGACAGCAATGGCTAACGCGTGTTGGGACTAAGCGGATGAATAACCTGCACCAACACGGTGGGGCATTCTGGTAGTCTACCCAGACGCCCGTTTGGTTGGTGGAGTTTTACCTACTTAGTGCATATATATATATATATATATATATATATATATATATATATATATATATATATATATATATATATATATATATATATATATATATAAAAGGGGAGATGACACCGTTTGTTTTTGCTTTTTTGCTGTTGTGGGGGGGGGGGTGCTCTTTGACTTTGTGAAGGGGGAAATGTTATGTGTGGGATTTGACTCTTGGGGCTTGCCGTAGCCTGGCCAAGGGGGTAGGGGTAATGACGTCAGGCGGGCTATGGCTTTAGTATATATTGTGTTGGTGATAATAAAGGGAGTTCATTGTTCAGTCTCATGTTATTCGGACATAACAATACTCACTTCAAACATTTTCCTTTAGATGTACTGTGTACCTGTCATTTTGTATTGTGGTTCTTTCTTTTTTTTCTTTTTTGAGACCCCATAGTTTCTACTTCACCACATTGTTGCCAGTCTCCTTTGTATTCAGGAGTGTAATTTATAGTCCACTGCTTTTAGTACATTGATGACCGTCCATCCATCCATCCATCCATCCATCCATCCATCCATCCATCCATCCATCCATCCATCCATCCATCCATCCACCCATCCATCCACAGGATCAAGTTACAGGGGTAGCTGGCCAGTTGGTATTCCAACCACACCAAGTTTCTTGTTTCTCCTGGGTCTTTTTGATGTATGGCTGATTCTAGAAATCTTCAATGGATGATAACCATTGCATATTGAAATGAGCTACTGCATTTTTACTCACAGAAAGGGAGCAACTCTACTCTGATCTCCTCGGTTTTTAAAGCTAATTTTTCCATCATAAACAATATTATTCAATTCCACCTTTTCAGATTCCCCTGAAATGACCATTCACATCCATAAGTAAGTGATTATTATCTTTATATCATTAACAACCAGTGTTGGGCAAGTTATTAAAAATAGTAAATAATTACAGTTACTAGTTACTTCTTTTCAAATGTTATTGAGTTACTTTACCAGTTACTGCACGATTAAAGTAACTAGTTACTTGGAAAAGTAACTTGCATGTTACTTTTAAACGCATACTTAAATCATCTTGCACACATAGCAAGATAATTTAATTAATGGATTACATTACAGGCTTATTGATGTCAGGCTGAAAACAGACTGTTTCAGACAGAGCTTTTAGAACATGTTCAGTCTGCTTTATCCTGCCTTGAGAGCTCTTGATGTGGGAAAAATCTAAAGAAAATAAACACAATACTGCCAGTAATTTCATCATTTTGGAGTGAGAAACAGGGTTTGTGGAGTGAGGGAGAGGAAAAAAGAGTGAGTTGGCAACACTCCATAAAGCTGTCCATGTTTATCTTAAGCTGAGTTCACACTATAGCATTTGGACCAACTTTTACAGATGTTTTGAAAAATCAAAGAAAGTAGTCCAAACGTTGGTGAAATTACATTTGTGAGCAGTTTTTTTTTAATCCAGCGCGCACCAACTTTTACGAACTTTTGCAAACTTTTACTAGCATTTGCCACAGTTGCATTCAGCGCTGGCAAACTTTTGCCAACTTAGGTGAGTGTATGTGTAGCTGTTGCCAACTTAGGTTAACTTAAGCAAACAAATACTCAGTGCAGGTCAGCTGACATCAGCGTCAGGCAGCACTCATGCAAAGATCAGTGTTTCTGGAGGCTTCCTGCCATTCTGGACCTGCTTTTTTGGGTGGATTCACACTACAATGTTGGGAACAACTTTTACTGATGTTTTGGCAAACATCTGGCTCTGCTGGCAAAAGTTGATAAAAGCTAATGATGG
The DNA here is from genome assembly GCA_020510985.1 of Pholidichthys leucotaenia. Classification (NCBI taxonomy): domain Eukaryota; kingdom Metazoa; phylum Chordata; class Actinopteri; order Cichliformes; family Pholidichthyidae; genus Pholidichthys; species Pholidichthys leucotaenia. The sequence goes on from CM035838.1 coordinate 325,889,343, forward strand.
TTGCAGTTTGTTGGCAAACGCTGGCGAAAGTTGTATTTCTTGAAAATTTTCAGCTGGAAATTTGCCGACATTTGGAAATAAATGTTGGTGAAAGTTGTGGTTAGTTTGTAAATGTTCATGAACGCTGGGATAAGTTTTGCAGAGTTTGCCTAAGTCAGCCTAAGTTAAGCTCCATTGGCAAACGTTGACTGAAATGCTAGTGAAAACAGATATTTTTAGATCGAAACTCACTCCAGACATGCACGAACAAAAGAGAAATAGAGAGAAGGGGAAATTAAAAAAGCAATATATATAGTGGTGTAAAAAAGTGTTTGCCCCCTTCCTGATTTCTCATTTTTTGTATGTTTGTCACACTTAAATGTTTCAGATCATCAAACAAATTAAAATACTAGACAAAGGTAACACAAGTTAACAGAATGCCCATGGTTTGCACAAAATAGCGCAGAATTCAGCTTCATGGAAATGAAGATGGGGCAGCATAGGTTCCCAGAATTGTTTGGATGGTTACATTCACAATGAATGAGAATTGACCAATCTAGCGAACAAGTATAAGATTATTTTACAAAGTACAGTGGTGTGAAAAAGTGTTTTCCTCCTTCCTGAGTTCTCATTTTTTCATGTTTGTCACGCTAAAATGTTTCAGATCATCAAACAAATTAAATATTAGACAGAGATAACACAAACAAACACAAAATGCAGTTTTTAAATGAAGGTGCTTATTATTAAGGGTAAAAAAAAAAAAATCCAAACCTACATGGCCCTGTGTGAAAAAGTGATTTCCCCCTAAACCTAATAACTGGTTGGGCCACCCTTAGCAGCAACAACTGTAATCAAGCGTTCGAGATAACTGGCAATGAGTCTTTTACAGCACTGTGGAGGAATTTTGGCCCACTCATCGCTGCAGAATTCTTGTAATTCAGCCACACTGGAGGGTTTTCGAGCACGAACCGCCTTTTTAAGGTCATGCAACAACATCCCAATTGGGTCAGAACTTTGACTAGGCCACTCCAAAGTCTTCATTTTGTTTTTCTCAAGCTATTCAGAGGTGGACTTGCTGGTGTGTTTTGGATCATTGTCCTGCTGCAGAACCCAAGTGTGCTTCAGCTTGAGGTCATGAACAGATGGTCAGACATTCTCCTTCTTGATTTTTTGGTAGACAGCAGAATTCATGGTTACATTTACCACAGCAAGTCTTCCAGGTCCTGAAGCAGCAAAACAGCCCCAGACCATCACACTACCACCACCACCACCATATTTTACTGTAGTAAAAATTAATTTTGGACAGTTAGCAGAATCTTTTCAGTTAACCAACAAATCATCTCAAAAGAAAATACTATTTCTCAGCTTAACTTTTATTGCAACATGCAGGGAGCCAGGGAACCGTGGGTCCTTTCCAGCCCCCTCTCACAGAAAGACCCAGAAAAAGCACTCCCCCCCTACATAAAGCTTCTGAGCTGTTGGGCGATCCCAGCAGCCCTCCAACAATACGTGTCCATTGTCCAAACACGTTAGAACTGGTCCTTTCAGTGTCCAAATGGCTTCAGATGTTATCTCAGCTCTTTATGACTTCCATCCTGTTGGTTCCTGTCTCTCCAGCGCAACTTTCATCTCATGCCCATATATGGAAGAAAGAGCTGATACAAGAGCTGAGCAGTTGGGTGTGTGTGTGTGTGTGTGTGTGTGTGTGTGTATGCAAGTACTTTGTGTAATATCTAGCTAACTAATCTTCACTATTTAATATAACACTGTGGGTATGATGTTCCTTTTCTGAAATGCTGTGTTACTTTTACGCCGGACGTAAAGGGACACACACCTTCCAAAAAGTTCAACTTTTGCCTTGTAGTCCACAGAGCATTTTTCCAAAAGACTTGGGGATCATCAAGATGTTTTCTGGCAAAACTGAGATGAGCCTTTATGTTCTTTTTGCTCAGCAGTGGTTTTAGTCTTGGAACTCTGCCATGCAGGCCATTTTTGCCCAGTGTCTTTCTTATAGTGGAGTCATGAACCCTGACCTTAACTGAGGCAAGTGAGGCCCTCAGCTCTTTGGATGTTGTTGTGGGGTCTTTTGTGACCTCTTGGATGAGTTGCCACTGTGTTCTTGGGGTAATTTTAAGTCAGCCGGCCACTCCTGGGAAGGTTCACCACTGTTCCATGTTTTCACCATTTGTGGATAATGGCTCTCACTGTAGTTCGCTGGAGTCCCAAAGCTTTAGAAATTGCTTTATAACCTTTTTCAGACTGATAGATCTCAATTACTTTGTTTCTCATTTGTTCCTGAATTTCTTTGGATTGCAGCATGACGTCTAGCTTTTGAGGATCATTTAGTCTACTTCACTTTGTCAGGCAGGTCCTATTTAAGTGATTTCTTGATTGAGAACAGGTGTGGCAGTAATCAGACCTGGGTGTGGCTACAGAAATTGACCACAGCTTTCCAAAGATGTGATAAACCACAGTTAATTTATGTTTTAATGGGGGGGCAATCACTTTTTCACACAGGGCCATGTAGGTTTGGATTTTTTTACCCTTAATAAGATAAGATAAAATAAGCCTTTATTAGTCCCACAATGGGGAAATTCCAGGATTGCAACAGCACAGGGATAGCAACACTCAGAGCAATAATTTAGAAGATAAGAAAATAAGAGCAGCGAATATACATATGTACACATAAATATATAGATATATATACACAGTGCGGAGCATTGTAGCTAGATGGAATAATCAGCATAACCGTCCATTTAGTTACTGTACCCTACATAGTATGAATATGTACCCATACATATTGTCACCCTCCATAACGACTGATATTGTCCTAGTTGTATACCGGAGGGGACCATTTGTGTAAGTCTGTTGCGTCTTTTGCATTCAATACTTTTAGGTCGTCATGTTTTATTTGCTATCTCTGCGAGCAGCCCTGCTTAGGTTATACAGTCTGAAGGCCGAAGGTAGGAAGGACCTGTGAAACCTCTCGGTCACGCACCTAGGATGGTTCAGGTTCAGGTTACTTTATTTGTACCCGTAGGTAGATTTGTTTTGCAGTCTGGTGACATCCATATTTACAAGCCACAAATTACATTCAACATAGACACAAACACAGGCACATATGAAGCTGACTATAAACATGATAAGAATACTCAAGGCTCCATCAATCAGGGTATAAAAAGACAAAGAGATGGGAGAAAAACCAGAGGTAAGAGAGAAGGGTCATATTAAAAGTTAAAAACTAGTCAAAGAGGTTAAAGACTCAAAGGTCTAAAACCCAATAAAATATTTAGAACCCAAGTGACGTCCTACAAAAATAAGTAAATATAAAATGAAGTTAATAAATAGGTACCTAAATTATGTGCAATATATTTTTACAGCTTGTTCAACTCTTTGACAGCAGCAGGGACAAAGCTGTTTTTGTAGTGCTGGGTTCTACTTTTTGGGACAGCAAACCTCCATCTTGAGGGAAGAAGCTCAAAGTGGCAGAGCAAAGGGTGGGAGTCATCATTTAAAATGGAGGTAGCCATCCTCTGTACTTGTCTGGTGTACAGGGATGTCAGGCTCAGCTGTGGCTCACCAAGCAAACGACTGGACCATCTAACTACCTGATCCAAGGATTTCCTCTGTTTCAGTTTTATCTGACCAAACCACGACACTAAAGAAAAGGATAAAACAGATTCAATAAAAGCCCGATAAAACATTGTCATTATGGTTCGGTCAACTTGGAAGCGTGCAAGTTTTCTCAAGCAATGCAAATGTTGCTGACCATTTTTGCACACCCTTTCACAGTTCTCTTCAAAGTTTAAATTACTATCAATAATCGTCCCAAGATATTTGTAGGATTGTACACATTCGGTGGTCTGGCCTTTTAGTACGGTGACTTTGTGCCTGGGATTTTTCCTCCTAAAGTCAATAATCATGTCTTTAGTTTTTGTCATATTCAGCTGCAGGTAGGAATCCTCACACCAGTGAACAAAATCATCAACTCCTGGGCCGTGGCCACTCTCACCATCCTGGAGGAGACTGACAATAACTGAGTCATCAGCATACTTTATAATTTGTCTGTTGTCATGTCTGCTCTGACACATGTTTGTGTACAGGATGAAGAGTAGTGGTGACAACACACACCCCTGAGGAGAGCCAGTAGAAGAGCACTTTAGGTCAGACAATGTACCATTGACCCTTACTCGCTGTGTCCTGTTGGTTAAGAAATCCAGAATCCAACCCACCAGATTATTGCTCAAATCAAATTGCTGCAGGAGCCTTTCAACTAAGATATGAGGTTGGATTGTATTAAAGGCGGAGGAAAAGTCCACAAATAAAAGTCTGGCGTGTGTCCCATTAAAATCCAGATGTTTAAAAAGCATGTTAAACAGAGTGACAGTGGCATCCTCCACTTCTCTGTGAGGCCTATAGGCAAACTGCAGAGGATCCAATGCATGCTCAGTCTACTTTAGGACCTCACATCTGACCAGTTTTTCAAAAATTTTCATTAAAATTGAAGTCAAAGCAACTGGTCTAAAGTCGTTTACGGTTTTAGGACAGCTGGATTTTGGAACGGGAACAACCACGGCTTCTTTCCAGATCTTAGGCACATGTTGTGTCTGTAAGGACTTAGTGAAAATGTAATGAAATATAGGACTCAGTTCATGTGCACAGGACTTTACCAAGCGCCCACATATATTATCAGGGCCCTGACTTTTGTTCACTTTTACAGCGCAGAACTCCCTTTTAACATCCTGCACCTCAATATTAAAGTGCCGATTGTCTTTGAGTTTCTGTTTCAAATCTTGGGCTTCTGTGCTAAAATCAAAGGAGTCAAAACGACCATAAAAACAATTAAGAGCATTAGCCAGCTCTGTGTCTGAATTAAAACCATCTAAAAACACACGATTACTGCGCTCTGTGCTCTGAAGGCCTGCAATAGTTTTCATACTGGCCCAGGCTGAACCAAGTTTCTTTGTTGCCCTCTTGCTTTCCAACTCTGATTTATAATTCTGTTTTGCTCTTAAAATTTCGGACTTCAGCTCTTTTGTGGCAACCTGTAGCTCAGAAACAGACCCCTGTTTAAAGGCAAGTGCTTTCCTCTGTAAGCAGGATTTAACTGATTTTGTAACCCATGGTTTGTTGTTGGGATATATTTTGACACGTTTACGTGGAACAATCTTATTTTTACAGAAAGCCATGTATGAGCATGTGACGTCCACCAAAGAGTCCAAATCATCCCCGCAGGCCAGTGTGAACATCTCCCAGTCTGTACAGTCAAAGCATTCCTGGAGGCTGTGCACTGAATCTTCTGTCCACACATCAATGTCTCTCATCTCCACCTTGCCTAGGATGATGTAGTCTACTGCTAAATGAGCTCCTCAGTGCGTTCAGTATGCCTGCATAGGATGGGACTCGGACTCCAGCAGAGATGACAATTTAGCCACGATCCTTCTCTCTCCTACCTCCTCTACTGGGTCAAGGCGTTGCCCCAGGACAGAGCTAGCTTTCTTGATCAGTTTGTTCAGTCTCTTCCTATTGGCTGCTGTAATGCCGTGGCCCCAGCAGACCACTCCAAAAGTGATGGCTGATGCCACCACCGTGTCGTAGAATGTCTTCAAGAGCACCCCTTGTACACCAAAAGACCTGAGACTCCTCAGTAGGAACAGCCTGCGCTCTCCCTTCTTGTAGAGTGCGTCGGTATTGTGTGACCAGTCTAGTTTATTGTTCAGATGAACACCCAGGTACTTGTAGGATGTCACCATCTCAATGTCTATTCCCTGGATGTTTACTGGTGCTGTGAGGGGTTGTCCTTGCCTGCAGCAGTCCACCACCAGCTCCTTAGTTTTCCTCGCGTTGATCTGGAGGCAGTTCCGATGGCACCAGTCCACGAAGTCCTGGATAAGTCCTCTGTACTCAGCTTCATCTCTGTTGGAGATGAGGCCGATGATAGCAGAGTCGTCAGAGAACTTCTGTAGATGGCAGTGTGTTGTGTTGTGTGAGAAGTCCGCAGTATAAAGGGTGAACAGGAAGGGAGCTAAAACCGTTCCCTGGGGGGCCACCGTGCTGCCGATGATCGTGTCGGACACACAATCCCGGGTTCTCACAAACTGTGGCCGGTTAGTGAGGTAGTCCAGGATCCATGATGACAGGTGCTGGTCCACCCCTGCACACAGTAGCTTGTCCTTCAGGATCATCGGTTGGATGGTGTTGAAAGCACTGGAGAAGTCAAAGAACATGATCCTTACCACGTTCCCGGGCTTCTCCAGGTGGGACAGGGAACGGTGAAGGATGAAGATCACTGCATCCTCCACCCCAATGCCATGCTGGTAGGCGAACTGGAGTGGATCCATCACTGGCCCCACCAGGGGGCGGAGGTGAGCAAGGAGCAGTCTCTCCAGGGTCTTCATCATTTGAGACGTCAGGGCCACTGGTCTGTAGCTCTTCAGGTCTTTGGGGTGGGAAGTCTTTGGTACAGGTACCACACAAGATGTTTTACACAACTGTGGTACCCCAGTTTCAGGCTCAGGTTGAAGATGTGCTCCACAATCCCACGCAGCTGGTCTGCGCAGGACTTGAGGAGCTTTGCGCTGATGCTGTCCGGTCCCGAGGCCTTCCTCGCCTTGATCTTCCTCAGCTCCGTCCTTACCTGGGTCTTAGTGAGGACCAGGTTGGGGGGCTGTGTGTTGGGAGTGGGGGGGTGTTGGTGGAGTGGGGTGTGGACAGCAGGTCTCAATGACTGTAGAGGCAGCAGTGGTTGGTGTGCAGTCGGGGGGGGGGGGGGCGTTGGTCAAACCTATTAAAAAACAGGTTCAGATTGTTCGCCCACTCCCTGCCCCCCGTGGCCTGGGAGGAGGTATTCTGGAGCCCAGAGATGGTTTTAAGGTTTCTCCAGACCCCGACAATGTTGCTCCGTTGCAGCTTGTCCTCCATTTTCTTTCTGAAGCTGTCGTTGCTTTCTCTGATCTTCCTCCTCAGCTCCCTCTGTACGGACTTCAGCATCTCCCTGTTCCCTAAACTGAAGATCCTCTTCTTCTCTCTCAGAAGTGTTTTATCTCAGGATTGATCCAGGGTTTGTTGTTTGAGCAACACTGTATGGTCTTGGTGGGTATGGTGTTGTCCACACAGAAGTTGATGTAGTCCGTGATCGTGTGAGTGAGGCCATCAACGTCCTCACCATGTGGATCGCAGAGCTGCTCCCAGGCAGTGGTTACAAAACAGTCCTTTAGAGCGTCCATTGCCTCCTCAAACCATATCTTCACCGTGCGCATGACCGGAGGCTGTCTGTGTACTAGGGGTTTGTACTCCGGCAGGAGATGAGCCAAGCTGCGATCCGATCTCCCGAGTGGGGGGGGTGGTGATGAGGTGTACACCTCCTTAGTGTTTGCATAGAATAAGTCCAGTGTTTTATTGTCTTTAGTGTGGCATGTGACATACTGGGTGAACTTGGGCAGAATGGGAGACAGTGAAATATGATTGAAATCACCGGAGATGAGGAGTAGAGCATCTGGGTGTTCTGTCAGCAGCCTGCCAGTTACTGAGTGAATGGCGTCAAGCGCTGTCCCCGTGTTTGCCGTCGGATTTGCATAAATAACAATGCAGATCATGTGTGAGTATTCCCTCGGGAGATAAGTAGGCTGCATGCTATCAGCTAGCAACTCAATGTCTTTGCTGCAGTGTTGTTCTCTAACCGTGATATGTCCCGGTCTGCATCAGCTGTTATTGACATACATTATCACTCCTCCGCCCCTTGCCTTCCCGCTGTCTGGTGTCCGGTCTGCCCGTATTGTGTGGAATAATAATAATAATAATAATAATAATAATAATAATAATAATAATAATAATGATAATAATAATAATATACACTTTCATTTAAAAACTGCATTTTATGTTTACTTGTGTTATCTTTGTCCAATATTTAAATTTGTTTGAAGAGCTGATTACCGATAAAAACTGATAAACGCCACTTCCAAGAAAATTTCCCTCTGTACAACAAACAACTGTTCATATTACCTACTTATAGAAGGTCAAATAGTTTTTTCTAAAAATCTGCTATATCCGCTGTTATATACATTACGAAGTTCATGTTTTTTTCAAAAGCCGATAAACGCCGGGACCCTGTTTTTACAAAAGCAGGTAACTCAACACGGCAAATCAGCGCTTGGTATTTGGGTGACGTGACTCAATGGTGCAGCAAGGATCAGCCAGTCACGTGTCTAGATGCTGAGACCAGCCAACCATGTGTTTATCTGCTGCGGCAGCATTGTGCAGAGACCCCTACTTGGGTCTGCTCACTTTGCGTGATTTCCCTGCCAGTTTTATTTTATAATTTTGTTGCATTTTATGTCAAATATGGATAATTTTGATGAAGCAGATGAACCAATGATGCGTTCACCAGACAAACTAGCATGGTTTTTGGAACATGTCTGTTTTTGCAAAAGTGTTGTGGACTTATCTGTTTTTGTGGTCATAAATTGCCAAAAAATAACAATGAGTTGAAGTTCAATTTTTGGCTTTATTATGTCTGAGATACTCATATTTCAAGTGACCATGTCTTAGAAGCTGAATTGGAAACACTAAAACATATAAACCAACAGTTGAAAAAGTGTTTCTTCTCATTTTGAACACAACTGGACCTACCTGTTATTACAAAGGAACTCTTCATTATATATATATATATATATATATATATATATATATATATATATATATATATATATATATATATATATACAGTATATATATATATATATATATATATTTAGCCCCTGACTTCCCCATCAGAGAATCGTTGTCTGCTCCCTCCAAAGTAAATAAAAATATAATGTATAAGCATCCCAAAGTGATAAAGCAAAATATTGGTAAAACTCAAATTAAACATAAAGCCTCTAAATTGAATGATTTGGCCTCTGTTCCTCCTCATAATTTAAAAATTAAATGTGGTTTATTAAATATTAGGTCTCTAACTCCCAAGTCTCTGTTAGTCCATGATCTGTTAATTGATCATCAGATTGATTTAATTTCCCTTACAGAGACTTGGTTAGGACAAGAGGATTATGTTGGTTTAAATGAATCAACTCCCTCTGGTTATTTAAACTGTCAAAATCCCAGAAGTTCTGGTCGTGGAGGAGGAGTAGCAACAATTTACCATTCCAAATTACTAGTTAATGTAAAGCAAAAAACATGTTATAATTCCTTTGAGGGCCTGGTCCTCAGTGTTGGGCACTTTAGCAATTCCAGGTTAAACCCAATTTTATTTGCCATAGTTTATCGTCCCCCATCAACCTATTCAGAATTTTTATCCGAATTTCCTGATTTCTTAGCTGATTTAGTGCTGAAATCTGATAGAATAATTATAGTAGGGGACTTTAATATACATGTGGATGTGGATAGTGACTGCCTTAATGTGGCATTTAATTCAATATTAGACTCGATTGGGTTTTCTCAGAAAGTAGGAAATTCTACTCATTACCTCCACCATACATTGGACCTTGTTCTGACATATGGCATAGAAATAGAAAATCTGGTAGTGTCTCCTCATAACCCTGTACTGTCAGACCATTGTCTGTTAACCTTTGATTTTACTATTTCTGACTATTTGGCTCCTAAAGAAAAATATTATCACAGTAGATGCCTCTCAGATGATGCTGTTTCCAAATTTATGCAGATTGTTTCCTCTATGCCATGTGTCAACACAACGGAAATAAGCTATAGACAGCTTGCTCCTTCTGTAATTGATAACATGGTGGATAGTGTTTCAGCTTCTCTACATCAGGCTCTAGACTTGGTGGCCCCCTTAAAAAAGAAAAAGTCTAATCAGAGATTTTTAACTCCTTGGTTCAACACAGAAACTCGTAGCTTAAAACAGAAGACTCGTCAATTAGAAAGAAAATGGCGCTCTACTAATTTAGATGAAATCTATTTAGCTTGGAGAAATCATCTTTTAATTTATAAAAAATCTCTTAGAAAAGCTAGAACGAGTTATTACTCTGCATTAATAGAAGAGAACAAGAATAATCCCAGGTTTCTTTTCAGTACTGTAGCCAGGTTGACAAAGAGTCAGGACTCTGTCAATCCTAGCATCCCCTTAGAGCTTACTAGTCAGGACTTTATGAACTTTTTCAATAATAAAATTTCATCCATCAGAGATAAAATCAATCAGATTCTTCCCACAGTTAACTTAAATACTGTAACTACTACAACTCCTTCTATTGATGTCTGTCTTGATGAGTTTACTCCAATCGACCTTTGTGAGTTAGACAAAATAGTTTCCTCATCCAAACCTTCAACTTGTCTTTTAGACCCTATTCCTACCAGGTTATTTAAAGAAGTCTTCCCACTTATTGGTAGCTTTATTCTTCATATAATCAATTCTTCATTAACTTTAGGCCATGTACCGCAGGCTTTTAAAACGGCTGTAATTAAACCCTTACTCAAAAAGCCAACGCTAGATCCAGGAGCTTTAGCTAACTATAGACCAATCTCTAATCTCCCTTTCATTTCAAAAATCTTAGAAAGAGTTGTTGCTATGCAATTATTTGACCACCTGCAGGGAAATGGTTTATTTGAGGAGTTTCAATCTGGGTTTACAATCCATCATAGCACTGAAACAGCCTTAGCGAAGGTCACTAACGACCTCCTCATTGCATCTGATAATGGACTAGTTTCTGTACTTGTCCTTTTAGATCTTAGTGCAGCTTTTGATACTATTGATCATAATATTCTACTTGATAGATTAGAACACTATGTTGGACTTAATGGAACTTCGTTGCAGTGGTTTAGATCTTATTTATCTGATAGGTTCCAGTTTGTTCATGTAAATGATGAGTTTTCTCTCAGCTCAAAGCTTAGTCATGGAGTTCCACAGGGATCTGTGCTTGGCCCTACTCTTTTTAGTTTATATATGCTTCCGTTAGGCAACATTATTAGAACGCACTGTATACATTTTCACTGTTATGCAGATGACACACAATTATACCTGTCAATGAAGCCAGATGATACTAATCAATTAGCCAAGTTAGAAGCCTGTCTTAAGGAAATCAAAGTTTGGATGACTTGTAATTTCCTGCTATTAAATTCAGATAAGACTGAAGTCATTCTTGTTGGTCCAAAAAACCTTAGAAATTCCTTTCCAAATCAAACTTTCAGTTTGGATGCAGTTACTCTTTCTCTTAATAGCTCTGTGAGGAACCTTGGAGTTATTTTTGATCAGGATTTGTCCTTCAATTCACATATTAAATTTGTTTCTAAGACTGCCTTCTATCATTTGCGTAATATTGCCAAGATTAGGAGCATCTTGTCTCAGAGTGATGCTGAGAAGCTGATCCACGCTTTTGTTAGTTCGAGATTAGATTATTGTAATTCTTTATTATCAGGTTGTCCTAAAACATCTTTAAAAAGTCTTCAGCTGATCCAAAATGCTGCAGCAAGAGTTTTAACAGGTACTAGAAAGAGAGATCATATCTCTCCGGTTCTGGCCTCCCTTCATTGGCTTCCCATAGAGTTTAGAATTAAGTTTAAAATCCTTCTTCTTACTTACAAAGCTCTAAACAATCAGGCTCCTTTTTATTTAAAAGATCTGATACTACCGTATCATCCTAACAGAGCACTACGCTCCCAAAATGCAGGTTTACTTGTAATACCTAGAATCTCCAAAAGTACAATGGGAGGCAGAGCCTTCAGTTATCAAGCTCCTCTCCTGTGGAATCAGCTGCCAATCTGGATTCGGGAGTCAGACTCGATCTCTGTTTTTAAGAATAGGGCTAAAACCTACCTTTTTGATATAGCCTACAATTAGGGAGGGATCATGTGTTTTCTGAACCCTCCCTTAGTTATGCTGCTAATAGGTTTAGTCAGCCGGGGGACCTCCAGTAATGCACTGGGCCTCACTCCTTTCCTCACTCTCTATGAAATATTTTTTTTTTGCTGGTCATTAACATTTGTTTGTTCTCTCCCATAGATTGAGTCCCCATCGTGCTGTTTGCTCTCTACATGTCTGTTCTTTTCTTCTTCTCTATCCCCTCACCCCCCAGCCAGTCGCAGCAGATGACTGCCCCTCCCTGAGCCTGGTTCTGCTGGAGGTTTCTTCCTGTTAAAAGGGAGTTTTTCCTCTCCACCGTCGCCAAGTGCTTGCTCACAGGGGATCGCCTGATTGCTGGGGTCTTTCTGCAACTGTGGGGGTCCTCCCTACAGTTGATAGTGCTATGAGATGACTGTTGTTGTGAAATGGCGCTATATAAATAAAGTTGAATTGAATTGAATTGAATTGAATATATATATATATATACAGTGGGGTAAAAAAGTATTTAGTCAGCCACCAATTGTGCAAGTTCTCCCACTTAAAAGATGAGAGAGGTCTCCAATTTTCATCATAGGTATACCTCAACTATGAGAGACAAAATAAGAAAAAAAAAATCCAGAAAATCACATTGAAGGATTTTTAATGAATTAATTGGTCAATTCCTCGGTAAAATAAGTATTTGGTCAATAACAAAAGTTCATCTCAATACTTTGTTATATACCCTTTGTTGGCAATGACAGAGGTCAAACGTTTTCTGTAAGTTTTCACAAGGTTTTCACACACTGTTGCTGGTATTTTGGCCCATTCCTCCATGCAGATCTCCTCTAGAGCAGTGATGTTTTGGGGCTGTCGCTGGGCAACACAGACTTTCAACTCCCTCCAAAGATTTTCTATGGGGTTGAGAGCTGGAGACTGGCTAGGCCACTCCAGGACCTTGAAATGCTTCTTACGAAGCCACTCCTTCGTTGCCCAGGCGGTGTGTTTGGGATCATTGTCATGCTGAAAGACGCAGCCATGTTTCATCTTCAATGCCCTTGCTGGTGGAAGGAGGTTTTCACTCAAAATCTCACGATACATGGCCCCATTAATTCTTTCCTTTACACGGATCAGTCGTCCTGGTCCCTTTGCAGAAAAACAGCCCCAAAATATGATGTTTCCACCCCCATGCTTCACAGTAGGTATGGTGTTCTTTCTCCTCCAAACACGACAAGTTGAGTTTTTACCAAAAAGTTCTATTTTGGTTTCATCTGACCATATGACATTCTCCCAGTCCTCTTCTGGATCATCCAAATGCTCTCTAGCAAATTTCAGACGGGCCTGGACATGTACTGGCTTAAGCAGGGTGACATGTCTGACACTGCAGGATTTTAGTCCATGGCGGTGTAGTGTGTTTCTGATGTAGCCTTTGTTACTTTGGTCCCAGCTCTCTGCAGGCCATTCACTAGGTCCCCCCATGTGGTTCTGGGATTTTTGCTCACTGTTCTCGTGATCATTTTGACCCCACGGGGTGAGATCTTGCGTGGAGCCCCAGATGGAGGGAGATTATCAGTGGTCTTGTATGTCTTCCATTTTCTAATAATTGCTCCCACAGTTGATTTCGTCACACCAAGCTGCTTACCTATTGCAGATTCAATCTTCCCAGCCTGGTGCAGGTCTACAATTTTGTTTCTGGTGTCCTTTAACAGCTCTTTGGTCTTGGCCATAGCGGAGTTTGGAGTCTGACTGTTTAAGGTTGTGGACAGGTGTCTTTTATACTGATAACGAGTTCAAACAGGTGCCATTAATACAGGTAACGAGTGGAGGACAGAGGAGCCTCTTAAAGAAGAAGTTACAGGTCTGTGAGAGCCAGAAATCTTGCTTGTTTGTAGGCGACCAAATATTTATTTTACTGAGGAATTTACCAATTAATTCATTAAAAATCCTTCAATGTGATTTTCTGGATTTTTTTTTTCTCATTTTGTCTCTCATAGTTGAGGTATACCTATGATGAAAATCGGAGACCTCTCTCATCTTTTAAGTGGGAGAACTTGCACAATTGGTGGCTGACTAAATACTTTTTTGCCCCACTGTATATATAAAACAGACATTTGATTAGTTTTAAATTGTTTGTGGGTTTGTTTGCGCCAGGTGATGGGTGTGGTCTGGTGGGTGGTTAGGACTTGTGTCTTTGCAGTGTTATTTTTCTACCAATAGGCTGTGCTGTTGTGCAAATGTGTCTTTTGCCAGTATGGATTACTGGTTGCCCTCGAAACAACAGCCGTGTGAGATGCCGATCTTTTTTTTTTTTTTTCTGTCTGAAAAAAACATTTTCTTGGTCCATGGAATAAAGTTTTTTTCATGAAATTTTCAGTCAGAGTCTATCTGCTCTCTGCCTGCAACAACAACATCTCTCTCTATATATATATATAGATAGATAGATCACATCACAAAAATGTGACAGCCCTAAAGAAAAAAAAAATCTCCCCATTGAGATATTTACTGTTCTTTTCTGCTCCGTGCGTTATCATTCTCCAGGATTTATTGGTTCGGCTTCAGTTGTGGGGAATCAAACAGCGCTGATGTGGTTTCAAAAAGTAAATGACATTTAACAGGATTTTATGTTATTTTAATGGAGAGAGTTGTAACAGTCAAAATATAATCACCCGTCATTTTATTTATATGATATTCACTAAATAGTTTTTTATTCCATCCACATTCACATTTTAATTGCAGACTTAGTGTTGGAGTCTATAGCATTATTCTTTTAGATGAATGAATGAATGAATGAATGAATATTGAAATGTTGAATATTGAATACTGATGAACAGTGGAAAAGGGTACGCAGAAATAACTACACTGGAATATCAAACGAAAATAAATACTGAAATGTATGCCCAAGGGAGATGTGTTTACTCCAGAAGCAGGTCCAGAATGGCAGGAAGCTTTCACAAACCCTGATCTTTATGTGAGCATTGCCTAATGCTGATGTCAGCTGACCTGCACTGACTATTTCTCCGATTTTTCAAAAATTCTGTAAAAGCTGGTCCAAACGCTATAGTGTGAACCCAGTTTTACCTTAGGCTGACTTAGTTAAACTCTGCATAACTTAGCCCAGTGCTCAAGAACTTTTACAAACTAAGCATAACTTTCACCAACGTGTATTTCCAAATGTCGGCAAATTTTCAGCTGAAAATTTTCAAAGAACACAACTTTCGCCAGCATTTGCCAACAGACACCAGCAATCATTAACTTTTGCCAGCAGAGCCAGACATTTGCCAAAACACCAGTAAAAGTCGGTCCAAATGTTTTAGTGTGAATCCACCATCCGATGTGCAGTGATCCAGAGAAAATGTCCATTAGCCAAAGTCCAAATGTCTGCTGTGACAGAAACATGATCCAGTCAGGTGGGAACGGCCCACTGTGTATATAGTTTTGTGTGTGTCTAATAAAGAGTAGTTTTCTGTTCAGATCAGCACGGCTCCTGTCTCACATTATTCATACATAACATTTTGGCGACGAGGATAATTATGGCAGCGTATGGGCTACCTCAACCATTAATTCTGCTTCTGGAGTATGCGGGAGAGCTGGAGATCCTGTGGCCGAAGTGGTGGGCCGCGTTCGAGGATTACATCGGGGCGCTGGGTTTGAGTGGACTCAACGGGAGACGACGACGAGCACTTCTGGACCACCATCTAAGGGCAGAGGGCCGAAGAATTCTCACTATGTTGGGAGAGACGGATGTGTATGAGGATGCTGTCAAACGGCTGACCGAGTTCTTCGCCGGGCAGACGAGCGCCACGAAGCTGTGGATGGCAGGAGTTTTGGTGCCAAGGGAGGCTAGGCTAGCTAGCTTGGAGAAGCTAATGGCCCTTTCATTACCTATGGGCAGGCTAATTGCTAAGCTAACTGCGCATCTGAAAAGAGCTCCAAGCTGCCAGCTAGACTTTGTGGTGGGACCGGGACTGTGAAAGGGGGAGTCCCCGGTCATTGAAGACAGTGGGCCAGCCACGAAGCGCAGGAAGGTAGAGGACCGGTGCGCTGATGAGTTGGACAGTGCTGTGTGCAACAACAGCGGACAGGGAAAGCAGCAGGAGTCATCTCCGCAGCTGGAGACTAGGCAACGGGAGAGTGGGACCATGGCGGCTGAGGGCCTTGGGGAAGAGCAGTGACAGTCGGGCGCAGAGACGATGCAGCGAAGCACCTGGGATGAGGGTGCTGATAGCAGTGACAAAGCCCCTGGGTCGGACAGTGGCACTGACAGGAGTGACGCTGGGAGCCCCAAGGGTGAACAGCTACGATCGGGCATGGAGACAGCGCAGCAGAACGCCTAGAACGAGAGTACTGGGAGTAGCGGCGAGGCGCCTGGGTCGGAGAACGACGCTGGTGAAGGTGATGCTGTGAGCCCCGGGAGTGAGCAGCAGCAGCTGGACATGGAGGCAGCTCAGCGGAGCACCTTGGACGAGGGTGCTGGGCAGTATGGTGAGGCGCCCGAGGCAGCGAGCGGCACTGACGAGCAGGCTTCAGGTCTCTCCGGAGTTTGGCCACGGAGGGCCGGAGTGTTCAGAGCCACGACACTGGTGTTGAAGGCAGTTGGGGGCAGACTGGTAGGCAAGGAAGGATGTTGTGCAAGACAGCAGCGCGGTGGGACCCGAGCAATAAGGCAGTCAGTGGCGAAGAGGGACACTTTTGCGGGAAAGGTGGTTTTTGATCCCAGAGGCAGACGGTGGCCAGGGGCGCACACGTCATGGGGCTGCCCGGGGCCTCTGAGCCTGTCGTATCTTCCACAGCCAAGGGCGTGGAGGCTTTGGGGCTGTCCGGGACCCCTGGCAGCCAAAGGACATTGTTGTGACTTGAACACTATTAATGTAAATATGTATATACGCTGCTGGCATGCATGCGAGTGTGTGTGATATGAGATTATTATTATTATTGTATATATTATAGAGACGTGGTCCAAATTTTGTTATTGTTTTGGATGAGTGTGTTAGGATATTTTATTACAGTTAATTATTGCTCGTTCTCTTAGTGCGTGATTCGGGTCCTAAATTGGGGAGGGTCTCAATTGTGTGTGTGGTCTTACACTTTTGTAAGGGGGAGGGGAATGTGGTGTAGTGTGTGTGTGTGATGCCGTACCCCTGATGTCAGGCGGGCACAGCGCACTGTGTGTATAGTTTTGTGTGTGTCTAATAAAGAGTAGTTCGCTGTTCAGTTCAGCACGACTCCTGTCTCACATTATGCATACATTGAACATTCATTCATTCAATTGAATGAATTGAATTGAATGAATATTTATTTCGGATAGATTAGATTAAAAGATTGAAAGAAAGGAACAGAATAATATAACAAGGGGAAAAATCCAATAAGGTCAAATTAAACGATAGCTCCTTGGATTATACAGTTCAACATAAGTTATCCGAAATGGGTGATGGCTGAAGCCGCAGCTTATATTGCCCACCCATGTTCCATCTAAGAATTCAAAAAATAAAAATAAAAGTGATTACAAATCAAAACAAAGCTAAGACAAAACGTGACAAAACAAAACTAAGTAACAGCACAACACAGACTGGATATGATAATCCTTACATGCAGTACTTACTTACTTTACTTACTTTATTTATTTATATAGCACCTTTCATGCAACAAAGTGCAACTCAAAGTGCTTTACAGTTAAAAACAATTCCAGATAAAAACAAAACAATAAAAAGACAAAGAGAGCCCTCCCCAAGCCCTCCCACTCCGCCCCTACTCTCATCCAAGACGTCCATCCACCTGACCCCTCAACTCACCCCAGACGTGGATGCCCTGAATTTCCCTCTGGGGATCAATCAAGTATACAACATACAAATACAAAAATAAATAAATAATGTTCAGTGTTTTGTACTTATAATATTGCTAAAATATAAAAGGATACACTACAGTGGGTCTCAAATATTTGTAAATTTGTCTTGTTATAGTACTGCATGAGCTTATTGACGATAGACTATAAACTACACATATAAACTAAATTATAATGATGACTGAACAACTCCCATTCCTCAAAGTGCAAGATACACTATGAATATACTGTAAGTCATAAAAGAGCATACAAATCAGTGATCTGACAAAAAAATAAACAAGTGGTTCTTAAACAGTGGCTAATATTGGATGTCCTATTCATTTTCAATTATTCTGTGATTAATGTTCACACAATCAAATAAATCTCAGTCCAGTCCCTTTCATATTTGTCAAAGTCTAACATGTGATTGCCTACATACAGGCTACACCTCTGTATTCCACTTTCAAACACAGCCTATATTTTGGCCTGTAAAGCCTGATTGGGATACCTGTTTCAGACAGGAATACTTGCTTTCTACGGGCATGTACTAGTATTAATAAAATGAGTAATGAGTAACGTATCTCATCAAATTTCACTAACTGTAACACATTACTGAATATTTACACAGCATGTTACTGCAAAATTAGTGGTGTTATCCATCCATCCATCCATCCATCTTCTACCGCTTTTCCGGAGGTCCGGGTCGCGGAGGCAGCAGTTCAAGCAGAGAAGCCCAGACTTCCCTCTCCCCAGCCACCTGCTCCAGCTCTTCAGAGAGGATACCAAGGTATTCCCAGACCAGCTGGGAAACATAGTCTCTCAACATTTACACTAACGCATTACTTTGTAATGCATTACTCCCAACAATGTTAATGACAACAAAATATGTCATGTTTGTGTGAGCACTCATTCTCATTGTTAGCAATTAGCTACCTCTATGTGAGAAAGGAAGGAAGCCTGATGACAGCAGAGAGCTGTTTTAGTGACAGCTGCTAGCACAGATGCTAACTAGAAAAGCACTCGGAGAGCGCAGACCTCCGCCAAGCAGCACAGTTCCCCCCATAGAGTGTTCGTGTGTACGTTTTCAGATTCCCTGAGCATGAAAAGATATGAGTAGCAATTGGATTCACAATGATTATTTGTTTATTTGACATGGACAGTGCAATAAACAGACAATTAATGAATGACAATCAATGTGATAGTGATAGGATTAGTGGTTCAGTAGTGTAAAATGGGGCTATAAGGGACGGCGGGTTAATAAGGGACAGTTTTGTGGGAAATGTTTTAAATGTAATTCTGCTTTTTTTATTTTGAGCAGGACGCTGAGTTGTGTTGTTATTGTCAAATATCCCTGAATCCTTCATCAAATCTAGGTGGAAGCAAAATTAAAAAAGCAGAATTACATTTAGAAAAGTGTCCCATATTACCCCGCCGTCCCTTATAGCCCCGTTTTACGGTTGTAAAAGCATTGCCTCCTTGGCGGAGGTAATAAACTGAAGTGTTGGTGTGTCCATCTCCTCCACTGACGGATGCAGATTGGTTAGACAGGTTGCCGTGGGTTTTGAATGAATGAATGAATTTATTTCGGATAATACAGTACAGGTTAAAAGAAACTGTATAATATAACAACAAGGTCAAATTAGACAAAGACTCCTTCTTCTATACAATTCCACGTGAGTTATCCGAAATGGGTGATGGCTGAAGCCACAGCTTATATTGCCCACCCATACCCGCAGACTTGGCGGGTTCAGGTATATTATATTTTATATTATATTGGGGTTGCGGTCCGCGGCAAAACAGAATTTAGAGTCTTCCCCGGCAGAGAGGTCGTTTTTACGCAGCGCCTATAGCTGGGCGGGGAATTTGTGGCAAATAATGGGGCGGCGGACAGGTGTCCGTGTCAGGTTTTGCAGCGTGGCGCAAAAGCAGTCACGCTGGCGGGCCCAGGGCAGCAGTGTTTTCCGCGTGCTTTTGTGCCTAAAACGTTGAAGAACGCAGAGTTTGTGTTGGTCAGACACGACGACCAGCGCAATGTGTGCAGCGCCTATGGCTGGCACAGGCACGCTGGGGGTCCGAGGCCAGCAGTGTTTTCCGCATGCTTTTGTGGCAAAAACGTTGAAGAAGGCGGAGTTTGTGTTGGTCAGACACGACGCCCAGCGGCCTCCATTGCGCCTGCGCACATGTTGAAAATGGCCCTATGTCACAGTGTTGAAAAATGCTTTAAAAAAATTCCTGTATCCAGACGGTGAACCGGATCACCCCCAAAATTTAATCAGTTCTTCCTTGTACCATTTCCTCCAACGCCTGAAAGTTTCATGCAAATCCGTCCAAGACTTTTTGAGTTATCTTGCTAACCAACAGACAGACAGACAGACAGACAAACAGACAAACACACAAACCCTGGCAAAAACATAACCTCCTCCTGGCCTTTTCGGCCTGGCGGAGGTAATAATACAGCCCAGTGATGATGTCTGCACCCTAAGCATGCACAGAGGTCAAAAAAATATGATCAAGTTGCATGACCAGGTATCAGCTATATGACACCTATCATAGAGACAGAGATCCACTCTGGAAATATTAATTTTTGATCAGATTTGTGCTGTCAGACAGTAATTAAAAAAAAAAAATCAGATCTATGTAATGTTAAGGAAAAAAAAAATCACATTTGATTCACTTCAGGGTGGTACTGTGAACCTAGCCCACAGTGTTCAGACATCCTGTGGAGAAAGCCACTTGTACAGCGCCGTGGACAAAATTGTTGGTACCCGTCTGTTAATGAAAGAAAAACCCACAATGGTCACAGAAATAACTTAAATCTGACAAAAGTGGTAATAAATAAAAATTCTATGAAAATTAACCAATGAAAATCAGACAGTGCTTTTGAATTGTGGTTCAACAGAATTACTTTAAAAAACAAACTCATGAAACAGGCCTGGACAAAAATGATGGTACCCCTAGAAAAGATTGAAAATAATGTGACCATAGGGACATGTTCAACCAAGATGTGTCCTCTAATTAACATCACAGGTGTCTGCAAACTTGTAATCAGTCAGTCAGCCTATTTAAAGGGTGACAAATAGTCACTGTGCTGTTTGGTGACATGGTGTTTACCACACTAAGCATGGACCAGAGGAAGCAAAGGAGAGAGTTGTCTCAGGAGATTAGAAAGAAAATTATAGACAAGCATGTTAAAGGTAAAGGCTATAAAACCATCTCCAAGCAGCTTGATGTTCCTGTGACTACAGTTGCACATATTATTCAGAAATTTATTATCCACGGGACTGTAGCCAACCTTCCTGGACGTGGCCGCAGGAGGAGACGGATAATACGAATGGTAACAAAAGAGCCCAGAACAACCTCTAAACACATTCATGGTGAACTCCAAGGTCAAGGTACATCAGTGTCAGATCGCACCATCCGTCGTTGTTTGAGCCAAAGTGGACTTCATGGGAGATGACCAAGGAGGACACCACTGTTGAAAACAAATCATAAAAAAGCCAGACTGGAATTTGCCAAACTGCATGTTGACAAGCCACAAAGCTTCTGGGAGAATGTCCTATGGACAGACGAGACAAAACTGCAACTTTTTGGCAAGGCACATCAGCTCTATGTTCACAGACGCAAAAATGAAGCATACCAAGAAAAGAACACTGTCCCTGCTGTGAAACATGGAGGAGGTTCTGTTATGTTCTGGGGCTGCTTTGCTGCATCTGGCACAGGGTGTCTTGAATCTGTGCAGGGTACAATGAAATCTCAAGACTATCAAGTTATTCTAGAGAGAAATGTGCTTCCCAGTGTCAGACAGCTTGGTCTCAGTCGCAGGTCATGGGTCTTGCAACAGGATAATGACCCAAAACATACAGCTAAAAACACCCAAGAATGGCTAAGAGCGAAACATTGGACTATTCTAAAGTGGCCATCTATGAGACCTGATCTAAATCCTATTGAACATCTGTGAAAGGAGCTGAAACATGCCGTCTGGAGAAGGCACCCTTCAAACCTGAGACAACTGGAGCAGTCTGCTCATGAGGAGTGGGCCAAAATACCTGCTGAGAGGTGCATAAGTCTCATTGACAGTTACAGAAATCGTTTGATTGCAGTGATTACCTCAAAAAGTTGTGCAACAAAATATTAAGTTAAGGGTACCATCATTTTTGTCCAGGCCTGTTTTATGAGTTTGTTTTTTAAAATAATTCTGTTGAGCCACAATTCAAAAGCACTGTCTGATTTTCATTGGTTAATTTTCATAGAATTTTTATTTATTACCACTTATGTCAGATTCAAGTTATTTCTGTGACCATTGTGGGTTTTTTCTTTCATTAACAGAAGGGTATCAACAATTTTGTCCACATGTGTATATAGGGGCGAGCCACCATGGCTCAGCCTCTTATGCCGGATGATCCCGCTGGTGCCTGCCGTGTATCACTGTGTACATAGGTCCATCAGTAAAGCTGTGTTCAATGCAACTCTCATCTTGGCTCATTCATCACCAGATTTACATACAACTGAGCGACTGAGGATTAACTCATGGAGGCGTGCATTACACCACTCCGTTCCTTCCTCAAGCTCCCGGGTGAACCTCTGGTTCCATGGCCGCATTGGCTGGAAACCTATCAAACATACATCACAGCGCTGGACCTCGGGAAGCTTGATAAGGTGAGGGCGCGGGCGCGACTCATCCACAACCTGTGTATTGAAGGTGGGAGGGTCCTACGGATGCACGGTGCGTCGGACTTATATGAGGATGTCATGGAGCTACTAGCTAAATGT
The DNA here is from genome assembly GCA_020510985.1 of Pholidichthys leucotaenia. Classification (NCBI taxonomy): domain Eukaryota; kingdom Metazoa; phylum Chordata; class Actinopteri; order Cichliformes; family Pholidichthyidae; genus Pholidichthys; species Pholidichthys leucotaenia. Next base: position 325,911,674 of record CM035838.1, read on the forward strand.
TTCTCCACCCCAGACAGCGTGACTGTTCGGAGAATTTGTTTTCACCGGAGATGCCAGCATGTAGGTGAGCCTATCCGCCAGTATCTCATTGATTTGAAGCAGCTAGCTAGCGAGTGTCATTTTGGACCGCTTGAAGACAAGATGGCATGTGACCAACTAGCAGAGCACACCTGCAACGCTGAGTTGCGTGCTAGGCTATTAGTGGTGCCTAATGACTTGACATTAGCTAAAGCAGTTGAGCTAGCTCTTCAGTTGGAAGCCGCTGATAAGCTAGCTGTGGAGCTAAATTGGCGCCAGCCACAGAAGCCGCCAGAGCCACCTGCCTCAGCTAATGTTGTGGGTCCTGATAGAGAGGATAGCTTGAATGAAGATTATTTGGAAATCAATGCTGCCAGCTGAAGGTCTGTCCTGGGAAACTCCCGTTGAAGGGGTTGTGGGTCCACACTGCCATAAAGCAAAGGAATGCCTGGCAAGAGGAAAACATTGTAGTAGAGGTGGACGCTTGAATTACTATGCCAGGGTGTGCCATTTGTCTTACCCAGGGAACCCATGGGAGAAATCACCCCGCCTGCTCCGGACAGACACTGGGAGTGAATGGTACGAAGAGCTAATGGACACCCTCGCTTTCAAGTCAGCCAATTCTCGCTCAGTGTCGGTACCCATGCCAATGAATGACACCATGCTAGCCCCAGATGCCTCCGGTATTTGGCCGCAGTTGGGTGGCGGGTCTGCAGCTACGATGGTGAACACTACAGCGTTTATAGAAGAGGATGGGGCCAGACTGACGAGCATGGAGTTACCGCATGCTCAGCAGCAGCTCATCAGATCGAGTAAGATTCCACTTTGGGTTATGGACTTGGTTCGGGTTCGGGATGATGAACGTCCATGGCGAAGATGGGCCAAACGACAGCCAACAAAACATCACACACATCCGTGGATAATGGTGAAGTTGGGAGCGGCATGCTTCCGGTTGTCCGACAGCTTGATGAGGCATGCCAACCAGCTGTGGCGTGTCCAGGAGGACGCTCCATGTGGTGAGGCTGGACGGAAGTCCGTGATGGTGGTGTTGGATCCGGGCTCCGTCGTCCAGAAGATCAGCCATCGCTCCAGGGGCCTGCTGCCTCCAGGGGCGCGCCTGCTGAGAGGCTGTCCTGGGCCCCCCCATGTCGGTTCCATCTTTCTCACCCAAGTCACTGTGCGGTAGCACTTTATTTATAGTTTTGTGTGTACATGTTATGTTATGGGGTTGTATATATATTTTTGTGCTAGTTTGGGAGCACGGCAGATATTTTCAGTTTGAAATAAAGACTTTTAGTTTATCCGGTGGAAGAATAATCCACTGTGCCGTGCGGGTTGTGTGGCAGTCCACCCACGAACCATATTTTAGGTTGTTTTGTGTGAATATGTTAGGCCATTTAAATGCATTAGTTTACGTTATTTTAGAGTGTGATTTGGGTTCTAAATTGGGGAGGGTTTGATTGTGTTTGTGGATTTGGACTTTCTAAAGGGGGGAGAGAATGTTGTGACAGCAATTATTGTGAAGTGCAGTGTGGTGACGCCGACTTCCTGTTGCGTCACCGCACTGCCCTATATAGGGGCGAGCCATCATGACTCAGCCTCTTATGCTGGATGATCCACTGGTGCCTGCCGTGTATCGCTGTGTACATAGGTCCATCAATAAAGCTGTGTTCGATGCAACCCTCATCTTGCCTCACTCATCACCAGGTTTACATACATAAACTCCATCCAAACTTCTCTTTTTAACAGAGAAAGCATAAGCTGTTCATCTTGGTTGAGGTCTGTTAAAGGAAACCTGTACTGGTCATTATAACAACATTAATCCTGCTTTAGGTATTACTTATATACTTATGTGTTTATTTAGTAAAAATAACCCCCTAGAGTCAGTATACTGAATAATTTTATCCCATGAAAACCGCTCGGTCAAAACCAATGGAGAGCTGCCATCGCCGGCTGGAAGTGACGTACACTCGCTGATTCCGTCTTTACTGTGGAAGGGAAACGTGTTTACCATGGACGAGTAAACGCGTTCATCAGATGCTCAGTGGTTGAGATTCGAGATCTGAGTTGAAAATGGCACAAAATCTGCATGGGTATATACTGCACAAACCGTCCTTGGAAATGGCCTTTATTGATGGCATGCCTCCAGGGACCGGCAGCTGAAGGGGACCTGACAAACAGGCAAGTTCCCAGTCAAGTCAACTTCAGAACACGTTGAATAAATCTTGATATACTAGAATTTTATTTCATTAAATTATATGCGGGTAGATTTGCTTGTACAAGGTTGTAAAAAATTACATAAAATTCTGATGTTAAAACTTTGTTGACTGCTATACTGCAGCCCACTCAATCGCACAAAGCAACGACTGTGCGTCACTACCATGCTGAAACTGGCCATGGAGGAGACAAGATGTCTCTGACCATGACTGACAGAGACAGCAGGGACTTGAAACTTGCATGTATTTGAGAAGGAATCATGACCAAAATTACTGGACGGACAAACTAATATTATATTTGATTCTTTGAAATAGCTTTTGATTAAAATTCACTATAGGTACCCTTTAATCTCCTCTGCTGAATGCAAAATTGTTGTGTTTTAACTCAAAACAACTGTTGGGATACTTTCATATTGAATCATCCGGCCAAAAGAATGACAATGAATGAGGTTAAAAATGCTTTTAAAACTGTCATAATTATATAATGATGAATGTCAGTTTTGTCTGCACCTTCCGGCTCCTCTCTGGGACTGTGGTGACAGCCCTTTTCCTGGTGTAGGGCAGACTGGTCTTGCTGAGGTCCAGTAGTTCAATTAAAAAGAGGACAATCCGCTGAACTGTAAACCCATGCACCATTTTTTTCCTCTGTGCAGTGAAGAGCTCTGCTGTGTCTTCAAATAGTTTGTATTTAACTGTTCTCATTTAACAGAAAATAACCACTGAGTGAATGTTTTTTCCTTTCATTAATACATGAATGGACACGAGATATGATGAAGTGATATGATGACAGATGATAGATCAGTATGTGGACAGAATACTTTGTCACAGAAAAAAGATTAGTTGTTTAAAATTTTCAGACTGACAAGAATCCCACCACTCCTCCCTTGTGTACCACATCCACACCAGAATGCACACACACTCCCCATTCATTCATTCATTCCACTAAAACATTAATGCCTCATCTATAGACTATACTCCAACATTAAGCCAGCAATTAAAATGAAAATGTGGATGGAATAAAAAACTATTAATTGTATCATCCATCCATCCATCCATCCATCCATCCATCAATTAATTTTCTTCCGCTTTTCCGGAGGTCCAGGTCTTGCAGGCAGTAGCTCAAGCAGAGAAGCACAGACTTCCCTCTCCCCCGACCCCTTGCTCCAGCTCTTCAGAGAGGATACCAAGGCGTTCCCATAGACATAGTCTCTCCAGCGTGTCCTGCGTCTTCCATGGGGTCTCCTCCCAGTGAGATGTGGCCAAAACACCTCAAGTGGGGGGTGTCAAAGAGGCATCCTGATCAGATTCACTCTAAGGGTGAGTCCAGCAATCCTATGGAGAAAGCTTATTTCAGCTGCTTGTATCCGCAATCTCGTTCTTTCAGTCATTACCCAAAGCTTATGACCATACAGTGGAGAAAATAATTACTGAATACGTATGTCAACATTTTTCTCATTAAAGGGTCATTTACTGCACTGTTTCCACATTTTAAAAGCTCACACATCTTAATGAAATGTTTGTGACATACATATTTTGTTCACATTTTCTGTAATCGTTTTAATTATTGAAGCAAATTTGTTTTTTTATTTTTCCCAACTTTCTTTAAATGCTCTAATTTAAGGCCTGTCACTTTAAGAACCATCCTTCACCATTTCAACTCCACCCTTCCCCTTACATCAGTTAGCCATTATAGGTGACTAGCTTCTAGCCTCCCAGCTCAGTTGAGCAGTGCTCTGGTTTAGTGATCCACAGTTGATTGTGTATCTCGCATCAGTCTGGTCTATCTTCCAATAAATGCTGCCGTGATTCTACAGCAAATCGCTAGCACCACGTGCTGGATGATCACCGCAACCCAAGACGAGCTACTGAGCTAAGGAATCTCAAAGGGCAGTGTGGCTCTGGGACTCCGTTCTGCTCTCAAAGCCAGCTGAAAGCTGGAGCGACTATGCTGCCGTGGGAGCAGAGCAGATCCATGGACGATGGTGGAGTTGCTGGTCATGAGAGCAAGCAGCATCTGGTCCCAGAACATTTTGATTGTAGGGAGCCAGAGGCTTTGTCGTGATTCCACGGCAGATCTCATGTACCAGTGTTATGCCAATAACTCCTCCGCCAATCCGGGGGAGTTCTCGGCATAACACCGGCCAGTAGCCCTCGTCCCGGGCCATAAAAGCAACCAGTGTACCATGGCGGGCAATCTGCCACGGAATCACAATGAAACCACTCGGAGATGAGCCATAACATAAGCCACGCTCGGTTTGAGCTTCCTGTTACCAGTGCTAGTGTGGGGGCTAATAGGCAACCTTTAACACCACTTCCATCTACATGACAGACAGCTAGATGGGCCAATAATAGAGCAGTAGGCTGGTCTCAAGGGTGGCAGTGGGTTGGCTTTTACTAAATGTGACGTTAATGATTTCCACAAAAACATCAAAATGTTTCTGGGAGAGAAAAATGACATAAAGGCTGTGTGTGTGTGTGCGTTAAAGAGAATTGACTGTTTTGAAATTTTTTGGATAATTAGGTGACCAGTAGACTCATTTCAGACAGTTGAAGCCTATAAACACACCATTTTTCATTCAATGACCCCTTTAAACATATTTTTTGATGGAGCCATTAACCTGAGATTTTCACCAGATATCTCCATACATAGGGGAGACCGGGTATGGTTGTAACACTTTTTGTTTAAGCACCTTCAACTCACTGAATTATTTAGTTAGAGTTCTCAAACTTTAGTACAAGGTACCTACATTTGTTTACTACAAATGCCACCAATTCAAACCTCTGCAAGAATATCACAGACCTCATGAGGCGATGTCAAATACATGGTGATCCTTTGTTACAACCTACCCCACTACCGGGGTAGGTTGTAACACATGCTGGGGTAAGTTGTAACAATTAGACAAAAAAAAGCAAAAACAGAGACAACACCATGTGATATGTTTCAAAAAGAGGTTTACTGAAATAAAAGAACAAGCCAGAACAATGTCTCTCTCTCCACTTTCAAATCCACTCTGTCTCAGGAGGGTGTGTGTGTGTGTGTGTATGTGTGTGTGTGTAGCCTCTCTCTCTCTCTCTCTCTCTCTCTCTCTCTCTCTCTCTATATATATATATATATATATATATATATATATATATACACTACCGTTCAAAAGTTTGGGGTCACCCAGACAATTATTTTGTGTTTTCCATGAAAAATTACACTTATTTACCACCATGAGTTGTAAAATGAATAGAAAATATAGTCAAGACATTGACAAGGTTAGAAATAATGATTTGTATTTGAAATAATAATTTTTTCCTTCAAACTTTGCTTTCGTCAAAGAATCCTCCATTTGCAGCAATTACAGCATTGCAGACCTAACATGATTGCACAAGGGTTTTCTAATCATCCATTAGCCTTCTGACGCAATGAGCAAACAAATTGTACCATTAGAACACTGGAGTGATAGTTGCTGGAAATGGGCCTTTATACACCTATGTAGATATTGCACCAAAAACCAGACATTTGCAGCTAGAATAGTCATTTACCACATTAGCAATGTATAGAGTGTATTTCTGATTAGTTTAAAGTTATCTTCATTGAAAAAAGTGCTTTTCTTTCAAAAATAAGGAAATTTCTAAGTGACCCCAAACTTTTGAACGGTAGTGTATATATATATATATATAATTTATTTTTTTTTAATCAGAGTCACAATGCTGACAAATGAATGTTTGTAACCCTGGAGTGCAGGCTTGGTGAGCCCAGAGACTGCATAGGGCACATTTTACCCATACTTCCTTTGGCTTCGACCTTCCAAATGCCTCCATACAGACAACACAAAAGGTTTCCTCATCTGAGGCCTCAGAATCCTCAACGTTGGCTTTCAGCATTTTCTTGGTGGGCTGTCTCCCCTTTTTCTTTTGCTTGCCTTTATTCTTGCCTAAGATAGGCCTACTCTTTCCTACATTTTTGCTTCTTCTCTGTTCTTCTTCCATCAGTGCTTGCTTCACTGGTGTATCAGTGAGTATTTCAGACTGCCTCTTCTTCCTGATCCTGCCAGTTGTTTCCCTTGGCCCTGCTTTTGGAAATGGTCGTACAGCCAAAGGACTGAACGCCTGACGTGGAGACAAGTGAGTTGAAGTAGAGGAGGAAGTCACCAGGTGAGATGGAGGAGAGGAGGAAGTTGCCAGGTGAGTTGGTGGAGAGGAGGTACCTGGGTCTGGACGGTCAGTGACTTGGGAGGGTGCATAGTCACAGAGTAATACCCTAACCCTAACCCTAACCCTTTGCATGTGCCTTTGCGACTGATCTGACTGACTTGCCCTTCTTTGTGACCTCATCAGATGCTTTTTTTAAAACATCTGCAGGCACACCTCTGTCTGTCTTTCTTTTCCAATGCCTAGGCATTCTGTAACAATATTAAAATCAAGAAAGTGTTGTTAGTTGTATGGAAGGGGATGGTTGACACACTTTTAAAAGATGTGTTACAACTTACCCCACCCCAGTCTGCCATTGTTTAGCTAGCTGTATTAGCTTAGCGGTTTGAAATTAGCAGGGGAAAAATGCATCACATTTTGCCTGAGAAACTACAGTTTATTCTCATATGAGTCACATGGTTTTATCTGCAATAGTATAGGTACTAAACAAAATATAGTCTTGGTAAAATAATTTACTTTCTTACCTCAAAATCCTTTTTTTCTTGATAGAATCTGCATGCACCCATTTCCAACCTTGACAATCAGCACGTGTGATCGGGGAGGAAGTGGGTAAATACTGAAATGATCATATGACTCCTATCTTATCCCTGATTGGTGGAATTGGTGATGTTACAACTCTCCCCATGTTACAACCATACCCGGTCTCCCCTACAAAGAAATCAAGGCAACTGTGTTCACAAAAGTTATATTTAATAAAGTGGAATGACACACAAAAACTACTGACCACATGAAGAAAAAAAGGTGCAAAAAGGTGTAAAAAGCCAAGAAACCAGCTGAAATCCATCAGAAATTAGGAAGCCATCCCATCCCCCATCTGTGCAAATTAATTTCAGCTGGTTTAGTCCTGAGTGATAGCCTTTAAAAAGGTCTGTGAATATCAGATTGTCACAGCACAAAGAACACGTGATGGGTGTCTAGAGCTCTCTCTAGACCTTTGCAACTTTATTGTTACAAAACATGATAGCAGTGGTTACAGGCACATTTCTAAACTGCTGAATGTTCGAGTGAGCACTGTTGGAGCCATCATTTGGAAGTGGAAAGAACATCATTTTACCATAAACTGGCCACGACCAGGAGCTCCTCACAAGATTTCTCACAGAGGAGTCAAAAGAATTATCAGAAGAGTTATCCAAGAGCCAAAGACTACTTGTGGAGGGCTCCAGAAAGACCTGGAGTTAGCAGGTACTGCTGTTTCAAAGAAAATAATAAGTAATGCACTCAACCAACATGGGCTCTATACCCGCTCACCTCGCACGACTTCATTGCTGAAGAAAAAGCATGTTGAAGCTCGTTTAAGGTTTATTGCACAACATTTGGGCAAGTCAGTAAAATACTGGGAGAATATAGTCTAGTCAGATGAGACCAAAATTGAACGTTTTGGATGCCACAACACACAGCATGTTTGGAGGAGAAATGGCACTGCACATCAGCCCCAAAACACCATACCAACAGTGAAGTTAGGAGGTTAGAGCATCGTGGTGTGGGGGTGTTTTTCAGCACATGGTACAGGCAGACTTCATATAACTGAAGCACAGATAAGTGGACAAATGTACAGAGATATTCTTGATAAGAACCTGTTGCCATCTGCCAAGATGCTGAAGATAAAATCAGGGTGGACATTTCAGCAAGACAATGATCCCAAACACACAGTCAAGGAAACTTTCAACTGGCTCTAGAGAAGGAAAATAAAGCTGCTACAGTGGCCCAGTCAGTCATCTGACCTGAATCGAATTGAAAATCTATGGAATAAAAAGAAGATTAGAGTTCATAGAAGACACCCACGGAACCTTCAAGACTGGAAGACCGTTTGAGTGGAAGAATCACTGCTGAGCAATGCCTGTGCCTAGTTTCTCCATACAGGAGGTGTCTGGAAGCTGTTATTACCAACAAAGACTGTTCTACTAAATATTAAATGACTTTCACCAAATGTGTTCAATACTTATTTCCTGTGTCATTCCACTTTATTAAATATAACTTGTTTTGTGAACACAGTTGCCTTGATTTCTTTGTATGTATGTGTGTTACTGATATCTGGTGAAAATCTCAGGTCATTGCCTCCATCAGAAACATGTTTAATGAGAAAAAATGTTGATGTGTTCAATTTTTATTTTCTCCGCTGTAGGTAAGGGTAGGAATGGTAAATAGCGTTCACTTATATAGCACTTTTTCTCCTTTCTAGATGACCAAAGTGCTTTACAAATCCTGCTATCCACCCATTCACACGCACATTCACGCACTGATGGCGATGGAGCTGCCATGCACAGGCGCTGGCCTGACCCACCAGGAGCAACTGGGGGTTTGGTGTCTTGCTCAAGGACACTTTGACATGCAGACTGCAGACAGAGCGAGAATTGAACTCCTAACCCTCCGATCAGCAGTCGGACACACTATACCTGTACCACAGCACAACATACATTGACAGATAAATCGACAGCTTTACCTTAGGGCTCAGCTCTCTCGTCACCACAACAGACCGGTACAACATCCACATCACTGCAGATGTTGCTTCGATCCGTCTGTCAATGTATCACTCCATTTTCCCCTCACTCATGAATAAGACCCCGAGAAACTTAAACTCTTCCACTTGGGGCAGGAGCTTGTCCCCGACCCGGAGAGGACAATCCACCCTTTACCAGCTGAGGACCATGAACTCAGATTTGGAGGTATTGATTCTCATCTCAGCCACTTCCCACTCAGTAGCAAACAATCCCAACAAGATGGCTTCTGGGCCGCAACAATGCATCCCAGCAGCAGTTGATGAAGCCAACAGGACAACAAAATCTGCAAACTGCAGAGATGAGATCCTGTGGTCACCGAACATGACACCCTCCCTTCCTTGCTCCTCCTGAATCTGAGGTTCGACCACTGGCTGGACTCTGCTCTCTAGTACTCTGGCATAGACCTTCCCAGGGAGACTGAGAGGTGTGATCCCTCTAAAGTGTGATCCCCCAAAAGACATACCCTCCGGTCCCCCTTCTTAAAAAGAACCACCACCCCTGTTTGCCATGTCAAAGCCCCTGGCCCCGACCTCCAAGCAATGTTGTAGAGGTGTGTCAACCATGACAGTCCTACATTATCTAGGGCCTTTAGATACTTATGGTGAATCTCATCCACCCCAGGGCCCAGCCACTGAAGAGTTTTTTTACCACTTTGGTGACCTTAGTACCTGTGATGGGCGAGTCACCCCCCTCGTCCTCAAGCTCTGCTTCCTCTATGGAAGGCGTGTCAGTGGGATTGAGGAGATCCTCCAAGTATTCCTTCCACCGCCCAATGATATCCCCAGTCAAAATCAGCAGCTCCCCATCCGCACCATACATAGTGTAGACAGGGAGCTGTTTATCCTTTCTGAGTCAGACAGTTTGCCAGAATCTCTTTGAGGCCGACCAAAAGTCTTGTTCCCTGACCTCACCGAACTCCTCCAACACCCGAGTTTTTGCTTCAGCAACCACCCAAGCTGCACTCCACTTGGCCTGTTGGTACACCTCAGCTGCTTTGGGTGTCCTACAGTACAAGCCAATCAAGCCGATAGGACTCCTGCTTCAGCTTGACGGCTGCACTCACCATTGGTGTCCACCACTTGGTCTGGGGGTTGCCACCATGAGATGCACCAATGACTCTGCAGCCACGGCTCTGGGCAGCCACTTCAACAATGGAGGTGGAGAACATGATGCATTCAGACTCCATGTCTCCAGACTCCCTCAGAATGTGGTCGAAGTTCTTCCACAGGTGGGAGTTGAAGACCTCTCAGACAGGGTTCTCAGCCAGACCTTCCCAACACACCCTCACTCTGCGTTTAGGTCTGCCGGGTCTGCCATCCACCCCTGCCATCGCATCCAACTCACCACCAGTTGGTGATGAGTTGACAGCTCTGTGCCTCTCTTTACTCGTGTCCAAGACATATGGTCGCAAGTCTGATGGCACAATAACAAAATCGATCATCAACCTGCAATCTGAATTTCCCTCTGGGATTAATAAAGTATACAAAATACAAAAAACCCAAACAAAACTAGGGTGTCCTGGTGCCAGGTGCATATATGGACATCCTTATGCTTGAACATGATGTTCATTATGGACAAACTATGGTGACCGCAGAACCACAGTTTCCTCTGTGTTCAGAGGCCCAATCTGAGCCCATAATCGGGTTCAGATTGGGCAGGCCGTTCCTCCCAATCACACCCCTCCAGGTTTGACTGTCATTGCCCACATGCTCATTAAGTCGTATCATCATATTGTAATTAAAATGATGGGTGATTAGATTATAATTGTTACAATTCTCTACATTATGCCGAGAGAAACGCAATTTCATCTTGCCTGCACTACAGTTGTATGTACAGCAATATGACAATAAAGTTTGATTTGATTTGATTAAAATAACATAAAATCCCAGCACATGCTGTTTTCTCATGTGCTCCTGTCAGTAAGAGCTGTGTTTTTTCAAAACACCCTGTTGAAAATGTGCTTCTGATGACAGACTTCCTTTAGTCTGATCAAAAATTATCATAAAATGGATCAAAATACTGATGCTCATGAGATTGTGTGCTGCCACACTTCTTTAAATAAGCCTTGTCGTTCCAGCACAAAGCTGGCATACTGTCTACTGGTAATTAGATGGTGTGATGCAAAGCGTGTAATACAGATAATGAACTGAGAGAAACAAAAGCACTGGTGCAACGCGGGAGGTATGGCGCAAAAGCATACTGTTGACTATCATAATAGGGTCCCAAGTGTTTAAGATGCCACTGAGTGAAGTAGAGGGGACATAGTAAATGCTGGTTAAGAACTGTAGGTGAATGCCTAAAGGTAAAGTTTATGATGCATATACATGTATTTAGTCCCGGAGACCTTCAGTACAGAGGCAGCTGCCTTCAAGTAAAGTTTTTATGGAATGACAAACTTAATTTTGGACTTCTTACAAACCAAAGAGAGAAGGGAGAAAAAATAGAAATAATAATAATAATAATAATCGTCGTCGGCCTCCGTCGGTCTATGATGACCATGGAAGAGAATCCTAAATGTCTACTCTGCTGGAACAGCACCGCCTGTGGCTGAACAGGCCGATGCGCGAATGGCAGTCCCTGTCACACAGGTCGCACTTGTGGGTGGTCTCCGTGCTGCTGGGTCTGTGGCGGTTCTTCCTGCGGGTCCTTTTTTCATCTGCTGCAGCAGTCAGTCTCTCTTCACCCGCCTTGAGCTGTCTGGTCAGGGTGCCTCTCCATTTGGAGCGGTCCATTGCAAGGTCCTCCCAGCGCTCTGTGTTGATCTCCAGGGCCTTCATGTCTCTCTTGCAGACATCTCTAAATCGCAGCTGTGGGCGGCCAACGTCTCTCCTGCCAGTCGCCAGTTCTCCGTAGAGGACGTCTTTTGGGATTCTGCCATCCTCCATACGGTGAATGTGGCCTAGCCAGCGGAGCCTGCACTGCCTGAGTAGAGTGAACATGGAGGGAAGGCCGGCGCGGGACAGAACTTCCGTGTTGGCCACTTTGTCCTGCCAGGATATGTCCAGGATGTGGCGAATGCAGCGCAAGTGGAAGGAGTTCAGTCTCTTTTCCTGCCGGGCGTATGTTGTCCACGTCTCACTCCCATAGAGCAGTGTGCTGATGACGCAGGCATTGTACACTGCCATCTTCGTCTTGACAGAGAGTTTGGGATTCTCCCACACTCGTGTGGTGAGGCGAGCGAGTGTGAAGGCTGATTTTCCAATCCTCTTGTTGATCTCTGTATCAAGGGATGATGGCTGCACGGTGGCGCAGTGGTTTAGCACTGTGGCAGTACAGTTTTACCCTCGGCCGGGGGACCGCGGGGATCATGAGATCGTGGGTTTGATCCCAGCCCCCGACCAACAGTGAGCTGTGTGGAGTTTGCATGTTCTCCCCGTGTTGCGCGGGTTTACTCCGGGATTTCTCCGGTTTCCTCCCGCACACCAAAAACATGTAGGTTTAGGGCGCTTGCGCACGCAGCGACCAGCAGCCGGTGGCTTGTCACTAGACTGCAAACCAAGTCTACCTACGGGTACAAATAAGTAACAAAAAAAAAAAAAAAAAGGGAGAGGTTGTTGCTGATCGTGGACCCCAGGTACGTGAACTGATTCACGACCTCCAGCTCGTAGTCGTCGATGGTGATGGTTGGTGGTGCTTCCGTGCCTTGTGCCAAGACATTAGTCTTCTTCAGGTTGATGGTAAGCCCGAAGTCCTTGCATGCCTGGGAGAAGCGATCCATCAGGGTCTGAAGCTCCTGCTGTGTGTGGGTTGCGACTGCAGCATCATCTGTGAACAGCATGTCTCTGATTAGAGCCTCGCGTACTTTGGTTCTGGCTTTCAGGCAGGCGAGGTTGAAAAGCCTGCCGTCAGATCTTGTGTGCAGGTAGATTCCCTCTGTTGCTGTGCTGAAGGCATGCCTCAAGAGCATAGCAAAGAAAAACCCAAAAAGGGTTGGCGCAAGTACACAGCCCTGTTTCACTCCGCTGCGTATGTTGAATGGCTCTGAGACGTTGCCATCGTGCTGCACTATCCCCTGCATGTTGGTGTGAAACGATTCGATGAGGCTTTGCAACTTTGGCGGGCATCCTATCTTTGGCAGGAGCTTGAAAAGGCCCTCTCTGCTAACCAAATCGAACGCTTTGGTGAGGTCGATGAAGGCGACGTACAGGGGCATGTTCTGTTTTCTGCATTTCTCCTGGAGTTGGCGGATGGAGAATATCATGTCTACTGTCGATCGCGCAGCGCGGAAGCCACACTGAGACTCGGGGTAGACACGTTCGGCAAGCTTCTGTAGACGAACGAGAACAACTCGTGCGTAGACTTTGCCAACAACGCTGAAGAGGGAGATGCCCCTGTAGTTGTTGCAGTCGCTTCTCTCCCCTTTGTTTTTGTAGAGGGTGATGATCTTGGCGTCCCTCATGTCCTGTGGTACGGCACCTTCCTTCCAACACTGGCAGAGGACGTCATGCAATGGCAGCAGTAGGGCGGTCTTGCAGTGCTTGATCAGGTCGGGGGGTATGCCGTCGTTGCTGGGTGCCTTGCCAGCGGCCAAGCTATCAATGGCCTTGCTGAGTTCGTCGATGGTTGGCTCAGCGTCAAGTTCGTCCATGGATGGCAGGCAGTCGATGGCATCAAGGGCTGACGGTGTCACGGTGTTCTCTCTGGAGTAGAGGTCGGAGTAGTGTTCCACCCATCTCTCCATCTGCTTGTTCTTTTCTGTGATCATCACCCCAGTGGAGGATTTGAGGGGGGCCGTCTTGCTCTGAGCCGGACCAAGTGCTTTCTTGATGCCATTGTACATACCACGGATGTGGTATGTACGATGGCCTTAACACCACTCAAGGCCCAGTCACCCTCGTCAGTGTGTATGCCCCAACACTAACAGCCACACCAGAAGCAAAAGACGAGTTCTACGAGAATCTCGCAACAACTGTCAGGATCATCCCCAACTCTGAACAACTCATTCTCCTTGGAGACTTCAATGCCAGAGTGGGTGCTGACCACGACTCCTGGCCCTCCTGTCTTGGTCCATTCGGCATGGGCAGAATGAACGACAACGGACAGCGGCTGCTCGAGTTCTGCACACATCATGATCTGTGTATCACAAACTCGTTCTTCAAAACCAAGCCCCAACACAAGGTTTCCTGGCGACATCCGCGCTCAAAGCACTGGCACCAGCTGGACTTGATCCTGACCAGGCGCACCTCACTGAAGAACGTACTAATCACCCGCTCATTCCAGAGTGCAGATTGTGACACAGACCATTCATTGGTGTGTTGCAAGGTCAAACTGCAGCTGAAGAAATTCCACTGTGCCAGACAGCCTGGAAAGGCACGGATTGACACCAGCAAGATGGCCCAACCAGAACTTGTCGAGCAGTTTGCCTCCACCTTTGTGAAGGAACTTGGTGAACCACAAGAAGGAGAGGCCGCAAAGCAGAAGTGGGAAGAGCTGCGAAACATCATCCACTGCACAGCCTTGGCTATCTTTGGGAGGAAGACCTCGAAGTCACAGGACTGGTTTGATGCCAAGTCGACCGTGATGACCCCCGTCATTGAAGCCAAGTGCAACCCAGTGTTAAAAACGAGAATAAAAATATGAATATTGATACCCCCCCACCCATTTCACAATGGGAGTAAATAATTTAACGATGAATATTTAAATAAATATATATTCATAAAACAGTAGGGAACATTTTCTGGGGAGTTTTGATAAAGTTCCATATGATTTTATCTGGTATATCGAGCAACCAATGGCTGCGTCTTTTGTTTGGCAGCAACAGCCAATGGGGTCACGCGCTCCCTCGCTCGGTCTGTGTGTAATCTGCAGAACACTTTCAGTCACAGCAGACATCGACCGACAGAGCGCGTTCCCTTACGGAGACGGTGAGCTAACGTGCTAATAGTCTTTGTCTTGGATAAAACTTGAGATTGGTAAGCCTAAACTAATACCTGCAATGAGACATTGCTGTACTATCAAATTCTAATACCCCGTTTGTTAAATTTTAAGATTTGGAGCCAAAGGCTGTTAACGCCGTTGAGCGCGGGAACCCCATGACGCACGTGTCGATTAGCATGGTGAGTGCTATCCATTCAGTGTGTATGTGGAATGCTAATCGCTAACTTAACATGCTAACCTCCGATGCTAATTCAGGCTAGGTTTTACACAGGAGGAGGTTGTTTGTTAAAGCTGTAATGGTTAGCAAAAGTTTTCATTTCACTTGCCATTGAATGTATTTAATGGTGAATATTACATCTGTGGTTTAAAGGTGTTTAAAGTTATTATTTGTGTACAACTTGAAAATATTTTGTAATAAGCTATAGAGCATAGCTTAAGCCTGTGTTCTGGCCTATCCTGTAGGTCAGGTTTCTTTTTTGGCCTGGTTTGATCAGCACGTGGATTCTCCAGATCTGGATGGCGAGCCGAAGCCCGAATCAGATTAACTACTAGAGATGATCCAACTGATCACCTGGAAAGGACACTAGAGGACTGTACATTTTGTAAATATATTTTGAGTATTTTATTTTTAATTTTTTTATTTGTGACAAGTGCTGTGTTTTTTTGATTAAGTGTACATATCTGTAAAAATATATATAGTTGCAAGTTCCATACACCTTCTGTGTTGTGTCATCTGTTGTTACGCCCTCCAGGCTCCTACGAACCTGTAATCTGTCTGATCTGCCCCAATTATCCCTTTTGTCCAGGTAGTAAAGTTAAGGTAACTACACTGCCATAACACAACACTACCAAAAGGGTACAAACCTGCACCTAGAGTAGTATTACACACAAGTGGATGTTACAAAAAATCTGGCGAGCGCAGCCAGGAGCCTGGAGCGTTGCGACAACAGATGTGGATTCTGTTTTTTTGTTTTTTTTTTTGTGTTACTTATTTGTACCCGTAGGTAGACTTGGTTTGCATTCTGGTGACAAGCCACCGGCTGCTGGTCGCTGCGTGCGCGAGCGCTCTAAACCTACATGTTTTTGGTATGCGGGAGGAAACCGGAGAAATCCCGGAGTAAACCCGCGCAACACGGGGAGAACATGCAAACTCCACACAGCTCACTGTTGGTCGGGGGCTGGGATCGAACCCACGATCTCATGATCCCCGCGGTCCCCCGGCCGAGGGTAAAACTGTGCTGCCACAGTGCTAAACCACTGCCCCCACCGTGCAGTTTTGACCGACCAAACACTTCATATACTGTCAAAATGGATTTTGTTGCAAAATATGGTGCCAAAGTTCCAGATGCAGTCATTGTCAGTGGTATACTTGACAAAGAAAAAGACAAGTGAGTTCCTAGAACAACATGGCACTATTCGCAGGGTACTTAGCATTGATGATAACCCGTCTGAATTTGACAAAAGTCACATTGTAGAGTTCGAGTCGGGGTTAGCTGTTGAAACATTAGTACCTGCGTTGCCATACTTCTTTCCATCCACTGACAATCCTGATGTTAAGTACTGCATTCAAGCCTTAACTGATGTGTACACTAAAACTGTAGGGGGCAGTGTTACTGAGGCTTATCTTAGCAACCTGAAGGGTTTAGCTAAGTTAAGTGGAAAAGGTTTTTAAGAAGTGTTGCGGGAGGTTATGTCCACAATAGGGAAGTCTATTGAAGCTGCTGAGACAGCTGAAACAGTCGCTGCTGACGTTGATCCTGCTTCCCCTACTGTAGAACCCACACAAAGTGGAGTCTCTCCTCCACTCCAAGTTGAAGTGCCTCGCACCCCTAAAACCACTCAAACACTCTTCCAAAGCCCTCTTAGACCAAACTTAACACCTCAAATGTTGAGCCCAGCTGATTTTAACCCACCCGAGGTTCAGAAAATCGTAGTTGAGCATGTCATTAAACATGCAGAGAAGCCGTCAAACGCACATTCCTCTTTGCGAATCAGAGCTTTCTCTGGCAAAATGCCAAGACCGTATACTGAAGCTGATTATGAAACATGGCATTCACATGTTGACTTGATGATGGAAGATACTTCTTTGTCTGACTTGGAAAAATCTCGCAAGATCCTTGAAAGTCTTCTTGCTCCTGCGTCTGATGTTATTCGCCCTCTTGGGCCTGAAGCCACCTCTGCCAACTATCTTAAGCAGCTGGACTCAGCTTTCGGGACTGTTGAAGACAGTGAGGAACTGCTTGTGCGATTTATGAACACTTTCCAAGATTATGGAGCAAAACCCTCTGCATATCTGCATCGTTTGCAGGTGGCGCTCAATCTCACAGTGCGTAGAGGTGGTCTAGAGCCACAAGAAGTGAACAAACAGCTTCTCAAGCAGTTTAACAGAGGCTGTTGGGATGATAATCTGCTAAAGGAGCTACAGCTGGAACTAAAAGATAAACATCCACCTGCGTATGCAGAGTTATTGCTTCACCTTCGCACTGTTGAAAACAGACAAGAAGTTAAAAACACACGCATGAAAAAAACACTTGGGTGCCACAAAACCAAAAGCAGCCTCCTACGAACAGTCACCAAAACAAGTACAAATAATGAAGCAGAGTCTGACAGTCTGAAAGAACTGAAAAAGCAAGTCGCTGATCTAAAAAGCCAATTAACTGCTGTCGTGAAACAAAAGAAACAAGCACCACTGAAGAAAGACCCAACTAAGAAGTCTGAAAATAAAAAACCTGACCATGCCAGACCTGAAAACTTACCTTCGTCCAGCCGTCCCAATACTAGGCCCAAACCATGGTATTGCTTCCGCTGTGGCGAAGATGGGCATATTGTAGCCACTTGTGAGTCAGAGCCACACCCTGCACTTGTAGCTGCAAAACGCAAAGAACTAAGAGTAAAAAGACAGATTTGGGACAGTCAGAACCCCAAATTCTCTTTAAAACTGAAGTCGATCCCTGTTGTGGGACAAACAGAGGCTAGTTCAGAGATGACCCGTCCCAAACCAAAAGCTCCATTCAAGACACGTGCTAAACTGAAGTCACACAACAAAACAGACTCCTTTAACTTTCCCAATGGTCAATTGGTACAAAAAGTATAGCACAAGTGAAAGTGAATGGCTGTACTCTGAGCTGTTTGTTAGATACAGGTCCCCAGGTGACTACTGTCCCTAAGGCCTATTACAGACAGTACTTATCCAACCATGAGATTAAGCCACTTTTTGAGCTGTTAGAAGTGGAGGGAGCTAACAGTCAGAGTGTACCTTACTTAGGCTACATTGAAATGCATGTCACTTTCCCAAAAGACTTTCTCGGTATTGAAGCCGAAGTGCCAACACTTGCCTTAGTGGTTCCCGATGTACATGCAGCTGATCAGTCCTTAGTGTTAATAGGGACAGACACATTAGATGTACTTTACGAGCTGTACTCTGATGCATGTTCTGAACTGCAGCCAACCATGTCACTTGGTTACAAGGCAGTGTTAAAAGTCCTTGAGCTATGGCACAGACAGTCCAAAGACACTAGCCTTGGTTTAGTGACCATGCGCAACAAAGAGCCACAGTTAGATCCTGCAGGCCAAACAGTTGTTATAGATGGCGCTGTAGCTGTGTCAGCCGGCAACAGTGAAAAATCTGTCTTGTTAGAACACCCATTAATGTCAGCCTTACCTGGTGGTATCCTAGTAAAACCATGTCTCATAGACTTACCTGAAAGAGCACCTTACCTTGTTCCAGTTGTACTTACCAATGAATCGGAACATGACGTGACAATCCCTCAGAAGTGTGTCATTGGAAAAATTTGTGCATATCAACGAGTCCTATCGCAAGAACACTCCGTGAAAGTTACAAAGTCCAAAACTGAACCAAAGTCCACTCTGAAGTTCAACTTTGACTCTTTCCCCCATTAGCGCTGAATGGAAAGAGTGCCTAACAGAAAAACTGGCAAAACGCATCAAGTGAAACACACAATCAAATTATCAGATGAAACACCGTTCAAACACAGAGCACATCCCATACATCCAAATGACCTGGAAGCGGTCCGTAAGCATCTCAAAGAACTCCATCAAGCAGGCGTGATAAGAGAGTCCACTTCCCCATTTTCTTCGCCTATTGTAGTGGTGCGAAAGAAAAATGGCGATGTCCGCCTTTGTATTGATTAGAGGAAGCTTAACATGCAAACTGAAAAAGATGCTTACGCCCTCCCCAACTTGGAGGAAGCGTTTTCCACCTTGACCGGTTCGCAGTGGTTCTCTGTCCTCGATTTAAAGTTGGGGTACTACCAAATTGAGGTAGAGGAGCTGGACAAACCAAAGACGGCGTTTGTATGTCCCATGGGCTTTTGGGAATTCAATAGAATGTCCCAAGGCATTACAAACGCCCCCAGCACGTTCCAGCGCCTCATGGAGAAATGTATGGGCAACATGAATCTGCATGAGGTGATTGTGTTCCTCGATGACATCATTGTATTCTCCAAGACGCCCGAAGAACATGAGGCTCGCTTAATAAAAGTTCTTAATCACCTAAAAGAGTATGGGCTTAAACTCTCCCCTGAGAAATGCAGATTTTTTCAAACTTCTGTCAGATACCTCGGTCACATTGTGTCCAGTAAAGGAGTTGAGACCGACCCCGAAAAAGTGAAAGCCCTAAGTACCTGGCCTGTGCCCCATGATCTCAAACAGCTCCGCTCGTTCTTAGGCTTTTCAGGGTACTAACGCACGGTGGCGCAGTGGTTAGCACTGCGGCAGCACAGTTTACCCTTGGCCGGGGGATTGTGGGGATCGTGGGTTCGATCCCAGCCCCCGACCAACAGTGATCTGTGTGGAGTTTGCATGTTCTCCCCGTGTTGCGTGGGTTTACTCCGGGATTTCTCCGGTTTCCTCCCACATGCCAAAGACATGCATGTTAGGTTAACTGGCTGTTCTAAATTGTCCCTAGATATCTGTTTCCTATAGGCCCTTAGAATAGAGGGTTAGTATTAATGAAAGCGCTTTGAGTGGTCTTTGTGACTAGAAAAGTGCTATATAAGTGCAGGTTAGTTAGTTAGTTAGTTAGTACTATAGGCGGTTCATTAAGAACTACTCCAGCATTGTTAAGCCCCTCACTGACTTAACAGCAGGCTACCCTCCTTTGCGAAAAAGCCCAAAGCCCAAAGCTAAGCCTGCCCAGTACCACGACCCAAAGACACCATTTGGCGAGCGATGGACTTCTTCCTGTGATCTTGCATTCAAAGCCATCATTGAAAAGCTCAGTACTGCACCTGTCCTGGGTTTCGCTGACCCTCAGTTGCCATATACACTCCATACTGACACCAGCACTACAGGGCTTGGTGCCACCCTCTATCAAGAGCAGGAGGGCCAGAGTAGGGTCATAACTTATGCAAGCCGGGGGTTGTCTAGAAGTGAGTCCCGTTACCCCGCCCATAAATTAGAATTTTTAGCTCTAAAGTGGGCAGTAACGGAGAAGTTTGCAGACTATTTATATGGCAATCATTTAACTGTCGTGACAGACAGTAACCCCCTGACGTACATTTTGACTACTGCTAAGATGGCTGCCATGAGTTATAGGTGGCTAGCTGCTCTGTCGATGTTTAACTTTAAGCTCCAATACAGAGCAGGCAAGCTTAACTCAGATGCAGACGGCCTCTCTAGACGGCCACACGGTGAGTTACTTAATGACGCAGTGTCCCAAAAGGAGCTTGACCGCATACAGCAGTTCACTCAAACTCACTTGTCTCTTCCTGAAAGCAGTTTAAGTTCCGAGGTAGTGTCTGCTATATGTGAAAAACACCTTGTCTGTAGCTCTCCAGACAACACCTTCCCTTTGGTTCACTCATTAGCCCTCTCTGTAGCAGCCATTCCAGATGGCTATGCCGATGAAAATGACTGTGGTGGTCTTCCAGTTGTACTCCACGACTCCTGAACAGATCAAAAACAAACAAAGAACTGACCCCTGTTTAAGGGAAGTGATTGCACAAATTGATACTGGGCTAAAAGTTCCACCAGCTGTACGAACTGAGCTTCCTGACATCAACTTGTTACTCCGAGAGCTCAGTCGACTTGAAATGTGCAATAACATCCTCTACCGCACTCGCCAAGACGGAGGAAATGTTACTTACCAGCTCATCTTACCTGAACAGCTCCGCGATTCAGTCTTTCAAAGCTTCCACTGTGACATGGGCCATTTAGGCACAGAGCGTACTTTGGATCTCACCAGAACAAGGTTCTATTGGCCTCGCATGGCGGCAGATATTGAAAAGAAGATCAAGACATGTAATCGCTGCATAAGACGTAAAACTGCTCCAGAACGAGCTGCTCCGCTTGTCAACATCAAGTCCACCCGACCGCTCGAACTTGTCTGTATGGATTTCCTGTCCATTGAGCCCGATCAAAGTAACACAAAGGATGTGCTCATGTTAACTGATCATTTCACGAAATACGCTATAACCATCCCTACCAGCAATCAGAAAGCTCAGACCGTTGCAAAGGCACTTTGGGACAACTTTATAGTCCACTACGGGATACCCGAACGGTTACATAGTGATCAGGGTCCCGATTTTGAGTCCCACATTATAAAAGAACTTTGCAAAATCATGGGCATTCGCAAAATCCAGACGACACCCTATCATCCCAGAGGTAACCCGGTAGAACGTTTCAATAGAACGTTATTGAGCATGCTGGGTACTCTGGAGGAAAAGAACAAATCTCATTGGCACAACTATGTAAAACCACTTGTACATGCGTACAATTGTACGAAGAATGACACTACTGGTTTTGTCCCGTGTGAGTTAATGTTCGGTCGTCAGCCGAGAGTGCCAATCGATCTTGCATTTGGGCTCCCGTTTCACAACAAAAGTTTCAAGTCACATTTCCAGTACATTGAAAAACTGAAGACAACTCTACAAGAAAGCTACAAACTAGCAACAGAAAATGCTAACAAGGTGGCTGAAAGAAACAAAACAAGATTTGATATGCGAGTGAAACCCTCAAAACTAGAGCCAGGCGACAGAGTTTTGGTACGTGCAGTCCGCCTCAGAGGAAAGCACAAACTAGCAGACAGGTGGGAAGCTGAAATCCACATTGTGGTGAGCCAAGCAGGTGACTTGCCTGTTTACACTATAAAACCTGAGACAAAAGATGGTCCTGTTCGCACCGTTCACCGCGACCTCTTGCTTCCCTGTGGTTTTCTTGCCTCTGTTGAAGAAGAACCTGTCCAACCAAAACGTGTCCGCCAACCTAAGCCAAGACAATCACCTGAACAAAGTGAGGAATGTGAGAATTCAGAACCGGAAAATGAAGATGTCTATTGGTACAGAGAAGAACCAATCCAAATGCCCATAAAGCTCACTCGAGTTTATGAAATTCCCCATCCAAAGACATTCTTTAAAGGAGACATTCCTGCTGAAACTCACTTACCTGAGAATGACAACCAAATAGAAAATGTCACTTCACCTGGATGTGACAACTTGCCTGGAAATGACAATTCACCTGGATGTGACAACTTACACAGACAATAGACACTCTAAAGGACTGTTTTGAAGCCACTGCCTGGAAGCAGCTCTGCGATCCACATGGTGAGGACATCGATGGCCTCATTCACACCTTCACGGGCTACCTCAGCTTCTGTGTGGACAAATCCGTTCCCACCAAGACCATACGGCATCACTCAAACAACAAACCCTGGATCAACCCTGAGATAAAAACACTTCTGAGAGAGAAGAAGAGGATCTTCAGGTCGGGGAACAGGGAGATGCTGAAGTCCGTACAGAGGGAGCTGAGGAGAAAGATCAGAGAAGGCAAGGACAGCTTCAGGAAGAAGATGGAGGACAAGCTGCAACAGAGCGACATCAGCGGGGTCTGGAGAAACCTCAAAACCATCTCGGGGCTCCAGAATACCTCCCCCCAGGCCACGGGGGGCAGGGAGTGGGCGAACAACCTGAATCTGTTTTTCAATAGATTTGACCAACCGCCCTCCCCCCTGTCTGCACAACAACCACTGCTGCCACTAAGAAATCAAGTCCTGCTGCCCACTCCCCACTCCACCGACACCCCCCCACTCCCAACACACAGCCCCCCATCCTGACCCTGACCAAGACCCAGGTGAGGACGGAGCTGAGGAAGATCAAGGCGAGGAAGGCGTCGGGACCGGACGGCATCAGCGCAAAGCTCCTCAAGTCCTGTGCAGACCAGCTGTGTGGGATTGTGACGTATATCTTCAACATGAGCCTGAAACTGGGGAGGGTACCACAGCTGTGGAAAACATCTTGTGTGGTACCTGTACCAAAAACTTCCCACCCCAAAGACCTGAACAGCTTCAGACCGGTGGCCTTGACGTCCCACTTGATGAAGACCCTGGAGAGACTGCTCCTTGCTCATCTCCGCCCCCTGGTGGAACCAGCGATGGATCCACTCCAGTTCGCCTACCAGCATGGCATTGGGGTGGAGGATGCGGTGATCTTCCTCCTTCACCGTTCTCTGTCCCACCTGGAGAAGCCCGGGAATATGGTGAGGATCATGTTCTTTGACTTCTCCAGTGCTTTCAACACCATCCAACCGATGATCCTGAAGGACAAGCTGCTGCGCGCAGGGGTGGACCAGCACCTGTCATCATGGATCCTGGACTACCTCACGAACCGGCCTCAGTTTGTGAGAACCCGGGACTGTGTTTCCGACACGATCATCAGCAGCACGGGGGCCCCCCAGGGAACGGTGCTGGCTCCCTTCCTGTTCACTCTTTATACTGCGGACTTCTCACACAACACAACACATTGCCATCTACAGAAGTTCTCTGATGACTCTGCGATCGTTGGTCTCATCTCCAGCGGAGATTAAGCTGAGTACAGAGGGCTTATCCAGGACTTTGTGGACTGGTGCCATCGGAACTGCCTCCAGATCAACGCGAGGAAAACTAAGGAGCTGGTGGTGGACTGCCGCAGGCATGGGCAGCCCCTCACAGCACCAGTAAATATACAGGGAACAGACATCGAGATGGTGACATCCTACAAGTACCTGGGTATTCATCTGAACAATAAACTAGACTGGTCACACAATACTGACGCACTCTACAAGAAGGGACAGCGCAGGCTGTTCCTGCTGAGGAGACTCAGGTCTTTTGGTGTACAAGGGGCGCTGCTGAAGTCATTCTATGACACGGTGGTGGCATCAGCCATCACTTTTGGAGTGGTCTGCTGGGGCAGTGGCATTACTGCAGCCGATAGGAAGAGACTGAACAAACTGATTAAGAAAGCTAGCTCTGTCCTGGGGCAACGCCTTGATCCGATGGAGGAGATGGGAGAGAGAAGGACGGTGGCTAAACTGTCATCTCTGCTGGAGTCCGAGTTCCACCCTATGCAGGACATACTGGATGCACTGAGGAGCTCATTTAGCAGCAGACTACATCATCCCAGGTGCACAACCGAGAGGTTTCGTAGGTCCTTCCTACCAACGGCTGTCAGACTGTACAACCTAAGCAGGGCTGCTCGCAGAGATAGCAAAAAGACGTAACAAACTAATAGTTTTTTTTTGAATGCAAAAGATGCAATAGACTTACACAATGGTCCTCTCCGGCATACAACTAGGAACATACCGGTCGCTATGGAGGGTGAGAATATGTATGGGCACATAATCATACCATGTAGGATAACTAAATAGACGGTTATGCTGTTTCATCCCACCTAGCAACAATGCTCTGCACTGTGTGTGTTTATATATTTACAATGCTACAATGCTCTGCACTGGGTGTGTTTATATTTATATATCTATATATTTATTCCATCTAGCTACAATGCTCAGCACTGGGTGTGTTTATATTTATATATCTATATATTTATTCCATCTAGCTACAATGCTCCGCACTGTGTTTTTATATATCTACATATTATTCCATCTAGCTACATTGCTCCGCACTGTGTGTGTTTATATACTTGCATATTTATTCCACCTAGCTGCAATGCTCCGTACTGTGGGTGTTTATATATTAACATATTTATTCCATCTAGCTACAATGCTCTGCACTGTATGTTCATATATTCATATATTTATTCCATCCAGCTACAATGCTCTGCACTGTGTGTCTGTGTGTGTGTGTGTGTGTGTGTGTATATATATATTTTATAGTAATATTAACATATGTATATTAGCTGCTCTTGCTTGCTTGTTTTTTTTCTTGCCTTCTGATTGTTGCTCTGAGTGTTGCTATCCCTGTGCTGTTGCAATCCTGGAATTTCCCCGTTGTGGGACTAATAAAGGCTTATCTTATCTTATCTTATCTTATCTTATCTTACCGAATGATGGAAACCTGGAGGAAACTGAAACAAATGTGGACCCATCGTACAATGAGAATGGAACTGAAAGTGAAACCAACTTACCTGATAAAAGTACCTGTGATGAACCTGTGGAAGAAAAAGAACCTGAAAAAGAAATCCCAAAGACTGTGAGACGTTCCGAGAGGACAACCTCCCAGCCAGAAAGACTACAGTATAGTCAGTTGGGAAATCCTCTCATAACTGTTGCCCAGTCCCTGTTTCAAGGACTAAACCTGGCTTTTACCAGAGCCTTAACAGAGAAAGATCCTAAGATTATTCCCATGAACACTGGTTCTCTCATCATCACTATCTAGCTAATCCCATGCAAAGGGACTTGCATGATTCTGAGGGGGGATAATGTAACCCAGTGTTAAAAACAAGAAAAAAAATATGAATATTGATACCGCTTTTAAAAAGAAAAACACCCATTTCACAATGGGAGTAAATAATTTAACGATGAATATTTAAATAAATATATATTCATAAAACAGTAGGGAACATTTTCTGGGGAGTTTTGATAAAGTTCCATATGTTTTTATCTGGTATATCGAGCAACCAATGGCTGTGTCTTTTGTTTGGCAGCAACAGCCAATGGGGTCACGCGCTCCCTCGCTCGGCCTGTGTGTAACCTGCGGAATGCTTTCAGTCGCAGCAGACATCGACCGAGAGAGCGCGTTCCCTTATGGAGACGGTGAGCTAACGTGCTAATAGTCGATAAAACTTGTCTTGGATAAAACTTGTCTTGTCTTGGATAAAACTTGAGATTGGTAAGCCTAAACTAATACCCGCAATGAGACATTGCTGTACTATCAAATTCTAATACCCCGTTTGTTAAATTTTAAGATTTGGAGCCAAAGGCTGTTAACGCCGTTGAGCGAGGGAACCCCATGACGCACGTGACGATTAGCATGGTGAGTGCTATCCATTCAGTGTGTATGTGGAATGCTAATCGCTAACTTAACATGCTAACCTCCGATGCTAATTCCGGCTAGGTTTTACACAGGAGGAGGTTGTTTGTTAAAGCTGTAATGGTTAGCAAAAGGTTTCATTTCACTTGCCATTGAATGTATTTAATGGTGAATATTACATCTGTGGTTTAAAGGTGTTTAAAGTTACTATTTGTGTACAACTTGAAAATATTTTGTAATAAGCTATAGAGCATAGCTTAAGCCTGTGTTCTGGCCTATCCTGTAGGTCAGGTTTCTTTTTTGGCCTGGTTTGATCAGCACGTGGATTCTCCAGATCTGGATGGTGAGCCAAAGCCCGAATCAGATTAACTACTAGAGGTGATCTAATTGATCACCTGGAAAGGACACTAGAGGACTGTATATTTTGTAAATATATTTTGGGTATTTTATTTTTAATTTTTTTATTTGTGACAAGTGCTGTGTTTTTTGATTAAGTGTACATATCTGTAAAAATATATATAGTTGCAAGTTCCATACACCTTCTGTGTTGTGTCATCTGTTGTTACGCCCTTCAGGCTCCTACGAACCTGTAATCTGTCTGATCTGGCCCAATTATCCCTTTTGTCCAGGTAGTAAAGTTAAGGTAACTACATTGCCATAACACAACACTACCAAAAGGGTACAAACCTGCACCTAGAGTAGTATTACACACAAGTGGGTGTTACACAAGTGCTCAGCACTTGCTGAGTACAAGAAGTGCCCAAACGAGAAGAATTTCCAGATCCTCAGGGCTGCGAGAAGCAAAGTTCAGCAGACTGCTCGGCGCTTGTACTGGACTCAGCTCAGCCAAGACATTCAAACCGCTGCCATAACAGGGAACATCCGTGGTATGTAGGACGGCATCAAGAAAGCACTTGGTCCGACTCAGAGCAAGACGGCCCCCCTCAAATCCTCCACTGGGGAGATGATCACAGAAAAGAACAAGCAGATGGAGAGATGGGTGGAGCACTACTCCGACCTCTACTCCAGACAGAACACCGTGACACTGTCAGCCCTTGATGCCATCGATTGCCTGCCATCCATGGATGAACTTGACGCCAAGCCAATCATCGACGAACTCAGCAAGGCCATTGATAGCTTGGCCGCTGGCAAGGCACCTGGCAACGACGGCATACCCCCCGACCTGATCAAGCACTGCAAGACCGCCCTACTGCTGCCACTGCATGATGTCCTCTGCCAGTGCTGGAAGGAAGGTGCCGTACCACAGGACATGAGGGACGCCAAGATCATCACCCTCTACAAAAATAAAGGGGAGAGAAGCGACTGCAACAACTACAGGGGCATCTTCCTCCTCAGCATTATTGGTAAAGTCTACGCACGAGTTGTCCTCGTTCGTCTACAGAAGCTTGCCGAACGGGTCTACCCCGAGTCTCAGTGTGGCTTCCGTGCTGGGCGATCGACAGTGGACATGATATTCTCCATCCGCCAACTCCAGGAGAAGCGCAGAGAACAGAACATGCCCCTGTACGTCGCCTTCATCGACCCCACCAAAGCGTTCGATCTGGTCAGCAGAGAGGTTCTTTTCAAAATCCTGCCAAAGATAGGATGCCCACCAAAGTTGCAAAGCCTCATCGAATCGTTTCACACCAACATGCAGGGGATGGTGCAGTACGACGGAAACGTCTCAAAGCCATTCAATATACAGTGGGGCAAAAAAGTATTTAATCAGCCACCAATTGTGCAAGTTCTCCCACTTAAAAGATGAGAGTTCTCCAATTTTCATCATAGGTATACCTCAACTATGAGAGACAAAATGAGGAAAAAAAAATCCAGAAAATCACATTTAAGGATTTTTAATGAATTAATTGGTAAATTCCTCAGTAAAATAAGTATCTGGTCACCTACAAACAAGCAAGATTTCTGGCTCTCACAGACCTGTAACTTCTTCTTTAAGAGGCTCCTCTGTCCTCCACTTGTTACCTGTATTAATGGCACCTGTTTGAACTCGTTATCAGTATAAAAGACACCTGTCCACAACCTCAAACAGTCAGACTCCAAACTCCACTATGGCCAAGACCAAAAAGTGCTGTCAAAGGACACCAGAAACAAAATTGTAGACCTGCACCAGGCTGGGAAGACTGAATCTGCAATAGGTAAGCAGCTTGGTGTGAAGAAATCAACTGTGGGAGCAATTATTAGAAAATGGAAGACATACAAGACCACTGATAATCTCCCTCGATCTGGGGCTCCATGCAAGATCACGCCCCGTGGGGTCAAAATGATCACGAGAATGGTGAGCAAAAATCCCAGAACCACACGGGGGGACCTAGTGAATGACATGCAGAGAGCTGGGACCAAAGTAACAAAGGTTACCATCAGTAACACACTGCGCCGCCAGGGACTCAAATCCTGCAGTGCCTGACGTGTCTCCCTGCTGAAGCCAGTACATGTCCAGGCCCATCTGAAGTTTGCTAAAGAGCATTTGGATGATCCAGAAGAGGATTGGGAGAATGTCATATGGTCAGATGAAACCAAAATAGAACTTTTTGGTAAAAACTCAACTTGTCGTGTTTGGAGGAGAAAGAATGCTGAGTTGCATCCAAAGAACACCATACTTACTGTGAAGCATGGGGGTGGAAACATCATGCTTTGGGGCTGTTTTTCTGCAAAGGGACCAGGACGACTGATCCGTGTAAAGGAAAGAATGAATGGGGCCATGTATCGTGAGATTTTGAGTGAAAACCTCCTTCCATCAGCAAGGGCATTGAAGGTGAAACGTGGCTGGATCTTTCAGCATGACAATGATCCCAAACACACCGCCCGGGCAACGAAGGAGTGGCTTCGTAAGAAGCATTTCAAGGTCTTGGAGTGGCCTAGCCAGTCTCCAGATTGCAACCCCATAGAAAATCTTTGGAGGGAGCTGAAAGTCCGTGTTACCCAGCGACAGCCCCAAAACATCACTGCTCTAGAGGAGATCTGCATGGAGGAATGGGCCAAAATACCAGCAACAGTGTGTGAAAACCTTGTGAAGACTTACAGAAAACGTTTGACCTCTGCCATTGCCAACAAAGGGTATTTTATCAGCAACCCAGCAATTTTATCGACCTTTTTATCAGCAACCTACGTATGAATCTACGTCTCATCCCGGAGCTCTGGAGAACTCCCGACGCTCGGCAGGCTTCCCGGCTGACCGGAAGTGCTCGCAGGCGGCGTAAAGATCGTAAACAAAGGAGGGGTAAACGCGGTGGGCTAAGAGCTAAGCTAAAGCTAACACTGCACCGGCTATCGCTACCCAGTATTTTCCTTGATAATGTACGGTCTCTGGCGAGCAAAATGAGTGAACTACGGCTTTGGATCACCAACAATAAGAAACTTATGAACTGCAATATCATGATTTTTACGGAAACATGGCTTCACAGTGGAATACCCGACAATGCTATCGAGCTAGCCGGCCTACACACGCTCCGGGCAGACAGAGCAGCAGTTGACTCCGGTAAGACAAGAGGGGGGGGGGGAGTGTGCATTTATATTAACAAGGCTTGGTGCACGAACTCTGTCACTGTTGAGAGACACTGCTCAGCTAACCTGGAGTTTCTCATGGTTAAATGTAGACCTTTCTATCTGCCACGCAAGTTCACTTGTACCATCATAACAGCCGCTTACATTTCTCCGGATGCTAATGCTAAGCTTGCTATGAAAGAACTGCATGCAGCTATTAGCAAACAACAAACTGCACACCCAGAGGCAGCATTTATTGTGGCGGGTGATTTTAACCACTCTAACCTCAAGACAGTGCTTCCTAAATTCTACCAGCATGTCTCCTGTCACACAAGAGGGAACAAAACATTGGACCATGTTTACACCAATATTGTGGGAGCCTACACAGCAACTCCCCTCCCCCACCTAGGTCAGTCTGATCATTTATCCTTGTTCCTTACCCCCAAGTATGTACCGCTCATCAACCGGGTGAAGCCATCAGTGAGGACCATCAAAGTGTGGCCAGAGGGGGTTGACTCTGTACTCCAAGAGAAGTTTAGGAACACAGACTGGAGTATGTTCACCTCTCAGGCTACCTGTGGCTCCCACATAAACATCAACTCTTACACCCACTCAGTCCTGGACCATATCAACACCACTATTGACAGTGTCACCACGGAAAGACAGATCACCACGTACCCAAATCAGAAGCCGTGGATGAACAGAGAAGTGCGACTTCTGCTAAAAGCACGCAACAATGCCTTTAGATCTGGTGATGCACAGGCCTACAGTTCATCCAGGGCAGATCTGAAGAGGGGCATCAAGAAGGCCAAGCACAGCTACAAGCTGAAGGTGGAGGAACATTTTGGGGACTCTGACCCCCGACGTATGTGGCAGGGCATTCAAGCTATCTCTGATTATAAGCCCAGCAACTCCATACCTATAGCCATGACTGTGCCCTTTCTCAATGAGCTAAATAACTTCTATGCTCGTTTTGACAAGGACAACAACGAAAAGAACATCAATTTCCCACCCTCTGATGACCTCCACCACCTCACACTCACCCACACCGACGTCCGTAATGCACTGAGTCATGTCAACGTACGTAAGGCTGCTGGCCCTGATGGCATTCCTGGGCGTGTGCTGAGGGCATGCGCTGAGCAGCTGGCAGGGGTCTTCACAGACATCTTCAATCTGTCCCTGGCCCAGGCCGTGGTACCAGCGTGCTTCAAGACCACTTCAATAGTACCAGTGCCGAAACATTCAACACCATCGTGCCTAAATGACTATCGCCCTGTGGCACTGACGCCCATAGTCATGAAGTGCTTTGAGTGACTGGTCCTGGCACAGCTCAAAAAAAGCCTGCCCCCTACACTGGACCCTCATCAGTTTGCCTACCGGAGCAACAGGAGTACAGAGGATGCGGTTTCTACAGCGCTGCACTATGTACTCTCACACCTGGATGACAAGAACACCTATGCAAGAATGCTGTTTATTGACTTCAGCTCAGCATTCAACACAGTTATCCCCTCCAAGTTGCTCACTAAACTTGGGGACCTGGGAATCAGTACCTCCACCTGCAACTGGATCATGGATTTTCTGACCAACAGACCCCAGCATGTTAGGTCAGGCCCCAACCGTTCTTCCGTCATCACACTCAACACTGGTGTACCACAGGGCTGTGTGCTCAGCCCATTCCTCTACTCCCTCTACACCCATGACTGCAGGCCTATGTATGGATCCAATTCCATCATAAAGTTCGCAGATGACACCACGGTGATTGGACTCATCAGGGACAACGACGAGTCAGATTACAGGGCAGAGGTTGAGCACTTGGCTACTTGGTGCGCTGACAATAACCTGCTCCTTAACACCAGCAAAACCAAGGAGCTCATAGTGGACTACAGGAAGGAGAGGGAAGAGACACATGACCCCATCCATATCAATGGCATAGCTGTTGAACGTGTCCCCAGCTTCAAATTCCTGGGGACCCACATCTCGGAGGACCTGTCCTGGTCAGTTAACACCACCAGCCTGATCAAGAAGGCCCATCAGCGCCTCTTCTTTTTGAGGACATTGAAGAAGAACCATCTGTCAACTGACATCCTGGGCAACTTCTACCGCTGCGTGATAGAGAGCACCCTGACCAACTGTATCACAGTCTGGTATGGGAGCTGCTCTGTAGCTGACCGCAAGGCGCTGCAGCGGGTGGTGAAAACCGCCCAACGCATCACAGGGACTCCACTTCCAGCTATAGAGGACGTCTACAGGAAAAGATGTCTGCGCCGGGCACGCAGCATTCTTAGGGACTCCAACCATCCTGCTCATGGACTGTTCCAGCTTCTCCCCTCCAGAAGACGTTTCAGAAGCCTTCGGACTAGAACCAGCAGGTTTAGGAACAGTTTCTTTCCAACAGCTGTCACGTTATTGAACTTAGTTCCCCGCTGACTCTCTTACAATCATCTTTTACCATCCTCACCTGTACATAACTGCATAACTACATCTAACTTATTGCACATTATTTGCACATAACAGTACTCTTAACTTTCTGCACTGCTGCATATATTTGCTTAAATTGCACATACTGTTAATTACCGTATATACTGCACTGCTGTCCTTTGCACTTCTGATTGGATGCTAAACTGTGTTTCGTTACCTTGTATTCATATTTTATTTATTTATTTAGCGAATGCAAAGTCCTTAAGCCAAGCAGTTGCCTCCTGGTTTGCTGTATGGAGGGTGTGTAATCCTCCTTCCAGTCTTTGGAGCGGGCAAGCCTCTATGATGTGTTCCATTGTTTGCTCCTCTCCACATGCGCACAGTGGGCTAGGGCTACTGCCCCATCTGTGAAGGCTGGCCAAGCAGGGGCCATGTCCAGTCCTGAAGCAATTGAGTGTAGACCACTGTCTCCTTGGGAGGTTGGTGCCCGGGACCTGTTGGTTGGGGTTTATCACCAGCTGTTTGTTTGGGACCTCCTTGGTCTCCCATTCCTCTTGCCAAGCTGTCTGGATGGTAAAGTCAGCTGGGGGAGGGTTTTTCCAAATCGGCCGTCTGGATGAAAGTCGGGCAGTGGGTGGGGTGTAGATATCTGCATGGATTGGTAAGTGAGGAGAATCTTTAACTTTTTGGAGCATCCTTTGAGTTAATGCTGCTCGCCGGATGTGTGGAGGGGCTATGTTTGACAGTACAGAGAGCCAGGGGAGTGGTGTTGAGCGGATTGTTCCAGTTATAGTTCTCATGGTTGAGTTGAGCTGGGTGTCTACATGGTGTGTGTAAGATGACCTGGACCAGACAGGGGCACAATATTCTGCTACAGAGTATGAAATACATGTGTCATTACACATGTATTGTAATGACAATAAAGTTGAATCTAATCTAATCTAATCTAATCTAATAACAAAGTACTGAGATGAACTTTTGTTATTGACCAAATACTTATTTTACTGAGGAATTTACCAATTAATTCATTAAAAATCCTTCAATGTGATTTTCTGGATTTTTTTTTCTCATTTTGTCTCTCATAGTTGAGGTATAGCTATGATGAAAATTGGAGACCTCTCTCATCTTTTAAGTGGGAGAACTTGCACAATTGGTGGCTGACTAAATACTTTTTTGCCCCACTGTACACAGCGGAGTGAAACAGGGCTGTGTACTTGCGCCAACCCTCTTTGGGATTTTCTTTGCTATGCTCTTGAGGCATGCCTTCAGCACAGCAACAGAGGGAATCTACCTGCATACAAGATCTGATGGCAGGCTTTTCAACCTCGCCTGCCTGAAAGTCAGAACCAAAGTACGTGAGGCTCTAATCAGAGATATGTTGTTTGCAGACGACGCTGCAGTCATGACCCACACACAGCAGGAGCTTTAGACCCTGATGGACCGCTTCTCCCAGGCATGCATGGACTTCGGGCTTACCATCAGCCTGAAGAAGACTAACGTCTTGGCACAAGGCACGGAAGCACCACCAACCATCACCATCGACGACTACGAGCTGGAGGTCATGAATCAGTTCACGTACCTGGGGTCCACGATCAGCAGCAACCTCTCCCTTGATACAGAGATCGACAAGAGGATTGGAAAATCAGCCTCCACACTCGCTCGCCTCACCACACGAGTGTGGGAGAATCCCAAACTCTCTGTCAAGACGAAGATGGCAGTGTACAATGCCTGCGTCATCAGCACACTGCTCTATGGGAGTGAGACGTGGACAACATATGCCCGGCAGGAAAAGAGACTGAATTCCTTCCACTTGCGCTGCATTTGCCACATTCTGGACATATCCTGGCAGGACAAAGTGCCCAACACAGAAGTCCTGTCCCACGCCGGCCTTCCCTCCATGTTCACTCTACTCAGGCAGCGCAGGCTCCGCTGGCTAGGCCATGTTCACCGTATGGAGGATGGTAGAATCCCCAAAGACGTCCTCTACGGAGAACTGGCGACTGGCAGGAGAGACGCTGGCCGCCCACAGCTGCGCTTCAGAGACATCTGCAAGAGAGATATGAAGGCCCTGGAGATCAACGCAAAGTGCTGGGAGGACCTCACAACGGACCGCTCCAAATGGAGAGGCACCCTGACCAGACAGCTCA
This sequence comes from Pholidichthys leucotaenia, assembly GCA_020510985.1. Taxonomy (NCBI): domain Eukaryota; kingdom Metazoa; phylum Chordata; class Actinopteri; order Cichliformes; family Pholidichthyidae; genus Pholidichthys; species Pholidichthys leucotaenia. Next base: position 325,945,743 of record CM035838.1, read on the forward strand.
AGGCAGGTGAAGAGAAACTGACATAAGAAATAACTTATGCATGACTTATTCTAATAACTTACTATTAGATTATATTAGCCTGGAGAGATTGTCAGCCTCCTCAAACAATCAAGTGGCAGAATTCAATTCTTTCTGGTCCCCGCTTATTAATTCTATAACCTGAGGGGTGGCGGGCGGTAGCTTGCTCTCCTTGGCGCCTCTGGTGGCTGGCTGCGCCCCGACCGCGGATGCCAGCTGGCCTCGCCTCCTGGAGGGGGGGGGGGTGTCTTGGTCTGGGTCTGGGCCCCTGGTGCTGGGGGGGGGGGTGTTCCCCCCCTGGGCCGGGGTCGGGTGTGCACCGGTGGTGCGGGTTGGCCCCGGTGCGTCCTTGCGTGGCGGGGTCGTGTTTTCCCTGGGGCCCTGGTAGCATGCTGGGGTAGGTGCCTGCATCCTGGGTCGCCCTCCCCGTCCACTGGGGTCTGCAGGTGTGGGTGTGCATGTGTGTGTGTGTATGAGAGTGGGTGTGAGTGGGGGCTTGTGCATGAGCAGATGCGGAAGTGGGTGTGTGTGTTGTGAGTGGGCAGGTGGGGCTGTGTGTGGGTGTAGGTGGGCATGTGTGATGGTGGGTGGTACGTGGTGTATGGTACGTGTGTGTATGGGTGTGGTTACCTGTGGGTGGATGTCTGGGGGTGGAGGATGTGTGTATGGGTAGGAGAACTTTGTTGGGTGGCGCGGGTGGGGCAGTCCATCTAGTGGCATGGGGGTTGGCGTTTCGGGGCCTGCTTGTCCCGGCTGCCTGTCATGTTGCGGGATGAGACGCTTTGTTGCATTGCCCCTGGTGTCATTGGCGGAGGGTGTGTGTTGGTGCTTGGGGTGGTTTGGGGGGGGCCGTTGACGCGGATTGGTGGCTGTGTTTCCATTGGGTTGCTCCGGGGTGGCTGTGGCTGCAGGGCAGCCTGCCGCTGTTGGTGTGCGTCTGGGGTGGGTGGTCGGTGGGCTTGTGTAGGCACTTGGGGGTGTCGCTTGGCATGTGGGGCACCGTGTGGGTCCGGCCCATTGTTTACTATTGTGACTATTATTGTCCATGTTTGTGTGTGTAAGATGAGTGGGAATTGGTATGGCTGCCCCATCATGTTTGTGGTGCTGGGAGTGCCGAGGCGCAATGTTGGTGGGTCCTGGGCTGCTTGCACTGGTGGCCCTCGCCCTGGGTTTGGATTTAGGGGCAGTGGGTGGCCTCATGAATTAGTTTGCAAGCTACTGGTGGGGGGGACGGCCTCGCTTTTAGACCACCTCCCTCCCAGTCTTACCCCCCCCCCCCCCGACTCTGGGTGGAATATACATCTTCTTGGATACATTTAGAGCTTTGGGGTGGGGGTGTGCTGCACTGTGTCGGTGAAGGCAATACCTTTGCTGCGCGGTGGGGCTGCACTCACCTCAATTTTAATTGCATTTTAGACATTGAGGACTTGGGGGAATGGGGGCCTCGCTGTCCATCACAGTGGCTGGCGGTGCTCCAATCACCATCCCCCTAATTTTAATTGCACTTTGGTAGTCCACACATTTACACACAACTACATCATATAACCAACATACACCCACCATGTTTTGTGCGGGGGGAAGGGGGGGTAGGGGTCTTCCCCCACCCCTGTTGCCCGCCTCCTGCTGGGAGTGTGGGTGCCCGGTGGGGAGTCTGGGACCCATCATGTTGCAAAATCCCTGGCTGCTACTGAATGTATAGATACAACCAAGGGAGTGAGAGGGGGGTGCGGGCCGAGGTCACTGGCCTCCTGGTGCCTGGGGCCCAGGGGCGGGCGTTGGCCCCGCTGGGGGGGGTAGGGGTCAGGCGGGTCTGGGGGTGTGGGCTTGCCGCGCCGGCCGCCGAGCGACCTGGCCTTTCTTGATCATCCATCCGGGGCCGGATGCCTGGCTTTCCTGGGGTTTGCTGACCTTGGAGAGTTTGTGCCCTGTGGGGGTTGGCGGCGCTGCCTTGCCTGCTCGGGGTTCCCGGGGGGGAGAGCTGCTGCAACCAGCCCTCCGCTTTGTATGTTTCCTGACAAACCACTAACATGCACACACTTATTTTGCACGAGCTCTCATATATATGCACGCAGACATACACGCACAAGTGTCTCTCCTTTAACAGGTGCGGAAACCAGACTCATGTTGAGACATCTTCGGTGGAAGAAGCAGTTTGTCTTTTGTTTGTTTTAGTTGTTGGTATGTTTGTTTTTTTGTCTGTTCCCTTCCCTTTTCTTCCCCCTCCACACACTTCCTTTTCCTCTTCCCCATCCTTTCGGGTCTTCCATGGGTAAAATAATTAAAATAAAGTATTAAAAGTTATTACAGGAGGAGTTTACAACAATATACAATACACAGTTAGGTACTGTATAAGCTCCTCTTGGCAAAGTAAATCTGTTTTGGCACAATAAGGGTGACAGATCCCTGTTCTGTTTGCCTAGCTGCTTGACAGGACGGGGTGGGGTGGGTGGGCGGTGGATAAATAAATAAAATTTCTGCAATCTAAAAGGAACATGCTTAATCACACCCAAAGAGGGAGCAGGTGCCAGCTACCGTACAAATAAACAACAGGAAAACAATCAAAAGCTTGCCCACTGCAGATCTCAAATTACTGCACCATAGAAATGTGCGATTTTTGGAGCACATGCTCTTCCTCAGATAATTTTACATAATGCGACACCTCACCTGTGGTTCTCATAAATGTCTGAATAAAAATGCTGCTTAGATGTCAACATACAGTGATAATAATAGTATACCAGTAATTGATATTTATCCATAAGCACTGGGTAAGGTATTTAAAAGTGTCAGACATTTTTTAGGAAAACATTTAGATATTCAAGCACTGCAATGTGAAAGACAATTTTTAGCTACTATACCTATATGACATCTGAGGAGGTAAACATGATCAGTGAAAGAACACCCTGATTGTTGTATTTGACTGGACGGCATGAAAAAGTCTTGAAAGGCTGCAACAACACTGAACGAATCCAGTGAGAGAGATAATGTAATTTGAAGGCTCAGATGCAGCACCAGTGGTTGTGAAACTTAGTGTGGAAATGGCTCATGAGCCATGTGTCTGGGTTGCTTTTATAGCACACACACAGCCAACAAATCTTTCCTACAGACACTCCACATTGTCTAAAAGTTTATGTTTTGAAAGACACAGCCGTTACAGACTGAGCCTGATTTGAGGTGTTTTTTTAGGAGCTGCTCCATTGCTGCCTGCTGGAAGTGTTTCAGACCCTGGGGCACTCCGTTCTTCACCAGCTGTATCTCCTCAGTTGTTCGAAGCTGCTGCTTGCTGACATAATTTGTGCTTCATAAGCATATTGAATGCAAGTTGGCAGAGGAGTAGTGACTGATAGTTGTACATAATTTGTGTTTGGACTTTATTATTTAGAAGAGACAGGATGTTGTAAATTGTGGAGGGAAACTTTGGGAAAGGTAGAGTAAGAGCTACAAAACTATCAATAATATATTCACATTCATCTCTGGGAGCCCTAAAGCTACAAGAGCTTTGGTAAAATGAATCCTTCATCAGTGGAGCTCTATAGAAAATTGCCAAAAGCTCAACTGCCATCGGTCAGGTAAGCTAATGCTGTTGACCTGATATGCCAGGCTATGCTGATCATTGGGAGGTCTAGTTGGGTAGAACACTGTTGTGGCCCCACTGGCTCACAATGCTGAGATAACTACATTAACAGTATAATTAACTAGGCCAATCTGGCCAATAAATGAATATATTTTAAAAATATGCCAGAATGATGCAATATACTGTATATTATTGGCTGTTATTTAATGAAACAGCATACAGCACAGATGTCTAGTAAGGTGACTAGATTTTACAGAGAAGAACTATAATAAGTCTGTTCCAGCGACTGAGCTAACTCCATAGTAGTACTATCATTATGCAAGTATAAACAATCACAGAGGGATACATGCCACGTTCTGAGCGTGGAGGGATCAAACCGGGCTCAGGTTGTCTGCTTTTTTCTTCATATTTTGTACTGTGTTGTCATTTTGAGTTGTCAGTATGATTTATTTTCCTGTTTGTTATAGTTTGTTTTTTGTATTTTTGAGGTTGCCTGTCCCCATTTCTGCCATATCTTTATGTTTGTATTCTCTTGTGTTCTCTCACTTTTGGGGTTGATAGCTGTCAGTGGCTTTCCGGGGTTTCGCTCTACGTGGGCGTGGCCCTGTCAGCTGTTAGCTCCGATTGCTCCCTCCTCTCTCATTATTTTCAGCTGGTCGAAATTGTTTCTTTGTTTTCCCCTACCCGCTCAGGTTTACCACACCTGTTATCACTTGTCTTATTTTGTGTTTAGCCTTATTTAAGGGGCTGCGCATTTTTGTCTGGCGCAGCACTCTACTTTCATCTCGCTTCTCCTACACGTACTGTATATTCTTTGTAATTCTCCTACGTGTGTTCTTAGCTTTGTCTCCAGGTTTAGCTGGTGATCCCTCTCGCCTTACATTTTGCTGTTTTTGCTTACCTGCATCTTCCTTATTCACTAGTGTTGTACCCTGTGTTTTCTTCAATAAATTCACAAACTCACTGCCTGGACGTGGAGCCTTTTATCCTGCCCTGAAGGGCAATTGTGACAATATATCCACCCTCTCATGGAAGTGTGCTTTCTTGAAAATAATGTATAATCAATCAAATAAATCAGAAACTAAGACTTTGTAGTTGCAAGTCTTGTAAAAAAAAAAAAGAAAAAAATAATCTGCAAAACATGAATGTGGACCACCAGAACTCATTTAGATGCCAAATATTAGCTCCATTTCCAATTCAGAAACAGACAAATTTAGGGGACAGGAACTTTGGTAAGGGCCGTTCATGTATCTGGTCCTTTCATTGTCATGTATCCATTGTCAGGGTGGGACCCATTGGTCTCCAGAGGATTTGTTTCTGACAAAATCAGTAAAGTACATTTAAAATATTTTAAAGTCATACAGAAATTATTATGCATGAACTCAATCTAAAGTGGCGTGCATGAGATCAAGTTACCACCACTGGAGTTGAATGATTGTAGAGAGGAAGGGAACACTTGTACGGTATAGCTGTGTGAGCAACGGGGGTCTCTGTCTCTGACTTGCATGAGATCAAGTTACCACCACTGGAGTTGAATGATTGTAGACAGGAAGGGAACACTTGTACGGTATAGCTGTGTGAGCAACGGGGGTCTCTGTCTCTGACTAGCTGATGGTGTGGATCCACATCCCGGCTAAGGAGAGCGGAAGCGGCCAGTCTTATGCGCCATGCGCTACACTGTGCCCATGCCCTCCTGGTACTGAAATATACAGTATGACTTTCCCCCTCCACAATCATGGAAGCATTAGTTTTTACATTTTTAGGCATTAGATCTTCATTATGATTTTTTAATGGTGACCTTTGGGCACTTCTTGCTGGCTTCTATTTTGTTTACATTGTGACACTCCATTATATCCAGTCAGCACCAGGTCAATTCCAAAATTCACCCAGTAGTTTTCAAGTTGCTCTAAAATACCTACCTTAGATCAGGGACTTCAAATCAAATCAAATCAAACTTTATTGTCATATTGCTGTACATACAACTGTAGTGCAGGCAAGATGAAATTGCGTTTCTCTCGGCATCCATATAAGAAGCAGCATGATTAAGACACACTCCCACATAGCTCCCGCCCCCCCATCCATTCACACATCCCTGAGACATACTTGGGGAAAAAGAATAACTAACTATAATATACAAAATGTCCATAGGTGCAGTAGTGTGTATGTGAGATTCCGGGTCAGCTGTTCAGCATCCTGACAGCTTGTGGGAGGAAGCTGTTGATCAGTCTGGTGGTTCTGCCTCTGATGCTCCGGAATCGTTTACCAGATGGAAGAAGTTCAAAGTGTTTATGCAGAGGGTGAGAACGGTCCTTAACAATGTTCAGTGCCCTGCTCCTACAACGGTTCTGAAAAAGTTCTTGGACAGAGGGGAGAGAGACTCCAATTACCCTCTCCGCCCCCTTGACTATCCTCTGCAGGGCTTTTTTGTCTGACATACTGCAGCTGGAGTACCATGTAGCAATGCAGTACGTCAGAACACTCTCCACCACACCTCTGTAGAAGGTCCTGAGGATGCAGATGGGGAGAGAGGCCTGTTTGAGTTTCCTCAAGAAGTGTAGTCTCTGCTGAGCTCGCTTCCTGATCTCCAAGGAATTCTTGCTCCAGGTCAGGTCCTGCGAGATCTGCACTCCGAGGAACTTGATGTTCTCTACTCTCTCCACTAAACGGCCGCCGATGCTGAGGGGGACGTGCTCAGGCTGTGACCGCCGGAAGTCGATAATCATCTCCTTTGTTTTGTCCACGTTGAGCACCAGATTGTTCTCCCTGCACCAGCCCTCCAGGTCTCTCACTTCTTCCCTGTACATTGATTCCTCATCCCTCTGAATAAGTCCCACCACCGTGGTGTCATCTGCAAACTTAATAATCTGGTTCCCCTCGTGTTTGGATACACAGTCATGTGTTAGAAGTGTAAACAACAGTGGACTGAGTACACAGCCTTGAGGGGTTCCGGTACTCAGCGTGACAGAGTTGGAGATGTTGTTTCCAACCCGGACAGACTGAGGTCTCTCAGTCAGGAAATCCAGGATCCAGAGACATGTGGCGGTGTTCAGACCGAGAAGGAGTAATTTCTCTATCAGTCTCTGGGGAATAATGGTGTTGAATGCTGAATTGAAATCAATGTACAGGAGTCTGGCGTAGGTGTCTTTCTGGTCCAGGTGGGTGATGACAGAGTGTAGGGTGGTGACTATAGCATCCTCCGTGGAGCGGTTTGAACGATATGCAAACTGGAGCGGGTCGTGTGATGCAGGGAGGCTTATTTCATACCCTGTTAGTTCCTGAAAACTTCCCCTTATGTGTGGAGGTTCCTAGCAGTGGAGACACCATGGGGAAGTTCCTGTAGAGGAAACAAGGCACTGTCCATCATTTATAGATTATTTTTTTTTTAGCAGCAATCAAAAAGTCAAAAGGTGTTAGTTTAACAGATTACACTGAGGGTGATCAATTTTAATTCAGTGACAGCAGAGGGGCATGAAGATTTGAGAATATACGTACAGTAATAGGTACTTCTAAGTAGTTTCTCCTCTCCTCTCCTTTTGTCTGACAGACAGAGGAAGCATGGAGATGCTACATGTGTGCATGGACAGCTAGGCCTCCATGATTATGCCTTTAAACATTTGGCCCAGATGATGTCATGGCTTTGGGAGCTTCTGATAGGCAAAATCTGAGTTAATTGGAAGCACAGATATATTTTAAGGAACACTTCAAACACACTGCTTCCTTTTGTGACATCACGGCAAAATCAAAAGAAATCAGCCAGGTATCAGGAAGAGAATTGTGGACCTCCACAAGTCTAGTTCATCTTTGGGTACAATTTCCAGATGCCAGAAGGTGCCACGTTCATCTGTTCAAACAATTATACGCAAGTATAAACACCATGGGAATGTCCAACCATCATAACGCTCAGGAAGGAGATGGGTTCTGTGTCCCAGAGATGAATGTGTTTTGGTGTGAAATGTGTATAATCCCCAGAACGAACGCAAAAGACCTTGTGAAGATGCTGGCTGAAGCTGGTAAAAGATTGTCATTATCCACAGAAACAAGTCCTGTACCAACAGGGGCTGAAAGGCCCTGTTGCTTTTTGTACTCCAAAAGCAACATAAAAAATCCAGATACCTAACAGTTTGCAAATGCACACAGGGGCAAATATCTTAATTTTCAGAGACATGTCTTGTAGTCTGATGTAATTGTGAATGTGTGACTTTACCGTTGTAAATGTATGACTTTTTTCTTGGAAATGTGTGGGGGGTTTTTAGCCTTTGAAAGTTGTATTTTTTCTCATGAAAATAAGATAAGATAAGCCTTTATTAGTCCCACAATGGGGAAATTCAAGGATTGCAACAGCACAGGGATAGCAACACTCAGGGCAATAATTTAGAAGATAAGAAAATAAGAGCAGTGAATATACATATGTACACATAAATATATAAATATATATACACAGTGCGGAGCATTGTAGCTAGATGGAATAAATAGCATAACCGTCTATTTAGTTACCCTACATAGTATGAATATGTACCCATACATATTGTCACCCTCCATAGCGACTGATATTGTCCTAGTTGTTTACTGGAGGGGACCATTTGTGTAAGTCTGTTGCATCTTTTGCATTCAATACTATTAGGTCGTCACGTTTTTTTTTGCTATCTCTGCGAGCAGCCCTGCTTAGGTTATACAGTCTGACAGCCGTAGGTAGGAAGGACCTGCGAAACCTCTCAGTCACGCACCTAGGATGATGTAGTCTATTGCTAAATGAGCTCCTCAGTGTGCTCAGTATGTCCTGCATAGGGTGGGACTCGGACTCCAGCAGAGATGACAGTTTAGCCACCATCCTTCTCTCTCCTATCTCCTCCACTGGGTCAAGGTGTTGCCCCAGGACAGAGCTAGCTTTCTTGATCAGTTTGTTCAGTCTCTTCCTTTCGGCTGCTGTAATGCTGTTGCCCCAGCAGACCACTCCAAAAGTGATGGCTGATGCCACCACCGTGTCGTAGAATGTCTTCAAGAGCACCCCTTGTACACCAAAAGACCTGAGTCTCCTCAGTAGGAACAGCCTGCACTGTCCCTTCTTGTAGAGTGTGTCGGTATTGTGTGACAGTCTAGCTTATTGTTCAGATGAACACCCAGGTATTTGTAGGATGTCACCATCTCAATGTCTGTTCCCTGGATGTTTACTGGTGCTGTGAGGGGTTGTCCTTGCCTGCGGCAGTCCACCACCAGCTCCTTAGTTTTCCTCGCGTTGATCTGGAGGCAGTTCTGATGGCACCAGTCCACGAAGTCCTGGATAAGTCCTCTGTACTCAGCTTCATCTCCGAGGCTGATGATCGCAGAGTTATCAGAGAACTTCTGTAGATGGCAGTGTGTTGTGTTGTGTGAGAAGTCCGCAGTATAAAGGATGAACAGGAAGGGAGCCAAAACCGTTCCCTGGGGGGCCACCGTGCTGCCGATGATCGTGTCGGACACACAATCCGGGGTTCTCACAAACTGTGGCCGGTTAGTGCGGTAGTCCAGGATCTGTGATGACAGGTGCTGGTCCACCCCTGCGAACAGCACCTTGTCCTTCAGGATCATCGGCTGGATGATGTTGAAAGCACTGGAGAAGTCAAAGAACATGATCCTCACCGCGTTCCTGGGCTTCTCCAGGTGGGACAGGGAACGGTGAAGGAGGAAGATCACCGCATCCTCCACCCCAATGCCATGCTGGTAGGCGAACTGGAGTGGATCCATCGCTGGTCCCACCAGGGGGCGGAGGTGAGCAAGGAGCAGTCTCTCCAGGGTCCATCATGTGAGACGTCAGGGCCACTGGTCTGAAGCTGTTCAGGTCTTTGGGGTGGGAAGTCTTTGGTACAGGTACCACACAAGAGGTTTTCCACAACTGTGGTACCCTCCCCAGCTTCAGGCTCAGGTTGAAGATGTGCTCCACAATCCCACACAGCTGGTCTGCGCAGGACTTGAGGAGCTTTGCGCTGATGCCGTCCGGTCCCGAGGCCCTCCTCGCCTTGATTTTCTTCAGCTCCGTCCTCACCTGGGTCTTAGTGAGGGTCAGGTTGGGGGGCTGTGTGCTGGGAGTGGGGGAGGGGGTGTTGGTGGAGTGGGGTGTGGACAGCAGGTCTCGATGACTTCAGAGGCAGCAGTGGTTGTTGTGCAGTCGGGGGGGAGGTCGGTTGGTCAAACCTATTAAAAAACAGGTTCAGATTGTTCGCCCACTCCCTGCCCCCTGTGGCCTGGGAGGAGGTATTCTGGAGCCCAGAGATGGTTTTAAGGTTTCTCCAGACCCCGCCGATGTCGCTCTGTTGCAGCTTGTCCTTCATCTTCTTCCTGAAGCTGTCCTTTAACCTTTTCTCATAAATTTTGGACCTTAGTTATTGTAAATTATAATTGAGAATATTTTATCGTATTTTTGCACCTTTATTCTTACAAAGTTGTACTGAAATTACATTTACACCGTATGCTAAAAGGGCAGATGCTGGAACATCTCTTGACTTATATGTTTGCACATGCCTGCCAGTCCCTCAGGGCAGCCCATCTCAGACAACAGATCAAACATTTCTGGAGGCCCTGTTATCTCATGACCATTAACACTACCTACTACTATAGGTACCAACTACCAACACTACCTATAAATAGCAATAAATACATAATGTATGTGGCTTTAGTGTACACATCATATTAGGGCAGTGGGGTGCATGTTCAGAGGATGCATTTTCTATCTGAGCCCTTATTTTTTCAGTGTGTGTTCTGTGTACTACAGTTAGACATTCTCCTTAATGAATGTTACCAACCAAGTTTTAATTTCTACGATAAACCTCTTTTCTGTCTTTGGAAAAGTAAAATAAACCAAGTGAAAAAACTGTCTGTGTCATAAGCTCAGGGGAGAAAAAAGGACGAGGATTTAAATGCTGGGTTACACCACACACACATTTATTAACACAAAAAGTAACTATACAGAGACAAGACTGCTTGGATACACGTTAGCATCCTCAAGGTTGCCCAACACACACACTGGAGGGAAACAGCGGCAAACAGAGCACAGGCAGTTACTCACAGTGCGGGGGCAGACCGAGTCATCACAGCGAAAATCCAAGAGCACACAGACAGTCTTTAGTGACGTGACGGTGGACAGGGAAAATGACCATCCAATGCGTACAATGATCCAGTGGCGTTTGTCTAGCAAAGAGCTGCTTTTGTACAAATGCCGCTGGCGTGACAAATTGGGAACACCTGGGCAAGCGCGGGAAAGATGATTACCAGGGCGAACAGCTGGCTGTCAGAAAGAGGGGGGCGTGGCCAGACAGGCCAGAGCGACAGCTGCAGGCAGGAACAGAAACGGTGCACGGACATGAAAACAACAAGAAATCAAAACACCACTCCACATAATAAATCCACTGCCTGAGCCACCAAGATCGATCAGAACCAAGCCCCCAGGAAACACGGGCTCTGTTCATGACAGAGCCCATCCTTCTAGGGGTGGATACCAGACACCCACGGTAACATCAAGGAACCCCCTCCCCCCCACCAACCTCAACAGGCACAGCAATAACACACGAACCCGGGTGGGAGGTAGGGGGAACAGGAAAGGAAGGAACGCAATACCCCGCCCAGGGTCCACAACTAACCCCCCCAGTCCAAAAACGTGGAGGCTCAGGAGGCCGCCCTGAGTCCCAGGCCCAACAGGCAGTTTGGTGAACCCAGTCCAGTGGCCTGCCAGAGAACCCGGGCCATCTGGCCCAGAGACCCAGTCCCTCAGGCGGTCGGCCAACGTTGTTAATCCACCAGGGCCGACGGGGTGAGGCAGGAGGCGGCCTGCCTACCAGGAAGCTCGCTTGTGGGTGACCGGACCGAAGGGAGGGAACCCCCATGGCGTGCGACCGGGAGGAGGACCACAGCGTCCTTATGGCGGTCCGCAGCGCCCTCTGGAATCCCGGCTTGGGACCCAGTAGTACCCGCGGTGGGGCCCAACTGGGCCGGCTCTGCTGCACCCACAGTGGACTCCAGCAGGAGCCTAGCTGCACCCACGGTGACCTCCAACTGAGGCTCGGCTGCCCCTGCGGTGACCCCTGACCTGGCCGGCTCCGCTGCACCCACGGTGGACTCCAGCAGGAGCCTAGCTGCACCCACGGTGACCTCTAACTGAAGCTCAGCTGCACCCACGGTGACCCGACTGGGCAGGCTCCACTGCACCCACGGTGGACTCCAGCAGGAGCCTAGCTGCACCCGCGGTGGCCTCCGACCCGCAGCGAGGTGCCCATGATGGGTCTGGACAGGAGCGCAGCACCCACGTCGGGCTAATCCTGCAGCGCAGCCCCCACGATGGTCTAAAGCCAGCCTGCTGGACCCACGGCGGCATGGCCTGCGACCACACGACGACCTCAGGGGAGCTGGACCTGTGATGTCATCGGGCAGTGAGACCGGGTCCATGAGGACCCCTGGAGATGGTTGTTCTTCTCCGACGACGCTAGAAAATGGCGCAGGAGTGGGGGAAGAAACAGGGTCATTAGGGTCGCTGGCAGCGGCGGAGCCCGGCAAGGGAAGTTCAGACGCAGCTGTGCACTGCGCCCAACTCTCCTCACCTAGAGCAAGACAAGATCTCGCTAAAACTGCCATAAGAAAAACAAGAGAGAAAACTTGCCTGAGCTCGAGCTCCACTGCTGTCCAGGACTCGATCCTGGCGATGAACACTCGGGCCCGGCCTCCAGGAGGTCCAGCTCAGGCTCCCAATCCGCTGCAGATGCCTCCGCAACTGGCGAGATGGTGATTGCAGTCCTACTGTCCTCCTGCAGTGGCTCCAATGCTGGGGATTCATCTGGCATGGCTACAGGGGGACCTCTCTATGCTGGCTCTGGGAAGGGAAAGTCCGGGACCACCGGCTCCTCCACCGTCTGGTGGCTCGGTTCCAAGACCGGCAGGCACTCAGGGATGAAGGGAGGAGACACAGAGGGAGTAGGGGATAAGTTCACAGCTGCAGCCGGAGGAGAGGACCCAGCGGACTGCTGAGACTGGGTCTTTCTCTCGGGAGACAGACGAGGGTTTTTATGGGTTACTTGGGTTAAATGAAAACACACTTGCCTGTCATCCTGACGTTCAATGTTCTCGGCTGTAGCAGGCAGATTGTTGTCCCTCTCCATGTCCACGGAGTTTTTGGTCCCTTCCCACAGTTCCGATGACTCTCTCGGCGTGGCTGCAGGGGACCAGCTCCGTGCTGGCTCCGGAGCGAAATCCTCTGGGGCCCTCAGCTCCTCCATCGTCCGGTGGCTCTGCTCACTCTTGGGAATCAATGGGTGGGAACATGGAAGAGACAAGAAAGTAGTTTGCCTCTGCAGCTGGAGGGGAGGACCCAGTGGACTGCCGAGGCTGGGCCTCTCCTTCAGGAAACAGACAGTGTTTATCATTATCATGTTTAATAGCGAGAAAACACACTTGCCTGTTCTCCCGGCGCTTGATGTTCACATCTTCGTGGAGCCAGCAGTCATCCTCACTCACATCTGCGCTGGCTCTGACTCCCCCGCTGGGCAATGGAAGAGCTGGCTCTGGAGACACGGAAGTGGGCATGAACCGGGGAACCATGGCCCTCTCGGCAGCTGGAAGGGCGTCGACAGCTGAAGGAGGGGAAGGCCTCTCCCAGTGTCTCCTCACCGGATGACGCCGTGGTTTGCTCTCCGGGACTGACTGTGCTGGAGACGGAGGAGGGTCGGGCGAAGAGTCCCGACGAGTGAAGGCCTGCTGATCTCCAGGTCTTTGTCTCGGCGCCATGAGGAACGTCAGCCCGGGGAAGGAGCGCTGGAGTGAACTCACAGTCACCAGCAGGTCATCGAACTCGGGGTAGTCCCATAACCCGGGATAAGCCTCCAAAACCTCCATAGCTCCTTCCAAGTACTCCAGCTTCCTCTTCGGTCCTTGGGCATCGAGGGCCCCATTGACGGAGGTCCGGATAGATTCGGCGGGCCATCCTTCCTCAATCTTGGGTAACTTTGCAGCAACACCCTCCACAGCAGACGAGATGGTGGTGACAGTCCGATGCTCCTCCTGCAGCGGTTCCAACGCTGGGAAATCCTCCAGCGTAGCTGCAGGTGAGCCTCTCCTGGCTGGCTCCAGGAATAGAGCATCTGAGGCCACTGGCTCCTCCACCGTCTGATGACCCTGACCTTGGGCCAACGGGCCTGCAGAGAGAATGGGAGGAGACACGGAGAGGGCAAAAGGTGAATTAATATTTGCAGCCGGAGGAGACGACCCAGCGGACAGCTGAAACTGGGCCTTTTCCTTGGGAGACAGACAAGGTTTGTAAATAGATGGAGTGAAATGAAAAAAACACTTGCCTGTCATCCCGGCTCCCGATGCTGACAGCTGCAAACTGTTGGCAATCACACATACGTCAAACAGGTTCATTTTGTCTTCTTTCAATTATTTTTCCTTTTTTTTTTTTTTCCTTTGAAAGACAAAAGTAGACATCTTTCTATTTTACTTTTGTCTTTCAAAGGAAAAAAAAAAAAAAAAAAAAAAGGAAAAATGTTGGCAATCACCCTTCTCCGTGTCACTGACTCCTTTAACGGGCTGTAGAGGAACCGATTCCGATGACGCGGAGGTGGGCATAGCCGGGACAATCTCGGAAGACCTCTCGGTGGCTGGAGCAATGACAGCCGCCAAAGATGAGAGGGGCTTCCTCCGGTGAGGCTTCCTTTTCCTTACGTTCGGTTTGGGCACCAGATAGTTCGGGACTCTGAGCACACCATCCGGCCACAAGTAATCGAGGCTGATGAACTCCGGAGTATCCGGAAACGAAGGTGGTGTAGTCGCGGGGGCTCGAGCGCTGGGAGCTCCTCACCCGACCCCTTGGACGTCACGGTGAAAATCTCCCGGAAAATCTCGGCTGCCTCCGGATGGTCCCACAGGCTATCCCAATTCATCACTCTCGCTGCCGCGTCCCAAGCCCATTGAATTGTCTCGAGTAAACAGGGCTCCAGTGCCCGTGAAAGTATGTCCTCCAGCAGACAAAGCGAGCGCAGCTCCCTCTCCAGCAGCTCAGCAATCGTGCCCGGAAAGAAGGTGAGTGAAAACAAGACAGTCCCAGAAATGAAAAAATGATTTGTGTGGGTGTAACCCGCTAAATCCTTTTAGATGGCTGGATCATTCTGTCATAAGCTCCCCATGCGCCTCTCCATGGTGCATGGTGAGGGGAGAAAAAAGGACGAGGATCTAAATGCTGGGTTACACCACACACACATTTATTAACACAAAAAGTAACCATACAGAGACAAGACTGCTTGGATACACATTAGCGTCCTCAAGGTTGCCCAACACACACACTGGAGGGAAACAGCGGCAAACAGAGCACAGGCAGTTACTCACAGTGCGGGGGCAGACCGAGTCATCACAGCAAAAATCCAAGTGCACACAGACAGTCCTTAGAGACGTGACGGTGGACAGGGAAAACGACTATCCAGCACGTACAATGATCCAGCGGCGTTTGTCTAGCAAAGAGCTGCTTTTGTACAAATGCCGCTGGTGTGACAAATTGGGAACACCTGGGCGAGCGTGGGAAAGATGATTACCGGGGTGAACAGCTGGCTGTCAGAAAGAAGGGGGCGTGGCCGGACGGGCCAGAGCGGCAGCTGCAGGCAGGAACAGAAACGGCACACGGACATGAAAACAACAAGAAATCAAAACACCACTCCACATAATAAACCCACTACCTGAGCCACCAAGATCGATCAGAACCGAGCCCCCAGGAAATACTGGCTTGGTTCATGACAATCTGTGAGTATTTATTTTTAATTAATGTTTAGAGAAAAAAAATCACAGGGTGTGAACTGACAAATGTGCATTTGGGTTTTCCTAAATGAAGATTCATAGTTTGTGCAGTGTCAAGATTTCATCCTAACTACATTTAAATTTAGGTTTTCATCTGGAAAAGGAGCAAGAGGCATTGTAAATGGGACATTATGAAAAAAAATCCCACATCAATTTCCCATACCAAATGCTGCAGAGCAGAAGTCATTTTGACAAAGTAGCCGTGTGATTATTTTTTATTTCCATTTGAAAGCAATTAGCTGAAAGGTCCTTCCCCTGAGTTTCTGTGGCAGTATGTGTGGAATGACTCAGGATAATTGCTGTGAAATGAACAGAGTGCCAAGTCGAGAGAAGCATGAAAAAAAGGGGAAAAAAACTGCAAGGGTTCCCTCTCCATGGAAACGCCCTCTGCCTTTGTCACTGCACCAGGAAATTAGGCAGCAAGTGATAACGGGGCTTGAATGAGTAACAAATGCAGGGGGGCGAGTGATATTTACTCCATTTCAAGCCATTACAGAAATTGAGTGTTTCCCCATGTCTCAAGCTGTGCCTACTGAGTGCCGGGGTACGGGAGGAGGGAGGGTCATTAAACATGGCAGCCGCCAGCATCGTGCTGGAGAGAGATGGTCAAAACAACACAACGTTAGGACCACTGACGGGCGGGACTGATATAATGAAGCCCAACACTGTCACTGTATGGAACCGGCTGAAGATATTGATGCCTGAGATGAGGCCGAGGCGCGAGACGAAAGATGGCACTGAGACAGCGTTTGCAGCTCATCTCATGCCTTTGCCACAAGCTGCCTCTTCACCTCCTACCCTAATTGCTGCCTTGCTTGGAGGCAGCTCTCCCTCGGTGTGCCTTTCATGCTTGCCGTAATTACGTCAGCTGGAAGAGTAATGTGATTGCTATTGTCATTTCTCTCATTAGTAATTAAGCAGGTATCGACTCCTTCGCTACATTCAGCCTATTTGATTAGGCCTGAAGTCTTGGAGAAATGGATTCAAGCCCTCACAATGTTGAGGCTGTAGTGGTGTCTCTGGAGACATGCGGGCCATACACATACAGGCTGCTGAAGTGGAAACAATCTTTGCTTTTTGTGTCACTTAAGGGGACAGCCTTCAGCACGCGCGCACAATGGAGGTGTTGGAAAGCCTTTCTCCTTCATGCCTCCGTCCTTGTTGGTAACACCTGAGCACGCGTCTCCCCAGGGTTTGAGGACACAATGAAGGCGCAGATGTCAAGATCCTGTTAAACAAATGCAGTGGTGACTTGGTTGGAGAAAGAAAAATAGTTTTGCCACCTGTTCAGGAAAGCTTGACAAAATAAAAATAAACCATCCATCTTGAGTGTGTGACCATGCTGTTTTTTCAGATTTTGCCTGGAATAGGTAAAAACATATTATGATAGCCAGAAGGACTGAATTGTTGTTGTTGCTTTTGTTGTTTTTAAATCATTACTGTTAAGATCGGGTGAGCACGCTCCCCCTCCCATCCTGTGGGAGGTTCCCCGGCTCTGCAGGTAATCAATACACCTGCATGAGTGGACACACCTGCTGTCTCTTTGCTGCCAGTGCTTAAAAGGACCAGTGTGTGAACGCTCCACTGCTTTCTCATTGGGTATACTGCCATAAGAAAATAAAGTAAGTGAAGTCTTAACTGCCAAGAAACCCAGAAATTAATCTCTTTCTCTCTTTCACCTTCTCAGGTTGCTGCCACCTATGCGATGTGTCGCCGGGGGTTCATTGTACGCTCACCTGCCCCGTCATCATCATCTTCTCTCCAGATCACCTACTCCACCCGGTCAGACATTTCCCCAGCCTTACTCATCCGCAGCTTCCTCCCCAAATCATCTTTTCTGTACTGGGTTCCTCCGTCGGGCTCTCTGCTTCCACTCAAAAGAATATTCCTATTATTCATTATCCTCTGCCTCCCTCCTCATTCTAACCTGCTCTGGTCTTCCTTCTTACAGTCTGGGCTCTCTGGCGAGTGAGGTGTTTTTCCACTAATCCCGCATTTACCCTTTTCAATAAAATTGTGTTTTAACTTTGCATCTCTGCATTGTGTGCGTTCCCTGGTGCAGCATCTTGCATGTGAGTTGATATTTCTTGTAAATCATGGCAGAACGAGCCAGCCACGAATTAGGCTCAGCAGGTGCTACATCAGCGAAGCATTCCGCCCTCTACTACCTCAACGTAACAGAGAGGCAGGTGGCCATGCTGACTGAACAGCTGCAGACCATTACGCAGCAGCTGAGCACAGTCACCAAGCACCTTAGTCACATGTCTCATTCCGGTCCTCTCCCCCCGCCTGCTATCCCAGTTTCTTCCACCATCCGCCGAACCACCTCCATTCCCTTACCTGCCCCGTAAGTGGGGGAGGTAGGGAAATGTAAGGAGTTTCTGTGCCAGGTTCAACTTTACCTGCGGCAGGTGGGCAGGGAATAACCCGGACGACAAGTCCAAAATTCATTTCATGACCCTCCTGGTGCAAGACCGAGCCCTCAGCTGGGCTCAATCTATTTTAGATAGTGCGGAGGGTCCTCACCACACTTTTGATAGATTTATTAGTGAATTTTCCCGGGCTTTTAATTGCTCGGAGAGCAAGGGCAAGTCGTGTCTTGTCACTCCGCCAGGGCAGTCTGTCTGCAGCCGATTACTCTGTGGAGTTTTGGGTCATCGCGGCAGATTCTGGTTGGAATGACATTTCCTTAAGAAGCGCCCTCCTCCAGGGTCTTAATGCCAACCTTCGCGACGACCTGGCGATTCATGCTGCTCCCTCCTCTCTGGATGAGCTTATAGATCAGTCCGTCAGTTTGGACAACCGCAACCGCTAGCAGGAGCAGAAGGCCTCCTCCGGCCACCCATCTGGCGCACGTTCTCCCTGGCTACTGGCACAAGAGAGGCTGACTCCTCCTCTTCAGCAGTGCCCCTTGTACACCAAAAGACCTGAGTCTCCTCAGTAGGAACAGCCTGCGCTGTCCCTTCTTGTAGAGTGCGTCAGTATTGTGTGACCAGTCTAGTTTATTGTTCAGATGAACATGAATTCTGCCCCTGGTTGCTGTGCAGTTCCTCTGGCACCCCGAAGCGGCAGAACATTTCATTGACAAGGTGTTCGGCAGTGGTGGCTGCGCTCTGATCTGGGACCACATATGCCTCTGGCCACTTAGGGCCTCTTTCCACCAAACCGGTTCCAGTGCTTAACTGGAGCCAGAGCGTCATCAGCACCAGTTCTTTGGTTTTCCACCGACTAAAGCACCAGTCCCGGGCTCCCAAAAGTGGGGCTATCATGGCCCCAACTCCTAGCTGGGCCAACGGCAGCACCAGTTTACGTTGGTTACGTCCACAGCCATGGGTGTGGTTAACTGACCAGCTTCAAAACATTACTGACCGCCATGTTGCTTTCCAAACAGCGGCGCACGCAACGGATTCCAAAACCAAACAGATTTTAGAGGGAAAAGGAGACACATTTCTTGGCTCTATGGACATAAGCAGAAGTACAAGATAAGCTGGAGGAGGTCACTCATGTGATGAACTGTTTTGGAGGACAGGCCAGCCAGCCGGCCCATCGTCACTGCCGTGGATTAGTCTAGACAACAAACTGCTTAAAACACGCTGGTAAGTGTATTTTATTTAAAATGCCAGACGTTAACCAATATATGTATACATATATATCCGCTTGTATTGATATGTAACGGCCAAAGTGCGGATATTTTTTTAGTCACTCTTGTGGCTATAGTATTTTCGGTTAGCTATGCTAACAAGCTAACAGTACTTTTACTACGACGTTTCTCCTCGCCATAAAGAAATGAACAGGTCATCTCTGCTGGCAAATGTATATCGCTTGTATTGATATGTAACGGCCAAAGTGCAGATTTTTTTTTTTTTTTACTCACTCTTGTGGCCATAGTATTTTCGGTTAGCTATGCTAACAAGCTAACTGTTTTTAGCACGAACGTTTCCTCGCCATACAGAAATGCGCGTTTGAGAAACTAGAACAGAAATCTTAGCATCTTACAGAATACTTTTTTTTATAAAGACATCCAGCGCAAAATACGCTTTTTGTGGTATGAATACTGTGTATGAATGGATGCCTTGCGTTATGTTATGGGAGATTTTTCTACCAGACACTAGTAACGTCGTCTTTTTTACTATTTTGGTAATATTTCCATAATCTTAGGCCATTTTTTTTTTTTTTAATTTCACTCGTTTAATTGTATGTTGTGTATCCGTATTTTATCTAATCCTTCTCTTACTTTATTGCGCACTAGCCTGGTGGATCACCTACAGTTTCATTGTACTGTACAATGAAGTTTCATCTATTCCTATTCTTCTATTCCATAATCAGACATGTAAGCTTTGCTAACATTGATATTGAATAAAATTGTCTTCTATGTCTGCACATTTAATGGAAGGCTTAAGTTGTTCACTGCACAAACTAAAACACTTTTTTTAATAAATATATATTTACAGATTTATCACAGCTGGATGATGACGGGCAACCAGCCAGACCTGTAGTGTCCAGCACCAAGCTTGTCCTCCTCCTGCTCTTCTAATCAGACCAGATTAGGTAATTTATGTTCAGATCATTTTGATTTTGTGTACTTTATTGATCCCCATAGGGGAAATTGAGGGCATCCACCTGGATGGATCATGACCCATTCACAAAAAGGAGGGAGTGAATTAAACCAATTATACACTTGAATTGAATGTTGTGATGCCACTAACAGTCAATGGATGTTGAATAGACACATTCAATCTTGGATTGACGATTCCTGCATTTTTCAGTGTGTGGTTCTTTTATATTGCTTATTTTTGTACTTTAAAACAGGGAAACAGAAGTGTGACACAAACATGGACCTCCTTCTTGACTACGGTCAGATGAGACAGCAGGAGCAGAGCAGGAGAGAGGAGCAGCTGAACTTCGCTTTGCTGCAAAGCAGACCAACACCCTTGTTGGACTGATGGGACGTGTTGTGTCTGTGCTTGAGAGACTGTAAAAAAAGTAACTATCACAGCATTGATATTTTTGTCTGTGTGTATATAATATTTCATATGTAGCAGTCTGAAGTTTTTGCACATTTTGGAAACAAAAGCTTTCTTTCCTTAAGTGTTTTTCTGCTTCTACATTGTTATCCTCACACCAAACATATTCAGGTTCAGGTTACTTTATTTGTACCCGTAGGTAGATTTGTTTTGCACTCAGGTGACATCCATATTTACAAACTACAGTTACATTCAACATAGACACAAACACAGGCACACATGAAGCTGACTATAAACATGATAAAAGTGCTCAAGGCTCCACCAATCAGGACATAAGACAAAGAGATAAGAGAAAAAACATAAGAGAGAAGGGTCATATTAAAAAGTTAAAGACTTTACATTTCATATGCATGAAATATAAAGTTATTTAAGCCAATGCAAATCACTATAACATTGTAGTGGTGGGAAGTGAAAGTACAAGTACTGAATTATTGCACTTAAGTTCATTTTTTCAGGTATTGGATAATATATCAGGTATTTGTGGACTTACTCATATTTTTGACAACTTTTTTCACATTTTTTAAAGAACAAGCAGCAACAAACTTCAAAATCTATGTACTTTTTCTGTGGAAAATGTTCCAAGTTGCCAGCTTCAAAAATGATGAGTTTATCTTGTTTTGACAACGTCCCACATGACAGTCTATCAGCTCTGGACAAGATCATTTCTGGGGAAAGAACTTTGAACACTTTACAGTCTGTCTCTTGTTACCCCGACATGAATAAAAACTTGAATCAGTACTTTAACCAGAATAGATGACATAAGTACAGAAGGGTATACCTTTCACATCTCTGTAGTTTGGAGGTGCATAGAATATGCATTTATACAGTATCTTCATGTATATATGCAGTAAATCTATACATTTTTCCATGTAACCTTGTGACTGCATTATTTTAATTGCTTTTAATCCAAGATCAAGTTTGTTTAGGGTTCAAAATGCATCATAAGTGTTAAATATATCTTGTTATACCTAACCAAGTACTGTTTATCTGTTTATATATATTTACCGGCTAATATAAACCCATAATAATATGGCCCCTGGCGATCATTTTTTTGGACAGCTGATCACTTTTTGGCATGACATAACAGGAGACCTCCGTCTCGTAATGCGCCGTAACACCACCTATTACAGAAATGACATAAATATTATGTTTAAAAGTGTAGTCAATGCTCGCGCTACAGACTTTATCTAACAACGGCTGATAACTGAAATATTGATGATTACCGGTGTCCTTAAACGTAGCCACCGTTCTCTGCCATTAAGAATAAAACTGTTTTTGGATGGTAATACAAGTTTGGAATAAAAGCAGCGCTCCCAAAGAGACAGCAAGCTCCTACATGTTGACAAGCTAACGCTGCTACTTCTTCTTCTTCACTCGGTTACTGGCGGATAGCAAACAAGTGAGAGCTGCATACCGCCACCTTCCGTCTTCTCTGGTGTTCTGCGGGGGTTGGGCGCTTCACACTACGTAATGACGTAGCCCTGACGTAATCCCCGACTAGCTCCATATCGGTGGAAAACCAACTGGTTCTTATGAGCCACTCCAGAAGAACTGGTTAAGCACTAGCACCAGCCCCAGAACCAAACTAGCACTGGAACTGGTTTGGTGGAAAGAGGCCCAGTGTGAAGTAGTCCATGGCCACAAGGACCTAGCGGTTCCCTTGATCGGTGATGGGGAAGGGCGCTCGGATGTCAACACCCACTCGCTCCATTGGGCCCCCCACCTGATACTGCTGCAGTGGAGCATGACAGTGCTGAGTTGGGCCCTTTCTAGCTGTGCACAAGTTACATTGATGGACAAACAGTTCCATATCCTGGTGGCAACCTGGCCAGTAGAACCTGAACCGTAGCTGATGCAGGGTCTTGGCCACCCCAAAATGGCCCGACCCCATGGAGCCATGGACCATCTGCAGAACCTCGTGACGTAGTCAGCGTGACACCAGGAGCTGAAGGACATCATGGTGACCGGAGCCTGCCAGCATCGATAGAGAAGGCCATACCCACTGGTGAGGCTTGACCACTGAGAGTAGAGCACCTTCATCTCAGGATCTAGTGCTGCCACTTCCGTCTATGCTGGTCATTGTCCTGCCCCCATCCATGCCTGAATCTGGGCAAGAACAGAATCCTGACTCTGCTTCTGCTTGAATTGTTGGTGTTCGGCGAAGTCCCAGTTGTCAGTAGCTGCAGCTGGTGATACTGAACCTTCACCAACAGGGAGGTCATCTTCATCCAATGAAGCAGCCTGTGAGGCTGCCACCACCCCGGTTGCACCATGCTGTTCCTCAACTCGCTGGCAATGGTGGCACTCCTCCCTCAGGCAGGACCGTTACGACAGCGCATCTGCATTGGCATGAAGATGGCCAGCCCGATGATGAATCTCAAAGTCGTAGTCCTGTAGCACCTCCACCCACTGGGCGAGCTGCCCCTCTGGTTCTTTAAAGTGGAGCAGCCATGTGAGGGATGCGTGGTTGGTGCGCAAAATGAACTTCTTGCCATAAAGGTAGGGTCGGAAATGGCGGAGTCCTTTGGTCATAGCTAACAGCTCCCGGCAGGTCACACGGTAATTTCTCTCTGCCTGGGAGAGAGCACGGCTGTAGTAGGCAACAACCTGCTCCCCTAGCTCCCCCTCCTATGACAGGACTGTGCCGAGGCCCACATTACTGGTGTCAGTGTCCATGATGAATGGCCATTGGGGGTCTGGGAAGGAGAGCACTGGCGCCTCCACGAGTGCTGACTGAAGCTGGTTGAAGGCATTGGAGCAGTCCTCACTCCACTGGAAGGCTTGACCCTTCTGCATCAGCCGATGCAGCGGCCTGGCAATGGTGGCGAAGTCCTTGACAAACCATCGGTAGTAAGAAGCCAGCCCCAGGACGTTCCGCAGCTCTCTGATGTCATGGAAGATAGGCCAGTCCCTCACCGCAGCAACCTTAGCAGGATTGGCGGCCACCCCTGTTGCACTGATAAGGCACTTTTCCATTAGCCCAGCACACCTCGGCACGTCTTGATTCACTTCAACACGGTTCGGCTCGCTTTTGTCTCCATTACAACCGTGTTGAGCTGGGGTGGGTGGGATTTCTATAACAGCGAGGCGGCGCCACACTCCCGTGACGTAGAACACGCGACCCAAGCAAAACATAACACATACAGCTGTACAAGGCCACTCCTCGGTCTGCGGCTTTTTTCACCATAAATGCCAAAAAGGACCGCCAGACAAGGGTACAGGCAGCGAGATGAAACACTCTGGAATAGTTCTGCAGCTTCTGGGAGAGCCAAAGGCGTGAGGATACAAACTAGGTTATATATGACGGTAAGCTAATGTTGCTAATGCTAGTTTGCTATAAGTACATCGTACTACACTTTAGTGTCTGCAAATTATCGCTGTTAGGTACTAAAATATGTATGCTGTGTGTGTTTCAGATGGCTCTGTTGTGGGGAAATTACCGCTTCATTCGGTCTGGGCGTTCAGCACAGCCTGTCACGGATGTCATCAGCCTGTCACTGATGTCAGCACAGCTTCACAAACGATCAGTGGTTATAGAGCTTAAGAATGTCTGTAGAAACGTTTATTTCCTGTACAACAAATTGCTCTGATCTGCGTGAAAATCATAGAGAGACTGTTGAGACATCATGCACGTACCTGCTTCTGCAGCAGAGTCTGAGATGGTCATAGAAAAAAATGATCAGCTGACACAACTTGATCACCATTTTAATAACTATATTAGCCACAAAATATATATTCAAAAAATAAACATTACTGAGTTAGGTATAATAAGATATATTTGACAGTTATCATGCATTTTAGGCCAAAACAAACTTGATCTAGGATTAAAAGCAATTAAAATAATGCAGTCACAAGGTTACATGGAAAATACTTGATTTTGTAGTGCATATATCCATATCTGCATATGTATAGACACAGGGAGATGTTTTGTGATTGCATGTGTGGAATGACCTCACGTCTCAGAAGAGGACAATAGGTCTGGACCGCCTGTGGAGAACAACGAGGAGATGGAGGCGCGGCGGTGAAGACCTGAAAAGACTTCCTGACCCCCTAGGATCAGACGAAAGAACCGTAGGACATTGGAAGGAGACATGGGACGATGAGAAGGATATGACAAGGATGTGTGATGTTGGCTATTGTTGTGTGGTGTATAAGTATGGGGGTCTGACTGCGATCAGCCTCTTTCTGCTTTCTGCCTTGGGTGAGACATGTTGGGGAGGCGAAGTTGACATTAAATCTGAATTATAAAATCACTCAGCTTCTTCATTTCTCGCTCCCCACAGATTTACTAGATACATGTACTGTAGAAATATATATTCTCTGCATCAACAATGTACTAGACATGCATTCATGTAGTATTGCACTGGGAATTGCACTGACAATAAACCTCTGAAGTTTTTGCAGATGTCTTTTTTTATATGTGAAGGTTACCACCATGTGGCATAAATTAAATACTGAAAGATTGGAAAAGCTAAGAATAATCCAGCAGTTTGAGAAATCACTTTTGGTTTGGTGTAAGTCTGTCAACAGAATTATGAACCATAAAGCAGTTTGTGTTAAAATGTTAAATCCCATTAAACCCAATCCGGGGGCTTCCAATCATGTGTCATGGGGGGCCAAGACCCTGCAGGTTCTCTCTTCTACCCAGTCTCTTCAGCAGGTGTTCTCACTGATCAGTCAGTGGAAGAAGTTCAGTGGAATCTGCTGTTGAAGACACTGGTTGGAGGTAAAGCCTGCAGGGTCTTGGCCCTCCATGGCACATGATTAGACACCCCTGCCCAAACCCATCATGATGAAGAGCAGATGCTAGTATGACCCAGAATTCCTCCATATACTGGTACTGTCACTAAAGTATGCAGGGTCTTCTGTACAGTCTTCTAACAATACAGTCTTCAGTTAATAAAATAATTGTTTTGGTTACTTTTTTCTTAAAAATGAGCCATTATTTTCAAGGTCAGCGATAAATCCTTTGTACAGTTGACTCTTTTCCCACCAGTGTCTTAACAGACAAAATAGAAAATCATGATGCAAACACATGTCACTAAATTGTTTATTACAACCAGCAGCAAATTCCAGATTATTCAGAATGTGCAAAATTCAAACTGTAAAAAAAAAACTGGAATGGTCACACACGGCAGCCACGCTGCCTCACTGAGAAGCAACTGGATCGGCCCATCGTACTGGTCCTGGTTCAGCAGATCTTCAGCCTGCATCTCTGTAAATAGTGAGGCAAGGTCCAGTTGGAGTGACAGTTTCCCTCTTGCCTAGACAAAAGACAAATGGGTGGTGGTTAATTAAAGCAAGTTTAAAACATATTTGGGAAATACACTTGTTGCTAAAAGCCAGTGGTGGAGTGTGAATTAATGACTGAATCTTTATTTCGGATTGATTAAAAGTAAAGATTAAAAGAAAATAGAATAATATAACAAAGGGGAAAAAAATCTAACAAGGTCAAATTAAACAATAACTCCTCTGATTATACAGTTCAACATAGGTTATCTGAAATGGATGATGGCTGAAGCTGCAGCTTATATTGCCCACCCATATTCCATCCAAGAATTCAAAAGAAAAACAAAACAGGAGGGATTACAATTTAAATGTGACAATAAAGTACTTCGTTGTTGTATTTAACCACAATTTTCATGTAGCTGCGCTTCAGTAGATTTTACAAGGGCTGCGTTACATTTAAAATCATCTCTTTTTACTGTGGCCTCAGCAATCAGAATGAATTAATACATTCACTTGAATGGAATCTAGTACTTTAACTGAAGTTGTGCATCACCGAGTATGGAGTTGGTCAGTCAAAATATGAAGTTTTTATCAATAAAAGTTTGTCTTGTCTGTAAAAGTGTAAAAGTATCTCTTCTTGCCATGGCTTCATGTGCTAGTTTTGTACTAGCATTGCTAAAATATAAAAGGAAGCACTACAATTGGTCTCAAATATTTGTAATGTGTCCTGTTACTGCATGAGTTTATTGATGATAGACTATAAACTACACATATAAAGTAAATTATATTGATGACTGAACATCTCACATTTGCCAAAACATACAGTTATGAACATAACTCACAAAGGATCACACAAGTGATCTGACAAAAAAATAAATGCATTAACAAGCGGTTTATTTTACAGTTGATGTGCCATATTCACACAATCAAATAAATCTCAGTTCAGTCCCTTTTATATTAAGTGGAAATTGTGCTACTTTGGTTTTGACACTTTACCTATAAAAGCAAAGGATTTCAGTACTTTCCACAGTGGCGAGGTCCGCTGTGGGCTGGCTGATTTCCTCCTGCCTAGATGAACGACAGAAATGGATGATGGTTAGTTTCAAGCAAGTTCAACACTTATACAGGCACATCTCAAAAATTAGAATACCATGAAAAAATTCAATATTTTTTTCACTCATTTCAGAAAGTGAAACCCATATATAGATTCATTACAGGGACAGTGATATATTGCAAGTGTTTATTTTAATATTGATGATTACGGCTACAGCCCATATTAACCAACACCTCAGCGGCCAACATTTATATTTAAAAACTATTTTTTTAAGTTAATTTTATGTAATATTCTAATTTTTTGCCAAATTGAATTTGGGGTTTTCAGGGGCTGTAAGCCATAATCATCAAAATTAAAATAAATAAATGCTTGAAATATATTACTCTGTGTAATGAATCTATATAATATACGGATTTCTCTTTCTGAAATGAGTGACAAAAAATATTGAAGTTTTTCATGACATCCTAATTTTTGGAGATGTACCTGTATTAGGGAAATACACCTGTGAAATTCAGTGGTGGGATGTGACATGCTTCATTTCCCTGACAAGCACTGCAGGATCCACAGAATAGGTGTGTGTGTCTATTCTGACGCTTTAGAAAATTATATGAATGACTTTATAAATCACTGGTTTGAAAAAGCAATTTTAATATGACGAGATTTCGGCTCGTGTGGTCCATTTCACCAGTATCCACAACAGGGAGGCTAACCCCTGGCATGTGGAAACACATTCTAGCATTAAATTGCACACAATTTAATGCGCAGCACCAAAATGCAATACAAAACAAAAACCAGGACTTTAACTAGGATTAACATATTTCATCGATTTGTTCTCACAAGTGAATATTTAGGAGAAAACGAGCGCAAATCAGCAGTTGGTACTAGCTAGCTACTAGCAAAAAAACGTTAGCTAAAACGAGTTAGCCAGCACAAAACGGCGCTGTATGGCTCAAAAAAAGTGAGCTTACCACCAACAGGATAAATAAGCAAACAGATGCACATTATTACAAATCACTCACCATCGATGGTTCTCTCACAATCGTCTTCAGCTTGCCCATAGACCGGTTTCTATGCTGGCCAGCCATCTGTATGGGTCCGGGTCACTCCTCACTGTGGATCTGCCACCAAACAGAGAAAACTCTGCACCTCTTCGTTGGACCACGGTGTAGAGTTCCGCAAAACCTACAACGCTGTCTGTATTAATATCGTATTTACTCCGTGACCGAGTTAGTCCGTGAAATATTGCATATGGCGGTCGTGTATCAGAAGACGGCGAAGACGGTCGCTTTCGTGACGTTAAGACCTGACCAATCAGCGGTGACCAGTCTTTTAACGTAACAACACGGCACGACTCGACACGACTGTACCCTGCCCTTGAGCGGGGCCGAGAATCGCGGCTGTTAAACCATGTTGGGGCTAGTGGAAAGACTTACAAAGCGTGCTGAGCTGTACCGTGGCGTGCTAAGCCGGGCTAGTGGAAAAGGCCCTATAATGTGGCTAAGGAATGATGTCTCATGCTGGAGCAGGTGGCATTTCTTTGGGTGAAGATGAAGCCCAGCTCGTGGGATGGCATAGAAGACATCCCTTAGGCTGGCCAGGGCACCCTCGAAGTCTGCACCGTGGGAGAGGAGGTCATCGAGGTAGACTACGCACCGGCTTTGGGGAATGCAGCCAGCACCCTCTCCATCAGTCTTTCAAAGGTGGCAGGCAAGTTGCAAAGACCGAAGGGCATAACCCTAAACTGCCACAGCCCTTGACCAATGGTGAATGCAGTCTTAGGGTGGGCCTCTGGTGTCAGCTCCACTTGCCAATAATCACTGCGGCGATCCAGGAAGCTGAACCAGCTGAAACTGGCGATGCAGTCAAGGGCGTCATTCACCCATGGTCAGGGGCGGACAGGGGCGGACTTAGTCCATTTGGGGCCTAAGGCAAAGGCAGAAATGGGACCCTCCTTTTTCTTTGTTAAAGACTTTCTTTTTACTTTTTTCAGTATGACTTAAATTTTTATGTTATTGATTTAAAAATGTAAGGGGGGAGGCGCTATATAAGCACTAGCTTCAGCCTACATCCTTCCGGCTGTTCTTATGTGTTCTACACATTTTTAGTTGTTTTGATTGTATGTTCATTACCAAATACAATTCCCATTCATTCATTCATTCATTCAATGAGGCCTTACTGACATCTTACCTGAAACTTATTGTCCTCAGAAGTCTTCAAATGATGAGATCATTCAGGTATCAGGAATTACATCTGTAGAAAAACAAAGAAGTTTAAAGTGACACTATATGAGGAAAAAAAGGCCAATTACAAGAAAAAACTGCAGATTACTGAGAAAGTCACAAAATTTTGTGGAAAATGCCATTCAGAAGAATAAAGATGG
The DNA here is from genome assembly GCA_020510985.1 of Pholidichthys leucotaenia. Taxonomy (NCBI): domain Eukaryota; kingdom Metazoa; phylum Chordata; class Actinopteri; order Cichliformes; family Pholidichthyidae; genus Pholidichthys; species Pholidichthys leucotaenia. The sequence goes on from CM035838.1 coordinate 325,974,818, forward strand.
AAATTTACATGGAAAAATACATGAATAAATGCATTGTTTTTTGAAAAAATGTCTCCAAACCAACTGCAATGATGTTTATGGTGGGGGGAGTTAACAGTTTGCACGTTTGCAGCTCAAGTAACTTAATTATCTAGTGACATCCTGTTTTTATACTGAAGTGGATTACTAACCTCAGATCTTAACAAATGCATTAAATGTGTGTATTGTGGAGCGTGTAAATAATGAGGCGGATTTGGTTCAGGCGGTTTATTACATGACTCACACAAGGAGCATAGACAGAATGGCATACAAGTAGGAACTCTTCCCTTAAATAACATGACATCCTTCTAGACTCTTCTCACACACAAAAGGTAATCTCCTTCTAGACTCTTCTCACACACAAAAGATAATCCCCCCCCCCCCCGACTGCAGTCAGTCCATTCATCCTTGACACCTCCCTGTTATCTTACTAGGGCATCTAGAAACTTCTCACACACAAAAGATTAACTTCGCGTCCTTTGTTCCTGTCTAAGGTGGTAAACCATTATGCACTCCCCAGGTTGCCACCCCCCCCCAGCAACTTAGATAGGACAAAAGGGTAACAGTCCACATGCTGTGATAGAACCATTAACATCAGTCCACATGCTGTAGAACAATCAACATCAGTCCGCATGCTGCTTGGGCTTCAGTCTTCTGCCGTATCTGCTGTAGCCAGGATTCGCTGCCTCCGTGGCGCTGCCATGCTGGGGGGCTGATGTCTGGGGGTGAAAACTTTTTGACTGTCCGTGTGGGTGCACTGGAGAATCTCTTCTCTGGGAAGCGCCCCGTGGGGGTCTTCCACGCCGAGGGGCCCTCGCCAACAGCATTTGCTCGTCAGCCACAATGAAAGCAGGTTTGAGTCTGTCTATGCCAATTTTTTCCCTCCTACCCCCCAAGTCTAGCAAAAAATGCTTATCCCCTGTTTCCAGCACTCTAAACGGTCCATCATAAGGTAGGCGCAGTGGGGGGGCGGTGGGCGTCGTGTCTGACAAACACGAACTCTGCGTTTTTCAAAGCTTTAGGCACAAAAACGCGCGGAAAACTGTGGTGGGCAGGGCCCGGCAGTGTGCTTGAGTCTATGCAACGCTGCAGCAGCTGAGACGGGGAGCTGCCCGGCGCAGGATTATCTGGCAGAAACTCCCCAGGCAGCCGGAGTGGTTGTGCAAAAACGAGTTCTGCCGGGGAAGCTTCCAGATCCTCTTTAGGTGCAGAACGTAACCCCAATAAAACCCATGGTAGCCTGTCTACCCAATTTGCATCCGTCAGTGAAGCCCTCAGAGGCGCTTTTAACGACCTATGAAAATGTTCGCATAACCCATTAGCCTGCGGGTTGTACGCGGTTGTGCAGTGAATTGAGACACCTAGGCTGCGGGCCATGGTTGACCAGAGTTCAGAAACAAATTGAGAGCCTCTGTCGGATGTAATGTCCGACGGAACTCCAAAACGCGCCACCCATGCTGTTAAAAATGCGCACGCTACCTCCTCGGCCGTGGTTGCCGCCAGCGGAACCGCTTCTGGCCAGCGCGTGGTGCGGTCCACCATTGTCAGGAGATGCGTGTACCCCTGTGATGGCGGAAGGGGGCCTACGAGGTCCACGTGGACATGGTCGAACCTCTTAGCCGGGATGCGAAACAGCTCCAAAGGAGCCTTCGTGTGTCTGTGAACTTTGGCTCGTTGGCACGCCACGTAGGCTGCCGCCCACTCTTTCACTTGTTTGCGAAGGCCCGGCCACACATATTTCTCTCCTACCATTTTGACCGACGCGCGCACCCCTGGGTGTGCCAAAGAGTGAACCGACTCAAACACACGGCGGCGCCACGCGGCCAGAACCACAGGCCGTGGGCGACCCTTGGAGACGTCGCAGATTAAGGGGGGAATGCCGTTAAGCAGTGTCCTCTTCTCCAGCCTTAACCCTGTTGGTCCAGACTGGAGCACGCGCACGTCCGCGTCACTAGCCTGCTCCGCGGCCATGGCTGCGTAATCCATCCCTACACAGACCACAACGGCGCGCGAGAGGCAGTCTGCCACTACATTCAGTTTGCCCGACACATGCTGAATATCGGTACTAAACTCTGAGATCGCGGCCAGCTGCCTCTGCTGCCGGCCCGACCAAGGTTCTGAAACTTTGGCCATCGCGAATGTTTGTGGCTTATGGTCAACGAACGCAGTAAAATTGCACCCTTCCAGCCAGAACTGGAAATGGCGAATGGCCAGGTGGAGAGCCAGCAACTCTCTGTCGAACGCGCTGTATTTACGTTCATTGTCGCGCAAGGTTCTGCTGAAAAAGGCAAGCAGCTGCCAAGCCCCGGCGACGCGCTGCTCCACGACAGCCCCATGGCCACATCTGAGGCGTCAGTGGTGAGGACTATGCAGGCCGTTGGGTCTGGATGTGCCAACACTGCGGCGTTTGCCAGGGCTGCTTTAATTTCCGAGAACGCCTGCTCTCGTTCCGAGGTCCATTCGACCCGATTCGCGGGTTTCTGTTTTTTGAGCGTAGCGTACAATGGCTGCATGAGCTGCGCTGCGCGGGGAAGGAAACGGTTATAAAAGTTCACCATTCCCAAAAATTCTTGTAGCGCCCTGACCGTTTGCGGTCGGGGAAAATCTGTCACTGCGCGCACTTTGTCAGGCAGCGGAACCACTCCTTCGGGAGAGACGCCCTAAAAAGATGCCCTAAAAAATCAATCCCCGTCACCCCGAACTGACATTTCGCTGGGTTGATTATTAAACGGTGCTCTTCCAACCTTCAGAAAACCATCGTGAGGTGGGTTTCGTGTTCGTCTTTGGACGCGCTGGCTACCAAGATATCGTCCAGGTAGACGAACACGAAAGGGAGATCGCGCAGCACTGCATCCATCATGCGTTGAAACGTCTGTGCTGCCCCTTTAAGCCCAAACGGCATGCGCAAGAACTCAGATAAACCAAACGGAGTTATTACCGCTGTTTTGGGTATGTCCTCAGCGCGCACTGGGACTTGGTGGTAACCACAAACCAAATCTATCTTTGAAAAAATGCGCGCTCCTGCGAGGTGAACAGAAAAATCCCGAATGTGGGGAATTGGGTAGCGGTCGTGCGCTGTAGCGTTGTTTAACCTGAGGAAATCGCCGCAAGGTCGCCACGAACCTTCAGCTTTAGGGACCATGTGTAGCGGGGAAGCCCATGGGCTGTTTGAGCGCCTGATGATGCCTAACCTCTCTAGGTTAGCGAACTCCTCGCGCGCTATGGCCAGTTTAGCTGCGTCAAAGCGCCGAGGTCTTGCAAAAACGGGCGCCCCGGTGGTGGTGATAAAATGCTCCATCCCATGTTTAGCGATAGCTGCTGAAAACGTCGGGACTGTGAATGCTGGGAACTGAGCGAGCAAAGTGTGGAACTTACCGCATGCTGGCTTGTGCTGTTGGCCAGGTCACTCGAGCTATACAGGGGAGAGAGTCAAAAGACAGTGCATTAACCAGGCGCCTGTTAGTGATATCTACCAACAACCCAAGTGCACATAGAAAATCAGCCCCCAGTATATGGTAATTCAATGCTGCTACAACAAAAGTCCATTCAAATGTACGACCATGTAGAGACAAGAGTAGAGTCCTCTCACCAAAGGTCTTAATCTCTGAGCCGTTTGCTGCTGCCATCTTGGGGCCGCTGGGTCCTGCCAGCCGGTCAGTGTAGGTCGGCTGGATGAAACTCTTCTGTGCGCCGGTGTCCACGAGGAAATGTCTCCCCAAGCGTGCATCCGTCAAATAGAGCAGCTTGTTCTCCTCCCTGAGGGTCGCGGCTGCTACCGACCCCCGGTCTTGGGGTCTCCCGAGCGCTTGAACTGGCACGGTGGTATACATTTGCGTGCCCTCTCTGCAAAGCGGCGGTGGTAGAAGCAAAGCGTGTCACCTCCATGTTCCTTGGCCCCCGCTGCTGCTGCCGTCGGTGGTTCTGCTGCTGCAGTCGGCGGCTCCTCGCCTCCTCGTGTCGACGTGCCGGGCTCCGTCGCTGCCGCAATGGTCACGAAAGCCTTGGTGGCGACGATGATCCGGTCTGCCTCTCGGGCTAGCGCACGATAGTCCCGTTTGGCCAACAATGACGAATTGGCCAGGGCCGCTCTCGCCGCTGTCGGAAGGTTCCTGAGGAAAATGTGGGTGAAGATGAAGTGATCGTCGTCCGTGCCCTTTAACCTCAGCATCTTCTCCATCATGTCCACGGCCGAACCGTCTCCCAACTCGGTCCACGTCAGAAGCCTCTCTGCTCTCTCACCATCCGAGAGCGTGTAGTGCTGGATGAGGGCAGCCTTCAGCGCGTCATATTTGCCGTCGGCTGGTGGCTGATCGAGCAGGCTCTCGATGTGCTGAGCCGTGCTGGCATCGAGCGCTGCGACTACATAGTGGAATTTCGTATCATCCGCCGATATCCCTCGGAGGGCGAACTGCACCTTGGTTAGGTGGAACCAGGAGCGCGGGTTGTGCTGCCAAAAATCAGGTAGTTTGATCGCTACAGCGTACGCAAAGCTGGGGGTTCCAGTCGAGGTTGGCTCCGGGGATCTTCCGTCGTATTCCATGATTCGTCTTGGGTCACCAGTGTGGAGCGTGTAAATAATGAGGCGGATTTGGTTCAGGCGGTTTATTACACGACTCACACAAGGAGCATAGACAGAATGGCATACAAGTAGGAACTCTTCCCTTAAATAACATGACATCCTTCTAGACTCTTCTCACACACAAAAGATAATCTCCTTCTAGACTCTTCTCACACACAAAAGATAATCCCCCGTCCGACTGCAGTCAGTCCATTCATCCTTGACACCTCCCTGTTATCTTACTAGGCCATCTAGAAACTTCTCACACACAAAAGGTTAACTTCGCGTCCTTTGTTCCTGTCTAAGGTGGTAAACCATTATGCACTCCCCAGGTTGCCACAGTATTACTAAAAAAAAAAAAAATTCACATGGAAGATCTGTTGTTTGTTTACACATACCCACATTTGCCAGCAGGGTCCTGTTTATTGTCTGCTACTGGTCCATTTTGCAGAGGCATCCATTGTGCTCCCTCCTCTGTACTATGTGCACACTATTGAGAATATATCGCACATAAAATAAGGATAAATACAAAAAATATTAAAAGGCCATCTCTGAACTAAATAGCAACACTTTGTCTGTCAGGTGCTTAGGCCATAATGATGGGTCATCTTCAAGAACTGGTCAGACTCGTGGTACAGTATATAGTTCCCTCATCAACCCTCCTCTGTGAAGGGTAGCCGTTGACACAGCGGGCGTGTCATTTAAACAACATGGGTCAGCAGCCGCTGTACCGTCTACAACAGGCACTGCCGCCTCCTCGTTAGAGACAGGTAGCTCGTCATTAGCATGAGCAGCCACGCTGGCAGCATTGCTCCCTGTCTGCTCCTCCTTGGGAGAGTTAGCCTCCTCACAGTTTGAAGAAATAAAGGTTGTTACCTTCTGAAACGTCAATAAAAATTTTCTGTGTTCTTCTTTTTTCTTGGCCTTTTTTCTGCACCGCTTGGTTAGCTTCTTTTCATTTTGCCGGTCTCTTCCACGTGTCGGTTGTACAGTTTGTTTACAATCATAATCACAGACACGCATGCACATGCCTTGCAGATAACACGGAACAGTCCAACGGTCTGAGGAGAAGGAGGGGGGACGTTATATTCGTGATTTGATTTGGCGTTTTTATAAATACCCGTGTTTCTATATTTAGTCGGACATCACGTTAAATATGCTAAATATTTTTTTAAAAATATATGGGGCTCCTAGTAGATCGGGGCCCTTAGCAGGTCAGAGCCTAAGGCAACCACCTACCTTTGCCTAATGGTAAGTCCGCCCGTGGTAGTGGATAAGAGTCCTTGTGTGTGGCCTTGTTGAGGAAGTGGTAGTTGACACAGAACCTCCATGTACCATCTTTCTTCTTCACGAGGACTGCTGAAGCTGCCCATGGGCTACTGGAGGGTTCTATGACCCCTGCCACTGCCATCTCTTTAATCTTAAACTTTGCTGCCTCAGGGCAACACTCTGTGCCCTGGGTACATCCACCAGGGCCCCCAATTTGGTCAGCAGGTCCAGCCTGATGATACAAGGGTCTTGTATTCTGGCTAACCAGAACTGGTGATCAACAGTGCAGTCAGCAACAGTCAACTTTAGCAGTGTCTTTCCGCTTGTTATTGTCCGTGCCCCAGTGACTGTGGCTATCTTCAAACCTGTGGCTTCCCAGCTCGCAGGCCGCTGCCCCCCAGTCCCCGGTAGAACCCCAGGGCGGACCAGGGAGAGTGTGGAACCTGTGTCCACCAGGGCTCTGCATAAGGTGCCATTCAGATTACAGTCCATTAGTACGTCCCAAACGCCCTAGTCGCTGGTGTGACATAATGAGGGGGAAAAGTTCATCGGTAGGGTGCAGTTTCCTCACCGCACCCCCTCCCCCTTTATTTTAAAAGGGACTGGGGGACTTGCTTCCGTGGAGCAGGAGCTGGGCAGTGTCGAGTGACATGACCCAGTTCCCCGCACTGGTAGCAGCCCTCGATGTCCTGCTTAGATGCTGTCCTGCTGCCATGGCATCGCCACGGTGGAGATAAATTATCAACTGCACATATTTTCTCCTCCTCTCCACTGTTTTCATAATCTGCCTGACACACTCTGTGGTTTGCAGTCAGTGGGTGATCACCCCCACACAGCACACAGATTTGGTGATGGCTGACGTCAAGGAGGTTGATGGAAACAGGCGGATGTGCTCCGTTAAGCAGACTGGATGCATGCCCCGAACAAAGGTTTGGAGGGCCAGCTCCTCTTGGTCTTTATCATTGAGCGTAGGGTAACCCTGCCATGCATACTTGCAAAGGTCAACTGCATAAGCACCCAGGTGTTCAGATAGCCCTCTCTGGTGGCTGTGGATTTTTTCTCTCGCATCATCAGCATAAACATGGCAGCCAAATCGGCACTGTAAGGCTCTCTCTACTGCTGGCCAGCTGGAGCGCTCCTCCGGTTGGAGGTCAGTGAGAACTTGTAAGGCCTTCCCCTCTAATGCTAGTGCCACCTGGATTGCAGTCTCTTCTGGTGACCATACATTAAGCTGGGAAGCTAGCTGCACTTGAGTGAGGTATGTCTCTGGTGGTGTTTCCCCATTATAACATGGCAGCTTTACCTTAGCTTGGTTGGGTGACGAGGATGTTGGCGTTAGCATAGCGCGGCTAAAAGTCTCCGTGCATGGAGTTACAGGGCTCTGCTTCTTCGCTGGCTGGCGGGGCCCCGCAGCTTTTCTACGTGTGCTGGCTCCATCAGGAAGGCCAGCAATCCTTTACCCTCTTTGGCTCATCATTTATGGGTTACAGTCACTCACATGTAGTCTCGTAGCTGCAGTGGGCTCCATGCATAGTTGCCCTTCCAAGGCCTCACATTGATCAATGAGTACCTCTATGTCTGTTAGCCTAGCTGCCATTAGTATCCCACTTCTGACAGCAGTGTAGCAAAGCAGTCTGTGTGAGCCAAAAATGACCACGGCTGGAGGCAGATATTTGCTCTGGAACTTTATTAGGCCAGGAAAGTGCCATTGTTGGCCATGGCACACATCTTACAGCTGTGAGAAGAGAGCAGGCAACCATTTGCAGCACTATTAATCTCTCCTTTCACTTCCTGCTGCTCCTCCCTCCCTCTCCCCTGTGGTGCTTTTAAGGTCCCTCAGAAAACACATAACTACTGAACAACGAGAGATACCTGAACATGGTGAACACATAACATCAGACAGAACCCCACACGTCACACTGTCCCCACCTAAGATGTTAGCTGTCCCCAGCAACCTAAGCGTTCATGACAAAGTCTCTAAAATGTCCTTGTAGTTGCCGGCAGCGGTATATTGGCATTGCCGGTTCATCCACATCTTGGTGGGAAGGCTGGGCTGTTTGAGACTGGTTTAAAGCTTCTGTCTCCTCACCCCTAGGATCCTTGGGTCAGTAGGGTGAAGACAGAACCCCACACGTCACAATATTATGCCTCTATGGCCATCCTATCTTGCATTATAAATATATATGCCTGTTTTGGACATGATCCTACCCTCACCTTTGTCTTCAGCTCTTTTTTTGTAATGTTGGTATTAGTATTCTATTATTAGCATCTCTTAGTTGTATTCCTTCTTGTCCTTGCCTTGGTGGGTTATTATTTTCTCCTTGTGTATTACTTGATTTGAATCTCGTTTTGCAATCATTTCATATTTATAGTCCGTTACCTTTTGACATTGTTCCTCCTGTGCTTTTATTTTGACAAGGTTCTTTATTTACTTCCGTTTGCTCTAAGTTAGTTTCGCAGTCTGTCAGAGCTGTCAATATTTTGGGCTAATTTTCCTTGCTCTTGAACCTTGTTTTCCTCGCCTGTTTATCATCTTGTTAATTTCGCCTTGCCTATTTAAGGGACGCCACCCCGCAGTTCAGGGCAATGTCCTACTTTGTCAATCCAGCATTTTGTTCGTGCCTTAGCCTGAGTGCTATTCATTTTGCCAATCTGACATGTGTCCCACGTCTTAGCCTGAGTGTTGTTCTACCTTCGTGTAATCCTGCCTGTTTATCCCAAGCATTGTAAGTTTTTGTTCCTGCCCTGTAAGGCTTTTTGTGTTTTTGGATTAAATGTGTGCAACTCACAGTCCAGTGAGTCGGAAGCCGACCATCAGCTCCCTCAATCAAAAAGGCCCAGCAGAGGATGTTCTTCCTGCGGCAGCTGAGGAAGCTCAAGCTACCCACCAAGATGTTGGTGCAGTTCTACACGGCCATCATCGAGTCCATCCTCACCACCTCCATAACCGTGTGGTACGCAGGAGCCACTGCCAGGGACAGACTAAGGCTGCAGTGCGTCGTGCGCGCTGCTGAGAAGGTGATCGGCTGCAAGCTCCCATCCCTCCAGGATCTGTACATCTCCAGGACCCGGAGGCGTGCAGGCCGGATCATAGCCGATCCTTCACACCCTGGTCATGTACTGTTTGCCCCCCTCCCCTCAGGTAGAAGACTTCGGTCCATTCAGACTAAAACCTCCCGTCACATGAACAGCTTCTTCCCCTCTGCCATCAGACTGCTGAACACTATGTGACTTATTAGACTCTCGTGCACTACGTACAGCAGCTCAACCAGACTCATGTCAATCATCACTGTTTTCTTTTTGCATTACCGACTGCACTATGTGGTACTCCACAATATCTGCTGCTCGCTAATATATTTAAAAATTGCTTGACTAGTATTACTCATTCATATTCTACATTTTATTGCATGTATAGTTTTTTATTTCTATCTTTTATTTTTATCATGTTTAATGTTGCAGCATTGCACCGAGACAAATTCCTAGTTTGTGTACTACATGAACAATGGCAATAAATCTGATTCTGATTCTGATTCTGATTGGGTCTCCATTCTGCCCCACCTGGGTAATTCATGACAGTAACTCCTCTTAAGTATATTTGAGTGATAATATACAGAGTAAACCTATGTTTACCTGTGTACAGTTTCAGGCCACTCCCAACTAGAGATTTTTTTTCATTGAAAATGTGGAAATTTTTTATGTGAAATTGGAGCTCTCATAAATTACCTACTTTTTCTAATGATTATTTTTATTCTTTTTAAATTATAGACTTTTTCATAAACTTCATGAAATTGAAAGAATTGAAAATTTTTTGCTCATGGATTGACATTTTTTCTTGAATTTGTGACTTTTGCATCATAAACTGACATTTTTTTTCTTCTGTCTTTGTATTTTTGCCTCAATCATTTTCCGTCATCTTTTCATTGATTTTTTTCCTTAATTTTTTAAAATTATTGTAAATGAGCTACATTTCTCTTGTGATTTTCTGACCTTTGTCTCAACAATTTATTAATTTTCTTTTTCTTAATGAATTTAGTAAATCTTTTAAATAACTTTCTGCATTTGAATTCTCAATGACTAATTGTACACGTGAATTTTTTCCTCATAAATTTGCAATTTTTGCCATGAATTTGTAACTTTATCTTTTAAATTCAACATTGTTTTTCTTGTAATTTTCCATTTTTTCTCTCTCATGAATTTTGTACATATTTTACATAAATGGGCAGTCATCCCTATAAATTTGTTATGTTCCATCCATCCATCTTCTTCCGCTTAATCCTTTTCGGGTCACGGGGGGGCTGGAGCCTATCCCAGCATCTTTGGGCAAGGGGCAGGGTACACCCTGGACAGATTGCCAGTCCATCGCAGGGCCAACACAGAGAGACAGACAACTATTCATTCTCACAGTCATACCTAAGGACAATTTAGAATCCCCAGCTTTGATGCCAATTGAAGCTTTTATTGAATATATGTTTATGATGCCCCCCCCCCCTTGTAATTTTGTAGCTTTTTCTCAGTTTTGCACCTTTAGAAAATTTTGAGACTTTAAAATTATGACAAAATATTTATGCAAAATTGATAATAAGGTTTCTTTCTTTCTTTCTTCAAAGCCAGGGATTCACTTGTTAAGGGCAAAAGTGGGATAATTCTTGCCTCTGTTAGACCATTAAGTGTGATGGTTGAATGTTGCTAGTTAACAAATTGGAACAAAAATGCCAGGGACAATTTTTTTTGTCCCAGTCCAGCCCTGGCTAAGACAGCTAGTAGCAGACGTTTTTCTTTAATGGTTGCATTGTCAATCAACCACTGCACTGTTTGAATTTGAGAGAAAGATGCTGTTGTCGTTTCGGTATAAGCAAAATATTAAATCCAAGCTGTCACTGTTTTTACGTATCATCACACATCATGTTCGCTAACTAGAAGCCAGAGAGGCAATGTATGAAAGATGATAACTAACAAAAAAACGTGTGTGTGTGCGCACACACGTGTGTGTGTGAAAAGGGTGGGTGTGTGGTGGAGCTCAGTGGGTGCTCAGCACCCATAAAACTCTGATCCTAGAACCACCCCTGGAGAGGAGAGCTTCACATCACAACATAAACTATTTTAAGGTATTTACATTTATTAATTCAACAAAAATGATTTGATTTAATGCATATTTACTACAAAATACATGCAGGTATTCATTTTTTTGCCACTATTATTCTTTTACGTTTTACTGTCTCATCATGATGACATCATTAACCGTGCCACGAAAACAAGCCAAGTAGTATCTGAAAGCCGATAATTTTATTGTTATATTGAGTCTACTATAATGTGATAGAAATGTTTAGATAAGTTAGGATATTAAAAATTTTTACACAGTGTGCTTGCTCTAAATGTCATTTAAAAGATTTCAAAGCTTACAGCATACAAAAACAGGATGTGGGTTTTTTAGCTCTACACATAAACACCCTTTATTGCCTAGCAACGAAGTACTTGCTTCTGCTTACATATAGAAAAATAGAGAGATGAACCTGGGTTAAATTAAGAATTTGATAATTATAATTTTTAACAGAAATTTGAGAATTTAATGTAATTTTTTTTTGAAGAATTAAGAACATGCAGAGATTATTTTAATCATTTGCATTTTAGAATAATATGAATGAACAGTCTAGCCACTGGTACATTTTAGGGTCAGATTAATAAGTCGCCTTTTATAGAGAATAAGAAGTATGGATACTGAAAAGACGTACTATATATTACAAGAATATCAATTACGAGCAATGATTGAGTAATATATAAATAAAGTATGATATATTACAAGAATATCAATTATAAACAATGACTAAGTAATATATGAATTGAAAGAATGGGCATTTAAAGGGGACCTGTGGTGGTCGTGAAAAAAAAGATATTATATTGAGCCCCTGTCTCACGTTCTAGTTCAAGTTTAAGTTCAAGTTCAAGTTCAAAGCAATGCGATATAAATCCATTGCTGATGTGCTGGTTCAGTTATGTCAGCAAAACATGCGCGCAGCCATACTGGCGGTTACATGGCCTGCCAGGACGCTTCCTGTGACGTAGTGTCGTGGATACCGCGATCTGGATCAATATTGGCTGAGCCTGGAGTGCCCGGATGAGCAGTGGCTTTCGGGATATTCAAATTCAAACGTTTATTTCAAACTCAGGGTTCATATTAAATGCAGAACTAAAACGAGTAGAAAATAAATAAATAAATGCTTAAATTCAGCGGGTCGTCTCGTCTGATGTAACGGCCGGGGATTCGGCGCTGTGCTCTTCCCTCGCCGCTAAAACTATATACAGAGCAGCAGACACTTGGCGCTCTTGTAACAACAAAAACATACAATGCGATATGGATATCGCAACATGGCAGAATGTAAAGCCTTTGGATGTCTCAATAATATGCGAAAAAACAAAGATAAACACTTCTTTTGTGTACCCAAACCCAACACACCTTGTCGGAAGATTGTAGCGGAAAAGTGGTTGCGCAATCTCGGAACAGGGCACAGACGTTTCCTTTCGGACGAAATTCCGTTGTGTGTGAGGACCACTTCGTCACTTTCACCCTCAGAAGACCTTTCTGGCTCAAACCTGTAGCCATGTTGACCGAATTCTTCCTCAGAGTCCGACAATTCAGAACAAAAACACTGACAAAAGCACCCTAATCGCTGGTACAGGCGGAGTATTGACTTTTCAATAGCAACGTGGTGACGTCACATCCGCATGTGTCATGGCTGCGCGCATAGTTTTCATTGGCTGGCCATGCCGGCGGTCGTATTTGCATATTTCTCTGGTGGTAGATGGCTGGCAATAATTATTTAACCAAATAACGAATACTTTGCCTAATGTTTTCAAGTTGAATGCGTTTAGACGACCACCACAGGTCCCCTTTAAGGAATATATGACACAACATAAGAATCTTAAGTAAAAACAAATAGTGAGTGAATTGTGTCATCATAAGAAATATAAGGAATTTACGGCACAATACAAGAAACTTAAGTACCAACAAATAGTGAGTAATTGTGCTTGGCCAGTTTGATAAAATCAGTTGAACTGAGCTTTATACCAAGCTATCAATGGTTTTGGTTATCAGACGCGAGCCAAGGTAAATAGCCTCTGTTATAGAGTTAAACTGGTTAAAAAGCCCATAGTATTGAGCGGCCAAGGGAAAGACACACAATCACACAATCGTTTCTGCAGATATTGTGTATATTATGTATGTTGACATTGTATTGCCTCTGTAAATCTTGTGGGGATAAATGTGTCGGTGGTTAACCTCTTAAATCCCAATTTAAGACACAAAGAGTGGTGTAGGGTGAAAGGAGTTTGTCCTGATCCCAAATTCCCATTTCTGGTTGTCTGGAATAAGAGGCAGTGTATTGTGAGGGTTGGAAAATAAAGGCGAAAGCCCCCGGGAAATGTAATATTTTTTGGTGTAACAGAAACAAAGAATTTACAATCTCCAATGGCATTGCAGGCCATGTGCTCTACCGGCTGTGTCACCAGGATAACAGGTAAAAGGTTATAGTGGCTGCAATTCCCAGTAAGCAGTTGAAAATTCGGAGTTTGTACCCTAGGGATTGTAAATATTTACTAACTTTTTCTTCCCGTAATTTGTATAGAGAACCTGGTAACTATGGCATTGTCAAAACCATTTTTTACTGTGAAGGAAATATGTGAGAGGACAGAAAAGGCTATTGAAAGGCAGACAGATGTGGCAGACAGAATAAAAGAAGTCAGAATGTTTCAGCAGTGGTTGTGTGACATGCAGAGTCAAGGATTTTTACAAGGGTCAGAAAAAAATCATGCCTCAGTCAACCAAACTGGTAGAAATTCTGCAGATAATTGTGCAAAGTTATCTCACTGCAGAGGAAAATTATGTTAAGGCAGGAAATCCTAAATTTAGAAAAAATTAAGAACAAATTGCAGGAAATAGAGAAGAAAAAATCCAGGGCTATGTGTTACATTCCTAAACTTGTGGCAGCATTGAAAGAAGGACAGGTAGTTGTAAGTGACACTGGAAAGGTGACCTTACAGCTGATTAAGCAAAAACAGGACAGTGAGAAACCACCTCATTATGATGAAGTTGCCTCACTTCCTCCAACAGCTCCCCCAGCCTCTTGTGTGTCACAGTCAAGCCCATATACAGAGTGTATAAACACAATCTCCAAACAAATGCCCCTTACTACATTTGTTACAGAAAACCATGACATGGTAAATGCAGTAACAGGAGTGCTTCAGATGAGGCCAATGCTGACCACAGGAGACAGCAAAAAAACTGCAGACACAGTACAACAAATTATTAACCAACTAATGCCTACAGAGTCACTAGGTCAACACGATCACCCTTATGACAGTCAGGAGGAGGAGGAGTCCCTTGGCAAACTGGGGATAACTGCCACCTCCACCCCCTCACCAAAAGTGAAAACAGGAAATGAGAGGGATGATTTAGGGGCTGCAATGAACAAACTAGAAAAGCACTCGGAGAGCGCAGACCTCCGCCAAGTGCCACAGTTCCCCCCATACAGTGTTTGTGTGTACGTTTTCAGATTCCTTGACCATGAAAACATATGACTAGCAATTTGATTGACAATGATATGAATAGTGGTTCAGTAGTTATTCACGAAAATGACATTTTCCGTAATGGCGGCCACAGTTCCCCCCATACAGTGTTTGTGTGTACGTTTTCAGATTCCTTGACCACGAAAACATATGACTAGCAATTGGATTGACAATGATAGGATTAGTGGTTCAGTAGTTATTCAGGAAAATGGCATTTTCCGTAATGGCGGCCACAGTTCCCCCCATACAGTGTTTGTGTGTACGTTTTCAGATTCCTTGACCATGAAAATATATGACTAGCAATTGGATTGACAATGATAGGATTAGTGGTTCAGTAGTTATTCAGGAAAATGGCATTTTCCGTAATGGCGGCCACAGTTCCCCCCATACAGTGTTTGTGTGTACGTTTTCAGATTCCTTGATCATGAAAACATATGACTAGCAATTGGATTGACAATGATAGGATTAGTGGTTCAGTAGTTATTCACGAAAATGGCATTTTCCATAATGGCGGTTTTCTTCTGGACGGTGATCCAGATCACCACCAAAATTTAATCAGTTCTTCCTTTTACCATTTCCAACAATGCCTGAAAGTTTCATCGAAATCCGTCCAAAACTTTTTGAGTTATCTTGCTAACCAACAGACAAGCAGACAGACAAACAGACAGACAAACAGACAAACTGACAAACCCCAGCAAAAACATTACCTCCTTGGCGGAGGTAATTACAAAGATCTTTAGCAGAGGATAGAACTAGTCTACAAAATTTATCTGTTACTGGGGAAGACACCCCTAAGAAAATCACTGATTACACAGACAAAAACACACCTACAGGCACACAAAAACAGTGGAAAAATGATGATTATGGATCTACAATAGAAAATGTGACCGAAAAGGCACCTCAGCGCACGCATTTACAAGCAGGAGCCATATCTAAAGTAAATTATAAGCACATGCCCATGATGTCACGAACTGGGACTGGGATCTCTGCCAGACCCAGTCTCATGGCTTTTTCAGTGTATTTATTTGTCTGCTGTATTATCCTGCTCCTCTTAGTTTTACTCTGCTTTTTATTTTCTCCAGTTGTGTTTCAGATATTTTGACCATGTCCTGTTTTGAGTTGTAATTCTTTTTGGATCATGTTTATTTCTCATTTTTGTTCTGTGAGCTGACAGCTGTAAGATGATTCTTCCGGGTTTGTGCCAGCGTGGGCGTCATCTGTCAAGCTGTCAGATCAGCTGCTCCTCCCTCACCTCTCATTACCATCGGCTGATTCCAATTACTATTGTGCTTCTTTTCACCTGCTCATGCAAGCCCACACCGGTGCTCACATATGTTAATGAATTTCACTTGTATTTAAGTTTTGCTGTGTCACTTGTTCATTGTCGCTACGTTGTATGTTCCTCCTATTGTTTCCCGGATCTCTACTCCATTCTATTTGGCTGCATGTGCGGATCTCCCCTCCAGAGCGCTTTCCCCCCGCTCGGAGGCAAATCTTGTAAGTTTTTTCTTGTTCAGCATTTTGTATTTTTGCACATTTTTGGACTGTTATGTTCTTCTATTGAATAAATCAGCAACACCATTCAGCACTTGGGTTTGTCTCTCTCCTGCCTCGTAGAGGCAAACATGACAGAACGTAGCAGCCAGTAGAGAGCCCAGCTGTTATGTTATGTGTTCGTTTTCACCATTTCTGTGTTTTTTTTCACCTATCTGTTTTGAAGCTCATCATGGACTTCACGGTTTTGGTCTGAGCGCGAAGGAGTGCACAGTGACAGAGCTGGCAGTGGATTTCGCCTCTAAGGCTGGAGCCACCCTCACACCTGAGGCAGTTTTCGGCTTCCTGGACAACACGGTCAGGGTGATTAAGACGTGCCCCAGCCTTTGGAGATACATGGGTTTGACACCACTCCTCACAACGATATTCGAGTCTCGACAGCATCTTGAGGGAGTGGTAAAAGAGTCTTCCCCAGCACAACCCCAACTGCCTCAGAAGCGTTCCCGGAAGCAGAGCTCACCGTCCTCGTCCCAAGTCCGGGCCATCTTGTCCCCACCTGACGGCCCTTCAAGATCCCAGGGAGACAGAGCACGACCTTGGAACAGCAGCTGACATCATCACTCCCCAGGAATTCAGGAATTCACCTCCCGACTTGCAGACACACCCCTCCCCACACCTTCACACCCACATGCTCCCATGCGCACCCATATGCACTAACTCACTCTCACTCACCCGGACAAACCCATTCTCTCTCACTCCTGTACCCATTCAAACTCACCCCTCATTCACCCTTGTTTGATAAGGCGGCTGCGAAGCAGATGCAGTGAGCCTGAATGTGCACCAGTGCCCGGCAGTGGTCGGGGAGACCTCCGGCGCAGGCCACAGAAGCAGACCCCCACCCCCGGCGCCCACCTGAGCGACCGATCAGCAGACCACTGCAGGCGCCCCAAGATGCCATCCGACATGTAAAGCGCCGCACAAAACCAACCCACCATCACCACCTCCATTCATCACCCCGTCGCTGTCACTTACGCTCATATTCAGTCCTGCTCTCGCTCCCTTGGTTGTATCTATACATTCAGTAGCAGCCAGGGATTTTGACAACATGATGGGTCCCAGGCTCACCACCGGGCCCCATGCACCTAGCAGGAGGAGGGCAACAGGGGTGGGGGAAGACCCCAACCCCCCCTCCCACCCACATAAAACATGGTGGGTGTATGTCGGTTATATGATGTAATTGTGTAAATGTGTGGACTACCATATGGGCGCATGCGCACGCAGCGACCGGCAGCTGGTGATATAGTGCGTGCGTGTGTTTTTTGTACTTTTTTACGTTTTTAGAAAATCCTCTGTGTCGTTTCTGCCCTGGAGCGTTTGTGGAATATATGGCAAAGAGCTCCCTGGTATCTACAACATGGATTTCCTCTCCTCTCTCGCACTGCTGCTATCTGTGCTGTGGCTCTTTGTCTCTGAGGTAAACGCATTCGGCTCCATGGCGAGCAGAATAGCGGGCAGAATACAATATTCCAGGGACGTGTTGCTACGCTTAAACACAGCTGATGCAGCGTCTGTGATTGAGCCCAAACTGCAACTGCCGGACTTTATTTTGAGAGACGGACACAGCGGTGAAAAGAGAGACGGCAGAAGGAAGCGTGGAAGACGTGGAGGTGTGAAATTGCGCCTTAGGAGACGTCAGTTTGGTAACATTCCTCTTCCTTCGATAATTTTTGGGAATGCACAGTCTGTGAGAAACAAGGTGGATGAAATTCAAGGCAATGTACGTTACCAGAAGGATTTTAAGAACTGCTGCATCATGGCTTTCACTGAATCTTGGCTTACTGCGCATGATCGAGATGCAGACCTGTGGATTGACGGCTTTGGAGCCCCGCTGCGCTCGGATCGGCAGGAAGAGGTAACGGGGAAGCGTAAGGGGGCGGAGTATGTTTATACATTAATAAGCAGTACTGCACATCTGTCACGGTCAGAGAGCGCATCTGTACACCCGATGTAGAGCTGCTGTCTGTGTCACTATGCCCCTTTTATTTGCCTCGTGAGTTTCCCCAACTTTTCATCACAACTGTGTACATTCATCCGAGGGCAGATGCTGACTCCGCCTCCAGAACGATCTCTGATGTGGTGCAGCGGCTGCAGTCAATTTCTCCAGAGGCGCCAAACTTCATTCTTGGGGATTTTAACCATGTTTCTTTAAAGAAGACACTTAAAAACTTTCATCAGTATGTCTCCTGCCCAACCAGGCGTAAAAAGACATTGGACCTGTGCTATGGATCCATAGAGAGGGCCTATAAATCACTCCCCCTTCCTCCTTTAGGATCCTCAGATCACAACTGTGTTCATTTGCTGCCCACATATAAAACTGCTCTCAGAAAAGGCAAGGTGGAGATGAGAGACATTGATGTGTGGACAGAAGATTCAGAGCACAGCCTCCAGGAATGCTTTGACTGTACAGACTGGGAGATGTTCATAATGGCCTGCGGGGATGATTTGGACTCTCTGGCTGAGCTCACATGCTCATACATGGCTTACTGTCAAAATAAGATTGTTCCACGTAAACGTGTCAAAATATATCCCAACAACAAACCATGGGTTACTAAATCAGTTAAATCCTGCTTACAGAGGAAAGCACTTGCCTTTAAACAGGGGTCTGTTTCTGAGCTACAGGTTGCCACTAAGGAGCTGAAGGCCTAAATTTTAAGAGCAAAACAGAATTATAAATCAGAGTTGGAAAGCAAGATGGCAGCAAATAAACTTGGTTCAGCCTGGGCCAGTATGAAAACTATTGCAGGCCTTCAGAGCACAGAGCGCAGTAATTGTGTGTTTTTAGATGGTTTTAATTCAGACACAGAGCTGGCTAATGCTCTTAATTGTTTTTATGGTCGTTTTGACTCCTTTGATTTCAGCACAGAAATCCAAGATTTGAAACAGAAACTCAAAGACAATCAGCACTTTAATATTGAGATGCAGGATGTTAAAAGGGAGTTCTGTGCTGTAAAAGTGAACAAAAGTCAGGGCCCTGATAATATATGTGGGCGCCTGGTAAAGTCCTGTGCACATGAACTGAGTCCTATATTTCATTACATTTTCAATAAGTCCTTACAGACACAACATGTGCCTAAGATCTGGAAAGATGCCGTGGTTGTTCCCATTCCAAAATCCAGCTGTCCTAAAACGGTAAATGACTTTAGACCAGTTGCTTTGACTTCAATTTTAATGAAAATTTTTGAAAAACTGGTCAGATGTGAGGTCCTAAGGCAGACTGAACATCCATTGGATCCTCTGCAGTTTGCCTATAGGCCTCACAGAGGAGTGGAGGATGCCACTGCCACTCTGTTTAACATGCTTTTTAAACATCTGGATTTTAATGGGACACACGCCAGGCTCTTATTTGTGGACTTTTCTTCTGCCTTTAATACAATCCAACCTCATATTTTAGTTGAAAGGCTCCTGCAACAATTTGATTTGAGCAATAATCTGGTGGGTTGGATTCTGGATTTCTTAACCAACAGGACGCAGAGAGTAAGGGTCAATGGCACATTGTCTGACCTAAAGTGCTCTTCTACTGGCTCTCCTCAGGGGTGTGTGTTGTCACCACTACTCTTCATCCTGTACACAAACATGTGTCGGAGCAGACATGACAACAGACACATTATAAAGTATGCTGATGTCATTGTCAGTCATTGTCAGTCTCCTCCAGGATGGTGAGAGTGGCCACGGCCCAGTAGTTGATGACTTTGTTCACTGGTGTGAGGATTCCTACCTGCAGCTGAATACAACAAAAACGAAAGATATGATTATTGACTTTAGGAGGAAAACTCCCAGGCACAAAGTCACCATACTAAAAGGCCAGACCACCGAATGTGTACAATCGTACAAATATCTTGGGACGATTATTGATAGTAAATTAAACTTTGAAGTGAACTGTGAAAGGGTGTGCAAAAAGGGTCAGCAAAATTTGCATTGTTTGAGGAAACTTGCACGCTTCCAAATTGACCGAACCATAATGACTATGTTTTATCGGGCTTTTATTGAATCTGTTTTATCCTTTTCTTTAGTGTCATGGTTTGGTCAGATAAAACTGAAACAGAGGAAATCCTTGGATCAGATAGTTAGATGGTCCAGTCGTTTGCTTGGTGAGTCACAGCTGAGCCTGACATCCCTGTACACCAGACAAGTACAGAGGATGGCTGACTCGATTTTAAATGATGACTCCCACCCTTTGCACTGCAACTTTCAGCTTCTTCCCTCCAGACGGAGGTTTGCTGTCCCAAAAAGCAAAACCCAGCGCTACAAAAACAGCTTTGTCCCTGCTGCTGTCAAAGAGTTGAACAAGCTATAAAATTATATTGTACATATTTTATATTTACCTATTTTGTAAGATGTGTGCCTGTGTTTGTGTCTACATTGAATGTAATTAGTGGCTTGTAAATATGGATGTCACCAGACTGCAAAACAAATCTACCTACGGGTACAAATAAAGTAACCTGAACCTGAACCTACCAAATTGCAATTAAAATTGGGGGGATAGTGATTGGAGCACCGCTAGCCACAGGCGATGGGCAGTGGGGCCCCCATCCCCCCAAGCCCTCAGTGTCTAAAATGCAATTAAAATTGAGGTGAGTGCAGCCCCACTGCGCAGCAAAGGTATCCCCTTCACCGACACAGTGCGGCAAACCCCCACTCCAAAGTCCTAAATGCATCCAAGAAGATGTATATTCCACCCAAAATCAGGGGGAGGGGGAGGGTGGGAAATAAGACTGGGAGGGAGGCGGTCTAAAAGCGACCCCCCTTCCCCAGAAGCCAGCTTGCAGACTGGTTCATGAGGCCACCCACTACCCCCAAATCCCAACCCAGGGCGAGGGCTGCCAGTGCAAGAAGTCCAGGACCCACCGGCATCGCGCCCTGGTGCTCCAAGCACCACAAACATGATGGGGCAGCCATACCAATTCCCACTCATCTTACACACACAAACATGGGCAACAATAGTCACAATAGTGAACAATGGGCCGGACCCAAACGGCACCCCACATGCCAAGCAACACCCCCGAGCACCCACGCAAGCCCACTGACCACCCACCCCAGACGTACACCAACAGCGGCAGGCTGCCCTGCAGCCACAGCCACCCCGGAGCAACCCGACGGAAACACAGCCACCAACCCGCGCCAACGGCCCCCCCAACCACCCCCAAGCATCAACATACACCCGCCGCCAATGACACCGGGGCAATATGACAAAGTGCCTCACCCCGCGACACAACAGCAGGACGGCTGGGATAAGTAGGCCCCGAAACACCAACCCCCATGCCACTAGATGGACTGCCCCACCCCCACCACCCAACAAAGTTCTCCTACCCATACACACATCCTCCACCCCCAGACATCCACCCACAGGTAACCGCACCCATACACACGCATACTCCCACCCACCATCATGCATGCCCACCTACACCCTCACAGAGCCCCACCTGCCCACTCACAACACACACACCCACTTCCGCACACACTCTTACACAAGCCCCTACTCAGACCCACTCTCACACACATACACACACACATGCACACCCACACCCGCAGACCCCAGTGGATGGGGAGGGCAACCCAGGATGCAGGCACCTCCCCCAGGGTGCCGCCAGGGCCCCAGGGAGAACACGATCCCGCCACGCAAGGATGCACCGGGGCCAACCCGCACCACCGGCGCACACCTGACCCCGGCACAGGGGGGAGTGCACCCCCAACACCAGGGGCCCAGGGCCAGACCCAGACCCCCCTGGGAGGTGAGGCCAGTCGGCCAGGGGCCACAGCCCACCCCCGTGGCCCACCCCGCAGCCTCCCCTGACAACTCTCCCCCCCATTCCCCAGGCCAGACAAACGGCCACCCCGGAACAGGCCCCCTGGACACCCGCAGTCGGGGCACAGCCAACCACCAGAGGCGCCAAGGAGAGCGAGCCACCGCCCGCCACCCCTCAAGTTATAGAATTAATAAGTGGGGACCAGAGAGAATTGAATTCTGCCAATTAATTATTTGAGGAGGCTGACCATCTCTCCAGGCTAATATATAGTAAATTATAATAAGTCATGCATAAGTTATTTCTTGATTTCTAATTCATGAGGATAGTTTTCTTTGCAATGCATAAGGCGGTGAGAACCATGTGTGGCATCCTTGCATCTATATTTATTTCACTTAAATCAGCTAATATGCAAAGTGTGGGTGAGGATGGGACAGCCATGCCGACAAGTCCTCACATGTCTTCTGCCAGAACTTTTGAACCAGTGCACAGGACCACATAGCATGCCTATAGCTATCCGGGACGTTGCTGGTGCAGTGAGAGCAGATATTTGTGTGACTCACGCCCATTTTGAACATCCTTTGTCCTGTGTAATGAAGTCTATGTAGAACTTTATATTGTATAAGTTGTAAGTTAGAGTTTTTAGTCATCTTAAAAGTGTTTAAACATATTTGTGTCCAGAAACTTTCCTCCTTATTGATCGATAGGTCTGTCTTCCATTTTGATATTGGAAGAGATACGGACTCAGCCAGTTTTGATAATAGCCCATGTATTTTCAGTATCAATTTAGGGGAATGAAGATTTAGAAACTCTGCCACCTTAACCAGTACCTCTAAATCTGTCTGATTAAGATTAAATGTTGCTTTTATTATGGATTTAAGCTGTTGGTATTCAAAATACATTTTATTACTGATGTCGTACTGTGACACTAGTTCCTGAAATTGGATACAATTTCCACCTTGAATAAGATGTTCTAAGTTATTTATTCCCTTCTCTTGCCATAGTGGAAATTTTAATGTCCTCTTTTGTTGCAAGATATCAGGATTATTCCAAATGGGCGTGAGTTTACAGGGGACAAGTGAAGACCCCATTATTTTTAAAAATTTCCACCAAGTCATCAGAGAGGAGCTGATATTAATGCTTTTAAAACAGTTGTAGCGTTTAATACAGGGACCTATAAAAGGTAAGTCAGAGATATTTAGCGACCCACAGAGCGCATGTTCAGCATCTAACCATGGGTTTCCTAGTGGGGTTGATTTTGTCCATTTTGAAACAAACTGCAGTCTACTGGCTAAAAAGTAATTAAAAAAAACATTGGTAGATCTAAGCCTCCGCACTCTTTTGCTTTTTGAAGAATTTTTAAACTAATCCGTAATGGTTTATCCTTCCATGAAAATTTACTTATATTTGAGTCTAGAGACTTAAACCAGGTCATTGATGGTTGGGTAGGAATCATTGAGAACAAATAGTTGATTTTAGGAAGGACCATCATTTTAACGGTTGTGACTCTTCCCATTAGTGATATACGTAGTGTCCTCCAGCGTGTAAGGTTGTCTTGTATTGTTTTTAAAAGGGGAATATGATTTAGTCGCAATAACTCTGACAGCCTTGGGGAAATATCTATTCCTAAATATTTAACATTACCTGATTGTATTGGAATAGTAGATGTAATTGAGAAATTGTGATTTATAGGTAGAACTATTGATTTACCCCAGTTAATAGAGTATTCTGATAATGATGAAAATTTATCAATGAGGACCATTGTCTGAAGAAGAGATCTTTGTGAGTTTTCAAGGAAAATCAATACATCATCAGTATAAAGACTTTTTCTCCAGTTTGGATACCTCTGATATCAACATTTTGTCATATGGCTGCTGCTAATGGTTCAATAAAGATGGTAAAAAGTGAGGGAGAGAGTGGACACCCCTGCCTAGTGCCTCTCTGGAGATTAAAGCTTCGGAAAGTCTGATCATTTGTTCAGATAGACGCAGCTGGACAGCTATATAATGTTTTAATCCAGTTTATGAAAGATGAACCAAACCCAAACTTGTTTAACACCATAAAAAGAAATTTCCAGTTAACACAGTCAAAGGCTTTCTCTGCATCAAGGGACAAGATTGTAGTTTCTAAGTTATTGATCTTGCAGTAGTCAATTAAATTAAGTAGCCTGCGTGTATTATTAGCTGTACCTACCCTTGATGAAACCTGTTTGATCTGGGTGTATAATAAATGGAATTATTCTTCCCAGTCTTTTGGCGAGAGCTTTGCAAATTATTTTAAGATCGACATTCATAAGTGAGATGGGACAGTAGCTGGATGGAAGCGTAGGGTCTTTTCCAGGTTTAAGGAGCAGGATAATACTAGCTTAATTCATATTTGGAGGGATTACATTATCTTCTTTAATTTGGTTAACCATTTTAAAGAAAGTAGGTGCCATCACAGGCCAGAATTCTTTATAAAATTCTACAGGAAAACCATCTGGTCCCGGAGCTTTGTTGTTTGGGATGTGCTTAAGTGCCTCCTGGAATTCAGACACCTGAAGAGGTGCATCCAGAGCTGCAATCTGTTCATTATTTAATCGTGGTAAGTTAATATCATCCAAAAATGTATTTATCTCTGAGTCAGATGGGTTAATTTGAGATGAGTAGAGGTTTTCATAAAACTTTCTGGAGTTATTTATTTCTTCAGGCTCATGGGTAATATTTCCAGTCATATCCTTAATAGAGTGGATAGTTGTTTTTTCTTTATTCAATCTAAGCTGGTTCGCAAGATATCACCCCAATTTATTACTGTTCAAACTTCTCAAGATGCCGTCTTTGTATTAAAAACTGTGCTCTTTTGTTTGTAATTTCTTTTAATTCGAGCTTTAATTTTCTCAGATTGTTAAGTGTCTGTTCCTGTGGGGAAATGGCACAGGTTGTCTCCAGTGATTTAATTTTCTGTTCTAACTCCAGTACCAGTGCTTTTTCTTTTTTATTCTTATATGAACAGTAAGAGATTATTTTACCTCGCATGACCACTTTTGCTGCTTCCCAAAGAACACCTGGGGATATTCCTGGCACATCATTATATTCCAGATATGATTCCCACTCTTTATTAAAATAGTTAATAAAGTCTTTGTCTTTCAGTAGTGATATATTAAATTTCCAGCTCCTAGTTTCCCTTGTAGCTTTCCTATTTACTAGTGTACGAGATACTGGATGGTGATCGCTAATAGCTTGATTTGAACATATTTCAGTGTTTGTGATATCCCTCACAATAGAGTTACTGGTTAAAACGAAATCTAGACGTGAATGTGAACTATGAACTGATGAAAAAAAAAGTGTATTCCCGAAGAGTTGGGTGAAGAGAACACCATTCATCGCAAAGTTCCAAAATTATCCATGTATTGTTTGAGAGTGTCAGTAGCCTGCCATTTTCGGTAATTTCCCGATGCACTGAGCCTGTCGACTGCAGGGTTTAATACCAGGTTGAAGTCTCCTCCTATTATGAGTGTCGTGTCCAAGTGCTCAGAAAGAAGTGTGAAAAAAGGAAGGGTTGTCAACATTTGGGCCATAAAAGCTTGCAATACATGGATCAAAATTTTAAACTGAGATTTTTAGTATTATAAATCTACCTTCCGGATCTGTTATGGTATTATTCACAACAAAGCGTATTCTTCTGTTTACCAGTATTATTATTCTGTTTACCCCCCTTTGTAGAGAATTAAAGCCGGCTGAGTACATGTGGGGGAATTCCGGGAAGGGGAGCGCATCTACAGATGACTTAGAGACATGTGTCTCCTACAATAAGACAAAGTCTGCCTGTAGATCCTTCAGTTGATTAAAAACTTTTAGCCTCTTCTCCCTGGTACCAATTCCACGTATGTTCCACATGACAAACTTAAATGTGGACATGTTTTCACTAACTGGTTATGTAGTAAAGGCTAACTAAATGTGCCTATGTGATTATATGTCCGTAATGTATGCATATGTGTGTGTATATATGTTGTGTGTAAAATATACACCTACACATATATGATTGGGTGTGCGCGCATGATGTCTCTGTTCCATTTGACTTCAAATGCAAGCAAATGGGGTGCATGCACTTAAAATTATTTCCTATAAACCAGAGGGTATGAGAGAAAACAGACATAAAGGTTTGTAAGTAGTGAAAAAATGCAGATAGCATACAACAATCTAACAACTCCAAAAAAAAAATAACTACAACAGACAAACAGCAACCTCAGCAACAAAGAAAAAAACATTTTGACAAATGTTAACAAATTAAACTGGGATTGAGTAAGAGACCTGCACACAATCACACTCTTTTTCCACCTGTACCTAAAAAAAAAAAAAAAAAAAATAGGCTCTAGAATAACCAGGGGGTTATAGTTTCATCCATAAACAGCTTGCCATCTATATACAGTCTATCCACAGAAACAATAGTTTGTTTACCTTCTTGGATGTTTTGTTTCCTAACGGGAAAAAGCTTCCTTCTCCTTTCCACGATTTCCTGTGGAAATTGATCATTTAGATCATAATTGGTGTTTTTAAGCTGCCTGCCCTGCCTCTGTACCAAAATTTTTTGCATGAAATGCTCAAATTTGGCAACAATAGGCCCTTTGGTATGACTGTGAGAGTGAATGGTTGTCTGTCTCTCTGTGTTGGTCATGCGATGGACTGACGAGCTGTCCAGGGTGTACCCTGCCTCTCACCCAAAGATGCTGGGATAGGCTCCAGCCCCCCCGCGACCCGAAAAGGATTAAGCGGAAGAAGATGGATGGATGGATGAAGGTCTGGGACGTTTATTCTGGGATTTTTTTTTTGCCCATTTCGGTGGACTTGGTGGAAGGTAATTGAATTTGTGACTTCGGGGGACAGTTTCAGTTGTGTTGACATAAATTCATGGACCAGCTGTTCTGGATTTTCATTATTTTTTTTCAATGATTCCAGAAAAAACAAGGTTATTGTGATGGTTCTCTCTGGCTGCCTATCATCCTCAGCTGCGCGCACACCTGCTCCCCATCACGGCCAAGGCTATTTAGACTGTGCTACCCTTCGATCAGTGCGGAGTCGTCTGTCTCCATTCCTAATGAGACTTGCACTCACCTTCATCTTTGTACCTGAGTTTCCTTGCCTCAGTCTACCTTCGTCTTGGAATCCAGCTTCATGCCAGCCGGCGTCAGGAAGGATCTACTCCACAGCTCAAAGTAAGCCCTCGCTCAATTCACCTTAACCTTCACTCGTTCCTCTGTGCACAGGCGGAGATCCGTGGTGGCGGACCTCTCCCCCTCCTGGCAGTGGACCGAGCTGCACCACGCTTCCCCAGATTCACCAACCACCTCCAGCAATAACCGGGACAGCGGGCACTGTCTTCCTGGCCGTAGCCGCTGAGCTGAACCTGAGCTTAACCCCATCACTACAAACAGTAAGCACTGGACAATTTTGTACATCCCCTTCGGGGTCTGCCACTAACTCTCCCTGTCTCTGTTTGTCCTTAGGGTTACCAGGTTGCATGGTGCTCTGCTTGCCCCCAGCTGCTACACGATCACACACACACACACACACACATACACTTATCACAATAAAGATAATTGTGTCTACTTTTGAGTCCGAGTCTGCTCTCTGGGTCAGATGACAATGTCAGTTATCTCTCATGCTGTGTGACTGCAAATTGAGAACCGTTTCCTTCATTTTTTGGTTTTCTCTTTCAACAACGCCAAGCCACATGGTTAGTGTGTTTACTGACTTTTTTACGATAAGATAAGATAAGCCTTTATTAGTCCCACAAAGGGGAAATTCCAGGACTGCAACAGCACAGGGATAGCAACACTCAGAGCAACAATCAGAAGGCAAGAAAAAAAAAAGCAACAGCAGCTAATATACATATGTATATTAGCTGCTCGGGACCTATCGTCGGGACCTATCGTCACTTCCTTGTGGTAACGTATCATCACTTCCTGTTTTGCTGTCTGCCTGTGTGGTTTGCTCTCCAGCCTCTAGCTAGCCACTAGCTATGGCTACTAGCTCTCTTTCCTCTCCTCCTCTGGTGTGCTCTCTCTGTCAGATGTTTAGCTACACCTCTGCCTCTTTTCGTGATAACGGTAAATGTAATAAATGTTGTCTTTTTGAGGCGCTCGAGGCGAGGTTGTCTGATTTGGAATCCCGGCTCCGCTGCATTGAAACACCGTCTGCGCCAGTTAATCTCGACGGACGCCCCTTAGCTGCAGCGGAGCTAGCTAGCTTAGGCCCCCCTGTCAGCGGTTCCCCGGCTCTCCTCAGCAGCGAGGAGACTGGGTGGGTGACGGTGAGAAGGAAGCCTAGTCGCAAAGCCCCGGTACACCACCAACCTGTTCACGTTTCTAATCGTTTTTCCCCGCTCAGCGACACACCCGCTGAGGAAAAAACTCTGATCATTGGCGACTCTGTAGTCAGAAACGTGAACCTAGAGACTCCAGCGGCCATAGTCCAATGCATTCCTGGGGCCAGAGCAGGCGACATCGAGTCAAATTTGAAAATGCTGGCTAAAAGTAACTGTAAATATTCCACAATTGTTATTCACACCGGCATTAATGACATCCGTCTCCGGCAGTCGGAAGTCACGAAACTTAATATAGAATCGGTGTGTGACTTTGCAAAAACGATGTCTGCCACTGTAGTATTCTCTGGGCCCCTCCCCAATCTGACCAGTGATGACACGTTTAGCCGCTCGTCATCCTTGAACCGCTGGCTGTCTGTGTGGTGTCCTAAAAAATGACGTGGGCTACATTGACAATTGGAGCTCTTTTTGGGGAAAACCTGGTCTTATGAGACGAGACAGCATTCATCCCACTTTGGATGGTGCTTCTCATTTATCTAACAATCTGGCATCTTTTTTATCCAAATTTCCAAAACCCTGACTACTCAGAGTTGGGACCAGGAAGCAGAGTCGCAGTCTTACACGCCTCTCTGCAGCTCCTCTTCATCCGCCACCCCTCAGCTTAGCCCCTGACTTCCCCATCAGAGAATCGTTGTCTGCTCCCTCCAAAGTAAATAAAAATATAATGCATAAGCATCCCAAAGTGATAAAGAAAAATACTGGTAAAACTCAAATTAAACATAAAGCCTCTAAATTGAATGAATTGGCCTCTGTTCCTCCTCATAATTTAAAAATTAAATGTGGTTTATTAAATATTAGGTCTCTAACTCCCAAGTCTCTGTTAGTCCATGATCTGTTAATTGATAATCAGATTGATTTAATTTCCCTTACAGAGACTTGGTTAGGGCAAGAGGATTATGTTGGTTTAAATGAATCAACTCCCTCTGGTTATTTAAACTGTCAAAATCCCAGAAGTTCTGGTCGTGGAGGAGGAGTAGCAACAATTTACCATTCCAAATTACTAGTTAATGTAAAGCAAAAAACATGTTATAATTCCTTTGAGGGCCTGGTCCTCAGTATTGGGCACTTTAGCAATTTTAGGTTAAACCCAATTTTATTTGCTATAGTTTATCGTCCCCCATCAACCTACTCAGAATTTTTATCCGAATTTGCTGATTTCTTAGCTGATTTAGTGCTGAAATCTGATAGAATAATTATAGTAGGGGACTTTAATATACATGTGGGTGTAGATAGTGACTGTCTTAATGTGGCATTTAATTCAATATTAGACTCGATTGGGTTTTCTCAGAAAGTAGGAAATTCTACTCATTACCTCCACCATACATTGGACCTTGTTCTGACATATGGCATAGAAATAGAAAATCTTGTAGTGTCTCCTCATAACCCTGTACTGTCAGACCATTGTCTGTTAACCTTTGATTTTACCATTTCTGACTATTTGGCTCCTAAAGAAAAATATTATTACAGTAGATGCCTCTCAGATGATGCTGTTACCAAATTTATGCAGATTGTTTCCTCTATGCCATGTGTCAACACAACGGAAATAAGCTATAGACAGCTTGCTCCTTCTGTAATTGATAACATGGTGGATAGTGTTTCAGCTTCTCTGCATCAGACTCTAGACTCGGTGGCCCCCTTAAAAAAGAAAAAGTCTAATCAGAGATTTCTAACTCCTTGGTTCAACACAGAAACTCGTAGCTTAAAACAGAAGACTCGTCAATTAGAAAGAAAATGGCGCTCCACTAATTTAGATGAAATCTATTTAGCTTGGAGAAATCATCTTTTAATTTATAAAAAATCTCTTAGAAAAGCTAGAACGAGTTATTACTCTGCATTAATAGAAGAGAACAAGAATAATCCCAGGTTTCTTTTCAGTACTGTAGCCAGGTTGACAAAGAGTCAGGACTCTGTCAATCCTAGCATTCCCTTAGAGCTTACTAGTCAGGACTTTATGAACTTTTTCAATAATAAAATTTCATCCATCAGAGATAAAATCAATCAGATTCTTCCCACAGTTAACTTAAATACTGTAACTACTACAACTCCTTCTATTGATGTCTGTCTTGATGAGTTTACTCCAACCGACCTTTGTGAGTAAGACAAAATAGTTTCCTCATCCAAACCTTCAACTTGTCTTTTAGACCCTATTCCTACCAGGTTATTTAAAGAAGTCTTCCCACTTATTGGTAGCCTTATTCTTCATATAATCAATTCTTCATTAACTTTAGGCCATGTACCGCAGGCTTTTAAAACGGCTGTAATTAAACCCTTACTAAAAAAGCCAACGCTAGATCCAGGAGCTTTAGCTAACTATAGACCAATCTCTAATCTCCCTTTCATTTCAAAAATCTTAGAAAGAGTTGTTGCTACGCAATTATTTGACCACCTGCAGGGAAATGGTTTACTTGAAGAGTTTCAGTCTGGGTTTAGAATCCATCATAGTACTGAAACAGCCTTAGCGAAGGTCACTAACGACCTCCTCATTGCATCTGATAATGGACTAGTTTCTGTACTTGTCCTTTTAGACCTTAGTGCAGCTTTTGATACTATCAATCATAATATTCTACTTGATAGATTAGAACACTATGTTGGACTTAATGGAACTTCGTTGCAGTGGTTTAGATCTTATTTATCTGATAGGTTCCAGTTTGTTCATGTAAATAATGAGTTTTCTTTCAACTCAAAGCTCAGTCATGGAGTTCCACAGGGATCTGTGCTAGGCCCGACTCTTTTTAGTTTATATATGCTTCCGTTAGGCAACATTATTAGAAAGCACTGTATACATTTTCATTGTTATGCTGATGACACACAATTATACCTGTCAATGAAGCCAGATGATAGTAATCAATTAGCCAAGTTAGAAGCCTGTCTTAAGGAAATCAAAGCTTGGATGACTTGTAATTTCCTGCTATTAAATTCAGATAAGACTGAAGTCATTCTTGTTGGTCCAAAAAACCTTAGAAATTCCTTTCCAAATCAAACTTTCAGTTTGGATACGGTTACTCTTTCTCTTAATAGCTCTGTGAGGAACCTTGGAGTTATTTTTGATCAGGATTTGTCCTTCAATTCACATATTAAATTTGTTTCTAAGACTGCCTTCCATCATTTGCGTAATATTGCCAAGATTAGGAGCATCTTGTCTCAGAGTGATGCTGAGAAACTGATCCACGCTTTTGTTAGCTCGAGATTAGATTATTGTAATTCTTTATTATCAGGCTGTCCTAAAACATCTTTAAAAAGTCTTCAGCTGATCCAAAATGCTGCAGCAAGAGTTTTAACAGGTACTAGAAAGAGAGATCATATCTCTCCGGTTCTGGCCTCCCTTCATTGGCTTCCCATAGAGTTTAGAATTAAGTTTAAAATCCTTCTTCTTACTTACAAAGCTCTAAACAATCAGGCTCCTTTTTATTTAAAAGATCTGATACTACCGTATTATCCTAACAGAGCACTACACTCCCAAAATGCAGGATTACTTGTAATACCTAGAATCTCCAAAAGTACAATGGGAGGCAGAGCTTTCAGTTATCAAGCTCCTCTCCTGTGGAATCAGCTGCCAATCTGGATTCAGGAGTCAGACTCGATCTCTGTTTTTAAGAATAGGGCTAAAACCTACCTTTTTGATATAGCCTACAATTAGGGAGGGATCATGTGTTTCTGAACCCTCCCTTAGTTATGCTGCTAATAGGTTTAGTCAGCCGGGGGACCTCCAGTAATGCACTGGGCCTCACTCCTTTTCTCACTCTCAATGAAATATTTTTTTTTTTGCTGGTCATTAATATTTGTTTGTTCTCTCCCATAGATTGAGTCCCCATCGTGCTGTTTGCTCTCTACATGTCTGTTCTTTTCTTCTTCTCTATCCCCTCACCCCCCAGCCAGTCGCAGCAGATGACTGCCCCTCCCTGAGCCTGGTTCTGCTGGAGGTTTCTTCCTGTTAAAAGGGAGTTTTTCCTCTCCACCGTCGCCAAGTGCTTGCTCACAGGGGATCGCCTGATTGCTGGGGTCTTTCTGCAACTGTGGGGGTTCCCCCTACAGTTGATAGTGCTATGAGATGACTGTTGTTGTGAAATGGCGCTATATAAATAAAGTTGAATTGAATTGAATTGAATATGTACATATTACTATAAATATATACAGTATATATATATATATATATATATATATATATATATATATATATATATATATATATACACAGACACACAGTGCAGAGCGTCGTAGCTGGATGGAATAAATATATGAGTATATAAACACACAGTGCGGAGCATTGTAGCTAGATGGGAGAACCCGGGACTGTGTGTCCGACACAATCATTGGTAGCACGGGGGCCCCCCAGGGAACGGTGTTGGCTCCCTTCCTGTTCACTCTTTATACTGCGGACTTCTCACACAACACAACACACTGCCATCTACAGAAGTTCTCTGATGACTCTGCGATCGTTGGCTTCATCTCCAATGGAGATGAAGCTGACTACAGAGGGCTTATCCAGGACTTCGTGGACTGGTGCCATGGGAACTGCCTCCAGATCAACGCAAGGAAAACTAAGGAGCTGGTGGTGGACTGCCGCAGGCATGGACAACCCCTCACAGCACCAGTAAATATACAGGGAACAGATATTGAGATGGTGACATCCTACAAGTACCTAGGTGTTCATCTGAACAATAAACTAGACTGGTCACACAATACTGACGCACTCTACAAGAAGGGACAGCGCAGGCTGTTCCTACTGAGGAGACTCAGGTCTTTTGGTGTACAAGGGGCACTGCTGAAGACATTCTATGACATGGTGGTGGCATCAGCCATCACTTTTGGAGTGGTCTGCTGGGGCAGTGGCATTACTGCAGCCGATAGGAAGAGACTGAACAAACTGATCAAGAAAGCTAGCTCTGTCCTGGGGCAGCGCCTTGACCCGGTGGAGGAGATAGGAGAGAGAAGGACGGTGGCTAAACTGTCATCTCTGCTGGAGTCCGAGTTCCACCCTATGCAGGACATAATGAATGCACTGAGGAGCTCATTTAGCAGCAGACTACATCATCCCAGGTGCACAACCGAGAGGTTTCGCAGGTCCTTCCTACCAACGGCTGTTAGACTGTACAACCTAAGCAGGGCTGCTAGCAGAGATAGCAAAAAAGACGTAACAAACTAATAGTTTTTTGAATGCAAAAGATGCAATAGACTTACACAATGGTCCCCTCCGGCATACAACTAGGAAAATACCGGTCGCTATGGAGGGTGAGAATATGTATGGGCACATAATCATACCATGTAGGATAACTAAGTAGACGGTTGTGCTGTCTCATCCCATCTAGCAACAATGCTCTGCACTGTGTGTTTATATATTTACATATTTATTCCATCTAGCTACAATGCGCCGCACTGGGTGTGTTTATATTTATTTATCTATATATTTATTCCATCTAGCTACAATGCTCCGCACTGTGTGTTTATATATCTACATATTATTCCATCTAGCTACATTGCTCCGCACTGTGTGTTTATATATTTACATATTTATTCCACCTAGCTGCAATGCTCCGTACTGTGTGTTTATATACTCATATATTTATTCCATCCAGCTACAATGCTCTGCACTGTGTGTCTGTGTGTATATATATATATATATATTTATAGTAATATGTACATATGTATTATTAGCTGCTCTTGCTTTTTTTTCTTGCCTTCTGATTGTTGCTCTGAGTGTTGCTATCCCTGTGCTGTTGCAATCCTGGAATTTCCCCGTTGTGGGACTAATAAAGGCTTATCTTATCTTATCTTATGGAATAAATATGTAGATATTTAGATATTCTCTGTCCCACCGGGCTTCTCCAGGTGGGACAGAGAACGGTGAAGGAGGAAGATCACCGCATCCTCCACCCCAATGCCATGCTGGTAGGCGAACTGGAGTGGATCCATCGCTGGTCCCACCAGGGGGCGGAGGTGAGCAAGGAGCAGTCTCTCCAGGGTCTTCATCAAGTGGGACGTCAAGGCCACCGGTCTGTAGCTGTTCAGGTCTTTGGGGTGGGAAGTTTTTGGTACAGGTACCACACAAGATGTTTTCCACAGCTGTGGTACCCTCCCCAGCTTAAGGCTCAGGTTGAAGATGTACGCCACAATCCCACACAGCCGGTCTGCACAGGACTTGAGGAGCTTTGCGCTGATGCCGTCCGGTCCCGACGCCTTCCTCGCCTTGATCTTCCTCAGCTCCATCCTCACCTGGGTCTTGGTCAGGGTCAGGATGGGGGGCTGTGTGTTGGGAGTGGGGGGGTGTTGGTGGAGTGGGGAGTGGGCAGCAGGACTTGATGTCTTTAGAGGCAGCAGTGGTTGTTGTGCAGTCAGGGGGGAGGGCGGTTGGTCAAACCTATTGAAAAACAGATTCAGATTGTTCACCCACTCCCTGCCCCCCATGGCCTGGGGGGAGGTATTCTGGAGCCCAGAGATGGTTTTGAGGTTTCTCCAGACCCCGCTGATGTCGCTCTGTTGCAGTTTGTCCTCCATCTTCTTCCTGAAGCTGTCCTTGCCTTCTCTGATCTTTCTCCTCAGCTCCCTCTGTACGGACTTCAGCATCTCACTGTTCCCCGACCTGAAGATCCTCTTCTTCTCTCTCAGAAGTGTTTTTATCTCAGGGTTGATCCAGGGTTTGTTGTTTGAGCAACACCGTATGGTCTTGGTGGGAACGGATTTGTCCACACAGAAGCTGAGGTAGTCCGTGAAGGTGTGAGTGAGATCATCGATGTCCTCACCATGTGGATCGCAGAGCTGCTTCCAGGCGGTGGTTTCAAAACAGCCCTTTAGAGTGTCCATTGCCTCCTCAGACCATAACTTCACTGTGCGCATGGCTGGAGGTTGTCTGTGCACTAGGGGTTTGTACACCGGCTGGAGATGAACCAAGTTGTGATCCGATCTCCCAAGTGGGGGGAGTTGTGATGAGGTGTACGCCTCCTTAGTGTTTGCGTAGAATAAGTCCAGTGTTTTATTGTCTCTAGTGTGGCATGTGACATACTGTGTAAACATGGGTAGAATGGGAGATAGTGAAACATGGTTGAAATCGCCTGAGATGAGGAGAAGAGCATCTGGGTGTTCTGTCTGCAGCCTGCTGGTTACTGAATGGATGACGTCACGCGCTGTCCCAGCGTTCACCGTCGGATTTGCATAAACAACAATGCAGATCACGTGTGAGTATTCTCTTGGGAGATATGTAGGCTGCATGCTAACAGCTAGCAACTCAATGTCTTTGCTGCAGTGTCGTTGTTTAACAGTGATATGTCCCGGTCTGCACCAGTTGTTGTTAACATACATTATCACTCCACCGCCCCTTGCTTTGCCACTGTCTGGTGTTCGGTCTGCCCGTATCATGTGGAAACCCTCCAGCTCAATGTTAGCATCTGCTGCTAGTTCAGTTAGCCACGTCTCAGAAAACAAAATGAGAGAGCATTCACGGTATATGCTATCATAGTGGGAGATAGCCGCTAGCTCATCTACCTTTCCCAGTAACAACCATACATTCCCCATGACAACAGATGGAAGCAAGGGTCTGTACCTTATATTTTTTGTCCTCCGCCTTACTCCAGCCCGGCAGCCACGGCGTTTTTGCCTCAGTTCTCTCGGTATGTCGAGTTTTTCCGTTAGCACCGGGTGGCGGTTGAGTGCTTGCAGCTCCTCCCTGCTGTATCGTCTCCTGCTATAAACAGTGGCTCCGTCCACCGGCTCAGGAGACATTTGGGACGATCTGCGTGTCCGTGATATAAATTCTCCTCTACGACAGAGACAAGTTGTGTTTGACTGAACTCTAAACCCTCACGCAAGCCCTGGAATTCTTTATAAAGCAGCTCGACCAGCGCCAGTCTACCATCCATGCTGGTAAGTTGATTCTCAATAGAGAAAAGGATGTCACTAATCTCGGTGCCCTCCCATGATTTCTCTGGTGTTATTTTTAGCGAGTCTGTGGATCTCGGTCGTTTAGACTGAGAAGCAGGAACGGGACACACACTCGCTTGTTCCATGACACAGCAACAGTAATAAAACTCGTCAATATACACTACCGTTCAAAAGTTTGGGGTCACCCAGACAATTATTTTGTGTTTTCCATGAAAAGTCACACTTATTTATCACCATGAGTTGTAAAATGAATAGAAAATATAGTCAAGACATTGACAAGGTTAGAAATAATGATTTGTATTTGAAATAATAATTTTTTCCAGATACTCAACCTGCTCAAAGGGAGGACAGTTTTACAGCTTCTCTAACCAGCTAAACTGTTTTCAGCTGTGCTAACATGATTGCACAAGGGTTTTCTAATCATCCATCAGCCTTCTGACGCAATGAGCAAACATTGTACCATTAGAACACTGGAGTGATAGTTGCTGGAAATGGGACTCTATACACCTATGTAGATATTGCACCAAAACCCAGACATTTGCAGCTAGAATAGTCATTTACCACATTAGCAATGTATATTAGATATTAGAGTGTATTTCTGATTAGTTTAAAGTTATCTTCATCAAAAAAAACCAGTGCTTTTCTTTCAAAAATAAGGAAATTTCCCCAAACTTTTGAACGGTAGTGTAGTTATCTAGTTCCTCCAGCTCCGTACGAAAAAAGAAAGATAAACACAGACAGTCAGTTAATGAATTAATTACAAAAAGAGAAAAAAAAACTACCTGTAGAAAAGTTTGTTTAAGCTCGGTCGACGGGAGTTGCCATTTTGGATTATTGCACAATAGTCTCAAAACGTCTCACAATCATGGCATTGGCTCCCCTCCTCTCAAACAGATAGTTACAACTCAAACAGATAATTCGGGGTCCCCCTTCTTCTTCAGCCTGACGCCGTCAGGGTTCCCCTTCCTTTTCTGCCTGACGACGCCATGGTTCCCCCCCTCCTTGGCTCTCCTACCCATTTTTGGGTCTCACAGCGGGGAAGTCACCTCCTGGGCCGCCTCTCCTGTTCAGGTGGCTAAAGAACTCAGGCCTGCCACCTGAAAGACTGAGCCGCCAGGTCGGGTGGTCCTTATTCTCTGACAGGCCACCCGACTCGTACCATCTGGCCGCCCAGCTGGCCTGGGACTTTGGCAGGCCATCTGACTTGCTTCACCTTGCCGTCTGTCGGGCCTGGGACTTTGGTCGGACCCCCGAACTCTAGAACTCCTTGGGCCGGGGGCAGGGGGGGTTAATCTCTGTTTTTCTGGTGTGGGTCAGTAGAGTCATTTTTGGGGGTTTCGTGACCAACCTCCCAGGACCTTTTTTTCTCACTGGATTTAGCATTCTAGACCCATTTTAATGAAAATAAGCTCACATGTACCTCCCAAAAATCACGGGAAACTTTTTTTTTTGCCCAAAATTCAAAATGGCCGCCAAAATGCCTACCACCACCTATATCTCAGTAACTAATTCAGCTGGAAGGTTGATTTTGGTGTCTAGACATAGGTTTTTGGGGTCAAGCATTCCATTAATGCTATTAGTTTACTTGTGAAACAAACCCATCACGATGAAATCCAATATGGCCGCCAATATGGCCACCGATTAACATTTTTTTTGTTTCTTGACTACTAAGGCACCTAGAAAGCTGATGTTGGTGTCAAAACAGAGGTTTAAGGGGTCATACTATCTGTTTATTCCAATAAAAGTGTGTTTAAATGATTACATAATCAAGAAATCCAAGATGGCGGCCGGCTGTCATTTTCACATGCAATGGACTTTTTCATATCCGTCACCAAATGAGCTAAAAATGTCAAATGAGGTATCCTTACATTCATTTTTAATAATTATTAGAAAGCTCCTGCATTGATTCAGTGATTTCACTGAGGAACACTTGGGTAATCCCCTTAGGATTCCCGGAATCCTATGCTTGATTCATTGATTCCTTTTTGCATAGCAAGAGAGAGGATGCAGTGATTTTGTAACGTCTGTGCTGCCATAATATGTAGTCCTAATCTTTCCAATTTAACCAAGGTTGCCAGGTATGTATAAATTTAGCTTTAAACTTATCTGGAGAGGTTAGAATTCTGAATCTTGTTCCATACTGTATAGTCAGGTAATGTTAGCATATTGACCATGCTGCTTGCTTAATGCTACCGTAATGACAGTAGACAGTACAAGGGCCTTTGACTCTAGGTCTTGTCATCCCTCCTTTTTCTCTCCTCTGTTCTGATAATGACAAATTTGTTTTTGTTTTCAGACACTTATTCATATAAAGTGAGGGATAAAATGGATACTGCAAGTGACAACGATGAATTACCATCAACGTCTTCCGATGAATACGAATGCATTCTACGTTGTGGTCAACCATGTACCAAAAGTGACTCTTTGGATAATACCAAGGACCAAAAATGGAATTCAATTCGTGAAAAAACTCTACGATGGAAAGGACTTGATCGGTTTCAATGTGGGAATATTGATTGGGCCAAAGGGCCAAAAGGGCATTATATGCACCAGACATGTTACACCACGTTATCTAACAAGCGTTGTCTATCTCAAGCCGAGAAACGTAAGCATAAATTAGAAGTAGATCTTGAAAGAGACAATCAATCAGTTCAGGGGGATCCATCTCCATCTGCTTCTCTCTTTTCACCGAAGAGGCTCCGGTCCAGCATTGGTATTGTGCATGACAAGAACCTATGCGTGTGGTGCAATAAGGGACCACAGAAAAGCAGTCACCGGGACTGGAAACAATTGCTCCTAATATCAACAAAGGACGCCTGGAGAAAATTCAAGTTACACATTGTACACCTGAATGATCCAGTCCTGAGGTCGAGGCTCAACACGCTGATTGCATCCATTCCAGACTGTGAAACAGCTTTCAGGTGGGAAATCCGTTACCATCGCGGCTGCTGGAAACACTACATTCCCGATTCCCAGCCTCTTACAGAAGAAGTCACTCAACACCTGCAGGATGTAAATCTGCGAGAAGCACAAGCCATCTTCTTCAATCATGTTCGTAAGGTGATCTTTGATGAACATGAATTTCGAACATTGCAGAGTCTACTGGAGGACTATCAACGAATTATCTTAAATCATGGACATGACGCAAAAGTAAAGTCGAATTATGTGAAGGGAATTCTTATAAAGGAATTTGAGGAGGACGTTGGCTTCCATAGACGTAGTCGGTTAAATGAGAGTGAACTGGTATATGACAAGAAAGCTGGTATATGACAAGAAAGTAAAGTGTATTCCAAGATGGCGGCTGGGGGCCATTTTGAGCTTGATAGACAATGAGGGCACTAATGAACACAATGGATGGTTCACAGGAGCCTCACTTGACTTTTTTTAGCTCATTTGGTGATGGATATGAAAAAGTCCATTGCATGTGAAAATGACAGCCGGCCGCCATCTTGGATTTCTCGATTATGTAATCATTTAAACACACTTTTATTGGAATAAACAGATAGTATGACCCCTTAAACCTCTGTTTTGACACCAACATCAGCTTTCTAGGTGCCTTAGTAGTCAAGAAACAAAAAAAATGTTAATCGGTGGCCATATTGGCGGCCATATTGGATTTCATCGTGATGGGTTTGTTTCACAAGTAAACTAATAGCATTAATGGAATGCTTGACCCCAAAAACCTATGTCTAGACACCAAAATCAACCTCCTAGCTGAATTAGTTACTGAGATATAGGTGGTGGTATGCATTTTGGTGGCCATTTTGAATTTTGGGCAAAAAAAAAGGTTTCCCGTAATTTTTGGGAGGTACATGGGAGCTTATTTTCATTAAAATGGGTCTAGAATGCTAAATCCAGTGAGAAAAAAAGGTCCTGGGAAGTTGGTCACGAAACCCCCAAAAATGACTCTACTATTTTGTTTCAAGCCCTCCTTGCCTGTCCCCCCCCCCACTACCCACCCTGCGTGGGTTATTGTTGTGCTCTGCTGGGGGAGGGGGGACATTTTTTTCTTTTTTCTTTTGGTGTTACGTTGGGGTGTCTGGACAACACCCCTGAGGCGGGGGTTCTGTCACAAGCTGGGGCTTGAATCTCTGCCAGACCCAGTCTCATGGCTTTTTCAGTGTATTTATTTGTCTATTGTATTATCCTGCTCCTCTTAGTGTTACTCTGCTTTTTATTTTCTCCAGCTGTGTTTCAGATATTTTGACCACGTCCTGTTTTAAGTTGTAATTCTTTTTGGATCATGTTTATTTCTCATTTTTGTTCTGTGAGCTGACAGCTGTAAGATGACTCTTCTGGGTTTATGCCAGCGTGGGCGTCATCTGAAAGCTGTCAGATCAGCTGCTCCTCCCTCACCTCTCATTACCATCGGCTGATTCCAATTACTATTGTGCTTCTTTTTGCCTGGTCATGTGAGCCCACACCGGTGCTCACTTATGTTAATGAATTTCACTTGTATATAAGTTCTGCCGTGTCACTTGTTCATTGCCACTATGTTGTATGTTCCTTTACCGGATCTGTACTCCGTTCTATTCGGCTGCATGTGCAACTCTCCCTCCAGAGCGTTTTTCCCCTGCTCGGAGGCAAATCTTGTAAGTTTTTCCTTGTTCTGCATTTTGTAGTTTTGCACATTTTTGGACTGTTATGTTCTTCTATTGAATAAATCCGCAACACCATTCAGCGCTTGGGTTCGTCTCTCTCCTGCCTCGTAGAAGCGACCATGACACATGATAGCTACTGAAACTGGGGTGGCACAATATTCAGAATGGTCCTTAAAGGCATATGTGACACATTGCCTCCACTGACCTCGGGAGTAACTCTGTGGATAAGAGCTATACAGAAGGTCACAGATGGTTGCCGTTTGTGTTTGGCAGATCAGATATCAGGAGAACAGTGACTATTCACACCTCAGTCTATGTACTCAAAAACATAGAGGAAGAGGCTGGCACCACCAATGAGCCTGATGAGGCTCCATTCAGACAACACAGTGATAATATTTTTGCAGTAATGAGAGGGATGTTCCCTGTAGATCTCACTAGTGCTGAACTAACAGATATTCCCATGAAAAAGGAGAAGAAGAAGGAGCCAAACACCTATCCTGTGTGGATAGGTGTTTGGCACTCTGGACTGACATGAATGGGGAAAACCCATGCAATAATGCAACTACACAGGTGGTATTCCACAATGTTGTACAGACCTCAGTAACACCACCTGTTTGAGCCTCACTAGAGGGGGTAGTGGGCTTAAACACCCACCCCTGGGCAGAATGGCTTTCTCATGTGCATCACTATATGAGATAATACAACAAAAAACAAGATGAAAAAGAGACAGAAACAGCAGATTTATCTAATCAGCTGGTACAAGTCCTGCTGAAAGCAGCTAGGGATGTGGTGAATAAAGACAAAAAAAAAATACTGTACAGTCCACCTTGGGATCAGTACGCCAAGGTCT
Organism: Pholidichthys leucotaenia; assembly: GCA_020510985.1. Classification (NCBI taxonomy): domain Eukaryota; kingdom Metazoa; phylum Chordata; class Actinopteri; order Cichliformes; family Pholidichthyidae; genus Pholidichthys; species Pholidichthys leucotaenia. The sequence continues at coordinate 326,016,200 of CM035838.1, forward strand.
CTGCCTTTGACCGCCACCTAATCCACATAGCACCGGACCCCCATGATCCCTCCTGCAGGTGGTGAGCCCACTGGAGGGCGGACCCATGTAACTCCTTCGGGCTGAGCCCGGCCGGTGGTCGGTGCATCTTGTGGTAGCAACCCCCGAACCAAGTGGTGGACACCAGTGGTGAGGGGGGCCATTAATTAAGCTGAAGAAGGAGTCCTATCAAGCTTGGCTGGCTTGTGGGACTCCCGAAGCAGCTGAGGTGTACCGGCAGGCCAAGCGGAGTGCAACTTGGGTGGTTGCTGAAGAAAAAACCCGGGTATGGGAGAAGTTCGGTGAGGCCATGGAACAAGACTTTCGGTCGGCCTCGAAAAGATTCTGGCAAACTGTTCAGAGGCTCATGAGGGGAAAGCAGCTCCCTGTCCACACTGTGTATGGTGCGGATGGGACACTGTTGACTTCGACTGGGGATATCGTCGGGCGGTGGAAGGAATACTTCGAGGATCTCCTCAATCCCACTGATACGCCTTCCACAGAGGAAGCAGGGTTTGGGGACGAGGGGGATAACTCGCCTATCGCAGGGGCTGAGGTCGCCAAGGTGGTTAAAAATCTCCTTGGTGGCCGGGCTCCGGGGGTGGACGAGATTCGCCCTGAGTACCTCAAGGCCCTAGATGTTGTTGGGCTGTCATGGTTGACACGCCTCTGCAACACTGCGTGGAGGTCGGGGGCAGTGCCTTTGGCATGGCAAACCGGGGTGGTGGTTCCTCTCTTCAAAAAAGGGGACCGGAGGGTGTGCTCCAGCTTTAGAGGGATCACACTCCTCAGCCTCCCTGGGAAGGTCTATGCCAAGGTACTGGAGAGGAGAGTCCGGCCGTTGGTCGAACCTCGGATTCAGGAGGAGCAATGTGGTTTTCGTCCTGGCCGTGGCACATCGGACCAGCTCTTTACCCTCTCGAGAATTCTTGAGGGTTCGTGGGAGTTTGCCCAACCAGTTTACATGTGTTTTGTGGACTTGGGGAAGGCATTTGACCGCGTCCCTCGTGGATTTTTGTGGGGGGTGCTTTGGGAGTATGGGGTATCGGGCTTGTTGTTACGAGCTATTCGGTCTCTGTACGACCGTTGTGAGAGTTTGGTTCGTATTGCCAACACTCGGTCGGAGTCATTCCCAGTGAAAGTTGGACTCCGCCAGGGCTGCCCTTTGTCACCGATCCTGTTCATAATTTTTATGGACAGGATTTCTAGGCGCAGCCAGGGAATGGAGGGTGTCATGCTTGGTGACCACAGGATCTCATCTCTGTTGTTTGCAGATGATGTTGTCCTGTTGGCTTCATCCAGCAATGACCTACAGCTCTTGCTGGGACGGTTTTCCGCTGAGTGTGAAGCGGCTGGGATGAGAATCAGCACCTCCAAGTCCGAGTCCATGGTCCTCAGCCGGAAAAAGGTGGATTGTCCTCTCTGGGTTGGGGACAGGCTCCTGCCCCAAGTGGAGGAGTTTAAGTATCTTGGGGTCTTGTTCACGAGTGAGGGGAAAATGGAGCGAGAGATCGACAGACGGATTGGAGCAGCATCTGCAGTGATGCGGACGTTGTACCGGTCTGTTGTGGTGAAGAGGGAGCTGAGTTCTAAGGCAAAGCTGTCGATTTACCAGTCAATCTATGTTCCTACTCTCACCTATGGTCACGAGCTTTGGGTAATGACCGAAAGAATGAGATCGCAGATACAAGCGGCTGAAATGAGCTTTCTCCATAGGATTGCTGGACTCACTCTCAGAGATAGGGTGAGGGGCTCAGTCATCCGGGAGAGGCTCAGAATAGAACCGCTGCTCCTCCACATTGCAAGGAGTCAGTTGAGGTGGTATGGGCATCTGATTAGGAGGCCTCCTGGACGCCTCCCACTTGAGGTGTTCAGGCACGTCCCACTGGGAGGAGACCCCAGGGCAGACCCAGGACACAGTGGAGAGACTATGTCTCCCAGCTGGTCTGGGAACGCCTTGGTATCCTCTCTGAAGAGCTGGAGCAGGTGGAGGGGAAGAGGGAAGTCTGGGCTTCTCTGCTTGAACTGCTGCCTCCGCGACCCGGACCTCCGGAAAAGCGGTAGAAGATGGATAGATGGATGGACTATACAGTCTCCAGCTGTTAGGTGGCAACCCCTCAGGCCATTATTGGCCCCATCCCTGCTGAGCCCTTTGTGTTGGCACCCCTACAACAATGGTATTCCCGCCCACCACAAAGCAGGCGTGGTAGAGGTGCATGCAGAGGAGGCATGAGACCATCAGGTCCACCCAGTGACATGTGCCTGTGGTATGGCAAAAGAAGCCATTGGGCTTGTGGTTGTAGAGCTCCACCTACTGGCAGAGGAAGTGTCTGGAAAAATTATGCACCCACCCCACCTCCAGCACCTGGGGTGTGGCTAAATCAGCCACAGCAGTGACAGCAGCCTCAGCAATCACACATGGCTCCCAACCAGAGCATGATGCCTAGTCAACAATGACGGAGCCTAGATAGCCACTCTGAAGGGGGAGCACTTTTGGACCCAATGCTATCCCTCATGGTGGGAGACAAGACTTATGAAGTTATGGTGGACACAGGGGCTTGCTTTTCATCAATATCAACTTCTCTACCCCTGTCCACTAACTATATATCAGTTGTTGGCATCTCTGGGACCCCAAAATGTCTCCTTTTCTCAGTACCATTGAACTGTTCATTGGCTGGACTGGACTTATCCACTCTTTTATCTATTCACCAGACTGTCCTGTAAATCTCTTGGGAAGAGATGTACTGCTGAAAGTGAGGGCACACATCTATTTTACTTCTACTGGAACTGTTGTGTGTCTGCCAGATGGGACTATACTCCGGTGCACATCAGATTTGTCTACTTCCCTAAATGCTAATACAGGAAGCAGACATAGAGGAAGATCAAACTTCTTTTGCAACTTTGTGGTGGCTACAGCTGAATGATGTGAGCCCAGACAAAAATCAACTGGAAGACAAATATATTGCATGTGCCCCATGGATAGACTCTGTTCGACCATATGACCCCCCCCCCCCACATGATCCACTCCACTGTACAATGAATTATTCACATGATGATCAGGAACTGTATGATGATCAGTGGGAGACTTTGGTGGGGGTACAGGACTTGGTGAGCAAAGGACATTTATGTGGGTCCACAAGGAGTCGCTGCTACAGTTTATTTGGACAAAGACTTGTTGCCTCTGTATGCCCTCTTGGACACTGCTGCACCCCATGTCACACTGGGGGTGTCCGCAGGGGAGGAAGCAAGGGCACTGGGACCAATCGTGAAAAACTGTCTTAAGTTGACTGACTGGGTTGTCACACAGTGTAGGGACCTGCATTACTCACAATCTGCTGATTGCTATTGCATCTCATGCAATGTCACAATTCATGCTACTCCACAAATGATGAAGGAGAGGCCAATGTTTGAAATATATATATAGTGCCTTTCTGGTATCCACTGTTTTGTCCACACATCCAACATCACACTCATGCATATGAATCTACATGAAAAGGGGGTGCGCTGAATGTACCCTCCTGTGGTGGGCCATGTGCTAGTAATCTCTGGTCCCTTCTTATTTTGTGTGCTTTTTTACAGGTATCATCAAAACATTGTGCTATTTGCAGTCATATAGTCAGAATAGATGTGAAGGTTTAAAGCTCTGTTGTACGGCAGGTCTTGAGGCCCGGATATGGCATACATAGACAGAAAGAGTTTCTGACTTGAAATGTTTTGCTTTGATCATTTATCATTTATCTATTTTGCTGTGTTTTATTTCATTGATAAAAGTTTTGTCAAAGGCCACCAGGAAGAGGGGCTGGCATGAAAATTTTTGCCTGTAAACATGCATCAATGAATAAAAGAAATGCATAAATATGATTGCTCAATGACATACATTCTGCCAATAGGTTTTTTGCTCGTGCCATAATCAATGAATAAAGCATATCCAGGATCTGTGTGTTAATGTGTCTGCTTAAGGTGTTGGCTCCATAGAATGGAGCCAAAAGAGGGATTCTGTGATAGAAATGTTTAGTTAAGTTAGGATATTAAATATTTTTACACAGTGTGCTTGCTCTAAATGTCAGTTAAAAGATTTCACAGCTTACAGCATACATAAACAGGATGTGGGGTTTTTTGTTTTTTTTTTTTAGCTCTGCACACAAACACCCTTTATTGGCTAACAACTGTTATATTTGCCCTTTGCAGGGTTAAACGAGCCTGGACGAGCTCAAAACCCAGGGTCATTGGATACCACTGGCCAAAAGACGCCATAATACCCAAACAAAAATAATGCTGGCACCCAAAGAAAAAAAAAAAAATAGAGCCAAAAACAAAGCTCACTGTGGCTGGCACTTGCTTTGGCTGTGACCTACTGTTATGTTTGCCCTTTGCAGGGCAAAGATGAGGCACCAGAAGCCAGCAGAGAGTTTGTTATTTTATTAAGAAAAGTACAAAATAATGTGCCACGAGGGGCAAAACACTACACTAAACACATACAACCCTGGAGGGTGAAATAATTGAGCAAATGAAGGCTCAAATAGTCACTTAGATATAACACAGCAAGGGCAAAACCTTTACACTGTAAATGAAGGCTGGCATTGGATGTAGGGATACCAGACAGCAAGGGTGAGGTTGCAGCGAGGACTGAGCCTCAACTGCCAGCTTAAATAGAGGATAAACTAAACCATAAACAGGTGTGCAAAGATAATGAAAATAAGTGCCAGCAGCTGTGACAGCCTGCGAGCAGTCTCACAGGCGAAAGTCCTGCCGCAGCACTGTCAAAATAAAAGCACAAATAACACCATCATAATACACCCAAATAAAGAGACGGCGCAGACCCGCGCACGGGATCACCACAGTGCTCCCCATTTAAGGGATGGATTCCAGACATCCCTCTCTAACATCCAGGGAAAAGCCCCCCTTCCAAAACCAGAAAAAGCTAGCCAAAATCAGCCTCGGGAGGGTGGAGGGTTAATCCAGGTGTAATACACCTGTGACACTTACTTGTCTCGCCAAATTTTGTAACAATATACCACTGTAACAATAGTATACACAGGGTGGTACAATACTTGCGGGGTAATTGGGGCTAACACCCATTAACACCTGCGCTCGCCAGATTTTTGTGTTTAACCCTTACTAACACCCACTCACCCTAATCACTTTAGGTATAGTACCCTTTTTGATAGTGGTGTGTTATGGCAATGTATTTACCTTAACTTTTCTACCTGAGGGAAAAGGGATAATTGGGCCAGGTCAGACCGACTCTGGGTTCGCAGGAGCCTGGGAGGTGCAGCAACAGACGACACATACACACACACGGTGTATGGAACTTGCAACTATGTATATTATTTACAATTATGTACACAAAAATAAATACATAGCGCGATAAAAAAAACACAATCCATAAACTCAAATTATATTTACAATATTCACAGTTTTGTTTTGGTCCTTTCCAAGTGACTAGTGGAGTCACCTTTAGCAGTTCATAGGGTTCAGGCTTCGGCTCGCCATCCAGATCTGGAGATCCACACTCTGGTCAAACCAGTCCAAAGGAAAAAAAAAAGAAAAGAACCTGACCTATAAAATAGGTCAGAACACAAAGAGCTTAGTCTATAAACTAAGTCAATTACCCCAAATCAACAAATGTGCCTAAAACAAACACATCTACCATTCAAATTTATCAAAATGGTGCTATCACGATGAATAAAGTGCATTTGGAACACTTGACATCCCAGGACATTTGTGCAGTGTGCTGCACCAAGCTAACATAACATCTAGCACAACAATTTATCACAATTTTGCACTTTAAAACACATCAACCACAGATATATCATTCACCATCAAGTAGCAATTAATGGCAAGGGAACTGGGACCTTTGCTAACCGTTACAGCCTTGAAAAATAGCTTTTTCTGATGAAAAAACTAGCTGAATTTAACATCGGCGGCTAGCGTTTTTAAGCTAGCGATTAGCATCCACATACACAATGAATAAATAGCACTCACCATGCCAAGTGGCTCATGCTTCAATGGAGTTCCCGCACTCAACAGCGTCAACAACCTTTGGATCCCAATCTTAAAATTTAATAGACGGGGCATTAGAATTTGGCAATACCGCAATGTCTCATTTCTCATTTTGGTTTAGGCTTAGCAATTTCAAGGATTTTATTGAGGCAAAGGCTGCTATTAGCACGTTAGCATCGCCATATCACCAAGGACCGTCTCTCTCTCTGGTCTGTGTCTTTCGGCGTCTGGCGTGACTGAGCCAAAAATGCAAATCATCCCAGACCCAGAGAGAGAGCGCTTAACCCATTGGGTGGCGTGACCCAGCAACAGCGCACCCATTGGTTACAATAAATATCAACACACAATACTAGGAACTTTATCAGAATATTCTAGAAAATGTTCCTATTTATGAATATATATTTATTTAAATATTCATATTCAAATTATGTATTCCCATTGTGAAATGGGTGTTTTTCTTTTTAAAAGCGGTGTCAATATTTATAATTTAATTCACGTTAAACTATCTACTCCCATTGTGAAATGAATGTCCCCCTTCTTAAAGCGGTATCAACATTCATAATTTTAATCACGTTTTTAACACTGGGTTACACTATCCCCCCTTAGAATCATGCAAGTCCCTTTGCATGGGATTAGCTAAATAGTAATGACGGGAGAACTAGTGTTCATGGGAATATTCTTAAGATCTGACTCTATTAAGGCTCTGGTAAAAGTCAGGTGTGAATAATCTTAGGATCTGTCTCTGTTAAGGCTCTGGAAAAAGCCAGGTTTAGTCCTTGAAACAGGGACTGGGCAACAGTTAGGAGAGGGTTTCCCAACTGACTATACTGTAGTCTTTCTGGCTGGGAGGCTGTCCTCTCGGAGCGTCTCACAGTCTGTGGGACTTCTTTTTCAGATTCTTTTTCTTCCACAGGTTCATCACAGGTACTTTTATCAGGCAAGTTGGTTTCACTTTCAGTTCCATTCTCATTGTTTGGTTGTTCCACATTTGTTTCCGTTTCCTCCAGGTTTCCATCATTCGGTAAGTTGTCGCATCTAGGTGAAGTGACATTTTCTATTTGGTTGTCATTCTCAGGTGATTGAGTTTCAGCAGGAATGTTTCTTTTTTAAAGAATGTCTTTGGATGGGGAATTTCATAAACTCGAGTGAGCTTTATGGGCGTTTGGATTGGTTCTTCTCTGTACCAATAGACATCTTCATTTTCCGGTTCTGAATTCTCACATTCCTCACTTTGTTCAGGTGATTGTCTTGTCTTAGGTTTGCGGACGCGTTTTGGTTGGACAGGTTCGTCTTCAACAGGGGCAAGAAAACCACAGGGAAGCAAGAGATCGCGGTGAACGGTGCGAACAGGAACATCTTTTGTCTCAGGTTTTATAGTGTAAACAGGCAAGTCACCTGCTTGGCTCACCACAATGTGAATTTCAGCTTCCCACCTGTCTGCTAGTTTGTGCTTGCCTCTGAGGCGGACTGCACGTACCAAAACTCTGTCGCCTGGTTCTAGTTTTGAGGGTTTCACTTGCATATCAAATCTTGTTTTGTTTCTTTCAACCATCTTGTTAGCATTTTCTGTTGCTAGTTTGTAGCTTTCTTGTAGAGTTGTCTTCAGTTTTTCAATGTACTGGGAATATGACTTGAAACTTTTGTTGTGAAACGGGAGCCCAAATGCAAGGTCGATGGGCAATCTCGGCTGACGACCGAACATTAACTCACACGGGGCAAAACCAGTAGTGCCATTCTTCGTACAATTGTACGCATGTACAAGTGGTTTCACATAGTTGTGCCAATGAGTTTTGTTCTTTTCCTCCAGAGTACCCAGCATGCTCAATAACGTTCTATTGAAACGTTCTACCGGGTTACCTCTGGGATGATAGGGTGTCGTCCGGATTTTGCGAATGCCCATGATTTTGCAAAGTTCTTTTATAATATGGGACTCAAAATCGGGATCCTGATCACTATGTAACCGTTCGGGTAGCCCATAATGGACTATAAAGTTGTCCCAAAGTGCCTTTGCAACGGTCTGAGCTTTCTGATTGCTGGTAGGGATGGTTATAGCGTATTTCGTGAAATGATCAGTTAACACTAGCACATCCTTTGTGTTGCTTTGATCGGGCTCAATGGACAGGAAATCCATACAGACAAGTTCGAGCGATCGGGTGGACTTGATATTGACAAGCGGAGCAGTTCGTTCTGAAGCGGTTTTACGTCTTACGCAGCGATTACATGTCTTGATCTTCTGTTCAAGATCTGCCGCCATGCGAGGCCAATAGAACCTTGTTCTGGTGAGATCCAAAGTACGCTCTGTGCCTAAATGGCCCATGTCACAGTGGAGGCTTTGAAAGACTGAATCGCGGAGTTGTTCAGGTAAGACGAGCTGGTAAGTAACATTTCCTCCATCTTGACGAGTGCGGTAAAGGATGTTATTGCACATTTCAAGTCGACTGAGCTCTCGGAGTAACAAGTTGTTATCAGGAAGTTCAGTTTGTACCGTTGGTGGAACTTTTAGTCCAGTTTCAATTTGTGCAATCACTTCCCTTAAATAGGGATCAGTTCTTTGTTCATTTTTGATCTGTTCAGGAGTCACGTGGGGTACAGCTGGAAGACCACCACAGCCATCTTCATCGGCGTAGCCATCTGGAATGGCGGCTACAGAGAGGGCTAACGAATGAACCAAAGGGAAGGTGTTGTCTGGAGAGCTACAGACAAGGTGTTTTTCACATATAGCAGACACTACCTCGGAACTTAAACTGCTTTCAGGAAGAGACAAGTGAGTCTGAGTGAACTACTGTATGCGGTCAAGCTCCTTTTGGGACACTGCGTCATCAAGTAACTCGCCATGTGGCCGTCTAGAGAGGCCATCTGCATCTGAGTTAAGCTTGCCTGCTCTGTATTGGAGCTTAAAGTTAAACGTCGACAGAGCAGCTAGCCACCTGTAACTCATGGCATCCATCTTAGCAGTAGTCAAAATGTACGTCAGGGGGTTACTGTCTGTCACGACAGTAAAATGATTGCCATATAAACAGTCTGCGAACTTCTCCGTTACTGCCCACTTTAGAGCCAAAAATTCTAATTTATGGGCGGGGTAACGGGACTCACTTCTAGACAACCCCCGGCTTGCATAAGCTATGACCCTAGTCCGGCCCTCCTGCTCTTGATAGAGGGCGGAGCCAAGCCCTGTAGTGCTGGCGTCAGTATGGAGGGTATATGGCAACTGAGGATCAGCGAAACCCAGGACAGGCGCAGTACTGAGCTTTTCAATGATGGTTTTGAATGCAAGATCAAGAAGTCCATCGCTCGCCAAACGGTGTCTTTGGGTCGTGGTACTGGGCAGGCTTAGCTTTGGGCTTTGTGCTTTTGTGCAAAGGAGGGTATCCTGCTGTTAAGTCAGTGAGGGGCTTAACGATGCTGGAATAGTTCTTAATGAACCGCCTATATACGAGCGGAGCTGTTTGAGATCATGGGGCACAGGCCAGGTACTTAGGGCTTTCACTTTTTCGGGGTCGGTCTCAACTCCTTTACTGGACACAATGTGACCGAGGTATCCGACAGAAGTTTGAAAAAATATGCATTTCTCAGGGGAGAGTTTAAGCCCATACTCTTTTAGGTGATTAAGAACTTTCATTAAGCGAGCCTCATGTTCTTCGGGCGTCTTGGAGAATACAATGATGACATCGAGGAACACAATCACCTCATGCAGATTCATGTCGCCCATGCATTTCTCCATGAGGTGCTGGAACGTGCTGGGGGCGTTTGTGACGCCTTGGGGCATTCTATTGAATTCCCAAAAGCCCATGGGACATACGAACGCCGTCTTTGGTTTGTCCAGCTCCTCTACCTCAATTTGGTAGTACCCCGACTTTAAATCGAGGATGGAGAACCACTGCAAACCGGTCAAGGTGGAAAATGTTTCCTCCAAGTTGGGGAGAGCGTAAGCATCTTTTACAGTCTGCATGTTAAGCTTCCTGTAATCAATACAAAGGCGGACATCGCCATTTTTCTTTCGCACCACTACAATGGGCGAAAAAAATGGGGAAGTAGACTCTCTTATCACGCCTGCTTGTTGGAGCTCTTTGAGATGCTTACGGACCGCTTCCAGGTCATTTGGATGTATGGGACATGCTCTGTGTTTGAACGGTGTTTCATCTGATAATTTGATTGTGTGTTTCACTTGATCCGTTTTGCCAAAGTCAAGATCGTTTTGTGCAAATACTTCGGGCATTTGACTGAGTTTTTCTGTTAGGCGCTCTTTCCATTCAGCGAATGGGGGGAAGAGTCAAAGTTGAACTTCAGAGTGGACTTTGGTTCAGTTTTGGACTTTGTAACCTTCACGGAGTGTTCTTGCGATAGGACTCGTTGATATGCACAAATTTCTCCAATGACACACTTCTGAGGGATTGTCACGTCATGTTCTGATTCATTGGTGAGTATAACTGGAACAAGGTAAGGTGCTCTTTCAGGTAAGTCTATGAGACATGGTTTTACCAGGATACCACCAGGTAAAGCTGACATTACCGGGTGTTCTAACAAGACAGATTTTTCACTGTTGCCGGCTGACACAGCTACAGCGCCATCTAGAACAACTGTTTGGCCTGCAGGAAATAACTGTGGCTCTTTGTTGCGCATGGTCACTAAACCAAGGCTAGTGTCTTTGGACTGTCTGTGCCGTAGTTCAAGGACTTTTAACACTGCCTTATAACCAAGTGACATAGTTGGCTGCAGTTCAGAACATGCATCAGAGTACAGCTCGTAAAGTACATCTAATGTGTTTGTCCCTATTAACACTAAGGACTGGTCAGCTGCACGTACATTGGGAACCACTAAGGCAAGTGTTGGCACTTCAGCTTCAATACCGAAAAAGTCTTTTGGGAAAGTGACATGCCGTTCAATGTAGCCTAAATAAGGTACACTCTGACCGTTAGCTCCCTTCACTTCTAACAGCTCAAAAAGTGGCTTAATCTCATGGTTGGATAAGTACTGTCTGTAATAGGACTCAGGGGCAGTAGTCACCTGGGAACCTGTATCTAACAAACAGCTCAAAGTACAGCCATTCATTTTCACTCGTGCTGTATTTTTTGTACCAATTAGACCATTAGGAAAGTTAAAGGGGTCTGTTTTGTAGTGTGACTTCAGTTTAGCACGTGTCTTGAATGGAGCTTTTGGTTTGGGACGGGTCATCTCTGAACTAGCCTCTGTTTGTCCCGTAACAGGGGTAGACTTCAGTTTAAAAGAAGATTGGGGGTTCTGACTGTCCCAAATCTGTCTTTTTACTCTTAGTTCTTTGCATTTTGCAGCTACAAGTGCAGGGTTTGGCTTTGACTCACAAGTGACTACAATATGCCCATCTTCGCCACAGTGGAAGCAATACCATGGTTTGGGCCAAGTATTGGGACGGCTGGACGAAGGTAAGTTTTCAGGTTTGGCATGGTCAGGTTTTTTATTTCCAGACTTCTTAGTTGGGTCTTTCTTCAGTGGTGCTTGTTTCTTTTGTTTCACGACAGCAGCTAATTGGCTCTTTAGATCAGCGACTTGCTTTTTCAGTTCTTTCAGACTGTCAGACTCCACTTTACTATTTGTACTTGTTTCGGTGACTGTTTGTTCGTAGGAGGCTGTTTTTGGTTTTGTGGCACCCAAGTGTTTCTTCATGCGTGTGTTTTTAACTTCTTGTCTGTTTTCAACAGTGCGAAGGTGAAGCAATAATTCTGCATACGCAGGTGGGTGTTTATCTTTTAGTTCCAGCTGTAGCTCTTTTGGCAGATTATCATCCCAACAGCCTCTGTTAAACTGCTTGAGAAGTTGTTTGTCCACTTCCTGTGGCTCCAGACCGCCTCTACGCACTGTGAGATTTAGCGCCACCTGCAAACGATGCAGATATGCAGAGGGTTTTTCTCCATAATTTTGGAAAGTGTTCATGAATCGCACAAGCAGTTCCTCACCGTCTTCAACAGTCCCAAAAGCTGAGTCCAAAAGCTTAAGATAGTCGGCAGAGGTGGCTTTAGGCCCAAGAGAGCGAATAACATCAGACGAAGGAGCAAGAAGACTTTCAAGGATCCTGCGAGATTTTTCCAAGTCAGACAAAGAAGTATCTTCCATCATCAGGTCAACATGTGAACGCCATGTTTCATAATCAGCTTCAGTATACGGTCTTGGCGTTTTGCCAGAGAAAGCTCTGATTCTCCAAGAGGAATGGGCGTTTGACGGCTTCTCTGCATTTTTAATGACATGCTCTGCTACGATTTTCTGAACCTCGGGTCGGTTAAAATCAGCTGGGTTCAGCATTTGAGGTGTCAAGTTTGGTCTAAGACGGCTTTGAAAGAGTGCTTGAGTGGTTTTAAGGGCCTTTTCCATTAGCCCCACTTAGCCCAACACGGGACAGCTCAGCACGTTTTGTAAGTCTTTCCACTAGCCCCAACACAGCCGTGATTTTCGTCCCCGCTCAAGGGCAGGGTACAAGCGTGCTGAGTCATGCCGTGTTGTGACGTCAAAAGACTGGTCGCCGCTGATTGGTGAGGTCGTAACGTCACGAAAGCGACCGTCTTCTGATGAATCTACCCACGACCGCCATTTGCAATATTTCACGGACTAACTTGGTCATGGAGTAAATACGATATTAATACAGACAGCGTTGTAGGTTTTGCGGAACTCTACACCGTGGTCCAATGAAGAGGTGCGGACTTTTCTCTGCTTGGTGGCAGATCCACAGTGAGGAGTGACCCGGACCGATACAGATGGCTGCCCAGCATAGAACCGAACTACGGACAAGCTGAAGACGAACGTGAGAGAACCATCGATGGTGAGTGATTTGTAATAATGTGCATCTGTTCGCTTATTTATCCTGTTGGTGGTAAGCTCACTTTTTTTGAGCCATACAGCGACGTTTTGTGCTGGCTAACTCGTTTTAGCTAACGATTTTTAGCTAGTAGCTAGCTAGTACCAACTGCTGATTCGCGCTTGTTTTCTCCTAAATATTCGCTTGTGAGAGCAAAACGATGAAATATGTTAATCCTGGTTAAAGTCCTGGTTTGTGTACGTATTGCACTTTGGTGCTGCGCATTAAATTGTGTGCAATTTAATGCTAGAATGTGTTTTCACATGCCAGGGGTTAGCTGCCCTCTGTTTATATTGTGGATACTGGTGAAATGAACCACAGGAGCCGAAATCTCGTCATATTAAAATTGGTTTTTCAAACCAGTGATTTATAAAGTCATTCATATAATTTTCTAAAGCGTCAGAATAGACCCACACACCTATTCTGTGGATCCTGCAGTGCTTGTCAGGGAAACGAAGCATTTTTGTCACATCCCACCACTGACTTTCACAGGTGTATTTCCCTAATACAGTTACATCTCCAAAAATTAGAATGTCATGAAGAACTTCAATATTTTTTGTCACTCATTTCAGAAAGAGAAATCCGTATATTATATAGATTCATTACACAGACAGTGATATACGTATTTCAAGCGTTTATTTATTTTAATTTTGATGATTATGGCTTACAGCCCCTGAAAACCCCAAATTCAATTTGGCAAAAAATTAGAATATTCCATAAAATTAACTTTAAAAAATAGTTTTTAAATATAAATGTTGGCCGCTGAGGTGTTGGTTAATATGGGATGTAGCCGTAATCATCAATATTAAAATAAACACTTGCAATATATCACTGTCCCTGTAATGAATCTATATATGGGTTTCACTTTCTGAAATGAGTGAAAAAAATATTGAATTTTTTCATGGTATTCTAATTTTTGAGATGTGCCTGTATAAGTGTTGAACTTGCTTGAAACTAACCATCATCCATTTCTGTCGTTCATCTAGGCAAGAGGAAATCAGCTGCCCACAACGAACCTCGCCACTGTGGAAAGTACTGAAATCCTTTGCTTTTATAGGTAAAGTGTCAAAACCAAAGTAGCACAATTTCCACTTAATATAAAAGGGACTGAACTGAGATTTATTTGATTGTGTGAATATGGCACATCAACTGTAAAATAAACCGCTTGTTAATGTATTTATTTTTTTGTCAGATCACTTGTGTGATCCTTTGTGAGTTATGTTCATAACTGTATGTATTGGCGAATGTGAGATGTTCAGTCGCCAATATAATTTACTTTATATGTGTAGTTTATAGTCTATCATCAATAAACTCATGCAGTAACAGGACACATTACAAATATTTGAGACCCATTGTAGTGCATCCTTTTATATTTTAGCAATGCTAGTACAAAACACCGCCCACACATGAAGCCAGGGCAAGAAGAGACACTTTTACAGACAAGACAAACTTTTATTGACAAAAACTTCATATTTTGACTGAGCGACTCCATACTCGGTGATGCACACCTTCAGTTAAAGTACTAGATTCCATTCAAGTGAATGTATTAATTCATTCTGATTGCTGTAGTAAAAACAGATGATTTTAAATGTAACCCAGCCCTTGTAAAATCTACTGAAGTGCAGCTACATGAAAATTGTGGTTAAATACAACAACGAAGTACTTTATTGTCACATTTAAATTGTAATCCCTCCTGTTTTGTTTTTCTTTTGAATTCTTGGATGAAATATGGGTGGGCAATATAAGCTGCAGCTTCAGCCATCACCCATTTCAGATGACCTATGTTGAACTGTATAATCAGAGGAGTTATTGTTTAATTTGACCTTGTTAGATTTTTTTCCCCTTTGTTATATTATTCTATTTTCTTTTAATCTTTACTTTTAATCAATCCGAAATAAAGATTCATTCATTAATTCACATTCCACCACTGGCTTGTAGCAACAAGTGTATTTCCCAAATATGTTTTAAACTTGCTTTAATTAACCACCACCCATTTGTCTTTTGTCTAGGCAAGAGGGAAACTGTCCACCACAACTGGACCTTGCCTCACTATTTACAGAGATGCAGGCTGAAGATCTGCTGAACCAGGACCAGTACGAGGGGCCGATCCAGTTGCTTCTCAGTGAGGCAGCATGGCTGCCGTGTGTGACCATTCCAGGTTTTTTTTTTTACAGTTTGAATTTTGCACATTCTGAATAATCTGGAATTGGCTTCTGATTGTAATAAACAATTTAGTGACTTATGTGTTTGCATCATGATTTTCTATTTTGTCTGTTAAGACACCGGTGGGAAAAGAGTCAACTGTACAAAGGATTTATCGCTGACCTTGAAAATAATGGCTCATTTTAAAGAAAAAAGTAACCAAAACAATTATTTTATTAACTGAAGACTGTATTGTTGGATGTGCCACCGCAGAAGACCCTGCATACTTTAGTGACAGTACCAGTATATGGAGGAATTCTGGGTCATATTAGCATCTGCTCTTCATCATAATGGGTTTGGGCGGGGGTGTCTAATCATGTGCCATGGAGGGCCAAAACCTTGGAGGTTGGAGGCTTTACCTCCATCCAGTGTCTTCAACAGCAGATTCCACTGAACTTTTTCCACTGACTGATCAGTGAGAACACCTGCTGAAGAGACTGGGTAGAAGAGAGAACCTGCAGGGTCTTGGCCCCCCATGACACATGATTGGAAGCCCCTGGATTAGGTTTAATGGGATTTAACATTTTAACACAAACTGCTTTATGGTTCATAATTCTGTTGACAGACTTACACCAAACCAAAAGTGATTTCTCAAACTGCTGGATTATTCTTAGCTTTTCCAATCTTTCAGTATTTAATTTATGCCACATGGTGGTAACCTTCACATATAAAAAAGAGACATCTGCAAAAACTTCAGAGGTTTATTGTCAGTGCAATTCCAAGTGCAATACTACATGAATGCATGTCTAGTACATTGTTGGTGCAGAGAATATATATTTCTACAGTACATGTATCTAGTAAATCAACTATTTTCCATGTAACCTTGTGACTGCATTATTTTAATTGCTTTTAATCCTAGATCAAGTTTGTTTTGGCCTAAAATGCATGATAACCGTCAAATATATCTTATTATACCTAACTCTGTACTGTTTACTTTTTGAATATATATTTTGTGGCTAATATAGTTATTAACATGGTGATCAAGTTGTGTCAGCTGATCATTTTTTTTCTATGACACCATCTCAGACTCTGCAGCTGGAGCAGGTACATCCATGATGTCTCAACAGTCTCTCCATGATTTTCACGCAGATCAGAGCAATTTGTTGTACAGGAAATAAACGTTTCTACAGACATTCTTAAGCTCTATAACCACTGATCGTTTGTGAAGCTGTGCTGACATCAGTGACAGGCTGATGACATCTGTGACAGGCTGTGCTGAACGCCCAGACCGAATGAAGCGGTAATTTCCCCACAACAGAGCCATCTGAAACACACACAGCGTACATATTTTAGTACCTAACAGCGATAACTTGAAGATATTAAAGTGTAGTACGACGTACTTATAGCAAACTAGCATTAGCAACATTAGCTTACCGTCATATATGGCCTAGTTTGTATCCTCACATCTTTGGCTCTCCCAGAAGCTGCAGTACTATTCCAGAGTGTTTCATCTCGCTGCCTGTACCCTTGTCTGGCGGTCCTTTTTGGCATTTACGGTGAAAAAAGCCACAGACCGAGGAGTCGCCTTGTACAGCTGTATGTGTTATGTTTTGCTTGGGTTGCGTGTTCTACGTCACGGGAGTGTGGCGCCGCCTCGCTGTTATAGAAATCCCACCCACCCCAGCTCAACACGGTTGTAATGGAGACAAAAGCGAGCCGAACCGTGTTGAAGTGAATCGAGACGTGCCGAGGTGTGCTGGGCTAATGGAAAAGTGCCTTTGAGGTGCGAGGCACTTCAACTTGGACTGGAGGAGAGACTCCACTTTAGCCGCTTTTCCACTAGCCCAGTTCGCCTCGCCTCGCCTCGTTTCGTTTCGTTACTACTCGGTTCGGCCGCGGTTGTGTCTCCATAGCAGCCGGGTAAAGCGGGGTTAAGCTGTGGTGGGTGGGATTTTTTTTACAGCAAGGCGGCGCCACACTCCCGTGACGTAAAACACGCGACCCAAGCCAAACATAACATGGCGGCTGTACAAGGCGACTCCTCGGTCTGTGGCTTTTTTCACCGTAAATGCCAAAAAGGACCGCCAGACAAGGGTACAGGCAGTGAGACAAAACACTCTGGAATAGTTCTGCAGCTTCTGGGAGAGCCGAAGGCGTGAGGATACAAACTAGGTCATATATGACGGTAAGCTAATGTTGCTAATGCTACTTTGCTATAAGTACGTCGTACTACACTGTAATCTCTGCAAGTTATCGCTGTTAGGTACTAAAATATGTATGCTGTGTGTGTTTCAGATGGCTCTGGTGTGGGAGAATTACTGCTTCAAACGGTCAGTCTGGCGTTCAGCACAGCCTGTCACTGATGTCAACACAGCTTCACAAATGATCAGTGGTTGTAGAGCTTAAGAATGTCTGTAGAAACGTTTATTTCCTGTGCAACAAATTGCTCTGATCTAAGTAAAGGAACCCTATTTCACTGTTTATGGGAATGTAGAAAAATTAGAATGTTTTGGGAAGATGTGAGGGTAACAATTGAAAAAATAATTTCAAAACAAATCACACTGAACCCTAAACTGTTTTTGTGGGGTCTATGTCCAGAAAAACAACTTTAATAAGAGTGAAAGAGCATTCATAGACCTCAGTTTGCTTAATGCCAAAAAATGTATTGCATTACTGTGGAAAAACTCATAGACCAGATGTGACTCAGTGGTTAAGACGGATGTTAACAAACCTTCCACTAGAAAGAATAACATATATACTGAAATCAAAGGAAAATGTGTTTGAGAATATATGGAGACCTTTCATTGATTATGTAAAGAAATTAAACATAACTTCTGAAGAAGAAGGTGAATGATATTCTTATGTAATAGATTACCTAGACTAAACAGAGGAGCATTGTTGTTGACTTGTTTTTGTTAATGGCTGTTGTTGTTTTTAATACCCTTTTTTTTGTTATTTTATTATTGTTCTTTTTAGTTTTTAAATTACTTTTGTGTTAGTGTCTGACTGTGTGTGCTATGTTCAATAAAAATATTGTGGGAAAAAAAATTGCTCTGATCTGCGTGAAAATCATGGAGAGACTGTTGAGACATCATGGGACGTACCTGCTCCAGCTGCACTGAGTCTGAGGTGGTGTCATAGCAAAAAATGATCAGCTGACACAACTTGATCACCATTTTAATAACTGTATTAGCCACAAAATATATATTCAAAAGTAAACAGTACAGAGTTAGGTATAATAAGATATATTTGACAGTTATTATGCATTTTAGGCCAAAACAAACTTGATCTAGGATTAAAAGCAATTAAAATAATGCAGTCACAAGGTTACATGGAAAATCTTGATTTACTAGATACATACACTGTAGAAATATATATTCTCTGCATCAACAATGTACTATACATGCATTCATGTAGTATTGCACTGACAATAAACCTCTGAAGTTTTTGCAGATGTCTCTTTTTTATATGTGAAGGTTACCACCATGTGACATAAATTTAATACTGACAGATTGGAAAAGCTGTTTAAGAACAATCCAGCAGTTTGAGAAATCACTTTTGGTTTGGTGTAAGTCTGTCAACAGGATTATGAACCATAAAGCAGTTTGTGTTAAAATGTTAAATCCCATTAAACTCTAACCCATAGGTGTCCAATCATGTGTCATGGAGGGCCAAGACCCTGCAGGTTCTCTTCTACCCAGTCTCTTCTGCAGGTGTTTTCACTGAGACTAACTTGATCTAGGATTAAAAGCAATTAAAATAATGCAGTCACAAGGTTACATGGAAAATAGTTGATTTACTAGATACATGTACTGTAGAAATACTGTATATATTCTCTGCATCAACAATGTACTAGACATGCATTCATGTAGTATTGCACTGGGAATTGCACTGACAATAAACCTCTGAAGTTTTTGCAGATGTCTCTTTTTTATATGTGAAGGTTACCACCGTGTGGCATAAATTAAATACTGAAAGATTGGAAAAGCTAAGAATAATCCAGCAGTTTGAGAAATCACTTTTGGTTTGGTGTAAGTCTGTCAACAGAATTATGAACCATAAAGCAGTTTGTGTTAAAATGTTAAATCCCATTAAACCTAATCCAGGGGCTTCCAATCATGTGTCATGGGGGGCCAAGACCCTGCAGGTTCTCTCTTCTACCCAGTCTCTTCAGCAGGTGTTCTCACTGATCAGTCAGTGGAAGAAGTTCAGTGGAATCTGCTGTTGAAGACACTGGTTGGAGGTAAAGCCTGCAGGGTCTTGGCCCTCCATGGCACATGATTGGACACCCCTGCCCAAACCCATTATGATGAAGAGCAGATGCTAATATGACCCAGAATTCCTCCATATACTGGTACTGTCACTAAAGTATGCAGGGTCTTCTGCGGTGGCACATCCAACAATACAGTCTTCAGTTAATAAAATAATTGTTTTGGTTACTTTTCTTAAAAATGAGCCATTATTTTCAAGGTCACCCATTAATGGTTTGTACTACTGACTCTTTTCCCACCAGTGTATTAACAGACAAAAATAGAAATCATGATGCAAACACATAAGTCACTAAATTGTTTATTACAATCAGCAGCAAATTCCAGATTATTCAGAATGTGCAAAACTCAAACTGTAAGACTGGGTCACTCAGCAGCTGGGATGTGCAGTTCACACTGGTCTCAGATCAGCAGATCTTCAGCCTGCATCTCTGTAAATAGTGACGCAAGGTCCAGTTTGGGGTGGATTGATCGTTTACCTCTTGCCTAGACAAAAGACAGAAATGGGTGGTGGTTAAATAAAGGAAGTTTAAAACATATTTGGGAAATACACTTGTTGCTAAAAGCCAGTGGTGGAATGTGAATGAATGAATCTTTATTTCGGATAGATTAAAAGAAAATAGAATAATATAACAAAGGGGAAAAAATCTAACAAGGTCAAATTAAACAATAACTCCTCTGATTATACAGTTCAACATAGGTTATCTGAAATGGGTGATGGCTGACGCTGCAGCTTATATTGCCCACCCATATTCCATCCAAGAATTCAAAAGAAAAACAAAACAGGAGCGATTCCAATTCCAATGTGACAATAAAGTACTTCGTTGTTGTATTTAACCACAATTTTCATGTAGCTGCACTGATGTAAAGTCGATTTTACAAGGGCTGCGTTATATTTAAAATCATCTGTTTTTACTGTGGCCTCAGCAATCAGAATGAATTAATACATTCACTTGAATGGAATCTAGTACTTTAACTGAAGGTGTGCATCACCGGGTATGGAATCGCTCAGTCAAAATATAGAGTTTTTATCAATAAAAGTTTGTCTTGAATGTAAAAGTGTCTCTTCTTGCCCTGGCTTCAAGTGTGGGTGGTGTTTTGTACTAGCATTGCTAAAATATAAAAGGATGCACTACAATGGGTCTCAAATATTTGTAATGTGTCCTGTTACTGCATGAGTTTATTGATGATAGACTATAAACTACACATATAAACTAAATTACATTGATGACTGAACAACTGCCATTCCCCAAAAGATACAGTTATGAACATAACTCACAAAGGATCACACAAGTGATCTGACAAAAAAATAAATGCATTAACAAGCGGTTTGTTTTACAGTTGATGCGCCATTCTTTTTCAATTATTCTGTAATTAATACTCACACAATCAAATAAATCTCAGTTCAGTCCCTTTTATATTAAGTGGAAATTGTGCTACTTTGGTTTTGACACTTTATCTATAAAAGCAAAGGATTTCAGTACTTTCCACAGTGGCGAGGTCCGTTGTGGGCGGCTGCTTTCCTCTTGCCTAGATGAACGACAGAAATGGATGGTGGTTAGGTTCAAGCAAGTTCAACACATATACAGGCACATCTCAAAAATTAGAATATCATGAAAAAGTTCAATATTTTTGTCACTCATTTCAGAAAGTGAAACCCATATATAGATTCATTACAGGGACAGTGATATATTGAAAGTGTTTATTTTAATATTGATAATTATGGCTACAGCCCATATTAACCAACACCTCAGCGGCCAACATTTCTATTTAAAAACTATTTTTTAAAGTTTATTTATGTAATATTCTAATTTTTTGCCAAATTGAATTTGGGGTTTTCAGGGGCTGTAAGCCATAATCATCCAAATTAAAATAAATAAACGCTTGAAATATATCACTGTCTGTGTAATGAATCGATATAATATATGGATTTCTCTTTCTGAAATGAGTATAAAAAATATTGAAGTTTTTCATGACATTCTAATTTTTGGAGATGTACCTGTATTAGGGAAATACACTTGTGAAAGTCAGTGGTGGGATGTGACAAAAACGCTTTGTTTCCCTGACAAACACTGCAGGAGCCACTCTGTACAGGTACATTATCAATCCAGGGATTTATGGTGGAACAGCACAATACTGTTCCAGCACCTTTTATGGAAAATCCACAGAATAGGTGTGTGGGTCTATTCTGACGCTTTAGAAAATTATATGAATGACTTTAAAATCACTGGTTTGAAAAAGCAATTTTATATTGTTGAGATTTCGGCTCCTGTGGTCCATTTCACTAGTATCCACAATATAAACAGAGGAATGCTAAACCCTGGCATGTGGAAACACATTCTAGCATTAAATTGCACATAATTTAATGCGCAGCACCAAAGTGCAGCACGTACACAAACCAGGACTTTAACCAGGATTAACATATTTCATCGTTTTGCTCTCACAAGCAAATACTTAGGAGAAAACAAGCGCGAATCAGCAGTTGGTACTAGCTAGCTACTAGCTAAAACTCGTTGGCCAGCACGCTCAAAAAAAGTGAGCTTACCACCAACAGGATAAATAAGCGAACAGATGCACATTATTACAAATCACTCACCATCGGTGGTTCTCTCACGTTCGTCTTCAGCTTGTCCGTAGTCCGGTTCTATGCTGGGCTGCCATCTGTATCGGTGCGGGTCGCTCCTCTCACTGTGTATCTGCCACCAAGCAGAGAAAACTCCGCACCTCTTCGTTGGACCACGGTATAGATTTCCGCAAAACCTACAACGCTGTCTGTATTAATATCGTATTTACTCGGGGACCGAGTTAGTCCGTGAAATATTGCAAATGGCGGTCGTAAAGATTCCACTGAAGACGGACGCTTTCGTGACGTTACGCCCTGACCAATCAGCGGCTCGCAGTCTGTTGACGTCACATCTCGGCTCGCTTCAGCACGGTTGTACCCTGCCCTCAAACAGGCATGAAAATAGCGCCTGTTAAACCATGCTGGGTACAGTGGAAAAGGCTAGAAAGCGAGTCGAGTAGAAGTGAGTAAGGCCAAAGCGATACTAATGGAAAAGGGCCATTTGTGTGGGTTCTACAGTAGGGACAGCAGGATCAACGTCAGCAGAGACCGTTTCAGCTGTCTCAGCAGCTTCAATAGACTTCCCTATTGTGGACATAACCTCCTGCTGCAACACCTCTTCAAAACCTTTTCCACTTAGCTTAGCTAAACCCCTCAGGTTGCTAAGATAAGCCTCAGTTACCCTGCCCCCTACAGTTCTAGTGTAGACATCAGTTAGAGCTTGAATGCAGTATTTAACCTCAGGATTGTCAGTGGATGGAAAGGAGCACGGCAACGTAGGTGCTAATGCTTCAATGCTTAATCCAGACTCGAACTCTACAAAATGACTTTTGTCAAAGTCGGATGAGTTATCATTTATGCTAAGCACCCTACGAATAGTGCCATGCTGCTCTAGAAATTCAAAAACGTCTTTGTCTTTTTCTTTGTCAACAACACCACTGACAATGACTGCATTTGGAATTTTAACACCATGTTTTTCCACAAAATCCATTTTGGCCGTATATCAACTGTTTAGTCAGGGGTCAAAACAGAATCCACATCTGTTGTGCAACGCTCCAGGCTACTGGCTGTGCTCGCCAATTTTTTTATAACCCTGTCTCCCTGTGACACTTACTTGTCTCGCCAAATTTTTTAACAATATACCACTGTAACAATAGTATACACAGGGTGGTACAATACTTGTGGGGTAATTGGGGGTAACACCCATTAACACCTGCGCTCGCCAGATTTATGTGTTTAACCCTTACTAACACCCAGTCACCCTACTCACTTTAGGTGTAGTACCCTTTTTGGTAGTGGAGTGTTATGGCAATGTATTTACCTTAACTTTTCTACCTGAGGGAAAAGGGATAATTGGGCCAGGTCAGACCGACTCTGGGTTCGCAGGAGCCTGGGAGGTGCAGCAACAGACGACACATACACACACACGGTGTATGGAACTTGCAACTATGTATATTATTTACAATTATGTAAATTATGTAAATTATGTATGACGTCCCACTTGATGAAGACCCTGGAGAGACTGCTCCTTGCTCATCTCCGCCCCCTGGTAGAACCAGCGATTGATCCACTCCAGTTCGCCTACCAGCATGGCATTGGGGTGGAGGATGCGGTGATCTTCCTCCTTCACCGTTCTCTGTCCCACCTGGAGAAGCCCGGGAATATGGTGAAGATCATGTTCTTTGACTTCTCCAGTGCTTTCAACACCATCCAACCGATGATCCTGAAGGACAAGCTGCTGCGCGCAGGGGTGGACCAGCACCTGTCATCATGGATCCTGGACTACCTCACGAACCGGCCTCAGTTTGTGAGAACCCGGGACTGTGTTTCCGACACGATCATCAGTAGCACGGGGGCCCCCCAGGGAACGGTGCTGGCTCCCTTCCTGTTCACTCTTTATACTGCGGACTTCTCACACAACACAACACATTGCCATCTACAGAAGTTCTCTGATGACTCTGCGATCGTTGGTCTCATCTCCAACGGAGATGAAGCTGAGTACAGAGGGCTTATCCAGGACTTTGTGGACTGGTGCCATCGGAACTGCCTCCAGATCAACGCGAGGAAAACTAAGGAGCTGGTGGTGGACTGCCGCAGGCATGGGCAGCCCCTCACAGCACCAGTAAATATACAGGGAACAGACATCGAGATGGTGACATCCTATAAGTACCTGGGTATTCATCTGAACAATAAACTAGACTGGTCACACAATACTGACGCACTCTACAAGAAGGGACAGCGCAGGCTGTTCCTGCTGAGGAGACTCAGGTCTTTTGGTGTACAAGGGGCGCTGCTGAAGTCATTCTATGACACGGTGGTGGCATCAGCCATCACTTTTGGAGTGGTCTGCTGGGGCAGTGGCATTACTGCAGCCGATAGGAAGAGACTGAACAAACTGATTAAGAAAGCTAGCTCTGTCCTGGGGCAGCGCCTTGATCCGATGGAGGAGATAGGAGAGAGAAGGACGGTGGCTAAACTGTCATCTCTGCTGGAGTCCGAGTTCCACCCTATGCAGGACATACTGGATGCACTGAGGAGCTCATTTAGCAGCAGACTACATCATCCCAGGTGCACAACCCAGAGGTTTCGTAGGTCCTTCCTACCAACGGCTGTCAGACTGTACAACCTAAGCAGGGCTGCTCGCAGAGATAGCAAAAAGACATAACAAACTAATAGTTTTTTGAATGCAAAAGATGCAATAGACTTACACAATGGTCCTCTCCGGCATACAACTAGGAACATACCGGTCGCTATGGAGGGTGAGAATATGTATGGGCACATAATCATACCATGTAGGATAACTAAATAGACGGTTATGCTGTTTCATCCCACCTAGCAACAATGCTCTGCACTGTGTGTGTTTATATATTTACATATTTATTCCATCTAGCTACAATGCTCAGCACTGGGTGTGTTTATATTTATATATCTATATATTTATTCCATCTAGCTACAATGCTCCGCACTGTGTTTTTATATATCTACATATTATTCCATCTAGCTACATTGCTCCGCACTGTGTGTGTTTATATACTTGCATATTTATTCCACCTAGCTGCAATGCTCCGTACTGTGGGTGTTTATATATTTACATATTTATTCCATCTAGCTACAATGCTCTGCACTGTGTGTTCATATATTCATATATTTATTCCATCCAGCTACAATGCTCTGCACTGTGTGTCTGTGTGTGTGTGTGTATATATATATTTTATAGTAATATGTACATATGTATATTAGCTGCTCTTGCTTGCTTGTTTTTTTTCTTGCCTTCTGATTGTTGCTCTGAGTGTTGCTATCCCTGTGCTGTTGCAATCCTGGAATTTCCCCGTTGTGGGGCTAATAAAGGCTTATCTTATCTTATCTTAAAAATAAATACCTAGCGCAATAAAAAAAAAACACAATCCATAAACTCAAATTATATTTACAATATTCACAGTTCTGTTTTGGTCCTTTCCAGGTGACTAGTGGAGTCACCTTTAGCAGTTCATAGGGTTCGGGCTTCGGCTCGCCATCCAGATCTGGAGATCCACACCCTGGTCAAACCAGTCCAAAGGAAAAAAAAAAAGAACCTGACCTATAAAATAGGTCAGAACACAAAGAGCTTAGTCTATAAACTAAGTCAATTTCCCCAAATCAAAACAATCTACCATTCAAATTTATCAAAATGGTGCTATCACGTTGAATAAAGTGCATTTGGAACACTTGACATCCCAGGACATTTGTGCAGTGTGCTGCACCAAGCTAATATCACATCTGGCACAACAATTTATCACAATTTTGCACTTTAAAACACATATCAACCACAGATATATCATTCACCATCAAGTAGCAATTAATGGCAAGGGAACTGGGACCTTTGCTAACTGTTATAGCCTTGAAAAATAGCTTTTTCTGATGAAAAAACTAGCCGAATTTAGCATCGGCGGCTAGCGTTTTTAAGCTAGCGATTAGCATCCACATACACAATGAATAAATAGCACTCACCATGCCAAGTGGCTCATGCTTCAATGGAGTTCCCGCGCTCAACAGCGTCGACAACCTTTGGATCCCAATCTTAAAATTTAATAGACGGGTGTGGTAGACTGCAAGTCTAATTTAAAACATTACTGGCACATGCCTCTAGGGGGAACTACCTGTATTGTTCAGCACTACTATTAAGGGGACACATTAGAACAAGAGTGTGAAAACCCCGCGCAGAATCCATGTTCAGTCATATTATGTGTGTTGCAGAATAAACGGCAGAGTTAGCCAAAGAAATAACTCAAGTGTGATCATTGCTACACGGTAGGATATCACACAATTGGCGACGAGGATTAAAAGAAAAAAATCAGCGGCGAGAAACAGAGAACATTGCGAGTGTGGCGAACTCAAGTGACTCCAGTAGTTCGAGTGCAAGTTCAGAGGAGGAAAAACGAGGTTTCCCCACCACGACGAGCAATGGCGGCTGTAATCGGAACGGTAACCCCTTTTGATAACTCGACTCAGTCATGGGAAGAATATAGTGAAATGTTGGACTTTTTCTTCCAAGCTAATGACATTGAGGAGCCAGACAAAAGGAAGGCTGTACTGTTGAGTGGAGTTGGTGCAACTACTTACAGCTTGTTGAGAAATTTAATAAGCCCTGCATTACCGAAAGATAAAACGTACGACCAGCTTACTGCGGAGCTTCAGAAGCACTTCAGCCCCAAACCGAGTGAAATCGTGCAACGATTCAAATTTAATTCACGCATAAGGAGGAACACTGAGTCCATAGCAGAGTATGTGGCAGAATTGAAGAAATTAACACTGCACTGTGATTACAAAGACTCATTGGAAGAAATGTTAAGAGACAGACTTGTGTGTGGAGTGAATGATGACCGAATGCAACGGCGACTTTTATCTGAAACAAAACTCACTTTTGCAAAGGCTTTGGAATTATGCCAAGCGATGGAAACAGCAGCTAAAGATGTGAGAGAGATGCAAGGGAAGCTAACAGAGGACACAGCAACGCATGTTCGTGTGCCTAAGACCCAAGTAGGTGTCCACAAAGTGTTGACTGACAAAACTCAGCACAAATTCCCCAGTTGTTATCGCTGCAAAGGCCAGCACAATGCCGCCGAGTGCAAATTTGCCACTGAGCTGTGTCATAATTGTGGCAAGCGAGGGCACATTAAGAAAGCATGTAGAATAAAGGTGGACAGCGCACAGGTGCTGAAAGCGACAGTTAATGGGCAAAAGTATGAAAACAAGGGCCCAGGAAAGGAACAGCGAGCGAATCAACTGAGAGGGGAGGGAGAAAGTGATACAGAAGACATGGATTTTCACACAATTTACAACACGTCAGAGGAGCTGACCAAGGTAGCGCCCATCACGCGTACCATGAATGTTAATGGAATGAAAGTAACATTTGAAGTTGATACAGGCTGTGGAGTAACCATATTAAGTAAACAGCAATATACACAACTGTGGAAGAAAACAGACACAGCAGAATTAAATCCCTGTTCATTAAAATTAAAAACATACACAGGAGAGAAGCTAGACGTGCTAGGCATGGCACAAGTGAAGGTGCAGCACGAAAACAAAGAAAAGGACTTACCTGTAGTAGTAGTTGGGAGCGAAGGACCAAATCTACTAGGGCGAAGTTGGCTACAAGAACTGGCCATGATTGATCAGTTGGTGAATAAAGTGGAATCTCAGCCCAAATTGCAGCTGGAGGAGATCCTCGAAAGACACGCTGAGGTGTTCAAAGAAGGCTTAGGACAGCTAAAAGGTGTCACTGCAAAGATTAATGTGGACAAGGAGGCCCAACCACGATTCTGCAAACCCCGACCGGTACCCTATGCAGTCAAGCCACTGGTTGAAAGCGAGCTACAGAGGCTGCTGGATGACAAGATCATTGAGCCAGTGCAGGTTGCAGAATGGGCGGCACCCATAGTCCCAGTGAGAAAGCCGGATGGCTCCATTAGAATATGTGGAGATTACAAACTCACTGTCAATCGAGCATCACGGGTGGATCAGTATCCAATTCCTAAAGAGGAGGACCTCTTCGCACAGCTGAATGGCGGCCGACACTTCACGAAATTAGACATGAGTCACGCCTACCAACAAGTAGTCCTGGAAGAAGAATCAAGAAAGTATGTAACCATCAATACACACAAAGGCTTATATACCTACACACGCTTACCATTTGGAGTAGCTTCCAGTCCTGCTATATTCCAGAGAACTATGGAGGGCATCCTAGGTGGAATTCCGAATGTTACCATTTATTTGGATGACATCCTTTGTACAGGACCAAATGAACAAGAACATCTGAAAACGCTGGAGGAAGTGCTTCAACGGTTGGAGAAAAGCGGTCTGAGGTTGAAAAGAAGCAAGTGTGAGTTCATGGGAAAAGAGGTGGTGTTCCTAGGCCACAAGATCAACGCCAGTGGTCTACACCCTCTAACAGACAAAGTGGAAGCCATTGCGGAGGCGCCTGAGCCACAAAATGTTACTGAGTTAAAAGCCTACCTGGGCTTGTTGAACTATTACCATAGGTTCCTCCCAAAGCTCTCCACGCTGCTGGCACCACTACATACCTTACTTAAGAAGGAAGAAAAATGGTCATGGGGGGTCAAGCAGCAGAAGGCGTTTGAAGAGTCCAAAGCGCTACTTCAGTCCTGTAGTGTGTTAGTGCACTATGATTCAAACAAACCACTCATCCTGGCGTGTGACGCATCACCCTACGGTGTGGGTGCTGTACTCTCTCATCGTATGGAGGATGGCTCAGAGAGACCCATAGGGTTCGTCTCAAGAACTCTTAGTGCAGCTGAGAAAAACTACTCCCAGCTAGACAAGGAGGGCCTTGCAGTAGTATTTGGTGTAAAAAAGTTCCACAAATACCTGTATGGGAGACAGTTCGCTATAGTGACTGACCACAAGCCACTAATTTCACTGTTCAGTGAAATGAGAGCCATACCCCAGATGACATCTCAGAGAATTCAGAGATGGGCCGTTACATTAGCAGCGTATGAGTACACCATCGTTTACAAAGCCGGACGGGACCATACGAATGCTGACGCGATGAGTAGGCTATCCTTGGATGGAGGAAGAGACAGCACGCCTGAGGAGGAGGAGAGAGTGCTATTGTTTGAAGATATCGGCGTGCCCCTGGTGAACGCACAACAAATAAAGAAGTGGACAGACAAAGACCCTGTTCTAGCAAGAGTGCGAGAATACATCTTGCGAGGATGGCCGAAGATGAACAGTCCTGAGTTCATTCCCTATGCCCGACGACAGGATGAGCTCAGCACCCAGGAAGGTTGTATCCTGTGGGGAGGACGCGTGGTTGTTCCACCACCTGGTAGGAATGCCTTACTGCAACAACTACACCAAGCACACCCTGGCATCACTCGCATGAAAGCGTTGGCGAGGAGTTACATGTGGTGGCCCAACATGGATGCAGAGGTGGAGGCGCTTGTGAAGTCATGTGCGGCATGCCAGGAGAACAGGAACAGTCCTCCAGCAGCCCCACTACATCCCTGGGAAGTTCCAGATAAACCATGGAGAAGAATTCACATTGACTACGCAGGTCCATGGATGGGAAGAAAGTTGAGGTCAACATTTGACTTAATACATCCAGACTTCAGAAACAAAGTGCATGACAAACAAGAGAAACAAAAAGGTTATCATGACATGCATGCTAGAGAGAGAATACTGAGAGGAGGAGAAGTGGTCTACACCCGCAACTTTGGCTCAGGACCAGCCTGGGTACCAGGAGAAATAACAGAAAAGACAGGCCCTGTGTCATTCAAGGTGACATTAGGCCATGGACAAGTGGTGAGGCGACACATCGACCAAGTTCATGGTAGGAGCTCCATTCCCCTGCCGATGGCACCAGAGGTGTTGTCTGACACCCATCCTGAGGAGAGCATCAACGAACCACCACTTCAGGTGAAACCTGAGGTAACCGTCTCTGCAGATTCTACGGGCAGCACTGCAGCAGCCGAAACAGTGGAGCAGTCTGAGTCTTCACCTGCAGTTGGCTCACCCGCCGTGAGAAGATCTCAGCGAGCTAGGAAAGCTCCAGACTACTTGAAGGACTATACTTAGTCAGTAGTGAGTTCCCCAGCCACAGGACAAGAATGCGTCCTGGAACCTCACTGGGATGCGGTAGTCAAACCAATTCCCCAGTTAGACTGTTATGTGTGTTATACATGTAAAAAAAAAAAAAAAAGAGAAAGAAATTATGTGTATGGCACATGTGTTTAAGAAGTTAAAAGTAACTGTGATTGTTTAGGGTTAAATGGGAGTTCCAGGATGTCTAGCATAATTGGCTAGTGTAATTAAAAGTAGTTTAATCTAGAGGGGAGGGATGTGGTAGACTGCAAGTCTAATTTAAAACATTACTGGCACATGCCTCTAGGGGGAACTACCTGTATTGTTCAGCACTACTATTAAGGGGACACATTAGAACAAGAGTGTGAAAACCCCGCGCAGAATCCATGTTCAGTCATATTATGTGTGTTGCAGAATAAACGGCAGAGTTAGCCAAAGAAATAACTCAAGTGTGATCATTGCTACACGGTAGGATATCACAACGGGGCATTAGAATTTGGCAATACCGCAATGTCTCATTTCTCATTTTGGTTTAGGCTTAGCAATTTCAAAGGATTTTATCCAGGCAAAGGCTGCTATTAGCACGTTAGCGTCGCCATATCACCAAGGACCGTCTCTCTCTCTGGTCTGTGTCTTTCGGCGTCTGGCGTGACTGAGCCAAAAATGCAAATCATCCCAGACCCAGGGAGAGAGCGCTTAACCCATTGGGTGGCGCGACCCAGCAACGGCGCACCCATTGGTTACAATAAATATCAACACACAATACTAGGAACTTTATCAGAATATTCTAGAAAATGTTCCTAACTATTTATGAATATATTATGGAGATTGTGTGGAAAGACGAGACTGATTTTATTTCTCAAGATCAGTTTTATTCAACACCACATTCTCCAACATCCAAAACGGGAAAGAGGAAGCATGCCCCCACCTCTGTCCCTTTTCTACCCAGGACATCAAAGCACACAGTCACATTGTCTTTACATCCCAAAACACAATGCACCCCCCTTCAGGTCTTCTGTCTGTCTCCACCTGAAATCCTGGTGGTCAGGAAATCCCTCATGGCCATCTCTCTTCATACAAAAGGCCAGACTTCGCATCCTCCTGCTACCGTTAGGAGGTTCAGACCTTTTGTTCCTCTGAGACGTGCAGTAAACAATAAGCATACAGTAATAAGCATGTGAAGCATATGGAACTCACATATGTGCCCGCAATATATTTATTTAAATATTCATATTCAAATTATGTATTCCCATTGTGAAATGGGTGTTTTTCTTTTTAAAAGCGGTGTCAATATTTATAATTTAATTCACAAATCGGTATCGACATTCATAATTTTAATCACGTTTTTAACACTGGGTTACACAGGCCTGGAGGGAGAGAAACTGAAAAGGAAAAAAAAAAGAAAAAGAAAACCCCAAAATGCTCAGCAAAACTCCCCGCCCCCGTAGAAGAGGAAATACATCAATGTACCAACACAAAGTAACATAGTAAAGCCCAAGACTCTAGGTACAAGTGAGGGTGCACCCCCCCCCCCCCCCGAAATGTCAGCCCAACAAAAAATAAGGACAAAGAAGGCTTAACATTCCAACTTATACTAACAGATAAGAGAATAAGGTAAAGTAAAACTTATGCTGGTAACACTGAAAAAAGAGGAGCAAAAGCGAGAAAAGAAAAGAAAAAAGGAAAAACTGTTCTGGTGGCCAAACAGAATCCCACCACTGCTGGACTGCCAAATGGCATGAGTCAGGTGGCCTGCCAGGGATAAAGGGCCACCCACTCCAGCGGTGCAGTATATCAGGCGGCCAGCTTGGGCGTTTTAGCCACCAGGCCAGGAGAGGCAGACTGGGAGGCGACTTCCCCACAGCAACGCCCACAGGAACCACGAAGGGGTCAGCAAAGAAACGGCGAACTGTAGCTCCCGCGGTGGTCCCAGTCTGGGACCACCGCTGCACCCATGGTGGACCCCGACTGGGCCATAGCTGCATCCGCGAAGACCACCGGTGGCAGACCCGAACCCAAGGAGACCTCCGGAGTAACAGGATGCGCCCTAGTGACTCTGAAAGGATACTTGAGGACAAGACAAACAGGCACAGGGTCAGGGTCACCGGCAACAGTGGAACCCGGCGAGGCAAGCGCAGCCACTGCTGATGGCAGCAACTGGTTCTCCCTACCAAGAGCCAGACAAGATCTCTCCAGCACTGAAATAATGAAAACAAAGGAGAGCACTTGCCTGAGCTCAGGTTCCACCACCATCCAGGACTCCAACGATTCAGATGGCGATGACTCTGGCCCGGCCTCCTGAAGGTCCAGTTCGAACTCTGCTGTGGTGGCCCCAACAGCAAGCATGATGGTTAAAGCAGTCGCAGAACCCCCTGGCGCTGTAACCCCCACCGATGGCTCGCTTGATGGGGAGACAGGAGGTCCGTCTCCAGCTGGGGTAGGGCTCTGCTTGATGGAGACCCGGGGATGCTTCATCGTCGGCACAGGCTCCAAATGCCAGTCCACCCTCCTCCTCTGTCCACGTCATGGCTGCGGGGCTGGAACCAGGTTCCTCCTTCGTCCGACAGTCTAATCCTGGCACCGACGGACACTCAAGGAATAAAGGAGGAGAAACAGAGGAAGCAGGATGCTATGGCGTGCTGGAAGACGGCTTTCAGGTGAAGCAGAAACTGAGGCTGGAACCATAGCAGGAGCCTGGTCATGAGGCGAGGAACGGGAGTGCTTCACTGTCTGCCCCGTCTTGGGCTTCCTGCTGGACTTCTCCACCAGCTCACGGTGTTTCTGCTGGACCGCCGCTAGCTCAGCCATCCTCTCCCTGCCCTCAGGATGCACAGCAAGGTGAGGATGATGATTAACAGCTGCCTCCACGCGGTCCAGGTACCATAATGCGTGCTTGAGCGTAGAGTACTGCCGTGCAATGGCCAGGAGGACGACAATTTCCATAAGAGCCTGGACGAACTCAAAACCCAGGCTCATTGGATACCACTGGCCAAAATATGCCATAATACCCAAACAAAAGTAATGCTGGCACCCAAAGAAAAAAAAAATTAGAGCCAAAAACAAAACTCACTGTGGCTGGCACCTGCTTTGGCTGTGACCTACTGTTATGTTTGCCCTTTGCAGGGCAAAGATGAGGCACCAGAAGCCAGCAGAGAGTTTGTTATTTTATTAAGAAAAGTACAAAATAATGTGCCATGAGGGGCAAAACACAATACACTAAACACATATGACCCCGGAGGGTGAAATAACTGAGCAAATGAAGGCTCAAATAGTCACTTACATATAACACAGCAAAGGCGAATCCTTTACACTGTAAATGAAGGCTGGCATCAGACATAGGGATACCAGCTAGCAAGGGCGAGGTCGCAGCGAGGACTGAGCCTCGACTGCCATCTTAAATAGAGGATAAACTAAACCATAAACAGGTGTGCAAAGATAATGAAAATAAGTGCCAGCAGCTGTGACAGCCCGCAAGCAGTCTGACAGGTGGGAGTCCTGCCGCAGCATTGTTAAAATAAAAGCACAAATAACACCATCATAATATACCCAAATAAAGAGACAAAAAGGAGAAAATAATAAATGACTGGAGTGCAGAGCAGACCCGCGCTCAGGATCACCACAGTAGCGAAGTAGTTGCTTCTGCTTACATATAGAAAGATGAACCTGGGTTAAGGGTTGCAATATAAGGAACCGAAAGGAGACAGAGGAGCATCAACAGGAAAACATCTGCCAGAGACCGTTCCAGAGGAGGATACATCTGATGGAGTCAGCAGTCCTTACCAGCTCAACGAGAAGATAGCCATTGTGGGGGTTGTGGGGGGATGCCCCCTCAACCAGAAGATGTTATATACCTTTCTCTTTCGTTGTCCGGGGTCTTCGCTATCAAGTTGTGCTGGGTCGAAGACCTCACAGCTGTGATATTCTCTGCATGCTTCAATAAACAGATAAGTTGAGAAATAGTACTTCTCATGTGATTTTTAATCCTTTGGCATATTTTAAATGGTTTTGTGCTAACTGTCAAATTTTTGAACACATTTTTCAGAACAAAAAGTTTTACAATAAAATCCACTATATCTGAATTCATTATATAGCGAGTAGGGAGAGAAGGAGTGAGTGAACATTCCAAACACAGTGTGTGTGGTTGAATGAGGAAACAATTCAGCATAGCATCATTTCATTCAGCATTCTTCCCACGCCAAGGTTTCTACAGCTCTGAAAAAGGTTAAGAGACTAAAAAGTCAGCTCCTTAAAGGTAGAATATAGGTATTTTCTACTTTCAAATATTCCAGAAATATCTAAAAATACAATTAGAATTTAAAGAAACATCTCTGTTGCTTTCATGCAAAATATGGTAATTTATGTTATTGCAGAACTATGAATTAATGTGTATTTGTCAGGCTGATAAAATGATAAATACCACGTTACACCAGCAGGGTAAGTATAAGCAAGTTTTCAGCTCAGAGTCAGATAATCCTGTGTTATAACTTCATCCATCTTCCGCTTAATCCTTTTCGGGTTATTCATTCATTTGGATCCTATCCCAGCATCTTTGGGCAAGAGGCAGGATACACCCTGGACAGATCACCAGCCCACCGCAGGGCCAACACAGAGAGACAGACAACCATTCACTCTCAAAGTCATACCTAAGGAGAATTTAGAATCCCCAGTTTAATGCCAATTGACCTAAATTGCATGTTTTTGGCATGTGGGAGGAAACTGGAGAAATCCCAGAGTAAACCCACGCAGACATGGGAAGAACATGCGAACTCCACATAGATCACTGTTGGTTGGGGGCTGGGATCAAACCAAGGATCCCCTGGCCAAGGGTGAGTTGCTGTGCTGCTGCAGTGCTAACCACTCCGCCATCGCGCTGCCAATGCTAATTCTAGAGTAGGGCAGAACAAGTATTGATACCACCATCTATATCAAATTCACTTCAGCCTAAAGGATGAAGGTTCATTGCTGCCATCTGGTGTTGCCAGTTTTCACCTACAATTTTTACATTGTCCACCTTTAAAAACTTGTTAAAACTAATGACTTTAAGCCTGCTTTTGAACAGTCCCTCCAGGATTTTGTGATGTTGCGATCACGTCAGCTCACGTGAAATCAGTGATTGGCCGCATCTTTTGTGCGACCTTGCAACTTCCTCCAATCACTGCAACTTTCCCACAATTTTGGCTAATCCTCGTCAACTTCAGCCAGTTTCTCCAATCAAACTTGTACCTGAGTAGCGCTCAGCCTAACCAATCAAATGCGTCGCTGCACCGCGCTCACTTCCGTGTTTCAACTGAGTATTAACAGAACACGTCAGCAAAAAGCAGTGTGCGTGATAAAAAAACCCACACCTGCGAGGTTTCCCCACATCGCCTCTTCCTCCGTCTCCCCAGCCCGCCAGTGGATGTATTGCCTCTTCTCCGTCTTGACCGCGTGTACGAAGTGCTGTGTTGTAAAACATCCGCCTGTCTGAAAACCACCCCATCGTGGGAGCGTGCGTAAGGACAGATGCCGTAAAACCACAAACAAATGAACAAATCTAACACTGCAGCTAGTGTTTAAACATTTTATACATCTTTAGAGGTAAAATCATTACTACATCTTGTCAATGAGCTTTAAAGCTGTGAATCTCCAGTCTGGACATGGACCAGTGTGCCCCCCCACCTTCCCTGGTAGGACTCCCAGTAAATGAAAGATCAGTATCTGATGAGACAGGGGTGTGTCAAGATGCGCACCAGATAGACAGACTGGTAAGAGTTAGTCGTGAAAAGAAACAGAATATTGTCTGCACTTTTTTTTTTTTTTCAGAAAAACACAGACTCCAATGGACAGTACAGAGCAACATAATAAATTGCAGTGTTTCTTCTGGTTGAAAGACCTTGGCATGGTGGTAGCATATTTTTACGGGGTGGGGGGTGGGAGGAGAAAACACATGACACTATTGTAACCGGAGTATGTTAATTTTATACTTTTTTTAAATTTTGCACAGTAACTTTGCATATGGAACTTAACATTTGAAGTATTGTACAACCGAGGCTTGAATGTTGGAATATTGGGCCAGTTGTGGTCCCACCCAGACGTCCTGTGTTTGGACTTTCTAGTGGTGTCATCTTTATCTCCTTCCTCTGCTCTCACCTCTCCTGGACCTTCTTCCTGAACACTTTCTTCTGTCATGATTTGCTGCCTCTCCGAGGTAGCAGAGACAAGAAACCCAAGTGCAGGAGGAAGTGGTGTTTATTAACATAAATGTCCCATACAATAAATCCAATGAGCAAACAGGTGAACAAGTGTGACAACAGTCAGAGAAATTGTCCCCAAACGAAATGACATGGACAACTAGAGTAACAAGCCCCACATGCTTCCAGAAGGAATGGAGAGTGGGGCAGGAGAATAAATACAGGACTAAGCACTCTTGGAACAGAAGTGCAGGTTGGACCCCAGCAACTCAAGGCTCAACAGGCTCCACCAAGGTAGTGCCGGGAAACACAGAGAAAAAAACTAATACTGTGAACTGCTGACAAGTGTAGGTACTTACAGAGGTAAAATCACCAGAGCCAAACAGTGCTCTGGTGAAAGGTTGACAATCAAATGACCCAACAAGACACAGGTGTGTAGGCAGAGCTTAAATAATACCAAGAATAATAAGCTGAGTGAAGCCAGGTGTGAGTGAGTGTGTGTATGCAGCAATGCATGGGTGTGTAATGAGTACAGGTGTGTGTGTGTGTGTGTGTGTGTGTGTGTGTGTGTGTGTGTGTGTGTGTGTGTAGTGGTGTGTTTATGAGTGTATGTGAGTGTAGGTGTGTGGACCTGAGCAGGGAGAGGGACAGGCAAAGACAGATTGGAATCACCTGTCAGGAACTGACAGGAGAGAGGGGAGTGGCTGACAGCAGACAGGAGGCACACAGAACCCACAGAAGCCTCCTGACTGCTGCCAGTCCCAAAATAAATAAACACAGAACAAAAAATACAACAGAACAAGTTAGACAATGACAATATGGAACTCAAAAGGTAACATGAAACACAAACAACTAAGGAACAGGAAAACGCCATGAAGCCAAGCTTGGGAAAATCCCTAGTCCAGTTCATGACACTTCCATTATTGCTCCCGTTACCAGTGGATTAAAACCATGATAAATGCCTTCACTGCTTACATACCTCTTCTGATTTTTTTCTGTGTTTAAAGTACTTTAAAAAGTTCATGTTTCTCTTGGACAGTGACACACGCGAGACACTCTGCCTGGTGACTGGAGCGGTCACACGGGCACGGCACTTCTTAACTCCGCGCGGATGACGATCATGCGCCTTGTTCATGTGCATGCTTGTGGACCGTAATTCCTTCTTATTTTTTTCTTAAATTTATATTTCCTCATAGAGTGGCGGCAAATTTAAAAGTGTGGCGGTCCACCACCTGGAAATTTTACCAGAGGAAACCCTGAATTATTTCTTTTTTCTCTGTGCTCGGTACCAAGAGGGTGGGAACTGATGTGGTTAGGGAGCTTTCAAGGTGCTGCCAGTAATTTCCAAATCTCTACTCTTTAACATGAATTCAGTGCAATTTAGCTGTTGTAATGGATAGTGTGTTAAAGTCTGTATTTGTTGTTGCACAAGAGTTTTTTCTGTATAGCAGAAGCTTCTGCTTAATTTACAAATCACTGTTTAATGGGAAATTTTTGACAATCCTGTTCTTTTCTTGTGGTGTTATATTGAATATCACTGCAGTAAACTATGGAGAAAAGCATCTGCTTTAAAATTTGCAATTCTTCCCACAACTTTTAGTGCAAAAGTACCTCTCAAAACACTGCAACTTTTTAAAACAAAGCTCCTGCAATTTCAGGCTTTTTGGGACACAACAATCATAAAAACATCCCATGAAATCCTGGAGGGACTGATTAAAGTTGATTATGAGTTATAGACAAAAGGTCCCAGTTGGAGGCAAGATCTTTCACCACTAGATATGATGGTCAAATATCCTGACCAGCTATCTGGTGTTCTGAATATTTGGTTGAAGTCGACATCAAGCTGGCAAGCTACAGCCAATGGGGGTGGCAGTGACCTCACAAAGTGTCCAACAAGACATGGTGGAGAGCATGGCTGTGTGGTGGCAATGCCTGCAAATGACAGTCCATCTCTTGACCCCATTTTGAAATGCCTGTTTCCCATGTCAGTTCTGTCAAATTGCTTTGTGGCAGACCAGTTTCCAAAACAACATGTAGTCACTCACACACTCCACGAAAGATCCTGTCACTGCCCATTTAAGTAGTGTGAACCCATAACAATCTCAAGACTCTCGATCATGAGTCAGAAAGTTGTGTAGTGGCAAGTTGTGTAGTTTTACTGGCAGAAGTAAAATGTATGTGAAAATAGGAGAGATCTTCCTGAGTACTCTTCCTCATAAACAAGACCTGGCACAGGCTTCCCCAGCACCAGCTGCCAGTGTGGGTTTCTGTTGTACTGCAACGGGTTTTGTATAGGTGTGTCACAGTGTCCCTCTGTCTCGGCTCTGATTGCTTGCTGGTCACAATGATTGCAGAGGGAAAAAATGGTTTTACACGTGAAATATGAAGTAAAGGAAAAACTGGTGCTCCTTGTGGCCATGGCTGCTCATTAATTTGTGGAGCATCATGCTGCTGCCACTGTTGGAATTATTTTCTGTCTCTAGGTCTGTTTAGGTCCACTGCATTTTGGAACAGGCCTAATTATCTTTAGATATACAGTATTTCATAGACTTCTATCCAGTACTTGTGGCTGAGTGCCGACTTTGTAAGACAGTTTGAAAGAATCTGATCCAATATACATATAAAACAAAACGTTAACATTTCATTTTTCACTGACTCTAAAAAAAACTTCTACATATTAATTTAAATGGCTCATATAAAAGCAGAAATCACTCAGTGACAGATTACCACCAAAGGTGACACCAAAATCAAAGCCACTCAGAAGCTATGGGTTGCCAGTTTAAAACTCCAGGGATTCCCTCCACTTGGGAAGTGGGAGATGAAAATGAGAATAATAGTCTGAGTATAGAAAAAAGGAGTTCAGTAATCACACAGGAGTGACAAGGACCCAAAAGCAATTCCTGACTGAGTACTAATCCCCACTTTTTTTTTTTTTTTTTTGAACGCACAGAGAATGAGATAAGCCTGGAGGTTAATGCAGAAGCGTCTCTCCTCTGTCCTCGGCAGTGACAGCCCCTGACAGGCAGACCCCAGCAGCACGCCATGTTTATGTTAATGTAGGTAGCCTGGGCCAGCTCCCACACTGAGCAGCGCAGATAGAGATGTCAGAGGCTCATCAGAGTGGCACTTGCAACCTCTCGCTGGGCTACCCAGGATCTCCTGCATTTGCTTTTAGGGGGGTAGTTGGGGGGGGGGGGGGGATGCGTGCCACCCACCTGATCATGTCTGGATGTTTAATCTGCTTTTTCACATTTCGCCTGACTACATACGACATCTTGGGGATTGAGAGACTGAGCATGGATCTGGTTTTTAATATATGCATCTTTGAAAATGGGCATTTTTACATACTACTCTTTATTCTGTTTTATT
The DNA here is from genome assembly GCA_020510985.1 of Pholidichthys leucotaenia. NCBI lineage: Eukaryota > Metazoa > Chordata > Actinopteri > Cichliformes > Pholidichthyidae > Pholidichthys > Pholidichthys leucotaenia. Next base: position 326,055,635 of record CM035838.1, read on the forward strand.
TTGATAGGGTCAGACAGTTGCAGTCAAAACCAGCTATGCACCACTAGTTTTGGCTTTATTTTTGTGTTGTATTATTCATAAAACTTGAATAGCTGATGTCTCAAGCAACATACAGAGGCATGAGCTAAAACTGTATGGAATCTGACTCTATGCAGACCTGTCTGTAAACCAAACAAAGATTGTTGATTTTGTTGATCAGCTTTAATCTGTTGCTGGTGGTCCATTCTCACAAATGCATTCAATTGAGACAATTACATGCACAATTACCCACCCTCTGAAACTGTGTAATATACACAGAAAAGTGACTTTTTCAGTGTATATTACATATTTTTTTAAGGGTGTATAAAGAGAGAAACTCCACTGAGGATGGTCCCGAGCCCCTCTGAAAAAGGAGGAGGGTTGGGGTTAACATCCCCACCCCATAAAAAAGTAAACTGCTACAGAAACATTAACAAAAAACCAACAGCATAGAGTTAGAGGGCACTCGTCAATGTCTTATGCTCCAAGAGGAGCGAAAGGCTTAGGTAAGTAAATAAAGAGAGAAGAAAAAGAGCAAACAGCATCTTCTAGTGGTTGTGAAAATAACTACAGTCAAGGATAGTAGTGTAACTAGAAATAGAACTACCAGTGGTAAAGGTTTAGTTAGTTAATTCTCTTCCACAGCATGTGGGACATCATGTGGTGTATTGGGATGGCACCTATCTCTGTTTCTATGACCTTAGGCCACACAGTTACTGTAAATAATGAAAACTGCAGTGGGGGGCGGGGGGAGGGTCAGTCCTATGATAGCTCTGTGTGTTAACTTTCCTTTTGCCATTCTGTTATGCTGAGCACCAAGCTAGAAGGTAGAAAGTACCATTTTTTGTATGGTCTTTGGTATTACCCTGCTGGGGCTTGAAAATGGCATCCACCTCCTCTGGGGTTTGAGGAGACACCCCCTCCCCTCAGTTAAGATAAGATAAGATAAGATAAGATAAGATAAGCCTTTATTAGTCCCACAATGGGGAAATTCCAGGATTGCAATAGCACAGGGATAGCAACACTCAGAGCAACAATCAGAAGACAAGAAAAAACAAGAGCAGCGAGTATACATATGTACATATAAATATATAAATATATAGACACACAGTGCGGGGCATTGTAGCTAGATGGTATAAATATATAAATATACGTATAAACACTGTCTATTTACACTGTCACTGTCTACCGCACTGCTTACTTAGTTATCCTACATGGAATGATTATGTACCCATACATATTGTCGCCCTCCGTAGCGACCGGTATTTTCCTAGTTGTATACTGGAGGGGACCATTGTGTAAGTCTATTGCGTCTTTTGCATTCAATACTATTAGGTTGTCACGTCTTTTTGCTATCTCTGCGAGCAGCCCTGCTTAGGTTGGACAGTCTGACAGCCTACAGTAGGTAGGAAGGACCTGCAAAACCTCTCGGTTGTGCACCTAGGATGATGTAGTCTCCTGCTAAATGAGCTCCTCAGTGCATTCAGTATGTCCTGCATAGGGTGAAACTCGGACTCCAGCAGAGATGACAGTTTAGCCACCATCCTTCTCTCTCTCCCATCTCCTCCACTGGGTCAAGGCATTGCCCCAGGACAGAGCTAGCTTTCTTGATCAGTTTGTTCAGTCTCTTCCTATCGGCTGCTGAAACGCCACTGCCCCAGCAGACCACTCCAAAAGTGATGGCTGATGCCACCACCGTGTCGTAGAATGACTTCAGAAGTGCCCCTTGTATACCAAAAGACCTGAGCCTCCTCAGTAGGAACAGCCTGCGCTGTCCCTTCTTGTAGAGTGCGACAGTATTGTGTGACCAGTCTAGTTTATTGTTCAGATGAACACCCACGTACTTGTAGGATGTCACCATCTCGATGTCAGTTTCCTGTATATTTACTGGTGCTGTGAGGGTTTGTCCTTGCCTGCGGCAGTCCACCACCAGCTCCTTAGTTTTCCTCGCGTTGATCTGGAGGCAGTTCCCATGGCACCAGTCCACAAAGTCCTGGATAAGCCCTCTGTACTCAGCTTCATCTCTGTTGGAGATGAGGCCAATGATCGCAGAGTCGTCAGAGAACTTTTGTAGATGGCAGTGTGTTGTGTTGTGTGAGAAGTCCGCAGTATAGAGGGTGAACAGGAAGGGAGCCAAAACCGTTCCCTGGGGGGCCCCCGTGCTACCGATGATCGTGTCAGACACACAGTCCCGGGTTCTCACAAACTGTGGTCGGTTTGTGAGGTAGTCCAGGATCCATGATGACAGGTGCTGGTCCACCCCTGCGCACATCAGCTTGTCCTTCAGGATCATCGGTTGGATGGTGTTGAAAGCACTGGAGAAGTCAAAGAACATGATCCTCACCGCATTCCCGGGCTTCTCCAGGTGGGACAGAGAACGGTGAAGAAGGAAGATCACCGCATCCTCCACCCCATTGCCATGCTGGTAGGCGAACTGGAGTGGATCCATTGCTGGTCCCACCTGGGGGCGGAGGTGAGCAAGGAGCAGTCTCTCCAAGGTCTTCATCATGTGGGACGTGAGGGCCACTGGTCTGTAGCTGTTCAGATCTTTGGGGTGGGAAGTCTTTGGTACAGGTACCACACAAGATGTTTTCCACAACTGTGGTACCCTCCCCAGCTTCAGGCTCAGGTTGAAGATGTGCTCCACAATCCCACACAGCTGGTCTGCACAGGACTTGAGGAGCTTTGCGCTGATGCTGTCCGGTCCCGATGCCCTCCTCGCCTTGATCTTCCTCAGCTCCGTCCTCACCTGGGTCTTAGTGAGGGTCATGTTGGGGGGCTATGTGTTGGGAGTGGGGGGGTAATGGTGGAGTGGGGTGTGGGCAGCAGGACTCGATGTCTTCAGAGGCAGCAGTGGTTGTTGTGCAGTCGGGGGGGAGGGCGGTTGGTCAAACCTATTGAAAAACAGGTTTAGATTGTTCGCCCACTCCCTGCCCCCCGTGGCCTGGGGGGAGGTATTCTGAAGCCCAGAGATGGTTTTAAGGTTTCTCTAGACCCCACCAATGTCGCTCTGTTGCAGCTTGTCCTCCATCTTCTTCCTGAAGCTCTCCTTGCCTTCTCTGATCTTTTTTTTTTTTTTTTTTTTTTTTTGTTACTTATTTGTACCCGTAGGTAGATTTGGTTTGCAGTCTGGTGACAAGCCACCGGCTGCTGGTCGCTGCGTGCGCGAGCGCCCTAAACCTACATGTTTTTTGGTGTGCGGGAGGAAACCGGAGAAATCCCGGAGTAAACCCGCGCAACACGGGGAGAACATGCAAACTCCACACAGCTCACTGTTGGTCGGGGGCTGGGATCGAACCCACGATCTCATGATCCCCGCGATCCCCCGGCCGAGGGTAAAACTGTGCTGCCACAGTGCTAAACCACTGCGCCACCGTGCAGCCCCTGCACCGTGCAGATCTTCCTCCTCAGCTCCCTCTGTACGGACTTCAGCATCTGCCTGTTCCCTGACCTGAAGATCCTCTTCTTCTCTCTCAGAAGTGTTTTTATCTCAGGGTTGATCCAGGGTTTGTTGTTTGAGCAACACCGTATGGTCTTGGTGGGTACGGTGTTGTCCACACAGAAGCTGATGTAGTCCGTGATGGTGTGAGTGAGGCCATCGATGTCCTCACCATGTGGATCACAGAGCTGCTCCCAGGCAGTGGTTTCAAAACAGTCCTTTAGAATGTCCATTGCCTCCTCAGACCATAACTTCACTGTGCGCATGACTGGAGGTTGTCTGTGCACTAGGGGTTTGTACACCTCCCAGAGACGAGCCAAGTTGTGATCCGATCTCCCGAGTGAGGGGAGTGGTGATGAGGTGTACGCCTCCTTAGTGTTTGCGTAGAATAAATCCAGTGTTTTATTGTCTCTAGTGTGGCATGTGACATTAATTGTTGTAATTCAGCCACATTGGGTGGTTTTCAAGCATGAACCGCCTTTTTAAGGTCATGCCACAGTATCTCAATCGGATTCAGGTCAGGACTCTGACTAGGCCACTTCAAAGTCTTAATCTTGTTTTTCTTCAGCCATTCAGAGGTGGACATGCTTGTGTGTTTTGGATCATTGTCCCTGCTGCAGAACCCAAGTGCGCTTCAACGTGAGGTCACAAACAGATGGCCGGACATTCTCCTTCAGGATTTTTTGGTAGACAGCAGAATTCATGGTTCCAGCTTCTCTGCTGGATCCTGATGAGTGTCAATTGTTTTTTAGGTCGTTTTGTGTGCTGCAACAAATGTAAAACAAATTTTACTGTGCATTTTTCTGAATAGCTGTATTATCTCAGGAAGACTGTACCATATATCTGTACTTCAGAATTCAAGATTAATTTATTTGTTGTTTTAAAATAGCATATTAAATGTCTTTCATACATTTAAGAATTAGTAGTTCAATGCAGGATAAAAGACAACAAAAATAGCCTAAAAAATAAGTGCAATGATAAACAAAAATTAGACCAGGGTAGAAGACAGATATACAGTTAGGCCCAAAAATATTTGGACAGTGACACAAGTTTTGTTATTTTAGCTGTTTACAAAAACATATTCAGGATACAATTATATAATCAATATGGGCTTAAAGTGCAGACTCTCAGCTGTAATTTGAGAGTATTCACATCCAAATTGGAGCAAGGGTTTAGGAATTACAGCTCTTTAATACGTAGCCACCTCTTTTTCAAGGGACCAAAAGTAATTGGACAATTGACTCAGAAGGCTGCAAAAAAAAAATAACAAGGCTGCATGGGCTCTTCCCTCGTTAACCTGTCATCAATTAAGCAGTTAAAAGGTCTGGAGTTGATTCCAGGTGTGGCATTTGCATTTGGAAGCTGTTGCTGTGAACACACAACATGCGGTCAAAGGAGCTCTCAATGGAGGTGAAACAGACCATCCTGAGGATGAAAAAAAAAAGAAGAAATCCATCAGAGAGATAGTAGAAATGTTAGGAGTGGCCAAATCAACAGCTTGGTACATTCTGAGAAAAAAAGAGTGCACTGGTGAGCTTGGGAACTCAAAAAGGCCTGGACGTCCATGGAAGACAACAGTGGTGGATGATCGCAGAATCCTTTCACAATCCCTTCACAACATCCACTCAAGTGAAGAACACTCTCCAGGAAGTAGGTGTATCAGTATCTAAGTCTACCATAAAGAGAAGACTTCATGAGAGTAAATACAAAGGATTCACCACAAGGTGCAAACCATTAATCAGCCTCAAAAATAGAAAGGCCAGAATTGACTTTGCCAAAAAAACACCTGAAGAAGCCAGCTCAGTTCTGGAACAGCATTCTTTGGACAGATGAGACTAAGATCAACCTGTACCAGAATGATGGGAAGAAGAAAGTTTAGAGAAGAATTGGAACAGCTCATGATCCAAAGCACTACATCTTCTGTAAAACATGGTGGAGGCAGTGTGATGGCATGGGCATGCATGGCTTCCAATGGCACTGGATCACTTGTGTTTACTGATGATGTGACAAAAGACAGAAGCAGCCGGATGAATTCTGAAGTGTATAGGGATATACTTTCTGCTCAGATTCAGCCAAATGCAGCAAAGTTGATTGGACGGCGCTTCACCAATGATCCAAAACATACTGCAAAAGCAACCCAGGAGTTTTTTAAAGCAAAGAAGTAGAATATTCTGCAATGGCCGAGTCAATCACCAGATCTCAACCCAATCGAGCATGCATTTCACTTGCTCAAGACAAAACTTAAGGCAGAAAGACCACAAACAAGCAACAACTGAAGACAGCTGCAGTAAAGGCCTGGCAAAGCATCACAAAGGAGGAAACCCAGCGTTTGGTGATGTCCATGGGTTCCAGACTTCAGGCAGTCATTACCTGCAAAGGATTCTCAACAAAATATTGAAAAGTAACATTTTACTTAGGGTTATGTTTATTTGTCCGATTACTTTTGAGCCCCTGAAATGAGGAGCGTTTGTATAAAAATAGCTATAATTCCTACATGTTTAATCATATATTTTTGTTCAACCCCTTGAATTAAACCTTAAAGTCTGCACTTCAATTCCGTTGTAGTTGTTTCATTTCAAATCCAATGTGGTGGCATGCAGAGCCCAAATCATAAAGATTGTGTCACTGTCCAAATATTTCTGGGCCTAACTATATATATATATATATATATATATATATATATATACACACACAGTGGTGGGAAAACGTGTTTGTCCCCTTCCTGATTTCTCATTTTTTTGTATGTTTGTCACACTTAAATGTTTCAGATCATCAAACAAATTTAAATATTAGACAAAGATAACACAAGTAAACGCAAAATGCAGTTTTTAAATGAAGGTGTTTATTATTAAGGATAAAAAAAAAAATCCAAACCTACATGGCCCTGGGTGAAAAAGTGATTGCCTCCCCCCCCCCATTAAAACATAAAATAACTGTGGTTTATCACATTTTTGGAAAGCTGACTTTAATTTCTGTAGCGACACCCAGGCCTGATTACTGCCACACCTGTTCTCAATCAAGAAATCACTTAAATAGGACCTGCCTGACAAAGTGAAGTACACCAAAATATCGTAAAAATCTAGACACCATGCTGCGATCCATAAAAATTCAGGAACAAATGAGAAACAAAGTAATTGAAATCTATCAGTCTGGAAAAGGTTATAAAGCCATTTCTAAAGCTTTGGGACTCCAGCGAGCCACAGTGAGAGCCATTATCCACAAATGGCAAAAACATAGAACAGTGGTGAACCTTCCCAGGAGTGGCTGGCAGACCAAAATTATCCCAAGAGCGCAGCAACAACTCATCCAAGAGGTCACAAAAGACCCCACAACAACATCCAAAGAACTGCAGGCCTCACTTGCCTCAGTTAAGGTCAGTGTTCAAAAAATGGCCTGCATGGCAGAGTTCCAAGACAAAAACCACTGCTGAACAAAAAGAACATAAAGGCTTGTCTCAGTTTTGCCAGAAAACATCTTGATGACCCCCAAGACTTTTGGGAAAATTCTCTGTGGACTGACGAGACAAAAGTTGAACTTTTTGGAAGGTGTGTGTCCCATTACACTCGGTGTAAAAGTAACACAGCATTTCAGAAAAGGAACATCATACCAACAGTAAAATATAGTGGTGGTGGTGTGATGGTCTGGGGCTGTTTTGCTGCTTCAGGACCTGGAAGACTTGCTGTGGTAAATTGAACCATGAATTCTGCTGTCTACCAAAAAATCCTGAAGGAGAATGTCCGGCCATCTGTTTGTGACCTCACGTTGAAGCGCACTTGGGTTCTGCAGCAGGGACAATGATCCAAAACACACAAGCATGTCCACCTCTGAATGGCTGAAGAAAAACAAGATTAAGACTTTGAAGTGGCCTAGTCAGAGTCCTGACCTGAATCCGATTGAGATACTGTGGCATGACCTTAAAAAGGCGGCTCATGCTCGAAAACCACCCATTGTGGCTGAATTACAACAATTCTGCAAAGATGAGCGGGCCAAAATTCCTCCACAGCTCTGTAAAAGACTCATTGCCAGTTATTGTAAACACTTGATTGCAGTTGTTGCTGCTAAGGGTGGTCCAACCCTTAGGTTTAGGGGACAATCATTTTTTCTCACAGGGCCATGTAGGCTTGAATTTTTTCCCTTAATAATAAACTCCTTCATTTAAAAACTGCATTTTGTGTTTAATTGTGTTATCGTTGTCTGATATTTAAATTTGTTTGATGATCTGAAACATTTTAGTGTGACAAACATACAAAAAAATTAGAAATGAGGAAGGGGGCAAACACTTTTTCACACCACTGTATATATGTATATATGTATATATACCTCTACCGCTTTTCCGGAGGTCAGGGTCGTAGAGGCAGCAGCTCAAGCAGAGAAGCCCAGACTTCCCTCTCCCCAGCCACCTGCTCCAGCTGTTCAGAGATTATACCAAGACGTTCCCAGGCCAACTGCCCCAGGCCAACTGCCCCAGGGTCTCCTCCCAGTTGGACGTGCCCAAAACACCTCAAGTGGGAGGCTTCAAGGGGGCATCCTGATCAGATTCCCAAACCACCTCAACTGGCTCCTTTCGGTATGGAGGATGACTCAGGATGACTGAGCTCCTCACCCTATCTCTAAGGGTGAGTCCAGCAATCCTACGAAGAAGGCTTATTTCAGCCGCTTGTACCCACGATCTCATTCTTTCAGTCATTACCCAAAGCTCATGACCATAGGTGAGGGTAGGAACCTAGATTGACCATTAAATTGACAGCTTTGCTTTAGAACTCAGCTCCCTCTTCATCACAACAGACTGGTACAAAGTCATCACTGCAGAGGCTGTGCTGATCCGCTGTTAATCTCTCGCTCCATTCCCTCCTCACTCATGAATGAGACCCCGAGATACTTAAACTCCTCCACTTGGGGCAGGAGCTTGTCCCCAACCCAGAGAGGACAATCAACCTTTTTTCTGGCTGAGGACCATGGACTCAGACTTGGAGGTGCTGATTCTCATCCCAGCCACTACACACTCAGTAGCAAATCATCCCAGCAAGACCTGTAGGTCATTGCTTGATGAAGCCAACAAGACAACATCATCCGCAAACAGCAGAGATGAAATCCTGTGGTCACCGAGTATGATACCCTCCGATCCTTGGCCGTGAATAGATATCCTGTCCATAAAAATTATGAACAGGATCGATGACAAAGGGCAGCCCTGGCAGAGTCCAACTCTCACTGGAAAAAAGTTTGACTGGGTGTTGGCAATATGAACAAAACTCTTGCAACGGTTGTATAGGGACCGGATACCTCGTAGTAATGAGCCCAATACCCCACACTCCTGCAGCACCCTCGAAAAGAGACCATGAAGGATGCAGTCAAATGCTTTCTATAAATCCACAAAACATGTGGACGGGTTGGGCAAGCTCCCACAAACACTTGAGGATTCTCGAGAGGGTAAAGAGCTAGTCTGATGTGCCATGGCCAAGACGAAAACCACACTGCTCCTCCTGAATCCGAGGTTTGACCAGCGGTCAGACTCTCCTCTCCATTACCCAGGAAAAGACCTTCCCAGAGATGCTGAGAAGTATGACCCCCCTAAAGTTGTAACACACCCTTCGGTCCCCCTTTTTAAAAAGAGGAACAACCACCCTGGTTTGCCATGTCAAAGACACTGTCCCCAACTTCCATTCAACATTTCAGAGGTGTGTCGATCATGACAGCCCTACAACATCCAGGACCTTGAGATACTCAGGGCGAATCTCGTCCGCCCCCGGGGCCCGGCCACCAAAGAGTTTTTTAACTACTTGGGCAACTTAAATCCCTGTGACGGGCAACTTGTCCCCCTCATCCTCAAGCTCTGATTCCTCTGTGGAAGGCGTGTCAGTGGGATTGAGGAGATCCTTTAAGTATTCCTTCCACTGCTCAACAATGTCCCCAGTCGAAATCAACAGCACCCCATCTGCACCATACACAGTGTGGACAAGTTGCTGCTTCCCCCTCCTGAGTCGCCGGACAGTTTGCTAGAATCACTTCAAGGCGAACCCAAAATCTTGTTCTATAGCCTCACCAAACTCCTCCCACACCCGAGTTTTTGCTTCAGCAAAGATCCAAGCTGCACTCTGCTTCGCCTGAAAGTACACCTCAGCTGCTTCAGGAGTCCTACAAGCCAACCAAGCTTGATATGACTCCTTCTTCAGCTTGATGGCCCCCCTCACCACTGGTGTCCACCACTTGGTTGGGGGGTTGCCACCACAAGATGCACCAACAACCTTGCAGCCATAGCTCTGGGCTACTGCTTCAATAATGGAGGTGAAGAGCATGGCCCATTCAGACTCCATGTCTCCAGACTCCCTCCGAATGTGGTCGAAGTTCTACCGGAGGTGAGAGTTGAAGACCTCCCGGACAGGGGCCTCAGCCAGATGTTCCCAGCGCACTCTCACTATACGTTTTGGTCTACTCGGTCTGAGTGGCGTCCGCCCCTGCCATTGGATCCAACTCACCACCAGGTGGTGATCAGTTGACAGCTCTGCACCTCTCTTTACCCGAGTGTCCAAGACATGTGGTCGCAGGTCTGACGACATAATAAAAAGATCAATCATCCACCTATGACCTAGGGTGTGCCAGGTGCACATATTGACATCCTTATGCTTGAACTTGGTGTTCATTTTGGACAAACTGTGGTTGGCACAGATGTCCAATAACTCAACACCACTCGCATTCAGCTCAGGCAGACCATTCCCCCCAATCACGCTCCTCCAGGTTTCACTGTCATTGCCCACGTGCACATTGAAGTCCCCCAGTAGAACAATGGAGTCTCCAAGAGGAGCACTCTCCAGTACCCTAGTCAGAGACTCCAAAAATGGTGGGTACTCTGAACCATCACCTAGTGCATAGGTTACAAATGATGGTCAGGACCCATTTCCCAACCCGAAGGTGCAGAGAAACAACCCTTTCGTCCACTTGGGAGAACAACAATGTCAAAGCAGCAAGGTGGAGGGATATAAGAATACCCACCGCTGTGCATCGCCTCTCACCCGGGGCAACTCCAGAGTAGGTCAAGCTCTAGCCCCTCTCCAGGAAACTGGTTCCAGAACCGGAGCTGTGCGTTGAGGTAAGCCCAACTATATCTAGCCGGTATCTCTCAAACTCGTGCACCAGCTACAGCTCCTTCCCCACCAGAGAGGTGACGTTCCATATCCCAAAAGTCAGTTTCAAAAGCCGGGGATCAGATCGTGAAGATCTCTGCCTTTGCCTGTCACCTGATCCACATAATGCCGGACCCCATGGTCCCTCCTGCAGGTGGTGAGAACACTGAAGGGCAGACACATGTAACTACTTCGGGCTGAGCCCAGCCGGGTCCAATGGGCAGAAACATGGCCACCAGGCGCTAGCCATCGGACCCCTCCCCTAGGGCCCCAGTAACCCCATACCAGGCGGGTACACTGCATCCTTGATTTTTTGTTTATCATGTAAGTCTATTGGATCACTCTTAGTCTGGCTCTTCACCCAGGGCCAGTTTGTCTCAGAAGACCCTACCTGAGGCAAATTGCCCCATACAGCATAGCTCCTGGGATCACTAGGGCACCCCCCCCCCCTCAGATAAGGTGGCAATCCATGAGGGGTGTGTATATATATATATATATATATATATATATATATATATATATATATATATATATATATATATATATATATATATATATATATATATATATATATATATATATACAGTATATACAGTATATATATACAGTATATATATATATACTGTATATATACAGTATATATATATATTATGGCGGCACATGGGGAGTGCATAATTGTATAACATCTTAGACAAGAACAAAGAGCAGAGGTTCCCTGGGAGATAACAGGGAGGTGTGAAGGATGAATGCAGTGTGACCTTTTGTGTGTTAGAAACTTCTAGGGGAATGATAAAGGATTAAGGAAGTGAATGCAATGTGACCTTTTGTGTGTTAGAAGCTGCTAGAGGAATGCCATGCTTTTTAAGAGGAGAGTCTCTGCTGAGTTGTCATTCTGTCTATGCTTCTTGTGTGAGATGTGTAATAAACTGTCTGATCCAAATCCGCCTCGTTATTTACACGCTCCACAATATATGTGTGTGTGTGTGTGTGTATGTACATACATATACACATATATATATACATATATATGTATGTATGTATGTAAGTATATATGTACTGTATGTGGTCTATATTAATCATATATCCCATAACCTACATATGTATAAGCATGTGAGAATGTTTGGTGATTACATATGTAAAGCGACTTCACACCTCAGAACAGGACAAAGGGTCTCAACCGCCAGTGAAGATCAAAGAGCATCCGAGGCACTGCGGTGGAGACCAGATAGGTCGCCCTGACCTCCCAGGGCCAGGTGGAGGGGTACGGAGACAAAAGAGGATAATTAAGTTAATGGAGGATGTCAGCTTTGTATGCATGTCTTTTGTTGTGTGTGAGTATAAGTACACAGAGCCGAATGTGTTCGCTCTCTTACTTCTTCTGCTGCTGCACCTAGATGAGACTTGTTAGAGGAGCAAAGCTGATAATAAACTTTGGTTTATAAGTCACATCGCCTCGTCATTCCGAGCTCTTCTACACTGGTGACCCTGACGCGAGGATGGACCAGAGGCGTTCCCCAGCGATCGACTCATCTGTGGCGACCCAGGCAGACGCCGGCGCCCATGCAGACAGGGGAACAGATGGACGACGTTCCCCTACGGCAGAAGTGGTAGAGAGGGCTCAACCGAGCACCAGCACCGCTGTGAGAGCCGAAGGAAGACACTCTCACCCTGCGGACACATCAGTGACGGTCCACACAAATGCCTTCACCGTCAAGCTGCCGGACTTCTGGCAGGAAGACCCCGCCTCGTGGTTTCAGCAAGCTGAAGCCCAGTTTGCACTTGCGGGCATCACGGCTGACGATACAAAGTTCTATCACATCATTGCCAAACTCGACGCCGCCACTTCGAGATGTGCGCGGAGCATAATCCAGCGGCCACCGGCCCAGGACAAATACAGAGAACTGAAAGCGACCATCGTGGCGAATTTCGTCCCCTCTGCCGAGGAGAGAGCTGAGAGGATCCTGGCGGTCTACGGCCACAGAGGATGCAGACCCAAGGCTCTCATGGAGGACTTGCTGCAACTTAAAGAAGAGGACAACGACAATTTCCTTTTCCAATTTTTATTCCTCAGTACGCTGCCGCCACACATGAGAGGGATGCTTGCCAGCATGCGATGCAGCACCCAGCAAGACTTCCGCATGCTGGCTCACGAAGCGCAGCGACTCGTCAACGCCTGCAAGGAACAGACACCCACAGCAGCATCCGCAGACCTCAACGCAGATGTCCGGAGCCACGGGGAGCCACAAACCACGGAGCAGAATCCGCCCGCCGTGACAGCGACATGGCCAAGACGTAACAGACAGAGCGACGTCTGTTATTACCACCACCGCTTCGCCGCAAAGGCCTACAAGTGCGTTCCCCCCTGCAAATTCACGAATTCGGGAAACGCCAAAGCCGAGAACCGTTAACAGCGGCGGTTCTCGGCGAAAAAAGCAAGCTTCTATATGTGACAGACGGACACACCGGCAAGCAGTTCCTCATCGACACGGGAGCTCAACTGAGTTTTATCATGCCCTCCCAAGCAGACCGGGCCATGGGCCCCCGGGGCAATGGAGCGGTGGCAGCCAACGGCTCCATCATCGACACGTTTGGCGAAAGGAACCTGCCCCATCCGCATCCATGGCCGCAACTACAGATGGACCTTTGTTGTAGCGGCGGTGAGTTTTAACTTGTTGGGCGCAGACTTTTTGTGTGCACATGGGTTATTAGTCGATCTAGCGAACAGACGCTTGGTTAATGCATTGTCCTTTGCTTCTATTCCCTGCTCAGCTCGAGTTTCTCCACCACCCGTGCAGGCCAGCATCACTACAGCAGGAGGTAAGTTTGATCAACTCCTCACCCAATTTCCAGCACTCACAATTCCCAAATTCTCAGCTACAGTGGCTAAGCATGGGGTCGAACACTTTATTCCCACAACGGGCCCACCCGTTTTCGCCAAAGCGTGGCGCTTAGACGCGACCAAGCTCGCCATAGCTCGGGACGAGTTTGCCACCCTTGAAAAACTAGGCATTATCAGGCGATCAAAAAGCACCTGGGCGTCACCGCTTCACATGGTCCCGAAATCCGACGGTTCTTGGAGACCGTGCGGCGATTACTGCAGATTAAACAATGCGACAGCGCATGACAGCTACCCTATTCCTCACATCCAAGATTTTTCACTACATCTGGCGGGCGCGCGCATTTTTTCAAAAATAGACCTGGTCCGCGGCTATCATCAAGTCCCCGTTAGAGCGGAAGACATTCCTAAAACAGCTGTAATAACCCCCTTCGGTCTTTTTGAATTTTTGCAGATGCCTTTCGGCCTCAAAGGCGCCGCTCAAACCTTTCAGCGGATGATGGATGCAGTATTACGCGACCTCCCTTTCGTGTTCGTCTACCTCGACGATATGCTGGTAGCCAGCTCATCTGAGGAGGAACACGAACAGCATCTCACTATGGTTTTTCAGAGACTAGAACAGCACGGGTTAATAATCAATCCAGCCAAATGCAAATTCGGCATGTCACAAATTGATTTTTTGGGACACAGAGTTTCACCGAAGGGGGCAGTTCCACTGCCAGACAAAGTTCACGCAGTAAAAAGTTTCCCATGGCCACAAAAGGTCAAATCGCTGCAAGAATTTTTGGGAATGGTTAATTTTTACAACCGTTTCCTCCCCCGCGCAGCTCGGCTCATGCAGCCCCTATATGACGCGCTTAGAAAACAAAAACCTTCCAACGCGGTCGAATGGATCCCGGAGCGCGAACGCGCCTTCGCAGAAGTAAAAAGTGCCCTAGCTAATGCCACATTGTTGGTTCACCCTGATCCCTCGGCCCGCATTGCGCTAACCACAGACGCTTCAGACCTGGCCATAGGGGCAGTTGTAGAACAACACGTCGGCGGAACCTGGCAACCTTTGGCATTTTTCAGCAAATCGCTAAACCAAACTGAGCGTAAATACAGCACCTTTGACAGGGAGCTGCTAGCGCTTCATTTATCCATCCGCCACTTCCAGTTCTGGTTGGAGGGGTGGCGTTTCACGGCTTTTGTAGACCACAAACCGCTCACCTTTGCGATGGCTAAAATTTCTGAGCCGTGGTCAGGCAGGCAACAAAGACAGCTAGCTGCGATTTCAGAGTTCACCACAGACATTCGACATGTGGCAGGCAAACTTAACATGGTAGCAGACTGCCTCTCTCATGCTGTGACATCACCAGAGCGCGAGGAGACAGATTATACTACCTCAGCCGCAGAACTCTTCGCCAATGCGGACACATACGCAGCCCCAATCCACGTAGGGATAGATTATGCAGCCATGGCGGAGGAGGAAAGCAGTGACACGGACGTGCGCGCACTCCTGTCTGGACGAACAGGGTTAAGGCTGGAGGAAAGGGGTTTACGCGACGGTGTGCCCCCCCTAATATACGACATCTCAACCGGCCGACCTCGCCCAGTAGTCCCAGCTGCATGGCGCCGCCGTATTTTCGACTCAATTCACTCCCTCGCGCACCCAGGTGTGCGCGCTTCGGTTAAAATGGTCGCCGAAAAGTTTGTGTGGCCTGGCCTGCGCAAAAACATAAAAGAATGGGCAAAGACTTGCATTTCTTGTCAGCGCGCCAAAATACACAAACACACAAAAGCCCCTCTAGAGCCTTTTCGAATCCCTGCTAGAAGGTTCGACCACGTTCATGTTGACCTCATGGGACCACTACCTTCCTCCCAAGGTTTCACACATCTGTTAACAATGATAGACCATACTACGCGCTGGCCGGAGGCGGTCCCTCTGGCGTCAACCACAGTGGAGGAAGTCGCTCGCGTTTTTTTGACAAACTGGGTGGCACGTTTCGGCGTCCCATCGGACATCACGTCCGATAGGGGGCCTCAATTTGTCTCGGAGCTTTGGTCAGCCATGGCCAGCAGCTTAGGAGCGACAATTCACCGCACCACCGCTTATCACCCTCAGGCTAATGGGTTATGCGAGCGTTTTCACAGGTCTCTTAAGGCCGCCCTCAGAGCCTCACTAACGGATACAAATTGGGTAAATAAACTTCCTTGGGTTTTATTGGGGTTGCGTGCTGCACCTAAAGAGGATCTAGATGCCTCCCCAGCAGAATTAGTTTTTGCACAAGGTGAATTTTTACCAGAGAACCCAGAGCCAGGGCATCTTCCAGCCCCGAGATTTTTAGGCAACAACGGACTGGACTCGCTCCCCAGGCCGGCACATCACTCTTTTCCACGGGTTTTTGTACACCAAGCTTTAAAAAAACGCTGAATTCGTTTTTGTTAGGCATGAAGCTTTAAAACCAACCTTCCGCCCACCATACGATGGACCATTCAGAGTGCTGGAACCTGGTGATAAGCATTTTGTGCTCGATTTTGGGGACAGAAAAGAAACAGTCAGCATTGACAGACTTAAACCTGCCTTCTTGTTGAGAGACGAGCCTGCACGGTTGGCGAGAGCACCTCGGCGGGGTAGACCCCCCAAGAGAAAAGACTCAGCCCCCCTGCAGGGAACAAATAATCACTCTCCTTCCCAAGCTGCAGATTCCTTACAGGAGGGTCCCACCAGGACGCTCGAACGGACCCACAGCAGATTCGGAAGAAGATTAAAGCCCAGAGGGCACAAGGACTGATGCAAACTACTCAAAAATTGTTCACTAATTGTGCTGTAACAGTTTAGGACTGACTTGTGATATTACTATGCTGTTATGATTACCACTGAATTCTCTACAGGAGCATAGCTGCTGGAAAGTTTCTTCTTTGTCAAGAGGTATAGCAGTTAGTATGTCATAATAATTATCTTAAACTGTGAATTTTCCTATTGTCCTTTTCTTAGTCGTTTTGGGGGGGGGGCTGTGGTCTATATTAATCATATATCCCATAACCTACATATGTATAAGCATGTGAGAATGTTTGGTGATTACATATGTAAAGCGACTTCACACCTCAGAACAGGACAAAGGGTCTCGACCGCCAGTGAAGATCAAAGAGCATCCGAGGCACTGCGGTGGAGACCAGATAGGTCGCCCTGACCTCCCAGGGCCAGGTGGATGGGTACGGAGACAAAGGAGGATAATTAAGTTAATGGGGGATGTAAGCTTTGTATGCATGTCTTTTGTTGTGTGTGAGTATAAGTACACAGAGCCGAATGTGTTCGCTCTCTTACTTCTTCTGCTGCTGCACTAAATGAGACTTGTTAGAGGAGCAAAGCTGATAATAAACTTTGGTTTATAAGTCACATCGCCTCGTCATTCAGAGCTCTTCTACACTGTATATATATATGTGTGTGTGTGTGTGTGTGTGTGTGTGTGTGTACATACATATACACACACACACATATATGTGTGTGTATGTACATACATATACACATATATACATATATATAGTATGTATGTATGTATGTATGTGTGTGTGTGTATATCTTTGTCTAATTTGACCTTGTTGTTATATTATACAGTTTCTTTTAACCTGTAATGTACTATCCGAAAATAAATAAATTCATTCATTCATATGATATGTATATATACGTATATATATATACGTATATATGTGTGTATATATATACACTACCGTTCAAAAGTTTGGGGTCACCCAGACAATTATTTTGTGTTTTCCATGAAAAGTCACACTTATTTACCACCATGAGTTGTAAAATGAATAGAAAATATAGTCAAGACATTGACAAGGTTAGAAATAATGATTTGTATTTGAAATAATAATTTTTTCTTCAAACTTTGCTTTTGTCAAAGAATCCTCCATTTGCAGCAATTACAGCATTGCAGACCTAACATGATTGCACAAGGGTTTTCTAATCATCCATTAGCCTTCTGACGCAATGAGCAAACACACTGTACCATTAGAACACTGGAGTGATAGTTGCTGGAAATGGGCCTCTATACACCTATGTAGATATTGCACCAAAAACCAGACATTTGCAGCTAGAATAGTCATTTGCCACATTAGCAATGTATGGAGTGTATTTCTGATTAGTTTAAAGTTATCTTCATTGAAAAAAAGTGCTTTTCTTTCAAAAATGAGGAAATTTCTAAGTGACCCCAAACTTTTGAACGGTAGTGTATATACAGTATATATATATATATATATATACAGTATATATATATATATATATATATATATATATATATATATATATATATATATATATATATACACACACACACATATATATACAGTATATATATATATATATATATATATATATATATATATATATATATATATATATATATATATATATATATATATATATATATAAAAGCCAGAAAATCACATTGAAGGATTTTTAATGAATTAATTGATAAATTCCTCAGTAAAATAAGTATTTGGTCACCTACAAACAAGCAAGATTTCTGGCTTTCACAGACCTGTAACTTCTTCTTTAAGAGGCTCCTCTGTCCTCCACTCGTTACCTGTATTAATGGCACCTGTTTGAACTCGTTATCAGTATAAAAGACACCTGTCCACAACCTCAAACAGTCAGACTCCAAACTCCACTATGGCCAAGACCAAAGAGCTGTCAAAGGACACCAGAAACAAAACTGTAGACTTGCACCAGGCTGGGAAGACTGAATCTGCAATAGGTAAGCAGCTTGGTGTGAAGAAATCAACTGTGGGAGCAATTATTAGAAAATGGAAGACATACAAGCCCACTGATAATCTCCCTCGATCTGGGGCTCCACGCAAGAGCTCACCCTGTGGGGTCAAAATGATCATGAGAACGGTGAGCAAAAATCCCAGAACCACACGGGGGGACCTAGTGAATGACCTGCAGAGAGCTGGGACCAAAGTAACAAAGGCTACCATCAGTAACCTCTATATAACTCTCTATCATATAACTATATGATGTATATAGGTTCTATAGTCGTGTTAGTTTCTTTTTTACTTTCCATGGATAATCCCTTTGTCTGTCGTGTGTGTTTCTGTTGTTTGGCTGTCAACTGTCATGCTGCTGTTACACTGTAATTTCCCAGTTTGGGATCAATAAAGTACATCTATCTATCTATCAAATGCGGACCTGGTAAAGCTCCTTCAACAACAATTCGACCAGTTGGGGAGTGCACTGATAGCGGCAAATGGTGAACTGAATGGTGGCTAATTCAGTAGGTGGAATACATCTTGGAGTTGCTGGTGCTCTCCAGGGAATGATTTTAAAGCCTGTATATGGAAATTATGAAGCACAGAATCGCATGAGAGATGAAAATTCTATGCTCTGAGTGAACTGTGCCTATTAGACCTTGATTCGGCGCCCTGAAGATTACATTCCTCCTGGAGGAGGATGATAAGGCAGAAGAGAGTTGTTGCTTCTTGCTTCTCCCTAACATAAACATCTGGTGCGTAGTAATCTGATCTCTCAAGGACAGCGTTATGTGGCAGACCAGCATGGAGTTTACCATCGGACATGCACTGAGAAAAAGGAACTCTCGAGGACATGCTATCTATGTTTGGAGGACACTAAAGACATAACATCTAAACGTTGCTCAGGGAGGATTTTTGCTGTTCACCAGTAACTGACTGATACACACACCGCACACAACATTACATGACTGATACACATACACTGACACACACACACACTGTCTCTCTCAACTTTTGCTCCTTTGTTATTGTGTGATCTGTATTGTCTGCTAATTGTGCATTAGAGGGTTTTTTCTATGTAATCACAATTTTGCTCATACAAGCTTTATTTTGATTAACTATGTTTTTTCTCTCTGCCCATTGTGTCATTCCCCCCCCCCCCCATTCCCCTCTTTACCCTCCACTGTATGACAGGCGCCTTGCATGGCTGCCGCGTCATTGGGAAGCGCTTATCTAGCGCGCCCAATGTCAAGTCACATTCCTTGTATGTTTACATGTAAACATGCTTGGCAATAAAGCTATTCTGATTCTGATTCTGATTCTGATATCTATCTATCTAACTCACTATGCTGCCAGGGACTCAAATCCTGCAGTGCCAGACATGTCACCCTGCTTAAGCCAGTACATGTCCAGGCCCGTCTGAAATTTGCTAGAGAGCATTTGGATGATCCAGAAGAGGACTGGGAGAATGTCATATGGTCAGATGAAACCAAAATAGAACTTTTTGGTAAAAACTCAACTTGTCGTGTTTGGAGGAGAAAGAACACCATACCTACTGTGAAGCATGGGGGTGGAAACATCATACTTTGGGGCTGTTTTTCTGCAAAGGGACCAGGACGACTGATCCGTGTAACGGAAAGAATGAATGGGGCCATGTATCGTGAGATTTTGAGTGAAAACCTCCTTCCATCAGCAAGGACATTGAAGATGAAACGTGGCTGGGTCTTTCAGCATGACAATGATCCCAAACATACTGCCTGGGCAACGAAGGAGTGGCTTCGTAAGAAGCATTTCAAGGTCCTGGAGTGGCCTAGCCACTCTCCAGATCTCAACCCCATAGAAAATCTTTGGAGGGAGTTGAAAGTCCATGTTGCCCAGCGACAGTCCCAAAACATCACTGCTCTAGATTAGATCTGTATGGAGGAATGGGCCAAAATACCAGCAACAGTGTGTGAAAACCTTGTGAAGACTTACAGAAAATGTTTGACCTCTGTCATTGCCAACAAAGGGTATATAACGAAGTATTGAGATGAACTTTTGTTATTGACCAAATACTTATTTTACTGAGGAATTTACCAATTAATTCATTACAAATCCTTCAATGTGATTTTCTGGATTTTTTTTCCCTCATTTTGTCTCTCATAGTTGAGGTATACCTATGATGAAAATTGGAGACCTCTCTCATCTTTTAAGTGGGAGATCTTGCGCAATTGGTGGCTGACTAAATACTTTTTTGCCCCACTGTGTTTGTGTGTGTGTATATATATATATATATATATATATATATATATATATATATATATATATATATATATATATTCTCCAGTAAACTGCTGTGTGGGGAAACGCCAACAATAAAAGAAAGCAGCTTAACAACTGATTTGTCCTTGATCTGATGATCCTCTATCTTTTCCACGGCTGTACCCCTTTCATAGGGAAAGGGAATATTTGCAAGACTTAGCTAGTTAAGTTAACTTAACCCCTTTCATACGGAAAGGGAATTTTTGTAAGACTTACTACTCTGAATTATATTAGTTTATAATTAGGTAAACTATAATTGTCAGGCGCTTGTTTTTCTCTCATGTGCACTGACATCACCAGGGCTGCGGGTGTAAAAGGAATCTTGTTAAATGTACACTAATTAATGAAAAGGGAGAGCATTTATTTGATCAATATCCGTACTCCTCTCTGCTGCCTGTCCATTCTCCTATTGGTCATCTGCTGAGATCACTACCTCTTTTATGTGAGCTTGCACACAGCCAGATAGATTAACCAAGGGTCCATTTACCAAGTTGATAACCACATTCATAGTACAGATAATTCCGATCCAGAATGCCTTTGTTAGTGAAGCCAGGTAACTGAAATATACCCTGGGTATGCTGAACCTGCTTTGTAGTACAGGCCTTATGTTGCCCTTCTACTTGATGTCTCTGTCTGGGAAAACAAATATCTGGTATCCTATAAAGTCCATTCAAAGCACCCCACTGTGCCTCACAAAATAGTGTATCATGGGTGCATTGTTGGGGAGGGGTAACAAATTATTAGTCAGGGAGTTTACAAAGAAAATATTGCTCCTTCTTCGCCATTTTTCTCTGCAAACTGTTCACTAGCTCAGACTAGAGACTTGAAAATTGAAAATAATATACAGTTGTTTATGGATGCCTACAGAACCCCTGCACAACAGTGGCAAATTATTTTCAATATTTTGGACCAATTAAAAAGTGACATTAGACAATTTCCCACAAAAACTTGAATGCTTCAGGGACCCCTGGTTGAAAAGCACTGAGCTAGAGACAACTATGGACCATTTTAGGATCACCAGCTTGCCTAACTTGCATGTGGGAGGAAACCAGAGCACTCAGAGTAAACTCTCACAAGCACAGGCAGAATATGCAAGCTCCACACAGAAAAGGCCCTGGAGACTAGATGATTGAAACTGGGGACCATCAAAGCTGAAAGGTGACAGTGCAAATGATTAATTAATGGGGCCATGTGTGTAGGGAGTGAACAGCGCCCATCGCTATTATTTTTTATGACACTAGGGCCACACAGCCATCATAACTACTGGAAGCTATAGTAAAGTGGAGGTAAGTCCTGTGCAAGCTCTGTGTGTTAACTTTTCTTTACCCATTCTATTATGCTGAGCACCAAGCTAAAGGCTGAAAGTGCATTTTTATTTTTTTTGTACAACCAGGTCAGGGTGAGGTTTTACCTCCCCTAAGGACCCCAGGAGCTATGTTATTGGGGGAAACTTGCCCCTGGTAAGGTTTCCCAAGGCAAATTGGTCCTGTGTGAAGATCCAGACAAATGGGATATTGGTAGATCTCCATGACCAGAGTGAGGGGTTCAATGGCATATGCCTGGTTAACTGGATTTTTCTCTCTTCGGACCTGGCTGGGCTAAGCCTGAACAAGCCACATGGGTCCGCCTTCCAGTGATCTCACCATCTGCAGGAGGATTCGATGGGATCACGGGAGCTATGTATTTTGATCGGGCAGCAGCTTGGGCTTCTCTGCTTAGGTTACTGCCCCTGTTACCGGGACCCCCTGATAATCAGTAGAAGATGGATGGATGAATGTTTGCTTTTCATCATGGACACTCAAAAAGGAGATCCTTCAACCTTTAGAATAACACATTAACCAGTTCCACATTCATTTTGATTTCCACTGAGATTTAAGTTCAGAAGAACAAATAGAGCTTTTGGTGTTGCTTATCAGCTCTCCACCATGCTTACCATACCTTCCATTTCATTTTGTCGCTTTATCTGTGTTTTCTTCTCTGACGTATCACCTTCATCATACGCCTTGTCTCTCTGATGAATGGTTGTGCCTGTGTGACCTGCCACCCCCGTTGTTTGTGTAACTGTGATGTAGGATTGACCCATGGAGGTAGGCGCATGGTGGGGGACATTGAGACAGATGAAGGGTCAGAGATGTGTGCAGAGTGAAAAAAAAAAACCTCTCCTCTGGGTCTCCTTCACCCCTGTGCGTTCGACCCATGCCAGCCTTTCATTCTAATCTGATGATAATGATATTTGCTCAGGATGACCTCTGCTTGCACAGTGTAATTACCCCCCCAGCTTTCTATGATCTCAGCTATTGGAAATCGATGGGCCATAAGAGGGCCCCATCAGAGCTTATTATTATCACTGCTCGCTTTTCGTTACAGCGCGATCAGATGTAATATGTTGTCGAGTTTTTCTTTACTGTGTGTTTTTCCCCCACCATTTTGCATCACCTACTGTTGGCATGATTAAGATACACTTTGAATATGCATTTAATGGGATATGCAACAATCAATTTTCAATATCTTTTTCTTATGTTCGGCCACAATCAGGGCACATCAAAACAGCTTTGGTAGATTTTGTTGAGTGTTATTTTTGTCTCCTTAATAGCACCTTTGGCTTTAGGGGCACTCAGCAGTTCCACTCTTATCTGTGCGTCTGTGAGTGGATACCTATTTAAATCAGTTAGGTGAATCTGCTCTGAATGACTCCCTCCATTAGCTACTCATCCAGGGTTAAGTGCCCTCTGGAACAGATGGCAGTGGCCATCGGGTGACCCTGCCTCTGCTCGGCTTTGATTGAGACACTTCAGATGAGGCCCTTCCGCCGTGACCTTCTGGAAAGCCTCCCGCAAATAGACCTTCCTTGTATCACCAGGAGTGTGCATGTGGTCCACTGATCTGGACATTATTGCTGCTACTTCAGCCTCATGAAACCCCAACTTGTTATTTCGGGAGGGGAGCAGTGTCTTTGCAGTGACCTTCTTGCTTTTATTGTCGGTCTTGTCAAAGAGATAAGAGGATCACAGGTGAGATTTCATCAACGAGGGTAAACGAGAGCAAAGATGGGGGCACTTTGGGGGGCCAGAAGGCAGAGTTTTGCTATAGAGATCTTTTGGATCCATCAGAGCCCTCATAAAGCAAGTACAAGGTCTCCTCCATCCCACCACTCCAGATCTCCCACAGTTTACTCAGATATTGGCCACTTATTTGATAAAAAAAATGGATAATTTTAGCCTTCTGATAGTTAACTTACTAAGTAATTTCACTCTACACTTGTACTTATTGCTTATCTTAGTTCACCATACTACCATAAAGTGACACAAGCCTGATTTTTTTAACCCAATGTGAGACAGATCTGATTTTTTTAGGGCAGTCTAAGCTATCGATGCAAGTTACCAATTAATTCATTAATTTGATAACTGATTTGACTTATCGATCGATTAACGATTAATTGATAAGCGGTGTTTTTCCTGAGAATCTGAATTTCCTTTGGTACAATATGGTCTATCTTTAACATATAAAAAGTTGCTGTTTTTCATATACTGAATAAAACATGAACATCATATTCATCAATGACTTATTGGTCCATTTGCATTTTTTTTACTACAGACAATGGCTTTTTTTGTGGTTTAACAAATTTTGCACTGTATAGTGTGTACTATGTGCTGGTACATCTCAGTAAATTACAAATGTCATGATTTTTTATATATTTCAAAAAACTACTACCAATACCATAAAATTTACAATTTTTGGTTATATTTAAACAAAAACCTTAAACGTTGTAATTACTGAGATGCACTGGTAGACTGTTTTAACAGGAAAATAAATTGTGAGCTGCTTCATCTGTTGCATGTTAAACATTATCACAGTACCACAGAAATCCAGACATACCCAGTATGATCTGGGCTCCCTCTGTTGTCTGTTACCTCAGTGGCAACTTGAGTCGGGTCTGCTTTTCTGTCTAGCGACAGATTGAAGACAGCGGAGATGGGTTTTAGCACTTGTGTAGCCTGCTGCAATCCGTTTCTCTGCCCTGTTGATTTGAAGTAGGCGGGTGGATACTGGAACGTGCCACTGGAACTTGTTGTGATGCTCCGACGTAAGGGCGAGTTTTTTTGCTCTGCACAGGGCATGCGCCCTGGGGGCTTAGCGTCTTCTTCTGCTTTTTTGGTTGGAATGCGGCAGTGGGTGACCACGTGCACCCCTGCCTGGATGGTGAAGCCACTACATTTCATAGAATAAGCTCCCACTGAAAAGGACTGCTGAGTTATCAATTTATTGACAACTAATTTAATTTAGTCGACTAAATTCTTAGCGACAATCAATTGAAAGTCAGTTAATCATTAACATCTCTAGTCTGAGCACAAAAATCTAATCTAAAATCTGATGTTTTACATTGGAGCTGAGCCATTTTTTTCAATGATTGAGAATGGTCTACATCAGAATCCATGCAACGTTTTACTTCAGCACTAACGTCATCATTTAGGTCTATTGTTAGCATCTATGCTAGCAGTTGCTGCTAGCATGGGTCCTCTCTGTGTCACCCTCTGGCTTCCGTCCCTGATCTGGACCTCATCACATACATTCAACTACCAGCTGCAATTTCCAGAGCAAAATCCCAAGCACATCTTCACTAAAAATGCATTTATTTTCTCCATTTAAGGAGAATAAGAGACAGCACAAACATGACATCTTTTGCTGATAACATCCACCATGTGCATGCCGATACGAAGTGCATACATATTTATTAAAGAGTAAAGTAAAAGTCACTTGTAATTATGAATGAGAACTGACGGGCAAATCAGATCAGTATTGCTTGTAATATCAACTGCAGTTTGGGAACCACTGTCATAGAACATACCCTTTCTTTTGTTAAACAATGCTATAAAAAGCCTGCATGCTCATGCTACTTTGATTGCTGCATGATACAAAGAAGACTGAAAGAACAAGCTTTCCTTCAAGATATCGAACCTCTGGCTGCCATCCCCTCGCCTATCAATGAAGCTGCGAATGTGCAACAGACCACTGCTTTGGGGCACAGCTTTACTTCTCCTGACAATGAGGCTTACAGGGTGCCGAGGTTTCTGTAATAATATTCAAAGTCATGATGCCTCTGTGGGGATGTTTGAGTGATACTAATTTTAGTCAGTGAAGCAAAAAGTGCTTGAAGTATCTGAAAATAAAACCAATAACTGAAGATAAGCTTTTTGAGTTTCAGAGCTATATGTTTCATTGTTGACTGGCGTGGGCAGCAAGGGTATACTTCTTGAGGCAGTGCAGTACATACTACAGAATGCCCATGGTTTGCACAAAATAGCACAGAATTCAGCTTCATGCAAATGAAGATGAGGGCAGTATAGGTTCCCAGAACTGTTTGGATGGTTACATTTGCAATGAATGAGATTTGACCAATCTAGCGAACAAGTATAAGATTATTTTACAAAGGACAGTGGTGTGAAAAGTGCTTGCCTCCTTCCTGAGTTTTCATTATTTGTATGTTTATCACAGTAAAATGTTTCAGATCATCAAACAAATTTAAATATTTGACAAAGATAATACAAGTAAACAGAAAATGCAGTTTTTAAATGAAGGGGTTTATTATAAAGGGAAAAAAATTCAAATCTACATGGCCCTGTGTGAAAAAGTGATTGCCCCCTAAACCTAATAACTGGTTGGGCCACCCTTAGCAGCAGAATCAAAATCAGAATCAGAATCAGATTTATTGCCATTGTTCATGTAGTACACAAACTAGGAATTTGTCTCGGTGCAATGCTGCAACATTAAACATGATAAAAATAAAAGATAGAAATAAAAAACTATACATGCAATAAAATGTAGAATATGAATAAGTAATACTAGACAAAGCAATTTTTAGATATATTAGCGAGCAGCAGATATTGTGGAGTACCCCATAGTGCAGTCGGTAATGCAAAAAGAAAACAGTGATGATTAACATGAGTCTGGTTGAGCTGCTGTACTTAGTGCACGAGAGTCTAATAAGTCACTTAGTGTTCAGCAGTCTGATGGCAGAGGGGAAGAACTGCAGTCAAGAGTTTGCGATGACTGGCTTTTACAGCGCTGTTTTACAGTCTTTTACAGCACTGTGGAGGAATTTTGGCCCTCTCATCTTTGCAGAATTGTTGTAATTCAGCCACTTTGGAGGGTTTTCCAGCATGAACCGCTTTTTTAAGGTCATGCCACAGCATCTCCATCGGATTCAGGTCAGGACTTTGACTAGGCCACTCCAAAGTCTTCATTTTGTTTTTCTTAAGCCATTCAGAGGTGGACTTGCTGGTGTTTTTTGGATCATTGTCCTGCTGCAGAACCCAAGTGCGCTTCACCTTGAGGTCCAAAGAGATGGCCAAACATTCTCCTTCAGGATTTTTTGGTAGACAGCAGAATTCATGGTTTCATTTACCACAGCAAGTTTTCCAGGTCCTGAAGCAGCAAAATAGCCCCAGACCATCATGGATGTAATGGGACACACACCTTCCAAAAAGTTCAACTTTTGTCTCGTCAGTCCACAGAGAATTTTCCCAAAAGTCTTGGGGGTCATCAAGATGTTTTCTGGCAAAACTGAGACAAACCTTTATGTTCTTTTTGTTCAGCAGTGGTTTTTGTCTTGGAACTCTGCCATGCAGGCCATTTTTTGAACACTGACCTTAACTGAGGCAAGTGAGGCCTGCAGTTCTTTGGATGTTGTTGTGGGGTCTTTTGTGACCTCTTGGATGAGTCGTCGCTGCGCTCTTGGGGTAATTTTGGTCAGCTGGCCACTCCTGGGAAGGTTCACCACTGTTCCATGTTTTCACAATTTGTGGTTAATGGCTCTCATTGTGGTTTACTGGAGTCCCAATGCTTTAGAAATGGCTTTATAACCTTTTCCAGACTGCTAGATCTCAATTACTTTGTTTCTCATTTGTTCCTGAATTTCTTTGGATCGCAGCATGATGTCTAGCTTTTGAGGACCTTTTGGTCTACCTCACTTTGTCAGGCAGGTCCTATTTATGTCATGTTCACTGCGTAACTCCGCAGCAAACATATAAAATAGCAACGAGCCCAAAACGCAGAGTAAGTAACGTGTTTATTTACAATGGATGAAAGGGTTGAATGTCCAAAAACAGTCACAACGGAAGGGAAGACACCCGGCCACAAGCTCAATTAGTTCAAAGGATGCCTAACGCGCTCCAACAGGCAGGAGCGGAGGAAAAGGCACAAGGACTTACTATGGCGTTGGAGCGGAAAGGCTCTGAGGGGACAACATGATTCAGTCCTAGGGGGAACCAACATAAGCGAGTCTGGATGTCCAAGGCTGACATGCTAAGTTGCCACAACAGCTGGTCACATTCTACCCTATAAATATACAAACCCAAAATGCGGGCAAATGGACACAGCTGTGTGGCCACCCAGTGCGTGACTGATTGAACAGTGTGTGTGTGCATGCGTGCGTGAGTATGAGTGTGAGTGTATGTGTGCGTGCGTGCATGAGTGTGTGAGTGTGTATGTGGTGAACCATACCGCTGGTGGATGCCTGGTGAGGAGGAGGCATGGCTGTGGGACTGATGGAGAGCAAGGCTCAATCCATCAGTTGGAATTAATAATCAATAATTAAACTCAACAGCCACAAGTCATGCTCGGGGTGACGACCCTGAGCATGACAATTTAAGTGATTTCTTGATTGAGAACAGGTGTGGCAGTAGTCAGGCCTGGGTGTGGCTAGAAAAATTGAACTCAGCTTTCCAAAAATGTGATAAACCACAGTTATTTTTTTTTTTTTAACGGGGGGTGATCACTTTTTCACACAAGGCCATGTAGGTTCGGAATTTTTTTTTACTCTTAATAATAAACACCATCATTTAAAAACTGCATTTTCTGTTTACTTGTGTTATCTTTGTCTAATATTTAAATTTGTTTGATGATCTGAAACATTTAAGTGTGACAAACATACAAAAGAATGAGAAATCAGGAAGGGGCAAACACTTTTTCACACCACTGTATATGAAACAGTCTGCAATGGAGTTGAACGATAGGCAAACTATATTAAACCCGATCCCACCAAAAGTCATATAAATAGCATATGTGCCATGTACAGTCATGTGAAAAAATTAGGACACCCTGCATAGCAGCAGCATGGTGGTGCAGTGGTTAGCACTGTTGCCTTACAGCTAGAAGGTTCCTGGTTCGAATCCCCAGGCTGGCAGGGGTTGGAACCTTTCTGTGTGGAGTTTGCATGTTCTCCCTGTGCTGCATGGGTTTCCTCCAGGGTTTCCTCCCACAATCCAAAAATATGCATGTTAGGTTAATTGGTTGTTCTAAATTGTCCCTAGATATCTGTTTCCTATAGGCCCTTAGAATAGAGGGTTAGTACTAGTGAAAAGCGCTTTGAGTGGTCTTTGTGACTAGAAAAGTGCTATATAAGTGCAGGTTAGTTAGATAAGCTTGTTGTTTTGTTTTTTTTTAAAAACATATTTGGAGATATGTCTATTTAATGTCAATGTTAAAAAATACTGGGAGATTCATGTAATACAACTAAACAATTAAAAATGAATTAATGACTTTTTTTTCCAAATTTTCTGTAAAATGTAATTCTAAACAAATAGTGAGGAATAAATTAGGATACCCCCATATTTGTTCCCACTTAAAATGGCTAAAATAAATGTTAAAAAATGCAAATAAAAACAAAAACAAGGTTAGAAATAGATATGTAAACATTTCTTAATAAAGAACTGAATATTTAATGGCATATCTTAATTTTTTCACATGACTGTATAGTACCCTTATAGCATAAGGGTGTCCATATGTGCACCTGGCACCACGACACCCTAGGTCGCAGGTCAATGATCGATTTTGTTATCGTATCTTCAGACCTGCGACCGTATGTCTTGGACACCCGAGTAAAGAGAGGTGCAGAGCTGTCAACTGATCACCACCTGGTGGTGAGTTGGATCCGATGGCAGGGGAGGAAGCCATTCAGACCTGGTAGACCCAAACGTATAGTGAGGGTGTGCTGGGAGCGTCTGGCTGAGGCCCCTGTCCGGGAGATCTTCAACTCCCACCTCCGGAAGAACTTCAACCATATTCCGAGGGAATCTGGAGACATGGAGTCTGAATGGGCCATGTTCTCCACCTCTGTTGTTGAAGCGGCGGCCCAGAGCTGCGGCCGCAAGGTGGTCGGTGCATCTTGTGGTGGCAACCCCCGAACCAAGTGGTGGACACCAGTGGTGAGGGGGGCCATTAAGCTGAAGAAGGAGTCCTATCAAGCTTGGTTGGCTTGTGGGACTCCCGAAGCAGCTGAGGTGTACCGGCAGGCCAAGCGGAGTGCAGCTCGGGTGGTTGCTGAAGCAAAAACGCGGGTATGGGAGGAGTTCAGTGAGGCCATGGAACAAGACTTTCGGTCGGCTTCAAAGAGATTCTGGCAAACTGTTCGGCGGCTCAGGAGGGGAAAGCAGCTCCCCGTCCACACTGTGTATGGTGCGGATGGGACACTGTTGACTTCGACTGGGGATATCGTCGGGCGGTGGAAGGAATACTTCGAGGATCTCCTCAATCCCACTGATACGCCTTCCACAGAGGAAGCAGGGTTTGGGGATGAGGGGGATGACTCGCCTATCACAGGGGCTGAGGTCGCCAAGGTGGTTAAAAATCTCCTTGGTGGCCGGGCCCCGGGGGTGGACGAGATTCGCCCTGGGTACCTCAAGGCCCTTGATGTTGTTGGGTTGTCATGGTTGACACGCCTCTGCAACATTGCGTGGAGGTCGGGGGCAGTGCCTTTGGCATGGCAAACCGGGGTGGTGGTTCCTCTCTTCAAAAAAGGGGACCGGAGGGTGTGCTCCAACTTTAGAGGGATCACACTCCTCAGCCTCCCTGGGAAGGTCTATGCCAAGGTACTGGAGAGGAGAGTCCGGCCGTTGGTCGAACCTCGGATTCAGGAGGAGCAATGTGGTTTTCGTCCTGGCCGTGGCACATCGGACCAGCTCTTTACCCTCTCGAGAATTCTTGAAGGTTCGTGGGAGTTTGCCCAACCAGTTTACATGTGTTTTGTGGACTTGGAGAAGGCATTTGACCGCATCCCTCGTGGATTTTTGTGGGGGGTGCTTCGGGAGTATGGGGTATCGGGCTTGTTGTTACAAGCTATTCGGTCTCTGTACGACCGTTGTGAGAGTTTGGTTCGTATTGCCAACACTCGGTCGGAGTCATTCCCAGTGAGAGTTGGACTCCGCCAGGGCTGCCCTTTGTCACCGATCCTGTTCATAATTTTTATGGACAGGATTTCTAGGCGCAGCCAGGGAATGGAGGGTGTCATGCTTGGTGACCACAGGATCTCATCTCTGTTGTTTGCAGATGATGTTGTCCTGTTGGCTTCATCCAGCAATGACCTACAGCTCTTGCTGGGACGGTTTTCCGCTGAGTGTGAAGCGGCTGGGATGAGAATCAGCACCTCCAAGTCCGAGTCCATGGTCCTCAGCCGGAAAAAGGTGGATTGTCCTCTCTGGGTTGGGGACAGGCTCCTGCCCCAAGTGGAGGAGTTTAAGTATCTTGGGGTCTTGTTCACGAGTGAGGGGAGAATGGAGCGAGAGATCGACAGACGGATTGGAGCAGCATCTGCAGTGATGCGGACGTTGTACCGGTCTGTTGTGGTGAAGAGGGAGCTTAGTTCTAAGGCAAAGCTGTCGATTTACCAGTCAATCTACGTTCCTACTCTCACCTATGGTCACGAGCTTTGGGTAATGACCGAAAGAACGAGATTGCGGATACAAGCGGCTGAAATGAGCTTTCTCCGTAGGATTGCTGGACTCACCCTCAGAGATAGGGTGAGGAGCTCAGTCATCCGGGAGAGGCTCAGAGTAGAACCGCTGCTCCTCCACATTGAAAGGAGTCAGTTGAGGTGGTATGGGCATCTGATTAGGATGCCTCCTGGACGCCTCCCACTTGAGGTGTTTCAGGTACGTCCCACTGGGAGGAGACCCCAGGGCAGACCCAGGACTCGGTGGAGAGACTATGTCTCCCAGCTGGTCTGGAAACGCCTTGGTATCCCCTCTGAAGAGCTGGAGCAGGTGGCTGGGGAGAGGGAAGTCTGGGCTTCTCTGCTTGAACTGCTGCCTCCGCGACCCGGACCTCCGGAAAAGCAGTAGAAGATGGATGGATGGATGGATGGACTGTATAGTACAACTTTTTTTCATGCATTACATATTTTCCTCTCCTATTGACTGCTGTTACTAGTAGCACAGTTTAACAAACACAGAAATCCTTGTTCAGACATAAGTGGGTCATGTTGGGTGGTACTATAAAACTACACTTTTAGTATTTTTTGGTGACTTTTCAGTACTGTATCAGTTCAGTGAAACAAGCATCCCAATACAAATAAAAGTATTGTTAGAGGTTACAAATACAAATTTGGGTTTTTTGGGTACCAGAGTAATAAAAACAGTAGACTTTTCAATCCACAAGATGGTGGTGGTCTCACTATCTGGTTTGGTAAAAGGAGTAATTCCTGAGATGTAGCCAGGAGTTCATCAAGACATCGGGATGGGAAAGTCACAAAATATAATATCACAATACTCAAGATTGTGATAATATTTTATTATGGGACATTTGGTGATTCCCTGCTCCCACATCATTCCCTCCTGCCACATCATTTTTTTTTTTTTACACAGTAAAGCCGTTACTTTAGCGTTTCAGTCTTTTTCACATTATGAAAATGAATTTTTACATTTTTTGGTGCTCTTTTAATTTTTTTGCATTGTTTTTTTTTTTTTTTTGTATTTTGTATTTTGTATATTTTATTGATCCCCAGAGGGAAATTCAGGGCATCCACCTGGATGGATGAGGCAGCCACAGTACGGCACCAATCCCTTCACCATTCACACACACACTGACACCTAGGGCCACTTTAAACTCTCCAGTTAACCAAACTTTCATGTTTTTGGCCTGTGGGAAAAAACCGGAGTACCCGGGGTAAACCCACACAGACATGGGGAGAACCTGCAAACTCCACACAGAAAGGTCACTGATGTTCAGGGGGTGGGATCGAACCCACGATGGTCAGGGGTGGAATCAATCCCGTGACCTTTTTTACTGTGCTGCCACTGTGCTAACCACTGTTTCACCCATATATGGTTAAAATGGCAATTAGCTTTCATGTCTTCAAAGAGGAAAGGGCTGTGAGGACTTGAGTGATGTATTTGTTGTTAAGATTAGGTCACAGTGTGAGGTGTACATCTTAAGTCACACTCTTAGCAGCAATTTTCTTTTATTGACCCCTGTAGTGCCTACAGAGGTCAGCGCCTGTCTCTGTAAACATCTACAGGCTTTCATGGCTTTATGAGCTAAAGGAACCTAATAACACAGCAATCAGCATTTAAGCAGCAAAGCACTTTGAAGCAGCCCACAAATGCAAAGGAGAGCCTCTGAACGATCGAAACAAACATTTTAGACAGAAATATGAAAAGGATCAAAGCCGAATGAGAGGGGTCAAAGGATGAAGTGGAGCAGATTGGTGGCAGTGGTGGTTAACGATGCGAATTGGCTGTGAAAATGTATTTTTAGCGCAGGACAAGGAAAAGGTGACGGAGGAGGTGAGGTGAATGTGATCGATATGTTTGTGCAAAGGGCAGAGGACTGCCGAGACACAACAGTGGAAGTCATGAGTGAAGCAGTCCCTCAAGGGGACAGCAAGCTCGGCCAACGTGGAGACACAACAAATGAGGAAATGGTAACACAGACATGGCTGATGAGCAGAGGGTGCACTGGGAGTATGTGGGTGCTGCAGAGTGACAGGAAATATTTGTTATGAACAAACTGTGGGCCATTTCAACCCCAGTAAACAGACTGAAGCGACTCAAATATGCTGGCTGCAACTCGACAAAGTTGGTCCAGTTCTTTCTAAGAAGAAGAGAGAACTGTAACGATTTCCCTTTTTCAAGCTGTGTTCAAATACAGAATAAAAGCATGCAAGTGATATTTGCATCAACAGTCATGGTGCCAACATTTGTTCTAAATCTGTGCACTCTTGCTGATTTTTCTAAAGGGCAACTGCTCTGGCTCTGACAACTTATTTTACTTTATGAACAGACTTTGCTAGAGGCACAAACAAAGTTAATACAGTGTACTGCCAGTTTCCTTTTGGCAATACACTTGCTTCAAATCAACTTATTTTTACACTGGGGAATAAAACATATGCACGGGTTATGACTTCAAACTAATTTAGATTATGTAATTGACTATTTAAAAAAAACAGGCTCAGTCATTTGGGTGGAGCTCAGAGCAGAGCTGTTGCTCCTCCACTTTGAAAATTAGTCAGAGCTTTACGGCAATTTATTGGGATGCCTTCTTGACACTGGCTAGGTGAGTTGATTTATTCAGGTCCAACAAGGAGAAGACAGACTCAGGGCATGCTGGTGAAACTACCAAAAGAAACTTGGAACCATCTTCCATGGATTCCTCTTGTCTCCAGGAAGTGCCATTGTTAGAAACATTTTTGAGAATTTGAACAAACCTAAATAAGTCCCTGCCTCAGTGTGGATACTTCAGAGTGGCCCAGAGAAGCAAACAGAAACCAACAAAGAGACCCATAAAAGGTATCAGAAGAGTTCACAGAAGAGCCTTGCAAAGACCATGGAGAATCTGGACCAATTTTCCCCCATTGTAGTTCACTAAATTGGGGAGAGGAACAGTCAAATTGACTATACAGCATATGAATCTGTGCAAGCACACAACGCAAGTAGCAGTAGGGCACAAGCACGTGTGTTTGATATATTCATTATGAAAGTGATGTGGCAGGGCAGCATCAACTGAAGTGCCTGCTTCTAGTAGTTCACTGTCTCTACTGAATAAATGAAGCGCTTGTGTTTCGTACACATGAAGTTTGACTATGCTGTACAGTTGATCCATTCTTCTCTGCAATCACTAGACAATGGCACCAAGTGTGTCTGACACACTCCACTCTAGACTCATTTTGTGCAATATGACCCATTTCTGTATGATTTCAACATATTTTAAACATTGTAGCTTGTTTGGTTTGGTGGGTTGCATCATAGTCAAAACTGTCACACAATGATCACATCACAAATAAAACTGTCATACAAAGACTACGTGACCCTTGAAGACCGGTGGGACCCTACAGCCACAATGGCTGCACAGTGGATGAGAGGCCCTTACCAAAGTTCCCATCTCCTATGTTTTACCCATAGTTCATTCATGTGTCTGAGCTGGCTTGAAAACACCTCTTTGTTTTCACAAGACCTGGAGATAGTGGCTGATTATTGTTTAGACTGCTACCCCCATAACCTGGTTGGACATGGGTGGAAGAAATGAAAAGGTCTTTAGGTTGGTGCCTCAGTAACAATCAGTCCATGAAAAGATTTACACTTAGTCAAAATCTAGAAAGTGTGCTTTGAACTTATTTTGTTGATTTGTTATAACAGCATGAAGAATGCAGTGCAATTACAATGTAAGTAGACCATATACGTAGACTCATAAATACACTGTAAGTAGAGCTGAAGTACCCTGTAAGTATGCTATAAGACCACAGAAAAATACAGCCTGTGTGCCCTTAATTACTGTGTCCTTGACTTACACTGTATTTTGCTGGTTGTATTACAATGTGCTATCAAACCTTTCAGCAGTTTTTTTTTTGTTTGTTTTTTACATTGTTGCTAAAAAGTTTGTGGTCACCTTCAAACATCTTTGTTTTTTAGATATACAGCACAGTTTTTAATTGAGTCTGAGCCTCAACTGCCAAACAGAATCAAGTGTCAGTGTCAGTTCTGAGGGTTCAGAACTATTTGTTGGGGCAGAAGGAGACATCGGGAATGGCTGACAGAAATTAAGAAGCTTTATCACTTTTTTACATTTCACATTTCCCAGGGTGAAATGTGAATTGTGATAATCTAAATGTGTGAATAATCTAAAATATGCCTGATTATAGATGGACAGTACAAAATCATGCTATTATGCAGAGCAGATAAACAAGAATTACATATCCCCAATTTTCTGCCGTACACCAGTGTTTTTGTTAGTTTCTTTCAGCGCACTGTCTGTTTTTTACGCCTTGTGTCACACCATCACATTATCAGTAGACAGTGCGCCCGCTATGCACTAGGAGGAGGCGCCTCATTTCAAAGAGGTGTGGCGGCATGCAGTCTAACGCACATTACTGTTATAGTGCATTCTATGAGAATCCACACTCTCATTTTAATTGTGGACTTACCATTGGTGTCTATAGATTAGGCATTAATGGATGATTTTCTTAATAGTAGAGTCATTTTTGGGGGTTTCGTATTCAACCTCCCAGGACCTTTTTTTCTCACTGGATTTAGCATTCTAGACCCATTTTAATGAAAATAAGCTCCCATGTACCTCCCAAAAATTACGGGAAAACATTTTTTTGCCCAAAATTCAAAATGGCCACCAAAATGCATACCACCACCTATATCTCAGTAACTAATTCAGCTAGGAGGTTGATTTTGGTGTCTAGACATAGGTTTTTGGGGTCAAGCATTCCATTAATGCTATTAGTTTACTTGTGAAACAAACCCATCACGACGAAATCCAATATGGCCGCCAATATGGCCACTGATTAACATTTTTTTTGTTTCTTGACTACTAAGGCACCTAGAAAGCTGATGTTGGTGTCAAAACAGAGGTTTAAGGGGTCATACTATCTATTTATTCCAATAAAAGTGTGTTTAAATGATTACATAATCGAGAAATCCAAGATGGCGGCCGGCTGTCATTTTCACATGCAATGGACTTTTTCATATCCGTCACCAAATGAGCTAAAAAAAGTCGAGTGAGGCTCCTGTGAACCATCCATTGTGTTCATTAGTGCCCTCATTGTCTAACAAGCTCAAAATGGCCCCCAGCCGCCATCTTGGAATACACTTTACGCAGGCACATTTTCTCTAGACCTTATGTTAATGCCACGCAAACGTCCAACTCAATTACATGTAGTCCACTATCAATCACCACATCACATCCAATGCTGGACCGGAGCCTCTTCGGTGAAAAGAGAGAAGCAAATGGAGATGGATCCCCCTGAACTGATTGATTGTCTCTTTCAAGATCTACCTCTAATTTATGCTTACGTTTCTCGGCTTGAGATAGACAACGCTTGTTAGATAACGTGGTGTAACATGTCTGGTGCATATAATGCCCTTTTGGCCCTTTGGCCCAATCAATATTCCCACATTGAAACCGATCAAGTCCTTTCCATCGTAGAGTTTTTTCACGAATTGAATTCCATTTTTGGTACTTGGTATTATCCAAAGAGTCACTTTTGGTACATGGTTGACCACAACGTAGAATGCATTCGTATTCACCGGAAGACGATGGTAATTCATCGTTGTCACTTGCAGTATCCATTTTATCCCTCACTTTATATGAATAAGTGTCTGAAAACAAAAACAAATTTGTCGTTATCAGAACAGAGGAGAGAAAAAGGAGGGATGACAAGACCTAGAGTCAAAGGCCCTTGTACTGTCTACTGTCATTACGGTAGCATTAAGCAAGCAGCATGGTCAATATGCTAACATTACCTGACTATACAGTATGGAACAAGATTCAGAATTCTAACCTCTCCAGACAAGTTTAAAGCTAAATTTATACATACCTGGCAACCTTGGTTAAATTGGAAAGATTAGGACTACATATTATGGCAGCACAGACGTTACAAAATCACTGCATCCTCTCTCTTGCTATGCAAAAAGGAATCAATGAATCAAGCATAGGATTCCGGGAATCCTAAGGGGATTACCCAAGTGTTCCTCAGTGAAATCACTGAATCAATACAGGAGCTTTCTAATAATTATTAAAAATGAATGTAAGGATACCTCATTTGACATTTTTAGCTCATTTGGTGACGGATATGAAAAAGTCATTTGCATGTGAAAATGACAGCCGGCCGCCATCTTGGATTTCTCGATTATGTAATCATTTAAACACACTTTTATTGGAATAAATAGATAGTATGGCCCCTTAAACCTCTGTTTTGACACCAACATCAGCTTTCTAGGTGCCTTAGTAGTCAAGAAACCCAAAAAATGTTAATCGGTGGCCATATTGGCGGCCATATTGGATTTCATCGTGATGGGTTTGTTTCACAAGTAAACTAATAGCATTAATGGAATGCTTGACCCCAAAAACCTATGTCTAGACACCAAAATCAACCTCCTAGCTGAATTAGTTACTGAGATATAGGTGGTGGTATGCATTTTGGCGGCCATTTTGAATTTTGGGCAAAAAAAAGGTTTCCCGTAATTTTTGGGAGGTACATGGGAGCTTATTTTCATTAAAATGGGTCTAGAATGCTAAATCCAGTGAGAAAAAAAGGTCCTGGGAAGTTGGTCACGAAACCCCCAAAAATGACTCTACTATAAGGGAATGAATGAATGAACAGGGAGCATGTGCGCCAGTGTTTTCCAGTGTGATGCATGGTGCACGGGAAGGGGGGGGGGTTGTTTTCATCATGGACTTATTAGGCATTAATGTGTTTATTTTTAGGGGAAAAAAATGAATGAACAAGGAGTGTGCAGTGTTTTACTTTTCACTGTAACACCCCAGAGACACAGGAGATGCATCCAAATCTGCCTCGGCTGTGTGCCCTGGGTTTCCAGCCCAGCAAGCTCCCCAGCCACCCGTCAGCCCCCGGCAGAGGCGGCTGAGAGCAGGCTTGCTTCATACTGGGGGCTGGGGGCATATGGGAAGCCTTGCCAGATCGCCTCCTTAACCTCCAGGAGGGATATGGGGGAGACCCCCAGTCGGCGAAAGCAACAGGAGAGAGAAAGCTTCATCTCCCCACAGCTGGGAGCAACTTCCACACGATTGTTAAGGAAAGTTAATGAAAGTCTGCACAGACATCATCCTCTTTTCCTTAAGTTTCAAACCCATT
This sequence comes from Pholidichthys leucotaenia, assembly GCA_020510985.1. NCBI lineage: Eukaryota > Metazoa > Chordata > Actinopteri > Cichliformes > Pholidichthyidae > Pholidichthys > Pholidichthys leucotaenia. The sequence goes on from CM035838.1 coordinate 326,093,953, forward strand.
CATGTACGTGTTGCATCTGTGCACACTACATTAAACCACTCAGCTGAGTTTTTTTAGCCCATTCTTCACCGTTTGTTCTTTTTAACATAACTAACCAAGCATCAACTGTGATTGATGTCTTCCTTATTACCAAGCAGCATTACTTTCACGTGCATTTTGGCTCACACACACGGGCTTTGGTTAGCACAAAACCCGTCTTAAACCGTCTTGATCACAATTCATTTTAGATAATCCACCTCTTCGCATTAAGGGATGGGAAGGAGCACTTTAGATTAGATTATCCAAAACACACCTCTGAATGATTAGACTGTCCTCTTTGCATCATGTGCCGGCGGAAAGTTCATTTTTACATTGTTGTGATAAGGAAATGAACTTGGAAGCACCCATAAATGCATTCTGCATCAGTGACAACTGATCAACCGACCTCATCATTGTAAAATGGCTCAAAGACTTTTCCAGGCCAATTTCTCCTTGCTAATTTATAGTAGTGCCCATATATGTACATTTGCTTACATACTACTGATGGCTAAGGATAAGACTATGGATGAGATTGTTTTGAGACTGTGTTGTCAACTATATTGAGAGAGCACTGGAGAAAATTGTAAGGAAATGGAAAGTTTCTAAGCTGCCCATCTGAATGCTGACTTTGTCATCATGCACTTTAAAATGGGTTTTTAAAGGCTTCAGGTTACAACATACATTATAGTGCTCAGAGAACCTTTAAATTTTCATGAAAATAAATTGAATCCTGCATCAGTGACAGTCTGTCCTTGGTTCCAGTGGCACACTTCATTACAAAATAGAATTGTTGCTTCGTGTTGTGCTAAAATGCTAATTTTATGTAAACTTGTTTTTATTTTCTTAACACTGTTAAAAATTCTGTTTTTATTGAAGAATAATACATTCAAGGAGTTTGGGACTTGTGAAAGCTATTACAGCAAAAGTAGGTGGTTATGTTTTCAAGGGTCATGCTGCCTTACTTAAAATGAGAAAACACACCATGGAAGAGAACTGCTCCATGGCAACTTGTTATAATGAATACAATAGTTTAATAGAATAAAATAAAATCCACCTCATTATCTAGATACGTAAAAGATGATTGCTGTAGATTGATATGCGCCACTGTTTAGGGTGTAAAGGTAAATACAGCTCAGACTCAATCTTGTCATTTGCCTTAAGGTTTATTAGGGTAAACCTTCCTCTTATTGATTTATGGAGGGTTTGATTGAAAGGGTTTCTGCAATGGATTTGGCTCATGTGTGGATTACAATTCAGAACTGTGAAAAATGAAGCAAAAAATCTTATACTCAATGACTCAATTTCCCAAATCTACTCTTCTGTTTCTGAAATTTGTTTATCCAGTAGTTTTCCAGATACCATAACAAAAACAAGATGAATGCCATCTCCACCCATATTGTTGAGCAAACCACCTTTGCTAGAAGTGACCCAAACCAGTGAATCCTGCCATAAACCCTGTTATAAATTTATGCTAACCCTCACATCCAGTATCAGATTGTACCAGACTTTTTTGCACTCTGCTTCGCTCTGATCATCTTTGCAAAGATTAAAAAAAGAAAGACACCTTCTTGAGTGTGATATCTATATTTGATTTCTCTCCCTACACAAATTCATCTTTTTTCTTTATCCATCCATCCATCCATTCATCCATCTTCTTCCTCTTAATCCTTTTTGGGTCATGGAGGGTCTGGAGTCTATCCCAGCATCTTTGGGCAAGAGGCAGGGTACATCCTTGACAGATCGCCAGTCCATGGCAGGGTCAACCCAGAGAGACAGACAGCCATTCACTCTCACAATCATACCTAAGGACAATTTAGAATCCCCAGTTTGATACCAAATAACCTGACTTGCATGTTTTTGGGATGTGGGACGAAACCGGAGAAATCCCGGAGTAAACCCACACAGACACGGGGAGAACATGCAAACTCCACACAGATCACTGTTGGTCTGGGGCTGGGATCAAACCTAGGATCCCCCGGCCAAGGGTGAGTTGCTGTGCTGTACTTTTTTCTTTAATACTACAAAAATCAAGACCATAGAATAGAATTATCAAACTCATACTATTTGTGTGCTTGTTTTACTGTATTATTGTTTATTACTATACTATTATTTGCTATAAATACAGTTGTAATCAAAATCATTCAACCCCCATTGCATTTTAGGTTTACTGGCAAAATGTCAAATTTTTCAGGTGTTTGCAATAAACAAATTACCCAAGAACAGTTTTAGTAGTGAAATAAACCAAATATTTCAAGGACTTTATCCAAATTCAACATTAAATCCTACTTTCAATTACTACTGCAGTCTCAAAATTATTCAATCCCCTGAATAGAATTGCAAATCAGGTGTGGTCTAAAGCACACCTGGTGCAACCAATCAAGGGTGTCATTAGTTGCATCAGGTATGTTTGAGATAGAACACCTCAAATAGCTGACTGTTGACAGTGACATTTGACTGCATGTTAGAAATATGGCAAAGTCAAGAGAATTGTCCAAAAAGTTCAGAGAAGCGATCATTGCCTTGTACAGAAAAGGATACAAAAAGATAGCAAAGGCACTGAATGGTAAATGACAAATGACATTCACTTATATAGCGCTTTTATTCTCATCTCTAGTTGACCAAAGCGCTTTACAGATCCTGCTATCCACCCATTCACACACACATTCACACACTGAATACTCCTAGAGATAAAGTTGGAAGCATAGGTTGCAAATTTAGAATTAACCTCTTGCACTCTGGGATACCGCGGGCGGTCACATCTCTGCTTCCTAGTGTATCCTCGTGTGCACTAGGACGCACACTGTGCGTCCTAGTGCGCACTGAAAAAAAAAGCTGCATTTCCGTTCTTCCACAACAGACACAGCCACAAACAGAAAGCCAAAGGAGTGCTTTGATAGGTTTAGATTTGATTGACCTCTCATTCGACTAATAAGAGCCTTGAATTGGGTTTTCTGAAACCTTGAAGAACCAATGACTGAAAACCTAGCAAGAAGGACCCGCCTATCTACGGCTGCAAATACAGCGAGCCAACTGAAGCAGAGAAGTTCGACAATTGAAAGCGTGCGTCCCGTGCGTAAAATCTATTTTGTGTAAGCCGCTGTAACGGTAGCGTTCGCCAGTCTTTTTTTATTACTACTGTTCTTATTTGTTTTGAAAAATCGTTCGCCAAAACTGCAATCATGGAAGCGCAAAACCACAACAATGAAATCATGGTTTGACCGGGTCGCATGACCAGAACCACGAGTCGTAACAAGCGGACCAGCGTCATGTTCGTCTGACAATGAGGAAGAGATGTTCGTAAGCGACACTGCTGTTGTGGACAGGTAAGTGTTATAAGCTAAATTTTTCTTTATCACTGAAAATAGTCATAAAAATGACTTTTGATCGATTGGTAAATTACAATTGTGCGCCATCGTCACATGACGGAGCGCTGCGCACGGACCGGACCGTGCGCCGCGCTCCTCTGTAGCGGGGGGGGGAGTTGTTATCCTCTACATTGCAGATATTTTACTATAATTTTTATTGCACTGTAGGTTATTTTTTCTTGTAAAAAAAAAAGGCCACACATTTTTTATGTGGCATGCTTCTTTGTGTGTGGGGGGCTTGTTCATTCATTCATTCATTCATGAATGAATAAACAACCCCCCCCCCCACACACACATACACAGCCCTGAGTGTCACCTTTCATTAGAGCCCAAGATGAAGCTTCTATATTGAATCATTCAAAAGTTATGGACGTTTTTCCAAACTGTGCCATTTGGCACAATTTGGCACAGTTCAAAAACCCCTGGGAACAACCTGAGAAAAAAGCTGTGTAATATATTCATTTTTTGTGGTATTGTTACAAAATTTTGACCTCAGCTGGATAACACTTGGTTCTACATTTCTGTTGCATTTTCCAGCCAGGATCTGACAGCTGTGTATTATTTGCAAGCATTTGTATCCAAAAAAACACCCAGGCGAACTTTATTTTCTTCAAGTTCAGTATGTTTAGATGACTGTTACTCAGTGGCAGGAGCACTTAGAGAGATTATGACTGTTTTGCCAAAAAATTCAAAGTGTTTTCTTTTAACCTCTTGCACTCCGGGATACCGCGGGCGGTCACGTCTCTGCGTCCTAGCGCGCCCTCGTGTGCACTAGGACGCACACTGTCCGTCTCAGAACGCACTGAAAAAAAAAGGCTGCATTTCCGTTCTTCCACTACAGACACAGCCGCGAACAAAAAGCCAAAGGAGTGCTTTGATTGGTTTAGATTTGATTGACCTCTCATTCGACTAATAAGAGCCTTGAATTGGGTTTCTGAAACCATGAAGAACCAATGACTGAAATCCTAGCAAGAAGGACCCGCCTACCAACAGCTGCAAATACAGCGAGCCAATTGAAGCAGAGAAGCTCGACGATTGAAAGTGTGCGTCCCGTGCGTAAAATCTGTTTTGTGTAAGCCGCTGGGTGACACACACGCATTTGCCAGTCTTTTTTTCTTACTACTTGTAGAACGGCACCGAAGGCGTTATTTCACAAATGTTTTAATTCAGCGATGCAGGAAGAAAGCAGGTGTACATACCAGTAGTCCTGGCTGTGTGTGTGTGCCACGTACGTGACGTGACGACGTGATGACATCATTCTACATCCCCCTTCTTTAGTATAGAACTTTGGTACAAAGAGAACACTATTGACTCTTGGATTGGTATGAGAAAACATGTCACATTCCTGTGAGAGTGAGTATACTGTGACGAATAAACAACTAGTAAAATAACTTTCAATGGCACCACATAACATACCTATCTTGAAAATAAACTAATGCCTGACTTGCAAATAAAATAAATTCCCGTGACACAACATAACTGATCTAATTTGAAAATGAACTTATGCCTGGCTTGTAAATATGTCTATATTTCAACACGAAACTACAAAAACATCAGCTTCAGTAAATGTCACAATCAGTCTGTATTGTACTTGGGATTAGGCTTCAGGAGTCTACCAAACCTGGAACGGGCCAGGGGGGTCTCGGTGACTTGTGGGAGCGATGGCTCTCCGAGGAGGCCAGGCGTGTGGTCAGTGTGCGCAGCAGGAAGCCTGGGAGGAGCGTGCACAGCGGCCTGCCTGGGGGAAGTGTGCACGGCATCATGCCTGGGAGGAGATGCGGGTAGACTGGGCACAGTCTCACTGCTGGTCTTCTGTGTTGGTGAGTCTGCCGGTGAGGCTGGATCTGGTTCTGGTTCTGTTGGTGGTGGTTCTGTAACTGGCAGCAGGTGTCGCCGGTTCCGGCGGTATTCTTTTCCTCCTGATTCCACCACGTAAGACCGTGGCTCTGCTGCGATTCTTTTGATGATGCCAATTTTGTCATGTCCTTTCTCTGTTTGCAGGCGTACTACTTGGGAGCTTTGGAGCGGGGGAAGTGGCCGGCTGCCACGATTGTAGAATCCTTTTTGTGCTTGCCTCTTCTTTGACAGGTGGGCGTGGATCGACTCTGGATTCTTGGACATTGGCTTAAGCAGGTGCCTGCTGATGGGAATATTTGTGCGTGTCTCTCTGGACATCAGTCTTTGTGCAGGTGAGCCCAGCGTGCCGTCTCGTGGGACATTTCTGATACTCAGAAGATTGAGGAACAGGTCAGTACCGTCTCTTTTGGATGTTTCCAACAGTCGTTTTGCACTCCGTACGGCTCTCTCTGCCAGCCCGTTTGCTTGATGATACTCAGGGCTGCTGGTGACATGAGTGAAATCCCAGCTTTTCGCAAAGTCTTGGAACATCTGACTAGTGAATTGTGTTCCACAGTCTGACAGCAGCTTGTGGGGGACTCCGTGGACTGAGAAGTGACGTTTCAGCTTGTTAATTACACATTGTGATGTGATTTTCTTGACTGGATCCAGTTCATACCATCCTGAATAGGAGTCTACCAGGACCAGGTAGTGCTGGCTGTTCCATTTGAACAGATCTGTTGCCACTGTTGACCACGGGAGCTCTGGGACTGTGTGTGGTTGCATTGGCTCCTTTTGCTGATGTGGTTTAAGGGCATTGCAAGTGCTGCATGACTGTACAAAATTGTCAATGTCTCTCGTCATTGTGGTCCAATAGACTATGTTGCGTGCTCGCCGCTTGGTGGCTTCAGCACCGGGGTGTCCTTTATGGAGCAGCAGGAGATATTCTTTGTGCAGCGTTTGTGGAATTGTTGCTCTTGTACCTTTCATGATTATTCCATCTTCCACACAGAGCTCATCGCGGAACGGGAAGAATTCTTTCACTGTGTCGGGTACTTTGCTCAACCTATCTGGCCATCCATGCTTGATGATGTTGCTCAGGGCCTGGAGGGCGGTGTCTTTCGCTGTATGTGTGCGGAGTTCTTCCTGACGACTGGATGAGATGTGCTGCACCGTCATTACCTCGAAGTCCTCACGTTCAGTGGCATGTGAGGCTATGGCGTTGCTCGGTGCACGGGACAGCATGTCTGCCAAGTGCAATTCCTTTCCTTTCTTGTAAACTAGCGTGAGGTTGAACTTGTGCAGCTTCAGCATCATGCGTTGTAAACGCGCAGGCGCTGTGTGGAGAGGTTTCTTCAGGATGGAGACCAGGGGCTGATGGTCTGTCTCCACGATCACTGGTTTTCCGTATATGTAGTCATAGAATTTGAAACAGGTGAAAACGACAGCAAGCAGCTCTTTTTCAATTTGTGCATATTTTCTTTCTGTTTCAGTAAGAGTGCGAGAGGCATATGCGACAGGACTGCCATTCTGGAGACATGCACCACCAAGGCCATACTGCGAGGCGTCACATGTGAGTGACTGGTGTTTGTACGTCATAGTACCGGAGTACTGGAGGTGACGTCACACACTGTTTCAGAGTGTCAAATGCATTTTGTTGTTGTTCAGTCCAAGTCCATGCTGTGTCTTTATGCAGGAGCTGGTGGAGAGGTGCTGCAATGTTGCTGTGGTTTGGAATGAACTTGCCCAGGTAATTTATCGTACCCAGGAAGCGTTGTAGAGCAGCTTTGTCCTGGGGGGCCTGGATGTCAGTGATCGCTTGGATCTTTGCTGGATCGGGTTTCAACCCTTGTTCAGTGAAGACATGGCCCACGTAGCTGACTTCCTTTAGCTGGAATCTGCATTTTTGGGGGTTCAGCCTCAATTTCACGTTCCTTGCCCTGTTGAGCACTTTTTGAAGGTTCTCGTCGTGCTCTTTAAGATTTCTTCCACTGATTATGATGTCATCAACAATTATTGCACAAGGGAGGCCGGCAAATATTTGCTCCATGGATATCTGGAAGACCTCAGACGCTGCATTGATACCATATGGCATTCTCAGGTATCGATATCGCCCAAATGGAGTGGCGAAAGTGGTGAGGAATGATGACGTTTGGTCCAGTTTGACCTGCCAAAAGGAGCTCTTGGCATCAAGCACAGAAAACACGGTTGCGCCTGCCATTTGTGCAGCAACTTCCTCGACTGTGCGCATGGGATGATGGGGGCGCATAATTGCTTCATTTAGGTCTCTTGGGTCGATGCACACACGGATCTTGTCAGTGTCCTTTTTGTGTGTCGCTACCATTGAGGATACCCATTCAGTGGGTTCTGAAATGGGTGTGATGACTCCTTGCTGCACCATGTTTTCCAGTTCTGCTTTCACTTTGTCCATCATGGCAACTGGAATGCGGCGAGGGGGCCGGATGACAGGTGTCACATTCTGGTCCAGTTTCATGTGGTAGGTTACTGGGAGTGAACCTAGTTCGCCATTGAAAAGCTCAGCATAGTTATTAAACCACTTTTGAGAGGAGCTCGGTTCGGTCACGTTCACCTGGAAAACCTGGTCTTTCAGAGTCATCAGGTCCATCTTCATGCAGTCCGGGAGCCCTAGCAGTGGTTGCACTTTGCCGTTTACTACATGGAAACGCAGGTTGTAGGATCTTTGGTCACAGGTCTGGCACTTGAACAACACAGTCCCCTCAGTGTTTATCACCGTGCCTCCATAAGCGATGAGCCTGGCCTTGTTGTCTTTGTTTATTTTTTCTGTGTTTCTCACATACCTGAATGCATCCAGGGAGATTACGTTACACTTTGCGCCAGTGTCTACTTTCAGTTTGAGTGTCTTGCCATTGAGTTTTACATTGCAGTGTAGTTCTTCTTTCACATCATCAGTAGACAGTGTGTTTATCTTATTTGCGGCTGGTGACAGCCCGTTGATGTCGAATGATTCAGAGTCCTCGCCGTCACTGTCGGAGTCTGCTTGGGCTATTTGGTTGACAGGTTTGTACTGCTTGTTTCTTGCTGCCGATCTGCAGTAGTTTTTGAAATGGTTGGGCTTTTTGCAGTAATTGCATTGCTTCCCATATGCCAGACAGAGTTCCTTCTTCGCTGGATGTTCATGTCCACAGTTGGTACAGCTTATGTAGTCTGATTTGGGACTGTAATGTTCTTTGTACTGCTTGTGGCGAACTGTTTTTTGCATTCTGCGGTCTTGGCGTATTGCATCCACATTTGTTGAACTACGTGGTGTTGTTGCTAGACTTTTAGTATGTTGTTCTGTTTGTTCATTGATTTGGCATATTTTGATGGCCTTTAGTAGTGTTAAATCGCTCTCTCTCAGTAGTATTTTCCTCACGCTATCGGAGCTGATACCAACGACCAGCCGGTCACGAATTAAGTCGTCATGCAATGCTCCAAAGTCACACGTTTTAGCCTTGTTTCGGAGTGCGCTTACATAAGCCTCTATGGTCTCACCGGGTTTTTGGTTCCTTGTGTTGAATGCATGTCTCTCCATTGTGATGTTTGTCTGTGGACTGCAGAGGTATCTGAACTTTCTTTTTAGGCATTCTGGATCCTCCCGTGACTCTGCCGGACGGATCTCCTCCCCCTCGTTATTCCGTTGAGCTGGTGCATAGGTGAACGTGCGTTCCCTTTCAATAGCCTCGCTACCTGCCAAATTGAGGAGTATGTAGGCTTTGGTTCGGTCGGGCTTGTCGTTGTGGGCAGCCGCGATAAAAATGTTGTATTCTTGTTCGAACACTCGCCAGTTTTCTGCAATTTTGTCGTTGAACACAAGCGGGTCCGGACGGCGGAATCCATCAGCCATGCTAGCGTTAGCTGGGGGAGGCACACGTGTACCACAGAATACGCTTCTAACGTCTGACTAAATAATTAGTTGACTTACTGGGTCTATGTAGAGTTCGGCAGGAAAATTAGTTTCCGCTGCTTTACTTCTGACACCATGTAGAACGGCACCGAAGGCGTTATTTCACAAATGTTTTAATTCAGCGATGCAGGAAGAAAGCAGGTGTACATACCAGTAGTCCTGGCTGTGTGTGTGTGCCACGTACGTGACGTGACGACGTGATGACATCATTCTACACTACTGTTCTTATTTGTTTTGAAAAATCGTTCGCCAAAACCGCAATCATGGAAGCGCAAAACCGCAATAATGGAATCATGGTTTGACTGGGTCGCGTGACCAGAACCACGAGTCGTAACAAGCGGACCAGCGTCATGTTCGTCTGACAATGAGGAAGAGATGTTCGCCAGCGACACTGCTGTTGTGGACAGGTAGGTGTTATGGTTTTTTCTCATATATCATACTGTTTGACAGTCTGGGCTCAAGCAGCCCCTTCCACAATAAAACATATAGGTTCATTATACTGTATAATCAAACTCTAAAAATCTTGGACAAAAAGCCCATTAGGTGGCATCACCTCATTATATTTTAAAAAAATACAATCTATTGAGTTTTGAGAGTTTCATTGACCTCTGTTTTCTGAAATTAATTTTCAAATGTTTCCATAAATCAGCGCCTGAGCCACTTGCTGGTTTCATCCAAAGACAGGACAGCAGCAGAGCCACCAGGAGTTCTGTTAACAATAACTGTAAAATATTCCACCGCAGAACCACATTTGGACAAACAGCTTTCTCTATAAAGGGCAGTCACATCTGGAACACAATGCCAAATGAAATTAAAATAATAACGGACTTTAAAACATTCACTACAAAGGTTAAAAACTGGCTGAAAAATAAACAAGAATGTACCCATGTATGAAATGATTGTCTGCAGGGTGAGAGTGAATGAAGGGAAGGAATGAATGTGTTTGTTTATAGTGAGTGACGAAGGGAGGGAGGCCTGAAATAGGCAAATGAGAATCAGGTTTTTATATTGTGTATTTATAATCTTTTTTGCATTGATGTATGTGGTTATTGTTTATTCTGTTTTCATTTTTTCTTTTCCTTATCCTTTTTTCTTTTTACTTGTTTCTCCTTTCTAAAGCCCATCCAGGGACAAGAGTTGCAAATTAGCTAATAGCTATACACTCTTTGTGCAACACATCAGATTGATTGTCATTTGATTAATTGTCTATGTTTATTGCATTGTCCCTGTCAAATAAACAAATAATCTAATCTAATCTAATAAGCTAAATTATTCTTTATCCCTGAAAATTGTAATCAAAATGACTTTTGACCGATCGGTAAATTACAACTGTGCGTCATCGCCACATGACGGACCGTGTCCGGTCCGTGCGCCGCGTCCGGACCGTGAATGCCCCCCCCCCCGCTACTCCTCTGTAGCAGATTGCAGATATATTGCAGATATTTTAGTACAACTGTGCGTAGTAGACCACAGAGCACAGTCCCCGCGGTTCGTCATGTGGCAATGGACGATGTCCATCCTCTGTAGCGGCGGGAGGGGGGGAGTTGTTATCCTCCACATTACAGATATTTTACTATAATTTTTATTGCACTGTAGGTTATTTTTTCTTGTTAAAAAAAAGCCACACATTTTTTACATGGCATGCTTCTTTGTGTGTGGGGGGCTTGTTTGTTCATTCATTCATTCATGAATGAATAAACAACCCCCCCCCCACACACACACACAGCCCTGAGTGTCACCTTTCATTAGAGCCCAAGATCAATCTTCTATAATGAATCATTCAAAAGTTACAGACGTTTTTCCAAACTGTGCCATTTGGCACAATTTGGCACAGTTCAAAAACGCCTGGGAACAACCTGACAAAAACGCTGTGTAATATATTCATTTTTTGTGGTATTGTTACAAAATTTTGACCTCAGCTGGATAACACTTGGTTCTACATTTCTGTTGCATTTTCCAGCCAGGATCTGACAGCTGTGTGTTATTTGCAAGCATTTGTATCCAAAAAAACACCCAGGCAAACTTTATTTTCTTCAAGTTCAGTATGTTTAGATGACTGTTACTCAGTGGCAGGAGCACTTAGAGAGATCATGACTGTTATGCCAAAAAAATTCAAAGTGTTTTCTTTTAAATGAGACCAACCCCATGAAGATGCTGCAAAGGGTTGAAGAACAGCTTTTGATTTACTTTGGGTACGTTATTTTTAGGCGTTTTTAGGGAAATTGATCAGAGTGCAAGTGGTTAAAGGAACAGTGGCTACACAACAGGGCCTTTTCCACGGGCCCCGCTTTCCCCAGCACCGCACCAGGGCCCCGGTGTTTGTGCATTTTCCATGAGCCCCAGCACCGGTTAGCAGGCGCGATTTTCGTACCTGATCGAGGGCAGGGTCGCTCACGGCCCCGGCTCCGCGGGCCCGGGGCTGTGATGTGACATCAACAGACTGGTCGCCGCTGATTGGTCAGGTCGTAACGTCACGATAATAGCGACGGTCTTCCCCGTCTTCTAACGGCCATTTGCAATATTGTCATGGACTAAGTCGGTCACGGAGTGAATATGATATTAATACAGACAGCGTTGTAGGTTTTGCGGCACTCTACACCGTGGTCCAATGAAGAGGTGTGGAGTTTTCTCTGCTTTGTGGCAGATCCACAGTGAGGAGTGACCCGGACCTATGGCTGCACAGAAACCGGAGTATGGACCAGCTGTAGACGAAAACCATCTATTTATATGGTGAGTGATTTTTAATAATGTGCATCTGCTTGCTTATTTATCCTATTGGTGGTACGGTCACTTTTTTTGAGCCATTACAGTGCTGTTCTGTGCTGGCTAACGTTTTAAAGCTAACGTTTTTAATTTGCTAGCTAGCAAGTACCAACTGGTGAATCGCGCATGTTTTCTCCTAAATATTCGCTTGTCAGAGTAAAACGATGAAATATGTTAATCCTGGTTAAAGTCCTGGTTTGCGTTTTTTATTCCACTTTGGTCCTGGGCATTAAATTGTGTGCTGTTCTGTGATGGCTAACGTTTTCTAGCTAACGTTTTTTTGCTAGTACCAACTGGTGAATCGTGCATGTTTTCTCCTAAATATTCGCTTGTCAGAGCAAAACGATGAAATATGTTAATCCTGGTTAAAGTCCTGGTTTGTGGTTTTGGATAAAAACTTCAGATTTTGACTGAGTGAGTCCATACAAGGTGATTCACAGCATCAGTTAACGTTATTAATTCATTCTGATTGCTGAAGCCACAGTAAAAACAAATGATTTTTAATGTAACGCAGCCCCTGAAAAATCTACCGAAGCGCAACTACATGAAAACTGTGGTTAAATACAACAACGAAGTACTTTATTGTCACATTCAAATTGTAATCGCTCCTGTTTTGTTTTTCTTTTGAATACTTGGATGAAATATGGTGGGCAATATAAGCTGCGGCTTCAGCCATCACCCATTTCAGATAACCTATGTTGAACTGTATAATCAGAGGAGTTATTATTTAATTTGACCTTGTTAAATTTTTTTCCCCTTTGTTATATTATTCTATTTTCTTTTAATCTTTACCTTTAATCAACCCAAAATTAAGATTCATTCATTAATTCACATTCCACCACTGGCTTTTAGCAACAAGTGTATTTCCCAAATATGTGTTAAACTTGCTTTAACTAACCACCACCCATTTGTCTTTTGTGTAGGCAAGACGGAAAATGTCCACCCCAACTGGACCTTGCTTCACTATTTAAATATCTATACAGAGATGCAGGCTGAAGATCTGCTGGACCAGGACCAGGGCCAATCCGGTTGCTTCTCAGTGAGGGAGCGTGGCAGCCGTGTGTGACCCATTCAAATTTTATTCTTTTTTACAGTTTGAATTTTGCACATTCTGAATAATCTGGAATTTGCTGCTGATTGTAATAAAGAATTTAGTGACTTAAGTGTTTGCATCATGATTTTCCATTTTGTCTGTTAAGACACCGTTGGGAAAAGAGTCAACTGTACAAAGGATTTATTTATCTGTGACCTTGAAAATAATGGCTCATTTTTAAGAAAAAAGTAACCAACACAATAATTTTATTAACTGAACACTGTATTGTTGGATGTATATGGAGGAATTCTGGGTCATATTAGCATCTGCTCTTCATCATAATGGGTTTTGGGCAGGGGTGTCTAATCATGTGCCATGGAGGGCAAAGACCCTGCAGGCTTTACCTCCAACCAGTGTCTTCAACAGCAGACTCCACTGAACTTCTTCCACTGACTGATCAGTGACAACACCTGCTGAAGAGACTGGGTAGAAGAGAGAACCTGCAGGGTCTTGACCCCCCATGACAACTGATTGGAAGCCCCCGGATTAGGTTTAATGGAATTTAAAATTTAACACAAACTGCTTTATGGTTCATAATATTATATAATACAATATGGCTCATAATTTTGATGAGACTTACACCCAACCAAAAGTGATTTCTCAAAATGCTGGATTGTTCTTAGCTTTGCCAATCTTTCAGTGTTTAATTTGTGCCACATGGTGGTAACCTTCAGATATATAAAAAAGAGACATCTGCCAAAAATTCACAGGTTTATTGTCAGTGCAATTCCCAGTGCAATACTACATGAATGCATGTATAGTACATTGTTGATGCAGAGAATATACATTTCTACAGTACATGTATCGAGGAAATCAATTATTTTCCATGTGACCTTATGACTGCATTATTTTAATTGCCTTTTTGTAATTAAAGTTTTTATTGACTTTATACAAGATGGTACTACACATACTGATCTTCCAAGTATCACATCAGTCTCCAAAAAGGATAAATAGGGTGAAAAAAAAATATGTATACATATACTGGATTACAAAGCAAGGATATCAGTGAGGGAAGGCAATAACCCCCCCCAGAAAAAAAAAAAAAAACAGAGAAAGACAGGCCTTCATTAACATTACCTATTTTTACCTATTTTACATAATTGCCTTTAATCCTAGATCAAGTTTGTTTTGGCCTATAATACATCATAACTATAAAATATATCTTATACGTAACTCAGTACTGTTTACTTTTTGAATAGATATTTTGTGGCTAATATAGTTATTAAACTGGCGATCAAGTTGTGTCAGCTGATCAATTTTTTCTATGACCACACCTCAGACTGCTGCAGAAGCAGGTACAGTCTCTCCATGATTTTCACAGAGCAGAGTAATTTGTTGTACAGGAAATGAACGTTTCTACAGAAATTCTTAAGCTTGGTGAAGCTGTGCAGTCATTAGTGCCAGGCTGATGACAGTGAGAGGCGATGCTGAGCCAGAACGACCATTTGAAGAGGTAATTTCTCAACAACAGAGCCATCTGAAACACACACACAGCATACATATTTTAGTACCTAACTTGCAGACATTACAGTGTAGCACGACGTACTTACAGCAAACTAGCATTAGCAACCATTAGCTTACCTAGTTTGTATCCTCACGTCTTCGGCTCTCCCAGAAGCTGCAGAACTATTCCAGAGTGTTTAGTCTCGCTGCCCGTACCCTTATCTGGCGGTACTTTTTGGTATTTTCGGCGAAAAAAGCCACAAACCGAGGAGTCACCTTGTAGAGCAGCCATGTTATGTTTGTTTGGGTCGCGCGCTTCACGTCACGAGAGTGAAGCGCCGCCTTGCTGTTAAGAAATCCCACCCAGCCGCGGCCGGGCTGCAGTGCTGTTGAAAAGCAATCGAGGGACCATGGAGCGGCGCCGACCCGAGTCGTGTTCTCGGGCCCAGGCTGACCGGGGCCCATAAAGTGCCTTACCTGCACATGGCAAAAAGAGGAAGCTATCAACGGCTGCCACCAGAGTCCTGAGGAGGAAGGTGGTCAAAAACCTTAGTTTAGTTTAGTTCAGTTTATTGGTTTACTGTGGGGTAAAAAAGTATTTAGTCAGCCACCAATTGTGCAAGTTCTCCCACTTAAAAGATGAGAGAGGTCTCCAATTTTCATCATAGGTATACCTCAACTATGAGAGACAAAATGAGAAAAAAAAAATCCAGAAAATCACATTGAAGGATTTTTAATGAATTAATTGGTAAATTCCTCAGTAAAATAAGTATTTGGTCAATACCAAAGGTTCTTCTCAGTACTTTGTTATATACCCTTTGTTGGCAATGACAGAAGTCAAACGTTTTCTGTAAGTTTTCACAAGGTTTTCACACACTGTTGCTGGTATTTTGGCCCATTCCTCCATGCAGATCTCCTCTAGAGCAGTGATGTTTTGGGGCTGTCGCTGGGCAACACAGACTTTCAACTCCCTCCAAAAATTTTCTATGGGGTTGAGATCTGGAGACTGGCTAGGCCACTCCAGGACCTTGAAATGCTTCTTACGAAGCCACTCCTTCGTTGCCCGGGCGGTGTGTTTGGGATTATTGTCATGCTGAAAGACCCAGCCACGTTTCATCTTCAATGCCCTTGCTGGTGGAAGGAGGTTTTCACTCAAAATCTCACGATACATGGCCCCATTCATTCTTTCCTTTACACGGATCAGTCGTCCTGGTCCCTTTGCAGAAAACCAGCCCCAAAGTATGATGTTTCCACCCCCATGCTTCACAGTAGGTATGGTGTTCGTTCTCCTCCAAACACGACAAGTTGAGTTTTTACCAAAAAGTTCTATTTTGGTTTCATCTGACCATATGACCTTCTCCCAGTCCTCTTCTGGATCATCCAAATGCTCTCTAGCAAACTTCAGACGGGCCTGGACATGTACTGGCTTAAGCAGAGGGACACGTCTGGCACTCCAGGATTTGAGTCCCTGGCGGCGTAGTGTGTTACTGATTGTAGCCTTTGTTACTTTGGTCCCAGCTCTCTGCAGGTCATTCACTAGGTCCCCTCGTGTGGTTCTGGGATTTTTGCTCAAAGTTCTCATGATCATTTTGACCCCACGAGGTGAGAGCTTGCATGGAGCCCCAGATCGAGGGAGATTATCAGTGGTCTTGTATGTCTTCCATTTTCTAATAATTGCTCCCACAGTTGATTTCTTCACACCAAGCTGCTTACCTATTGCAGATTCAATCTTCCCAGCCTGGTGCAGGTCTACAATTTTGTTTCTGGTGTCCTTTGACAGCTCTTTGGTCTTGGACATAGTGGAGTTTGGAGTCTGACTGTTTGAGGTTGTGGACAGGTGTCTTTTATACTGATAACGAGTTCAAACAGGTGCCATTAATATAGATAACGAGTGGAGGACAGAGGAGCCTCTTAAAGAAGAAGTTACAGGTCTGTGAGAGCCAGAAATCTTGCTTGTTTGTAGGTGACCAAATACTTATTTTACTGAGGAATTTACCAATTAATTCATTAAAAATCCTTCAATGTGATTTTCTGGATTTTTTTTTTCTCATTTTGTCTCTCATAGTTGAGGTATACCTATGATGAAAATTGGACACCTCTCTCATCTTTTAAGTGGGAGAACGTGCACAATTGGTGGCTGACTAAATACTTTTTTACCCCACTGTATTTGTCAGGAACCATGTACAGAAAAAAACACTAAACACAGGGTAAAGATGCTCTGTACCAGATTATAGCATTCTCACTAATTTCCATCTGTAGTCTATGGGGCAGGCAGTAAGATATTAAAAGAAAAACAACACATTGAAAACAATTCGTCGGGTTTCAGAAACTGTTGACCCTGAAACAAGCAGGGAGTAAGTTTAAAGGTAAAAAGATAAGAGGAATGGCACACATAAAAAACAATTTATGAGTACAATTTCATGATCCCATTTAAGGGAGAGGGCCAATGCTGGCAGGCTTGATTACCTACCTGAACCTGAAGGGCTCCATGCCCGAATTCCAAGTCGTACTCCACTACTGACCCAAAAGTACAAGAAAAGTCTGCTCCAATTTGCTCAAAACTATATAAATAAGCCAAAGAAGCTTTGGGATTCTGTAAAGCAATGAAACAAAGCTGGACCTTTTTGGGCCTAGGGATCAGCAGTATGTCTGGAGTAGGAAGAATAAAGCATACGCTGAAAGGAAGACCCTGCCTACAGTGAAGCATGGTGGTGGCTCAGTGATGCTGTGGGGCTGCTTTACTTCCTCTGCCACTGGAAACCTGGAGCGTGTGGAGGGCAAAATGGATTCAATCATGTATCAGGAAATCTTGGGAGAAAATGTCATGACGTCTGTGAGAAAGCTGAAGCTTGGGTGTCATTGGACCTTCCAGCAGAAGAATGATCCCAAGACTACCTGAAGGTCCACCAAGACTTAGCTTCAGAGGAAATCCTGGAAGATACTAGAGTGGCCATCACAGTCACCTCATTGAAAATCTCTGGTGGGATTTGAAAAAGGCAGTTGCAGTACACAAACCCAAAATTATTAGTGAACTGGAGGGCTTTGCCCATGAGGAATGGACTAAGATTGTCATATTTCTGAGCTCCAATGTCATCTCCGAGCTCAGACACAGTTTATTGTTGTACTTTGTATTTCTGTTTTTTGTCTGTTCATATGTTTGTATGGATCTTTGCTCCGGTTTTTTGCCCCTCTCTCTCTCCAGACACTCCCACTCTCTGTTCACAGCCTGCCTCAGCTGTGAGCAGCTTGTAATCAAGTCACCTGCTGCTCAGTTCCCACACCTGCCTCCACTCATACTATCAGTCCACTCAGTATTTATACTCAGTTGGTTTATTTTATCCTTATCATGCCGCTAGTCATCATCCTGTTAAGACTACGTTTGTGCAGTGTTCCTCTCCGGCGCTTAGTCCCGCTCCGAGGCACAAAATGTAAGTTTTTCCTATTCTCTCTTCCGAATCCATGTAAAGCTGTTTTCCCCTCCAGAGGCCCAGTCCGGCTCTGAGGCATTACTCAGTTATTTCTTGTTTGCCATTTTGTATGGAACTCTGAACTGTTGCCTTTTTGTTTAATAAAACACACAACTTCATTCAGCGCATGGGCTTGTCTTGTTTCCTCTGCGCCTCGAGAGACGCATTTATGACAAAAATTCCTCAGGAATGCTGCAAGAAACTGATGTCTGGCTATGCATCACATTTGCAGCATGTCATAACAGCAAAAATGTGCTGCACTAAAGATGCTTGTCATGAAGGGATTGAATAGTTTTGAGACTGCAGTTGTCATTAAAAGTGGCATTTTATGATGAATTTGGCGATTTGAGCTAGTTAAATTTTACTTGTTTGATTTGTTCATTGCAAACAGCTGCTAGTTTGTACATTTTGCCAATAAACTTAATTTGCAGTGGAGGTTGAATGATTTTGATTGCAAGTGCAGGCCTATAAATAGATCCTTTATTAATAATCATTGACATCCCTGATTTTGTTGTATTGTAGTAAAATAAATTTGTTTGTTTCTAAGGGGTCCAAACATTTCTTAGTTATATTATGACGTCTATCTCTTTAGCATCCCCACATCAGGAGATAACAGTGGCTATGGCAGCTTGAAAACTCCTGTCCGCAGCCAATAATCCCGCTTGTGTTGTTGTCATCCCCAGCCACTCCTTGACGCAATCGTCCCACAATCTCCTTGGGCGTCCTCTAGATCACTTTCCAGGCAGCGTTCCTTCCAGAATTGCCCGGCCCATACTATTGTGCCTCTTCAGATAACCAAAGTATTTCAGCTTTAGTCTCCTTATGTGGTTCATCAGCCAGTTATCCTCAAAACACAGTTCTTCTCGGATGGATTCACTGGTTCTTTTGGCAGTCCGTGGTATGTGCAAAATTCTTCTCTAGCACTTGTTCTCAAAAACTGTTATTTGCCTCTCATCAGATTTTTTGATTGTCCAGATTTCGCAGCCATTGGTAACCAACAGAAAAATGCACAAGTGTACTATACACAGTTTTGTGCTCTTGTCACAATCTTTCCACAATGACTGCACACTGCAAAGTTTATTCAATGTGATTGCTGCTCGCCTTTTTATTTTTTGGGATATTGCTTCATCTTTTCTCAACAAAGTGCCCAGATATTCGAACTTGTCTACTTCCTCCAGTTTTTCTCTGTTCTAGTGGATATTCAAATCTTGCATTTCCTTGTCTGATTCCATTGCTTTGGTCTTCTTGGTGTTTATAAAAAGTCTGTGTTGTACACTACAATCTTTATTGTATTGCAGCATACAGTTCAAGCCCTCTGGCGTATTGGACATTAGAACAATGTCATCAGCATATCTCAGTTCTGTAAAGGGTTGACCACCAGTTTTCAGACCCTTAATGTCATTCTCATCCTGTTTGGCCTTTTCTTCCACTTCACGCCAAATGTTCTCTGTGTATATGTTGAACAGCATCGGTGATGCAGGACAACCTTGTTGTACTCCTTTTGCAAGAGGAAACCAGTCAAATGTTCCAAGAGCCAGACGTACAGTGCTTTCTTGTGATTGAAACAGGCTAGCCAGAAGGTTAATCAGTTATTCTGGGAATCCCATTTCTCGTAGCAAACCTTGAAATATTTACAACTTGTCCAACAGTTTGACTGAGCAATTTGACTGGACAATAGGCATTCCAGGTGACACTACATTCCCCGATAACTGCATTCAGACATTTCACCATACTGTATATCACACCACTTTTGCAGTGCTCTAATAATTGTTAATTACAAAAGCCTAACTGTCGCTTGCTTCTTATTATATGTTAAGATTGTTATGCTGTGTAGTGTACCTTAATTTCCACAGTGAGGCCCTGTTTGTAAAGAGAATGCCCTTCAAGCCAGGAATTGTGTTGTTTTCTGGATTTATGCTAATGGTTAGCCCTATAGAGTTCATCCACTATCCATAGTTTGTGAGGGCCCAGGACCATGTGTCTGACACAATCATCTGCAGTATGGGGGTCCCCCAGGGAACAGTTCTTGTTCCCTTCCTGTTCAGCTCTGTTCTGGGACACCATCTCGGCCCAGTGGAGGTGATAGGAGAGAGGATAATGGTGGCTAAGCTGTCATCTCTGCTTGAGTCTGAGGCTGTATTCACACCAGAATAGTCCTGGAGTCTTGGTTCGACTCGGCGGGGTATGGTGAGAATTTTCACACCTTCCTTTGGTTCGGTTTGCATTCACACAGCACTTCACTCAAGCGGACCAAACTACTTGGACAACGTCACGCAGTTACAACAGCTGCTTGTCTGTGGTGCTGTAGCCATAGCCACCACTGACCAGGAAGAAAAAATCTCGGTGAAGAAGAAAAATCCGGCTCATGGATTGGCCAGGACCAATGTTATGCCGAGAATTGCTTGCTTGCCAAGAATTGCATCCCGTGCACCAAAACTATAAAATATAATACTACAGCCAGGCTTGTAACAATTTGTGCATTTTTAGAAGTACCCATTATATATTTTTAGAAGTAAAATCTTTAAATTATGTTTATTCGACGATGGGATGCAATTCTCGGCAAGTGAGCAATTCTCAGCATAACACCGTTCCCTTCAGCCGAGGTGTTTATGCGCCACAAACTAATAAAAATTAAAAGCTCCGCTGTCTGTATAAACCCCCCGTGCTGCCATCAAGTCGCTAAACGTTTTAAAAACATTTAGCGACATTCAACAGTATTCAACATTCAACAGTATTCTTGTGTGTAGCCGCAAGCAGCTGAGAAATCTGGTTCTCAGACCAAATATCTATCAGAGCCTGCATCTCACTCCTCACTTGTCACTACTCCAAGTCCAAGAGACATTTTTTTTAAACTTTTCTCCTTGGTTTTCTCCAGTAAAAGTATTTCTTGGATCCACACAGTTGACTTTATTGTTATTTTCTACCCAAAATGGAGGCTGAAGAACCAGGAGCTCTTCAGCTGAATCAGGATGTTGGCTTTATTTACCCACGGATTCCTACCACGGACGTGCTGAAACACACATCAAGTTTTCAACAGGGACAACTTTTTCAGGTGAGTGGGAACTTCGCCTGTCTGCATCTCACCCAGACAGTGAATTAATGTCTTTTCATGTATTTACATTGAGTCAATGTGCTGCGTGAAAAATTTGCCCGTTCACGTTTGATGTGAAGGCACCTTTACAGTAAACCCTACTTTCTCTTCTCACTGTGTGTTGCTGTGGTTACACAAACGCAGAGGGCATGTTCGCCCTTTGGTCCGCTGGATATTCCATTTGCATTCACACGGCAAGCGAAGCGCACCAGACTGCATTTGCAAGCGAACCGAGACACCTCCTTTTCAGGGCGACCAGAGTTTGCTTGTTTAGTGCTGCACCAGAGTTCCAGGCACATTCAGACGGCACCAAACGAACTGAACTATCCAATGAATACACACTTTGGTCCATTAGTCCGGACCAAACAGTGGCCACGTGAATGTGCCCTGAATTCCCCCCCCCCCCCCATGCGGGATAACTGAGTGCACTGAGCAGCTTGTTTTGCGGTGGGCTGCTCCATCCAAAGTACACGAGGGAAAGGTTTCTTGGGTCCTCCTCACTTGCTGATGTCAGGCCTTACAATCTGCACTGTTCATAGAGACCTCACATAACGCTACTACTACTTTGCACAAATAAAGAATGTTCCTTTCCAAGAGAATGTTAATGTAACCCGAACTGTAAAAACTATTTCATTTCTTTTTTCTAACTTCTTGTTCTGTATATATACTGCTTTTGCCCTATTTTATTACTTACTATTACTCTGAGTGCTTCTCCCCTCTGCTGCTGTAATTTCCTAAATTTTCTCTCTGTGGGACTAGTAAAGGTATAGATATACTGTATATACTATACTATATATAGTAAAGTATCTTATCTTTTCTTATCTTATCTTATCTTATTAGTTTTGTAATTTTAAAATTCATCCCAAAGTTTATATTAAAACCTCACAGTGTAAAGTTTGAACTAAAGCCTCACAATGTAATGAATACTTTTGATTCTTAACTTCATTTGAAGATAGCAACAAAAACAAAGCAAAAAGAACATTAAAAAAAACAAAGCAGGGATACTTTTTTTTTTTTTTTGTTACTTATTTGTACCCGTAGGTAGATTTGGTTTGCAGTCTGGTGACAAGCCACCGGCTGCTGGTCGCTGCGTGCGCGAGCGTCCTAAACCTACATGTTTTTTGGTATGCGGGAGGAAACCGGAGAAATCCCGGAGTAAACCCACGCAACACGGGGAGAACATGCAAACTCCACACAGCTCACTGTTGGTCGGGGGCTGGGATCGAACCCACGATCTCATGATCCCCGCGATCCCCCGGCCGAGGGTAAACTGTGCTGCCACAGTGCTAAACCACTGCGCCACCGTGCAGCCCATACATAGCATACTTTTTGAGAGTATGCTAGCTGTTAGCAAGCAGGCTGCTTGACCAAAGTGATCAGACCAATGGACATATACAGTGACTGGTAGACAATAGTAGATGTTCTTTGGTGTTTATGTAAAATTACATTATATACTGTATACTACATTATACTTGTTTGCGGTATCAACACTGAAGATGAACCATTGGGAAGTACTTGTTTTTGCACAGTGATACTCTTAATTTGTCATTAAACCAACAAATCATAATCTGTTGTTGCTTATTACTGTCAACTGAAAAACAGAAACCTATATAAAAGCAATATTGCATTCAAGGTCATGCAGTATCATGAAAATAACATCACAATGACGTCTTTGTCCGTCTGCTGAACATTTGGCCCATGAGAGAATCACCACTGGGCTATATTTGTTGATATTGCACTCCCTCTCGTGTAATGTTGCCAGAATAAATTTAAAAATAGAAATCATTCTTTTAAACAGAAATGTTTTGGTTGAGTGTGTATTTCAGAAATGTTCTAAAATGCATATTTTTCAGTGCCTGTAGACAGATTTCACACATATATTTTCTCTACATACATCCCTTTTCATTACGTGGCTAATCTCCACTAGAAGCCATTGGTATTTACTGCATAATGCGTTTATGTGTCTGTCAGACGTTGAGTGTGAGTGTGTCTATGCATGCGTATATTTTGCTCAGCTGTGACTGGTTAAGTGATTTCTTGAGGGGGTTAGAGAGCGACCATTTCATTTTGGCACCTAATAATAGTCAGGTCACACTGTGCCCCGGCTGATCCTTTTTGATATGGTCTGTGGACTTGCCCAAGCCTTCTTTCACAGGTGCCAATCATTATAATCAATCCACCTCCAGCCACCCCCTCCACGTCCACCCCAGCCCCTGAAGGTGTGTCAAGGCTCCACAGCAGCAGCATCAGGAAAAAAGGAAAGTTTAATCTGGCCCCTATTTTTGGCAGTGGGGCACGTTCTTTGACCCTCGCTCACCTTATTCCCTCATCTGCTTCCAGAAAAGAAGCAAAACCCTATCAGTGAAACTTTGACAATGTGTTGTTACTCAAAATATCTCCCCTGAGAATCAAGATACATCTTCACATCATAAAACTGTTGCCAAGCACAAGAGCACCAGGGCAGTAAGAACTAATAGTTTTGGAAGGCAGTGTTTACATGCTCCTGGTATATTTCAGCTGTCCTGGGGGTTTAAAGGGGTCACCTGGAAAAGGTTACCCATTTAAAAAGGTTAAAGGTGAAAGGCAAGCCTACAGATCCCACGAATCACTGGTTGCACATTATATTCAATAAATGGCTGGGTCCTACATTGCCCTTTCTCAGAATAATTACTAACTTTGTTGCTCTCCCCCAGTGACTGGTCTGAGTTAAACCAATCACAAGAATCAAATGAAACTTTAGATTAAATAATGGAAGCAGATGCCAAAGGCTGCCTCACCTTTTATGAAAGCCTCCAGGCCATCTGGCTGTTGTTTTTTCCCCTTCTCCTTTTTAACCTTTTATGTGATAGTTTTTCATTTTTTTTATGGAAATGATTACATTTACAAATTAGGGTCAATACTCTGCAAAGCCATATTAAAAAATCAGCACTATCTCTAAAAGTCAAACAGTATGGTCACCTTTTTTTTTTTTTTTTTAGTAATAACCATTTTTGAAGGCATTCAGTGTAACCCAGAAAACTGGAATTGTTGTGATCTGAGTATGGTCAGGGACCATGCCCACGCTTTATGTTCATTCTGGTCTTTGTTTTTCATTATCATTATTATTATTATTATTATTATTATTATTAGTGTCCTTTGTGCTCCCCAGTTTTTAGGCACTGCATGTGTCATAATTGGGCCCATTCAGGGCAGAAATACGGCACCCTTTGCCTGCAATGAGTTTGCTCATTTAATAAGAAATAAACACAATAACAGCCCTGAAGGCAACTTACAAAAAGGCAAAACAAAGGACCACAAAGGGCGTCTACAGAAAAATACAAATACTGAAAAACCCACAAAAGGTAACTTACATATAACAGGTGAGGATAAAGGCCTAAGCAGAAGAAAGACTGAAATCAGGGATGGGATTCCAGTCAGAACAAGACGAGGTGGCTGTGAGGAATAAACCTCGCCAGCGAACTTAAATAATAGTACCCAGTGGAGGAGATAGGTGAGAGAAGGATGGTGGCTAAGCTGTCATCTCTGCTGGAGTCTGAGTCCCACCCTATGCAGGACATACTGAACGCACTGAGGAGCTCATTTAGCAGTAGACTACATCATCCTAGGTGCGTGACCGAGAGGTTTCGCAGGTCCTTCCTACCTATCTTCTAAATTATTGCTCTGAGTGTTGCTATCCCTTTGCTGTTGCAGTCCTGGAATTTCCCTGTTGTGGGACTAATAAAGGCTTATCTTATCTTATCTTAGTACAGAACTCAAACATCAAACAGGTGTGGAGTGAAAGCAATTAACCAAAACACAAACAGCTGTGACAACCGAAAAGGCTTGACAGCTGGAAGTCACCAGCTGAGCTGTCAAAATAAAAGCATGAAACATGAATGAAAAATCAAGACTAAATACAAATACATAAAAGAGGAAAACCACAAAGACCCAAGCATGGTACAGACCCGCGCTCAGCATCATTACAGCATGTAGTCCTGTGCTCATCCCCTGTTGTGGTTTTGTGGTTCCATCCATCCATCCATCCATCCATCCATCCATCTTCTACCGCTTTTCCGGAGGTCCGGATCGCGGAGGCAGCAGTTCAAGAAGAGAAGCCCAGACTTCCCTCTCCCCAGCCACCTGCTCCAGCTCTTCAGAGAGTATACCAAGGCGTTCCCATACCAGCTGGGAAACTTAGTCTCTCCACTGAGTCCTGGGTCTGCCCCGGGGTCTCCTCCCAGTGGGACTTGCCTGAAACACCTCAAGTGGGAGGCGTCCAGGAGGCATCCTAATCAGATGCCCATACCACCTCAACTGACTCCTTTCAATGTGGAGGAGCAGCGGTTCTACTCTGAGCCTCTCTCGGATGACTGAGCTCCTCACCCTATCTCTGAGGGTGAGTCCAGCAATCCTACGGAGAAAGCTCATTTCAGCCGCTTGTATCCGCAATCTCGTTCTTTCGGTCATTACCCAAAGCTCGTGACCATAGGTGAGAGTAGGAACGTAGATTGACAGGTAAATCGACAGCTTTGCCTTAGAACTAAGCTCCCTCTTCACCAAAACAGACTGGTACAACGTCCGCATCACTGCAGCTGCTGCTCCAATCCGTCTGTCAATCTCTCGCTCCATTTTCCCCTGACTCGTGAATAAGACCTCAAGATTCTTAAACTCCTCCACTTGGGGCAGGAGCCTGTCCCCAACCCAGAGAGGACAGTCCACCTTTTTCTGACTGAGGACCATGGACTCGGACTTGGAGGTGCTGATTCTCATCCCAGCTGCTTCACACTCAGCGGCAAACCGTCCCAGCAAGAGCTGTAGGTCATTGTTGGATGAAGCCAACAGGACAACATCATCTGCAAACAACAGAGATGAGATCCTGTGGTCACCAAGCATGACACCCTCCGTTCCCTGGCTGCGCCTTGAAATCCTGTCCATAAAAATTATGAACAGGATCGGTGACAAAGGGCAGCCCTGGCGGAGTCCAGCTCTCACTGGGAATGAGTCCGACCGAGTGTTGGCAATACGAACCAAACTCTCACAACAGTCGTACAGAGACCGAATAGCTTGTAACAACAAGCCCGATACCCCATACTCCCGAAGCACCCCCCACAAAAAACCATGATGGACGTGGTCAAATGCCTTATCCAAGTCCACAAAACACATGTAAACTGGTTGGGCAAACTCCCACGAACCCTCGAGAATTCTCGAGAGGATAAAGAGCTGGTCCGATGTGCCACGGCCAGGACGAAAACCACATTGCTCCTCCTGAATCCGAGGTTCGACCAACGGCCGGACTCTCCTCTCCAGTACCTTGGCATAGACTTTCCAGGGGAGGCTGAGGAGTGTGATCCCTCTAAAGTTGGAGCACACCATCTGGTCCCCTTTTCTGAAGAGAGAAACCACCACCCCCATTTGCCATGCCAAAGGCACTGCTCCCGACCTCCACGCAATGTTGCAGAGGCGTGCCAACCATGACAGCCCCACAACATCCAGCCACCCCCAGGGCCCGGCCACCAAGGAGATTTTTAACCACCTTGGCGACCTCAGCCCCTGTAATAGGCGAGTCATCCCCCTCATCCACAAACCCTGCTTCCTCTGTGGAAGGCCTATCAGTGGGATTGAGGAGATCCTCGAAGTATTCCTTCCACCGCCCGACGATATCCCCAGTCGAAGTCAACAGCGCCCCATCCACACCATACACAGTGTGGACAGGGAGCTGCTTTCCCCTCCTGAGCCGCCGGACAGTTTGCCAGAATCTCTTTGAGGCCGACTGAAAGTCTTGTTCCATGGCCTCACCGAACTCCTCCCATACCCGGATTTTTGCTTCAGCAACCACCCAAGCTGTACTCCGCTTGGCCTGCCGGTACACCTCAGCTGCTTCGGGAGTCCCACAAGCCAACCAAGCTTGATAGGACTCCTTCTTCAGCTTAATGGCCCCCCTCACCACTGGTGTCCACCACTTGGTTCGGGGGTTGCCACCACGAGATGCACCGACGACCTTGCGGCCGCAGCTCTGGGCCGCCGCTTCAACAACAGAAGTGGAGAACATGGCCCATTCAGACTTCATGTCTGCAGACTCCCTCGGAATGTGGTTGAAGTTCTTAAGGAGGTGGGAGTTGAAGACCTCCCGGACAGGGGCCTCATCCAGATGTTCCCAGCACACCCTCACTATACGTTTGGGTCTACCAGGTCTGAATGGCTTCCTCCCCTGCCATCGGATCCAACTCACCACCAGGTGGTGATCAGTTGACAGCTCTGCACCTCTCTTTACTCGGGTGTCCAAGCCATACGGTCGCAGATCTGATGACACAATAACAAAATCGATCATCGACCTGCGACCTAGGGTGTCCTGGTGCCAGGTGCACATATAGACACCCTTATGCTTGAACATGGTGTTTGTTATGGACAAACTGTGGTTAGCACAGAAGTCCTATAACTGAACACCACTCGGGTTCAGATCGAGGAGGCCGTTCCTCCCAGTCACCCCCCTCCAGGTTTTACTGTCGTTGCCCACGTGCACATTGAAGTCCCCCAGTAGGACAATGGAGTCTCCAAGAGGAGCACCCTCCAGCACCCCAGTCACAGACTCCAAAAAGGGTGGGTACTCTGAAACATTATTTGGTGCATAGGCACAAATGATGGTTAGGACCCGTTTCCCAACCTGAAGGCACAGGGAAGCAACCCTTCAATCAACCGGGGAAAACTCCAATATAGAGGCAGCATGGTGGGGGGGATACAAGAATACCCACCCCTGCTCATCGCCTCTCGCCCGGGGGAGCTCCAGAAAAGGCCAAGCTCCAGCCCATCTCCAAGAGACTGATTCCGGAACCGGAGCTGTGTGTTGAGGTGAGGCCGACCATATCTAACCGGTATCTCTCAACCTCGTACACCAGCTCAGGCTCCTTCCCCACCAGAGAGGTGACATTCCACGTACCAAAAGCCAGTTTAGAAAGCTTGGGATCAGTCCTCCAAGGTCTCCGCCTTTGACTGCCACCTGATCCACATAGCACCGGACCCCCATGATCCCTCCTGCAGGTGGTGAGCCCACTGGAGGGCGGACCCATGTAACTCCTTGGGGCTGAGCCCGGCCGGGTCCCATGGGTGGAAACCCGGCAACCAGATGCTAACCTTCAAGCCCCTCCCCCAGGCCTGGCTCCAGGGTGGGGCCCCGGTAACCCCATACCGTGCGGGGTACACTGAATCCTTGATATAGAATTTATCATGAGAGTCTGTTGGATTGTTCTTAGTCTGGCCCTTCACCCAGGACCAGTTTATCTTGGGACAGTTTGCCGCTGAGTGTGAGGCAGCTGGGATGAGAATCAGTATCTCCAAGTCTGAGTCCATGGTCCTCAGCTGGCAAAAGGTGGATTGTCCTCTCTGGGTTGGAGACAGGCTCCTGCCCCAAGTGGAGGAGTTTAACCCCTTGACGCCTGAATTTATTTCCAGCTGTGAACATTTTTTTTTTTCATAATTGAAAATCGTTGTTTTTTTGTTTTTTGTTTCTTTTTTTTTGATTGATGCGAATTCGCGACAATAGGCGTCAAGGGTCTCTTGGGGTCTTATTCATGAGTGAGGGGAGAATGGAATGAAAGACTGACGGATGGATCGGAGCAGCATCTGCAGTGATGCGGACGTTGTACCAGTTCGTTGTGGTGAAGAGGGAGCTGAGCTCTAAGTCAAAGCTGTCGATTTACCAGTCAATCTACGTTCCTACCCTCGCCTATGGTCACGACCTTTCGGTAATGACCGAAAGAATGAGATCACGGATACAAGCAGCTGAAATAGACTTTTCTTCATAGGATTGTTGGAGTCACCCTCAGAGATAGGGTGAGGAGCTCAGTCATCCGGAAGAGGCTCAGAGTAGAACCGCTGCTCCTCCACATTGAAAGGAGCCAGTTGAGGTGGTATGGGCATCTGATCAGGATGCCTTCTGGATGCCTCCCACTTGAGGTGTTTTGAACATGTACCTCTGGACCCCGGGGCAGATCCAGGACTCGCTGGAGAGTCCATGTCTTCCAGCTGGTCTGGGAATGCCTTGGTATACTCTCTGAAGAGCTGGACCAGGTGGCTGGGAGAGGGAAGTCTGAGTTTCTCTGCTTAAACTACTGCCTCGGCCACCCAGACATCCGGAAAAGCGGTAGAAGATGGATGGATGGATGGCTTATGAGCACCTCCAGTGTTATGTACTCCCCTCCCCCTCCACTGATTTGGTTCTGGGTTATCCCTGGTTGTGCCTTCACAACCCCTTCATCGACTGGACAAAGAGTAGCATTTTGTCATGAAGCAATTTCTGTCTATTCTCCTGTCTTCGATCTGCAGCTTGCTCTCCCTCGTTTCCTCTGTCTTCCTCCCCGACTGAGCTGCCCAATCTTTCTTATGTACCTGAAGATTTTCATGACCTGTCCACAGTCTTCAGCAAATCTTGGGCACTATCGCTTCCTACACACAGGCCCCATGACTGCGAGATTAACCTCATCCAGTATGCACAATTTCCTTCCAGCCATCTGTACAGCCTGTCTGATCTGGAGAGAGAGGCAATGGAGAGGAGTCATTCAATGCCAGGATTATCAGACCGTCGTCCTCACTGATGGGTGCCGGATTCTTCTTTGTCGGTAAGAAGGATGGGTCACTGTGCCCCTGTATTGATTTCAGAGAGTTTAATAAGATCACTGTAATGGATAAAAATCCCTTGCCACTCATACATTTAGTTTTTGACCTTCTTCAGGGAGCTACCGTCTTTTCTAAGCTTGATCTGCGTAAAGCCTATCATTTGATTAGAATACATCAAGATTATGAGTGGAAGACTGGTTTTTGTACCCTTATTGGCTACTTTGAATACCTGGTCATACCTTTTGGTTTAACTAATGCTCCTGCAGTGTTTCAATGACTCATCAATGATGTACATTGTGATTTCATTAACTCTTTTGTCTTTGTCTACTTAGATGATATTCTGATCTTCTCCCAGTCACCCGAGGAACACAGGGTTCATGTAGGGACAGTGCTCCAGTGGCTCCTGGAAAATCAACTTTTTGTAAAGGCTGAGAAGTATGAGTTTTTCTCTGTCTACTACCTTTCTGGGTTTCATTCTGGCAAATGGTCAAATTAGGCCAGACCCCATCAAAGTCAAAGCTGTAATAGGCTGGCCTACCCCTCCCAATGACAAACACCTTAAGCACTTCCTGTGGTTTGCAAATTTTTACAGGAGGTTCATCAAGTGTAAGAGTTCAGTTGTCTCCCCTTTAACTCAGCTTATCTCCACAAAGATCCTCTTTTCCTGGTCCAAGGAGGCTGACAGGGCATTTAAGGACCTTTAAGAAGCTATTTTCCCAAGTCCCCATCCCGGCCCAGGTTGATCATTCTGTCCAATTTATCATGGAGGTAGATGTCTCTGACTCAGGGGTTGTGGCGGTTCTCTCTCAGCGTATGGTCACCAATGGCAAGCTACATCCATGCGCCTATTTCTCTCTCCCGTCGAGATGAATTATGATGTTGATGATCGGGAACTGCTAGCCGTGAAGCTCTCTCTCATCATTTCATTGGTCCATTTCCTATTATTCATATTGTTAATCCCTCTGCTGTTCGTCTCCATCTCCCTCCCTCCCTCCGTGTCCACTCCATTTTTCATGTGTCCCAGGAAAAACCTGTTTCCACCAGTCCCCTCTGCCCTCAATCAAAACCCCCTCCTCCTTTTTCCCCTTGTCCTGTCAGACAGCTACGTCAGCAGGACAGAAATCTGCTATCCTTATTGTGCCAAACAGATTTATTTTGCCAAAAGGAACTTTATACAGTACCTAGATATGTACTGTATATTGTTGTAAACTCCTCTTGTAATAACTTTTAATACTTTATTTTAATTATTTTACCCATGAAGGACCCGGCAGGATGTGGAATGGGGAAAGGAGGTGTGGGGAGGGGGAAAGAAAAAGGAGAGGAAAAGACAAGAAGACAAACAAACCAACAACTAAAACAAACAGAAGATAGACCGCTTCTTCCACCGAAGAGGTCTCATGAGTCTGGTATCCGCACCTGTAGGTGTAGCAAAGACATTTGTGTGTGTGCATCTGCGTGCGTGTGTATGAGAGCATGCGCAAAATAAGTGTGTGCATGCGAGTGGTTTGTCAAGAAACATACGGAGAGGGCGGCTGGTCTCAGCAACTCCCCCCCTCTCCCCCCAGCGAAACCCCGAGCAAGCAGGACAATGCCACCAACCACCACAGAGCACAAATGTTCAAGGACAACAAACCCCAGGAAAGCCCACGCCCCCAAACCCGTTGCTGTTGTTTGTTGTTGTTATGAGGTGCTTTGGTGCATGTGTGTGTGCATGCGTACACAGTAGCTCACTTGTGTGACATTTGAATGTTTTGTTTTGTAACATCTTAACGCTTGCACTTTTGTATATCCACTTTGTAGTTTTATTGCAGATGTTCTTCTCATGTATGGTTGGTTGTTTGCTTATTTTTGTGACCCGCCAGGGGACTACACATGCAAATTAGCAGTATTGCTGAATCTGGCATACTTACATTTTTATTCATGTTTATTAGTATGTAATGTCCCTTTTAAATAAACATTAAACTTAAACTTCTGGCCTTTTCCCTGACATGCAACCCTATATCACCAATGACATGTAAATTTGCCTCTTTTTTCCCCTTTAGGTCTTCATCTTTATCAGTTTTATTGAAATGGCACCAAACAAAAGTTCCAGCATCATCTCCTTTCTCAATATAGAACTGTGATTCATCACTGAATATCACTTTCATCCAATCATCCACAGTCCATGACTGCTTCTCTTTAACCCACCATAACCTTGATGTTTTTTTCTGTTTGAGTGTTAATGATGTTTAAGTTTTGTTTTTTCTGTTAATCCCATTTCTAATTTCAATTTCTTAAGTATGATTTATACTTCTGCATCAAAATCACACCATAGCACCAGCACAGCCATGGACCCTGTGCTGTAGCTACGCCATACACTATGCCATTACCTGTTATGTACATTTCTCCAGAAATGTAACTACCTGTGGCAGCAATACAAGGCAAGGCAAGGCAAGGCAAGGCAAGTTTATTTGTATAGCACATTTTGTGTACAAGACAATTCAAAGTGCTTTACATAAAAACATTAAAGCACTACAGCAAGTTGCAAAAGGAATACATAAGAATTTAAAAGCAAACTAAAACGTAAATTAAAGAGAAACAAAAACAAGCTAAAATAGAATACGACAGAAATAAAAGTTACAGTACATTGTAGGAGATTAACAATTGTTGTACTGAAAGGCTGCAGCAAATAGGAGAGTTTTTAACCTTGATTTAAAACAGCTGAGAGTTTCAGTAGACCTGATGCTTTCTGGGAGTTTGTTCCTGATGTGAGGGGCATAAATACTGACTGCTGCCTCACCATGTTTGGTTCTAACTCTGGGCACAGATTGTAGGCCTGACCCTGACGACCTGAGGGCTCTGGGTGGTTTGTAATGCACCAGCAGATCTGAAATGTATTTTGGTCCTAAACCATTCAGAGCTTTATAAACCAACAGCAGTATTTTGAAATCTATTCTTTGACAGAAAGGATGCCAGTGTAAAGATCTGAGGACTGGAGTTGCGTATATGATCCACTTTCTTGGTCTTAGTGGGGACTTGAGCAGCAGCGTTCTGAACTAACTGCAGCTGTCTGATGAATTTTTTAGTGAGACCTGTGAGGACAGCGTTACAGTAGTCCAGTTTACTGAAGATAAAAGCATGGACAAGTTTTTCTAGATCCTGCTGAAACATCAGACCTTTAATCCTTGCTATGTTCTTTAAGTGATAATAGGCTGACTTCAATACTGTCTTAATGTGGCTGTTAAAATTCAGGTCTGAGTCCAGAACCACACCCAGATTTCTGGATTGGCTGCTGGTTTTAACATCATAGATTGAAGCTGAGTACTAACTTTGAGTCTTTCTTCTTTGGCTCTGAAAACTATTATTTTGGTTTTCTCGTTGTTTAACTGAAGAAAATTCTGGCAAATCCACTCTTTAGTTTGACCAATGCATCTGATCAGGGTTTTAATTGGACCATAGTCTCCTGGTGAGATGGTTATGTAGATTTGTGTATCGTCTGCATAATTATGGTAATACATTTTGTTGTTTTTATGATTTGAGCTAGTGGGAGCATATAGATGTTCAGAAGCAAAGGTCCCAAAATGGAACCTTGGGGAACTCCACAGGTTATTTTTCTTAGCCCAGATTTGTAGTTACCTATAGTCTACCATCAATGGAGGACATGCTAATACAGATGAACCTGAGATGGCTTGGACATGTTGAGAGGATGGACCACCAGCGTCTCCCTCGGCAGTTACTCTACTCACAGTTATGCGAGGGCAAACGCAATCAGGGTACACCAAGGCTCAGATTTAAAGGCACTGTAAAAAGAAACTTGAAGAAGTTGGATATAGACAGGAGTTCCTGGCAGCAGAAGGCTAAGGACAGAGCTGTGTGGAGGAATCTGATCAGACCTAATTTTATTTTTTTTTTTTTGGACTTATTTTGTACCCGTAGGTAGATTTGTTCTGCAGTCCGGTGACAAGCCACCAGCTGCCGGTCGCTGCGTGTGCAAGCGCCCCTTAACTCCCTAACCTGTATGTTTTGGCATGTGGGAGGAAACCGGAGAAATCCCGGAGTAAACCCACGCAAACACGGGGAGAACATGCAAACTCCACACAGATCACTGTTGGCCGGGGGCAGGGATCGAACCCATGATCTCATGATCCCCGCGATCCCCCGGCCGAGGGTAAAACTGTGCTGCCACAGTGCTAACCACTGCTCCACCGTAACAGTCATTGTCGCCCACGACAGACTGCTATGATGATGATGATGATGATGATGATGATAGACACAAAATAGTCCCCGTCTTTTAAATAGGACTCAATCCAGCTAAGTGCTGATCCAGAAAGTCCCACCCAGTTTTTCAGTCTAGTAAGATGTTTTGGTCAACCGTGTCAAATGCAGCACTGAGGTCCAGAAGCACCAGGACTGAAATGTTGCCACTATCTGTGTTGGAGCGGATGTCATTAAGTACCTTAACTAGAGCTGTCTCAGTGCTGTGGTGTGGCCGAAAACCTCACTGGAAGACGTCAAAACACTTATTTAATGTCAGGAAGTTGTCGTCGGCCTCCGTCGGTCTATGATGACCATGGAAGAGAATCCTAAACGTCTACTTTGCTGGAACAGCACCGCCTGTGGCTGAACAGGCCGATGCGCGAATGGCAGTCCCTGTCACACAGGTCACACTTGTGGGTGGTCTCTGCGCTGCTGGGTCTGTGGCGGTTCTTTCTGCGGGTCCTTTTTTCATCTGCTGCAGCAGTCAGTCTCTCTTCACCCGCCTTGAGCTGTCTGGTCAGGGTGCCTCTCCATTTGGAGCGGTCCGTTGCAAGGTCCTCCCAGCGCTCTGTGTTGATCTCCAGGGCCTTCATGTCTCTCTTGCAGACGTCTCTAAAGCGCAGCTGTGGGCGGCCAACGTCTCTCCTGCCAGTTGCCAGTTCTCCATAGAGGACGTCTTTGGGGATTCTGCCATCCTCCATACAGTGAACGTGGCCTAGCCAGCAGAGCCTGCGCTGCCTGTGTAGAGTGAACATGGAGGGAAGGCCGGCGTGGGACAGAACTTCTGTGTTGGGCACTTTGTCCTGCCAGGATATGTCCAGGATGTGGCGAATGCAGCGCAAGTGGAAGGAATTCAGTCTCTTTTCCTGCCGGGCGTATGTTGTCCACGTCTCACTCCCATAGAGCAGTGTGCTGATGACGCAGGCGTTGTACAATTGTACAAGTTGTACAAGTTGTACAATTGTTGAAAAACAGCTTTTTCTATTATTTTACTAATAAAGAGGTGGTTTGATATGGGCCTATAGCCGTTTATGAGTGGGGTGTCTAGGTTGCTCTTTTTTAGAAGTGGCTTGATAACAGCTGTTTTTAAGCACTGAGGGAAGACTCCTGAATGCAGAGACATATTTATGATCTGTAGTAGATCTGAGGCCATACAATATGAAATGGTTTTTTTAAAAAAAACTCTGCTGGGAGAGGATCAAGGCAGCAGGTAGTGGATTTCAGGTGGCGTATGATGTCATCCGAGTGTTTATGATTGATCCGAAGAAAATTTGCCATGGTGTTTACATCTTCTCTCTGTGGACACAGAGGACGCACATGTCCAGCGCCTGGCATAGGAGCACTGACTGACTGTACAGACTACAGCAGCTGGGATTAGTCCTCTTCTTCTTCTCCTACACATTCTATGCTTCTTGCCTTGTCTTCACTTTCTTTTTTTTTTTTCTTAGTAGTTTGTGAAAAAAGTTGCTTGAGTAATTAAATAACTATAACTCAGCGATCCAGCTCTGATCTCTTGAATATGAATATGCTCTTTTTTTTCACAGGAATAAACATGTGAGAAATGACATTTTTTATTATTTTGTATTTATTGCTGTGTGTGTTAATGTCTTGTAAGGCATTTTGTTATACATGCAATGTTTGTGTATTGATGCCTGCGTAAAACCCCTGAAGAAGTAGTTGCTATTTTTCTACAACAGCTAATAAAGCTAAAGAGATTTAGTGCTTTCTTGTCTCCATGCATTTTGCTGCCTGGGTTCTATTGACTAGTCATAATTGATCAGGAAACATTAGAACAGAAGGAAGGTGGCATTTGAGGAAAAAAATCATCTATCAAGTGACCATAGTTCAGCTTTTTAAAATTATTTGAATTGCTTAACAGCCAAAGAACTTTTAGACTGACTAGAAAACTCCTGAATTATGTATGTTATGTGGAAATCTTATCTACAACCTACAGTATATAAAAATTACTGCATCTATATGTGGGAGATGAAATTTTGGAGAATGGATTTTTTTTTTTCATCAGTGTCCCAGCACACAATGCAGTCTAATGAGGCAGCCACACTTTAAAATATTATCATAAGAGCGATGGACAAAATAACAGGAAAAAAAATAAGTTATCAAATATCAAGTGGGAAAACAGCTTTAATCAAAAAATTAAAAAATAATAATAATAATAAAAAAAATATATATATACTGTATATTTATTTATTTATTTTAGTGGTGTTGGATGATTACAATTTTTAATCGTGATTAATCTTTTGGAACATTGAGTTAATCACAATTAATAACATGTTCATCACGTGTTTTTCCAGACATACAGTGAACCTTAAATTGATAATTTTTCAAGTTGTGTCATACTGTTATGAACATGGAAGTGGACAAATATGCTTGCTGTCTTCACCTGCAAGTTTACTGAAGCTCTCAACATATCCAAAATGACAAAAACTATCCAGAATACTCTCCAGAAAATTCTCAAAAGTATTACTGCATGTTCAAACAACAGAATGCCAAGGCTCAATAACGTCACTGAATGACAGCCAGCCAGCAGCCACAAAAGGAGCTTGCTCTGTCTCCATTAGCAAACATCCACCTTAAGTAGATCAACACAAAACCTCATGTGTCACAACAGACACAATTTCCCTTTTAGAAGAAAAACTGCAAACATCAACAAACAACTATCTCGCCCGTGATGACACCCCACCATGCTGCAAAAACGGCGGTGGATTGAATGGACATTATGAACACAGCTTGAGATTTTTTTTAAGACTGGTACTCACTGTGATGTTGGGTTTAAGTACTTTTATTGTGAAGTGCGGTGTAGTGGCGACCACTTCCTCTTCCGCCACTGCACTGCCCTATAGGGGGCATCCATTTTACGTTCTCTTGTCGATGGCCCTGCCTGGTGACTGTATTGTGCGCCCAATACAATAATAAAGCTGAGTTCGCCCATTCACCTGGCCTCACCATTCTTAAAGGTATTTACAAACATAACATTTTGGTGATGAGGACAAACTATGGAGGCGTGTATTACACCACTTCACCCCTTCATGCAGCTCCTGGGCGAGCCGCCTGTGACCTGGCCAAGATGATTTGTGGCTTTCAAAAATTACATCATTGCGCTCGACCTGGTTGAGCTAAATAAGCTAAGAGCACATGCACTCCTTGTACATAATTTTGGAATTGAGGGCCAGCGTATCCTGCGTACACTCAGGGCTTCAGACTCGTATGAGGACGTAGTTGAGTTGCTAGTGTGCCATTTTCACACCCCGGACAGTGTGACCGTCCGGAGGATTAGGTTCTGACAACGACACCAGAGGGTGGGTGAGCCTGTCCGTCAGTTTGTCGCCGACCTGCGGCAGCTGGCTAGTAAGTGTTATTTTTTGGCCAATGGAGGTGGAAATGGTAAGTGACCAGCTGGCGGAGCACACAACCAGCGCTGCTTTATGAGATAGGCTACTCATGGTGCCAAGTGACCTAACATTAGCCAGGGCTGTCGAGCTAGCTCTCCAAGTGGAGACCGCAGACAAGCTAGCTTCGGAGCTAAAGTGGCGCCAGTCACAACAGCAGCTTGAGCCTACCGCCACAGCATTAGTAACGGACCCTCATGGTGAGGATAGCTTGACCGACAACAACGCGGATATCAACGCTGTCAGCCGAAGGTATACCCCAGGAAAACCCCTGTGCATGAGTTGGGGGTCTGCGAAGCACCAACACAAGGCTAGGGATTGCCTGGCTAGAAGGAAGTGTTGGGGCAAGTGTGGATGCTAGAGTGTGTCGTGTATCTGAGCTGGAGAGCCCACGGAAGAAATCAGTCCGCCCGTCCCTGACAACTATCCACACGGTGTCCCAGAGTACCAAGAGGTACGTGTTCTGCGCAGTGGAGCTAGACGGTGTGGAGGTGCCTCTGCTGCTCGACACCAGGGCAGAGGGATCAATGCTGAATTGGGCCACGGTGAAGAGGTTTTTCCCCACTACAGGAAAAAAGCTAACCCCGTGCTGCTTTATGGTTATGGAGGTTGCAGGCTGTGCACGGTTGGAACACTGGAGTTAACGGTTCGATACAAGTCTGTGACGATGGCAGACTTCATGTTTCACGTGGCGGCCCAAGGTGACAACATCATGGGCTGTGACTGGTTTTATGGACTGGGTTTCGTCACTAAAGATGGCGCTGGGAAAGAATGGTCTCATTGTGGCCAGTGGAACCCTCCAGTTCCGGTGGTAGAGAACGACATTGTGTGGGACGAAGAACTAACGGACACCACAGTAGTCAAGCAGGACCAGCCTCACCCAGGTTCGGCGCAGGAGGGTCTCAGTGCCAGCGCTCGGAAGATGGTAGAAAGGGGTACCGAGCGTGGCGGTGAGGCACCTGTGTTGGCAAGTGACGTCAATGTGCTAGCCCCCAATTCCTCTGGAGCTTGGCCGCAGAGGGATGGGGGATCGGCGGCTACAATGACGACCGCTACAACAGCTTTAGAAGGGGACGGGGCCAGACCGACAGGCACAGAGAG
Source organism: Pholidichthys leucotaenia (assembly GCA_020510985.1). NCBI lineage: Eukaryota > Metazoa > Chordata > Actinopteri > Cichliformes > Pholidichthyidae > Pholidichthys > Pholidichthys leucotaenia. The sequence continues at coordinate 326,132,287 of CM035838.1, forward strand.
ACTGTGTGCCGAGCAGCACCATATCAGGCCAAGCAGAACCCCGCTTAGGGTCATGGACTTGGTCCGGGTTCAAGAAGTGGGATGTCCACGGCGAGTATGGGCCAGATGACAGCCAGTGGAACACCCACGCATCGTGGCTAAGCTGGGTGCAGCTTACTTCCAGCTGTCGGATGGTTCGGCGAGGCATGCCAATGAGCTGCTGCATGCCCGTGAAGAGGCTTCTGGTGGCGAGGCTGGACGACAACAGCAGTCGGTGGTGATGAGAAGAGGCACTTTCGTCCATGGGATCAGCCACTATTCTGAGAGCCAGCTCCTTCAAGGGGTGTGCCTACTGAGAGGCTGCCCTGGGCCCCCCAAGCCGGTTCTACCCTTTTCTGCCCAAGGATAGTAGTGTAAATTTAACAAAATAAAAGTTCTAATGTTCAAATGTTCGTGTGTGTGTGAAAAAAAAAGTAAAATGTTATTGTTCTGGGTGTATTTATATTTTAGGAGCACAGCAATGTTCTAAGTTACTGATGGACTTCTAGTTAGTTTGCAGGTGGAAGGATAACCCACCTTGCTGTGTGGGGTGGGACGGTAGTCCACTTGTCCCCCCTAGTTTAGGTTTGTTGTGTGAATGTGAAAGGCCATTTAGCAATTTCAGTTCTAGCTTTCTTAGTGGATGATTCAGGTCCTAAATTGGGGAGGGTTTCAATTGTATGTGTGTTTTTTGGTCTTTCTACGAGGGGGGGGGGGGGTTGATGTTGGGGTTAAATACTTTTATTGAGAAGTGTGGCGTAGTGGTGGCCACTTCCTCTTCCGCCACTGCACCACCCTATAAATACCAGGGGGCATCCATTTTACCGTCTCTTGCCGATGCCCCTGCCTGGTGGCTGTATTGTCTGTCCAATACAATAATAAAGCTAAGTTCACCCATTCACCTGGCCTCACCATTCTTAAGGGTATTTACAGACATAACACTCACCAACAGTTGGATCCAAAGCTATGAGGATGAAAATGCAAATTTCTGTCCATGTCAGCTGCTGGAGGTCAGCTATGACCTAACATGTGGCTACTATCCAGCTAGCTAGCCTCCACAGAAGAGGAACAACCCAACATCCAGGCAGAGTTTTGGAGGAGGCTGTAACAATTATCCAGGTGAGACCTCCAACAGATAATGTTGTAAACTTAAACATGACAGCACTTTGGGGATAACCATGGCTGTAATCCAACTTGTTTTACTTCGCAATGTCTGCATGGCGCGTAGAGTGTCTGTGGCCAGAACGGCTTTGGTATGGGGAGTCATTAGGCCAAATGGACATTACGAACACAACTTGAGATTTTTTTTAGACTGGTATTCACCAACAGTTGGACCCAAAGCTATGAAGATGAAAACAGGCAAATTTCTGTCCGTGTCAGTTGCTGGAGGACAGCTACAACCTATCATGTAGCTATAACATGTAGCTATAACCTATCAGGGACGGCAGTGGCTCAGGAGGTAGAGCAGATTATCCACTAACCACATGGTTGGCGGTTCAAATCCCGCTCTCCCCAGATATCCTGCCATTGTGTCCCTGGGCAAGATACTTCACCCCCAATTGCTCCTGGTGGGTCTGGAAGCACCATGTTAGGCAGCATGCCGCCATCAGTGTGTGAATGGGTGGATGGCAGGATCTGTAAAGCGCTTTGGTCATCAAGAGATGAGAATAAAAGCGCTATATACCTGTAAGTGAATACCATTTACTAGCTAGCTTCCACAGAAGAACATCCCGACATCCAGGTGAAGCTCTGGAGGAGGCTGAAACAGTTATCCAGGTAAGAGCTCTGACAGATAACGTTGCAAACTTAAGCGTGACAGCACTTTGGGGATGTCCATGTGTAACGGATGCCAACTAGTACTGTTCGGCGTAGAACGTTAGTAAAACCTCCCTCCCAAAGCCTCATACAGTATCGGTAGCGCTGAGCTATCGGTCGGACCTTTAGCTCAGCGCGATCGTGCTGTGTCTCCCATGCTCGAACTGTGTAGTTGACTGAGAGGTCGCGGGTTCGTGTCCCGTGTGGGGCGAACTGCGCAGGATGATCTCTGTCACAATGGTGCCGTGAACCCGGCATGGGAGTGAGGTTTAAGGGGGAGAGTGTAACGGATGCCAACTAGTACTGTTCGGCGTAGAACGTTAGTAAAACCTCCCTCCCAAAGCCTCATACAGTATCGGTAGCGCTGAGCTATCGGTCGGACCTTTAGCTCAGCGCGATCGTGCTGTGTCTCCCATGCTCGAACTGTGTAGTTGACTGAGAGGTCGCGGGTTCGTGTCCCGTGTGGGGCGAACTGCGCAGGATGATCTCTGTCACACATGGTTGTAATCCAGTTTGTCTGACTTCGCAATGTCTGCATGGCACGCACAGTGTCTGTGGCCTGAATGGCTTTGGTACGGAGAGCCGCGAGGCCAAAAAGTACTGTTTGCGCTTTCTGCCATTAAGTGCCGTTAAGCGCGATCACAAAATTTGTCGTCATTAACGGGGGCAAAGAGTTAATGGGCAAATAACGCGATAACTCCAACACCACTAATATATATTTAAAATTTATCGGTATATATATTTAGGGTTCATTTTAAAATTCTGTTATTTGTTTTTAAATCATTAAATGGCCTTGCCCTTGGCATTTAACTTCTCTGAGCTGCTTCTCCCGTGCACCCCTGCTCGGTGTCTCAGGTCAGCTGATCAGCTGCTCCTGGAGATACTGACATCAATATCTCCAGGAAGCTCAGAGGGGACAGAGCTTTTTCTGTTGCTGCTCCTAAATTGTGGAATAATGTGCCGTTGTCCATCAGACAGGCCTCTTTACTCTCTAGTTTTAAAACTCATCTTAAATCCCATTTTTATTCTCTGGCTTTTGACCCAGTTTGAGACACTGATTTTATTTGGTCTTATTGGATCTATTGTATGACTACTGTTTTATTTGTGCTGTTTTGTACTTTTTTAGCTGTATTTTATTACTTTTGTTGTTTTTAATGGTTTATGTTTTTCTACTTTATCGTTGATGTACAGCACTTTGTGTCAGCTGTCGTTTTTAAAGTGCTTTATAAATAAAGTTGGAATGGATTGACTATATATATATATTCTCAATGCATCTTGACGCATTTTTTTTATTCAAGGCTTTTCACTCCGACTGTGTGACATCTTGGCCCTTTTAAAGCAAAGTATTTGCAAGGACCCATGAATTTACTTCCAACATCTTTTATTAAAACAAATGGACGAGAAATCTGACACATGGTGGGCAGTGGTGGCCTAATGATTAGGGATGTGGACTGGTGAGTGGAGGGTCATGGGTTCGATCCCCGGACTGGCAGGATTAGATCGGGGTGGGACAGATAACATAGGAGTGTTTGCCCCACTCACATTAACCTCACTGTGGTGCCCTTGACCAAGGCCCTTAACCCCAACTGTTTCAGTGAAGGTGCTCAGTGGCCACAGGTCAGTCTCTGGTTGTACTGGGCAGCTTCCTGATGTGTGTGTGAACAGGACATTCTTGAAATGAAAGATTGCCTCTCAGTGGAACTACCCTGTATAAATAAAGGTAAAATAAAAAACATTGACAAATTTATCTCAAAATGTACTTTTATGAACTGACATTCTTTCAGAAGACCACAGCTGTCTCCAGAAAGGCCAGTATCATTTAACTTGCTTTAACACATTATTTTATTTAACTCATGTTTTAGCTGGTTTTACCTCTATATTAATCTTTAAACAAAAAAAAAATATTAAAATGAATTCTTTGTTCAATTTCAAACAAGACATAATATAAAATTTTATAATACAGGAGAACGCTCAGTGTGTTTGTTGACTCCAAATAAGTAGGTCTAAAATTCTAAAATCCATCCATCCATCTTCTTCCGCTTAATCCTTTTCGGGTCGCAGGGGGGCTGGAGCCTATCCCAGCATCTTTGAATGAGATGCAGGGCACACCCTGGACAGATTACCAGTCCATCGCAGGGCCAACACAGAGAGACAGACAACCATTCACTCTCACAGTCACACCCAAGGACAATTTAGAATCCCCAGTTTCGATGCCAATTAACCTAACTTGCATGTTTTTGGCATGTGGGAGGAAATTGGAGAAATCCCGGAGTAAACCCATGCAGACACAGGGAGAACATGCAAACTCCACACAGATCATTGTTGGTTGGGGGCTCGGATCGAACCCAGGATCCCCTGGCCAAGGGTGAGTTGCTGTGCTGCCGCAGTGCTAACCACTCTGCCACCGCGCTGCCCTAAAATTCTAAAATCTACAACTAAAATCCCAAAAATGTTTTACAGGAGAACACAAACTAAATTGTATTGCATTTAAAAAAAACCAAACAAACAAACAAAAAACCCCAACAAAGATTGATATCTTTGTGTGTTTATATACTTGCATATTTATTCCACCTAGCTGCAATGCTCCGTACTGTGGGTGTTTATATATTTACATATTTATTCCATCTAGCTACAATGCTCTGCACTGTGTGTTCATATATTCATATATTTATTCCATCCAGCTACAATGCTCTGCACTGTGTGTCTGTGTGTGTGTGTGTGTGTGTGTATATATATTTTATAGTAATATGTACATATGTATATTAGCTGCTCTTGCTTGCTTGTTTTTTTTTTTTTTTGTTTTTTTTTTTTTTTTTTTTTTTCTTGCCTTCTGAGTGTTGCTATCCCTGTGCTGTTGCAATCCTGGAATTTCCCCGTTGTGGGACTAATAAAGGCTTATCTTATCTTATCTTATCTTATATCTAAAAAACAAAATTTCACAAAAAGTCCACCTCTTTACAATATTTTCAGTGCAGAAAAAGCTGTTTCAAGACAAGAAAAAAAATGGACACAAAATATAATTCCACATGACAGAATTCCTCAGACATTTTTTTTAAAATCTCAACAGTAAACTCTGTTACAGCATGGATGGAGCTGTAACTCCATGGTTACAGGGAGTGGGGAGGTGGAACTTTTTATCTTCAGTAACACATGGAGCTTTTACAGAGTTTTATAAGTGATAAAGGCTTATCTTATCTTATATCGGAGGCTATGCAAAGAGCCTCCATAAGCAGTGACCTCACCTCTGAATCCCAGCATGGAGTACTCTCAGCAGAATAAAGGAAGGTACAGTGGTGTGAAAAAAGTATTTGCCTCCTTAATAATTTCTCATTTTTTGTATGTTTGTCACACTTAAATGTTTCAGATCATCAAACAAATTTAAATATTAGACAAAAATAACACAAGAAAACACAAAATTCAGTTTTTAAATGAATGTTTTTATTATTAAGGGTAAAAAAAAATTCCAAACCTACATGGCCCTGTGTGAAAAAGTGAAACTGTTAAAACATAAATTACTGTAACTGTCGTTTATCACATCTTTGGAGAGCTGAGTTCAATTTCTCTAGCCACACCCAGGCCTGATTACTGCAACACCTGTTCTTAATCAAGAAATCACTTAAAAAGGACCTGCCTGACAAAGTGAAGTAGACCAAAAGATCCTCAAAAGCTAGACATCATGCTGCGATCCAAAGAAATTCAGGAACAAATGATAAACAAAGTAACTGAGATCTATTAGTATGGAAAAGGTTATAAAGCCATTTCTGAAGCTTTGGGACTCCAGCAAACCATAGTGAGAGCCATTATCCATAAATGGCGAAAACAGGGAACAGTGGGGAACCTTCCCAGGAGTGGCCGACTGACCAAAATTATTCCAAGAGCACAGGGACAACTCACCCAAGAGGTCACAAAATACCCCACAACAACATCCAAAGAACTGCAGGCCTCACTTACCTCAGTTAAGGTCAGTGTTCATGACTCCACCATAAGATAGAGACTGGGCAAAAATGGCCTGCATGGCAGAGTTCCAAGACGAAAACCATTGCTGAGCAAAAAGAACATAAAGGCTTGTCTCAGTTTTGCCAGAAAACATCTTGATGATCCCCAAGACTTTTGGGAAAATACTCTGTGGACTGACAAGACAAAAGTTGAACTTTCTGGAAGGTGTGTGTCCCATTATGCCCGGCGTAAAAGTAAAACAGCATTTCAGAATAGGAACATCATACAGCAAAATACCAACACAATACAGTAAAACACCAAGAGTAAAATATGGTGGTGGTAGTGTGATGGTCTGGGGCTTTTTTGCTGCTTCAGGACCTGGAAGACTTGCTGTGGTAAATTGAACCATGAATTCTGCTGTCTACCAAAAAATCCTTAAGGAGAATGTCCAGCCATCTGTTCGTGAACTCAAGCTGAAGCACAATTGGGTTCTGCAGCAGGACAATGGTCCAAAACACAGCAACAAGTCCACCTCTAAATGGCTTAAGAAACCAACAACATGAAGATTTTGGAGTGGCCTAGTCAAAGTCCTGACCTGAATCCAACTGAGATGCTGTGGCTTGACCTTAAAAAGGCGGTTCATGCTCAAACACCCTCCAATGTAGCTGAATTACAATAAGTCTGCAAAGATGAGTGGGCCAAAATTCCTCCACAGCGCTGTAAAAGACTCATTGCCAGTAATCGCAAACGCTTGATTGCAGTTATTGCTGTTAAAGGTGGCCCAACCAGTTATTAGGTATGGGGGCAATCAGTTTTTCACAAAGAGCCATGTAGGTTTGGATTTTTTTCCCTTTATAATCAACACCTTCATTTAAAAAACTGCATTTTGTGTTTACTTGTGTTATCTTTGTCTAATATTTAAATTTGTTTGATGATCTGAAACATTTAAGTGTGACAAACATACAAAAAAATGAGAAATCAGAAAGGGGGCAAACACTTTTCAACACCACTGTAAATACATTCAATTTCACAACAGCACTTCTTTTTGTGGGTACAGACCTGAAACGATCTGTCTGGGGCGGATGTCCTGCCTGTTGATCTTGTGTGTGTGTGTGTGGGTGGGGGGGGGGGGGTGCGCCTGCAGCAAACCTGATTTTGCAACCCAATGACTCTAGAGTGGTTGGAGCCCCAGAGTCTCTGCAGAGAGCGGTTTTCCTGGGACAGGGAAGATGGGAGTCTGCAGCAAGAGGAGAGCGACCAAGGGCTCGTGCCATAATCTGTTGGGTGGTCACCAATTCAACAGTTCAATTCCACCTTTTTCTCTTTTTTTCTCACCAAAATAAAACAGTCTCCCTTTTCCCCAAACTGTATCAAAAGGCTTCAGGGTTCGGACGGAGGATTCTCAGGGTCCGGATCCGGACCAGAATCCGCCATTTGGTGACCCCTGCTCTAGACCCCCACAACCTTATTGTTGCAGAACATAATGATGGCATTGATTACATGTGCATTTCTAAACTACTAAATGAGCACTGTTGAACCCGTCGTTCGGAAGTGAAAAAAGTATCATTTTACCATAAACCGGCCATGACCAGGAGCTCCTCGTAAGATTTCTGAGACAGAAGTCAAAAGAATTATCAGAAGAGTTATCCAAGAGCCAATGACCACTTGTGGAGAGCTCCAGAAGGACCTGGAGTTAGCAGGTACTGCTGTTTCAAAGTAAACAATAAGTAATGCACTCAACAGACATGGGCTCTATGCCCTCTCACCTCGCAAGACTCCATTGCTGAAGAAAAAGTGTGTTGAAACTCATTTAAGGTTTCCTGCACAACATTTGGACAAGCCAGTAAGAGTTCTTTCACACCGACAGGCTTTAGTTAGTTTCAATCAAAGTCAAATTTGTTTTCCCTGAAGAGGTGGTCTCGAGTCGAATCAAATGGCAAACTTTGGTCTGGTCCTGCAGGTGAGAAAGACCCCATACTAAAACAGGACCAGCGGCAAACAGTAAAAAATTTTATGCCACTGTACATACCTAATTCATGGTTTTTGGTTAACTGACATCAAAACTGGGGATTCTAAATTGTCCTTAGGTATGACTGTGAGAGTGAATGGTTGTCTGTCTCTCTGTGTTGGCCCTGCGATGGACTGGCAATCTGTCCAGGGCGTGCCCTGCCTCTCACCCAAAGATGCTGGGATAGGCTCCAGCCCCCCCCCCGTGACCTGAAAAAAAAGGATTAAGCAGAAGAAGATGAATGAATGAATGAATGTACATACTTGATGGATCTTCAAGATTATCTGTGGTTGAGCATGTCGTGGTTCTGGAGGATTAATGAACATTAACATGTTTTTTTTTCCATCCGTAGCCTCACTTCATTTTCAAACTGCATAAATTGCCGAAAGTGGTATATGCACATCATATAATAAACGATAACTAGGGTGATGACACCCCCCCCCCCGTAGATTATGCTACGATTTGTATTATTTTCTACCCAGAAATGCATAATTGCACAATAGTCATCCTACTTTCTGTATTTACCTTTCCTGTTTTTGTGGCAAAAAAATCTGACCAATAAGAACAGAAAATGGCAAATTTTTTTTCCGGTTCCGGTTCTGCCGGACCGGCGGCGCCACACAAGTTGGCTGCCGTTTGCAACTGCCCTTTTCTTATCTTCCTTCTTCTTTCTACACCTTTCACTCTATATATATATCACAGACACACAGATTGCCCCAAGGGTCTCCCAAGTCGGCGGACGGAGCCACTGTTTGCAGCGGGGGACGAATACAGCAGGGAAGAGCTAGCTAGCTGGCTAGCTAGCTCCAACCGCCACCCGGTGCTAACAGAGAAGCTCGGCATGCCGAGGAACTGTGGCAAAAATGACGCGGGTGCTGGGCTGGAGTTTAGGCGGCGTGCAAGAAATATAAGACAGAATAATAAAGAGCGATGGCAAGAACCAAGCAGACCGCCCGTAAATCTACTGGAGGAAAAGCCCCCAGGAAGCAGCTAGCCACCAAGGCTGCTCGAAAAAAAGCGCTCCGGCCACCAGCGGAGTGAAGAAGCCTCACCGTTACAGGCCCGGTACCGTGGCTCTGAGAGAGATCCGTCGCTACCAGAAATCCACGGAGCTGCTCATCCGTAGGCTGCCCTTCCAGCGCCTGATGAGGGAGATCGCTCAGGACTTCAAGACCGACCTGCGCTTCCAGAGCTCTGCCGTCATGGCTCTGCAGGAGGCCAGCGAGGCCTACCTGGTGGGTCTGTTCGTGGACACCAACCTGTGTGCCATCCACGCCAAGAGGGTCACCACCATCATGCCCAAAGACATCCAGCTGGCCCGCCGCACCCACGGAGGGACAGAGAGCTTAGACTTTCTGCTGCACATTCACCAACCATAATGCTCTGCACTGTGTGTCTATATATATATATTTATAGTAATATGTGCATATGTATACTAGCTGTTCTTGTTTTTTTCTTGCCTTCTGATTATTGCTGTGAGTGTTGCTATCCTTGTGCTGTTGCAATCCTGGAATTTCCCCATTGTGGGACTAATAAAGGCTTATCTTATCTTAAAATATTCTGACGTAAGTCTCGTGGGATTTAACGAGATGCAGTTTGGTCTGCCTGAATTTTTTCTTGTGTGAAAGGGAACTAAACCAATGAGAAAATGATGCAAAATAACAAACTAATCAACTGATCCGAACCAAAGTAAAAGAATTTAGTGTAAAAGCACCCAAAAATGCTAGGAGAATATAGTGTGGTCACATGAGACCAGAACTGAACTTTTTGGATGCCACAACACACAGCATGTTCGGAGGAGAAATGGCACTGCACATCCCATTATTGTGTGGGGGTGTTTTTCAGCACATGGTACAGGTAGACTTCATGTAATTGAAGGAAACATGAATGGACAGATGTACAGAGACATCTTTGATAAGAAACTGTTGCCATCTGCCAAGATGCTGAAGATGAAATGAGGGTGGACATTTCTGCAAGACAATGATCCCAAACACACAGCCAAGGAAACTCCCAACTCGCTCCAGAGGAGGAAATAAAGCTGCAAAAATGACCCAGACAGTCACCTGACCTGAATCCAATTGAAAATCTATGGAACAAACTGAAGCTCAGAGTTCACAGAAAACACCCATGGAACCTTCAAGATTTGAAGATCGTTTGTGTGGAAGAACAGGCTAAAGTCACTCCTGAACAATTTCTGCACTTAGTTTCTCCATACAGGAGACATCTGGAAGCTATTATTACCAACAAAGGCTTTTCTATTAAATATTAGATAAATTTCACCAAGTGTGTTCAATACTCATTCCCTGTGTCATTCCACTTTATTAAATTTAACTTGCTTTGTGAACAGAGTTGCCTTGATTTCTTTGTATGTATGTATTACTTGGGTTGTTATTGATATCTGGTGAAAATCTCAGGTCACTGGCTCCATCAGAAATATGTTTAATGAGAAAAATGTTGAAGTGTTCAATACTTATTTTCCCCGCTGTATATATATATAGCCATCATATTGATAGGATAATTTTGCAGAAATGCCTTGTAAAATTTCTGCATTTGTACAAGTCAGTCTTAACCAGACTAAAATATTAATCATCCACCAAAAAACTAGCAGTTTCTCTGGTTTCCACCTCCAAATCTTGTGCAAACAAACCCATGCTGGCTATTCTTTTTGTTGTATTAAAAACAGAATTTACAATATATCACATTGTCACAGAGGACTGCTTTTTCATTTATTTATTCATGTATTCATTCCTGCCCAGGTCCAGCCTTCATATGGTTTGTTTTTACACTATCTATATAACATACAAAAGTAGTCTATGCACTGCCACAAAGAAATTATTTTTCCCCTTTCAATGTTGTTTTTATTTTTTTAACTAAATTTAAAATGTGTACAAATATAACCAGCTGTAACATATAGAATGAGGAGACACAAATTTGTTATTCTAGAGATATAAAGGCTCAGATAATGTAACATCTACAGGGTTTCTCATTCTGATTTTGTTCTTATTCTAGTTGCTTTTTCTTTCTTTCCTTCTCTCTTTAATGGTTATGCCATTGTTAATCAGGACTTGAGTTTAATTACTGTAAATCACCTCCCTCACACACCGGTTTGTTTTTTCCCACACACTGATTTATCCATGAATACTATTTCTTGTCACACAGAGAATTACTTGCCTTGCCCACTTCCCTGTGGATAATCATTGTTTTCAATTATATTGAGAAAAATAAACACGTTGGAACTGTTTTTTTTTCTCCCCCGTTCCTACCTCTGTCTGCTATGACAAGAAACGTTATTGTTCTGCTAAAGAAAGAGCTTAGTATTAGATTTTCAGCTGTAGAACAGAACCCACATTTGTCAACTTTTCATGCAAAAAGTCCATTGTCATTTGATATGGTCTGGTCTCTGATAGCTGCAGTTGTTAAAAAGAGGATTAAATTAATTCATGATTATTACACAAAACTAATGAAAGAATTGTGCATTTACCAATGCTTCAAAAGCAAGGCAAAGGGGGGGATGTTTTTCAGATGTTTGGATGGTCACAAGCAGAGGGTGTCGTCTGTGTCAGTTAACCAGTGTTAGGAGAAATTAAGGGCCTACTCACACTACACAAGTTTGTCCGGAGCCTAAGCCAAAGTCTGCTTCTTTTGGACAGTGTGTTTGCAGCCAACTTTAGTGTGATGTTTCTTGGTTATGAGCACATGCTACACTTAGGCCCAGCTGCGCTATAAGCAATGTGAGTGCAGGATGGCCAGGGATGTGGGTGGGGTGACGACTGCCTTCAGCAAGTTGGAGATTTTCTGGCTCCAGTCAGTGTGCGCCCTAAAATATGAGAGAGAAAATTAGCTGCCCCACTGGAGGTTTGCACTTTCTAAGAACTTTGTAATAGTAATACTACTACTACTACTACTACTACTACTACTACTACTACTACTAATAATAATAATAATAATAATAATAATAATAATAATAATAATAATAATGGATTAGAGTTATGTGGTGCTTTACATGTCAAGTGACATCTCAAAGCACCTACAGTGACTCCATTATTCATTCACTCCAGACAGACATTGATAGTGGTAAGCTACCTCTGTAGCCACAGCTGCCTTGGGGCAGACTGCTGGAAATGTGGCTGCCAATCTGCCCCAATGCCCTCTCTGACCACATTTATGCACATTCATACCTATTATCATGGACACTGGAAGCAAGGTGGGTAAAGTGTCTTGCCCAGGGACACAATGGTAAGATGGCTGGGGAGAGAGCGGGATTCAAACTGCCAACCCTCTGGTTATTGGAGGACCCACTCTACCTCCTGAGCCACTGCCACCCCAACTTTATACAGCTGTACTTGATATTACTCAGCTGCAATTTATGTTTAAAATTTACAAACTGTTTTATAAACTAAATACCTAACTAGATTTGTGAAAAAAGCGATTTCATAATTATGCAGATAATGTCATTATGGTTATTTTTTTTCTTGGTTTTACATATTAATTTTATTTGATTTTATTATTTGAGCTGTTATTGCTTGTATTTATTATGTCAATCTCTTCTGTACAGCACTTTGTTTCACTTTGGTTGTTTTTTAAGGTGCTTATAAATAAAGTTGGATTGGACATACAAAGTAAAAAAAAAAAGCACCAGTTACCTCCAAGTATCAAAGAGTTGTTCCAGTTGAGGAAACGCAATTATGATTTAAGAGGAACATTTGTTTAAAAGATATTTTTGAATCACTGTTTTTCTGTCATGGTGGCTTTAACAGCATTATTAATGATTTGAAGTCATGTGGCACGTTCGATAGGCTTAAAAATTGACAAAACATAATTAACTGCCAAAATAAATTGTATTTATCTATTTAAAGTGTCCATGGCATGCTCTTTTTCCACATTCCCAGAGGTCTTAATGAACTCTAACATGCTTTGGTCAAAACTCTGCAAGGTTCAAAGGGGTCATTGATTGCACTTTTTCCATATTTTAACAGCTCACATATGTTTTAATGAAATGTTTGTGACATATTGTGTTGAAATTTTCTTAAGGACACACTTCTGTAGCTATACAGTGGTGCTTGAAAGTTTGTGAACCCTTTAGAATTTTCTACATTTCTGCATAAATATGATCTAAAACATCATCAGATTTTCACACAAGTCCTTAAAGTCAAAAAAGAGAACCCAGTTAAAGTGACACTCCTGCAAAAATCACTTTTTTTTCTGTTGTTAACATGTCTGTAGCGTGTTTTTTTTTTTGTGACTTACAAGACATACAGTATCAAGAGCAAAATTTCACCACAGTCCCAACTCTGTGCTTTTCTGCTGTGAATTTCTATATTGACCCCCCCCCCCCCCCCAAAGGGGCGAGTTTGGACAGACCGTTTGTAGTTACGGAAATCCTTATTCATGCTGCATTTCCCCTCTAGTCCGCTTTGCTCTGCGTGCGCTTTGGACGGGCCCGGCGTGCAGGCTCTACCCAGGCCAAGCGGTTGACGCATGCGCACAACCATCATTTGTAGTTTCACTCCCGCCCTATAGGTAGCACCAATGTGCGGCTGCGCCAGGATTTTCACCAATGAAGAAACGCAAGAACAACGCACATCAACAAAAATGATGTTGTTTAACCATCACCAAAAGGAAGAGGAGCTACTGTTACTATATTCTGTGGCAGAATTACAAAAAGTATATTTATTCTCGTCTTCCACCTCCTCATTGTCTTCTTCGTCTATTTTGTCTTTGTATGCTGTGTAGATATCGCCACCTCGTGACTGGGACGTTCAGTCTGGCGCATGCGCTGCCAACGCATTCAGGTCAGGCAGGCGATGCAGTCACAAAATTTGGGATGCACGCAGTCGTCCACGGTTGAGCACTCCGGACATTAGCAGACTGGAGACGATGACGTAAATTTCATCACACGGGGTTTCCGGTTGCACATACGCGGACAGCAGAGGTGCAGCATAAATCCAGCTTAAGTATTCCTGCTTAGCCTGATTGGTTATAACATTAACCAGTCAGACAGATTCTCTTGGCTACCTCAGGGGAAGAGGAGCAGCAGGATTGAGACAGAGGGGAATGAAGGCATCTGTTTTGCATAGCGAAGTAGTGGGGGGGGGGGGGGGAACTCGGCTTTAATGTGGCCCTGAGCCAGCAGGAATATGAAAGACCAAGGGTCCAGCAGTGACGAACAACACCTTGACCAATATTCCTCTACCTACCACTGACACCACTCAGATCCATAGTACGCAAATGAGGAGCAGGCTCGTGGAGCCAATCGCTTCCTGGAGCTTTTAAAATTGTGCTTGTTAGTAAAAAGTAAACACATATTTGGCAACTACACATTTATCTCTCACCTCAACCGTTTTCAGAAAAACATTCTGCTTTTTACTTTTGAAGATATAGGCAAGACTTTAACGTCTGGAAGCATCGTGAACAGAGTAGAGCAGCCCATCCACCAGGAGTGGCAGCGACCAATGATGTGCAAGCCCTGAAGGTCGGGGATAGCAGAGCGGGTTGGGGTAGACAGAAAAGGCTCATTAAATTGCACTTTTGTAGCCAAAAATACTGTTTGCCGAAGTTCTCTGACCAGACAGTGATACTCTCCATGCAGTTTGTGGCTACAGAGTATTGGGCTTGTGATTCTCATCTGGTTATGTCATGACTGTAAACACGAGTTGGGAGCCATGCTCACGTCTTTAGTTTATTTCTGATTATTTTTTGTATTTCCCCACCTTAGTCTTATATTCATTATGTATGAGGTTATTTTAGTTTGCCTTTGGTTTCTGTTTGTTCTTGAGAAGTCCTGTTTCTGAGTCTAGTTATTTCCAGTCCTGTCCAGTTATATATTGGCCTATGATCATCTAATTTTTGTATCATTATTTGTCTGCCTTGATATGAGCCCCTCACCGTTATCTTCAGTCACCTCTTTGTTATGTTGATATTAGTATTGCAGTGGTTGCATTTCTAGTTTTTGTATTTATATTGTCTTTTATTTTTGGGTCATTTCTCCCTGTCTTATTATCTGGGTTGTTTCTGTATTTAGATTCATTTCATATTTACTGTCAGTTGCCTTTTTCTTTGTTTCTGGTCTCTGCTTTTATTTTGACAGCGTGATTTTGTTACTTCTGTTATTTCAAGTTCTGTTCGCAGGCTATCACAGTTGTTAGTGTTTAATCTAATCATTCTCACTCATGTCCTCCCACACCTGCTAATCATTTGTGTAATCCCCTGTCACTATTTAAGCCCCACTGCAACACAGTGTCATTGCATGCACTGTTTATATTTATCTCTGTACTGTTTATCACTGTTTGATCCTCTGTGTTTAAACGGGCGAGCTCCGTCTTCTCTGTTTTTTCCCCTGACGTTTCCGTACGCCTCAGCCTGATCCCGTCCAGACTTTTCTCCCTAGCTTTCCCCGTTTCCTTTCGGGTGTGACCATCTTTTTCTCCATAGTTTCCAGACGTGAGCCCCATTTCCTTTCAGATGTAACTCCGTCCTTTTCTCAAGACGTGAGCCCCGTTCCCTCTAGCATTTCCGCACGCCATTCTTCCCAGTATCCTGCCTTAGTCCTGTAAGTGTTGTGTTTTGTGATGTTGTGTTTTTCTGTATTAAATGTGTGAACTCACAGCCGGCTTTTGGTGTCTTCTGCCTGCCCTTGCCAGGGCAATTTATAGCAGAACACCACTTCCAGTTTAGACACCAGCAGCTGTGGGTTTTCCTTTTTTCTTTTTTACACCTGTTTTTGTGTGTATCGGAGGAGAGCGGTCAGTATGTCACCAGCGCACTGAGGTTCCGCTAACAGAGGGAGGTTGGCAGCCGGAGGCCCCAGCATAGATGAACAGTGGGCGGCATTTTTCATCCAGGATTTTGTCTCTGAAGCTCTCACCTCCCGTTCATCTAAGAAGGTCCTGAAAAACGTGGAGTTGGTGGCGGTGATAGTGGAGGCGCATCCCTGACTTAGGAATTATCCCGAGTATGCGGAGCTCCTCACAACTGTCTCCACCCTCCAAATGACATTTCACAGACTGGTGAGGGGCTCACCCTTCGCTGTACCTGTGCCAGTGAGAAAGCGTCCCTTGGTACAGACGCCCTCAGCCTCTCGCTAGTTTTGGGACATCGTCTTCCAGTGCCTCCTTCCATCCCACACCATTCACCGTCTGTTCCTGAGCCAACGAGAGCACGTCCCCTTGAACAGACACGCCCAGCCTCTCGCTGCCACTCAGCTGCATACCACCAGAGTAACTCCACCACCTCACTAACAGCAGCTTCATCGTCACCACAGAGAAACACAGCAGCAGCCTCCTCGTTTTTTCAGACTTTTTCTTCACTGGCTGTCCCGTCAGCTCCTATTCCCTTGTCTGCTGCTGCTGTCCCCCTCTCCTCTACAATGTCATCTCCCGCTGCTGAGTGTCAGGCTATCAGCAGGTCTGCAGGGCTAGTTCTTCCATTTCCTACAGTGGGGCCCACGCCCGCTGCAGCCATTGAGAAGGATTTGCAGCAGCCACCACCACAGCAAGGGAATTAAGGCAAGTACATTTTCATTCTCTAACACCTATAGATGAAATGCTTTACTCCCCGTGGGAGAGCTCAGCAGCAGCCGCACACTTTGGCTGAGCTCTCACCACCTCCTGCTGCAGTTATTCATGTCTCCTCCCCTGTTTCTCCTGTGCCCTCCTCTGTGCATCTTGTGAGTCTGCCTGTCCTGAGGGGGAGCCACCAGACAATGGAGGGGCCTGTTGGTTTGGAAGGTCTTGCTTGAGCCCCGCAGCCACATCCTGGAAGGGAGAAGAGTGTCCCCTGTGTCCCAGAGCCTGAGCCGACAAAAAAGTGTCCCCTGGTTTCAGCATGATAGGCCTCGGCGCCAGCAGTGAGACGATCTCCAAGTTCCAGCTGCCACCTCTGGAGGTCCACTGGCATTAGCCGCCATGACTGGGATTCTGCCAGATGCACCCACCATCATGCCTGCGGCTTGGGCCACTGCAGCAGAGTTGCCAGAGTTCTGGATGGCGGTGAAGCTTGAGACAAGACAAGTACTCTGTTCTGTTTCTACACCATCAGTTCTAGAGAAACCTTGTCTTGCTCATAGTGGGGAGAATCAGTTGCAGACGCTCTCTGCTCCTGAGTTCTCCTCGCCAGTCTCCACTGCTACCAGTAATAGTGTTCTGGTGTCTGTTTCTTCTTCCCCGTCTAAGGTGGCTGAGTCGGGGATGGATCATCAGACAAATGGATCTGAGATGTCCCAACCTGCTTCACCAGAGTCCTGGATGGAGGTGGAGCTCAAGTTAAGGCAAGTCCTCTTCTTTGCTTTCACATTATCAGTTTTAGAGAGGTCTTGCTTTGCTCTTGATGGGGAGAACCAGTTGCAGCTGCCAACTGCTCCTAAATTTTCCCCGTCAGACTCCACTGTTGCCGGTGATTCTGACCCGGTGTTTGTTTCTTTCCTGTCTGAGTCCTCGTCTGGTTCCCCCGATGGTCATCAGTCCAATGATGGTCATCAATCTCGGCCTGAGGTCACCGTGGGTCCTCCCTCTCCACCTGAGGTCACTATGGGTCCTCCTTCTCCACCTTCGTCTAGTTCCCCGCTGATCGATCAACTTCTTTGCCTGGTTTTCTTGCGGGTCAGTTGTTTGGTTTCACCTGGGTTCCCCGTGGGTCCTCCTTCTCTGCCTTAAGTCACTGTGGGTCATCTGTCTTTGCCTGAGGTCGCCGAAGGTCATCTGTCTTCGCCTGAGGTCACTGTTGGTCAGCCGTCCACTTTGTTTGGTTTCCCCGTGATCATTCGTCTTCTTTGTCTTGTTTCCCTGCTGGTCAGCAACACTTTTCGCCTGGTTTCCCCATTGTTCAGCCATTCTTTTCACCTGGGTTCCCCACTGATCAGCTGTCTTCTTTGCTTGGTGTCCCTGTTGGTCAGCTGTCATCATCAGATGTCTCCTCCCCGCAGCCACTGACTCAGTGCATCCATGGCATGGCCCCTGCAGTCAGCGGTAGGCACGGGTTCCAACTGCTGCCTCCAGGTCCGTTGGCTTAGAGATGCTGGGAGACCACCTGATGGACTGCGTCATCTGCTTGGCTGGCTCAGTTAACTCTGGAAGACCACCTCATGGACCTCGTCGTCTGTTTGGGTGGCTCGGGAACTCTGGGAGGCAACCCGATTTGTTCCACCAAACAAATGCAAAGGAGCCCTATGCTTTGTGACCGATGACTGCTGCACACTGACCTTGGCCTCTGGAATGAAAGATGCAGGAATGCCGGCTTCTTGGGCTATGGTTGGAGGCATGCTGGCCTCTTTGGCTATGGTTGGAGGCATGCCAGCATCTTGGGCTACGGTTGGAGGCGTGCTGGCCTCTTGGGCTATGCTTGCAGGCACGTCGGACTCTTGGGCTACAGGTGGCGTGGACTGCTCAGGGTGGAGAAGACTGCTAGGGCTCTGCAACAATGGGTAGATGTCCCCTGACCTCTGGAGCAATGGGTGGAGGTCCTGCAACTGCTGGAGTGACAGGTGGAAGTCCCCTGACCTCTGGATCAATGGGTGGAGGTCCCCTGACCTCTGGAACAGATGGTACTGGAGCCTCCAGCCCCAACGCCTGGAGAACCACCATGTTAAAGTCACCTCGGATGGTGGAGAAGGGCAAGGTGAGGGATCACCAGAATCACCAGGAGCTAGACAAATCTTAACTAGTATTGATGTCTGTTCTTTTATTCTTCTTCTCTATCCCCTCATCCCCCCCAGCCAGTCGCAGCAGATGACTGCCTCTCCCTGAGCCTGGTTCTGCTGGAGGTTTCTTATTGGTGTTAAAAAATGAAAAAGGAACTTTCCTGCTTTCCTGCTCTGCTGCCGCGGAAGGTCCAGACGACTCCCTCAGGGTGGCTATGGAGATCCTCTGGTTGGGAACTGCGGGTGTAGGGACAGAGCATCAAGAGGAGCAGTGCCTACTCAAAGAATCCTTCTACCCAGGGAGCCCGAATGCCAGCTTGCAGCCAGGAATCTCTCAGGCGGCTGGCAAGCTGCCTCCAGTGAGGAAGAGCTAGCTAGTAACGGAGGTAGCGGGGGGAGCGCCAGTCTCAGAATCCGGGGGTGGAGTGCAAACTTGATCTAGCTGTCATTAAGTTTGCTACCGCATTACCCCTCCCCCCCAGTAATCCCAAGCATCCTCTGAGAAAGAGCTGCTTCGAGCGGTGGCCGCCAGATCCTCCACCGGGGCCACCACCTCTTGCTCGTTGTGGCTCCACTTCCTCCTCCTCCAGCTGGGCTCACTCGCTGAGGCCATGACTTGCTGCGTCATTCTGTCATGGTTTGCCTCTCGGGGCAGAAAGCTGGACCAAGACGCATAGCGAGCGTCAGACATTTCATTAAAAAACAGAAATTAAACAAAGCTCAGGGGCTGGAAATAAAAGCAAAAATATGGCTAGATTCAGATACAAGATTCCAGGCAGGAAAACTCAGGCTATGGCAGAAAAACAGGCTCGACAGAAGTGTGTTGAACATGCCGATATGACGACAATGACGCAGCACCCAGGTGAGGGGCGGCGTCCCTTAAATAAAGTACAAACTAATTAACTCCCACGGCCCCTGAGGTCCTCTGGCACCGGTCTTTTAATTATTCCAACTGTCAGAGCATGCACCCACGGTGAGGCTGCTTTTAGTTACGACAGCCCACATCTGTGGAACAGCCTGCCGGAGAACATCAGAATCAGAATCAGAATCAGAATCAGAATCAGATTTATTGCCATTGTTCATGTAGTACACAAACTAGGAATTTGTCTCGGTGCCATGCTGCAACATTAAAAACATGATGAGAAAAGGGGATAAGCTAAAAAACTAAAGGACTAAAAACGTGCAATAGGTGTAGAAAAATAAGTAATAATAATAATAATACTAATAATAATACTAGTAATAATGAGTAGTACTAGTCAAGGCAGTTTTAAAAAATTAGCAAGTAGCAGATAATGTGAAGTACCACATAGTGCAGTCGATAATGCAACAGAAAAACAGTGATGAATGACGTGAGTCTGGTTGAGCTGCTGTACATAGTGCACGAGAGTCAAAAAGTCACTTAATGTTCAGCAGTCTGATGGCAGAGGGGAAAAAGCTGTTCATGTGCCAGGAGGTTTTAGTCCGAATGGACCGAAGCCTTCTACCTGAGGGGAGGGGGGCAAACAGTACGTGACCAGGATGTGAAGGATCGGCTATGATCCGGCCAGCACGCCTCCGGGTCCTGGAGATGTACAGGTCCTGGAGAGATGGGAGCTCGCAGCCTATCACCTTCTCAGCAGTGCACACGACGCGCTGCAGCCTTATTCTGTCCCTGGCAGTGGCTCCTGCATACCACACAGTTATGGAGGAGGTGAGGATGGACTCGATGATGGCCGTGTAGAACTGCACTAACATCTTGGTGGGTAGCTTGAGCTTCCTCAGCTGCCGCAGAAAGAACATCCTCTGCTGGGCCTTTTTGATGAGGGAGCTGATGGTTGGCTCCCATTTGAGGTCTCGGGTGATGGTGGCGCCCAAGAAGGGGAAGGAATCTGCAATGGTGATGGGAGAGCCTGTGATGGTGAGGGGGGGCAGGGGGGTTGTGACTTTCCTGAAGTCCACAATCATCTCCGCTGTCTTCAGAGCATTCAGCTGCAGGTTGTTGTGGCTGCACCAGGACACCAGCTGGGCCACCTCTTCCCTGTAGGCAGACTCGTCGCCGTTGGAGATGAGCCCGATGAGGGTGGTGTCGTCCGCAAACTTAATCAGCTTAACAGACTGGTGGGAGGAGGTGCAGGAGTTGGTATAAAGGGAGAAGAGTAGGGGGGAAAGTACACAGCCCTGGGGTGATCCAATGCTGATGCTAACAGAGTCTGAGACAGACTTCCCCAGCCGCACATGCTGTCTCCGGTCCGTCAGGAAGTCGGTGATCCACCTGCAGAGGGAGTCAGGCACGTTGAGCAGGGACAGCTTGTCCTGGAGCAGATCGGGGCAGATGGTGTTGAATGCGGAGCTGAAGTCCACAAACAGAATCCTGGCGTAGGTTCCCGGGGAGTCCAGGTGCTGCAGGATGGAGTGGAGGGCCAGGTTGACTGCGTCGTCCACAGACCTGTTAGCACGGTAGGCAAACTGCAGCGGGTCTAGGAGGGGTGTGGTGATGGACTTGAGGTGAGACAGGACCAGGCGCTCAAAGGACTTCATGACTACAGAGGTGAGCGCTACAGGTCTGCAGTCGTTAAGTCCAGTAATCCGTGGCTTCTTGGGGACAGGGATGATGGTGGAGGATTTGAGGCAGGTCGGCACGTGACATTGCTTAAGGGAGGTGTTAAAAATATCTGTGAAGACAGGAGCCAGCTCTTTCGCACAGTGTCTCAGGGTGGAGGGAGACACACCGTCCAGCCCGGGACATCAGGGCTGCCGAGAGTGTTCATATTTTTCAAAACAGGCTTAAAACCTAACTTAGATTTTTATTTGTTTCCTATTCTAATTTTCTTAATTTTTGATTTTAAACTTATTTTATGTTGATCCTGTTATAATTATTCACTTTGTTATTAGAGCCCGAGCCCCTGACAACGTCAGTGGGCGAGAGCGCTATTGTATCTGTTAGGGGTTTTTTTTCTTCTTCACCATCTGTGATCTCATTTTTGGGGTAGTCAGAGTGCATGAAAACTCACCATTTTTTGCAAGGACCTCAAGACTGGCAAAAAAAATTATATTTTGGAGGAAATATGAATGACCCTACAAAAATGGCTCTACAGCGCCATCGAAAATGTGAAGTCAGTGGGGAGTGGCACACACTTACTTTTGTGTAGAAAGATGAAAATCAGGTGAGATGTTTATCATGTCAAGGCATACACAAAACTCCATAGACGTGATGGTCTACACCCAACAGGAAGTGAGCCATTTTGGCAAAAAGTGGCAGTGCCCTGTTTCCACCTGACATAACGCACGGCTCAGGAGACGCACACACACAGGCTTAGAGTAGTTCAAAGAGTTTATTAACAGCAGGAGTGAATGAGTGCGTGTCTGCGGGATGTAAATGTGTTGGTGATGGTGTCTGCTCCAGGCACAGAGGCAGGTGACCGTACAGCCGAGCAACCCTATGGAGAGAGCACAGGGAGAGGGTGACGGGCATACACCAACACAGGAGGAATTTATGGCGAGAGAAGGACTTACTTGGTGGGTCAGGACAGCTGGCACAACAAGGGGGCGAAGCCCGGAAGACAGCCACCTGGAGAGCTCCGTACAGCAGCGAGGATTGGGCGATGGAGTGGAGATGTCCGCCGCTGGGGAATCCACCTGTGCACAGGGGAGAAGACTGAAGAAAAGAGGTAAGCGATCTTCTTACCAAAATGGTGACGCTGAAGGGAAGTATGCTCACAACGGTGAGGGACGAAGTCTGACGGCTTCAGGCCGAGCCTCCGGGCGAGACGGCCTTTATCCCTCGCCGCTGATGATTGTCAGGTGCGTGAGCAGGTGGCGCCGTTGATGAATGGCGCGGCGTGACAGTACTCCCCCCTCTAGCAGCGCCTCCTGGCGATGGCTTATCCGGGTGCGCTCGGTGGAAGTCCGCGATGAGCGATGGGTCCAACACAAACGACGGGGGCACCCATTGTCGATGCTCGGGCCCATAGCCCTCCCAGTCCACCAAGTATTGCAACCCACGACCTCGGCGCCGGGAGTCCAGGATGGAGGAGACGGACCAGGCCGGATGGCCACCAATCATCCGGGGCGCGGGTTGCGCTGCAGGAGGAGGGCAAAGGGGGTCAGTGACTGCCAGTTTCACCTTCGACACATGAAAAGTGGAATGGATGCGGAGGGAGGGGGGAATAGCCACGCGCACAGCCACCGGGTTGATGATCCGGGTGATGGGAAAGGGACCCATGAAACGCTGTGCCAGCTTCCTCCTCTCGCCTTTTAATGTGACGTCCTGGGTAGACACATACACGAGTTGCCCAACTCTGTACGCCGGGGCAGGTCTTCTGTGCCGGTCCGCCACGGTCCTGTTGCGCTCCGCTGTGCGTAAAAGCGCATGACGCGCGGCAGCCCAGGTGGAGCGGAACTGCCTAAGGTGCGCCCTAACGGAGGGGACAGTCACCTCGTTCTCCTGCGCTGGAAACAGCGGGGGGTCGTAACCCAGGGACGCCTTGAAGGGGGACATCCCCGTTGCAGAAGAGCGGGCGGTGTTGTGGGCATACTCCACCCAGGCGAGATGGTTGCTCCAGGACGTCGGCTTGGATCTAGTAACACAGCGGAGCGCAGCCTCCAGCTCCTGATTGGTCCTCTCACACTGCCCGTTAGACTGGGGGTGATGGCCGGAGGAGAGGCTCACCTTGGCTCCGATGGCGTTACAAAAGGATCTCCAAACCTCGGATGAAAATTGGGGGCCCCGGTCCGAGACCACGTCCACCGGAATCCCGTGCAGCCTGACCACGTGTTGGACGAGGAGGCCCGCCGTCTCCAGGGCAGTAGGGAGACCTCGCAGGGGAACGAAGTGCGCCGCCTTGGAGAAACGGTCCACAATGGTCAGGACGGTGTCAAAGGAGTTGGAAACGGGGAGTCCGGTGACGAAGTCCAGTGCGATGTGCGACCAGGGCCTGCCGGGGACGGGCAGAGGCTGGAGCAGACCCGCTGGGGGGGCATTTCCCGACTTGCTGGTGGCACAGATTGGGCAAGCCCGGGCGTAGCGGGCTGCATCCCTCCGCAGGCCTGGCCACCAAAAGGACCGCTGGAGGAGGCTGATCATCCGAGAGGTGCCGGGATGACAGGTGAGCCGGGAGGTGTGGAGCCAGTGGATGACCTCTCCTCGGACCGCAGATGGGACGAACAGTCTTCCCTCCGGTCCGCCGCCAGGATCAGGTTCCACCTCCTGCGCCTTCCGGATCTTGTCTTCAATGTCCCAAGAGATGGCACCGAGGACGCACGACCTGGGCAGGATAGTGTGGGGCGTCTCCTCAGCCTCCACGGGGGTGAACTGCCTAGAGAGGGCGTCAGGCAGGCCGTTTTTGGAGCCCGGCCTGAAGGTGATCGAGAAGCGGAACCTGGCGAAGAACAAAGACCAGCGCGCCTGGCGGGCATTCAGGCGCTTGGCAGATCGTAAATACTCTAAGTTCTTGTGGTCCGTCAGGACCACAAACGGCAGGTCCGCCCCCTCTAGCCAGTGGCGCCACTCCTGTAAGGCGAGTTTAATGGCCAGGAGCTCTCTGTCCCCCACATCGTAGTTCCTCTCCGCCGGGGACAGGCGCCGGGAGAAGAAGGCGCACGGCCGTTTGGCGCCATCGTCAGGTGACCGCTGGGATAACACTGCTCCCACTCCCGTGTCCGATGCGTCCACCTCCACAATGCACTGCAGCGCGGGGTCGACCTGGCGAAGGACCCGGGAGGAGGAGAACTCCGCCTTCAGCGCCCTAAAGGCAGCAGCGACCTCTTCAGTCCACCGGAACGGGACCTTCGGGGACGTGAGGCGGGTCAGCGGTCCGACGATCGAGCTGAAATTTGGGACAAAGCGGCGGTAAAAATTGGCGAAGCCAACAAACTGTTGCACCTGCTTCCGGGATGCGGGAGTAGGCCACTCCACCACCGCCTTCACCTTCTCTGGGTCTGGGAGCACCTGATCTTGAGCGATGATGAATCCCAGGAAGGATGTGGTCCTAGCGTAGAATTCGCATTTCTCAGCCTTCACGTACAGACGATTCTCCAGCAGTCTTTGGAGGACCCGCCTCACATGGACCTGGTGCTCGTCCCTGGACCTGGAGAAGATAAGGATGTCATCCAGGTAGACGAACACAAAAAGGCCGATGAAATCCCGGAGGACGTCATTAATGAGGCGCTGAAAGACGGCAGGAGCGTTGGTCAGCCCGAACGGCATGACGAGATACTCAAAGTGGCCGTTCGGGGTACGGAAGGCTGTCTTCCATTCATCTCCCTCCCGGATCCGGACGAGGTGGTAAGCGCTGCGTAAATCCAGCTTGGTAAACCAGGTCGCCCCCTGGAGGGAGTGAAAGGCAGTGTCCATGAGGGGCAGGGTGTAACGGTCCCTCTCAGTGATGTCATTCAGCGCTCGGTAGTCTATGCAGGGGCGGAGGGATCCGTCCTTCTTCCCGACAAAGAAAAACCCTGCCCCCACGGGTGACGACGATGGGCGAATAATCCCAGCGCTCAGAGATTCCTTCAGGTATGTATTCATGGTCTCCTTCTCCGGCGCCGACAGGCTGTAGAGCCGACCAGATGGCAGGGGAGCCCCCTGGCGGAGGTTGATGGCACAGTCATATGGTCGATGCGGGGGAAGAGACATAGCTTTCGATTTGCTAAATACCATACCCAGGTCGTGAAATTCTGGAGGCACCAGTGACAGGTCCGGAGGTGCTGTATCCGCCACAGGGGGAGCCGCGGACGGGGAGCAGGCGGCGGACTGAAGGCAGGTGCCCATACAGAAGGTACTCCATGCCGATACCCCAGCGGACCTCCAGTCCAGGACAGGGTTGTGGAGGCGTAGCCAGGGATACCCCAGGATGACGGGCGACACAGAGTTGGGCAGGACGTAAAATACCATCTCCTCCCGGTGGTTCCCTGAGATGATGACTGGGACAGGCATGGTTTGGTGAGAAACTCTCCCAAGGGAGGCACGGGAGAGATGGACCAGGGAGATGGGGTGTTTTAATGCCTGACAGCGGATGCCCAATCGGGTTGCCAGGCCTTGTGAAATGAAGCTGCCCTCTGCGCCCGAATCCACCAGTGCGTGGGTGAGGTGCCCAGTGGGATTGTGGCAAAAACGGATGGGCAGCTTTAATTGAGTGAGAGAGTCTAACCGGTTGGGACCCGCGAGGCTCCCTACAGCGATTCGCGGACCCCGCCGACTGGCTTTCCGCGGGCAACGCTCCACAGTGTGTTGGTCACCTCCGCAATACATGCAGAGGCCCAACTCACGGCGGCGTTGTTTCTCCGCAGGGGAAAGCTTGGTCCAGCCCGTCACCATCGGCTCCGACTCCTCGGGGCACAATGCTGGCGGCGCCGCCAGGGGGCGAGCTTGGAACAGGTGCGGCGAGACTCCACGAGGGCGAGAAGAAGAAGACTTCCGCCCCGAGGAGCGCTCGCGCAGCCTGTTATCCAAACTTATCGCTAAGGATGTCAGCTCCGCTAGCGTCCCAGGGATATCCCGTCCAGCCAGTTCATCCCTCAGATCACTATTGAGGCTGCGGAGGAACAGGCCACAGAGGGAGCGTTCCTCCCAGCCCAATTCCTCCGCCGCTACCCGGAAGTCGACCGAGTAGTCCGCTGCCGACCGGCCTCCCTGCTGGAGAGCGAGGAGCCGATCGACCTGGACCGTCTCGGTTTGAGAATGGTCAAAGACCTCCAGAAAGCGCCTCACGAACTGGTCATAGGTGAGGGTGGCATAACTGGGCCTCGCCATTACGGCGTAGGTCCAAGTTAACGCACGCCCCTCCAGAAGATTCCCTATGTAACCAATCCGACTGTGATCCGAGGGAAAATCTCCGGGCACACGGTGGAACACGGACTCACACTGCATAATGAACCCCCGCGCTCCGCCGAGCTTACCGCTAAAGCGGGCGGGGGTCGGAATCGGTGTGAGCCGAACCGGTGCCACTGGAGCCGGCTGGACGGCCGCTGGAACAGCAGGAGCCGCGCCACCCTGACGAGCCGGGGGGAACGGCTGTTGAGGATCCAAGCGGCCCAACCGGTTAGTTAAATTCAATAATTGATTAAAGATCACCTGTTGTTGATAAGCTATTTGATCCACTCTAGCCTCGAGAGTGGAAAACCGGTGTGCGAGCCCGCCGTCCGCCGAGCCGCTCTGCTGAAGCCGTACTGACATAACGCACGGCTCAGGAGACGCACACACACAGGCTTAGAGTAGTTCAAAGAGTTTATTAACAGCAGGAGTGAATGAGTGCGTGTCTGCGGGATGTAAATGTGTTGGTGATGGTGTCTGCTCCAGGCACAGAGGCAGGTGACCGTACAGCCGAGCAACCCTATGGAGAGAGCACAGGGAGAGGGTGACGGGCATACACCAACACAGGAGGAATTTATGGCGAGAGAAGGACTTACTTGGTGGGTCAGGACAGCTGGCACAACAAGGGGGCGAAGCCCGGAAGACAGCCACCTGGAGAGCTCCGTACAGCAGCGAGGATTGGGCGATGGAGTGGAGATGTCCGCCGCTGGGGAATCCACCTGTGCACAGGGGAGAAGACTGAAGAAAAGAGGTAAGCGATCTTCTTACCAAAATGGTGACGCTGAAGGGAAGTATGCTCACAACGGTGAGGGACGAAGTCTGACGGCTTCAGGCCGAGCCTCCGGGCGAGACGGCCTTTATCCCTCGCCGCTGATGATTGTCAGGTGCGTGAGCAGGTGGCGCCGTTGATGAATGGCGCGGCGTGACACCACCATGCGCATTTGATTGAACTCGTCCTAGGGTTTTAGTCCGATTGAACTCATTTATGGTGACAATCATCTAGACCCATGTGCCATTAAAAATTATTGAAAACATTTCCAAAAGCTTGACAGTTTGGTCGTAGGGGGGTGGCAAAGTTTGATATCTCACCATGACCCTTCTGATGGAAATAACTGGTATGCATTGTCGGATTTCAACCAAATTCAATATTATGGATATTAGTACAATTCCAAGCAGTTCTATAAAACAATATTCATAGAAATCTACAGTGCCACCTATAGGAGGCAGAAAGTTTTGCATCGGAAAGTCTGCGTCACGTTGTTTTTTAATACCTCAGGAATGGAATGTCAGATTTGCACCAAGATATGTATGATGTATACGGGTATGCCTCCGAACAATTATAGCTATGAATATTCATGAGTTGCAATAACACCCTCTCTTCGTGACATGAAGGTTACACCAAAAAGTTTTCTTCAATATCTCTCAAATAAATAGCCTCATTGGTATCATTTTTGGTGACAATCATCTATACCCATATGCCATCAATAGTTGTTGAAAACTTTTCCAAATGCAGTTTGGCGGAAGGGGCGTGGCCAAATTTGTGGTATCGCCATCACCCTTCCAATGGCTATAACTCTGGCATACATTGACTGACTTCAACCAAATTTTGTGTGGTGAATAGGTAGCCAATACTGATAATTTCTACAATAAAGAATGACACATAGCACCAGCGGTCTCTACCACCAATGGACAGGAAGTTGTCATAACTCACACGTAGATTGTCCGATTGCCGCAAAACTTCATACGGTGGGGCAAAAAAGTATTTAGTCAGCCACCAATTGTGCAAGTTCTCCCACTTAAAAGATGAGAGAGGTCTCCAATTTTCATCATAGGTATACCTCAACTATGAGAGACAAAATGAGAAAAAAAAATCCAGAAGATCACAATGAAGGATTTTTAA
Organism: Pholidichthys leucotaenia; assembly: GCA_020510985.1. Classification (NCBI taxonomy): domain Eukaryota; kingdom Metazoa; phylum Chordata; class Actinopteri; order Cichliformes; family Pholidichthyidae; genus Pholidichthys; species Pholidichthys leucotaenia. The sequence goes on from CM035838.1 coordinate 326,160,383, forward strand.
TGAATTAATTGGTAAATTCCTCGGTAAAATAAGTATTTGGTCAATAACAAAAGTTCATCTCAATACTTTGTTATATACCCTTTGTTGGCAATGACAGAGGTCAAACGTTTTCTGTAAGTCTTCACAAGGTTTTCACACACTGTTGCTGGTATTTTGGCCCATTCCTCCATGCAGATCTCCTCTAGAGCAGTGATGTTTTGGGGCTATCGCTGGGCAACACGGACTTTCAACTCCCTCCAAAGATTTTCTATGGGGTTGAGATCTGGAGACTGGCTAGGCCACTCCAGGACCTTGAAATGCTTCTTACGAAGCCGCTCCTTCATTGCCCGGGCGGTGTGTTTGGGATCATTGCCATGCTGAAAGACCCAGCCACGTTTCATCTTCAATGCGCTTGCTGATGGAAGGAGGTTTTCACTCAAAATCTCACGATACATAGCCCCATTCATTCTTTCCTTTACATGGATCAGTCGTCCTGGTCCCTTTGCAGAAAAACAGCCCCAAAGCATGATGTTTCCACCCCCATGCTTCACAGTAGGTATGGTGTTCTTTCTCCTCCAAACACGACAAGTTGAGTTTTTACCAAAAAGTTCTATTTTGGTTTCATCTGACCATATGACATTCTCCCAGTCCTCTTCTGGATCATCCAAATGCTCTCTAGCAAACTTCAGACGGGCCTGGACGTGTACTGGCTTAAGCAGGGGGACACGTCTGGCACTGCAGGATTTGAGTCCCTGGCGGCGTAGTGTGTTACTGATGGTAGCCTTTGTTACTTTGGTCCCAGCTCTCTGCAGGTCATTCACTAGGTCCCCCCGTGTGGTTCTGGGATTTTTGCTCACCGTTCTCGTGATCATTTTGACCCTACAGGGTGAGATCTTGTGTGGAGCCCCATATTGAGGGAGATTATCAGTGGTCTTGTATGTCTTCCATTTTCTAATAATTGCAACCACAGTTGATTTCTTCACACCAAGCTGCTTACCTATTGCAGATTCAGTCTTCCCAGCCTGGTGCAGGTCTACAACTTTGTTTCTGGTGTCCTTTGACAGCTCTTTGGTCTTGGCCATAGTGGAGTTTGGAGTCTGACTGTTTGAGGTTGTGGACAGGTGTCTTTTATACTGATAATGAGTTCAAACAGGTGCCATTAATACAGGTAACGAGTGGAGGACAGAGGAGCCTCTTAAAGAAGAAGTTACATGTCTGTGAGAGCCAGAAATCTTGCTTATTTGTAGGTGACCAAATACTTATTTTTACTGAGGAATTTACCAATTAATTCATTAAAAATCCTTCAATGTGATTTTCTGGATTTTTTTTTTCTCATTTTGTCTCTCATAGTTGAGGTATACCTATGATGAAAATTGGAGACCTCTCTCATCTTTTAAGTGGGAGAACTTGCACAATTGGTGGCTGACTAAATACTTTTTTGCCCCACTGTATATGTGATACTAGTCAAACCCAGAAAAAAATTATGTAACAATAACAAACATAGTTATAGCGTCCCCTAGGAAAACAAACAAAGCTTTATAACTCAGGCATACTTTGTCCGAATTTAGTGTGATGGATCTGTAGCCTACATTTTGTCGTGGATGGCCCTCACGAGCCATCATAAGACGCCACAAATCGCCAGTGAGTTTGCATGGTTTATTAAAGGAACAGAAAAGGGACAAAATAACAAGCCACGGGGGGCTAAAACACACTGTGACAATAACCATCAAAGACAGGGAATAACGGGAACAAAGGGTTACACACTTACAGTCACAGAAGGAGAATGGTCAACGAATGAATCGAAGGATGCTCCAATAACGTCTGACCATGGGAAGGTTCTCGACGAGACTGCCGCACATTTCGCTCCCAACTGCCCTCTTAAGTAGGAGCAGCTGATGAGATGAAATGTGGCTCAGCTGACAGCTCTGACAGCCGGAAGACCCTCCGAGCGCTGTCACAATAAAAGCTCTGAGAGCAAAAGGGGCACACAGCCGTCAGATGGCCGAAAATGGTGCATGGCTCGAGCGCGGAAGAGATCGGCGCTCGAACCATAACACATTTAACCTTTGTATAATAAACTATCTTTATTGTCATTCAGATCCATACAGCCAATCATGTACAGGAGAACGAAATTATGTTTCGCTTATCTACAATGTTAATCACACACATATATAGAATCAGAGGGGTCGCTGCCATGCAAGGCGCCGTCACAAATTTCCCTCCTCCATTCCATTATTGCTGAGCACCAAGCTGGACGGCAGGAAGTTCTGCTTTTTTATGTGGTCTTCGGCATGACCCGGCTGGGATTTGAACCCCAGCCTCCCTGGTGTGGGGCGGATGCTCTACCAACTGAGCCACCACTCCGGTTCTGGTTAATGAACAATGACCCATAGCTATAGCGCCCCCCTAGCAGAAAAAATAAAGCCTTATAACTCTGAAATACTTTCTCCAAATTCAACCAAATTTAGAGTGTTGAATAGGCAGCCAATGGTGAACATTTCTATAATATACAATGAGATGCAGCAGTAGCACCCCTTACGGCCAATGGACAGGAAGTTGTCATAACTCAAAGGTACATTGTCCAAATTGACCCAAACTTCATATACATGGTACTAGTACCACCCAGAATAGATTTATATAACTATACCACACATAGCTATAGCGCCCCGAGGTAAAAAACAAAACAAAAACAAACACATTTATAGCGATGGCATTCCTTGTCTAAATTCAAGCAAATTTTCTGGTGAAATTTTCACTAGAAGTGGCATTTAGGCAATGGATAAACATATTAGATTTTTGAGGTAATCCACAAACTTATACCTCTGCCAAGACTCTATTTTGCAGTGGACAGATGGATGGACTGATGATGGATGGCGGTATGAACAAATGGATGGACGAATGGACTGACGGACGGATGGATGGCGGATGGATGGGCAAATGGCAGTATGGATGGATGCATGGACAAAGAGCAGGAGGGAGTTCAGAAGTGATGGCTGGAGCCTGGGCGGAGTTACGCGCTCTGAGTGGTGAGGCCGAGGTCTAGCGAGGACGCGAGGGCCCGTTTATCACAGCTCGCAGCTTTAATTAAATACTATTACATTTTAAACTTTGAGTTTAAATGGGGGTGTGTTCATGATTATCTTTTTATGAACAAATTATGCATCTTATTAATATTATTGTTTATCATTGATGGTTTTATTTATCTTATTATCCTGTCCTAACTCCAGTGTTTATTGATGGGGAGCCGTCCCACGGGGGGTTGCCTGGTTCTTGTTGCAGGCCGCTGGCCTGTGACTGCCCTGGCCCACCCAGTGCCTGGTCTTGGGTGGTGACAGAGATGGTGCCCCTGTAGCTGCGGACTTGGCGCTTCCCTTGTGTTGATGGCTCCCTCTTCTACACCTGGATCCTCGGCACTTGGCCATGTCTCACATTGATGAGTGTGTGCGTGTGTGCGTGTGTGTGTGTGTGTGTGTGTGTGTGTGTGTGTGTGTGTGTGTGTGTGTGTGTGTGTGTGTGCGTGTGTGTGTGTGTGCGTGTGTGTTTGTCTGTTTGTATGCTTGTACGAGTTTGGGTGGGTGAAGGGGTGGGGTGGGAAGGGGTGTAATTATGTTTTTATAATTTATAAAGCACTTTGTGCTACAATTTTTTGTATGAAAAGTGATATTTGATTGTGATATATGATTGATAACCCAAACACAAACAGTTGTGAACAATCAAGAACATAACAAGGTACAAACCAAGCATAACACTAAGAAAAAAACCTGGAGATAAACAAGATGCTGTTAAAACAAAGGCTAAAGAAGTAGCAAGAAGTGAAGATAATGCCAGGATACATAAGAATCAAGGACATGATGATGATCGTAGGTCCTTCCTACCAACGGCTGTCAGACTGTACAACCTAAGCAGGGCTGCTCGCAGAGATAGCAAAAAGACGTAACAAACTAATAGTTTTTTTTTTTTTTTTTTTTTTGAATGCAAAAGATGCAATAGACTTACACAATGGTCCTCTCCGGCATACAACTAGGAACATACTGGTCGCTATGGAGGGTGAGAATATGTATGGGCACATAATCATACCATGTAGGATAACTAAATAGACGGTTATGCTGTTTCATCCCACCTAGCAACAATGCTCTGCACTGTGTGTGTTTATATATTTACATATTTATTCCATCTAGCTACAATGCTCTGCACTGGGTGTGTTTATATTTATATATCTATATATTTATTCCATCTAGCTACAATGCTCCGCACTGTGTTTTTATATATCTACATATTATTCCATCTAGCTACATTGCTCCGCACTGTGTGTGTTTATATACTTGCATATTTATTCCACCTAGCTGCAATGCTCCATACTGTGGGTGTTTATATATTTACATATTTATTCCATCTAGCTACAATGCTCTGCACTGTGTGTCTGTGTGTGTGTGTGTATATATATATATTTTATAGTAATATGTACATATGTATATTAGCTGCTCTTGCTTGCTTGTTTTTTCTTGCCTTCTGATTGTTGCTCTGAGTGTTGCTATCCCTGTGCTGTTGCAATCCTGGAATTTCCCCTTTGTGGGACTAATAAAGGCTTATCTTATCTTATCTATCTTATAATAATAACCAAGAATACAGCCAAGATCTTAATCAAGATGAATACAGACTCAACTAGAAAAGCACTCGGAGAGCGCAGACCTCCGCCAAGCGGCACAGTTCCCCCCATACAGTGTTTGTGTGTACGTTTTCAGATTCCCTGAGCATGAAAAGATATGACTAGCAATTGGATTCACAATGATTATTTGTTTATTTGACATGGACAGTGCAATAAACAGACAATTAATGAATGACAATCAATGTGATAGTGATAGGATTAGTGGTTCAGTAGTGTAAAACGGGGCTATAAGGGACGGCGGGTTGATAAGGGACACTTTTCTGGGAAATGTTTTAAATGTAATTCTGCTTTTTTTATTTTGAGCAGGACGCTGAGTTGTGTTGTTATTGTCAAATATCCATGAATCCTTCATCAAATCTAGGCGGAAGCAAAATTAAAAAAGCAGAATTACATTTAGAAAAGTGTCCCATATTACCCCGCCGTCCCTTATAGCCCCGTTTTACGGTTGTAAAAGCATTGCCTCCTTGGCGGAGGTAATAAACTGAAGTGTTGGTGTGTCCATCTCCTCCACTGACGGATGCAGATTGGTTAGACAGGTTGCCGTGGGTTTAATATTATATTGGGGTTGCGCTCCGCGGCAAAACAGAATTTAGAATTTTCCCCGGCAGAGAGGTCGTTTTTACGCAGCGCCTATAGCTGGGCGGGGAATTTGTGGCAAATAATGGGGCGGCGGACAGGTGTCCGTGTCAGGTTTTGCAGCGTGGCGCAAAAGCAGTCACGCTGGCGGGCCCAGGGCAGCAGTGTTTTCCGCGTGCTTTTGTGCCTAAAACGTTGAAGAACGCGGAGTTTGTGTTGGTCAGACACGACGACCAGCACAATGTGCGCAGCGCCTATGGCTGGCGGGCCCAGGCCACCAGTGTTTTCCGCATGCTTTTGTGGCTAAAACGTTGAAGAAGGCGGAGTTTGTGTTGGTCAGACACGACGCCCAGCACTGTCCATTGCGCCTGCGCACATGTTGAAAATGGCCATATGTGACAGTGTGGAAAAATGCTTTAAAAAATTCCTGTATGCAGACGGTGATGCGGATCATCCCCAAAATTTAATCAGTTCTTCCTTGTACCATTTCCAACAACGCCTGAAAGTTTCATGGAAATCCGTCCAAGACTTTTTGACTTATCTTGCTAACCAACAGACAGACAGACAGACAGACAGACAAACACACAAACCCTGGCAAAAACATAACCTCCTCCTGGCCTTTTCGGCCTGGCGGAGGTAACTAGAAAAGCACTCGGAGAGCGCAGACCTCCGCCAAGTACCTCAGTTCCCCCTAATATTGGGATTTTCCCCAAATATAATAGTCCTACATTTATTTTATCTATATTTTCAGATTCCTTGACCATCAAAACATACCTTTAGCAATTGGATTCACATTGATATCTTTATTAGTTCAGTAGTTATTGATAAAAATCACTTTTTCGGTAATGGCGGTTTTCTTCTGGATATAGCTCCATAGCTTTTGAAGATACAACAAATTAATTGGCACACTACTGATTCCTGAGTGTCTTGGCTATATTTTGGTGTTAGTTGTATGTTTATATCTTAATTTGTTACCTTACAATGATGAAAATTCCAAAGATCCCCTATTATTTTCTGTTCTGGATCACAGTATCCGGATTTTTTGCAGGATCCGGATTAGTCTTTGATATTTCCTAGAACCTATTGGGATCTTATCCTGTATTATTTTGGCAAGCGTCCTGACCATTTACTGTGGAGTTATATACACATATGGTAAAAATGGCCCTATCTTGCAATGATAAGGAATCCTTTAAAAAAATTCCTGGATCCAGACGGTGATCCAGATCACTCTCAAAATCTAATCATTTCTTCCTTGTCCCATTTCAGACTTGTCCTGAAAATTTCGTCAAAATCTGTTCATAACTTTTTGAGTGATGTTGGTAACAGACAGACAAACAAACAGACAAACAAACCCCGGTAAAAACATAACCTCCTTGGCGAAGGTAATAAACTTAAAGTGAGGATGCAGACTAGGGCCCATGCCCTGGTGACAAGAACTACAAACTATAAATCAAGATGAGGACATGGGACCCAGCCCACTCTCTGACAGATGCCTTCATTATGCATATCAGCTGGGGACTCAAGTCCATAGAATGTTTGTTATCATTAGATTAAGCAGCTTCTCTTCTTTCAGGTGACTACAAAAACGTCACTGTACTGATTAGGTATGTTTTTATAGCAGCTAATTATGCCGATAATTTCTTCGATGCACCAGCGGTGCAGAAACTGTGTAGAAACAATGACTGCAAACAACGGTTTTCTGGTCGTTCATCCGGAAGTTTTGAGGTGGCTGGACCCATCCATTGGTTAATTGAGCATGAGCCTCTAATGATTTATAGTTCTTAAATTGCTCATGGGTATATGCACTCATCCCACTAACCAGGTAGGCAAACACATCTGACAATGTGACTCCAGGTAGTTGGTTGAGATCAGTGGTTCAATTCTTGCACTCAGACAGATCAATCCCATTTTTTTCTTTAATTTCTTGGAGGTAGCACTCCTTTTGTCACATTATACCCTCTGGGCAGATAAGGGTTTGGAAGTATGACTCATGAGTGCAGGCAGGGTGTGATGCAAAAAAGATAAATTTTTGACAAAGAAAACCAGGAACAAAGCAAAAGCAGCATGTGGGTGGAAAACAAACAAAAACTTGGCACACAACACTCATGACAAAACAAGGCAAAGGTAAACTCTCATAAACCAGAATGCATACACAAAACCATGGCAGGGTAGACGATGACCTCAAACAAACAAAGAAAAGAGACTTACATATATAGGGGAGGCAACAATTAAGTCGCAAGACAGCTGGGAACAATAAAGGGCAGCATGGTAACACATGAGGGGAAAATGGCTATGGATACGGAACATGAGGAGCTGGGGACAATAGGGAGACAAGTACACACATCAGACCACAATAATGACACTGAGGACAGACAAGGGACGATACAACATGACTAAGGACACAAGGATAATAATACTAAGTAAAGATAAATGAGGATCATATAATGTAACCAAAATGCAAAAAGACAACCACAAAACAACAATGGGGATGAGCACAGGACTGCATGCCGTGACGATGGACTGGAGAAGTACAAGGACACTTAATAATAATAAAGATAATGATCAAGAGGAAAAACAAAGGAACCAAAATGAACATAAAGCAGGGGCACAGTTCCCAGCCATGCCCCGATGATGACATAATCTCCCCTTTAAGGGGTGGATTCCGGACACCCCTAAAAAAAAATACCAAAACAAGCAGGAGGAGGGGGGCAAGGTACGGTGGGAAGAAACAAAACACAGGAAGAAACAACAAAAAAAAATGTTCATCAGGTGGTCTCTTAAAAGTCAGAGGACCACTTCACTGAAGAACAAGGCAGATCAGGGGGCTGACCCAGGTCCATGGGCTCCCAAACCAGAGTGCAAGGTGGATCAGGTTGCCTGCCCAAGTCCCTAGGCCACCAGATCAAAAAAACAAGTGGGTCAGGGGACCTACCAAAGTTTATGAACCACCAGACTAGAGGACAAGGAGGATCATGGGGTAGGCCAGTGTCTGCGGACCCCCAGACCCATGAACAGGGCTCGTAGGGCAGGTCCTGAGGCACGCAGGCCTCAGGGCTTGATGATGAAGGCACACTGGCCTTTGTAACAAACGGTAGAGGTGCACCAGCCTTCGGAACAAACAGCAGAGGCACACCGGCCTCTGGAACAAACGGCACAGGTGCACCGTTCTCTGGAACACATGGTGGATGTGCACCAGCCTCAGAAACAAACAATGGTGGAGGTACACAGACCTCAGGAACAAATGACGATGGAGGTGCACCAGCCTAAGGAACCAGTGATGACGGAGGCTCACCAGCCTCGGGTGTGGCTGATGGCGGCTCACCGGCCTTGGGTGTGGATGATGGAGGCTCACCAGCCTCATGTATGGATAACAGAGACTCACCGGCCTCAGGTGTGGATGATGGAGGCTCACCAGCCTTGGGTAAGGATGATGGAGGCTCCCCCCAATGAGGAACAAATGTCAAAGGTGAGCTGATCTCAGGAACAGATGACTGAGGTGCACTGGCCTCTAGAGCAGGTGACTGTGGCGAGCTTAACTCAGGAACCGTTGACAGGGGAGTGTTGATCACCAGGATAGCTGGAAATGTAGCAAGCAACTCCCTCCCCACCGTAGCCACCTAGCACGAAGAGGAAGAGACAAGGGAAGATGTCATGTCCAGATCATCTCCACCAGCAGAAGAGCTCGGCGGGTAGAGCTCAGAAGCAGATGGACACTGCATCTGGGTCTTCCCATCAGGAGCTTGGCAAGACCTCCCCAAATTTGATATTAAAGAAACAGAGAACTGGTTTTAGCTCCTGCTCCTCCGCTGGCGAGGACTGTGGCTGCTCTGCTGCAGATGGAGCAGCTAGCATGGACACGGTCATGGTGGCAAGCAGGGTAACAGGTGTAATGACAGGTGAAGCTAAAGGCTTGCTGACAGGTGAAGTTGCAGGTGTGGCGACCAGCGAAATGCAGGCATGGCATCAGATGAAACTGCAGGTGTGGTGGGAGGCAAAAATGCAAGCATGGTGTCAGGCAAAACTGCAGGCATGATGAGAGGTGAAACTGTAGGCATGGCAAGAAGTGGGGCTGTAGGCATGATGACAGGCAAAATTACAGGCATGCTGGCAGGTGAAACTGCTGACGTGGTGACCGGCATTGCAGCTGCCATGGAACCTGGTGTTGCAGCCGCCGTGAGAGCCAGCGTAACAGAGCTCCGTGGGGTTGAAGCAGAGCGAGGAGGAGTGGATAGTCGAGGCGCAGGACGCTTCATCATCCTGCACCTCAGCAGTTTCACCTGTCAGGCAACACTCACTGCAAAACAAAGCAAAGGTAAATGCTCATAAACCAGAATACGTAGACAAAACCATGGCAGGGTAGACAATGACCTCTCTACAAACAAAGAACAGAGGCTCACATACACTATTGTGAAAAAGTGTTTGCCCCCTTCCTGATTTCTCATTTTTTTGTATGTTTGTCACACTTAAATGTTTCAGATCATCAAACAAATTTAAATATTAGACAAAGATGTCTAACGCATTGGGACTCCAGCAAACCACAGTGAGAGCAATTATCCACAAATGGCCAAAATATGGAACAGTGGTGAACCTTCCTAGGAGTGGCCGGCTGACCAAAATTACCCCAAGAGTGCAGCGACAACTCATCCCATGAGGTCACAAAAGACCCCGCAACAGCATCCAAAGAACTGCAGGCCTCACTTGCCTCAGTTAAGGTCAGTGTTCATGACTCCACCATAAGAAAGAGACTGGGCAAAAATGGCCTGCACGGCAGAGTTCCAAGATGAAAACCACTGCTGAGCCATAAGAAAATAAAGGCTCGTCTCAGTTTTGCCAGAAAACATCTTGATGATCCCCAAGACTTGGGAAAATACTCTGTATACTGACGTGACAAAAGTTGAACTTTGGAAGGTGTGTGTCTCACTACATCCGGCGTAAAAGTAACACAGCATTTCAGAAAAGGAACATCATACCAACAGTAAAATATGGTGGTGGTAGTGTGATGGTCTGGGGCTGTTTTGCTACTTCGGGACCTGGAAGAACTTGCTGTGGTAAATAAAACCATGAATTCTGCTGTCTACCAAAAAATCCTGACGGAGAATGTTTGGCCATCTATTCGTGACCTCAAGCTGAAGTGCACTTGGGTTCTGCAGCAGGACAATGATCCAAAACACACCAGCAAGTCCACCTCTGAATGGATTAAGAAAAACAAAATGAAGACTTTGGTGTGGCCTAGTCAAAGTCCTGACCTGAATCCGATTGAGATGCTGTGGTATGACCTTTAAAAGGCAGTTCATGCTTGAAAACCCTCCAATGTGGCTGAATTACAACAATTCTGCAAAGATGAGTGGGCCAAAATTCCTCCACAGTGCTGTAAAAGACTCAATGCCAGTTATTGCAAACGCTTGATTTCAGTTGTTGCTGCTAAGGGTGGCCCAAACAGTTATTAGGTTTAAGGGGCAATCACTTTTTCACACAGGGCCATGTAGGTTTGGATTTTTTTCCACTTAATAATAAACACCTTCACTTAAAAACTGCATTTTGTGTTTACCTGTATTATCTTTGTGTAACATTTAAATTTGTTTGATGATCTGAAACTTTGAAGTGTGACAAACATACAAAAAAATGAGAAATCAGGAAAGGGGCAAACACTTTTTCACACTACTGTATATAGGGGAGGCAACAATTAACAAGATGCAAGCCAGCTGGGAACAATAAAGGGCAGCATTTTACACATGAGGGGAAAATGGCTATGGATACGGAACATGAGGAGCTGGTGACAATCGGGAAACAAGTACACACACCAGACCACAATAATGACACTGAGGACAGACAAGGGATGACACAACATGACTAAGGACACAAGGATATTAATACTTACAGTAAAATGAAATGAGGATCATAGAATGCAACCAAAATACAAAAAGACAACCACAAAACAACAACAGGGGATGAGCATTGGACTATATGCAGTAACAACTGAATGGGGAAGCGCAAGGACACTTAATAATAAAGATAATAATCAAGGGGAAAAACAAAGAAACCAAAATGAACATAAACCATTGGCACGCTCCCCGGCTGTGTCCCAATCATGACACCTTCGCTTCCTTATTCAGCTTCTCTTAATAAGGAATTTTAATTTTCTGTTTGCTGCTTTCCGTTGAACGTATGTCTGTTTGCCTTAGCAGTTGCTGTAGACTACAGATAAACAAAAAAGCCAGACCTTGAAAATGGCAGCAACAGCCACGTCATGCAGTGCAGCATGACGCCAATGCCCATTCTCTATTGATAACATTAGCTACCCGTAGCTGTCTAACATGGAGCCAACTAATATAAACTTGTCTCAAAGAATGAATGAAATAATGCATCACTGGTGGGCAGGTGTGTGTGTTTTCGGTGGTCGACAGGCAATGATGGCTCCCTAGAGTACCATAAGCACAAAAACATATGTGAATGCGTAGCAACCCATTAGCTTCAGCTAGTGGCCTTGGATCAAAGCTAGAAAATAAAACTTTAACTAAGCTAAAATAACATCTAAAACGAAATATGTGTGTTATAAAAGGATTTTGTAACAGAGAGGGCGTGATGATGTAGCCGGCTAGTGTCGTCATCACGTCAACATACTTAAGGGAGAAACCGGCCATGTTATGATCTTCTGCCAGCACTCTCACTCAGTCACAGTTAGGAGCTGAGGGCTCATGCACATGTACTGTATTTATAACAGTTTATTGTAATAAAGTTCAGTTTCAGCACAGCCTACTCGTCCGTCTTCATTACCAGGTTTGTGGACATAACATTGGTGATGAGAATTAACAAACCGTGGAAGCGTGCCTAAGACCGCTGAGACCTTTCCTTGAGCTCCCAGGTGAACCGCTCATTCTGTGGCCACGTTGGCTGGACACGAGACTTACATTGCAGCATTGGACCTGGGAAAGTTAGATAAAGGAACGAAGCGGGCACTTCTTGTCCACAACCTGGGCATAGAAGGTCAGAGGATTTTTTCACATGCTTAGACCGACGGATTCATATGGAGATGCTGTGGAACTGCTTGCTAGCTACTTTGCTACACCGGATAACGTGTTGGCATGGCATATCAGATTGCGCCAACAGCGACAGAGAATTGGTGAGTCCACCCAGAAATTCGTCACAGACCTAAGACATCTGGCTAGCATGTGCAGACTTGGACTTTTAGAAGACAAAATGGTGCAGGACCAATTGGCCAAGCACACAAACAACGTGAGGCTAAGGGCTCAGATGCTAATGGCACCAAATGACATGACGCTAGCTAATACCATCGAACTAGCATTCCAGCTGGAGTCAGCAGACCGATTAGCATCAGAGCTAGGTGTGCACTAACAACAGAGACAACCAGGACAGATGACGTTAGCTAACGTGGTGGGCATTGAGGAACATGAAGATGTGGCAGTGGAGTTCGAGACAAACGCCATGAGCTGGAGGACTGCTCCGAGAGGCCCTGCGTGTGGTAAATGTGGTTCCTCTACGCACCATGAGAGAGCACGTTTTTGCCCAGCAAGAGGACAATGGTGTAACAAGTGTGGAAGGTACAATCACATCGCCAAAGTGTGCCAGTCACTGACGGCGTGGGACCCGCCGAGCAAGCAAAACTGCTCACCAGTGACCACCATCCATGCGGTAAGCCCCAAAATTGATTCCTGCGCATGTAACATAGTTGGATTGGACGGTGTAGCTGCACCACTGCTGTTTGACACTGTGGCGGTTAGCTCGTTGCTAAACTAGGCCACGGTGAAGAAATCTTTCCCCAACTACCCAATTAGAAAAAAGCCCAGCAGTGCTGTAGGCCTATGGTGGTCGCAGAGTTAGCAATGTGGGTACCATCATGCTAACGGCCTACTACAAGTCGAAGATTGTTTATGACTTCAAGTTTCAAGTGAGTACACATGGTGAAAACATTATGGGATATGACCTGTTCTACTGTTTATGTTTCACCATCCGTGAAAACACCGGGTTCACTTTGTCTTGCTACGATAATTGGGACACAACAGACATTGATGACGATGATGTGGTGTGGTACGAGTCTACAAAGGGCGACGCCAACACTAAACATGCCGTCCCGAGCGCACAGGAGGAGAGCTTCCTGGAGGGGGGGCAGCAGCCGGACACGCCTCAGATCCTCACCCAGCCAGAGACTACGGAGGCCACTGTGGCATTGCAGGAGAGGGAGCCCGTGCATGCAGAGAACCTCGGGGCACAACAACCGGGCATGGACGTCAATCACGGCATGGAACAACAACAGCAAAGCACATCAGGCAAGGGAGAAGAGGAACTGGACTGCTTCAGTACCCGTGCTCAGCACCGGGCTACGGGAGTTACGGCAGAGCCGTCGGGTGAAGAGTCCGCAACAGTGAACAACACGGGAGAGATGCCGGACACCTTCAGGATGCATGATCAGCTTTGGCTTTCAGAGACAGCTGAGGTAAAGTTGGGTGAAGGGTCCGTGACAAAAACAGTTATGGCAAAACTGTTACAGTACAACAGATGTTCCAAGATGGATGGACACGCAGCAGCACCGTGATCGCAATGGCATATGAGGCCGAGCAAGGCGCTTCTCAAAGTCATGGACTGGGTTCGAGTCTACACCAGTGAGAGACCAGGACAACGGCAGGCCAAGTCACAGTCGGCGTGTGGCGCAGCTGGGATCAGCGTGCTTCAGACTGACAGACGGTTCGGTACAGAATGCAAACCATCTCCGGCGTGTCCAAGTGATGGCTCCAGATGGTGAGGCTTCGCAGGAGTCAGCGGATGCAGTGTGGGACCCAGGCCCCAACATAAGGAAGATCGGTCCTCATTCCGAGGGCCCAGCATCTCCAAGGGTGTGTCCACCACGGGCCTGCTACAAGGCCCCTCCAGCAAAACCGCCTTCCCCATGGAAGACTGTCAGGGGAAAAAAAAAATGACTGTTTAGTTAGGAGCACAGCTAAAGAAAAGTGGCAGAATAATCCACTCAGCTGCTTCGGGTCCAGAGGCGGTCCACCCGCTGACCCTAATTCAGAAGTTTAATGTTTATGCTAAATTGGGTGGGGGGTAATAATTAATAAAGTGTTCTGTGTGTTTTTGGGAAGGGGGGGTGAATGTTATAAAAGGATTTTATAACAGAGACCGGCGTGATGACATAGCTGGCTAGTGCCGTCATCATGCCAACATACTTAAGGGAGAAGCCAGCCCTTATGCTCTTCTGTCGGCATTTTCACTCAGGCACAGTTAGGAACCAACGGCTCATGCACATATACTGTATATATAACAATTTATTGTAATAAGAAGTTCAGTTCCAGCACAGCCTACTCGTCCATCTTCATTACCAGGTTTGTGGACATAACAATGTGGTCAAGTTTTGTTAGATAAACAAGGATTCCAGTAGGGGTGAATGGAATTTATAGAAGATAGTGATCAAAACCAGCTGGATCCAGGTAGCCTGTCCGTCACCTCTTCCCCGCCAAGGTAAGCTGTGTCTGGGCACAGTGATTGATTTGGATTACCTAGCATGGCAATGCTAACAGTTTCATGCAAAATCACAGTGAAAATATAACAAAATAAGCCAGAATGACAGAAGATATATTAGCGATTGCAAATCAGGTGGAAACAGAGATGTCTATTAGAGTGACTGAAATCTATAGTAAATAACATGGTAGACTGTTAAGCTGGCCAATAACAGAGAAGTTAGCATGTATTAAGACAAGTCACATTTACCCTTTAGTGATGCTTCATATTTCTTGACTTGAGGAACAAACGCGGAAGACTAAAAACCATTTCTTGGAGAGAAAAGAGATAACAGTGTTTTCATATTTTTCAATACTCGCGTGACCAATGGACACACTTCAAATGGTTAAAACCTACAAATACACCATTTTTCAGTCAATAAGCCTTTTAACAGAATTACTACAAGGGGCACATCCCACTGTGATGAGACCTCTGGGCAGGCCCAGGACCGTGTCTCCCAGCTGGCCTGGGAATGCCTTGGAACCCTCTCTGAAGAGATGGAGGAGGTGGCTGGGGAGAGGGAAGTCTGGGCCTCTTTGTTTAAACCTGCCCCCACAACCCCAACTCCTGGATAAGTGATAGAGGATGGAAGGATGGAATAGTTACAGGATCTATACATATATATATATATATATATATATATATATATATATATATATATATATATATATATATATATATATATATATATATTTTTTTTTTTTTTTTTTTTTTTTTTTTTTTTATCCTTTTTGGCACTTTTAATATGATCATTCATCACTGTAGTATTGTAAGATAAGTCAGACACAATGGAAAAGCATGCCTTTAACATTATTTGGTTCAATAGAATTTTCTGTGGCATTTTCACTATATGGTTTACCAAACATGTGATGGATGAGGGGTAGGCTCAAATAAACTTTTTTCAGCCTACACCATCTGTGTCTGTTATCTTTTTTTAAAAGTAAAATTTCTAGCTTATTGCCATGAACAAACGGAAGTAAATGAAATAATCATGCACCCCAGTACCAACTCTTCTGTTGACAGCACTTTTAAAAACACGTTTCTATTCAAGCACTGTGAAACTACTTTACACAGCTTTTCAAAATTATATTGGAAACCTAATATAAGCTGGCATGCAGTGAAACAAAAATATTTTCTTCTCTTTGACATAAGGCTTTAACACATATTTCAACTCTTATTTTAAAAAAGGCACATTAGTTTTTTTTTTTCTATGGGCTATAAAGAATGAAATAAATCCCTTTAAAGGTCACAGTCTGCAGTGGTGGCAGGATTTGTCAACCTTTTTTTTATCCTACATGTTATGAGTCATTCATAAACTGTCTAAGAACCAATGGTTCTGAAATATGACTTCTTTAGCTTCATATAAGTACAGTGCATCCGGAAAGTATTCAAAGCATTTCACTTTTTCCACATTTTGTTATGTTACAGCCTTTACCGGAGTGGTGGCTCAGTTGGTAGAGCACCCGCCCCACACCCGGGAGGCAGGGGTTCAAATCCCGGCCGGGTCATGCCGAAGACCATATAAAAGTGGACCTTCCTGCCATCCAGCTTGGTGCTCAGCAATAATGGAATGGAGGAGGGAAATCTTTGGCGGCGCCTTGCATGGCAGCAGCCCTCTGATTCTGCACTGGGGTGTGTGTGATTAACACAGTAGATAGGTAAAGCACAATCTCGTTCTACTGTACATGATTGGTTGTACAGTTGAATGACAATAAGGGTGATTAAAGATTATTCCAAAAGGGATTAAATTCATTTTTTCCTCAAAATTCTACACAAAATACCCCATAATGACAACATGAAAAAAGTATTTTTGAAATTTTTGAAATTTTATTAAAAATAAAAAACTAAGAAATTACATGCACATAAGTATTCACAGCCTTTGCTCAATACTTCGTTGATGCACCTTTGGCAGGAATTACAGCTTCAAGTCTTTTTGAATATGATGCCACAAGCTTGGCACACCTACAGTGTCTTAGAGCAGTTTGGCCCATTCCTCTTTGCAGCACCTCTCAAGCTCCATCAGGTTGGATGGAAAGCATCGGTGCATAGCCATTTTCAGATCTCTCCAGAGATGCTCGATTGGATTCAGATTTGGGCTCTGGCTGGGCCACTCAAGGACATTTACAGAGTTGTCCTGAAGCCACTCCTTTGATACCTTGGCTGTGTGCTTAGGGTCGTTGTCCTGCTGAAAGATGCACTGTCGCTAGAGTCTGAGGTCAAGAGCGCTCTGGAGCAGGTTTTCCTCCAGGATGTCTCTGTACATTGTTGTATTCATCGTTCCCTCTATCCTGACTAGTTTCCTAGCTCCTGCCACTGAAAAACATCCCCACAGCATGATGCTGCCACCACCACTGGTGTGGTTATGAACGGTGCCTGGTTTCCTCCAAACATGATGCCTGGCATTCACGCCAAAGAGTTCAATCTTTTTCTCATCAGACCAGAAAATTTTGTTTGTCATGGTCTGAAAGTCCTTCAGGTGCCTTTTGGCAAACTCCAGGCTGACTGCCATGTGCCTTTTACTAAGGAGAAGGTTCTCCTCTCTTCACAGAGCAATGCTGGAGCTCTGACAGAGTGACATCTGGTTCTTGGTCACCTCACTGATTAAGGCCCTTCTCCCCCGATCGCTCAGTTTAGATGGTTGGTCAGCTCTGGGAAGAGTCCTGGTGGTTCCGAACTTCCATTTACAGATGCTGGAGGCCACTGTGCTCACTGAGACCTTCAAAGCAGCAGAAATTTTTCTGTACTCTTTCCCAGATTTGTGCCTCAAGACAATCCTGTCTTGGAGGGCTACAAACAATTCCTTTAACTTCATGCTTTGTTTGTGCTCTGACATGCGCTGTCAACTGTGGGACCTTATATAGACAGGTGTGTGCCTTTCCAGATCATGTCCAATCAATTGAATTTACCACAGGTGGAGTCCAGTTAAACTGTAGAAACATCTCAAGGATGCTCAGTGGAAACAGGATGCACCAGAGCTCAATTTTGAGCTTTATTGCAAAGGCTGTGAATACTTATGTACATGTGATTTCTTAGTTTTTATTTTTAATAAATTTTTAAAAATCTCAAAAAAACTTTTTTTCACATTGTCATTGTGGGTATTGTGTGTAGAATTTTGAGGAAAAAATGAATTTAATCCCTTTTGGAATAAGGCTGAAACATAACAAAATGTGGAAAAAGTGAAGGGCTGTGAATACTTTCCGGATGCACGATATGTACATTTTTTTCAATTTTCATTCTCCATGATGTTTTTGGTCCTCCTCACATGGCCATATTTTCAATGGAAGCTTGGAGGCTGAAGATGGAGCTTCAACCTGTGTTTTAGCCCTAATCTGTAATTGCATCCAGTGAAGGAGGACCATCCACTCTAACTCAACCAGCCATGGAGCACAAGGCTGGAGCTGCCATGCAAAGCTGGACACAGATGGAGAGATTGAGCAGCAATGGCAAACATAGATAGAAACGAATAAGGAAAAAAAGAGAGAAAAGCAAACGGATTGACTTTGGTAAGAGGTCACTTTTGAAAGTCCTCCCAAGTGATTGTTTGAAAGTACCATTTTTTCTCAGTTCAGGACACCCCAGAGATGTGAAGTGTAAGGTTATAGTATGGCCCAGTGCTCTATATTAATGGTGACTTTGGCTCACCTAATACGGATTCTCAGGGTTATAGCCCCCGGGTGCCTGCTGAGCAGAATGTGAATGCAAAAAGAGCCAATCCCTCTCCCTATCCCCCTCCCTGGTCACCAGGGCCCCACCAGCCCCTGCTCAAGGTTACAGCCCATACTGCCTGGCAGCAATGAAGCCATCAGCGCTGATTTTAAATGATACCCTGGACTAGCCACTACTTAATGTGTTCCCCTCTCCCTTTTACTTTTTTCCTCTTTAAACTCTTGATTATCCTCTTTTCAAGTTGATAGCATAATGCATGATCAGAGGAGAAGCTGAATGGCGAGGACGCATTTCTCCTTGAGTCGGTCGCCGGAGTTCCTGCTGGGAAGGAAAAAAGGAGAGGTTATGATCAAGGGCCTCCCTCTTAAGCCCAGAGCTATATGCACAGGATGTTTTTTTGTTTTTTTTGTATCTCATTGTATTTCAATGTGAAACCGAGCCTGAGAGTAAACACTTTACTGTGCTAGACTGCCACACAACAAGCCTCTGGATGTCTTAAACGCTGTTTGTGCATTTTCCAGGGAAACTACACAGGCTTTCAGTTCTTACTCTGTAATTACACCTTTAGATATACTTCTTCAGAAAAAGACAGCTCAGTGCTATGGCTGTCAAATGATACCTCCAATGGGTACCTGTGTGTATGTCCGTGCATGTGTGTGCGTGTGTCACTCCCATCTCATTCCTCATGTAGATTCCTCTAATGCTTATTTGACGAGTAAAAATGTTATTCTAATGATGGTCGAGGGAGCTGGGTTTCTGCAGGTAGTTGTTATGGAAACTGCAGCTGCAGCTTAACTGTACGATAAGACCCTCCTTTCTTACTCATCCCCCCATCTTCTCTTTCCCTTTTCGATCTAGTGAGCACAGCATGTTGGAGTCATTACTAAAGTACAAATGGTTAAGGACAGAGCCAAGACATGGGGGACACAACATTCACACTGATGCTCAGAGGATGTGTGTAACTGTTTTTTCCCCCCTCTGACACAGGGAAGACTCTCTCTTTGTAGCATAATCCTAAGAATTATTTTTGTTTCTCCTATTAAAGGGGTCATTGATTGCACTTTTTTCCACATTTACCAGCTCACACATCTTAATGAAATGTTTGTGACATATTTTGTTAACATTTTCTTTAATTATTTAATTATTGCAGCAAAATTGTTTTGTATTTTCCCCATCTTTCTTGAAACACTCTGATTTTAAGCCTATCACTTTAAGAAACATCCTCCACCGATTCAACTCTGCCCTACCTCTTACGTCACTTAGCCATTAGCTGGCTAGCTTCTAGCCTTTAGCTTTTTGCTTCCTTCCAGCTCAGATCAGCAGCGCTGGCTTGGCTGCATCTTCAACCGAATACAAGTCAAGTTGACCCTGGGGCTTGGCAGCTTTCCCACCAAGCCCCTCGGGACTCCCTCAGGACTCGATGAGAGAGCTGCCTCCAAGAGCTAAGCGTAGTCCCACGGAGCGGGACACTGCCCTTGGAAATCCCAGAGTTCAGCAGCTTGGCTCAACATCTCCCCCACTGAGCCCCAAAGGACTGCTACAGAGCTTGGTGGGGAGCTGCTCAAAAGCCACGACGAAGCCTCTTGGGTAGTGGCACTTGCCACTCTGTGGGATACGGGAATAATGGCGTAAGTTGAGAATTTCTGTAAAACTTAAGACTTTTCTCGGTCACCAACAAATGTAAGGAATGTTTGAAGAGGTTCTCTACTTACTGCACCAAGGATCCAGGCCAGTGGCTGTTCCGAACTGCCATCCCAAGAGACGTGAACGTCCAAAAAATGAATTAAACAAGGCGTTAACCGGGGCGTCTGGTCCCAGTGGTCCCAGTGGTCGATAGGACATGACCGGTCCCTACAGCATAACAAGCACACATGAATGAGTGGCCAAGCTGCCGGCTCCAGCCAGCAGCCTCAGATCCTGGCCCAAGTCGGTCACAACCAACACAAACTGCCCAGCACGCCAGTGCAAATAGTTCACTGTAGAATCAAGGTGAAATTATTAAAAAATAAGCCACAATGGTGCACAATATATTATTGACTGTGGATTAGTGAACCAGGTGGTAACAGGGTCGACTATTAGGGTGACTAAGAGCTGAAGAAGATAACAACATAAGCCATGCATGGTCTGAGCCTCGAAGTACCGACATTAGTTCAGGGGCTAATATTGTTACCTCAGGGGCTAATAGCTTTAGCTCCCCTTCCATCTGCATGACAGACAGCTAGGCAGGCCAGTAATAAAGCAGTGGGCAGGTATCAAGGCTAATGATGTTTACTTTTTAGTAACATTTGCCATTTTTTGACGGAAAACCCCCTGAAAATTAAAAAAAAAAAAAAAATGTTGTAGAGAAAAACGGGATAAAGGCTGTTTTTTTTGTTTTGTTTTTTTTTTTTCAGAGAAGTGAGTGTTTTGATACTTTTTCTATACTTATGTGACCAACAGACATATACTCACTACCACTGAAAACGCAACACAATTTTTGTATAAATATTTATTGGTCCATCCTGAACTTGAGTAACAGTGTTTGTATAACTCAAAATACATCTAGAACTCATTTTTATCACCAGTGTGTGGCACATTTGCACTGGATGAACTAGGCTGTAAAAGATCCAACAGTAGTGCTAATAAAATATGGCTGCCACATCCTGATCATTGTTTCCATGAGTAAAAGTAGAATCCAGAGAAACAATACAGTACTCATTGTCACAACTCACTGCCTTTGAGCTCTGGCTCTATAGTCTTTTTGAGTTAGTTGTTTGTTTTAGTTACTCAAAAGTCAAAAATGGGGGATTTTAAGAAGTGGTCTGTCAGAACATGGGCTGGGTCCCATGCAGAGGTCGGCAGTAGCGCGTTACATTTACTCCATTACATTTACCTAAGTGCCTTTTTGCATAAATTGTACTTCTAAGAGTAGTTTTAATACGACATACTTTTTTACTTTTACTCGAGTATATTTATGAATGAGAAAGGTTATTTCTACTCCCTTACAATCGGGTACATTCCGCTCATTACTTTTATTTTTGTAACTTGATGATCAATGCACGAGCCATTTGTTTTGTTTTGTCTTGTCAGAAGGACTTCCGCCAAAGACTCATGTGACCTTGTTTCACCAATCAAATGTAGCCACTGACTACATTTGAATACGTAGCACCAATCAGATGTAGCCAGGTAATCACATGGCAGCTTGCCACCGGTCGCCGATTATAGACACAGGAACATCTTGAATGAACTGGAGCACACGGGAGGAGTGGACATTGCAATGGCTGAGACGACAGCATGTGATTCGACAAGACAAAGCAGAAACAGCAGAACATCTGACATTTGATAAAGGATGTGTGGTGATCCAAGCGCTGAGCTCATCCGCACTCAAGTTACTCAGTATTTTTCCTTTTTCCTCCCGTATTATTTATGCTTGGCTATTATTGGGGTTTCCAGGGCTTTTACTGAGACAGCGCTGCGGCCGAACTTCCGGCTGTCAAAGTCGAGCCGGCACTGTCACAGCTGATCTTATAAATTTTATAATTATGACTTTTAAAGTAATAATTATGAGATTTAAAGTCATAATTATGAGATAAAAAATCATAATTATGAGATAAAAGTCATAATTATGAGATTTAAAGTCATAATTATGAGATAAAAAGTCATAATTATGAGATTTAAAGTCATAATTATGAGATAAAAAGTCATAATTATGGTTTAAAGTCATAATTAAGATATAAAAAGTCATAATTATTAGATTTAAGATAAGATAAGATAAGCCTTTATTAGTCCCACAATGGGGAAATTCCAGGATTGCAACAGCACAGGGATAGCAACACTCAGAGCAATAATTTAGAAGATAAGAAAATAAGAGCAGCGAATATACATATGTACACATAAATATATAAACATATATACATAGTGCGGAGCATTGTAGCTAGATGGAATAAACAGCATAACCGTCCATTTAGTTACCCTACATAGTATGAATATGTACCTATACATATTGTCACCCTCCATAGCGACTGATATTGTCCCAGTTGCATACTGGAGGGGACCATTTGTGTAAGTCTGTTGCATCTTTCGCATTCAATACTATTAGGTCGTCACGTTTTATTTGCTATCTCTGCGAGCAGTCCTGCTTAGGTTATACAGTCTGACAGCTGTAGGTAGGAAGGACCTGCAAAACCTTTCGGTTGCGCACCTAGGATGATGTAGTCTACTGCTAAATAAGCTCCTCAGTGCGTTCAGTATGTCCTGCATAGGGTGGGACTCGGACTCCAGCAGAGATGACAGTTTAGCCACCATCTTTCTCTCTCCTATCTCCTCTACTGGGTGAAGGTGTTGCCCCAGGACAGAGCTAGCTTTCTTGATCAGTTTGTTCAGTCTCTTCCTATCAGCTGCTGTAATGCCATTGCCCCAGAAGACCACTCCAAAAGAGATGGCTGATGCCACCACCGTGTCATAGAATGTCTTCAAGAGCACCCCTTATACACCAAAAGACCTGAGCCTCCTCAGTAGGAACAGCCTGCGCTGTCCCTTCTTGTAGAGTGCGTCGGTATTGTGTGACCAGTCTAGTTTGTTGTTCAGATGAACACCCAGGTACTTGTAGAATGTCACCATCTCAATGTCTGTTCCCTGGATGTTTACTGGTGCTGTGAGGGGTTGTCCTTGCCTGCGGCAGTCCGCCACCAGCTCCTTAGTTTTCCTCGCGTTGATCTGGAGACAGTTCCGATGGCACCAGTCCACGAAGTCCTGGATGAGTCCTCTGTACTCAGCTTCATCTCCATTGGAGATGATGCCGACGATCGCAGAGTCATCAGAGAACTTCTGTAGATGGCAGTGTGTTGTGTTGTGTGAGAAGTCCGCAGTATAAAGGGTGAACAGGAAGGAAGCCAAAACCGTTCCCTGTGGGACCCCCGTGCTGCTGATGATCGTGTCGGACACACAATCCCGGGTTCTCACAAACTGTGGTCGGTTAGTGAGGTAGTCCAGGATCCATGATGACAGGTGCTGGTCCACTCCTGCGCACAGTAGCTTGTCCTTCAGGATCATCGGTTGGATGGTGTTGAAAACACTGGAGAAGTCAAAGAACATGATCCTTACCACGTTCCCGGGCTTCTCCAGGTGGGACAGGGAACAGTGAAGGAGGAAGATCACTGCATCCTCCACCCCAATGCCATGCTGGTAGGCAAACTGGAGTGGATCCATCACTGGTCCCACCAGGGGGCGGAGGTGAGCAAGGAGCAGTCTCTCCAGGATCTTCATCATGTGAGACGTCAGAGCCACTGGTCTGTAGCTGTTCAGGTCTTTGGGGTGGGAAGTCTTTGGTACAGGTACTACACAAGATGTTTTCCACAACTGTGGTACCCTCCCCAGCTTCAGGCTCAGGTTAAAGATGTGCTCCATAATGCCACACAGCTGGTCTGCGCAGGACTTGAGGAGCTTCGCACTGATGCCGTCCGGTCCCGAGGCCTTCCTCGCCTTGATCTTCCTCAGCTCCGTCCTCACCTGGGTCTTAGTGAGGGTCAGGTTGGGGGGCTGTGTGTTGTGAGTGGGGGGATGTTGGTGGAGTGGGGTGTGGACAGCAGGTCTCGATGACTGTAGAGGCAGCAGTGGTTGGTGTGCAGTCGGGCGAGAGGGCTGTTGGTCAAACCTATTAAAAAACAGGTTCAGATTGTTCGCCCACTCCCTGCCCCCCGTGGCCTGAGAGAAGGTATTCTGGAGCCCAGAGATGGTTTTAAGGTTTCTCCAGACCCCGCCAATGTCACTCCGTTGCAGCTTGTCCTCTATCTTCCTCCTGAAGATGGAGGACATTCCTATTTAAAGTCATAATTATGAGATAAAAAAGTCATAATCATTAGATTTAAAGCCATTATTATGAGATACCAGACATTCCAGACATTACACAGCCATAAACACAGACCTGAGGCCTTACAAAATGAGGGCGCTCCCAGACACTCATTCGTCCACTGTTCCTGAATAGGTAAGCATTATTAGTATTGTTGAAATAATTAAAATAGTTGATTCTTCTGGCTTCCCCACAAGTCTAGTTAATGCTGGAGTTGTGTTAACTGTCTGTCTCCAGGACTAGGCTAATGTTAGCTAGTTAGCCTTGTCTGTATGTATATATTTTTGACTGATATTGATTAGCTAAATGATGCCGATTAGAAGGGCACTGTTGCCTTGTTCATTGTTGAACTTTGCTTAACTTTCAGAACATCTCCAGCACCCAAATATATGGACCTACAGAGGGAGAAGAAAACTTCAGCCTGGATGTAATTAAAGTTAAATTGCATGGAATTGACATAACGCACGGCTCAGGAGACGCACACACAGAGGCTCAGAGTAGTTCAAATAGTTTATTAACAACAGGCGTGAATGAGTGCGTGTCTGTGGGATGTCAATGTGTTGGTGGCGGCGTCTGCTTCAGGCACAGAGGCAGGTGACCGTACAGCCGAGCAACCCTATGGAAAAAGCACAGGGAGAGGGTGACGGGCATACACCAACACAGAGGAGATTATGGCGAGAGAAGGACTTACTTGGATGGACAGGATAGCTGGCACAGCAAGGGGCGAGACCCGGGAGACAGCCACCTGGAGAGCTCGGTGCAGCAGCGAGGAATGGGCGTTGATAGGACGTCGTCCGCCGCCGGGAAATCCACCTGTGCACAGGGGAGCAGACTGGAGAAAAAGAAGGTAAGGGCTTCTTACCCAAATGTTTGCGCTGAAGTTTTGGAAATGACTCACAACGGTGAGGGACGAAGTCTGACGGCTTCAGGCCGAAGCTCAGGGCGAGACGGCTTTTATCCCTCGCCGTTGATGACGAGCAGGTGTGGGAGCAGGTGGCGCCGCTGATGAATGGCGCGGCGTGACAGTACTCCCCCCTCTAGCAGCGCCTCCTGGCGATGGCTTATCTGGGTGCGCTCGGTGGAAGTCCGCGATGAGCAATGGGTCCAACACAAACGACGAGGGTACCCACTGTCGATGCTCGGGCCCATAGCCCTCCCAGTCCACCAAGTACTGCAACCCACGACCCCGGCGTCGAGAGTCCAGGATGGAGGCGACGGACCAGGCCGGATGGCCATCAATCATCCGGGGCGCGGGTTGCGCAGCAGGAGGGGGGCAAAGGGGGTCGGTGACTGCCAGCTTCACCTTTGACACATGGAAGGTGGGATGTATGCGGAGGGAGGGGGGAATAGCCACGCGCACAGCCACCGGGTTGATGATCCGGGTGATGGGATAGGGACCCATGAACCGCTGTGCCAGCTTCCTCCTCTCGCCCTTCAATGTAACGTCCTGGGTCGACACATAAACTTGTTGCCCAACTCTGTACGCCGGGGCAGGTCTTCTGTGCCGGTCCGCCACGGTCCTGTTGCGCTCCGCTGTGCGTAAAAGCGCACTATGCGCGGCAGCCCAGATGGAGCGGAACTGCCTGAGATGCGCCCTAACTGAGAGGACAGTTACCTCGCTCTCCTGCGCTGGAAACAGCGGGGGGTCGTAACCCAGGGACGCCTTAAAGGGGGACATCCCCGTTGCAGAAGAGCGGGCGGTGTTGTGGGCGTACTCAACCCAGGCGAGATGGTTGCTCCAGGACGTTGGTTTGGATGTGGTCACACAGCGGAGCGCAGCCTCCAGCTCCTGGTTGGTCCGCTCACACTGCCCGTTGGACTGGGGGTGATGGCCGGAGGAGAGGCTCACCTTGGCTCCGATGGCGTTACAGAATGACCTTCAAACCTCGGATGAAAATTGGGGGCCCCGGTCCGAGACCACGTCCACCGGAATCCCGTGCAGCCTGACCACGTGTTGGACGAGGAGATCCGCCGTCTCCAGGGCAGTAGGGAGACCTCACAGGGGGACGAAGTGCGCCGCCTTGGAGAAACGGTCCACGATGGTCAGGATGGTGTCAAAGGAGTTGGAAACGGGGAGTCCGGTGACGAAATCCAACGCGATGTGCGACCAGGGCCTGCCAGGAACGGGCAGGGGCTGGAGCAGACCCGCTGGAGGGGCATTTCCCGACTTGCTGGTGGCACAGATTGGGCAAGCCCGGGCATAGCGGGCTGCGTCCCTCCGCAGGCCTGGCCACCAAAAGGACCGTTGGAGGAGGTTGATCATCTGGGAGGTGCCGGGATGACAGGTGAGCCGGGAGGTGTGGAGCCAGTGGACGACCTCTCCTCGGACCGCAGATGGCACGAACAGTCTTCCTTCCGGTCCGCCGCCAGGATCAGGTTCCACCTCCTGCGCCTTCCGGATCTTGCTCTCGATGTCCCAAGAGATGGCACCCACGACGCACGACCTGGGCAGGATGGTGTGAGGCGTCTCCTCAGCCTCCACGGGGGTAAACTGCCTAGAGAGGGCGTCAGGCAGGCCGTTCTTGGAGCCTGGCCTGAAGGTGATGGTAAAACGGAACCTGGCGAAGAACAAAGACCAGCGCGCCTGGCGGGCGTTCAGGCGCTTGGCAGATCGTAAATACTCTAAGTTCTTGTGGTCCGTCAGGACCACGAATGGCAGGTCCGCCCCCTCTAGCCAGTGGCGCCACTCCTGTAAGGCGAGTTTGATGGCCAGGAGCTCTCTGTCCCCCCCATCGTAGTTCCTCTCCGCCGGGGACAAGCGCCGGGAGAAGAAGGCGCAGGGTCGTTTGGCGCCATCGTCAGGTGACCGCTGGGATAGAATTGCTCCCACTCCCGTGTCCGAGGCATCCACCTCCACGATGCACTGCAGCGCGGGGTCGACCTGGCGAAGAACCCGGGAGGAGGAGAATTCCGCCTTCAGCGCCTTAAAGGCAGCAGCGACCTCTTCTGTCCACTGGAAAGGGACCTTCGGGGACGTGAGGCGGGTCAGTGGTCCGACGATCGAGCTGAAGTTGGGCACAAAGCGGCGGTAGAAATTGGCGAAGCCAACAAATTGTTGCACCTGCTTCCGGGATGCGGGAGTAGGCCACTCCACCACCGCCTTCACCTTCTCTGGGTCTGGGAGCACCTGGTCTTGAGAGATGATGAATCCCAGGAAGGATGTGGTCCTAGCATAGAATTCACACTTTTCAGCCTTCACGTAGAGCCGATTCTCCAGCAGTCTTTGGAGGACCCGCCTCACATGGACCTGGTGCTCGTCCCTGGACCTGGAGAAGATAAGGATGTCGTCCAGGTAGACGAACACGAAGAGGCCGATGAAATCCCGGAGGACATCGTTGATGAGGCGCTGAAAGACGGCAGGAGCGTTGGTTAGCCCGAACGGCATGACTAGGTATTCAAAGTGGCCATTCGGGGTACGGAAGGCTGTCTTCCATTCATCTCCCTCCCGGATCCTGACGAGGTGGTAAGCGCTGCGTAGATCCAGCTTGGTAAACCAGGTCGCCCCCTGGAGGGAGTGAAAGGCAGTGTCCATGAGGGGCAGGGTGTAACGGTCCCTCTCAGTGATGTCGTTGAGCGCACGGTAATCTATGCAGGGGCGGAGGGATCCGTCCTTTTTCCCAACGAAGAAGAACCCTGCCCCCACGGGTGACGACGATGGGCGAATTATCCCAGCGCTCAGTGATTCCTTCAAGTAGGTGTTCATTGTCTCCTTCTCCGGCGCAGACAGGCTGTAGAGCCGACCAGAAGGTAAGGGAGCCCCCTGGCGGAGGTTGATGGCACAGTCATAGGGCCGATGAGGGGGGAGAGACATAGCTTTCGTCTTGCTAAACACCATACCCAGGTCGTGAAATTCCGGAGGCACCAGAGACAGGTCCGGAGGTGCTGCGTCCGCCACAGGGGAAGAAGCGGACAGGGAGCAGGCAGCGGACTGAAGGCAGGTGCCCATATAAAACGTGCTCCATGCCGATACCCCAGCTGACTTCCAGTCCAGGACAGGGTTGTGGAGGCGTAGCCAGGGATACCCCAGGATGACGGGCGACACAGAGTTGGGCAGGACATAAAAAACCATCTCCTCCCGGTGGTTCCCTGAGATGATGACTGGGACGGGAACGGTCTGATGTAAAACTCTCCCAAGGGAGGCACGAGAGAGATTGACCAGGGAGATGGGGTTTCTCAGTGCCTGACAGCGGATGCCCAATCGGGTTGCCAGGCTTTGTGAAATGAAGCTGCCTTCTGCGCCCGAATCCACCAGTGCGTGGGTGAGATGCCCAGTGGGGTTGTGGCAGAAACGGATGGGCAGCTTCAATTGGGTGAGGGGATTTTGCCGATTGACGTCCGCGAGGCCCCCTACAGTGACTCGCGGACCCCGCCGTTTGGCTTCTGTGGACAAAGCTCCACCGTGTGCTGACTGTCTCCGCAATACATGCAGAGACTCAACTCACGGCGGCGTTGTCTCTCTGCCGGGGAGAGCTTTGTCCAGCCCATCACCATCGGCTCCGACTCCTCGGGGCGCGATGGTGGCGGCGTCGCCAGGGGACGAGCTTGGGGCAGGCGCAGCGAGGCTCCCCGAGGGCGAGAAGTAGATGACTTCCGTCCTGAGGAGCGCTCGCGCAGCCTGTTGTCCAAGCTAATGGCTAGTGAGGTTAGCTCCGCTAGCGTTCCGGGGACATCCCGTCCAGCCAGTTCATCCCTCAGATCATCATTGAGGCTGCGGAGGAACAGGCCACAGAGGGAACGTTCGTCCCAGCCCAATTCCTCCGCCGCTACCCGGTAGTCGATAGCATAGTCCGCGGCTGACCGGCTTCCCTGCTGGAGAGCGAGAAGCCGATCGACCTGGACCGTCTCGGTGCGAGAATGGTCGAACACCTCCAGGAAGCGCCTCACGAACTCGGCATAGGTGAGGGTGGCATAACTGGGTCTCGCCATTATAGCGTAGGCCCAGGTTAAAGCGCGCCCCTCCAGGAGGTTACCTATGTAGCCGATTCGGCTGTGATCTGAGGGAAAATCTCCGGGCACACGGTCGAACACGGACTCACACTGCATCACAAACCCCCGCGCTCCGCCGAGCTTTCCGCTAAAGCGAGCAGGGGTCGGAATTGGTGTGAGTCGGGCCGGTGCCACAAGAGCTGGCTGAACGGCCGCAGGAACAGCAGGAGCTGCGCCACCCTGAGGAGCCGGGGGGAACGGCTGCTGGGGGTCCAGGCGGTCCAATCGGTTTGTTATTGCTACCAATTGATTCAGGATCACCTGTTGTTGATAAGCGATTTGATCCACTCGAACCTCGAGAGTGGTAAGACGGTGTGCGAGCCCGCCGTCTGCCGAGCCGCTCTGCTGAAGCCGTACTGACATAACGCACGGCTCAGGAGACGCACACACAGAGGCTCAGAGTAGTTCAAATAGTTTATTAACAACAGGCGTGAATGAGTGCGTGTCTGTGGGATGTCAATGTGTTGGTGGCGGCGTCTGCTTCAGGCACAGAGGCAGGTGACCGTACAGCCGGGCAACCCTATGGAAAAAGCACAGGGAGAGGGTGACGGGCATACACCAACACAGAGGAGATTATGGCGAGAGAAGGACTTACTTGGATGGACAGGATAGCTGGCACAGCAAGGGGCGAGACCCGGGAGACAGCCACCTGGAGAGCTCGGTGCAGCAGCGAGGAATGGGCGTTGATAGGACGTCGTCCGCCGCCGGGAAATCCACCTGTGCACAGGGGAGCAGACTGGAGAAAAAGAAGGTAAGGGCTTCTTACCCAAATGTTTGCGCTGAAGTTTTGGAAATGACTCACAACGGTGAGGGACGAAGTCTGACGGCTTCAGGCCGAAGCTCAGGGCGAGACGGCTTTTATCCCTCGCCGTTGATGACGAGCAGGTGCGGGAGCAGGTGGCGCCGCTGATGAATGGCGCGGCGTGACAGGAATATATTGTACGTAACTCTGTCTTCACATATTCAGGGCTGTAGCCAGAACTTGGAAAAACAGTGAGGTCTAGGTGCTCTCCCTCTCTGCGTGTGTGTGTGTGTGTGTGTGTGTGTGTGTGTGTGTGTTGCAAATTTATCAGAAAAGGCAGCAGATTTTAATGGAAAAGGTCATAAATTTGTCCCAGAAAAGAAAAAAAGATGAGAAAACAGTAGTAGATTTATGTAAACATTAACCAGTTTGAAACAGGAAAATACAATTTCTGGGAGGAAAAAAAATCATAAATTTCAGAGAAAAGCTTCACACTAGTAAGTAAAGTCATGACTTGCTACTCATGCCAATTTTTAGGTTATTCCTGCAGTCAAAAGGAGCTAATGTAATTTTGCTGCATCTGCCTGTTTCTGTCCACATTTCATAAAAATCACTGCTTTTCTAGGCAATTGTCTCTGTGCTAACCAAACTTAGTCACAATGATCCTCAGGTGGGTCTGCATTCAGGTTGTGCTCAGGGTCAACGGTCAGGAGATCTGAGTGCTTTTGTGCCTTATCAGACCATAATGAGTTACTGTATATCTCACGGTCTGGTGTCATAGACTTTCTTACTCTTCAGTAATTTCTTGCTGACTGCTCTTTCTTATTGTAAGGATTTACATATTTATTAATCTGCTTTTGGTATATACTGTATGTTTTGTCTTCTAGGAAAGACTAAACAAGGTTGATTCAGCTTGGAAATAACCACAGGATACACCCAGTACAAAACTCACAAAGTCTGCATAGCTGCTCGTCCATCGTGCATGCAGTAATGGATTGTGAACACATTGAGGAGTATTTCCAACGTGGTTTATCTAATGATGAAATCCTTGCTTAACTAGCTGAAGTGCATGGGGTTGTCATAAGTAAGAGGACACTGGAAAGGATTCTAAGTAAGAAGAGACTTTGGTGCAGGAAGAGCAAATCCGATGTGGCTGAGGTGGCAGCTTTCATTCAACAACAGCTTGAAACCTCTGGACAGTGCCATGGATATAGGTGGATGCACCAAAAATGTTAGATGAATGGCTTTGTAACAGACAGGGAAACAGTTCGAGTTCTGCTACGTCTACTAGATGGTGAAGGAGTTGATGTGAGGTCAAGAAATCAACTGTGGAGGCAAATTTGTCATAGCTGTGGTCCCAACTACATTTGGAATATTGATGGTTACTATAAGCTTAAGTCATTTGTAATTGGAATTAATGGGTGTATGACTGGCTTTTCCAGGAGCATCATGTGACTTGAGGCATACAAAACAAATAATGATCCAAGAGTCATTGCTGGCTACTTCATGGATGCTGTGATTAAAGCTAAGGGTTACTCTAAAAGACTGAGACTGGATTTGGGAACAGAAAATGTTTATGTGGCTGACATGCAGAGATTTTTGCATTTTTCAGAAAATCATCTTCAGCTCAACTCAACTTTATTTATAAAGCACTTTAAAAGCAACACTCGCTACACAAAGTGCTGTACAGCAAGAGAACATAAAAGCAGGGCACTAACACAAAGGGCGCTAACACAAGAACCACAGTAAAAAATTCATAAATAAAATAAAAAGTAAAATAAATAAAAATCCATTTCATTCAATAAAATCAATGTCTCATACTGGGTCGAAGACCAGGGAGTAAAAATGTGTTTTAAGATGTGTTTTAAAAATGGACAGTGAAAGTGCTTATCTAATGTCCAGGGGTAAATCATTCCATAACCTGGGGGCCATGATCGAAAAGGCTCTGTCCCCTGAAACAGATAATGTAACCTTTGGTCCAAGCACTGGAAATCAGCAAATTGATAGATGGTGGCTGATCCTGCAAAGCGAATATATCCAGTTTTGGATTGACCTCTTTGACAAACTAAGAGCTGATGGATACTTCTTGGACACCTTCTTGGACAAAGCCTTGGTCCAGTTCTGTTTTCTTCACATAATACAGGTGAGTTTAACTTTTGGCTCAGCTAATTGACTTACAGTGAGACTGTTTTTAGCTTTGTCCAGCAAAGCCGAAAGGAGCTAATGCGTTGGTGAAACGTCCGGCCATCCACATCTTATGGGAGTTGCTACTCCTCTTAGGCACCTGCCTTGATGCTCACCTAACTCAAACACAATGACACTCAGGTGGTTCTTCATCCAGGTAGTGCTCAAGGCAAAGATGAGGGTCAAAAGTCAGGACATTAGAGCAGTATTTATGATTTTTATCAGGCCGAAATGAGCTTCCCCACCATTGACAGCCTAGTTCTTACAGTCACAGCAAATATTATGAGGTTGTACATTTCTTGACTATTTCTTGACTACTCATGAATAACATAAAATCATAATAATGTGTGATCATATGATTTTCAGAAAATTATGCTAAATGGCAGGCATTTCATTCAAAATTATTCAAATTTTACAAACTGGAATAAATTAGTTTTGGATCAACCTTGCTTTGAGTTTTGGTAATCTTGGGCCAGTTCACCCAGGGCCTTTCCTGTTATGTTATGGATTCCATGAAGCAAAAAACTTCACTGAGTTAAAATACAAAATGCCAAAGCTGTGGTCCAGTCTTTTTAAAAATGTTTTCCTGAATTGGGTCTACAATGCTTTCTAAAAAGAGGATGGTGAATTTATAGTGACTGGAATTACTTTAAATTTAAAGTGGGTCAAAGCAATCAGTTTTCAAAATGCCCTCTGAATTTCTACTCTTATCATCTTGTAATTAGATCACAACTTAAGGCCTTTAATACCCTGTATTTCCTTGAAAATGATTTTTTTTTCTGAATAAACATTGTCTAATTAACACAGAACTTTTCTTGGATTGAATACTGTCTAAGACTAAGGTGTTTGATTTAGAACATTAATAGGGGAATAAATAAAATGAACTTAATTGCATTAGAAATTAACCTATTACTGTAATTTTTTTGAGAAAAAACAAGTTCTTGCATTTCTTGTCAGGTGGTTGCACAACATACCTTTGCATGGTTCTTCTTCTTTCAGCTGCTCCCTTTAGGGGTTGCCACAGTGGATCATCTGCCTCCATCTCACCCTATCCCTTGCATCTTCCTCTGTGACATCAACCATCTCCATGGCCTCCCTCGCTACATCCATGAATCTTCTCTGTGGTCTTCCTCTTTTCCTCCTACCTGGCAGCTCCATCTTCAACATCCTTTGTTCAGTATATCCACAATCCCTCCTCTGCACATGTCCAAACCATCTCAGCCTCTCCTCTCTTACTTTGTCTCCAAACCACTCAACCTGAGCTGTCCCTCTGATATATTCACTTCTAATCTTGTCCCTCCTAGTCACTCCCTATGAGAATCTTAGCATCTTCAACTCTGCCACCTCCAGCTCCACCTTCTGTCTTTTTGTCAGCACCACTGTCTCCAAACCATACATCATAGCAGATCTCAATACTTAATTTTCCTTTTACAGATCACCTCTGACACTCATCTTCACCCACTATACCTTGCCTGCACTCTCTTCTTCACCTCTGTTGTGCATTTTCCATTGCTTTGGATGGTTGACCCCAGGTATTTAAACTCATCTACCTTCACTACCTCAACTCCTTCATTCTTCACCGTTGCACCTGCCTCCCTCTCATTCACACTCATGTATTCTATCTTGCTTCTACTGACTTTCATTCCTCTTCTCTCTAGAGCATACCTCTACTTCTCCAGGATCTCTTCCACCTGCTACCTACTCTCACTACAGATCACAATGTCGTCTGCAAACATCATGTTCCACTGAGCCTCCTGCCTGACCTGACTGTCAGCCTGTGCATCACCATGGCAAACAAGAAGGGGGTCAGCGCCGATCCCTGATGTAACCCCACCCCCACCTTGAACCCATCTGTCACTCCTACAATGTCTCGTTGTCCTCATACATGTCCTGCACCACCCTCACATACTCCTCTGTCATTCCTGAGTTCCTCATACAGTAACACACTTCCTCTCTTGGCACCCTATCATATGCTTTCTCTAGATCCACAAAGACACAGTGCAACTCCTTCTGACCTTCTCTATACTTCTCCATCAACACGCTTAAAGCAAACATTGCATCTGTAGCACTCTTTTTTGGCATGAAACCGTACTGCTGCTCACTGATTGTCACCTCTCCTCTTAACCTGGCTTCAACAACTGTTTCCCTTATCTTCATAGTGAGGCTGATCAACTTTATGCCTCTCTTGTTGCTACAGCTCTGAGCATCACCTTTGTTCTTGAAAATTGGTACCAAAACACTTCTTCTCCACTCCTGAGGCACTCCTGAACATACTGTACACAGTATGCATGTTTCCCATCTCAGTTTTACTTACTCTGTGTATGCATGTAAGGAGTTATTTGACTTTTGTATCTCTTTCTTCCTAGGAAGAACTAAATGGGGTTGTTTCAGCTTGGAATATCCACAAGATATGTACGCTCAGTACATAACTCACGAAGTCCGCGTGGCCGCCATCCATCATACATGCAGTCCCTCAACTGTATGGAGCCAGGGGCTATCTACATCACATGGATCTGGTTAAGATTGAAACCTGCTTGGAACACTGTGTTTTCAATGACCATCCATGTGACAAAGATGTGTTTAATATATCCGTGGCCATTATTTTAGAACATAACCTGGAAGTAACAGATGAGGTGTTTGCAAAAGTAGATCTGTACATCAGACTTAGACAACTTATTAACAGTGAATTGGAGCCAGAGTCTTAAAAGTGATCTGTGCTTGTTAGATGGTTATACTCAGAGGTGGGTAGTAACTACTCACATTTACTCAAGTATATGTACTCAAGTAACTTTTCACAAAATTTTACATATATGAGTAGTTTTATGTCAGGATACTTTTTACTCTCACATTAAGTACATTTTTGGGGGAAAAAACAAAAGCAATACTGTACACAAACTACATTTTTCTGTTATTGTCATGACCTGAGCGCCAATCTTGTCCGTGCTTGGGTCATGCAGTATTTTCCTCCCATTCGGCATATTTCTTATGGTCCCGCAGGGCTCTTATTCTGACAGCGTCTCTGCAGGGCTTCCGGCTGTCAGAGCGGAACTGGCTGTGACAGCTGGAATCAATGGAGTTGATGACTGCCTCGTCAGCTGTTTCGTCCCTGGCCCTATTTAAGGGAGCAGCGTTGGTTACTCCGGGCTGCGACCTCATCTGACATCGTCTGACAATCCTCGTCTGATATTCATCGTCTGTATTCATCACAGTAAGTGTTTTCCCTGGGACTCTGTAGCCCATGTCTAGTTATAACCTTAGTTGTGTTTTTGCCCCCCATGGCTCCTTAGTTTGTCATTTGTGTTCCTTAATAAGCTCATTGGTGGCCTATGGTGTCTTATTTGTGGTCCGCGAGGACCGCAGCATGACAGTTATTAGTGCTTCTTCCCATTAGCTATGGAATCATATCTCTTCAGTTATGGCTCAGAAAATATATATTAGTTTCTTTATATAATTTGGATTATATTATAGGGCACATGCTACTTTATATTTTCATATTAATGCAAAAACTTTAAAAGTTGGTATGTACAGTTTAAAATTGGAAAGAAAAAGGCCACAAATGTCACAAAACTTGCAACTTTAAAAGAAAAATAATTTATAAGCAAAATTTAAAAAAAATAAGGAAAAATCGCATTTAGCAAAAACATTTAAATTTAAAAGAAAAAGTTGCTGCCTTATGAGAAATATAATTGGAGAGAAAATTTCCTGTCTGAGGGAGAAGTTTTAAATTTGACAAAAGTCACAAATTTAAGAGAAAAGCTTAACAAATTGGCAAGACCAAATATTCACAACTCAAGTAACTTTTTAGCTCATTAAGGAGCTAATGTGATGATGTGGCGTCTGTCTTTCCACATTTCACAGTAATACTTGCCCCGATGCCCACCAAACTCACTCGCAATGAGCCTCAGGTGGGTCTGCATCATGTTGTGCTGAGGATCAAGTCAAGGTCAAAGGTCAAGAGATCTGGGCACTGATGTGATTTCAGAAAAATTGCTACTCCTAGGAAATTGCCTGGATTATCATCACACTCACTCACAATGATTTTTAGATGGGTCTGCATCCATGTTGTGCTCTCAGTCAAAGGTCAGGAAATCTGGGATTTTCTGTGATTTCAGAAAAATTGCTACTCCTTGGCATTTGCCCCACTACTTTTTTTTTTTTTTTTTTTTTTTTTGTTACTTATTTGTACCCGTAGGTAGACTTGGTTTGCAGTCTGGTGACAAGCCACTGGCTGCTGGTCGCTGCGTGCGCGAGCGCCGTAAACCTACATGTTTTTGGTGTGCGGGAGGAAACCGGAGAAATCCCGGAGTAAACCCGCGCAACACGGGGAGAACATGCAAACTCCACACAGCTCACTGTTGGTCGGGGGCTGGGATCGAACCCACGATCTCATGATCCCCGCGATCCCCCGGCCGAGGGTAAAACTGTGCTGCCACAGTGCTAAACCACTGCGCCACCGTGCAGCAGTGGTGGCGCAGTGAGTTTGGTACTTACCAAACTCACAATGATCCTCAGAAGGGTCTGCATCCAAGTGGCACGCAAATGTCAAGCTCAAAGGTCAGAAGATCTGGGCACTTGCATGATTTTAGAAAAATCACTCCTCTTAGGAAAGTACCTTGATTCTCATGGAACTCACTCACAATGGCCTTCAAGTAGGTCTGCATTAACGTTGAGGTCAGGATCACTGTCAAAGGTCAGAAGATCTGGGCATTTATGATTTCATGAAAAACATTACTCCTCCCAGGCCACTGACCTTGACTTTAAACCATCCTAGATTGGTCTGTATCTAGGATGTATTTAAGGTCAACAATCGGATGTCAGCAGTCCTGGGGTGATTTTGTCAGGTTGCGATGAGCTACTCATTCACTGACAGTCTGGTTTAGTAGATAATTTCTTATTTATGCTTGAGTATAAGATAAAGTCACAACTGAATAGACTTTATGGCTACTCTGCCCACTTCTGGTCTTATTACTGTCATATTATTTTGTGTTTTGTTTTTTTAAGATTGGAATTTTGTAGTGACTGGTTGTAACAGTGGTTTTTTTCACCCTGACTGATCTTGAATTCTTTTCTCCAAAGTGACTGAATTTCTTTTAAATATTAGAACCAGTATGAATATTCATCAAATTGATACATAGGTTTTGAGTCTTATAATTTAACTGTTAGAAGCAATGGTAGCGAGAAACAAAAATGTCAAGGCTTTTAAACCAAAGACATGCCTCTTTGTGAAACAATGGTGTATAACTTAATAAACCTGGAGTTATGTTCAATTATTGCTTTTAAAATTCAAGTATTTTCCAATCTGTATTTTTTCTTCTGGTGCATGGTGTCAATTACTACAGCATCATGGTAACAGTTTTACAGTAGGAAATAAAGCAAATGATTTCTACCTTTATGCTTAGTCATGCCTGCATTGGAATATGTGTTTAAGGTTTATGTATATCACAACAGAATTACTCAGAATAATTCAACAGGTTATTTATTCTGTCCCAAAATATTCTGGACATGTAAAGGGAAAGTATGAAGACATCTCGTATGTCTAAGTGGAAAAGCCCTCAGAGTACATACCTCCGCCAAGGCTCTTTCCTTCCCTCCCTTTGTCCATCCATCTGTCCGTACCTCCCTGCCTCCATCCCACCATACATTGCAAGATAGGGCCTTTGTAGAGGTATGTGCTCATAGATCAGCTCCAAAATCTAATGGATTCTTCTGCAGCCCATGGACCATCTCTGGTGAAAATTTTACCAAAATCTGTTCATAACCTTTTTGAGTAATGTTGCTAACAGACAGACAAACAAACCAACAAACCAACGCCACCAAAAACATTACCTCCTCCCTTGGCGGAGGTAATAAAATCAAAGGAGCTTGTATTTAGAAACAAAATACTGAACTTTGAAATGGTCTTCTATTGCCTGAAACTTACTTGTTCTGTTGCTGGAAATCAAAAATGCTACACTATGTCCATTACCCATACATTGCTTTCCAAGACTTTGTTCATTTCATGTCGGAAATCTGGGTAATTCTCATAATTATCTGGCAACTCCAAGTAGCAGCCACATGTGTGGGCAACAGGGCGTCTCTGAATGCCTTGCATATGTGAGAAGCTGACACTGATGCTCTTTTCAAGAAACAAATCAGATCTGGTACAAAGCCGAAGGAAAAGGGACAGGTGCTGTGTGTCTGATTCCCTGAGATATGAGCTCAGATATTTACTAATGTTTTTCTGCTGGTCATTCATGGTAATGGGATATGTAACTGATCTTATGACCGTTCTTGATGTTGGCTGTAGGTTTTCATATGCAGCTGTAATGCCTTCCAGCTCTGACCTCAGGGGGGCAAGCACGTTGCCCCACTGTTCAATAACAAAGGCAGGTTCTTGAATTAGCTTTTGGTGAGCAAGCTCCTTCTCCAGTTGTTCAATATTATCAGCTGTTGGCACTTTTCAACAGCTGTGGAGATCCATGACTTCCAGCAATTCTTCTTGGTCCAAACTTTTAAAATTTGAAGAGCAGGATTCAAGGACAACTTGATCTGACTCTGCAACATACCTGAGAAAAATAAGATAAGATAAGATAAGATAAGATAAGCCTTTATTAGGCTTATCTTATCTTATCTTGAGAAAAATATCAACAAGATGACTCTTAATACAGCCGAGAGCAGCTTGCTCCAGTATTACAGGGGCAAGTTTTATAGGCAGGTACTTCTCTTTTTGCCAACCAAAACCAATGAATCCAGCTAATGCTTTTGTAATGATCCGCTCTGCGTGCCTGCTGCCCTAATTACCTCCACAGCTGCACGCACACCTGATCACCTCATCAAGCAGCCTACTTAAGCCGTGTTGCCCTCTGATCTGCATAGAGACGTCAATGCTCCAACGGTCTGGTAAGACCTCCTCGCCTACTCAATTCTTCCTGCTCTGGAGTTCCGTCTCCTCGGCTCTTCCCTGCCATTGAATCTCCTGGAAGTCTGTGCTCCCCACCGACAAGTAAGCCTTCGTGTTACCTTCACGTCTACACTTTCCTCCTACTCCCCTGTTCACAGGTGGGAGCCTCCTGGCGGCGGACCTCCTCCTCCTGGTGGCGGACCTGGATGCAACCTGCACTTCACCGGCACTCTAACTCACCTGCACTGCTTCATCTTGTCAGCAGTGGCAGCCTGGACACAGAGCAGCTGGCCCGGAGACCTTGGGAGTTCTTCAGCACTTCAGTCTTCCAGCCAACTCGTAAGACTGTACATTAACTGGTGCATCCCTCCTAACCTCTGTGCACTCATCCGCCTGTCTGTGCTCTCTCCTAGGGTTGCCCATCTGACTGTGCTCTTCTCGCCCAGCTGCCTCACTCCTGCACACATGCACACATTCACACTCACACTCTTTATAATAAAAGATAATTGTGTCTATTTCAAGTCTGCGTCTGCTTCTGGGTCAACCAAACATGTCAGCTTTCCCACCGTTGCTGACCAAAATCCTGACGTACGTAAGGAATATTAAAAGCATTTCCCAACATGCACTGCTCATAAAAGTCCTGCCAAAACTCAGAGAGCACGTCCCTCAAAACTCCCCCTTCATCAACAGCTTTTTCCAGCCTTCCATCAGGAAGAATCAGT
Organism: Pholidichthys leucotaenia; assembly: GCA_020510985.1. Lineage (NCBI taxonomy): Eukaryota > Metazoa > Chordata > Actinopteri > Cichliformes > Pholidichthyidae > Pholidichthys > Pholidichthys leucotaenia. The sequence continues at coordinate 326,200,124 of CM035838.1, forward strand.
TGGATAAAAATGTCACCCTGCATCAGACTTTCATCACAAATATATGAAATGAGTTCTGTAAGGATCTGGCCATGGTGAAGAACAAGAATTTTCTTCATTCTGTCACTCTGAGCAATGGGCTCATGCAAAGTATGAAGAGGTGAAGAGGATGGCACAGAACTAGATGACTGTGGAGCAAGGGGTATGGTATCAACAAGACTAACACTGTCCATTTCAGAGACATGTCCTGTAAAAAAGGAAACAGTGCCACTATCCTCTAAAACATCCACACCAATGGCTGCATCAAGCTCTTGCTCACTGGACAAATCATCAGTCATGTCAACAGTGGAATAAACTAAAGAGACATTATCACCACTTCTGTTTGAAAGAACACTGCTCATTCCTACATCACTTGTGTGTGTTGCATCAAACCCAGAGATGTGTTCAACCTAGAGTGAGTGGAGCTGCGTGTATCTAGTATGTTTACACCTGTGTGTGCAATTATTCAATTGCTGTTCTCTGGCTTTAAGTCAGGGTTGCCGTTCTTCTTTTTGGTTGTCAAGTAAAAACGCAAAAGAGGTAGTTTTGTCTGTTCATACAGTTCTCCAACAGTTGTCTGGTTATCTAAGGAATGCTCCTGAAAATCAGTTACATTAATTACAAAATCTTTGATGCATCCCTGTACATTTTTCCGACCAGGAAAAAACAAATCCACTGCCTTTTCAAACAACTCATTTTTTCTACAGTTTTTTGACAGATTTTTCTTGTTCCACCCCCTTTCTTGGTTCTTACTTACAAAAACTTTCCATCACAAAAATTCAGCCAACCTCTCTCAACTTTTCGTACAGTCTCCTGAGCATTCCTTGGGGTTGCCCTCTCTGGCACAGGCTCACGATTATCACTTTTGTTTCTTGATATCTTGGCTCTCAGTTGCTCAAAAAGTTTAGATTTGTGGCCAACAGGGTTATTTCCCAAATGTCTGCAATATCCAAGAAGAGCCAGGTGGTCACCATAAAATGGCAGGTAGACTTTTAGCTGCTCATCTGTCCTGAGGAGAATGACACTGGAATCAATCTACAAATGGAGAGAGAAAACACTTAATACAGAGTCCATCAGTGAAAATGATTAAAAAGGCAGTGCTAAATATGAAAGCACAAAAAGATAAAACATTAGTGTTTGTCATCTCTCTGCCACAGAGATACAACAGGCTAGAAAGCTTACGGCTAACATTTTGACAGCAAATTAAGGCACCATGTTGATACTGGATATAGTCCTGTTGACAGCTCTTGCAGCACTGTGATAACGGGATATCCAAATAATGGTTTGTTGTATTTGTTGTTATCATATAAGTAAGCTGGAACATTATAAGTTATAATAATATGGAACATTATGAAGACAAATTTTAAGTGTATACTTAAAATAAGTGTAACATTAATAATACTCCAGTGTAATGTAGTTGTTTAAATTGGTACTTTCAGTGAAGCTGATTTCTTTGCACAACCTCACTATTTTTGTATTAACCTTTATAATGTCTTATCTAATCTCTGCTCATGATTTTTATGTACCTGTATCAGGTCTTTGAATATAAACTTAATTTTCAATATTTGTAATCCTTTAAAACACTGTAAGTTTCAGTTTAATATTCTTTGTCTTATTCTGTTGACAAACAAGGACAAGGAAAAATATTTTTTAAAAACATCACTTGCATATGCAGGAGACAATCTTTAAAATTTTGTTTTTAGTTTACTGGTTTATTTGTCAGGGACGATGCACAACAAAAACATTAAACACAGGGTAAAGATGCTTTGTGCCAGATTATAACATTCTCACTAATTTCCATCTGTAGTCCCTGAGGCAGGCAGGAAGATATTAAAAGAAAAACAGCATATACAGAGTTGCTACCTATTTGTTGTTGTTTTTACAACAGTAATACTTATTAGTAGTTATAGTATTATTTATTATATTATTATTATTACCATTATTAATAGTAGTAGTATTAGCATTATTAACAATTGTTATTAAAAAATAAGCTCTTCTCAAATTATGAACCCTGTTTGTTTGGATTTGAAAGCAGAAACATAAAGGTTGATGTAAATGCAATTTCAGCCTGCCATGCTCTACCCAGAAAGGATAATAAAACAAAGAAATCAACTGTGATGCGCTTTGTGAACAGAAGGGTAAAAAATGGCATACTGAGGCAGGCCAGAAAGCTGCGGGGAACAGAAGTTTACCTAAATGAACATTTAACAAAGATTAATGCTGAAACAGCACGGCAAGCACGGATGTTGAAAAGACAAAACAAGATACAGGCAACATGGACAAGAAACTGTAGAGTCTGGATTAAACTAAATGGAACACCTGAGGAAGCAAAGGCCATAATAATAAGAGATCTCACTGACTTAAATAAATATAGATGAACACTGATTAAGAAAATTAAGAGACTACGATAATCCGTATCCACACACATGACAAGAACAGTCCTTTTGTGACATGACATGATAATGTACTTAAAAAAAAACAAATACAAAAAAAACAACAAAAACTCATGACTGACTTTAGTAGACATTAATCATCCCCAAGTGGAGGAAGTCATCTGACATAGAGAGAGGAAATTCAGACTCTGAAAATATCTCATTATGCTGAACACAAACTACAATAGATGGACAATGATACTGATCCTGCCAACCACTTCTTCAATAATATTCATAATCACTGTGAATATTACACTAAAAAGCAATTCAAAAGTCAAGTGCAAGTAGATGGTAAATTGTCAATGATACACTTTTAACAGCGGAAGTCTTAACAAAAACTTTCCACAGATTCAGGACTATTTAAAAGAGCTAGATAGAAAATTTACAGCTATCGCAGTCTCCGAAACTTGGCTCAATGAAGAGCAGGCTTCTTTGATGGCAATAGAGGGATATCAGATGTTTCATATTAACAGATCTAAAAAAAAAAAAGGGTGGTGGTGTTGCACTGTATATTGAGGAACTGTATAGGTGTAAACTTGTAAATGGAATGTCCTTTGCACTACCAGGGATTCTGGAATGTGTTACTGTTGAGATTGACCAAGATAAAACAAAAAATCTAATTATAAGTTGTATATATAGAATGCCGGGAACTTGCGTTGAGGCATTCAGAGATAAGTTAGTCAAGCTGTACAATAATATAACTAATAAGAAAATGGTTGTAATCTGTGAAGACTTCAATATTGATTTACTAAATCCATTTCAACAAAATGTAATTACAGAGTTCATGAATTCTATGTACAGTATGAGTCTATATCCCACAATAACACATCCCAGTAGAATCACAGTCCACACTGCTACACTTATTGACAGCCTGTTTGTTAATATTATTGATAAGAAAACAGAAAGCGGATTATTGATAAATGACATAAGTGACCATCTGCCAGTCTTTACACTTATCCATGGCCACACGGGGGCCAATACAGAAAAAAACTTTAAAATCTTTCAGATACAATTCAGAAAATGCAATCAGTTCTTTTAAAGAAGACCTGCTGAAGCAAGACTGGACAAAAGTCTTTGTATCAGATGTAAATGAAGCCTACGATACATTCATGAACATTGTAACCACTCTTCATGAAAAAAATTGTCCATTAGTAAAGAAAAAGCTTAAACAGAAATTTGTCGACAAGCCATGGTTAACCAAGGGATTACAAAAAGCATGTAAAAAGAAAAAATCACTATATAAAGTTTTTCTAAAGAAAAGGACAAAAGAGGCAGAGCAGCGGTATAAAACATATAAAAATAAGTTAATATATATAATGAGATGTAGTAAAAGAGACTATTACAGTAAAGAACTGGAGAAAAACAGAGATAACACTAAAAATACATGGACAATACTTAACAATATTCTTGGAAATAAAAACAGATATACAAACTACCCAACCAATCTTTCAAAAAACAAAAACGACTCAGAGTGTGAAACAGTCTCACCTGCAGATGAATTTAATAAATTTTTTGTTAACACTGGTCCTAATTTGGCTCAAGAAATACCCATTATGGCACCTATAGGTGATACAATAAGCAAAAACATTGCTATAAAAGACTCCATCTTCATAAAGAACACAGATGAGAAAGAGGTCATTGAAATTGTTAAATCGTTTAAAAGTAAAACGGACTGTGATGGTATTGACATGCTCTTAGTCAAAACTATCATTGAATGCTTAGTGAAGCCACTGACGTATATCTGTAACTTGTGTCTCCAAACAGGTATATTTCCCAATGCAATGAAAATAGCCAAAGTAATTCCAATATACAAGACAGGTGACAGAGGGAAATTTTCAAACTATAGGCCTATTTCACTATTGCTGCAATTTCCTAAGATACTCGAAAAAATATTCTGTGAGAGAATTGACAACTTTATAATGAAGAATAATTTATTGTGTGAGCAACAATATGGGTTCAGACACAAGAGGACAAGTGCATTTGCTCTAATGGAATTTATAGAAAAAATATCAACTGCTGTAAAAAATAAAGAGTATTCAGTTGGGGTATTCCTGGATCTTAAAAAAGCATTTGATACAGTGGATCATAAATTATTGTTAAAGAAACTACAAAATTATGGTATTGGGGGGTAGCACTGTCCTGGTTATGTAGTTACTTAAAGAACAGATATCAGTAAATGAGCCGAGCCGGCATGGTTTTCCCCGGCTCAGCCCTGATCTCTCTGTGGGTTTTGGCTTCATTGTTTATGTGCTTTTTTTTTTTTTTTATTTAAGTTTTTGTAAAGGGTATACAGGTCATTACAGCATTGCATTGTTAACATTTTCATCGTACGTTCCCTTATATTTTGCTATTTGACAACATTGGTAGAATAGTTATTACAACACCCCCTTTTTTTTTAAAGTGAAAGAAAAAGTGAAATTAAAGAGAATTAAATTTAAAAAACAAACAAACAAACAAAAAACTGAATAAACAAACAAACAGAACAGTAACAAACAAACAGAAAATTAAGTAATTAAAAGTAAAAGAGCATCTGAGTAGCTTTGGAACAAAGAGTGGGACCATCATTGAAATGGTATTTGTCAAAGATTAGATCTAATGGAAGACACATATGCGATCCAGGGTTGCCAAAAGTTCATGAACCCATCCATGTCCTGTCTCAGTGCGAATGTCAACTTTTCCATCGAGTAAATGTCTTGAATCACGTTAATCCAATCTTCAGGTGTAGGACAGTCCTTCAGCATCCATTTTTTAGTTAGGGCTTTTTTACTTGCCAATATTAAAACATTGAATAAGTATTTATCTCCTCGTCTTTCCAGTGAGTCCGGTAGTAAACCCAAATACAAAGTTATAAAAGAAAAGGGAACTGTTATTTTGAATATTTTCCCCAATATTGTCTGTACATTGGTCCAATATTGGTGGATAACTGGGCATGACCAAAACACATGAAAATGATTTGCAGTCTTTTCACCACACAAGCGCCAACAGTTCAACCCCTTATGGGTAAATTTGTTTTGTGCAGGTGTTCTGAAAAATCTTACCAAATTTTTCCATCCAAATTCTCTCCACTGCAGGGATGAGGCACTTTTCCATTGCTGTCTATTTAGCTTTTCCCATATTTCCAATTGTAAAGTGAAATTCCCCTCTTTTTCCCATCTCTCTTTTATATATGATGTGTTGTCTCCTTTTAAGTCTTGAAGACCTTGGTATATTTTAGAAATGTATCTGATCCCTGGGATCCCTTTATACGCCATTAAGAAGACCTTCAGAACACCTGACTGGGCCCTTTCCAAATCCTCCTTTTTAAGTATATTGTTTATGTGGTGTCTAAGCTGAAAGAACCTGTAAAGATCTTGATTTATTAGACCTTGTTTTTTCAAATCTTCAAAACTTCTTAAAGTTTGCCCCTTAAAGAAATCGTAATATTTTATCAGCCCTTTCTCTTTCCACTCTTTAAAACTAGTGTCTGTTTTATTGGGGGTAAAGTCTTGATCATAGGCAATCCATTGCAGAAGTTGATAGGGCTCTTTAGCTTGATTCTCTCTGACTATCTTAAACCAAATTTTTAGCAGGGTCTCTATCCACGGGTTAGTGTTATTCAAGAGTTTAGGTAAGGCATTGTTCCCTATTATCGCCTGTAGGGGGATGTCACTTGTTATTTGGCATTCCATCTCCTTCCATTGTGCAGTGTAGACTGGGTTACATATCTCTACTAAAGTTTTAATTTGTGCAGCTATAAAATAGTCCCTGATATTTGGCAGCGCGAGCCCACCTTTGTCTTTGTTTAGCTGTAGGGTTCTATATCTGATTCTAGGTCTCTTGCCCTGCCATATGAATCTTGAGATCCTTCTGTCTAGCTCCTGCCATGTTTTTTGGGGGGGTTCTACCGGTATTGTTTGGAAAAGGTATAGAAGACGTGGGAGTATATTCATTTTGACTGCTTCAATTCTTTGTGCAGTACCTAAGAATGGTATCATATTCCATCTTGCTAGGTCAGATTTTATTTTTGTCACCAGTGGATCATAGTTTAGTGTTATAATTTTGTTGAGTTGTTTCGGGATATTGATCCCCAGATATTTCATAGATTCCAGCTCCCAGTTAGTTTTGAGTTCACTTAGTGTATAATGATTTGGGTCATAGTTGAATGTTAAAACTTGGGTTTTATGCATGTTTAATTTGTACCCCGATAAATCTCCATAGTCTGAAAAAACTGAGATTAGTTCTGGTAAAGAAGTGTCTGGTTGCCCTAGGTATATTAAAATGTCATCAGCAAAGAGTGCTATTTTATGTTCCTTCTGACCAAGTGTAATACCTTGAATTTTTTGATTTTGTCTTATCCATTGGCTCAGAGGTTCTATGAAGATTGCAAAGAGTAGTGGAGACAGGGGGCAGCCTTGACGACATCCTCTTTCCAGCTCAAAAGATGATGATAAATTACCGTTAATCCTTATTTTAGCCGTTGGTTTTTTATATAATGCCTGTATAGTTCTAATGAAGTTGTTATGAAAATTGAAACTGGATAAGATTCTATATAGGAAAGACCAGTCAACCGAATCAAATGCTTTTTCAGCATCTAATCCCAATATGACTGCATTTAAGTTATATTTTTTTATATGATGAATTATGTGTAAAGTGCGTCGAATGTTGTCTTGTGTCTGTCTTTGTCTTATAAAACCTGTTTGGTCTAAGTGAATTAAGTCTGTCAGTATGTTTTCTAACCTTTTGGCAAAGATAATGGTAAAAAGCTTATAGTCCTGATTTAATACACTGATTGGTCTGTAGTTGGAGCACTCTAGTTTATCCTTTTCAGGTTTAGGTATAACTGCAATGACCCCTTCTCTCCAGGAGGGGGGGATTTCCCCTGTGTGGAGGACATAGTTAAATGTTTTCAGGAGGAGAGGAGATAGTTGCTGTTTAAAGGTTTTGTACCATTCTGCTGTATAGCCATCTGCTCCTGGGGATTTGTTAGCTTTACGTTTCATAATTGCTTTTTCCAATTCTTTAGGTTGTATTTCTGACAGTAGTGTTTTATTTTGTGATTCCGTAAGTTGGGGAAGGTGTAATGTGTTTAGGAATGTCTCGGATGCGTTTTTATGCTTTTTGTGGGAGTATAAGTTCTTGTAGTAATTCTCGAAGCTTTTAAGAATATCCTGAATTCTGAATTTTATTTCCTTTGATACTGGGTCTCTGATTTTGTAGATTGCTCTTTCTGTTTGTTGTTTCCTCAATTTATAGGCTAGTAATTTTGCCGATTTACTGCCTGCTTCATAGTGTTTTTGTTTCAGAAATGTAAGTTTCTTCTGGATTTCTATTGTGTAGATCTCATTTATTTGATTTTTAATTTCTTTAATCTTGAGCGAGCCATTAGAATGAGTGTTGTCTTTGTGTTCTTTTTCTAGGTTCTTGAGTTCTGACTCTAGTGTGATTAGTTTTTCTTGTCTCAGTTTCTTTTGGGTTGCCAGTTTTGCAATAATTTTTCCCCTTATTACAGCTTTGCACGCATCCCACAGTATTAAAGGGGATACTTCTCCATTATCGTTTTCTTCCAAATATTTGAAAATATCTGATTCCAATTCATCTTTCAGTGGTCCTTTCAGGACATTTGAATTCAACCTCCAGGAAAATGTATTATTTGTGTATTTTTGGATGTTTAAGTCCATATAGATCGGACTGTGGTCAGAGAGATCCATCAGTCCTATTTTACATGTTTTTACTCTTCCAATGTCTCTATTAAACATAAAAAAGTAATCAATCCTTGAGTAAGATGAATGTGGCGTTGAATAAAAAGTATAATCTTGTACAATGGGGTTGAATTCCCTCCATACGTCACAGATTCCCATTTCTTTTAGTAGCATCTGAGTTTTCCTATTTTGAGTGTTATTTTGATGTGAAGAATTACCTGTTGCATCCCAGTATGGATTCAGTCTTAGATTGAAGTCTCCACCACATATCACTAAACCTTGGGCTTTAGTTATCATTAGGTCGAATACATTTTTATAAAATTTCCATTTAGCCGCTGGTGGTGCATATACATTCAGCAGGGTGATATCTTCTCCCTCTAGCCGCCCAATTACCAAACTGTACCTCCCTTCTTTATCTTTGTGTTCTGATGTTTTTTCAAATGTAATTTTGGTTGATATCAATGTCGCTACTCCCCTCCTCCTCCCTGACTTATATGAAGATGAAGAGATCATTTTAAACCCTTGTCTATTGAGTTTAGTGTGTTCCACGTCTGTTAGGTGGGTTTCTTGTAAAAATATTATTTCTGCTTTGTCTTTTTTCATTTTGTGTAGAATCTTGGATCTTTTAACTGGATTCAGGATCCCTTTTATTTAGTATAACAGTGTGGTGGCCCTCTTTTTTGCTACTCAGAAACTGAAAGAACATTAAGAACATAAAAAACATTAAGAACATAGTGTATGAGACTTTAAAACAAAAAACTGTCAAAAAAACTTCCTGAGCTGGGGTCTCTTTAAAGACCCTGTAAGAGCCTTGATGGAGTGTAGGCTCTGAGGGAAATTCCTCAAACTCTGTTACGTGTTGAGGGCCCTCTCTTACCCCTGTAAGTTGTCCCATGTTTTTAACGTGAATTTCAGATCCCAATCCGAATTTGTAATGATTTTTTTTTTTTTTTTTTATGCCTATACCCTATGAGATTGTGTGCACCCTCCCACCCCCATCACAGCAAACCTTCACTCTAATACAGTGTTAGTGTGGGGAGAACATGTGGGTCATTGTTACATTTCTATTTTAACAAGATTTTTTTTTCCTTTAAATTAAGAAGACATTTGTTTCTAATGCTATAACTGCTCCATAAAAGGTTTTACCACATGCTGATTCTGCATCTCCTTAAATGTTTGTTACCTTGTAGGAGGGGGGATGGAAGTGCAGAATGACTGAAAAGAGAGAAAAAAAAACAAAAAGGTCGCTATTCCTTCCTGGAACTGGAAAGCTTATCTTTGTAGCTCTGGGGCTGGGTTTCCCGCTGCTGGCCCGTGGATTTAGAAGGTCTTTGAGTGGACCACGTTTGAGCTCTGATTTTCTCGCTCAGATTTGCTGCGGGTTTAAACACCGTTACCGGGAGTCTTCTTCTCGCCATGTCAGTTGTTGCTTCTTCCGCTGAATTGTAGAGACATGACTCTTCACCGTAAAAGACCCTTAACTTCGCCGGAAATTTATGTGCTTTTTGTGTATTTTTTCCATCATCTTAGCCACTGTCTGACTGGCAGCTGTTAGTCAGCCTCTGTGATCTTTTTCCCACGCTGCTGACACTCTGTTGGTCCTGCCACGTCCCCTTTCTCGCCATAATTTCACCAGCTGTCCCAGCCCCGATAATTAACTTTCCTGCGCCTTAGGTGCTTCCAATTTGTGTGACCAGCGGCATTTGGATTTAAGCAGCTAATCGCTAGACAAATGCCGCTGGGTCATTGAACGAGGCACTCCTATTCTTCATGGGAGATCGTCACGTCAGGAAGGATTATTTGCGCTCACCAGGAGAACTGGACTTTTTGGGACTGCTCCAACTTGTGAGTAAACTGTTTGCATTTCTCTTTGTGGTTAGGTGCTACGCTGGACCAGAAGCGTTTCCCCCCTTGCAGTATTCTGCTACGCTTCTGGCAGCGTTTCCCTCCCGCAGCACAGCTGCTGCGCTTAGGCTGTGCCCAGTTTGCGTTCCCCCGAGTTGTTGAGCTACCCGTTGTCTTCCCTGCTCTCCCGAGCGCTTGTGCGTAATTGTGTTGTTTTTCCTGTGGCCAAGGTACAAAGTGGTCTGCCCACTGTCCACTTTGTGTCAGCCATTTTGTGTACATCATACCTTCTTGTAAGTCTTTATTTTTTGAACTGTTTCATGTTAATAAATGTGTGTGGTGAACTCTTGCATTTAAATCCCTCCATCCCTTCTCTCCACCGTGCGCAATTGTAGAGCGCATGGGGAGTTTATGACAGTGTGTATGTGTTGGTCGCAAAAACTCACAGTTACTGAAGGTTACTTGCGGAGTCCCACAGGGTTCAGTTTTGGGGCCATTGTTATTCAATATGTATACAAATGATATATGTAAAGTTTTGGAAAAAATGGATTTAATACTGTTTGCAGATGACACTAATTTATTATGCAGTGGAAGCAATTTGGAACAACTTTTGGATATACTCGGAAAAGAATTAGGAAAGCTCAAACTGTGGTTTTATTCGAACAAATTAACGCTCAATACAAGTAAGATAAAATTTACAATTTTTAACAACCATCACAACAACTCAGTATCTAAACTCAGTGCAAATGGTGTAGAGATTGAAAGGGTATCCAAAATTAAATTCCTTGGAGTAATAATTGATAATAAACTGTGTTGGAAGTCACATATTAATTATATTAAAGGTAAAATATCCAAATCAATTGCAATACTACACAGAGTGAAATATTTGCTGAATCAACCCGTACTATATACTTTGTATCATTCATTAATACTCCCATACATGACATATTGTACTGAAGTATGGGGAAATACATATAAAACAAACATATATCCAGTCTTTATGCTTCAGAAGAGAGCTATTAGGATAATAAACCAAGCTGCTTACAGGGAATCAACAAACCCACTTTTTCTTAAATTAAAAGCTCTCAAGTTGAAAGATCTGGTTGATTTTAAAACTGCAGTAACAATGTTTAAAGCAAAGAATCTATCATTGCCCGTGTAGGAGTCAAGAATTGAGGAGACTGGATGATTTTTCCAGTAACTGCTTTAATTCCCCATTCATCCTACGTCCTCTCTCGATCGGAGTGAAAAGAGACAGGACGCAGTCACACACATACATTTATACATTCATCTTCTAACAATACATCACACACAAAAGTCACAATACTCAGCTACATCGTTTCATCTCTAATAGAACACCCAGAGTCCTTCTGTTCTCCTTTCCGACCCCCAAAGGTCAGGCCGGTTAATCTTCTCCTCTCTCCTGAGTCCCCAGGGGGTGCAGACATGTCTTCCTCTTGAGGTGTGAAGCCAATACACATGGCTAGCTCAAAGTCTCTCTTGGCTGAATTCAGCCAGCCACATGTAAGTTACATAGGTTATAACTATGGGCTCCACATCACTCCCCCCTTCCACGCGAAAGTCTGGGCACCCACATACAGTCATACAACAGTCATACAGCACGTCACCTCCCCCCCAACAGAATCTCACAGCAACCCAAACAACCTGACCAAAAAAACAAAAAAAACAAAACACATCATTCTGCATGCAGCTTAGGTTTCAATCTTCTCCCAAATCTGCTGTATGCAGGTCTCCTGCTCTGTGTTGGGCCGTCCTGCTGTGCATCTGTGGAGTGAGGGGGAGAAGGGTTATTTGCCCCCCGTGGGGGGTCCCGGGGCCGCCCCTTTGGAGGCCTGCCGCGTCGAGGCATGCCCGCCGGCCGTACAGACTCATTATGCAACAGAAAAGCAGGCTTTAATCTATCGATACTGATCGTCTCCCTCCTGCCCCCCAAATCTAGCACAAAATATTTCTCCCCGGTTTCCAGCACTCGGAATGGACCGTCGTAAGGTGGGCGGAGACTATGCCGCTGAGCATCGTGCCTGACAAAAACAAACTCTGCGTCTCGTAAACCCTGGGGCACGAACACACGTGGGAAAGAGTGATGAGCGGGGCCCGGGAGCATTTCTGCTCCCACGTTACTCAGAGACCCCCGGATCGGGGAGGGCCCTGGTGCCGTGTGGTCGGGTAAAAACTCGCCTGGCAGCCTGAGCGGTTGTGCGAAGACCAATTCTGCTGGTGAGGCATCTAGATCCTCTTTGGGTGCCGAACGCAACCCCAATAAAACCCATGGTAGTTTGTTTACCCAATCTGTGTCCGTCAGTGACGCTCTGAGGGCTGCCTTCAAAGACCTGTGAAAACGCTCGCATAAACCGTTGGCCTGGGGATGGTAAGCGGTCGTGCGATGTACCGCCGCTGGCCACTGCTGACCACAGTTCTGACGCAAATTGAGGTCCCCTATCAGACGTAATATCTGACGGGACCCCGAACCGCGCTACCCAGGCTGTTAAAAAAGCGCGTGCCACCTCTGCCGCTGTGGTCGATGTTAACGGGACCACTTCCGGCCAACGAGTGGTTCGGTCTACCATTGTCAAGAGATGCGTGAACCCTTGTGAAGTGGGCAGGGGGCCCACGAGGTCCACGTGCACATGATCGAACCTTTTAGCCGGAATGTGGAACGGTTCTAAGGGCGCCTTAGTGTGCCTGTGAATCTTAGCGCGCTGGCAAGCCATTCAGGTTCAGGTTCAGGTTCAGGCTACTTTATTTGTACCCGTAGGTAGATTTGTTTTGCAGTTGGTGACATCCATATTTACAAGCCACTAATTACATTCAACATAGACACAAACACAGGCACACATCTTACAAAATAGGTAAATATAAAATATGTACAATATAATTTTTATAGCTTGTTCAACTCTTTGACAGCAGCAGGGACAAAGCTGTTTTTGTAGCGCTCGGTTCTACTTTTTGGGACAGTAAACCTCCGTCTGGAGGGAAGAAGCTGAAAGTTGCAGTGCAAAGGGTGGGAGTCATCATTTAAAATCGAGTCGGCCATCCTCTGTACTTGTCTGGTGTACAGGGATGTCAGGCTCAGCTGTGACTCACCAAGCAAACGACTGGACCATCTGACTACCTGATCCAAGGATTTCCTCTGTTTCAGTTTTATCTGACCAAACCATGACATTAAAGAAAAGGATAAAACAGATTCAATAAAAGCCCGATAGAACATAGTCATTATGGTTCGGTCAATTTGGAAGCGTGCAAGTTTCCTCAAACAATGCAAATTTTGCTGACCCTTTTTGCACACCCTTTCACAGTTCACCTCGAAGTTCAATCCACTATCAATAATCGTCCAAGATATTTGTACGATTGTACACATTCGGTGGTCTGGCCTTTTAGTATGGTGACTTTGTGCCTGGGAGTTTTCCTCCTAAAGTCAATAATCATATCTTTCGTTTTTGTTGTATTCAGCTGCAGGTAGGAATCCTCACACCAGTGAACAAAGTCATCAACTACTGGGCCGTGGCCACTCTCACCATCCTGGAGGAGACTGACAATGACTGAGTCATCAGCATACTTTATAATGTGTCTGTTGTCATGTCTGCTCCGACACATGTTTGTGTACAGGATGAAGAGTAGTGGTGACAACACACACCCCTGAGGAGAGCCAGTAGAAGAGCACTTTAGGTCAGACAATGTGCCATTGACCCTTACTCTCTGCGTCCTGTTGGTTAAGAAAGAAATCCAGAATCCAACCCACCAGATTATTGCTTCAATCAAATTGTTGCAGGAGCCTTTCCTCTAAAATATGAGGTTGGATTGTATTAAAGGCAGAAGAAAAGTCCACAAATAAAAGCCTGGCGTGTGTCCCATTAAAATCCAGATGTTTAAAAAGCATGTCAAACAGAGTGACAGTGGCATCCTCCACTCCTCTGTGAGGCCTATAGGCAAACTGCAGAGGATCCAATGCATGTTCAGTCTGCCTTAGGACCTCACATCTGACCAGTTTTTCAAAAATTTTCATTAAAATTGAAGTCAAAGCAACTGGTCTAAAGTCATTTACCGTTTTAGGACAGCTGGATTTTGGAACGGGAACAACCACGGCATCTTTCCAGATCTTAGGCACATGTTGTGTCTGTAAGGACTTATTGAAAATATAATGAAATATAGGACTCAGTTCATGTGCACAGGACTTTACCAGGCGTCCACATATATTATCAGGGCCCTGACTTTTGTTCACTTTTACAGCGCGGAACTCCCTTTTAACATCCTGCATCTCAATATTAAAGTGCTGATTGTCTTTGAGTTTCTGTTTCAAATCTTGGATTTCTGTGCTAAAATCAAAGGAGTCAAAACGACCATAAAAACAATTAAGAGCATTAGCCAGCTCTGTGTCTGAACTAAAACCATCTAAAAACACACGATTACTGCGCTCTGTGCTCTGAAGGCCTGCAATAGTTTTCATACTGGCCCAGGCCGAACCAAGTTTATTTGCTGCCATCTTGCTTTCCAACTCTGATTTATAATTCTGTTTTGCTCTTAAAATTTCGGCCTTCAGCTCCTTGGTGGCAACCTGTAGCTCAGAAACATACCCCTGTTTAAAGGCAAGAGCTTTCCTCTGTAAGCAGGATTTAACTGATTTAGTTACCCATGGTTTGTTGTTGGGGTATATTTTGACACGTTTACGTGGAACAAACTTATTTTGACAGTAAGCCATGTATGAGCATGTGAGCTCAGCCAGAGAGTCCAAATCATCCCCGCAGGCCATTATGAACATCTTCCAGTCTGTACAGTCAAAGCATTCCTGGAGGCTGTGCTCTGAATCTTCTGTCCACACATCAATGTCTCTCATCTCCACCTTGCCTCTTCTGAGAGCAGTTTTATATGTGGGCAGCAAATGAACACAGTTGTGATCTGATGATCCTAAAGGAGGAAGGGGGAGTGATTTATAGGCCCTCTCTATGGATCCATAGCACAGGTCCAATGTCTTTTTTCGCCTGGTTGGGCAGGAGACATACTGATGAAAGTTTTTAAGTGTCTTCTTTAAAGAAACATGGTTAAAATCCCCAAGAATGAAGTTTGGCGCCTCTGATGAAATTGACTGCAGCCGCTGCACCACATCAGAGATGGTTCTGGAGGCGGAGTCAGCGTCTGCCCTCGGATGAATGTACACAACTGTGATGAAAAGTTGGGGAAACTCTCTTGGCAAATAAAAGGGGTGAAGCGACACAGACAGCAGCTCCACATCGGGTGTACAGATGCGCTCTCTGACCGTGACAGATGTGCAGTACTGCTTATTAATGTATAAACATACGCCGCCCCCCTGACGCTTCCCAATTACCTCTTCCTGCCGATCCGAGCGCAGCGGAGCTCCAAAGCCGTCAATCCACAGGTCTGCATCTCGATCATGCGCAGTAAGCCAAGATTCAGTGAAAGCCATGACGCAGCAGTTCTTAAAATCCTTCTGGTAACGTACGTTGCCTTGAATTTCCTCCACCTTGTTTCTCACAGACTGTGCATTCCCAAAAATGATCGAAGGAAGAGGAATGTTACCAAACTGACGTCTCCTAAGGCGCAATTTCACACTTCCACGTCTTCCACGCTTCCTCCTGCCGCTTCTTTTTTCACCGCTGTGTCCGTCTCTCAAAATAAAGTCCGGCAGTTCAAGTTTGGGCTCAATCACAGACGCTGCATCAGCTGTGTTAAAGCGTAGCAACACGTCCCTGGAATATTGTATTCTGCCCGCTATTCTGCTCGCCATGGAGCCGAACGCGTTTACCTCAGAGACAAAGAGCCACAGCACAGAAAGCAGCAGTGCGAGAGAGGAGAGGAAATCCATGTTGCCGATACCAGGGAGCTCTTCGCCATATATTCCACAAACACTCCAGGGCAGAAATGACACAGAGGATTTTCTAAAAACATAAAAAAGTACAAAAAACACACACACGCACACACGCACTATATCATCAAGCTGCTGGTCGCTGCGTGCGCATGCGCCCCTATCATGCAGCCATGCAGGTTTTAGCCCACTCCTTCACGTGCTTGGGCAGGCTCGGCCAAACAAACTTCTCCGCCACCATTTTCACAGAAGCGCGCACCCCTGGGTGCGCTAGGGAGTGCACGGCGTCAAAAACGCGATGGCGCCACGCGGCTGGCACCACCAGGCGCGGTCGCCCCGTGGATACATCGCAAATAAGCGGGGGAAAACCGGTTTGTAGATTTCTGCGTTCCAGCCTTAACCCTGTTGGTCCAGACAGGAGCGCGCGCACGTCTGCGTCCTTGCTCTGCTCCGCCGCCATGGCTGCATAATCTATTCCCACGTGGACCGGAGCCGCGCGCGTGTCCGCGCTGTTACTGCGCTCTGGGTAAGCGGCCGCACAATCCGTTTCCGCGCGGACGGGTGCTGTTACCGCACGTGACAAACAGTCTGCCACCACATTGATTTTACCGGCTACGTGCTGAATATCGGTGGTAAATTCAGAAATTGCGGCCAGCTGTCTCTGTTGCCGCCCTGACCACGGTTCTGAAGTTTTGGACATCGCAAAAGTGAGCGGTTTGTGGTCGACAAACGCGGTGAAACGCCGCCCTTCCAACCAGAACTGGAAATGGCGAATAGCCAAGTGGAGCGCCAGCAGCTCCCTGTCAAACGCGCTGTATTTTCGCTCAGCCTCGCGTAGGGACCTGCTGAAGAATGCGAGTGGTTGCCAAACCCCGGCAACGTGCTGTTCCACTACGGCCCCTATGGCCACATCTGACGCGTCCGTGGTTAGCGCTATGCGGGCTACTGGGTCTGGGTGGGCCAACAGTGCTGCGTTTGCCAGTGCCCGTTTAACCTCTGTGAATGCGCGCTCCCGCTCCGGGGACCATTCAATCACATGGGAGGGCTTCTGCTTTTTGAGCGCGGTGTACAAGGGCTGCATAAGCTGCGCTGCGTGGGGTATGAAACGGTTATAAAAATTCACCATCCCCAAAAATTCTTGCAACGCTTTTATCGTTCGAGGCTGGGGAAAATCTGCCACCACGCGTACTTTGGCCGGCAGAGGAACTGCTCCTTCCGAGGAAACGCGGTGCCCTAAAAAGTCGATTTATGCCACGCCAAAATGGCACTTGGCCGGGTAGATTATCAACCCATGCTCTCCTAACCTCTGAAAAACTGTCGTGAGGTGTTTTGCGTGCTCCTCCTCGGAGGTGCTGGCTACCAAAATGTCGTCTAAATAGACAAAAACGAAGGAAAGGTCGCGCAACACTGCATCCATCATCCGTTGGAAGGTTTGTGCGGCGCCTTTAAGGCCAAAAGGCATTCGTAAAAACTCAAAAAGCCCGAACGGGGTTATTACGGCTGTTTTGGGGATGTCCTCCGGTCGGACCGGGACTTGGTGATAACCGCGGACCAGGTCTATTTTAGAAAAAATTTGCACCTTCGCCAAATGCACTGAAAAGTCCTGGATATGCGGAATCGGGTACCGGTCCTGCGCCGTGGCATTGTTCAACCTGCGGTAATCGCCACAAGGTCTCCATGAGCCGTCAGCTTTAGGTACCATGTGGAGGGGGGAAGCCCAAGCGGACTTCAAGCGGCGAATTATGCCCGACCTTTCCAGGTTGGCGAACTCCTCGCGCGCAATGGAGAGTTTAGTTGCATCCAAGCGCCGAGCCTTCGCAAAAACGGGTGGGCCACTCGTGGTAATAAAGTGCTCCACCCCGTGCTTCGCCACCTTAGCTGAAAAAGTAGGAACTGTGAGTGCTGGGAACTGGTGTAGAAGGCTGTGAAACTTACCACCTGCTGTGGCGACGTTGGTCTGAACTGGCGGCGGGCACACCCGAGCTGCACAAGGGATAGAACAGGAAGAGAGTGCATTTACTAGTCGTTTGTTAGCCAGATCAACTAACAAACCATGTGAACACAGAAAATCAGCACCTAACATATTGAAGCTCACTGCCGCCACGATGAAATTCCACTCATAGGCGCGGCCGTGGAAGGACAGAGACAAGGTTCTCTCTCCGTACGTCTTGATGCTGGAGCCGTGGGCCGCTGTCGCTCCGTCTCCGCGGGGTCCTGCGACCCGATCAGCATAGGGGGCAGTGATGAAGCTCCTCTGGGCTCCGGTGTCCACTAGGAATTGCCGCCCGGAGCCCGCGTCCGTAAGGTAAAGCAGCTTGTTCCGTTCGCCGAGAGTGTAAGCTGCTAACGACTCACGGCCCGATCGTTTCCCTGCTTTTTTGAACTTGCAGGGCGGAATGCATTTGTGCGCCTTCCCAGCGAAACATCGATGGTAAAAACAGAGGCCATCATCTCCCCTGCCACGGAATCTCGCCGCTGCTGTCGCCGCTGGGGTGGTCACTGCCGTCTCTGGCTCCACACTGCCCCCGGCCACCGCGCCGAGGTCTGCCACTGCCACGGAAGCCTCTTGTTCCTCGCAGGCGTTGAGGAGCCGCTCCGCCTCTTGGGCCAGGTCGCGGAAGTCCTGCTGGGTCAAACATCTCCTGCTGGACAGGGAACCTCTCGTGTGCGCTGGGAGGGTTCTCAAGAAAATATGTTTGAAAAGGAACGCATCGTTGTCCGTCCCGATCATTTGCAGCATGTCCTCCATGAGGACAGTCGGCCTGCGTCCACCTCTGTCGCGCAGGTCCAGCAGCTGCCTGGCTCTTGCCTCAGATGACGGCACGAAGCTCCTGATGAGGGTGGCTTTCAGCGCGTCGTATTTGCCGGCAGCGGGTGGTTGCTGCACCAGGCTCCGTACCCACCGAGCCGTGTGGCTGTCGAGCGTCGCGATGACATTATGGAATTTAATGTCATCCGCTGAAACTCCCCCGAGCAGGAACCGCGACTCCACATGCTGGAACCACGAGTGCGGGTCGCTTTGCCAGAACTCAGGGAGCTTAATCAGTCTTGTGCCCCTGCTGGCATTACCTGGTGAATCCGGGTCTGAGCGGCTGTCTCCCAGCTCTTCCATATCGATCACGAGGCTGTCCTCCAGCCTCGGCGTGCTCAGATTCATGTGTAGGTCACCAATTGTAGGAGTCAAGAATTGAGGAGACTGGATGATTTTTCCAGTAACTGCTTTAATTCCCCATTCATCCTACGTCCTCTCTCGATCGGAGTGAAAAGAGACAGGACGCAGTCACACACATACATTTATACATTCATCTTCTAACAATACATCACACACAAAAGTCACAATACTCAGCTACATCCTTTCATCTCTAATAGAACACCCAGAGTCCTTCTGTTCTCCTTTCCGACCCCCAAAGGTCAGGCCAGGTAATCTTCTCATCTCTCCTGAGTCCCCAGGGGGTGCAGACATGTCTTCCTCTTGAGGTGTGAAGTCAATACACATGGCTAGCTCAAAGTCTCTCTTGGCTGAATTCAGCCAGCCACATGTGAGTTACATAGGTTATAACTATGGGCTCCACACCCGCACATATCCAAAAGTTGTTCCAAATAAGGGAGAAACAATATCATTTCAGAGGAACATGTATATTTCAAAAACCTTCAGTGAGAACTACCACCAAGCAATACTGTGTTTCAGTGCAAGGAGTCAGACTGTGGAACGCTTTTGGACCTGAATTAAAATCACGTACAACGGTTGGACAGTTTAAACAAAAACTAAAGGAAGAAATACTCCAAACATATATACAAAGCGACATGTAAAATCACATAAGGATTATCATACCCAGTCTGTGTTGTGCTGTTGCTTAGTTTTTTGCCACATTTTGTCTTAGCTTTGTTCTGATTTGTAATCACTTTTATTTTATTTTATTTTTGAATTCTTAGATGGAACATGGGTGGGCAATATAAGCTGCGGCTTCAGCCATCACCCATTTCGGATAACTTATGTTGAATTGTATAATCCGAGGAGTTATTGTTTAATTTGACCTTGTTGGATTTTTTTTCCCTTTGTTAAATTATTCTGTTCCTTTCTTTTACTCTTTTAATCTAATCTATCCGAAATAAAGATTCATTCATTCATTCATTCATTCATTTGGCATCCTCAGAATTACAATTCTGTGAATGAGCATCACTATGAAAAACAGATGAATCTAAGACGAAAGAAAAATATTTTAAAAATCACTTGTATACTCAGGAAACAATCTTGAAATGTCAGATACTTTGGTGCTGAAAACAGTCACGTCATGTTTAAATCAATTAATAACATTGTTCAGATTGAACATCTTTTATTTTCCTTAATTTTTCACCATGATTGGACATTGCACATGACAACAAGTGCTGTTTGTTTTATATAATATTCAACTTCTTCAGCCAAAATGAAGAAAATGCAGTACGTGGCTATGTGGATCAGTGGCTTCTTTGTGTTTCTTATCAGCACCAATATGGCGTCCACGCTTGGCCACCTAAAACTAGCCTGGTGGCTAGCAATGAGCACTTTAGCCTATTATAGCACTGTGATCTCTGCAGTGTTGGTGGATGGTGAATACTAGTTTTGACGATTCCCTTAACAAGCTAACTACCATATCCTTTTCCAGCTGCTCTATGATTTCCTCAGAAACATTCAGTGACCTTAAGAAGTCAGAAAGCACATTCATCCTGTGGCAGTTCAGCACAAATGTCTAATAAGCATAGGCTATTAAACTACACAGTCATTTGAAAAAGAAAGTGTAACCATATCAATTCAAAGGTTTTTTTGTGTCAGAATATAACAAGAGCGCTCAGAGACGAGTGCAACATCCTCTGCCTCCATTTTCTTTGAAGATCCCAATACTTACTGATGGAGACCAGTTTTGAGCTTTTCAATATAAATACTGTGGCAGAACCAAATTATGATAAACCCATCATTCATGAATATACTGTTGTGTCCATAACTGTTGAAATAAGAAGTAGGGCGGAAAGCAGTTTATAGTGTTTATTATATAACTTGTAAATAGAACAGCAGTGGACTACAGCGCTCCCAATCCAGGTGTCAATGGTGAAAGAGGGCGTGCCCCTTCCAGCCGTGGCCTTCATACCCTGGCTGGTGTCACCACCGGAAAGGTGGGCTGCCAACCCCCTCTATTCCCCGGTAATTCCCAGGCTGCCATCTTGCCACTGTTTTCCATATGTAACATATACAACAAAGTATATAACCCATAGTTGTAAGTCAAGATCTTGAAGTGAACCTGTGTAGTAAGTATTGTGGCCCTACAGAGCTTTACATGTTCTATAGTAAGAGAGCATAGGGATTGCCAACATTGACCTTTGGCCTTTTGACCCCAAACCTGTAGTCAGAGGTCATGGTCTCAGAGTGAACCTGTGTACCAGGTTTTGTGACCTTAGCTTCCTTTGTTGTTGTCCCCCCCACAGCCAGTTGCAGCAGATGACTGCCCCTCCCTGACCCTGGTTCTGCTGGAGGTTTCTTCCTGTTAAAAGGGAGTTTTTCCTCTCCACCATCGCCAAGCGCTTGCTCACAGGGGATCGCCTGATTGCTGGGGTCTTTCTGCAATTGTGGGGTTTCCCCTACAGTTGAAAGTGCTATGAGATGACTGTTGTTGTGAAATGGTGCTATATAAATAAAGTTGAATTGAATTGAATATAGTTTATAAGCCATTTTGATGTTGACCTTTGACCTTGTGATCCCAAAACTTCAGTCACACTTCAGGGTCACAGGGTGAGCCTGTGTACCAAGTTTGGTGGCCCTAGCTTTACTCATTGTACAGTAATAAGACATAAGGAATGTTAACCTTGACCTTTTGACCCCAAACCCATAGTCAGAGGCCAGGATCCCAAGGCGAACCTGTATAGCAAGTTTGGTGACCCTAGCCTTCTTTGTTGTTGAGCTATAGTTTATAATGCCCGCTCCACAACCGGGATGTCGGGGTCCTGGCCGGGTCATGCCGAAGACCGTATAAAAAATGGAACTTCCTGCCGTCCAACTTGGTGCTCAGCAAGAAATGGAATGGAGGAGGGAAACGTGGGTGGCAGTGGCTCAGGAGGTACAGCAGGTCATCCGATAACCGGAGAGTTGGCAGTTCGAATCCCATTCTCAGCCATCCTGCCAGTGTGTCCCTGGGCAAGACACTTTATCCACCTTGCCTCCAGTGTCCATGACACTGAGTATGAATGTGTATAAATGTTCGGTAGTGGTCGGAAATTGATACTTTCAGTGAAGTACCAAGTGAACTAAAGAGATCATGGGTGGAGACCTGTTGGATGACTTGATGTTGTCAGAAGTGTTTTCGCCTCTTCTCCGTCTGTCCCCTCTGCCCAGTGACCACAAGTACATATACAATCTGGATGAGACAGAAGGCCTGTGTGACCTCTTCGATGTCCCCATGCTTAACCTCTGACTCCTGAGTTTGCTGTCAGAGTGGCAAACAGTTGCCAGAATACAGTGATGTTTTACTTGAAATCATCCCGTCCTCACTGACAATGAAAATGCGAAAAGGGACAGGAGGAAGCTGAGATGATCTGATGAGCATTTCAAGGGCACCTTTATAGAGTAGCTCTGCTCAGCCTTGAGGGGAAAAATGGACAAGAACAACACATTTTACTTACCACTTTTTTACGGAAAGAGAGTGGTTATATTTTTGCCAATTTTTTTTCGGTATTATAAATTGTGTGTCCAACGGTCACTTAAGTGGCCAGGCGAGGATTAAGGTAAGGTGGTCAGAGAGGCCATTGGCATGGATTGGCAGCCATGTTTCCATCAGTCTGACCCAGGACAGCTGTGGCTACGGTAGTAGCTTACTGCTACCATTATCTGTGGAGTGAATGAATAATGTATCCATTGTAAAGCATCTTTGAGTGTCTATGAAAAGTGCTATATAAATCTGATGCATTATTATCATTATTATTATAAGCCATTTTGATATTGACCTTTGACCTTGTGATCCCAAAACCATAGTCACACTTCAGGTACACAGGTTGGGGCGGCTGTGGTGCAGGTGCAATGTGGCCGACTATTGATTGGAGGATCAGTGGTTCGATTCCCGCTCTGTCAGCAGTCTGCATGTCGAAGTGTCCTTGAGCAAGACACTAGTTTAGTTTAATTTACTGGTTTATTTGTCAGGGACAATGTACAGCAAAACATTAAACACAGGGTAAAGATGCTCTGTACCAGATTATAGCGGCACTGAACTGAACTGGCACTGAACCCCCAGTTGCTCCTGGTGGGTCAGGCCAGCATCTGTGCAAATGGAATGCAAACCTTGACCTTTGGACCCCAAACCCATAGTCAGAGGTCAGGATTGCAAAGTAAACCTGTATACCAGGTTTGGTGGCCCTAACTTTACTTGTTTTATAGTAATAGTAAATGTAGCATTTACCATACTGCAACTGCAATGTTAACTTTGACCTTTGATCCCTTGACCCCAAATCCATAGTTAGGTCTGGGTGTAAATCATCCAAGATGTGTATTAGATGCAACTGCTGTATCAATTTGAAAAGGCTACATCATTTCTTTCATCATTTCTTTCATTAGTTATTGTGTTTTGAAGATTTGGGGAAAAATCTGGCCTCTGACCTTTGACCACAAGGTCATTCAATGAGAGTCAAATTGCAATATGTGCATCATCAGAGTATATCAAACCATGGTACCAAGTTTCAAAACAATCAGACTAAAACTATTGGACGAGTTGATTTCACAAGACAGCTACTGTCTATGAAGTGAGGTGAAACAGGAGGTCATAGGTCAGGGGCTACAATTCCTGCAAAAATCATCCGATCAAACCCAAACTGCAATATGCGCATTATCAGCGTATATCAAACCATGGTACCAAGTTTCAAAACAATCAGACCAAAACTGTAGGAGGAGTTGATGTCATGATCCGGGGGCATGGGGGGGGGGGTGCCGTGCCCCATCTCTAGTATACATTTATAGTTATGTATTTGTGTCATTATGTTTTCCAGGTTGTTTTATTTTGACAGTGTTGTGCAGCTTCCGGCTGTCTAACCAGTTGGAGCTGCACACCTGTTTGTCATTCTGTTATTTTCTCCACTCATGTATTCACATCTGCTTCTAATTATGTTTGGCATATAAGAGTACGGCAAACCCCTGAGGGGTTGTTGTGTCCTTCTTCCTTGTGCACCCATCCTCAGGAGCTCCAACGACATCCTGAGTGTTTTTTGGGTCCTGCTGTTGAGGTGAGTGGTGAGCTCCATCCAGGTATTTTTCCCTATTTCCAGCCGTGAGCCCCGGCTGCCTTCGGGTGTGCTCCAGCTCGATTCTGCCCCCCTTTGCTCGGCGATTCTGGCTTCATGTTTCCCTGGACTTTGAGCCCCACTCGTCTCCAGCGTTTTCCATGTTGACAATCTTGCTTGTCTGTGCCATTAACTTTATGATTTAGTTTTCTATGTTCACGTTTCTGTCTGTGTTTATGTTAATAAACATGCAAACTCACAGAGAGCGTTTGGTGTCCTAATTGGCGCTCATGAAACGAGCGCTTCGTGACACTTGATTTCACAAAAGTGGGACAGACGAACAAACGGACTGACCCATAACATAATCCCCCTATGGGCTTCAAACAGCGGGGGATAAAGAGGCATAAACTAAGCCAAAAATGCAAAAGCAGTGTGTGAAAAAATAAGCACACCCTTACTGTCTCCATTTGAATTAAGGGGAGAGGGTAAGTACTGTATGGTTTGGGTGAAAGGGTTGCCAGGAGAAAGTCTCTTTGCTTGAACTGCAAAATAGCTGCCCAATCCTACTGGCAAAGTTGCATTCAAGCAAACCACAAGACTTCTGCAACCATGTCCTTTGGACAGATGAGACCAAAGTGGAAATGTTTGGCAATAATGCACAACACAAAAATCAAAGCAGCATAAGCAAACCCGCCTTAGGTGTGCATATGTTTTGATATACAGTTTTCGGTGTACTTACTTTTTCATGCACTGCTTTTGCATTTTGGCTTAGTTTATGACTTATGTTTTGACACAGAAAATCTTAGAACTGATGAGGCTGTACTTCTTTTTTCAAATAATTGTAAGATTATATAAAATGTATCCAACCTTACACTCTTAGATGTTTGAATAAGTTTATATGTAGTGTTTACATGAAGACATTACCTTCATAAACCTCTATGATCTGACAGATTGCCCTCAAGATGCACCTCTCATTTCCGTGAAAATTTAACAGTGTTAAGTGTTAAATACAAATAAGAACAGTTTATCACACAGCAGCACCTTAATTTCATGCAGAATTACAGGTGAACATCAACCAATACAACATGCAAGACAGACAAGAGTAAACATAAAATTTATATATTAAGCAGAAACAATACAACCCTAATTCTGATCTAAAAACGGCAAGCAATGATTTGCAAATCTCATAACGTACCATTTTATTCACAACAGAACATAGATAACATTAAATGTTGAATTTGAGATATTTTATAATCATGAAAAATATTAGCTCATCTTTAATTTGACAGCAGTAAACCATCACAAAAGAGGTGGAACATGGGCAGCAAAAAAGTGGAAAGGTATGTGACACTAATGAGAAACAGCTGAAGAAATATTCATTCATCTTCTTCCGCTTAATCCTTTTCGGGTCGCGGGGGGGCTGGAGCCTATCCCAGCATCTTTGGGCGAGAGGCAGGGTACACCCTGGACAGATCTCCAATATGTTGCAACTAATTAAGTTATTAAGTAAGAGGTCAGTCAAATGATTGGGAACAAAAAGAGTACGTTCAAGAGGCAGTATGTTAGAATATGTAAGTAAAGATGGGCAGAAGTTCAACAATCTGCAAAAAACATCTATAAATTGTGAGGCAATTTCAGAATAATGTCATAATGGCAAAGACCTTATACATCAACTACAGTACCTAATATCATAAAGAGATAATCAGAATCTAGAGACATCTCTGTTTGCAAGGGACATGGCCAAAAATCATTACTGGATGTTTGTGATCTTCAGGTGATCATTATCTGTGAACACAGTTGGTTGTGCCATCTACAAATTAAGCAACATCACACAAGAAGGAGTGGTGTTGTTAGTGGACATCAGCATGGCTGTGATGAGCTGTAAGCACCAGGCACAGCTGAGCGCTGAAGACATCGCTGCATGAAATAGTCAAGAGTGCACAATATGCTGTGAGGTTTTAACAGAAAACATATGCTGGAGGTTATATTAACAGAAACTGTACAGCAAATCACTTTATGCATAGGCTAACTGCAGATGTTTAGACCTGAATGTTTAAAAGGCAGAACATCTGGGTTACAGAGGGTTGTGAAGACTGTCTCTTGTCATACAGCTCCCTGCTGTAAAAAAGAAGGTGCAGTATACACCATGAAGTTTCAGTGTTCACATTATAATAAGTAAGTGCCAGTTAACGGTAGTGTAATTACTGATAAATAAGGACATCTATGAAGTGGTGATACAGGCATTGTTCCAATAGTGCCGGCGTTATATTGTCGTCTTATAGATCGCAATATTTATTGTATTGCAAGGTCCTGTAACATGGCCTAAGTATTGGAATGACGTAAGTGTAGTGGAGGCCTCTGGATTCCCACTCCTAGTCAGAAGTGCTGCCAAGAGTAGCATCACTGTGGTGCAGAGGTCAGACCAGAGGGACGCCAGACTGCCCAACCGGCCTTTGGGTCCAACGGTGGTGGAGAGTGGAAAACAAACCTCGAGAGACTGGGACTGAGAACATCACTGAAGAGAGACTGGGAGACCAGAACTGAGTTGGCCATTTCTTTTTATGCAAATTTGTAAATTTGTGTATAGTAGGGCACCTTGAAGACCTCTGTATAATGTCAACATGCAGAAAAAGAGCATAATATGTCTGCTTTAAGACTAACTATGTAAAATGGAAAACTGTAGTGTGGTCAGATTAAACAAAATTTTAAATTCTTTTTGGAAATCATGAATGGTGCATCCTCCGGACTAAAGAAGAGAGGACAGAGACCATCCGGATTATTATGAGTATTCAATTTAAAAGCATGCATTTCCACTAGCATGGTGGTGAATTTGTGGCAACCTGCACCTCTGAAAAGGCACCATCTATGCTTAAAGGTATACACAGAATATTAAAGCAACATGCTCTCACCCAGATGTCTTTTTCTGGATGCTGGACTGTTCTACCTGCAGTCCAAGCCCTTCACCAATTGGAAACACTTGGTGCATCAAGAAATTATGACAAAATATTGGCACTGGACGTCGGTATCGGCCACCACCTTTCACAAAAAAATGTTCTCCCTTTTCCTTTGTATTCACAGGCTTTTAAGTTTTTAAATGCCAGATGTCTGCTGTGAGGTGCATTGTACTATATTGTGTGTTTTTGTGTATGCCGTTTGTGTGTATGTTGTTTCTGTGGTGCTGCAGGACAAAAATTTCCCCAAGGGGACAATAAAAAAAAATTAATGAAAAAAAAATATGATAAAGACCCAGTTGAACAGCTAGAATCATGTATCAGACAAGAATGGGACATTCCTCTCACAAATGTTCAGCAGCTATTCTCAGCCTAACTCTCAGTTCAGAAGAGGGGATGGTACACATGTGGCCCTGCCATTAACTCTTTTGAGACATGTTGATGACATGAAATTCAAATTGAGATAATATTTTTCATGACATACTAAAATGTCTCACTTTCAAAATTTCCCGTTTTCTGTGTAATTGTGAATAAAATAGTGGGTTATGAGATCTGCAATCACTAGACTGATAGATGTACTTTATTGATCCCAAACTGAGAAATTGCAGTGTAACAGCAGCATGACAGTAGACAACCAAACAACAGAAGCACATGCATGACAAAGGGATTACCCATGGAAAGTAAAACTAACACTACTATAAAAGCCTATATACATCATAGCTGAATAGATGGTGACCCGTATAAACACATAAATCGTACCCGCTGCACAATGCAGAACTATCAGAAGCAGAGTGAAATGTGAGGTGCCAGTTAGACTGTAAGGTGCAGTATGGCAGTATAGTTATAACCAGAATACAACATCAGAGTGAGTTATTGTACAGTGAAATGGCATGCAGCAGGAAAGATTTCCTGTACCTAACCGTTCGACAGCGAAGCTGTAGCAGTCTACTGAAAAAAGTGTGATGCTGTCTGTCCAGTGTGTGGATTATCTTGTCAAGTCTGTTGGTGTCTCTGGCCCTGATACTGCTACCCCAACAGACAGCAGCAAAGAAGATGGCGCTGGCAACAACAGTCTGGTAGAAAAGCTCCAGCATCCTGCTGCACACGTTGAAGGATCTCAGCTTCCTCAGGAAGTAGAGTCTACTCATCCCCTTCTTGTGTGCAGCATCGGTGTTGGATCTCCACTCCAGTCCGTTGCTGATCCTGACACCCAGACATTTGTAGTCCTCAACCACCCCCACGTCCTCCCCCCTAATCTGCAATTGCTGAGAAGGCATCCTCTTCTTCCTGAAGTCAATCACCATCTCTCTGGTCTTGCTGACATTCAGCCTCAGGTGATTCTGCTCTGTCCACTCCACAAATCTGTCTACCAGTGCCCTGTACTCCCCCTCCTCTCCCCCTCTTATACATCCCACAACAGTTGAGTCGTCAGGTGGAATGACTCGGTGTTGTACTGAAAGTCAGTGGTGTATAAGGTGAAGAGAAAAGGAGAGAGCACAGTCCTCTGTGGAACTCAAATAACACTAACCACATCAGACAAGACACTGCCCAGCCAAACAAACTGTGGCCTGCCTGTCAGGTAGTCAGTAATTCAGGAGATCATACAGCTGTCGACCCCCATCACTCGCAGCTTTCCACCCAGCAGCAGTGGCTGGATGGTGTTAAAGGCACTGGAGAAATTAAAGAATGTGATTCTCACAGTGTTTCCTCCGCCATCCAGGTGCAGATGGGCTTGTTGCAGAAGATAGATGACAGCATCTTCAACTCCTAAATGGGGCTGATATGCAAACTGCAGAGGGTCCAGCCACGTCTTCACCTGTGGCCTCAGGTGGGTAAGACCAGTCTCTCCTGGACCTTCATCACATGGGATGTGAGGGCAACTGGTCGATAGTCGTTCAGGTCCAATGGAGGTGACTTCTTGGGGACAGGAACCAGGCAGGATGTCTTCCACAGCACCGGTACTCTCCCTAGACCCAGGCTTAGGTTGTACAGGTGTTTCAGTACCGGAGCTAGCTGGTTGGCACAGGTCCTTAGGATCCTGGCGGATATGCCATCAGGGCCCGCAGCCTTCCGCTGACAGAGTCTCTCCAGCTGTTTCTTAACCTGGTCTGTAGTCACAGTGATGTGAGGGAGAGGCCTGGTGTCCCCTGGGGGGGGGGGAGGTGCTGCACAGGAGGGTGGAGGGGAGGGGTGTGTGGGGGCCTGGCTGTGTTGTGGGGGCGACAGACGGTGAGTTGAATCTATTAAAAAACAGATTCAGTTCATCAGCTCTCTCCTGGCTCTCAGATGTCTGTCTGACTCTTCCCTTGCACCCAGTTATTTGTTTCATTCCCTCCCATACATCTTTAGCGTTGTTTTGCCTGAGTTTATCCTCCAACTTCCTCCTATAATTGTCCTTGCACCGCCTCAGCATCTCTCTCAGCTAATGTGGCACTCCCCTCAGCTTCTCCTTGTCTCTGGACCTAAAAGCTCTCTTCTTTTTGTTCAGAAGTGCTTTCAAGTCGCTCGTGACCCATAGTCTGTTGTTGGGGAAGCAGTGTACAGTCTGAGCTGGCATGGTTGTGTTTTCATAGAATCTGATGTATTCTGTGATGCAATCGGTCATACTGTCTATGTCCACCCCATGTGGTTCACAGAGTACGCCCCAGTCCGTCGTCTCGCAGCAGTCCTGCAGTGCATCAGGAGCCTCCTGTGTCCACGTCTTCACAGTCCGTGTATAAACAGGCTGCCTTGGGTGATAATTGAATTATGTTATGTGAGAATTTTGTTTTTATTTGGATTTTACACAGTCTCCCAACCTTTTTTGAACTGGGGTCATAATGGTCATCCAGGTCCAGACCTTTGTAATTTCAGAATTTTCTAACTCATTTCTCCTAAATCTATCTATCTATCTATCTATCTATCTATCTATCTATCTATCTATCTATCTATCTATAAATAAGTGACCTTTGTCTTGCTAATTTGAAACTTTTTCACATTAACATACATAGATTTGTGACTTTAAAATAGTAAGCTCACAACTTTACTATGGCTAACTTACAGGTGTACCCTCAAATATGATCAAAAATCATATTATATGAAGAAACAGCAGTAAAACTGTAATTAAAATATTTACTGATGCAGAATAGGAAAAGTTTCAACAGTGATGTCACAGAGACAACAGTCATTGTGGTATAAATAAGCAAATTTGTTTTATAAATATTTTGCTTTTACTTTGCCAGTTATAGCTAAGAGAAAGAGATGACAAACTGGGTGAAAGACATGCTGCAAAGATCACTCAGGCTAGAATTTAATCAGGGATCACTGCACATTTGAGCTGTAACCATGAGGACACCAGATGCCCCACTAGATAATTTCTAACCAGTTTTCAAATCAGTGAAATAAACAGTTACTCAAACAGTAAAAGCAGATACACTTGAGTCAAATTACAGTTTTTCCTCCATAGAGTGTAAAGTATTCTTCAATAAAATACTCAGTACAGTGACACTTGGTAAACAGTTACTCTACCCTTTAAATTCCACCCTGGCCTTGCAAAAAATAGAACACGTCAATCTTAGCAAATCAGACAGTTTTGCAGTGATGATTTTTCAATAATTCAATTCAACCTTTATTCGGACTCATGGGCCACACAATAAAAGAAACAAAACACTCATGTTCTGGTGAGCATGCGCACTTCCTATTTTCTCCTCAGGCAATCAACACACCTGGGAGATTAGATGCACCTGCTGCCTCTGCTCAGCCAGCACTTACAAGGATCTGCTCTTCAGTGCCTCAGCGCTGGCTCGTTTGGGTATACTGCCTCAGCTATAGAGATGAAGATCGTCCCAAATGTCTCCTGAGCCGGTGGACGGAGCCACTGTTTATAGCAGGATACGATATAACAGGGAAGAGCTGCTAGCATTTAACCGCCACCCGGTCCCACTGGAAAAACTCGACATACCGAGAGAACTGAGGCGAAAACGCCGCGGCTGCCGGGCTGGAGTAAGGCGGAGGACAAAAAATATAAGGTACAGACCCTCCCTTCCATCTGTTGTCATGGGAAATGTACGGTCGATACTGGGAAAGTTAGATGAGCTAGCGGCTATCTCCCGTTATGATAGCACTTACCGGGAGTGCTCTCTCCTTTTGTTTACTGAGACGTGGCTAACTGAACTAGCAGCAGATGCTAACATTGAGCTGGAGGGTTTTCACATGATACGAGCTGACCGAACACCAGAGAGTGGCAAAACTAGGGGCGGTGGAGTGATAATGTATGTTAACAACAACTGGTGCAGACCGGGACATATCACTGTTAAACAACGACACTGCAGCAAAGACATTGAGTTGCTAGCTGTTAGCATGAGGCCTACATATCTCCCGAGGGAACACTCACACGTGATCTGCATTGTTGTTTATGCAAATCCGACGGCGAACGCTGGGACAGCGCGTGACGTCATCCATTCAGTTACCAGCAGGCTGCAGACAGAACACCCAGATGCTCTTCTCCTCATCTCAGGCGATTTCAACCACGTTTCACTGTCTCCCATTCTGCCCACTTTCACCCAGTATGTCACATGCCACACTAGAGACAATAAAACACTGGATTTGTTCTACGCAAACACTAAGGAGGCGTACACCTCATCACAACTCCCCCCACTTGGGAGATCGGATCACAACTTGGTTCATCTCCGACCGGTGTACAAACCCCTAGTGCACAGACAACCTCCGGCCATGCACACTGTGGAGTTATGGTCTGAGGAGACAATGGACACTCTAAAGGACTGTTTTGAAGCCACTGCCTGGAAGCAGCTCTGCGATCCACATGGTGAGGACATCGATGGCCTCATTCACACCTTCACGGGCTACCTCAGCTTCTGTGTGGACAAATCCGTTCCCACCAAGACCATACGGCGTCACTCAAACAACAAACCCTGGATCAACCCTGAGATAAAAACACTTCTGAGAGAGAAGAAGAGGATCTTCAGGTCGGGGAACAGGGAGATGCTGAAGTCCGTACAGAGGGAGCTGAGGAGAAAGATCAGAGAAGGCAAGGACAGCTTCAGGAAGAAGATGGAGGACAAGCTGCAACAGAGCGACATCAGCGGGGTCTGGAGAAACCTCAAAACCATCTCGGGGCTCCAGAATACCTCCCCCCAGGCCACGGGGGGCAGGGAGTGGGCGAACAACCTGAATCTGTTTTTCAATAGATTTGACCAACCACCCTCCCCCCTGTCTGCACAACAACCACTGCTGCCTCTAAGAAATCAAGTCCTGCTACCCACTCCCCACTCCACCGACACCCCCCCCCACTCCCAACACACAGCCCCCCATCCTGACCCTGACCAAGACCCAGGTGAGGACGGAGCTGAGGAAGATCAAGGCGAGGAAGGCGTCGGGACCGGACGGCATCAGTGCAAAGCTCCTCAAGTCCTGTGCAGACCAGCTGTGTGGGATTGTGACGTATATCTTCAACATGAGCCTGAAACTGGGGAGGGTACCACAGCTGTGGAAAACATCTTGTGTGGTACCTGTACCAAAAACTTCCCACCCCAAAGACCTGAACAGCTTCAGACCGGTGGCCTTGACGTCCCACTTGATGAAGACCCTGGAGAGACTGCTCCTTGCTCATCTCCGCCCCCTGGTGGAACCAGCGATGGATCCACTCCAGTTCGCCTACCAGCATGGCATTGGGGTGGAGGATGCGGTGATCTTCCTCCTTCACCGTTCTCTGTCCCACCTGGAGAAGCCCGGGAATATGGTGAGGATCATGTTCTTTGACTTCTCCAGTGCTTTCAACACCATCCAACCGATGATCCTGAAGGACAAGCTGCTGCGCGCAGAGGTGGACCAGCACCTGTCATCATGGATCCTGGACTACCTCACGAACCGGCCTCAGTTTGTGAGAACCCGGGACTGTGTTTCCGACATGATCATCAGTAGCACGGGGGCCCCCCAGGGAACGGTGCTGGCTCCCTTCCTGTTCACTCTTTATACTGCGGACTTCTCACACAACACAACACATTGCCATCTACAGAAGTTCTCTGATGACTCTGCGATCGTTGGTCTCATCTCCAGCGGAGATGAAGCTGAGTACAGAGGGCTTATCCAGGACTTTGTGGACTGGTGCCATCGGAACTGCCTCCAGATCAACGCGAGGAAAACTAAGGAGCTGGTGGTGGACTGCCGCAGGCATGGGCAGCCCCTCACAGCACCAGTAAATATACAGGGAACAGACATCGAGATGGTGACATCCTACAAGTACCTGGGTATTCATCTGAACAATAAACTAGACTGGTCACACAATACTGACGCACTCTACAAGAAGGGACAGCGCAGGCTGTTCCTGCTGAGGAGACTCAGGTCTTTTGGTGTACAAGGGGCGCTGCTGAAGTCATTCTATGACACGGTGGTGGCATCAGCCATCACTTTTGGAGTGGTCTGCTGGGGCAGTGGCATTACTGCAGCCGATAGGAAGAGACTGAACAAACTGATTAAGAAAGCTAGCTCTGTCCTGGGGCAACGCCTTGATCCGATGGAGGAGATAGGAGAGAGAAGGACGGTGGCTAAACTGTCATCTCTGCTGGAGTCCGAGTTCCACCCTATGCAGGACATACTGGATGCACTGAGGAGCTCATTTAGCAGCAGACTACATCATCCCAGGTGCACAACCGAGAGGTTTCGTAGGTCCTTCCTACCAACGGCTGTCAGACTGTACAACCTAAGCAGGGCTGCTCGCAAAGATAGCAAAAAGACGTAACAAACTAATAGGTTTTTTTTGAATGCAAAAGATGCAATAGACTTACACAATGGTCCTCTCCGGCATACAACTAGGAACATACCGGTCGCTATGGAGGGTGAGAATATGTATGGGCACATAATCATACCATGTAGGATAACTAAATAGACGGTTATGCTGTTTCATCCCACCTAGCAACAATGCTCTGCACTGTGTGTGTTTATATATTTACATATTTATTCCATCTAGCTACAATGCTCTGCACTGGGTGTGTTTATATTTATATATCTATATATTTATTCCATCTAGCTACAATGCTCCGCACTGTGTTTTTATATATCTACATATTATTCCATCTAGCTACATTGCTCCGCACTGTGTGTGTTTATATACTTGCATATTTATTCCACCTAGCTGCAATGCTCCGTACTGTGGGTGTTTATATATTTACATATTTATTCCATCTAGCTACAATGCTCCGCACTGTGTGTTCATATATTCATATATTTATTCCATCCAGCTACAATGCTCTGCACTGTGTGTCTGTGTGTGTGTGTGTGTATATATATATTTTATAGTAATATGTACATATGTATATTAGCTGCTCTTGCTTGCTTGTTTTTTTTTTTTTTTGTTTTTTTTTTGTTTTTTTTTTTGTTTTTTTTCTTGCCTTCTGATTGTTGCTCTGAGTGTTGCTATCCCTGTGCTGTTGCAATCCTGGAATTTCCCCGTTGTGGGACTAATAAAGGCTTATCTTATCTTATCTTATCTTATGAAGCAAGTTTTGTCATATGTGTGTGGTGAAGTTTTCGCACTCACCATCTGTTGTCTCTCCTCTTCTCCAGGTTGCTGCCATCTGTGCGGGTGCGTCTTTGGGGATTGTGTACACTCACCTGTCCCATTATCCACACTCAGCTGCAACTACTCTTCACCCGGTCAGGCATAATCAACTCTATTCCTCCTCTTCTCATGACCCACTTCATCCTGCTGGTTCATCTCTCCCCGCTGGGGGTACCTGTGGGTTTGCTGGTTCGGCCCAAGTAAGTGGTAATGTAGTTTTCCCACAGCCTAGTCTCCATTCCTCGCTAACAGCTCTCTTCACTCCCTCCACAGGCCCCTTCCTCCGGTGAGTGACGTTTTCTGTAGCTGTGTTCCAATTCCTTTTGAGATTTAATAAAACTCATATACATGTTTGCGTGTCTGGAGTGTTCTTCTGTTGCTGCATTCTGCACATGGGCTGTCCATATAATTAATCATGACAGAATGAGCCAGCCAGAACCTCAGCTCAGCGAATGCAGCAACACCAGAACATTCTGCTCTCGAGCGCTTAGATGCGACTGAGAGACAGGTGGCCATACTCACGCAGCAGCTGGAGACAATTACGCAGCAGCTGGGTATGATCACTGAACTTTTGGCTAACATGGCTCCTCCGGGCCCGCCCACTCCTCCTGCTCCTGTTGTTCTTTCCTCTGTTCGCCGTACAACTTCTGTTGCCACACCTGCCCTGTATGCAGGGGAGGTGGGGAAGTGCAAGGAGATTTTATGTCAGATATGGCTTTATCTGGGGCAGGTGGGGGGGGGGGTACCCGGATGATACCGCAAATCTTGCCTTTACATCTACCTTTCCATGGATGATACCTCACCCGGATGATACCTTTCCATCCTTGCCCGGATGATACCTTTACATCTTGCCTTTCCATCTTGCCTTGAGAGAGAGCAGTCGCATTTTTCTTCCCTCCTCCCCTGCCTTCCTGATCTATTCCCAGCTTTTGCAATGTTGTTTTTGTCTGTGTTTAGTCGCTCTTCTTCTGCTGAATCTTAATCTAAACGGAAATTATGGATTTGGAAGCGGCTTAAATGTGCTATTGTCACTATTTTTTTCAACAAGAATTGGGCCAAGGGGGAGCCCAAGAATTGGAGCCTACGAGGAGACTCATGGACATTGGAATTCATGCGTCTATGGAAACATTATTGGTTATGATCTCAGGACTTCTATTTTTGGCTGTGGAGTTCCCTGATGCATCAGAAATTGAAGGAAAGTGAGAGAGCTGTTCAAGCGGACCCAGCAAGCTCCTTCATCAAATTCAACCAGTTGGGGAGGGCACGAGTAGCGGCAACGGTGAACTGAATGACAGTGATTCAGTGAAGGAATACATCTGAAGCCCTGTGCTCTCTATGGAAAAACAGTTTAAGCCTGCATATATAATGAAAGCACAGAACTACACGGATGAGGACAAATTCTATTCTCTGAGTGCACTGTGCTTATTTGATTTGATTTGACCTTGTTTGCCCCGTGTTTACATTCCTCCTGACTGAGATAAGTGGAAGGATCAGCTCATGTCTACCCAAACAATCAACAATCAGTTGTTTGTTGTCAGCGGATTGGACCCCCGAGGACAATGCCCATGTGCCTTCTGCAAGCAAGAGAGAGAGAGAGAGAGAGAGAGACTCTGGACTCTGGACTTGTTTATAAGTCACATGATTATAACATCTATCCACTGCCAGGAGGCGCCCTCTGCTGCTCACTAACAACTGTTACATTTACACTATACAATGCATACAACACTACATGCATACGATATACACACACTGCTCTCCTTCTGCGTGTGATTTGTCTACTAAATGTCTGCTAAATATGCATTGAGGGTTTTTTTGCCTGCAATCAAAATTTCGCTTACTCATTAAGCGTCAATTTGATAAAACATGTTTTTTTCTCTCGCCTATTGTGTCATATCCTCTCTTTTCTTTTTTTTTCCTTTCTTCTTTATGACTGGCGCCTAGCGGCTGCCCCGGCCTTGGATGCGCTCTGCAGAGCATGCCCAAATGCCAAGTCACGTTTCGTTACCTTGTATTCATACATGTGTAATGACAATAAAGTTGAATCTCATCTCATCTCAAAAATTCAATTTTTGATCAGTTTGCTTAGGGACCGGGCCCTGAGCTGGGGTCGGTCCATTCTTGACAGCCCAGAGGGGCTAGGTACACGTTTGAAAGATTTGTGGTCGAGTTCACCCGTGCGTTTGATCGTACGGAGAGTCAGGGGAATGTCATGAGCAGTCTTTTGTCTCTCCTCCAGGGCGCTCGGTCTGGGGCCGAGTACGCCGTGGAATTTCGGGTTGAAGCGGCATACTGGGGTGAAACGAGGCTGCTCTACGCAGCGCATTCCTCCACGGTTTAAACGCTGACCTCCATGACAACCTGGTGGTTCATGCGGTTCCCGACTCTCTGGACGGTCTTCTTGATCAGGCTGTTGGTCTAGATAACCGAAACTGTGAGCGCGCAAGGGAGCAACAGTCCTCCTTTCGCCCGTCCGCCGAGCGGGTTCCCACCGCATCTACTGACATGGGGGGGGGGCAATTCTTCCTCTTAGCCAGTGGCGCTTGGTTGGTCATGGTTGACTGACAAAGAGCATCTGCGGAGAAGGAGGGCTGTTTTCGGAAACACCCATCTTGGCGCTGGTCGACCCTTAGCTCCAATTTATCCTCGAGGTGGATGCTTCCGATTCGGGGGTGGGCGCTGTCCTTTTGCAGCACTCATCCTCCGATCAGAAGCTCCGCCTGTGCGCGTTTTTCTCCCAGCAGCTCACACCTGCCAAGAGGAACTACGACGTAGGGGATAGAGAGCTGTTGGCCATTAAGTTGACACTGGAGGAGTGGAGACACTGGTTAGAGAGGGCTACCCATCCCATTGTAGTATGGACCGACCACAAGAATTTAGAATACCTACGGTCGGCCCGCTGACTTAACGCCAGGAAGGCTCGCTGGGCCTTATTTTTTTCAAAGATTTAATTTCACCATTTCTTACCGTCCTGGCTCTCAGAATACCAAGCCGGATGCGCTATCCTGCCAGTTTGACTCCGAGCAGGTAGCCCCCCCTCCCCATCCCCAGCCCTTTGTTCCCACTTCCTGTGTTCTTGGAGTCCTTACTTGAGACATTGAGCAGAGGGTCTGACAGGCCCCGTCTCGGGAGCCCAAACCAGCAGGATGCCCCCTGTAATAGATTGTTTGTTCCTGCCGCCCTCCGCAGCAAAGTTATCCACTGGGCCCATACCAGCTGATTCTCCTGCCACCCTGGGATCTCCCGCACTACCAAACTTGTATGACGGGTGTTCTGGTGGCCCACGCTGCGGCGGGACGTGCAGGAGTATGTCAAAGCTTGTCAAGCCTGCACTCGGGGCAAGTCAGACTCCCCCCCCCCCACACACACACACACACTGGTCTCCTGCACCCCTTACCCATTCCTGGTCGCCCTTGGTTCCATATTGCCCTTGATTTTGTTGCTGGCCTGCCCCTCTCCCACGGGAAGTCGGTTATTCTTTGACCACTTCTCCAAAGCTATTCACCTGGTTGCCTTGCCCAAACTCCCCTCCACCAAAGAGACTGCTGAGCTCCTCATCCCTGAAGTCATCCGTCTGCATGGCATTCCCCTTGACATTGTGTCTGACCGGGGTCCCCAATTCACGTCACAGGTCTGAAAGTTATTGTACCACTGTGAACCTCACTTCCGGGAACCATCCACAGAGTAATGGGCAGGCTGAGCACGCTAATCAATCCTTGTAGGCTCCCCTCAGGTGTGTGGCAGCCAAAAACCCGTCTACCTGGAGCACGCACCTGACCTTGGTGGAATATGCACACAATTCAGCCATCTCCGCCGCCACGGAGCTCACCCCCTTCGAAGTCTCTATGGGTTACACCCCCCCCCTTACCTATGGCCGAGAGGGAGGTCTCAGTGCCGTCTGTGGGGGGTCATGCTCGCCGCTGTTGCCGGATCTTGAGGTTCACCCATGCCGCCCTCTCCCGCACTGCTGAACGGAATCGTCGGGTGGCGGATCACAAGCGGGTCCTCACCCCCAAATACCCCGTGGGGCAGCAAGTATGGCTGGCAGTGGACCAGTTTCCTCTGAAGACGGACTCGAGGAAGCTGTCTCCCCGGTTCGTGGGACCCTACCCCATCAGACAGATTATCAACGACTTCTCGGTGCGACTGAAGCTCCCACAGACCCTACGAGTGCACCCGACCTTCCATGTGTCACATATCAAACCTGTCACTGTGAGCCCCTTTGCCCCCCCCGCCCCCCCCAAAAGCCGCCACCTCCTCCTCCTTGGACGCTCGACGGCCACATCACCCACAGGGTCCAGTGGATCCTGGACGTTCGCCGTCAGGGCTGAGGTCTACAGTATCTGGTCCATTGGGAGGGTTATGGCCCAGAAGAAAGATCGTGGATCCCCAGATCCCATTTTCTTGACAAGGGGATGGTCCAGGCCTACCATCAAGCCCATCCCGAAAAACCCAGTGGACCGCCCAGAGGCATTCCTTGAGGGAGGGGCACTGTCAATGGTCTGGTGAGCGCGTGCCCCCTCCTTCCCGTTTTCTCCTCAGGCAACACAGGGTTACAAAAATATTTTTTTTTGTAAGTTGTCTGTGTTTTTTTCAACTGATTTAAGACAATTTTGCACCGCTGAATCCAAAAATGACATCCGTTTCTCTCAATCAGGTGCTAAGTAAAAACCTGTACTTAGTTAGTACTTACTTAGTGCTGAGCATGTACTTACCTTTATATAAAGGTAAGTACATGTAAATTGAATGTTACATCATCATTGTTCAAAATTCAGAGAATTTCAAGACATAAAAAAGAATTTTGCATCATATAAAGCGAAAATACCCGTACATGTAAACAAAAACGTATAACACAACATGTGGCCATAATTCAAAAAGTTGACCTGATTGAGCAAAACCAATGTGATTTTTGGATTCAGCGCATCAAAATTGTCCTAAATCAGCTAAAAAAAACTTAGACAATAAATTTGGAGTTGACCAGTGCAATCAACACACCTGGGAGATTAGACGTACCTGCTGCCTCTGCTCAGCCAGCGATTATAAGGATCTGCTCTTCAGTGCCTCAGCGCTGGCTTGTTTGGGTATACTGCCTCAGCTATAGAGATGAAGCAAGTTTTGTCATATGTGTGTGGTGAAGTTTTTGCACTCACCCTCTGTTGTCTCTCCTCTTCTCCAGGTTGCTGCCATCCGTGCGGGTGCGTCTTCGGGGATTGCGTGCGCTCACCTGCCCCATCATCCATACTCAGCTGCAACTACTCTCCACCCAGTCAGGCATAATCAACTCTATTCCTCCTCTTCTCACGACCCACTTCATCCTGCTGGTTCATCTCTCCCCACTGGGGGTACCTGTGGGTTTGTCGGTTCGGCTCTCATCTCTCTCTCCACAGGCCCCTTCCCCTGGCGAGTGACGTTTTCTGTAGCTGTTCTCCAATTCCTTTTGAGATTTAATAAAACTCATAAATGTGTTTGCATGGCTGGTGTGTTATTCTGTTGTTGCATTCTGCATGTGGGATGTCCATACTATTAATCATGGCAAACACTAAAACAACACAATACAGACTTAATACAAAAACACAAACAGGTAAAAGGAAAAAAAAAACTGAATCTAACCCTTTGTATCATTTACTGTAAGTGTGCAACACAACCCCCAAGCACCTAGACCTCACTGTTTTTGAGTTCTGACTACAGCCCTGAATATGTGAAGACAGGGTTGTGTACAGTATATTCCATACAATTTACCTCTAATTACATCCAGGCTGAAGTTTTCTTCTCCCTCTGTAGGTCCATATGTTTGGGTGCTGGAGATGTTCTGAAAGTTGAGCAAAGTTCAACAATGAACAAGGCAACAGTGCCCTTCTAATTGGCATCATTTAGCTAATCTATATCAGTCAAAAATATATACATATTTATTTACAGTTTGTCAATGAGTTTGTGGGGGATGACCGTGTTGAATGCGGAGCTGTAGTTGACAAAGAGCATCCTAATGTAGGAATTTTTATCTTCCAGGTGGGAAAGAGAATAAAGGAGTGCTGTAGCGATGGCATCTGAGGTGGACCTGTTGGGCCAGTAGGCGTACTGCAGGGGGTCCAGGGTGCCCGGTATGCTGTCCTGAATGACGGGCAGTACCACTCTCTCGAATCACTTCATGATGATTGGAGAGAGTGCTACTGGTCTGTAATCATTCAGACAGGTCGGCGGGCTGTTTTGGGGAGGGGGATGATGGTTGTCATTTTGAAGCAGGAGGGGACTATGTTCTGGTTGAGGGAGAGGTTGAAGATTGCTGTGAGAACGTCGGTCAGCTTGGCAGTGCATGCTCTGAGGGCCCGCCCAGGTATGTTGTCTGGTCCTGCTGCCTTGTGGGGGTTGATATTCCAAAAGTGTGATGGTCTAGGGCTGTTTTGCTGCTTCAGGACCTGGAAGACTTGCTGTGGTAAATGAAACCATGAATTCTGCTGTCTCCCAAAAAATCCTGAAGGAGAATGTCCGGCCGTCTGTTCGTGACCTCAAGCTGAAGCGTACTTGGTTTCTGCAGCAGAACAATGATCCAAAACACACCAGCAAGTCCACGTCTGAATAGCTTAAAAAAAACAAAATGAAGACATTGGAGCGGCCTAGTCAAAATCCTGACCTGAACCCGATTGAGATGCTGTGGTATGACCTTAAAAAGGCAGTTCATGCTCGAAACCCTTCCAATGTGACTGAATTACAACAATTCTGCAAAGATGAGTGGGCCAAAATTCCTCCACAGCGCTGTAAAAGACTCATTGCCAGTTATCACAAATTCTTGATTGCAGTTGTTGCTTCTAAGGGTGGCCCAACCAGTTATTAGGTTTACGGGGCAATCACTTTTTCACACAGAGCCATATAGGTTTGGAATTTTTTTCCCCTTAATAATAAACTCCTTCATTTAAAAACTGCATTTTGTGTTTACTTGTGTTATCTTTGTCTAATATTTAAATTTGTTTGGTGATCTGAAACATTTAAGTGTGACAAAAATAAAAAAAGAGAAATCAGGAAGGGGCAAACACTTTTTCACACCACCGTAATTAA
Source organism: Pholidichthys leucotaenia (assembly GCA_020510985.1). Taxonomy (NCBI): domain Eukaryota; kingdom Metazoa; phylum Chordata; class Actinopteri; order Cichliformes; family Pholidichthyidae; genus Pholidichthys; species Pholidichthys leucotaenia. The sequence continues at coordinate 326,241,721 of CM035838.1, forward strand.
TTCCACAATACAGAATTCTTTTGGAATGTTTTTTTTTTTGTTTTTTTTTTTTACATTAACAATGTTTTTATCTTTTTAACCTTGTCTGGGTCTGTCTGGGTAACACTCTGTCACAGGGAGAGAGGAGACGAATATGTGTGGAACTTTTCATGTTCAGTAACACAATTACCTCCATAAACAACGTCATGCTGGCCCAATGGGGATGCTGTTCCAGGAAGGTGAGGAGGAGCCGCGGGAACCTTCCATCAACAAACCCCCGGGTGGACCCGTACCATCGCAGGCAGCCAGAGCGGTGGTGGACACAATTTCACAGCAGCGTTTCATTCCACGGGTTGTACCAGGAAGGAGGAATGGCTTTCCACATGCTGTATCCCACGGAGAATGTCAAAGATCCCACGCCATAAAATGTCCGGGTGGTTGCCACCGATACAGCACTTGAGTTCCACTTTTTTGTTCAGTTAAAACAAAGCAGTGTGTTTTTTTCCCAAATTATATTAAAAAGCTTTGCAGTCCGGACGGAGGACTCTTGCGGTCCGGATCCAGACCGGAGTCCACCAGTTGGTAACCCCTGTTTAACAGGCTCAATCCAGCTGAAATAGGGTTTTTGGCTGAGTACACTGCTGCAATGAAGCCTGTTGCCATAGCATTTAATGTTCTCCAAGGGGGATCATGTGTGCACATGGGCTTCCTGCTGCCAACACTTTACCAATTGCAGGACAAACTAAAGAAGTTAGAGTCAACTTGCAAAATTTGTAGACCGCTTGTTGACGCCCTGCAGGATGGGATCCAGAAACGTTTTTGAGAGGTCATACAAGAACCTGAGGTGATTGATGCAGTTATACTCCTACCAAAATTCAGAATGAGGAGGTCATCTTAAAAGCTGGTAAATATACTTAGCAGTTCTTATGTGAATCATTAGAGCTTTGCATACTTATATGTAATGTTATTGTCATTTAGGTTTATATTATGTCAGCAACAAAGGTTGTGAAATGTTACAAGTTTCAAGAGCTTTTAATACCAGTAATAATAACCAGCAGCTTGGCAGCCTATACAATAAGGGTAAGAAGAATGTGCACACCCATTTCTTCTGAAAATAATCTATCTTTGTCTTGCCACAGGCCTTAACTACATCAAAAACCACCCGGGGTCTCATGTACAAAGACTTGCGTGGATTTCCTACTGAAAGATGGCGGACGTTTAAATCAAGAAAATGCCATACGACCCCCCAAAAATCCCAATGTATGAAACCGCCCGTACGCAGGAATCCAAGAACATTTCCTTTGTACATACCAATCTTCTTGAAATTGAACGCACCTGAGGAAATACCAGACTCCTCCCTTGACACGCCTCCATTTGAATATGCAATTAGATGCAAATAGGTATGCAAATAGATATATATATATACAAGCACTGCACATTTGATTCTCCAGTATCCACGATCAAAAATAATGGATTTAATGGAATTTCATGGACTGTGAGTTGAAGGTGCTCCTGAATGAGGTAGAGGCACGAAAAAACATTTTGTTTGGTATGCTGTCCTCCGGCATTAGCGCCAGATATAGGGAATTCAATAGCCTGCTCACAGCTCTATAAGATTAGTTTATTGTTTCCTTTATTCAGACAGGAATAAAAAAAGAGATGTTTATTTAACTTTGACATGTTTTAAGCCTGCTTCATGATGCATTTCCCCTCTAGTCACTCTTGGTCCGCATACTCTTTGGACGAGTCTGGCATGCACACGGCACTGTACATGCTGACTTTTTCATCTACCCAGGCCAAGCGGTTGATGCACGCGCACAACCATCATTTGTAGTTTCACTCCCACCCAACAGCTAGCGCCAAGGCACTGACACACCAGGATTTTCACCAACGAAGAAACAGCGGACTTCTTCACAAAGTTTCTCTTCAAATAGAGTCCATTTCTGCTGTTTGACTTCCAGGTTTTTACTCCTTTTCCATGAAGATGCTGCCGCCGCTGTGAAAGAAAGTATGTACTGTATGTATGATTCATGTTGTAGGTCATGTATTTTTACCTACATATGTATAAGCACTATGGGATGCTTGAGATTGCATGTGTGGATTGACCTCACGTCTTAGATGGGACAATATGTCTGGACCGCCTGTGGATGATAACAAGAAGACGGAGGTACGGCGATAAGGAGCTGAAAGGACTTCCTGACCTCCTGGGGCCCAGGCGGAGGACTGAAGGGCGCGGGGGGAGAGTTATTGTCAATAGGGGGGTTGACTGTGATATGTGATTCTTCCTTTGTCCCTGTGTATATAAAAGAGAAGGTTTTGACTCAGCTCTCTCTCTTCTGTTCTTGAGAGATAGCTGGGGATGTGAACACGACATTAAAACCTGAACTGAGAAATGATTCAGTCTCGTTATTCCACGCTCCCCACATTGGTGACCAGAGACGTTTGAGAATGCCGGGAAGCGATTCCCGCGATCCAGACTCGTTGGAGTCTGCCCAAGCGAGCGCCGTCTCCGTTAAACTGCCAGAATTCTGGCAGGACAACCCGGACTTGTGGTTCCTCCAGGCTGAGGCACAGTTCGCGCTCGCAGGAATAACGGCGGATGACACTAAGTTTTACCATGTCATCGCAAGACTCGACAATCGCACAGCTCGATGCGTGCGGAGCCTGGTACAGCAGCCACCCGCTGACAACAAATACGGCGAGTTGAAGGCTGCCCTCACCGAGTGTTTCACGCCCTCAGCCAAAGAGAGGGCTAGGAGGCTCCTGGCTATGCACAGCCAGGGAGGGCGCAGGCCAATCGCCCTGATGGAAGACATGCTGCAGCTGAGGGAATCGGACAATGATAACTTCCTATTTCAGCACATCTTTCTAAGCAACCTCCCGGCACACATGAGAGGGACCCTCTCCGACATGCCTTGTGTGACCCAGCGGGACTTCCGCACGATGGCCCGAGAGGCGCAGTGACTCCTCGACTCCTGCGGCGAGCAGACGGCCACAGCGGCAGCGACAGACCTAGGTGCGGCGACCCGAGGCAACGAAGAGCCAGAGACAGCGGAGCCAGCCCCACCATCAATGGCAGCGACACGGCCCCGGCGCAGCGGAGGAGATGGCCTCTGTTATTATCACCGGCGTTTCGCAGAGAAGGCACACAGGTGTGTGCCACCGTGCAGCTACAAGAGCTCGGGAAACTCCAGAAACCGGGATTCGTTAGCAGCTTCGGCTCTCAGTGAAAGAAATAAACTGCTGTACATCACAGATGCGAGCTCCAGGCAGCACTTCCTCGTAGACACCGGAGCCCAAGTGAGTTTCATCACCCCGACCTACGCTGACCGGTTGGCTGGCCCCTGTGGTGACGGGGCAACGGCGGCGAACGGTTCGAGCATCAGCACCTATGGAGAAAGGACTTTGCTTCTGTCCTTGAACGGCCGCACTTATGAATGGACTTTTATCATAGCAGCGGTGAGCTTCAACATGTTAGGTGCCGATTTTCTGTGCTCACATGGTTTGTTAGTTGATCTTGCAAACAGACAATTAGTTAATGCACTATCTTTCTATTCTATCCCTTGTGCAACTCGAGTGTCCCCACCACCAGTGCAGACCAATGTCGCCACAGCAGGCGGTAAGTTTAACTCACTCCTCACCCAATTTCCAGCGCTCACGGTTCCTACTTTTTCAGCAACAGTTGCGAAACACGGGGTGAAGCATTTTATCACTACTGTGGGCCCCCCCGTCTTCGCGAAAGCTCGGCGTTTGGATGCCGCTAAGCTCTCCATTGCGCGCGAGGAGTTCGCCAGCCTGGAGAGGCTGGGCATTATTCGCCGCTCGAAGAGCCCCTGGGCTTCGCCGCTGCATATGGTCCCTAAAGCTGACGGCTCCTGGAGACCTTGCGGCAATTACCGCAGACTAAACAACGCCACAGCGCATGACCGCAACCCCATCCCGCACATTCAGGACTTTTCAGTGCATCTAGCGGGGGCGTGCATTTTTTCTAAAATAGACCTGGTTCGCGGCTACCATCAGTTTCCAGTCCGCCCTGAGGACATTCCTAAAACAGCGGTAATAACCCCTTTTGGACTTTTTGAGTTTTTGCGTATGCCGTTTGGTCTGAAAGGCGCCGCACAAACATTCCAAAGTATGATGGATGCCGTGTTACGTGATCTCCCTTTTGTGTTTGTCTACCTCGACGACATTTTAGTCGCCAGTACTTCAGAAGAGGAACACGAAAAACACCTCACTGCAGTTTTTCGGAGGTTGGGAGAGCACGGGTTAATAATTAATCCAGCCAAGTGCCAGTTTGGCGTGGCGCAGATCAATTTTTTGGGACACCGCGTCTCCCCAGAAGGGGCGATCCCGCTACCAGATAAGGTGCACGCAGTGGCAGATTTTCCCCGACCACAAACGGTCAAATCCTTGCAGGAGTTTTTACGAATGGTAAATTTTTATAACCGTTTCCTACCCCACGCAGCGCAGCTCATGCAACCATTATACGCCGCGCTCAAAAAACAAAAACCCTCCAATCCTATCGAGTGGTCCCCGGAGCGGGACCGCGCATTCGCGGAGGTAAAGAAAGCCCTGGCTGACGCTGCGCTTCTAGCTCATCCTGACCCATCGGCCCGCATAGCGCTCACCAACAACGCATCAGATTTGGCCATAGGGGCGGTCGTGGAACAGCAGGTTGCCGGGGTTTGGCAGCCGCTGGCATTTTTCAGCAGATCCTTGAACGAAGCCGAGCGGAAATACAGCACGTTTGACAGGGAGCTGTTAGCGCTCCATTTGGCCATCCGCCATTTCCAGTTTTGGCTGGAAGGTCGGCATTTCACCGCTTTTGTTGACCATAAGCCGCTCACTTTTGCGATGTCCAAAATTTCAGAACCTTGGTCGGGCCGGCAACAGAGGCAACTGGCCGCAATTTCAGAGTTTACCACTGATATTCAACACGTAGCGGGTAAACTCAACATAGTGGCAGACTGCCTCTCTCCCGCAGTCACAGCACCGGTGGGCGCGGAGGCAGACTATACTACCGCAGCCGCAAGGCAAAATAGCAGCGCGGAAGCGCACGCGGCCCCAAATCACGTGGGAATAGATTACGCAGCCATGGCAGCGGAACAGGGTAGCGATGCGGACGTGCGCGCGCTCCTGTCTGGACCAACAGGGTTAAGGCTGGAGAGCAGGTGTTTGCAAACCGGTATGCCCCCCCTAATCTGCGATGTATTGACTGGGCGACCGCGCCTGGTAGTCCCAGCCACGTGGCGCCGCCGCGTTTTTGACTCGGTTCACTCCCTGGCGCACCCAGGAGTGCGCGCTTCTGTGAAAATGGTAGCGGAGAAGTTTGTTTGGCTGAGCCTGCGCAAGCATGTGAAAGAGTGGGCACAAACCTGCATGGCTTGCCAGCGGGCCAAAATTCACAGACACACACAAGCTCCCTTAGAACCGTTCCACATTCCGGCCAAGAGATTCGATCACGTGCATGTCGACCTCGTGGGCCCCCTACCGTCGTCGCAGGGGTTCACACATCTTTTGACAGTGGTGGATCGAACTACACGTTGGCCGGAAGTGGTCCCCCTGGCATCGACCACAGCTGCAGAGGTGGCTCGCATTTTTTTGACGGCCTGGGTAGCACGTTTCGGGGTTCCGTCGGATATTATGTCTGACAGAGGGCCTCTATTTGTCTCTGAGCTCTGGTCAGCGATGGCCAGCAGCTTAGGAGCGAAAATTCATTGCACTACCGCCTATCACCCCCAGGCTAATGGTTTATGCGAGCGTTTTCATAGGTCTTTGAATGCAGCCCTCAGAGCGTCGCTTACGGATGCAGATTGGGTAAACAAACTACCATGGGTTTTATTGGGGTTGCGTTCTGCACCCAAAGAGGATTTAAATGCCTCCCCAGCCAAGTTAGTTTTTGCACAACCTCTCAGGCTGCCCGGTGAATTCCTACCAGAGCATCCGGAGCCGGGGCGCCCCCCGGCTCTGAGGCCACTGATTGGCACAGGAGCAGACACGCTCCCAGGCCCCGTTCATCACACTTTTCCGCACGTTTTTGTTCCCAAAGCTTTGAAAAATGCTGAGTTCGTTTTTGTCAGGCACGAGGCTCTGAGACCAACCCTCCGCCCGCCATATAATGGTCCGTATAGGGTGCTGGAACCAGGTGATAAGCATTTTGTGCTAGATTTGGGAGACAGAAAAGAGACAGTTAGTATTGACAGACTAAAGCCTGCTTTTGTGATGAACGACGAGTCTGTACCAGTGGCGAGGGCACCTCAACGTGGCAGGCCCCCCAGGGAACACGTCCCTGAGCTCCCGCAGGGATCAAATAACCACTCTCTTCCTCAGTCTGCAGATTCTTTGCAGGACGGCGCCACAGGGACAGCGAGACCTGCTTACAGCAGATTCGGAAGACGTTTGACACCCAGACGGCGTACAGACTGAATTTTATTGTGATCATGTGGTATAGACTATGCTACTGAGGTTATCACTGATTTTTGATATGATCGTGTGGTATAGACTATGCTATTGAGGTTATCATGTTTTATTAACTCTTATATATTGTCCATTCTTCGACGTTTGGGGGGGGGTTATGTAGCTCATGGATTTTTACCTACATATATATAAGCACTATGGGATGCTTGAGATTGCATGTGTGGATTGACCTCACGTCTTAGATGGGACAATATGTCTGGACCGCCTGTGGATGACAACAAGAAGACGGAGGTACGGCAATAAGGAGCTGAAAGGACTTCCTGACCTCCTGGGGCCCAGGCGGAGGACTGAAGGGCGCGGGGGGAGAGTTATTGTCAATAGGGGGGTTGACTGTGATATGTGATTCTTCCTTTGTCCCTGTGTATATAAAAGAGAAGGTTTTGACTCAGCTCTCTCTCTTCTGTTCTTGAGAGATAGCTGGGGATGTGAACACGACATTAAAACCTGAACTGAGAAATGATTCAGTCTCGTTATTTCACGCTCCCCACACATGTATGTTTTTATTCTCGTTTTCCACCTCCTCGTTGTCTTCTTCTTCTACTGATGTATGCTGTGTTGATATCACCACCTCGTGAATGGGGCATTCAGTCTTGCGCATATGCTTTTCAACATGTTCAGGTCGTGGGCAGGCAGCGTGATCACAAAATTTGGGCTGCATGTGGTCGTCCGTGATCGAGCACTGCGGACACTAGCGGAGTGGAGACGATGACGTACATTTCGTCACACGAGGTTTCCGGTTACACGTAAGCGGACAGCAGAGGTGTAGCATGAAGCAGGCTTGTCTGCAGTCATCCTCAGAAGCATCAGCTGATTGTTGTGATTTGTAGCTCAGTGGTTACAGTGCCAGATTTCAAAGCAGAAAGTTTCAGGTATGAGACCAGCTGCAATCTCTTTTAGGGACCACAATGGAAATAAGTGTGTTGTGGAGCGTGTAAAGAAAGAGGCGGATTTTGGCTTCAGACGATTTATTACACAGCTCACACAAGAAGCACAGAAAGAATGACATCTCAGCAAAGACTCTTCTCTTAAATACTATGGCATTCCTCCAGAAGCTTCTAACACACAAAAGGTCACATTGCATTCACTTCCTTAATCCTTTACCATCCTTCTAGAAGTTTCTGATACACAAAAGATCACACTGCATTCATCCTTCACACCTCCCTGTTATCTCACCAGGGAACCTCTGCTCTTTGTTCTTATCTAAGATGTTACACATTATGCTTTCCCCATGTGCCGCCATACCACCCCCCCGAGCATATTGGATAGAACAAAAGAATAACAGTCCGTATGCTGTGACAGAACCATTAAACATCAATCCACATGCTGCTTGGGCTTCAGTCTTCTTCCGTATCTGCTGTAACCAGGATTCACCGCCTCCGCGGCGCTGTCATGCTGGGGGTTGATGTTTGGGGGTAAAAACTTTTTGTCTGTCCCTATGGGTGTTCTGGGGAAACTTTTCTCTGGGAAACTCCCCGTGGGGGTCTTCCACGCCAAGGGGCCCTCGCCAACAGCACTTGCTCGTCCGCCACCACAAAAGTGGGTTTGAGTCTGTCTATGCCAACCTTTTCCCTCCTACCCCCCAAATCTAGCAAAAAATGCTTATCTCCTGTTTCCAGCACTCTGAACGGTCCATCATAGGGTGGTCGCAATGGCGGGTGGTGGGCGTCGTGTCTGACAAACACGAACTCCGCGTTTTTCAAAGTTTTAGGTAAAAAAACACGCGGAAAACTGTGGTGGGCAGGGCCCGGCAGCGTGCCTGTGTCTATGCTATGCTGCAACAGCTGCGGCGGGGAAATGCCCGGTGTGGGATTATCTGGCAGAAACTCCCCGGGCAGCCAAAGTGGTTGTGCAAAAACGAGTTCAGCTGGGGAAGCTTCCAACTCCTCTTTAGGCGCAGAACGTAACCCCAATAAAACCCACGGTAGCCTGTCTACCCAGTTTGCATCCGTCAGTGAAGCCCTGAGAGCCGCTTTCAATGATCTATGAAAATGTTTGCATAACCCATTAGCCTGTGGATTGTACGCGGTAGTGTGGTGAATTGAGACACCCAGGCTGCGGGCCATTGTTGACCAGAGTTCGGAAACAAATTGAGGGCCTCTGTCGGACGTAATGTCCGACGGGACTCCAAAACGCGCCACCCATGCTGTTAAAAACGCGTGCGCCACCTCCTCGGCTGTGATTGCGGCCAGCGGAACCGCTTCCGGCCAGCGCGTGGTGCGGTCCACCATTGTCAGAAGGTGCGTGCACCCCTGTGATGGCGGGAGGGGGCCCACAAGGTCCACGTGGACATGGTCGAACCTCTTAGCCGGAATATGAAACGGCTCCAAGGGAGCCTTCGTGTGTCTGTGTACTTTGGCTCGTTGGCACGCCACGCAGGCTGCCGCCCACTCTTTCACCTGTTTACGCAGGCTCGGCCACACGAATTTCTCCCCTACCATTTTGACCGACGCGCGCACTCCCGGGTGCACCAAAGAATGAACCGAGTCAAACACGCGGCGACGCCACTCGGCTGGGACCACGGGACGCAGGCGCCCCGTGGAGACATCGCAGATTAGGGGGGGCATGCTGTCTTGCAGCACCCTGCTCTCCAGCCTTAACCCTGTTGGTCCAGACTGGAGCGCGCGCACGTCCGCGTCACTAACCTGCTCCGCGGCCATGGCTGTGTAATCTATCCCCACGCAGACCGGGGCAGCCACGACGCGTGAGAGGCAGTCTGCCACTACATTCAGTTTACCCGACACATGCTGAATATCGTTAGTAAACTCTGAGATCGCGGCCAGCTGTCTCTGCTGCCGGCCCAACCACGGTTCTGAAACCTTGGCCACCGCGAATGTTAGTGGCTTGTGGTCAACAAACGTGGTGAAACAGCGCCCTTCCAGCCAGAACTGGAAGTGGCGAATGGCCAAGTAGAGAGCCAGCAACTCCCCGTCAAACGCGCTGTATTTACGTTCACTGCCGCGCAAAGTCCTGCTGAAAAAGGCAAGCGGCTGCCAAGCCCCGGCTACGCGCTGCTCCACGACCGCCCCAATGGCCACATCTGACGCGTCAGTGGTGAGCGCTATGCGGGCCGTTGGGTCTGGATGTGCCAGCAATGCAGCGTTTGCCAGGGCTGCTTTGACTTCCGAGAACGCCCGCTCTCGCTCCGGGGACCATTCGGTCTTATCTGCGGGTTTCTGTTTTTTGAGCGTGGCGTACAGTGGTTGCATGAGCTGCGCTGCGCGGGGAAGGAAACAGTTATAAAAATTCACCATTCCCAAAAATTCCTGTAACGCCCTGACCGTTTGCAGCCGGGGAAAATCTGCTACTGCGCGCACTTTGTCAGGCAGCGGAACCGCTCCTTCGGGAGAGACGCGGTGCCCCAAAAAATCAATCCGCGTCACCCCGAACTGACATTTCGCTGGGCTGATTATTAACCCGTGCTCTTCCAACCTCCGGAAAACCGCCGTGAAGTGGGTTTCGTGTTCCTCTTTGGACGCGCTGGCTACCAAGATATCGTCCAAGTAGACGAACACGAAAGGGAGATCACGCAGCACTGCATCCATCATGCGTTGGAACGTCTGTGCAGCCCCTTTAAGCCTGAATGGCATGCGCAAAAACTCGAATAAACCGAACGGAGTTATCACCGCTGTTTTGGGTATGTCCTCAGTGCGCACTGGGACTTGGTGGTAACCGCGGACCAGGTCTATTTTAGAAAAAACGCGCGCTCCTGCCAGGTGAACGGAAAAATCCTGAATGTGAGGAATTGGGTAGCGGTCGTGCGCTGTGGCATTGTTCAACCTGCGGAAATCCCCGCAAGGTCGCCACGAACCCTCAGCTTTAGGGGCCATGTGTAGCGGGGAAGCCAATGGGCTGTTTGAACGCCTGATGATGCCCAACCTCTCCAGGTTGGCGAACTCCTCGCGCACTATGGCCAGTTTAGCTGCGTCCAAGCGCCGAGGTTTTGCAAAAACGGGCGGCCCGGTGGTGGTGATAAAATGCTCCACCCCGTGTTTAGCGATGGCTGCCAAAAATGTCGGTACAGTGAGTGCTGGGAACTGAGTGAGCAGTGTGTGGAACTTACCGCATGCAGCTGTGACGTTGGCTTGTGCTGTTGGCCGGGACGCTCGAGCTATACAGGGGATAGAATCAAAGGACAGTGCATTAACTAGGCGCCTGTTAGCGACATCAACCAACAAACCATGTGTGCACAAAAAATCAGCCCCCAGTATATTGAAATTCAATGCTGCTATGACAAAAGTCCACTCAAATGTACGGCCGTGTAGAGACAGGAGTAGAGTCCTCTCACCAAAGGTCTTAATCTCCAAGCCGTTTGCTGCTGCCATCTCGGGGCCGCTAGATCCTGCCAGCCGGTCGGCGTAGGACGGCATGATGAAACTCATCCTGGCGCCGGTGTCCACGAGGAAATGCCTCCCCGAGCGTGCGTCCGTCAAGTAGAGCAGCTTGTTCTCCTCCCCGAGGGTCGCAGCTGCTACCGACCCCCGGTCTTGGCATTTCCCGAGCGCTTGAACTGGCACGATGGTATACATTTGCGTGCCCTCTCTGCGAAGCGGCGGTGGTAGAAACAAAGGGTGTCTCCCCCGCGTTCTTTGGCCCCCGCTGCTGCTGTCGTCAGCGGCTCTGCTGCTGCCGTCGATGGCTCCTCGCCTCCTCCGGCCGTCGCGCCGAGCTCCGTCGCTGCCGCCATGGTCGTGAACTCTCTGCTGGCGATGATGATCCGGTTTGCTTCTCGGACCAGCGCACGATAGTCCCGCTTGGCCAGCAACAGCGAATTGGCCAGGGTTGCTCTCGTCGCTGACGGAAGGTTCCGGAGGAAGAGGTGGGTTAAAATGAAATGGTCGTCGTCCGTGCCCTTTAATCTCAGCATCCTCTCCATCAGGTCAATGGCTGACCCATCTCCTAACCCAGTCCGCGTCAGGAGTCTCTCTGCTCTCTCACCATCCGAGTGTGTGTAGTGCTGGATGAGTGCAGCCTTCAGCGTGTCGTATTTGTCATTGGTTGGTGGCTGATCGAGCAGGCTCTCCACATGCTGAGCTGTGTGGGCATCGAGCGTTGCGACCACATAGTGGAACTTCGTGTCATCCGCCGATATCCCCCGGAGGGCGAACTGCGCCTCAACTAGGTGGAACCAGGAGCGCGGATTGTGCTGCCAAAAATCCGGTAGCTTGATTGCAACAGCATATGCTTGGCTGGGGGCTCCCAACGAGGCTGGCTCCGGGGATCTTTCGTCGTGTTCCATGATCACGTCGGGGTCACCAGTGTGGAGCGTGTAAAGAAAGAGGCGGATTTTGGCTTCAGATGATTTATTACACAGCTCACACAAGAAGCACAGAAAGAATGACATCTCAGCAAAGACTCTTCTCTTAAATACTATGGCATTCCTCCAGAAGCTTCTAACACACAAAAGGTCACATTGCATTCACTTTCTTAATCCTTTACTATCCTTCTAGAAGTTTCTGATACACAAAAGATCACACTGCATTCATCCTTCACACCTCCCTGTTATCTCACCAGGGAACCTCTGCTCTTTGTTCTTATCTAAGATATTACACATTATGCTTTCCCCATGTGCCGCCATACCGTGCACTTTCTTGTGTCATCCCATTGTTTCAAAATATATGTTGTATCTCTTGTACAATGTTATTTTAAACAATGAATAAATCAGTCAATCAATCAATTTGTGACCAGCCAGATGGATCAGCTGGTTGAATTAAAGGAAAACAGTCATGAAAAAGAAGACAATATGAACCTATTTAGTGGGTAGCCACGGTCACCTGTCAGTTGAAAGCAGATCATATTAGACTCAACAAGTACATATTTTACGTCCAAAATGCAAATCTCATCCTTTATAGTTATATACAACTTACATGGATTACACACATTACTAAATGAATGAAGTGTGCCGGGGAAAAGGCAAGACTGTTGCATTTCAAACTTTACGCATGTGTTTATTGACATAACGACTGTACACACAGAGGCAATTGGGGACATGGTAGAATGCTGTGAAACTGTAGTTTAATAAGCAAAAAAAAGAAAGTCACTTGCTCACACCACTGAGTTGTAATGAAGCCTTGAAGACAGGGTGATATTTGGGGGCACACAAGAGTGTTGCACATGAGGTGGGTTATTTAGGACAGTTACATGAATTTACTCACCAAGAAGCCACCCATCACACAGTGCCAGCTTGTAGTTTGTTCCTAACAATGCTGTTCATTAGAATCATTAGGAAAACTGGCTCTCGCTGCAAATTGTGCTTTGCTGTTGGCATGTTCAACTGCATTGTATGGGAATATGATGTACCTGGCTGACAGCCGGATAATGCCATCCCACACAGCTGGCATAGCTCGGTTCAGGGTTGGCTGGGAAATTCCCGATTGGTCTGCCAGCTCACTCTGGCATGCCCCTGTATCCAGAAACCCCAGACTGTCAACACCTGCACTGGGACGGGCAGCGTACGACTTCTCGCCGTGTCGCGCTCCAAGAGCGTCCGTAGCTCTGAGCACAGTTCCACATGGACTGCCCGTGGAAACCTAAACCCACTGACAAGCCAGTCATCATCCTGAGCCAAAAAATCTTCTGTCTCTAAATACCCTTTCTCTTCTCACTGCACAGTTTGCAATATTCTCTAATCCTCTGTTGTTAGAGGCATTTTCTGCACTTCTTTGCGCTTGCTTTTATATCCACTCATCTATTTGTGCACACTTGGATGTTTGTTCATCATGTGTCTCTGGTGTGTACAATAACTTTCACGTCATTATCAGTCTCCCAACATCACCTCTAAGTGTCACCAATAGACCAATGTCAGTAGAAACAAAAGTACACCAGCCATGAAGTTGGCATGGGGCTGCACATATTTCCACGGTCATTTCATTCTTGATCCATCTGAAATTTTCCGTGGAAAGGGACGTACGCTATGTTTTTTGTGCGTCAGTACCCTTTGTACATGAAGCCCCTGGACACTGACTTGGATGATGCCTTCACAGACAGCAGTAACTCTGATGAAGATGACGTCTCTGTGTCAATGAACTCAGGAAAATCACAAATTGGGGAGTTGGAAAGGTACCTTTCATGTCCATCCACTGGAGGTATGGATCTGTTGCATTCATTTCCTACAAATCAAGAAATTGTCCCTCAAAGTCAACACAAGTCTTCCAGCTTCTGCAGCCTGTGAAAGACATTTTAGCCATGTAGAGCTACTTTTTACTGCTAAAAGATCACAGCTTCACTGCAAGAAACTTGAGAGCCAACTGCTGTTGAAGCTTAACAGTCAATTCACAAAGTGATTCTTTTGGGGCAAAGCATGCAAAAACACAGATTTTCACCCAAACACACCACACTGTTAATGGACACAGATGGGTACACATCCTCTGTATGTTCAGGCTACTTTGTTCTATGTATTTCTGTGTTTAGAGCCTACAGTACCATTTCGAGGGCAACTGATTGAATATTGTGTAATCTGATGGCAAACAGACGAGAATGTATTGAAAAAGAACATTTTATTTCATGTTGCAGATGCCTTATGTTTTCATTTATTTATTAAAATTTAATTTATTAAGGTTCTGTTTTAAAGAACAATAAATCTGATGTTACTAAGCAGTAACTCAGTACTTGAGTAGTTTTTTTCATTAATTACTTTTTTACTTTTACTTGAGTAATTATTTGGATGACTACTCTTTACTTCTACTTGAGTCATTTTTTTTTTTTTAAGTAACTGTGCTCTTACTTTGGTACAATTTTTGGCTGCTCTACTCACCTCTGGTCCCGCGTCCTCACCTTGTTTTATAGTTTGCAATTCTTGTCTCAAGGACATGGGGCTCCAGCCCACATCTTTGCTTTGAGTTTAACTTTGTATTATTCTCTGCTGTTATCATCATGATCTTTGTCTGGTGTTTATCTCTGCCTTATTTCTTGTCCTTGGTTGTCACTACTAATGCTATTATGATCATTATTCTGATTACACCTTGTACATTTATTCTTGTCATTATCTGTAGTCTTGGGTTTGAGTTGATGTGTGTGTGTTTATTTTTCACCTTGGTCTGGTCTCTTCCTGTGTTGTTGATTTCTTGACTATTCATGGCTGTTTTGTGTTTCTGTTAATTAATTCAGTCCTTATTGTTTAGCATGATTACTCGCTTCTGTTGGTCTGCCTTATCATCCTAGCCTGTGAGTTTCTGTCTGCCTGTTTGCTAAGTTGTTTATTTTTTTTTGTTTTATTTCAGCCCTCATGCTGTATTTTCTGTTTTGCTATATCAAATGTCAAAATGTATTTGTTATGTCAAATGTCAACGGCTCGCTATGCTTCTGAGTCCAGTAATCTGTCCCAAGGGGCAAACCATGACAGTGTCAGCTTCCCTTTAAAAAGATTAACAAAAATACACAGCAATGCCTTGTGAAATCTCCATGATGCCACAACGTGGCTGTGTTCCAGCAGGACAATGCTCGTCCACATGCCGCCCAAGTCACTAGGGAGTACCTGCAGCAACAAAACTTTGATGTCCTTCCTTGGCCTTCTTATTCTCCAGATTTATCCCCCATTAAACACTTGTGGGATAAACTTGGGCGACATGTTTTAGTCAGAGTGCTAGTGCAGCAAAACATAGGAACTGGTTGTGGCATTGAAAAAGGAGTGGCTTAATATCCCCCAGGATAACATTAGATGGCTCATGAGGTCCATGCGGAGGCGTATTAGTGTCTGCATTAATGTAAATGAGACCATATTCCATATTGAACTTTGTTTATAAGACAGATGTTTTATTGTGATTTTGGAAAGTTGGAGTGCTTCTGTTTTGTTCAATTCTGAAAATTGTCGACACACAAAGTTTCATTTGTCGATCTCTGTTATTGTTTTGAAGATGTCTAAAATAATTCCATAAAAAATAGTAAAAATATCAATTTTTTCTAGAGTGTTGCGTTTTCATTGGCAGTGAGTATATTTCAGATGGTTAAAACCTACAAACACACTATTTCTCAGTCAAAAACCCCTTTAAACACTGTATAGTAGTTGTGCATCTCTAATTTAAAAAGTACAATATTAAGAAGAGGATCTCCACAATGTTTAAAAATAATTCATTTATTATTATGAAGATGCAGAGATGACAACTCTGTGAGTTAAATATTTAAGTCATCACAGAAACAAAAAAACCCAGAAGTTTCTTAAGAGGTCCAATTCAATAAAACTGGTGTGGTCACAGGTTGTAACTTTCTATAATGGTTTCTTGGGTAAAATGATGTCAGTAAAAATCTTAAAGACCCACTCTGGTGGCTCTAAAACCACCTCAAAAACCAATGTGTTTGCCCAAAATAGTATATGTCACAGCCCGCTCTCTCCTGTCTCCCGCTCCAGCTGCGCGCACACCTGCGCCTCATCAAGCCTGGGCTATTTAGCCCGCTCCACCTGGAGCCTCATCCTGGAGCCGTCTGCTTTCCAACAATCATGCTACCCGCACTCACCTTCTCTACCTCGACATCTCTGGACTACCAACCATCCCTTCTCACGTAAGCCATTACTCACCTCACCTTCTCTCCAGTCTCTCTCCCCTGTGCACAGGTGGATTCCCTGGCGGCGGATTCTCCCCTCGTCGTCATCCACTCCACACGCACAGCGTCGAGCGCGCATTGGAGCGCTGTCTTCCAGGCAGGAGACCTGCGGCTTGCCGACGTCAGCCACCAAGAACATCTGCAAGTAAGCCACAGCCCTAATATTAATCCACTGGGTGAGACTCTGCAGCTAACCCCTCTTCTGCTCTGCCCTAGGGTTGCCTGACTGCATGGCGCGCTGCTTTGCCCTCGGCACATCCTGTCTCCCAGCATCACATTCACTCTCACTCTCACACATCCACACACGCTTTATATCCAATAAATCATTGTTGAAATTGATTCAAGCCTGTGTGCGTGTTCCCTGGGCCTGAACTCATGTCAGTATATTGTGGCTTTTTATACATAAAAAAAAAACTTTCATTGCCGTAGAATGGCTTGGAAAGAGCTTTTACTGTACGTCTTTGACCTACTTAAGTATGCCTGGATCTATGATATTCTAATTAGCTCCAGCCATTCTCTGGCCCACCAGTAGCTGGAAGAAGACAAAGTCATTGTACAAGGCTCAGAGAAGGTGATCCAATTTGAGGAAGTACCGTCGTAGGTGAACCCACAGAGAAGTTGCTGGCCGGCCCGGCATGGACCCACAAATTTGCGCAACTTTTTGAATGCGCGGGCCTTCCATAGATTACCCACTCACCGTGGATAGCATCTTTGACCTATTTAAGTATGCCCGAATCTATGATATTCTAATTAGTTCCAGCCATACTTCCGCCCACCAGTAGCTGGAAGAAGACAAAGACATTGTACAAGGCTCAGAGAAGGCAATCCAACTTGAGGAAGTACCGTCGTAGGTAAACCCACAGAAAAGTCGCTGGCCGGCCGGGCATGGACCCGCAAATTTGCGCAACTTTTTGAATGCGCGGGCATTCCATAGATTACCCACTCACCGTGGATCGCCTCACTGGGGGCCGGTGAGCAGCTTACCTCGGTCCACCTCTGAGGCTCTCCCCGCCCTTCTTCCTTCGGAGCGCACCTCGCTTCAAGCTGCTCCAAGGTAAACTGCTCACCAACCCTCAGCAAGGCAATCTGCGGTGAGTGGGTAACCAGAGACTGCTCCTTTGGGGGAAGAGCGAGGAGCCAAGGAGCGCTCAGTTGCTTCAGAGAGTTCTTCTTGGCTCGCTCCGGGGAGAGGTGAGGCGACTGCCGGGGCACACTGGTGAGTGCTCCCAGCGAGGCAAGGGGAGCCCTCCAGCCAGGCAGCGACTGCCTCTCCACTCAACCAAGGATGATCCTTCCGCAAGTTGACCTATGACAATACTTGCCCCTGCCATTGTGCCACGCACACCAGGGCCCTCTCCCCTGGCATGCAGCCTGTAAACCCATGTCCTCTCTGGTATTTTAGCAAGAACACTGAGGTTTTTCCAAAAAAAATTAATCATTGCTGTCATATTTTCATGTCTGTGGATAAGACATGTAATTTAAAAGAGGATTTCCTGCTCACACAGCCAAAAACTGAACATGTATGCGGGGCTGAAAAGTTTATAGTGGTCAAATTTGACCAAATGTGGTTTATTTTTCAACACCCTTCAGTGCTGTAGTGCTTGGATCCCTGC
Organism: Pholidichthys leucotaenia; assembly: GCA_020510985.1. Classification (NCBI taxonomy): domain Eukaryota; kingdom Metazoa; phylum Chordata; class Actinopteri; order Cichliformes; family Pholidichthyidae; genus Pholidichthys; species Pholidichthys leucotaenia. The sequence goes on from CM035838.1 coordinate 326,259,324, forward strand.
GGCTGAAAAATAAACCACAATGAACCACTATGAACTTTTCAGCCTATGAACTTTTCATCTCCCATCCCTATATAGAGAATGGGCATTGACGTCATGCCACGTTGCATTCTGGGCTGTTGTTGCCATCGTCATAGTTTGGCTTCTTTTTTGTTTACCTGTAGTCTAGGCAGACTACAGGTAAACATCTTCTAGATGAAGATGGCATCTTCTAGACGAAGATGGCAGTGTACGACGCCTGCGTCATCAGCACACTGCTCTATGGGAGTGAGACATGGACAACATACGCCCGGCAGGAAAAGAGACTGAACTCCTTCCACTTGCGCTGCATTCGCCACATCCTGGACATATCCTGGCAGGACAAAGTGCCCAACACAGAAGTTCTTTCCCGCGCCGGCCTTCCCTCCATGTTCACTCTACTCAGGCAGCGCAGGCTCCGCTGGCTAGGCCACGTTCACCGTATGGAGGATGGTAGAATCCCAAAAGACGTCCTCTACGGAGAACTGGCAACTGGCAGGAGAGACGTTGGCCACCCACAGCTGCACTTTAGAGACGTCTGCAAGAGATACATGAAGGCCCTGGAGATCAACACAGATCGCTGGGAGGACCTTGCAACGGACCGCTCCAAATGGAGAGGCACCCTGACCAGACAGCTCAAGGCGGGTGAAGAGAGACTGACTGCTGCAGCAGATGAAAAAAGGACCCGCAGGAAGAACCGCCACAGACCCAGCAGCACGGAGACCACCCACAAGTGCGACCTGTGTGACAGGGACTGCCATTCGCGCATCGGCCTGTTCAGCCACAGGTGGTGCTGTTCCAGCAGAGTAGACGTTTAGGATTCTCTTCCATGGTCATCATAGACCGACGGAGGCCGACGAGTCTAGGCAACTACTAACCTGAACAGACATATGTGCAATGGAACAGAGCAAACAGAAAATTCAAATTCCTTATTCAGAGAAGCTGAATAAGGAAGCAAAGGAGCACTACCTCTAAAAAATTTAAGAAATAAACAGGATAGATCAATATCAGCACAAGAAATGGACCACGGATCTCGACCAACTGCCTTGAGTCACACTGTCAGATGTGTTTGCTTATCTGGTTTGTGGGGTGAGCCCATAAACCCATGAGCAATTTAAAAACTATAAATCATTGGAGGTTCATGTTCAATTCACCAATGATGGGTCCAGCCGCCTCAAATATTCTGGGTGAACGACCAGAAAACCATCATTTAACACAAAGTTTAGAAGTCATTGTTTCTACAAATTCGAAATAAGTCAAGATTAATGTCTAGCGTACCCAAAAATTATTTCTAACATATGAGTAACACCCTTTGAACCCATGTGTAACTTCCTGAACATAATTCTAACTTACAGCGACCATATAATGCTGGTTCACAGGAAAAACCTGTACAGAGCTCTGCTGCTGCCTGCAATGCACACACACACACACACACACACATAGCTAAACACATATACTTGTTCATATAATGGGACCTGTCGGGGATATGTCTGAGCACTTTCAAGCAAAAGGATAAAGATTTTTATCTTTGACTGCAGTCTGTAACATCAGCTGTCCAGTGTTGTTCTGATAAATATGCCAAAATGTCAGGACACCGGAGGAAGTGGATCCAATCAGCTGATCATGCTGGCACACCGAAAAAAAATTACTGGTATCATTAACTGCTATAAAAACATCCTAAACCTAAATCTGGACAGTGACATTTTTATAGTCACCTGAAAGAGGAGGATCTGCTTAATTTAACGATACCAAAAATTATGGATTTCATTCACCAGCTGATATTAAATCCATGTGTAATGAAGCAACAAGTAATCACAACTTCAAGAAAAAAAATCAAAGAAAATCAGCAACATGAAAAGCTCCCATTAAAAAAAAAAAAAAATGCTCCAGATTAACAAGAGAAATTGGGAATAGCAGAGATGATGTGGGGAAATTATTTGATTTTGTCCTGTGTGTTTTTACACATTACTGAGAGATGACAGAGAGCCGTGGCTGAGGTGCAGCCAAAGGTACGGCTCACAAGACATCTGCTCTGGAGAGGGGACGTCTTTCTGCACTTCTAAATATTTTCTTAATCACAATTTACCTTTGTGAAAATGCCTAGAACACACGACCATGTGTGCAGGAATATTGTTTGAGCTGATGTCTTTCCTTCTGACCGCTGCAGTCCATTCCATTCATTGGACTGCACGGTGGCGCAGTGGTTAGCACTGTGGCAGCACAGTTTACCCTTGGCCGGGGGATCGTGAGATCGTGGGTTCGATCCCTGCCCCCGGCCAACAGTGATCTGTGTGGAGTTTGCATGTTCTCCCCGTGTTGCGTGGGTTTACTCCGGGATTTCTCCGGTTTCCTCCCATATGCCAAAAACATGCAGGTTAGGGATACGGGGCGCTTGCGCATGCAGCAACCGGCAGCTGGTGGTTTGTCACCAGACTGCAAAACAAATCTACCTACAGGTACAAAATAAGTAGTAAAAAAAAATAATAAAAAAAATTCCATCCCACGCTTCTTTGTTAGCTTGGAGAACCGATTCGCTCCACTTTTCTTCCAAGTCAGCAAGTTAAAAAAGCGTATGACGTTATCAATCTTTTTTCACACCAATCATGAGAGCAGTTATTGCATTCGACAATGCAGCAAAACTTCTTCATTCTAATGTTGCGTGGTATTCAGAAGAATAATAATGTGATTGAAAGGACCACATTGGAAATAAGTGTTTTCACTTTCTTATGTCATCCTGGATTTTGTATGATGTTTAAAGCCTTATTCATGCTGCATTTCCCCTCTAGTCCGCTTTGGTCCGCGTGCGTTTTGGACGAGCCTGGCGCACACGCAACGCTATACATGGTCACTTTTTTTCATCTACCCAGGTCAAGCGGTTGACGCATGCGGACAACCATCATTTGTAGTTCCACTTCCGTCCAATAGGTAGTGCCAATGTGCTGACACGCCAGGATTTTCACCAACAATGAAATGCGAGAGCAATGCACATCAACAACGATGGCGTCGTTTAACCGTCACCAAAAGGAAGAGGTGCTGCTGTTACTATATTCTACGGTAGAATTACAAAAAGTATGTTTATTCTCGTCTTCCACCTCCTCGTTGTTTTCTTCGTCTACTTTGTCTTTGTATGCTGTGTGGACATCACCACCTCGTGAATGGGACGTTCAGTTTTGCACATGCACTGTCAACACGTTCAGGTCGTGAGCAGGCGGCGCGGTCACAGAATTAGGGCTGCACACGGTCATCCGCAGTTGAGCACTCCGGACACTAGCAGACTGGAGACAATGATGTAAATGTCATCACACGAGGTTTCCGGTTGCATGTACGCAGACAGCAGAGGTGCAGCGTGAATCCAGCTTTATATATATATATATATATATATATATATATATATATATATATATATATATATATATATATATATATAAAGGTGCAGCATGAATCCAGCATTATATATATATATATATATATATATATATATATATACAGATGTGGACAAAATTGTTGGTACCCCTCTGTTAATGAAAGAAAAACCCACAATGGTCACAGAAATAACTTGAATCTAATAAAAGTGGTAATAAATAAAAATTCTATGAAAATTAACCAATGAAAATCAGACAATGCTTTTGGATTGTGGTTCAACAGAATTATTTTAAAAAACAAACTCATGAAACAGGCCTGGACAAAAATGATGGTACCCCTAGAAAAGATTGAAAATGATGTGGCCATAGGGACATGTTCAACCAAGATGTGTCCTCTAATTAACATCACAGGTGTCTACAAACTTGTAATCAGTCAGTTGGCTTATTTATAGGGTGACAAGTAGTCACTGTGCTGTTTGTTGACATGGTGTGTACCACACTAAACATGGACCAGAGGAAGCAAAGGAGAGAGTTGTCTCAGGAGATTAGAAAGAAAATTATAGACAAGCATGTTAAAGGTAAAGGCTATAAGACCATCTCCAAGCAGCTTGATGTTCCTGTGACTACAGTTGCACATATTATTCAGAAATGTAAGATCCACGGGACTGTAGCCAACCTCCCTGGATGTGGCCGCAGGAAGAGAAGGATAATACGAAAGGTAACAAAAGAGCCCAGAACAACCTCTAAACACATTCATGGTGAACTCCAAGATCAAGGTACATCAGTGCCAGATCGCACCATCCGTCGCTGTTTGAGCCAAAGTGGACTTCATGGGAGACGACCAAGGAGGACACCACTGTTGAAAATAAATCATAATAAAGCCAGACTGGAATTTGCCAAACTGCATGTTGACAAGCCACAAAGCTTCTGGGAGAATGTGCTGTGGACAGACGAGACAAAACTGGAAGTTTTTGGCAAGACACATCAGCTCTATGTTCACAGACGCAAAAATGAAGCATACCAAGAAAATAACACTGTCCCTACTGTGAAATATGGAGGAGGTTCTGTTATGTTCTGGGGCTGCTTTGCTGCATCTGGCACAGGGTGTCTCGAATCTGTGCAGGGTACAATGAAATCTCAAGACTATCAAGGTATTCTAGAGAGAAATGTGCTGCCCAGTGTCAGACAGCTTGGTCTCAGTCGCAGGTCATGGGTCTTGCAACAGGATAATGACCCAAAACACAGCTAAAAACACCCAAGAATGGCTAAGAGCGAAACATTGGACTATTCTAAAGTGGCCTTCTATGAGCCCTGATCTAAATCCTATTGAACATCTGTGGAAGGAGCTGAAACATGCCATCTGGAGAAGGTACCCTTCAAACCTGAGACAACTGGAGCAGTTTGCTCATGAGGAGTGGGCCAAAATACCTGCTGAGAGGTGCAGAAGTCTCATTGACAGTTACAGAAATTGTTTGATTGCAATGATTGCCTCAAAAGGTTGTGCAACAAAATATTAAGTTAAAGGTACCATCATTTTTGTCCAGGCCTGTTTTATGAGTTTGTTTTTTAAAATAATTCTGTTGAACCACAATTCAAAAGCATTGTCTGATTTTCACTGGTTAATTTTCATAGAATTTTTATTTATTACCACTTTTGTCAGATTCAAGTTATTTTTGTGACTGTTGTGGGTTTTTCTTTGATTAACAGAGGGGTACCACCAATTTTGTCCATGTCTGTATATATATATATATATATATATATATATATTTGTATTTCCTGTGTTTGAATAACATATTCAGCGTCATTTTAATATGGCTGCGTGTCCACAGGGAAAGTAAAAATGCTCTCAACCTGTTTTCCTAAGCGTTTTTCATGTGCATATTTAAAAAAAAAACCACTCTGCCCAGTATCCTGGCAACTGCTTGACCTGTCACTCAAAGCGTTCCGGGGATTTTAGATTTTGCTCTGAAATGCTCCACTCACTGGAATAAATCACATCAAACTGGTAAGAAAATACACATCCCTCCAAGCTTTGGCTGTTAAATATTGATCATGGTGTTCTTTTAGGCTGATTCTGATTAGGTGGTGAGAGAGGTGAGAAAGCTGATGAGTGCTGAAGCCCTCTGAAAGTTGAACTTTTTTCAGCTTTTAGCATCATGACTGCTGAGAGTGTTTTGGTACCGAAGGCACTGAGCGCATTAAATGCAGGACTACAAAGAAAATGAACAGAAAAGAGTCGCCCACAGCAGGAAAAAAAAAAAAAAAACATTTGGTGGACACGCAGCCTAACCGCATTCATTGCTCACTACTAAGCACAGACAGGCAGAACACTTTTCCCACAATTCCTTGCGATTTTTCTGTCGGGTGACATCACACGCCCAATTTTAATTCTGCTATCTTTCCCAACTTGTAAAAAGCTGAGCTCCTGCCTGCAGCTCGGCACCTTCCTGTTCCCCTGAGAGAGTCAAGTAGGGGTCTCAGTGCTTAGCCTGATTGGTTAATGTTATAACCAACCAGACAAAGCATAGCTATAAACGCTCTGGCCAAATCTGCCGGTTTTTTTTTTTGTTTTTTTTTTGGGGGGGGGGGAGGGTGCTAAGCAGACATTCACACCAGAAAACATACTTGGGAGTATTGGAATGATTTTGCTCTTGATACATTTTGTAAATCACAAGAAATGTGTTACGGACATGTTAATAACAGAAAAAACTTGATTTTTTGCCGAAGTGTCAATTTAAAGCATCTTTTCTACCTAGAAATGTTTATTAAAAAAAAATGATACGGGGGGGGGGGGTGCTGAAATGTTCATAGGCTGACTAAGAAGGAGTTGTGCTACAGCAACGAAACTAGTCATGCAATTAATTCAGCCTTTTCTGATATTAACTGCGTTGTTTCATTTCAGATACAATGACACTGGAGACTATGTTGAAAAATAAAGCACATTTGGTCAAATTTGACGACTGTATCATGATCAGCCTATGAACTTTTAAGCCCCCCTCCCACCAGTATATATAAAACTCACTCACAGCTCAGTGTGGGACACAAACTCACAATCTGTTGGTTGAAACCATGAGTAAACAAACCATCGACCATCCTCCACCCACCAACTGAATGAATGGAGACCTGGTTAAAGGTGGATTCACACTACAATGTTTGGACCATGTCGTAGTAACGTTTTGGCAAATGTCTGGCTCTGCTGGCAAAAGTTTATGATAGTTGGAGTTTGTTGGAAAACTCTGGTGAAAAATGTGTTCTTTGAAAATTTTCAGCCTGCTGAAAATCTGCTGACGTTTGGGAATACACGTTGATGCTTACAAGTTTGGGAATACAAGTTGGTGAAAGTTGTGCTCAGTTTGTAAAAGTTTTGCACAGTTTGTAAAACTTAATGAGTGCTGGGCTAAGTTATAAAGAGTTTAGCTAGGTCAGACTAAGTTAAAGTTTGGTTTGCGGCAGATGATAAAATAAGGCAGCAAAGTGAGGTTTTAAGTAGGTTTATTAAATCATACCGCCATCATAGGAACTCCGCTCCAGCCCTTGTGTGAGCAGACTGGAGCGGGGTCCTCAGGCTCTCAGCAAAGAGACACAGGATGTGTGTGTCAGCAGCAGTTGAAGGAATGAGAGAGAGATTTACAGAATAGTGCAGCATATACACCCAACTACAGACAATACATGAAAGGCATTCACAGCAGTAGGTATGGGCATTTGCATTTGAGAGACACACATAACAATAAGGAGATTGCAAGCCAGGGATCGCCTCTGCTCCAGAACTGCAGGACAAAAGAGGTTACAAGGCACATCTACATATTGTCATCAGTGTATAGACACAGTAAGGACAGGAAGCATGAACACAATGCATGAATGGCACATTAACATCACAGTAGTGAGCCGGAAAAAGCCAGGAGAAGCGGGCTGTCTGTAGACATTAATACACACATTGCTGTGCCTGTCCAGCTGTTGTGGGGATTACGCCACAGGTTCACACTATAGCATTTGGATGGACTTTTACAGACATTTTGAAAAATCAGAGAAATAGTCAGCACAGGTCAGCTGACATCAGCGTTAGTCGATGCTCATATGCGTTTGTGAAGGCTTCCTGCCATTCTGGACCTGCTTTGGGAGGGAGCACATCTCCTGTAGGCATATGTTTCAGTATTTATTTTCATTTTATATTCCTATGTAATTACTTCTGCATGCCCTTTTCCCCTGTTCATTCATTCATTCATTCATATAAAAAAATAATAAAATAATGCATAGAATCCAACACTAAGTCCGCAATTAAAATGTGAATGTGGATGGAATAAAAAAGTATTTAGTGAATCATATAAATAAAATGACGGATGATTATCTTTTGACTGTCACAACTCTCTCCATTAAAATAACATAAAATCCCATTAAATGTCATTTACTTTTTGACACCATATCAGCGCTGTTTGATTCCCCACAATGGAAGCCGAACCAATAAATCCTGGAGAATGATTAGGCATGGAGCAGAAACTTAAGAACAGTAAATTTCTCAATGAGATTTTTTTTTCTTTTGGGCTGTCACATTTTTGGGAGATCATATATATATATATATATACACACTACCGTTCAAAAGTTTGGGGTCACCCAGACAATTATTTTGTGTTTTCCATGAAAAGTCACACTTATTTACCACCATGAGTTGTAAAATGAATAGAAAATATAGTCAAGACATTGACAAGGTTAGAAATAATGATTTGTATTTGAAATAATAATTTTTTCCTTCAAACTTTGCTTTCGTCAAAGAATCCTCCATTTGCAGCAATTACAGCATTGCAGACCTAACATGATTGCACAAGGGTTTTCTAATCATCCATTAGCCTTCTGACGCAATGAGCAAACACATTGTACCATTAGAACACTGGAGTGATAGTTGCTGGAAATGGGCCTCTATACACCTATGTAGATATTGCACCAAAAACCAGACATTTGCAGCTAGAATTGTCATTTACCACATTAGCAATGTATAGAGTGTATTTCTGATTAGTTTAAAGTTATCTTCATTGAAAAAAAGTGCTTTTCTTTCAAAAATAAGGAAATTTCTAAGTGACCCCAAACTTCTGAACGGTAGTGTATATATATATATACTGTATATATATACTGTATATATAGATAGATAGATAGATAGATAGATATTGCAGGCAGAGAGTAGACAGACTCATGAAAAAAACTTTATTCCACGGACCAAGAAAATGCTTTTTCAGACAGAAAAAAAAAAAAAAAGATTACTTTCTCCAACTGCTGCTATTTCCAAGGCAACAGGTAATCCGTACTGGCAAAAGACATGATTGCGCAACAGCACAGCCTAGGGGTAGAAAAATAACACTGCAAAGACACAAAATCCCAAACGATTCACCAGACCACACCCATCACACCCATTTGTGGGACCCAGTTACAGCGGACTGCTGTAACTGGGTCCCTCTCCTGGAAGACAGACAAGGTTTATTATTATCAAAATGAGTTGAATGAAAAAACACTTGCCTGTCATCCTGGTCTTTGGTGTTAATTGCTGCAGCTGGCAGGCTGGCATCCCTCTCTGTGACCACGGTGATATGGCTCTCTTCAACGGGTGGAGGAGGAGCTGTCTCCATGGCAACGGAGGAGGGTGTTGCCAGGGTGAGCTCAGCCGACCTCACGGCAGCGGGAAATGTGGTGGCCGCTGCCGACAAGGAGGGCTTCTCCTGGCGTTTCGACGTTGGATGACGCCGTCTCCGGGTTGCGAGTTGGTTGGGTCGGAGCAGGAACTGGCACCGAACTCTGGCACGGAGCAGAATCAATGGATGCCCGGGAGCTCCCTCCCTTTGGCACGAGCCTGGTCTTCTTGGGGGACTTCCTCACCCCTCCGCCAAACTCTCGGCGCAGCGCTGCCGAACGGGTCAATCTCTCAGCTCCCTCCAGATGATCTGCAAGCTGAGGGCATCGCCGAGCTGCTGCATCAGCCAGGTCCACGTACCACCGTACATCCTCTGGGGTGGAATATGTGCTTGCTGAGGCAATGAGCCCATCTATCTCCTTGAGCACACGGCAGCACTCCCACCTCAGACACAGAAGATAGCTGCGTATCCCCATCAAGTCTAATATGGCTCTCAGACTGGTAAGTAAATTATTCAAAAAGGTATGTGTGGGTATAACCCGCTAAATCCTTTTCATGGCTGGGTCATTCTGTCATGAACCCTCCCGTGCGTCTCTCCATTGCGAACGGCAAGGGGTGAAAGAACAAGGATTTACGCATAGAGTTACATCAAACACATTTATTAAACACAAAGACACTGACAAACAGTTCCAACTATAATTTCCTCAAAAGCTTAAGGAGTCCTCCAGGATGCTCAACAGTCTTTGGGTGAAGACCACCAGGAAAATACACACACAGTTAATACTCACAGAACTGGAGCTGTCCGAGTAAGTCCAAATAAAGCACCGAGGGAAACATAATCCTTCAATGACCTTGACTGTCATACAGCGATTAATGACCGCATGTAGTGCAATGGCCCAGCAATGCATGACTGGCAAAAGGCTCCTAAAGTACACGCATTGCTGGAGATTGTAGACTGGTCCCACCTGGGCGAGGAGCAGGGAGATGGAGCACGGGAGTGGGAACAGCTGACAGTAATAAGAGAGGGGGCATGGTCCGACCGGCAGACAGTCAGACAGCACTCGCACCAGTGTGAGCCAAAGGGGCTGCCTCACTGCTGCCGGCCAGAAAACAGTGGCTATGGGTAAGGCAAAGCACAGAATACATAATTTGCACATACCTAGTGGCACCTAAACCCACATAGAGATTAGGACTGAGCCGGGGGTAACCAAGCCAGGTCGGCTCCCGAGACCAACATCAGAAGAAACTAGTTTGTGATGTAATTTGACTTTCTGATGAGACTTTGCACAATAAACTAATTCCTTCTTTAGTGCATAAGAGAGAACCTCACCCAGTTTGCTGGAACAGCCTTTGTGATCCCGGGAGGAGGCCATAACAGTGGAAAGGAGTCTGTCTGCCAGCTTCCCAACAGAACCCCTCCTGGTCCAGTTGAACAAAAAGTGGACTGCCTGCTACCCACGGGGACGCAAAATTTCTGCAGCTGACGGTCTGTTATTAATTTAACCTTAATTCTTCAGAATATTCCTGGTATAAGTTCTTTTAACCTAATTTTATGCAACCTCCCATCAGAATCTCAAAATGCATGTCATCTTTCATTAATTTAAGTTCTTTCTCAGAGTAAAACAAATTGTCTAAATTTTTATAAAGTTAATTAGCATTTTCTTCATAAAATTGCATCCACTTTTCCTAACCAATATTATTTCATGGTTTTCCAGTTTCCAGTATACTGACAAATTAAACTATGCTTCATTTGATTCTTCAAATGCTTGATTCATAAGTAACTCAGTAACAGTCTATGATGCCCATGATACATGTGAATTCTCTGTTTTAAAGTTATCCACATATGTTAACCTATTCTGGCATTTCTTATTAAATCATAGAAAAACATATGGGAGTTATTGTTTGATTTTAAATCCATCTTCTTGATCATCAGAGACAAGATAAGATAAGATAAGATAAGCCTTTATTAGTCCCACAATGGGGAAATTCCAGGATTGTAACACCACAGGGATAGCAACACTCAGAGCAATAATTAAGAAGATACGGAAGATATAAATAAGAGCAGTGGATATACATACATACACATCAATATATAAATATACACTACCGTTCAAAAGTTTGGGGTCACTAAGAAATTTCCTTATTTTTGAAAGAAAAGCACTTTTTTTTCAATGAAGATAACTTTAAACTAATCAGAAATACAATCTATACATTGCTGATGTGGTAAATGACTATTCTAGCTGCAAATGTCTGGTTTTTGGTGCAATATCTACATAGGTGTATCGAGGCCCATTTCCAGCAACTATCACTCCAGTGTTCTAATGGTACAATGTGTTTGCTCATTGCGTCAGAAGGCTAATAGATGATTAGAAAACCCTTGTGCAATCATGTTAGGTCTGCAATGCTGTAATTGCTGCAAATGGAGGATTCTTTGACGAAAGCAAAGTTTGAAGGAAAAAATTATTATTTCAAATACAAATCATTATTTCTAACCTTGTCAATGTCTTGACTATATTTTCTATTCATTTTAAAGCTCATGGTGGTAAATAAGTGTGACTTTTCATGGAAAACACAAAATAATTGTCTGGGTGACCCCAAACTTTTGAACGGTAGTGTATATACAAAGTGCGGAGCATTGTAGCAAGATGGAATAAACAGCATAACCGTCTACTTACGTAGATATCCTACATAGTATGAATATGTACCCATACATATTGCCACCCTCCGTAGCGACCGATACTGTCCTAGTTGTATATACTGGAGGGGACCATTGTGTAAGTCTATTGCGTCTTTTGCATTCAATACTATTAGGTCGTCACGTTTTTTTGCTATCTCTGCAAGCAGCCCTGCTTAGGTTATACAGTCTGACTGCCGTAGGTAGGAAGGACCTGCGAAACCTCTCGGTTGTGCACCTAGGATGATGTAGTCTGCTGCTAAATGAGCTCCTCAGTGCGTTCAGTATGTCCTTCATAGGGTGGGACTCGGACTCCAGCAGAGATGACAGTTTAGCCACCGTCCTTCTCTCTCCTATCTCCTCCACTGGGTCAGGGAGCTGCCCCAGGACAGAGCTAGCTTTCTTGATCAGTTTGTTCAGTCTCTTCCTATTGGCTGCTGTAATGCCACTGCCCCAGCAGACCACTCCAAAAGTGATGGCTGATGCCACCACTGTGTCGTAGAATGTCTTCAGCAGCGCTCCTTGTACACCAAAAGACCTGAGTCTCCTCAGTAGGAACAGCCTGCGCTGTCCCTTCTTGTAGAGTGCGTCGGTATTGTGTGACCAGTCTAGTTTATTGTTCAGATGAACACCCAGGTACTTGTAGGATGTCACCATCTCAATGTCTGTTCCCTGTATGTTAACTGGTGCTGTGAGGGGTTGTCCTGGCCTGCGGAAGTCCACCACCAGCTCCTTAGTTTTCCTCGCGTTGATCTGGAGGCAGTTCCGGTGGCACCAGTCCACGAAGTCCTGGATAAGTCCTCTGTACTAAGCTAACGATTGCAGAGTCGTCAGAGAACTTCTGTAGATGGCAGTGTGTTGTGTTGTGTGAGAAGTCAGCAGTATAAAGGGTAAACAGGAAGGGAGCTAAAACCGTTCCCTGGGGGGCCCCCGTGCTACCGATGATCGTGTCGGACACACAGTCCCGGGTTCTCACAAACTGTGGCCAGTTTGTGAGGTAGTCCAGGATCCATGATGACAGGTGCTGGTCCACCCCTGCGCACAGCAGCTTGTCCTTCAGGATCATCGGTTGGATGGTGTTGAAAGCACTGGAGAAGTCAAAGAACATGATCCTCACCGCATTTCCGGGCTTCTCCAGGTGGGACAGAGAATGGTGAAGGAGGAAGATCACTGCATCCTCCACCCCAATGCCATGCTGGTAGGCGAACTGGAGTGGATCCATCGCTGGTCCCACCAGGGGGCAGAGGTGAGCAAGGAGCAGTCTCTCCAGGGTCTTCATCATGTGGGACATCAGGGCCACTGGTCTGTAGCTGTTCAGGTCTTTGGGGCGGGAGGTCTTTGGTACAGGTACCACACAAGATGTTTTCCACAACTGTGGTACCCTCCCCAGCTTCAGGCTCAGGTTGAAGATGAGCTCCACAATCCCATACAGCTGATTTGCACAGGACTTGAGGAGCTTTGCGCTGTTGCCGTCCGGTCCCGACGCCTTCCTCGCCTTGATCTTTCTCAGCTCCGTCCTCACCTGGGTCTTAGTGAGGGTCATGTTGGTGGGCTCTGTGTTGGGAGTGGGGGGATGTTGGTGGAGTGGGGTGTGGACAGCAGGTCTCGATGACGGTAGAGGCAGCAGTGGTTGTTGTGCAGTCGGGGGGGAGGGCGGTTGGTCAAACCTATTAAAAAACAGGTTCAGATTGTTCGCCCACTCCCTGCCTCCCATGGCCTGGGAGGAGGTATTCAGGAGCCCAGAGATGGTTTTAAGGTTTCTCCAGACCCCACCGATGTCGCTCTGTACTGCTTGTCCTCCATCTTCTTCCTGAAGCTGTCCTTGCCTTCTCTGATCTTCCTCCTCAGCTCCCTCTGTACGGACTTCAGCATCTCCCTGTTCCCCGAACTGAAGATCCTCTTCTTCTCTCTCAGAAGTGTTTTTATCTCAGGGTTGATCCAGGGTTTGTTGTTCGAGCAACACCGTATGGTCTTGGTGGGTACGGTGTTGTCCACACAGAAGCTGATGTAGTCCGTGATAGTGTGAGTGAGGCCATCGATGTCCTCACCATGTGGATCGCAGAGCTGCTCCCCGGCAGTGGTTTCAAAGCAGTCCTTTAGAGCGTCCATTGCCTCCTCAGACCATAACTTCACTGTGCGCATGACCGGAGGTTGTCTGTGTACTAGGGGTTTGTACACCAGCAGGAGATGAGCCAAAATGAACTAAATCCTTAGTGTTTGCGTCGAATAAGTCCAGTGTTTTATTGTCTCTAGTGTGGCATGTGACATACTGGGTGAACGTGGGTAGAATGGGAGACAGTGAAATATGGTTAAAATCGCCTGAGATGAGGAGAAGAGCATCTTCTTGTGTGAAGACAAGAAACCCTTGTGTGAGACAAGAACTCACACAAGGGTTTATTATGAGACTGATCAAATATTGTCAATAGAATTATTTACTAAGGTTTAATTTACCAATTGTTAAATTCTTAAGCTTAAGTCTTTGCTCATAAGAGTTTCCACCTCTATAAAACGTGGATGGTGCCCTGATGAGGAATTGAGTGTGATGAAAGTAAATCTTCATTCCTGCTCACATTCATCCATCCATCCATCCATCTTCTTCCACTTATTTCTTTTTGGGTCGTGGAGGGGGAGGGGGCTGGAGCCTATCTCAGCATCTTTGGGTGAGAGGCAGGGTAAACCCTGGACAGATTGCCAGTCCAACGCAGGGCCAACACAGAGAGACAGACAACCATTCACTCTCACAGTCATACCTAAGGACAATTTAGAATCCCCAGTTTGATGCCAGTTAACCTAACTTGCATGTTTTTGGTATGTGGGAGGAAACCAGAGAAATCCCGGAGTAAACCCATGCAGACAGAGGGAGAACATGCAAACTCCATACAGATCACTGTTGGTTGGGGGCTGGGATTGAACCCAGAATCCCCCGGCCAAGGGTGAGTTGCTGTGCTGCCGCAGTGCTAACCACTCCGCCACCGTGCTGCTCACATTCATATTTACTGTACATTGATACGTGTACCAACATTAACCCCTTAACGCCTGAATTTATTTCCAATTATGAAAAAAAAAATTCACTTGTGTTTTTGCTTTCAAGTAGATGCTAAACTAAGTTGAGAAAGTTAATTTGACTATAGCACATAAAATAGATATAATTTTAGATATGATGCAAATTAGCGACAACAGGCATCTATGGTAAAAAAATGGTAAAAAAGGACCTGTAAAAAAGCACCTGTTCCCATCTCAAGTATGAAGAGTCTTTTATTTAAGCAACAAAGTTATTTTCAATATTTTCAACTCTCATGACTGCCAAACTATAACCCTAACCCTAACCCTAACCCTAACCTAGCAATCAGGAAATGGATGGTGCTCCGTCTCTGACCGTTCCTACGAGAAACTAATGCTTGCAAAAGGTTCCTAGCTATGTGTTGGAAGTGCTCCAACCGGAAGTGGAGGAATACAGACGGTATTTTGGTTGCATTTGGAGCGGAAGCGGTTTGATGCGAATTCGCGACAACAGGCGTCAAGGGGTTAAATTACCTATAAAAATCCTTAATTTCACTACAGCCCTTATTCTGAATATTAGTGCATCTTGGTAAATTAGAATACCATGATTTTTAATTTAATTTAAAAATAACATAATCATCACAAATAAATTAAAACAGCTTAAATATTTCACTGTATGTGTAGTTAAGACTCACATTCCTCTACTGTAACTTAAAGCATCTGAAAACCGTTATTTTGGACTGAAAAAATTCTTTTAATTTTCATTCTGAAGCCTAATTATTAAACTCTTAATCTTCAAGACTCAGCAAGGTTTCAAACAGGATGGACTAGTTTGTTAATTTCTTTTTGACTTTAACGGAGTTGAATATTATTACTCCAGTATGTTTTGAACAGTCGAGTTACAACAGCCCTGTATGGTGCAGAAGCTGATATTATTTATTTCTCTAGTTTTTGGGTTAAAAGACCAAACTTTAATGTTTGCTATTTAATTGTGTTGCTACAAACACTTTTGATTAAGCTGTTAAGTTCAGGTTTCCAACTCATAGTTTCATGGGTCATTATTTTATTCAGCTATGGGAACATCTTATAATAGGCTGTTCAAACATCTATTGTTGCGCTTGTCTGCATCGTTCATTTCCAAAAAAAAAATAATTTATTGATTGCACACGTTATTTAATTTTGTTTATTTGAGAGTATTTTTTATTGGAGAATTTTACTGCTGGCAGTTTACAGTTTCTTTTTTTTTTTTGTCAGTAAACCGGTTCCCGCTTATACAAAAGATAAGCAGTTTTATGTTTTGCATTTTGTTTCTTTACTGTACCAAAAATGAATCAAGCTGTGCCCTTAAAACCAAGGTACATACTGAACTGTGATTTTAGGTTTACTGTTACACCCGTTATACATACATACACACACACACACACACACACACACACACACACACACATGCACACACACACACATCTGTGCGTGTGTGCGTGTGTGTGTGTGTGTGCGTGTGTGTGTGTGTGTGTGTGTGTGTGTGTGTGTGTGTGTGTGAGACCCATGCTGGCAAAATGAGTCAGAATGTGCACCGCGTCATTATGAGCTACAGACACAAGAAGTCACAAATCATGACTCTTTCTTTGTTTGCTAGCAGCAAGTCCCGGGAAAACCCCCGTGAGTGCCTGGTATCATTGTAAAGCTTAGAAATCCTACTTTCTAAAAAGATATATGTTTTGGCAGAAGATGTAACTCCTGACTGAATGAACGTGAGTTTTAAATCTAGCCAAAATATTAGCAAATCGGCTTTTTCCATGTCCATTTTTGCGCACTTCCTACAAATTAAATATCATTTTGAAGGTCTTTCAATACAGAATATGGAAATTCAATAATTTCCTCAAAGTGCCTCATTTTGCCAGCATGGCTCACACACACACACACACACACACACACACACACACACACACACACACACACACACACACACATTATCCCATAGATTTAAAAAAATAAAAATATAAAACATGTCATATGCACCTTGTTATCACCAAGCAAATACTGTACATTGTCCTCTTAAAAACATATATTTTCTTTTTTTATTCTCCTTTCTCTCTATTTCTTTTTCGTCTATGCATGTCTGAAGTGAGTTTCGATCTAAAAACATCTGTTTTTACCAGCATTTCAGTCAGCATTTTCCAAAGGAGCTTAACCCTTTGAGTGTGTATGGCGCAGAATTGTTCCATATCCCCTAGTGGTCAAGAGTGGTAAATATTTTTTGTCAATGAAATAGTTCAGATTTCCAAGGCTATAACTTTAAAATGGTAAGAGATAATGGCTTACTGTCAATTAGAAAGATGTAAAATATGATCCAAAGTTTCAGATAGGAATGAATTTATACATCTAATTTGCATAATGTCACGGCACCTCTTTAAATTCCATAACTCAGTCAAAACTGGACTTTGGACGTATTTACACAAAAAATGGTTCAGGCTTTTGACACCATTTTTTGTACAGAGGTACCTCATCATCTTATCTTAAAAGTATATGAACAAGAAATCAGTACATTTAAAAAAAAAACACAGAAATTTCTCACTTACTTTTGACAAAGTCAGAGTGAGAAGGCAGGCGCAGTGCTGCGCCCTGCCACTCGGGGCACACAAATTCTCACATTCAAAGGGTTAACTTTGGCTTAGGTTGGCTTAGGCTGACTTACGCAAACTCTCCACAACTTAGTCCAGCGCTCAGGAACTTTTACAAACTGAGCACAACTTTAACCAACGTTTATTTCAAAACGTAGGAGTACAACTTTCGCCAGTGTTTGCCAACAAACACCAACTATCATTAACTTTTATCAACTTTTGACAGCAGAGCCAGACATTTGCCAAAATGTCAATAAAAGTTGGTCCAAACATTGTTGTGTGAATCCACCCAAAAAAGCAGGTCCAGGACGGCAGAAACCCTCCACAATGTCACAACTCGCCGCTCTCAGGCATCCACCTAAGCTGCGCGCACACCTGCGCCTTGTCAGTGATGGGCTATTTAGTCCACTCGGCCCTGAGCTTCGGTCTGGAGCCGTCTGTTCTACTACGCGCTCAAACCCTCAGCAGGATCGTCTCTTCCCATCCTGCCACTCCTCGCTTCATCACGTAAGCTGTTTGCCTCTTACCTGTCTTTCAGTCCTCCCCTGTGCACAGGTGGATTCCCTGGTGGCGGATTCTCTCATCTTCGCCATCTCCTCCTCCCGCATCTCCACGGCTCGTCGTGTGCGCAGCAGGGCACTGTCTCCCAGGCCGAAGATCCTAGCCAACGCCAGCCACCTTCCCTTCTGCAAGTAAGCATCACCCAGCATTACTTCCCCGTGTGGTTATGCCCAGCTAATTTCCCTGTCTCTGTTCTTCCCATAGGGTTGCCTGGCCGCACGGCGTGCTGCTCTGTTCCCGACTCTCATCGTCCACCCACAATCCACAGACATATCTCATACACGCACCCAAACACCCTTTTGCTGTTGAATAAAGCTATTAAATCTTACCTGAGCCTGCGTGCGTGTTTCCTGGGCCGATAAATATGTCACACAAATGCTGATCTTTACATGGGCGTTGCCTGACGCTGATGTCAGCTTAACTGTGCTGAGTATTCTTAGCTTTAGTTAACCTAAATTGGCAAAAGTTTGACAACGCTGAATGCAATACTGGGAAATGCTAACAAAAGTTTGTGAAAGTTTGTTAAAGTAATTTAGCCAACGTTTGGACTGATTTCTCTGATTTTTCAAAACGTCAGTAAAAGTCTGTCCAAACATTATCGTGTAAACTTAGCTTAAAACAGTTGGTGTTTTGCTCATGTGCAGTGAGTATGCACATTCTTTTCGTGCATGCAGTTGCATATGCACAGTTAGTGAAGACGTTACTCTGTGTACTCCATTTCTAATATGTATCTATTATGTATGAGGAATGAGGGACTGGAGTCTCTTCTGTCATGCAGCGAACTCTCCATTATTAACAGAGCTCAGAACTAAAAACAAGTGACCATGCCCACCTGACATCACACTGTGGGTGGGTACGGCAACACACACACACTCCACACAACATTCCCCTCCTCCTGACAAAAGTGTAAGACCACACACACAATCGAGACCCTCCCCAATTTAGGACCTGAATCATACACTAAGGAAATAACAGGGAACAGTGAACAAGAATAACCTAACACACTCATCCAAAAAAAAAGCAACTAAAACTGGACCATGTCTCTGAAAATATAAAAAAAATAATCCCATATCATACATACTCACATGCACACCAGCAGAATATGTACATATTTACATCAACAGTATTTAAGTAACACCTATGTTCACCGGCAGCCAGAGGTAAAACCGGCCCAGGGGCCCAGGACAGCCCCAAAGCATGCACGCCCTTGGCCGCCGAAGATAAGATCAGCTCGGAGGCCCTGAGCAGCACCACAGCATGTGTGCCCCTGGCCGCCATCCGCCTCCAGGATCAAAACCAACCTCTCCTGCAAAAATGTCTCTCTTCACCACCGTCTACCTCACTCCTCGGGACCCGCAGCGCTGCTGTCCCTCCGAGCCTGTCGGTCCGCTCCCGGCCGCCTTCAATGCTGCCGTTGTGGCTCCAAACACTCCGGTCCCCTGTGGCCGAACTCTGGGGAGACCTGAAGCCTGCTGGTCGGCGCCGCATGCCGATCCGGGCATCTCGCTGTAACGCCCAGCACCCTCGTCCAGGGCGGCCTGAGCTCTGGCACTGAGACCCTGCTCAACCTCTACGGTGCCCGGCACCTCCTCTCTGTCGTCTGAGGTGCTCCGCTGCACTGCCTCCATGCCCAGCTGCTGTTGCTCACTCCCAGGGTTCACAGCATCACTTTCGCCGGTGTTGTTCGCCAACCCAGGCACCTCGCCGCTTCTCCCAGCACTCTCATCCCAGGCGCTCCACTGCACTGTCTCCATGCCAGGCTGTAGCTGCTCTCTCCCGGGGCTCAGTGTCCCTCTTGTCAGCATTACTCTCCGACCCAGGCACTTTGTCGCTGCTCCCAGCACCCTTGTCCAAGGCACTCCGCTGCATTGTCTCTGCGCACGACTGCTGCTGCTGCCTCCCGGGATTCTCAGCCTGCATGTTCCCGCTCTCCTGCTGCCCAGCCTCCAGCTGCAGGGATGACTCCTGTCACTGCTGTCCCTCTCTGCTGTCGTCGTTCACTGCGCTGTCAAACTCACCAGCGTTACAGTCCTGTACCATGCTGCACTCCTTGGCTGGCCCGCCATCTTCAGTGACCAGGGACTTCTCCAGTCGTGGCCCTGGTCCCACCTCGATGCCTAGCTGGTAGCCTGGAGCTTGCTTTTAGCGCACAGTCAACTTTGTGGCTAACTTGCCCATAGACACTGAGTGGGCCATTAGCTTCTCCGAGCTAACTACCCTAGCTTCATTTGTCACAAACACTCCCGCCACCCACAGCTTCGTGGTCCTCGTCTGATTGGCAAAGTACTCGGCCAGCCACTCGACAGCATCCACATAGCACTTCATTTCACCCAAAGTACTGAGAATTCTTTGGCCTTCGACACCGAGATGGTGGGCCAGAAGTGCTTGTCTTCATCTCCCGTCGAGTCTACTTAGGCCCAGCGCCCTGATGTAGTCCTCAAACATGGCCACCCACTTAGGCCACAGGATACTTGCTCTCCCGTGTACTCCAGAAACGGTAGCAGGGATGGAGGTAGCCCATATGCTCCCATAATTTCTCTCACCAAAATGTTATGTATGAGGAATGAGGGACTCTTCTGTAGTGCAGCGAACTCTCTTTTATTAACAGAGCTCAGAACTTTATACAAGTGACCGTGCCCACCTGACGTCACACTGTGGGTGGGTACGGCAAAACACACAAACTCCACACAACAGTATCCAGGTACGTTTCTTTTATATACAAATGTACATTTTTTGAAAAGGTGGAAAACATTCATTTGCTACATTTTTTTAGCGAGATTGGGCTGGTTTCAATGAGTTTAACAAGTCCATTACAGCCAATGCAGCGGTATTTGGAACGTGACAGATAGTTGTGCTATGCTAAGCTAGCTAGGCTAACAGTGAAACTAAACAGTGTGATTACAAAAATACAAAAAATGTGAAACACGAACATTATAAAGAAAAATGATCTGTCAATACACTATTTCCAATATGTACAATGATAAGTTAAAGTGAACAAATTGATTTATTTATGAGAAAGCACTACATAGGCAAATATAATGGAAATCTGGGGGGACAGGGAATCGTAAGTACGTCACTCTACACTGTACAAGGGATCTTTAGGAGAATCGACAGGCAGCTGAGTGGCATACTGTATGTCACTAATGACGACCAAAGAGTCAAATAAATATGAATAGCAGCATGTACTGTAATATGGGCAAGAAAAGCTGGCAGTGTGAATCCCTAAATTAAGTGATTAAGTGATTGTTTTGAATGTTGCCGTACATTGCTGGGAAGGTTATTGATCAATACTTAAATAACTTTATAATTTTTCTCCCATTTTAATAAAATGCACCGTACAATATTCTGCAAACCCGGTGGGCTGTGGAATATTGTACGGTACGTTTTAATACAAAAAAAAGCATACTTCAGAGTAGTAATCCATCCAAATAGTAACTTTCCTTATGAGAGGGATGCAGTCTGGGGAAAGATACACAGGCATAAGGTCAAAAACTACTAAGCTGTAAAGCTTTTTCGTTTTATCAGATAGCATTTTTTAAACCAGAGAATGTGAACTGTTCATAATTTTTTTAATGTACCTTAGCATAATTTTAGTTTATGTTTTATTACTCTTATATATTAGCTTATTGTTTTATATTGTTGAACACAAACCAGTGTACTCCTATAGGGCCTGACCCAAGTCTGGATAAAAGGGAATGGTTGTATCTGGAAGGAGCATCGGGTTTAAAATCTTTGCCAAATCAAATATGCAGATGGTCACAAAGAAAATTTCCATACCAAATAGATCGAGGCCCGGGATAACAGTGACCACCACAAGTGGTTGTTGACTGGCAGGGTGCTGGTGGAACTTGGGCTACTGTTGGGGGAAGACCGAGAACGAGGAGAACAGGAGGTGTGCTTTGGGACAGAAAAAACAACGGAAAGGTAAAAGTGTGGAGGTGAAAGCAGAGATGAAAGGATGAAAAGTGAAAAGGCGGTTCGTCCAAATGAATAGAAGAGAAGCTATTATAGGTGAACCACACCATCTTACTTGATATACCTAGGATTTGGGGGAGTGCTATGGGGTGCTGGTAGGGAGGGTCTTTCTTTTTTCTGTGCTGCATGGCCACCCTCACCTCAATTTTAATTGCATTGTAGACACTGAGGGCTTGGGTGGAGGGAGATGGGAGCTCTGCTGTCTGCAGCAGTGGATAGTTCTATCACACCATCCACCCCTTTTTGAACTGTACTTTAGTAGTACATACACCTGAATTCACTTTCACCACACAACATGTGCTTGTGCTCATTCACACGCTGGTGGGGAGAGGGGGTTGTGCGGGTCTTCCTCCACCCCACTGCCCTCCTTCTGCTATGGGCTTGGGGCCTGGTCAGTGGCCTGAGATGCAGTGCCGTTGTTGAGCATGGGCTCTGTGGGCACCCATGTACAGCAATAACAAATTATTTTCTCTTTTTTTTTTGACCAATTAAGAAATGAAATCAGAAAAATTCCCATAGAAACCTCAGCATACCAGGGCACTCTGGTTGAAAAACACTGCTACCTGTGCGCCATCCACGCCAAGAGAGTCACCATCATGCCCAAAGACATCCAGCTGGCCCGCCGCATCCGCGGAGAGAGAGCTTAGACTTTCTGCTGCACATCCACCAACCACAATGCTCCGCACTCTCTCTCTCTCTCTCTCTCTCTCTCTCTCTCTCTCTCTCTCTCTATATATATATATATATATATATATACAGTATATACTGTGTATATATATATATAGTATATATATATATATATATATATATACAGTATATATATAGTAATATGTACATATGTATACTAGCTGTTCTTGTTTTTTCTTGCCTTCTGATTGTTGCTCTGAGTGTTGCTATCCCTGTGCTGTTGCAATCCTGGAATTTCCCCATTGTGAGACTAATAAAGGCTTATCTTATCTTATCTTATCTTATCTTATCTTACAAACCAACAGCCAGGCCCAAAAATTTACATAAGGACTTTGTGTTCCAAACTAACAGACACATTTTTTTTTTTTTTTTTTTGCTTTCCAAGTTTTAAAAAAATGAAAGATTTATCATTTGACAGAGCTGTCTCCAGGTTGCCTTTGTTTGGTCCCAGCAAAAAGTTGTTTTTTTTTTCTTTTTTTTGGTCTGTGTAAATTTGTTTCATGCTCAAAAGCAACCTGGTAAATGGGATGTGAGCAACAGTTTGCCATGTCAAAAGCTATGGCGCATTCACCTGCATGCTCTCCTTCGCCTGTCACATTACTTCTGCTCTTACTTTGGAGTGGCAGCTATCATAATTTGCCATTTTGCCAGAGGTCCTTGTCAGGTCATTTAAAGTGTTTTACAAAGGGACAGATCTTTAGAATTTTTGGTGACAGCACTAATGATTTTTTAAACCAATTCCAGTCTTAAAAGATTTACCTTAACAAATGGCTAAAACCTCTACTTTTATTGCCAAAGCATTGAATACTGCTGTTTCATCAAAGCCTCTTCTGTCAAAAAGATAAATTCATGAGTGTGCTACTGTCACTGCCTGATATTAAACTGATTATAAGCCTTTGATTCCTAAGCAATGGAACTCAAAGTAGTTTGCTGTTAACAAGACGAAAATATATATGAAAACTAAATTGAGGGCATTTATCTTTTTGTAAGCAATTGTTCACTCACCAAACCAGAGTTTGATTTGACATTTTTAGTGTCTAAAATATAGTTTGGATCCCTTTTTGACCTTCAGTTACATAACAGTCAAGTAGAGGGCACAAAAGTTTCACAATTGAGCTTAGTAAAATGATTGACTATCACAGGTTTTAGGTAACAATGGTACATCTTTCATTTCCTTGAACAGCTGCACAGGGTCACTAAACTTTGTAAGCAGGTGTATTTTACCATAAGCCTAACCTACAGTCAGTTGTAGAAGTCTGAAGACGATCCGATGCCTGCATCTCACCAGCAAAATTAAATGAGGCAATCATGAGTTGAATGATGATCATAAAGTGAAACAAAATGCAAAATGTACAGTTGGAATGTGACGTCCCTTTGGCATACCTAACCCTCCTGTTGATTTAGTCCATGCCCACATTAATTGCCTATTCAGTTCAGTGTTGTGGATCCTGGTTGTGTTTTAACATGTTTCAAGGAATGCCGTGTTGAGCAGCTTCCATCTTGTTTGCATGGAGTCCACTTCATTGTTTAAATGTAGATGTTTAAAAAGTGTAAGTGTGGTGTATCTGGAACCATTCATTAGTTGTTGAAAACCCAAGGTTAACGTTCAGCAAAGTGTAATCAATCTAAAGTGACAAGAGAAAAAAGCTTTCAGAAACAGAACAAAAAAATTTTAATTTTCAAGATTTTTCACCAAAAAAAAGATGACAGGTGAGCCTTCATGTTGGCTGAAATCCAGAAGTAGGCAGCCCATATCACCGAATGGTGTGCTCATTCATTTTCTTCCGCTTAATCCTTTTCGGGTCGTGGGGGGGGCTGGAGCCCATCCCAGCATCTTTGGGCGAGAGGCAGGGTACGAATGGTGTGTATGTTTTATAAATCAGCAAACCAAATAATAATTATAATGAATGCTACTCACTATAATGGAGAATCAGTGGGTTGCTTATGTGGCAATCTCAGGATTTTCAGACTCGATTTTAATCTAGATTGTCTTCATGTATACAGTATATACTATATATATATATATATATATATATATATATATATATATATATATACTGTATATGTGTGTGTGTGTGTGTGTGTGTGTGTATAGATAGATAGATAGATAGATAGATAGATAGATAGACACTCAATAGGGTTTCGGTTTGGAGACATGCTTGGCCAGTCCATCACCTTTACCTTCAGTTTCTTTAGCAAGGCAGTGGTCATCTTGGTGGTGTGTTTGGGGTCATTATCATGTAGAAATACTGCCCTGTGGCCCAGTTTCCTAAGGGAGGGGATCATGCTCTGCTTCAGTATGCCACAGTACATGTTGGTATTCATGGTTCCCTCAATGAACTGTAGCTCCCCAGTGCCGGCAGCACTCATGCAGCACCAAACCATGACAATCCCACCACCATGCTTGACTATAGACAAGACACACTTGTCTTTGTACTCCTTATCTGGTTGCCGCCACACACGCTCGACACCATCTGAATCAAATAAGTTTATCTTGGTCTCATCAGACTACAGGACATGGTTCCAGTAATCCATGTCCTTAGTCTGCTTGACTTCAGCAAACTGTTTGCGGGCTTTCTTGTGCTTCATTTTTAAAGGGGGCTTCCTTCTGGGACAGCAGCCATGCAGCCCAATTTGATGCAGTGTGCAGCATATGGTCTGAGCACTGACAGGCTGACCCCCCACCCCTTCAATCTCTGCAACAATTTTGGCAGCACTCATACGTCTATTTTCAAAAGACAACCTCTGGATATGACGCTGAGCATGTGCACTCAACTTCTTTGGTTTACCATGGCGAGGCCTGTTCTGAGTGGAACCTGTCCTGTTTGTAACAGATTTATGGGTTTTATAGTTTTATTGTTGGTACAAGTATTAATGTAAATATGAATGTGAGGAGGAATGAAGATTTCTTTTCATTACACACTCATAAGCTCATTTGGGGCACCAGTCCAAATAATGGGCAATTTTATTAACAATTCTTTATACCAATGATGAATCAGTCTCAGAAAAGAAAAAAAAAGTGAGTTCTTGTCTGCTTATAATCAAGAAAATGGACATGACATCAAACAATAACTCGCATATGTCTTTCAACAGTTTAATAAGAAATGTCAGAATAGGTTAACACATTAATTCAACATGTACCATGGGCATCATAGACTGTTATTGAATTACTGGGCATCACATGTGAATCAAGCATTTGTGGAACCAAAGAAACCATAGTTTAATTTGTCAATATTATTGACAACTAGTTTATTTATAAGAATTAGTTTATGAATGAATGAA
Organism: Pholidichthys leucotaenia; assembly: GCA_020510985.1. NCBI lineage: Eukaryota > Metazoa > Chordata > Actinopteri > Cichliformes > Pholidichthyidae > Pholidichthys > Pholidichthys leucotaenia. Next base: position 326,285,115 of record CM035838.1, read on the forward strand.
TGAATGAATCTTTATTTATTTCGGATAGATTAAAAGTACAGATTAAAAGGAAACAGAATAATATAACAAAGGGGGAAAGAAAATCCAACAAGGTCAAATTAGACAATAACTCCTCTGATTATACAGTTCAACATAGGTTATCCGAAATGGGTGATGGCTGAAGCCGCAGCTTATATTGCCCACCCATATTCCATCCAAGATTTCAAAAGAAAAACAAAACAAGAGCAACTACAATTCAGAACCCAGCTAAGACAAAATGTGACAAAAAACTAAGCAACAACACAACGCAGACTGGATATGACAATCCTTATGTGATTTTACATGTCATCTTGTATATATGTTTGGAGTATTTCTTCCTTTAGTTTTTGTTTAAATTGTCCAAGCGCTGTACATGATTTTAATTCAGGTCCAAAATCGTTCCATAATCTGACTCCTTGCACTGAAACACAGTGTTGCTTGGTGGTAGTTCTCAATGAAGGTTTTTGAAATATACATGTTCCTCTAAAATGATATTGTTTCTCCCTTATTTGGAACAACTTTTGGATATTTGCGGGGAGTGATAGATTTTTCACTTTAAACATTATTACTGCAGTTTTAAAGTCAACCAGATCTTTCAACTTGAGAGCTTTTAATTTAAGAAAAAGTGGGTTTGTTGGTTCCCTGTAAGCAGCTTTGTTTATTATTCTAATAGCTCTCTTCTGAAGCATAAAGACTGGATATATGTTTGTTTTATATGTATTTCCCCATACTTCAGTACAATATGTCATGTATGGGAGTATTAATGAATGATATAAGGTATATAGTGTGGGTTGATTCAGCAAATATTTCACTCTGTGTAGTATTGCAATTGATTTGGATATTTTACCTTTAATATAATTAATATGTGACTTCCAACACAGTTTATTATCAGTTATTACTCCAAGAAATTTAGTTTCGGATACCATTTCAATCTCTACACCATTTACACTGAGTTTAGATACTAAGTTGTTGTGATGGTTGTTAAAAACTATAAATTTTGTCTTACTTAAATTGAGCGTTAATTTGTTTGAATCAAACCACAGTTAAGCTTTCCTAATTCCTTTCTGAGTGTATCCAAAAGTTGTTCCAAATTGCTTCCACTGCATAATAGATTAGTGTCATCGGCAAACAATATTAAATCCATTTTTTCTGAAACTTTACATATATCATTTATATACATATTGAATAACAATGGCCCCAAAACGGAACCCCGTGGGACTCCACAAGTAACCTTCAGTAACTGTGAGTTTTTGTTACTAACACATACATACTGATATCTATTATTTAAGTAACTACATAACCAGGACAGTGCTACCCCCCAATACCACAATTTTGTAGTTTCTTTAATAATAAATTATGATCCACTGTATCAAATGCTTTTTTAAGATCCAGGAATACCCCAACTGAATACTCTTTATTTTCAACGGCAGTTTATATTTTTTCTATAAATTCCATTAGAGCAAATGCAGTTGTCCTCTTGTGTCTGAACCCATATTGCTGCTCACACAATAAATTATTCTTCAGTATGAAGTTATCAATTCTCTCATAGAATATTTTTTCAAATATCTTGGAAAATTGCGGCAATAGTGAAATTGGTCTATAGTTTGAGAATTCCCCTCTGTCACCCGTCTTGTATATCGGAATTACTTTAGCTATTTTCATTGCATTGAGAAATATACCTGTTTGGAGAGACAGGTTACAGATATACGTCAGTGGTTTCACTTAGCATTCAATAATAGTTTTGACTAAGAGCATGTCAATACCATCACAGTCCGTAGATGTTTTACTTTTAAACGATTTAACAATTTCAATGACCTCTCTCTCGTCTGTGTTCTTTATGAAAATGGAGTCTTTTATAGCAGTGTTTTTGCTTGTTGTATCACCTGTAGGCACCGTAATGGGTATTTCTCGAGCCAAATTAGGACCAGTGTTAACAAAAAAGTTATTAAATTCATCTGCAGGTGAAGCTGCATTCACACTCTGAGTCGTTTTATTATTTTTTGAAAAATCGGTTGGGTAGCTTGTATTTCTGTTTTTATTTCCAAGAATATTGTTAATTATTGTCCATGTATTTTTAATATTGTCTCTGTTTTTCTCCAGTTCTTTACTGTAATAGTCTCTTTTACTACATCTTATTATATATGTTAACTTATTTTTGTATGTTTTATACCACTGCTCTGCTTCTTTTGTCCTTTTCTTTAGAAAAGCTTTATATAATAAATTTTTCTTTTTACATGCCTTTTGTAATCCTTTGGTTAACCATGGCTTATCGGCAAATTTATGTTTAAGCTTTTTCTTTACTAATGGACAATTTTTTTCATAAAGAGTGGTTACAATGTTTATAAATGTGTCATAGGCTTCATTTACATCTGATAAATAGGCTTTTGTCCAGTCTTGCTTCAGCAAGTCCTCTTTAAAAGAACTGATTGCATTTTGTGATTTGTATCTGAATGATTTTAAAAATTTTTCTGTATTGGCCCCCGTGTGGCCATGGATAAGTGCAAAGGTTGGCAAATGGTCACTTATATCATTTATCAATAATCCACTTTCTATTTTCTTATCAATAATATTAACAAACAGGTTGTCAATAAGTGTAGCAGTGTGAACTGTGATTCTACTGGGTTGTGTTATTGTGGGATATAGACTCATACTGTACATAGCATTCATGAACTCTGTAATTACATTTTGTTGATATGGATTTAGTAGATCAATATTGAAATCTCCACAAATTACTACCAGTTTCTTACTAGTAATATTATTGTACAGCTCGACTAATTTATCTCTGAATGTCTCAATGCAAGTTCACGGCATTCTATATATACAACTTATAATTAGATTTTTTGTTTTATCTTGGTCAATCTCAACAGTAACACATTCCAAAATCCCTGGTAGTGTAAAGGACATTCCATTTACAACCTTACACCTATACAGGTCATCAATATACAATGCAACACCACCACCCTTTTTTTTGAGATCTGTTAATATGAAACATCTGATATCCCTCTATTGCCATCAGGGGAGCCTGCTCTTCATTAAGCCAAGTTTCAGAGACTGTGATAGCTGTAAATTTTCTGTCTAGCTGTTTTAAATAGTCCTGAATCTGTGGAAAGTTTTTGTTAAGACTTCTGCTGTTGAAGTGTATTATTGATAGTTTACCATCTACTTGCACTTGACTTTTGAATTGCTTTTCAGTGTAATATTCAGAATGATTATGAATATTGTTGAAAAAGTGGTTATCAGGATCAATATAATTCTCCATCTCTTGTAGTTTATGTTCAGCATAATGGCATATTTTCAGAGTTTGAATTTCCTCACTCTGTGTCAAATGACTTCCTCCAACTGGCGATAATTGATGTCTACTCAAGTCAGTCATAAGTTTTTTTTGTTTGTTTTGTTTAGTTTTAATTTATTTTTTTTTTAAAGTACATTGACATGGTATGTCAAAAGAACTATTCTTGCTGTGTGTGTGGATATGGATTATCATAGTCTCTTAATTTTCTTAATCAGCGTTCATCTGTATTTATTTAAGTCAGTAACATCTCTAATTATTATACTCTTTGCTTCCTCAAGTGTTCCATTTAGTTTTATCCAAACTCTACAATTTCTTGCCCATGTTGCTTGTATCTTATTTTGTCTTTTCAACATCTGTGCTTGCCGTGCTATTTCAGCATTAGTTTTTGTTAGATGTTCATTTAGGTAAACTTCTGTTCCCCGTAGCTTTCTGGCCTGCCTCAGTATGTCATTCTTTACCCTTCTGTTTACAAAGCGCATCACAATTGATTTCTTTGTTTTATTATCCTTTCTGTGTAAAGCATGACAGGCTGAAATTGCATTTGCTTCGACCTTTATATTTCTACTATCAAGGAACTGAAGCACCTGGTTTTCCAGGGAGACTGATTCACTTGCGGGAGCCTCCTCACCTCTGAATCCTGCTGTAGCATGAGCATATGATTGATATTTAATGTCTAGTCCACTTATAATTAGATCATCCATACGAGAACATTGTTCAAGATCCTCGATGCGTCACTCCAAGTCCGCAATTTTTTTGTCTTTTTCCTTAATTGTTAATTTTAATTCTCGGACTTCTTCCATTAGCCCTAATATTTTAGCCTGCTGACTAGCCACTTTGGTCAGTTCTTCTGACAAGAAGTTCAGAGATTTTTTGAACTCTTCCATTTCTTCCTTCTTTGGTGGCATTTTTACTGACCTGTTGATAGTAAAACAATCTCTGCTGGTGTCACTGGTATCTGATCCGACCGAGCTCGAATCCAGCTGGGCCTCAGCTAGCCCCCTCCGCTGCTAGTCCCCTTGCAATTGAGCTCCTGTCCAGCCGAGGTACCGGCCGCTCCTCCACCGAGTCCCACCTCCTACCGCCACTGTAGTTGAGCTCCGATCCTGCTCCTGTCCAGCTGGGGTCCCGGTAGTTCCTCCGCTGAGCCCCGCCACCTACCGCCGTCTTCCTCAGTAGATCCTCCGCTGAGCCCCAACGCTGTAACTGGGCTCCGACTCAGGCTATTGTCCGGCTGGGGCCCCGGTGGTCTTCCACTGGTCCCCGTCTCCCATCACCGCTGCACCCGAACTCTGATCCGGCTCCCGTCCAACTGTTGCCTCGGTTAGTTCCTCCGGCAAGCCCCAATCACCGGGGACAGAGTCGCTTCTTTGTGTCAGTTTTAGGTGCTACGACTAATTATGGCATTAGCGATAGCGTTAGCTTAGCAAACGCTTCGGGTAAAGCATAGCAGCGAGTGTAGTTTATTGAACAAAGTCCCATCAAAAATTAAAACTAAGGCAAAAACATCACAAATCCATTTCTTCCAATGTTGGTAGTTTAGCCTCTTGCACTCCGTTGTACCGCGGGTGGGCAAGTCTCTGCATCCCAGAGCGCACGAGGGCACTCTCGTGCACCCTCGTGCACTCTAGGATGCACGATGGAGCTGCGTCCAAACGCGCACTGAAAATAAAAGCTGCATTTCCGTTCTTCCACTGCAGACACAGCCGCGAACAGATTAGTTCATCTGATTGACCTCTCATTCGACTAATAAGAGCCTTGAATTGGGTTTCTGAAACCTTGAAGAACCAATGACTGAAAACCTAGCAAGAAGGACCCGCCTACCAAAGCTGTGAATGCAGTGAGCCAATTGAAGCAGAGAAGTTCACGAGCTGTTTTTTGTAAGGCTGTTGAAGACAGACTGCTGCGGCAGATAAAAATTCGAGCAGAATAGACGTTTAGGATTCTCTTCCATGGTCATCATAGGCCGACGGAGGCCGACGACAAAGGTCGTAAATCATTCGCCAAAACCGCAATCATGGAATTATGTTTTGACAGGGTCACAAGACCAGAACCCCGAGTGGACCAGCGTTGCGTTCGTCTGACAATGAGGAAGAGAAGTTCGCCAGGACGCTGCTGTGAAGAGGTAAGGTGTTATAAGCTAAATTATTCTTTATCCCTGAAAATTGTAATCAAAAATGACTTTTGACCGATCGGTAAATTATAACTGTGCGACGCATGAAGTCCGAAGTTCGTGCGCCGCAATACATGGTCGTGCGCCGCGTCCAGACCGTGAACGCCGCCCCCCCCCACTACTCTTCTGTAGCGAGGGTGGGGGGAAGCAGCGGTGACTGCACCGCTGTCGCCACATGACTATTCCGTCATGTAGCGATCGCCGATGTCCGTCCTCTGTAGCGAGGGGGGGGCAACCCCCCCACACACACACACGCAGAGCCCTGAATATCACCTTTCATTAGAGGCCAAGATGAAGCTTCTATATTGAATCATTCAAAAGTTACAGACGTTTTTCCAAACTGTGCCATTTGGCAAAATTTGGCACAGTTCCAAAACACCTGGGAACTACCTGATGAAAAAGCTGTGTAATATATTCATTTTTTGTGGTATTGTTACAAAATTTTGACCTCAGCTGGATAACACTTGGTTCTACATTTCTGTTGCATTTTCCAGCCCGGATCTGAAGCTGTGTGTTTTTGCAAGCATTTGTATCCAAAAAAACACCCAGGCCAAATTTATTTTCTTCAAGTTCAGTATGTTTAGATGACTGTAACTCAGTGGCCGGAGCACTTAGAGAGATTATGACTGTTTTGCCAAAAAATTCAAAGTGTTTTCTTTTAAATGAGACCAACCCCATGAAGATGCTGCAAAGGGTTGAAGAACAGCTTTCGATTTACTTTGGGCACGTTATTTTTTGGCGTTTTTAGGGAAATTGACCAGAGTGCAAGGGGTTAAATGAGTTGGTTTAAACTTAAAAAAAAAAATCAAACAAAATATTCTTGCACGGTAATTTAAAGAAAAGGATTAAAATAATGAAAAGTTAACTTTAAAGAAAAGAGAAAAAAAATTCATAGTGCATGACAGGCTGTGGACCTTACTTGGAAGACAAAAAAAATGGGAGAGCAGAGACGTCTGCTTCTTACAGCTTGACCAATGCCCCAAAACTGAAACAAATGAAAGTTTTTTTGGGTGTGGCAGAATCTCACTGAATTTCATGGAATGGGTCTGAGCCAATTACATTTGAGCTTCTTTGTCTGGCAGAAGTCATAAACTGACTAAAAATGCAATGAAGATAGGTTTGGGAGCCCATTGGTCAGTTCAGATTTCTGAGGTGGGGGTCTCCCACAGACAGAGGAAGTTTGATAGGAAGAGTGAAATCCTCCTAAAACACATATGTTGCTGAATAAAGCATAAATTCCTTAAACTTTAGTGACTTAGATATTTTACTCAATAATAAAGGAGCATACAATGTCTCCACATTGTAACTGTAATTAATTTGTGATAGCATGCAAAAATTAATTTATCCCTGAAAATAAAGCAGCACATATTAAATCATATCAATAAAAACATTTCACCACCATTGTCCATCCCAAGAGTTCAACCATGTCTTCAGTTGTGGATACTGTCTTGAGCAAAAGAATATGAATTAATTTATTTGTCTATAATGCATAAATTCCACTGCAAAGAGAAAAAAAAAATAAATATTCCTAATTTGTCCACCAGATTGCACTGTGAAACTGTCTGGTTGTTCAAAGTCTGTATCTATCAATGATAAATCTGTTGATTGAAACTGTCAGGAACCAAGCCCGCTTGGCTTCCCCCGGCTCAGTCCTGATCTCTCTGTGGGTTTTGGTTCTTCTATATATGTGCATTTTGTGTACTCTGTACTGTTCCCGTATCAATAGCCACTGCCTGACTGGCAGCTGTTAGACAGCCTCTGTGACCTACTTTCTCCCACACTGCTGACAGTCTGCCAGTCCAACCACACCCCCTCGTTCTCCTTAATTCCATCAGCTGTTCCCAGCCCCGGCAATTATCCTTCCCGCACCTCGCTCAGGTGTTCCCAATGTGTTAGGCCAGCGGTGTTTGTATATAAGCAGCTCTTTGCTAGTCAAACACCGCTGGACCATTATACGGGTCCCACGTTCTTTTGCCGTCGTGTGCCCATCACATCTGAAGGGCTTGTTATTCATGCTCCAGGGGAGAACTGGACTTTTTGGACTGCTCCTACCCGTGAGTAAACTGTTTGCACTTCCCTGTGCAGTTAGCTGCTACGCGTTTCTGTAGCGTTACTCCCCGCAGCTCAACCGCTACACTTTGGCTGCTGCCCAGTTTACTTCCCTGTACTAATTGAGCCACCTAAGGTCTTCCTCGCTCTCCCCAGTGCTTGTATGTTAATTGTGTTATTTTCCCTGTGGCCATGGTACACAGTGGTCTGCCCACTGTTCACTTTCTGTGTCATCCTTTTGTGTACATCCTTATACCACCCTGTAAGTCTTTATTTTTGCACGGTGTTGTCAATAAATGTGTGTGTAGTGAACCCCTGCGTTTAAATCCTTCCATCCCTCTCCTCCTCCGTGCGCTGCGTAAAAGCGCATGGAGAGTTTATGACAGAAACATTCCTTTGCCAAAGAGCAGAAAAGGGAGAATGACCAAGTCCTGGAGAAGGAATTAACTTCCACTTTATGGCAGATGGATAGTGTTACAGCTCTGGTCCTTGGGTGAGAGAAGCAGTTCATGACCAGACTTTTGAGTTGAAACAATTTTTCTTCAGCAAAGAATGATTTTATAGATTGGAACTCAAGGTCAACACTACATATCTCCCCTCTGTATCAATGGTAAGCTTCATGGATGGAGGTTTTTGATGAAGAGGGTCTTAAAATTATGGTCTTCTTCCATCCCTGGTGTAGTTTGAGATCCAAAATATGCAAGAAGGAATCGCTGGTAGTAGGCCTGTTTAGGCTCTGAGCGACTTTGCTTCATGGCCAGGGCTGCCGATAGCCGTGATTGTAGGCAGTCGTCGAAGAATTCCTTTTTGATGGCCTCGCAGAGTCGCATGTATTCCGTCCTGATATCTGATGACTGTCTGTCTATAAATTTTGATATTGACCTGTTAGATGTTAGTTTAATCAAATAGATGCGATCATCAGCCATAGCATCAGGGTACTTGTGCAGGTAGTAGTCAGTGTCTTATAAACAGGCTTTGGTATCAGGTGAACCGGTAGAGCCTGGATCAAATTTCATGAGATTTCACGCGATCTTGTCAAGGTCGCAGTCTGAAGGGACACACACATGTTGTCCATGTGATTGTTCATACTTGAAACAGGAATAGGGTGATGGAGCACAGTGGAAGTCCTGGTCTGGTGAGATGTGTTCTCCTTTCAGCCTACCCAACCAGTTCGCGGTTCATGGCCTCAGTTGAGGAGCAGCCGGAGTTTATGGAGGTCAGAATCAGAATCAGAATCAGAATCAACTTTATTGCCAAGTATGCTTACACATACAAGGAATTTTACTTATCACTAAGGTGCGCTCGTGTTAAGCGCTCCCTAATGACGCGGCAGCCATACAGGCGCCTCATACAGTAGGGGGTAAAGAGGGGGAGGGGGAGGGGGTGACACGTTAGGCAGAGAGAAAAAACATAGTTATCAAAATATAGCTCGAGTGAGCAAGATTGTGATCATATAGAAAAAAAACCTCTAATTGCACACAGCAGACAATACAGATCCACACATTCAGATCCACACATTAACAAAGCAAGAGAGAGACCAGTGTGTGTATGTCAGTCATGTGATATCAGTGTGAATGCATTGTGTGAAGTATCAGTTACTGGTGGACAACAAAAATCCTCTCCTAGGCAACGGCTAGATGTTATGTCCTTGGTGTTCTAAAACATAGATAACATGTCCACAGAGTTCATCTCTTCAGTGCATGCCAGATGGTAAATTCCATGTTAGTCACATGACGCTGTTCTTGGAGAGTTCAGATTGCTGCACATCAGCAATTGTTTGGGTTAGAGAGAAGCCAAAACTCCCTTCTGCTTTATCTCTTCTCCTGGAGGAATGAGTTCACCCAAGGACGCCGAATCAAGGCCTGATGAGCACAGTTCACTTAGGGCATAGAAATTTCTTCACTCATGCGATTCTGTGCATTACAATTTACATTAACATTCACAGGCTTTAAAATCATTCCCTGGAGAGCACCCAGCGACTCTGAGATGTTTCCCACCTTCCGATTCAGTTCCGATTCAGTTCACCATTTGCCGCTATCAGTGCTCTCCCCAGCTGGCCGAATTGTTGAAGGAGCTATGCCGGGTCCGCATTTTGATTAGCTCTTTCCAGCTTCTTTAATTTCCGATACACCAGGAAAACTCCAAGCCAAACAGCAGAAATCCTGTGATCATAAAGCCAAAACAGGTAGATGTCTTCCACATTTTCAATCCAATTGTCCCATGAGTCTCTCACATACTTGGGCTCCCCCGGGCCCGATTTTCTGTTTGAAAAAGTGGTGTCAATTGCATTTAAAGCCCAGCTCAATTCCATAATTTCCGTTTGGATCGAGATCAGCGAGAAGAAGAGCGAGACACAGACAGGACACAGCAAGCTGGGATCAGTGAAGGGAGGAGAGGGGAGAGGAGAGGAGAAGAAATGCATCTGCTCTCTCTGAAAGCCGGAAGAAGAAAAGTGAATGTCATCGAAAGTCATCGAAGTGAATGTGGTCTTGCTTCCTTTTGTTGTCAGTATTCCTCCACTTCTTCTTTTAAATCTTTTAGATTTTGGTGTGCTTCCTGTAGGAGCAGTTGACATTCCTTGTAGTCAGACTTCATGTTTTCAAGTTGACCTTCAACTCTTCTGAGTTCCTTCTTCATTTTCTGAAGAGCATCTTCAAGTTAACTGTTCTCTTGGTGAAGGAAGTCACTATCATGAGTCAACCGTTGCTTTTCTGGTTTTGCCTGGTTTAAATCTCGTAACGCGTTATCAAGTTGAGATTGAGTATTGTTGTTTTCATCTTGAGATTGTTCCAGTTTCTTCTTTAATGATTTGTTCTTTTCCTGGATAGAGAAGGTAGTTGATTGTTGATTCCTTAGCTCATTCTCGATGCATAACGCTTTAGCTTCAGCTACTTTTAATCTCGCGACTAATGCTATGGCAAACTTTCCCAACACGCTGGGGAGATTCTTTCCTTTTGGTGGGTTTTCTGCGTAATCATCCAGAAGTTCTTCAGTGATTTGTCTCAGATCTTTAGGCTGTGTTTTCTTGATCTGTGTTGTGAAGCTACATATAAAATCAGAATACCATTCTTCCAATTTTTCTTGAAGGTCAATAAGTTCGGTAAATCGGTCGATTGTTCATGGACCTGACATGTTTTACCATTGTTTACCAGCTAGCTTAAAAATCAGCTTGTTGATTGTAGCTAAATTTTGTTAGTCAAGGATTAACCTTGATTGTTATTTTATATTTGTGATAGTTATAAGTTCTTTTAGAACTTGTTCCAACTTACAGGCTTGGGGGGTTAGAATTTTGGAATTGTTGTAGAAATCTGAAGATGTGTTAATTTTTTTCTTTGTTGAAACTGTATTTTGATTTGTGGTTTAAAATTTGTTTGGATTGACTTCTTTACTTAAATTTTCAAAGCCTAGTATTTGAATTGTCATCAAAACTAGCTTTGGAATTTTTTTGAATGTCACTTTTAAAGTGCTGATTTTATTTACAAAAGGGAACAACAAAAATAGAAAAGGATAAAAGCTTTAGATATGTATGGTTAAAAGATTTCACTGTCTTTTAAAGTTAAGGTTTACTTTGTCTTTATTTGTTCAAGCCTATTTTCATTTGAAGCTTTAAATGTTTTAATATTTACAGATTTGGAAACACAAGTGAATTGTATTTGTGTATTTTGCTACCAAGGTGTCACGGTCCGTGTGCTGACTCTGTCTGCACTTGGGTTGTGCGGTAGTTGCCTGTTCTCTCCTCTAGCGCACCTCTTGGCCTCCGGGCTTTTATTCTGACAGCGTCTCGGGGGTGTTTCCAGCTGTCAGAAGCCAAGCTCCGCGGGACGGCTGAATCCCAATGAGCCGATGATTCCATCAGCTGATCAATCACTATTTAAGGGAGCAGTTCTGTTTGCTCAGGGCTGCGACCTCGTCGAACATTCCTTATTCCACCATCCATTCCTGTAAGTGTTTTCCTGAGTATCTGTATTCCTGTTGAACCTTCGTTGTGCCTTTGCCCCCCGTGGCTCGTTATTTTGTCATTTGTCCTTTATTAATAAATTATGCAAACTCCTCGGCTGGCACTCGGCGTCTTATTGATGGCTCGTGAGGGCCATCGTTGACAGTAGGTCACAGCCAGAACGAGATGCCTGTCGCTGTGAGTTTGCCGTGGGCTGGAGTTTTTTTTCCCTTCGCTGGGGCTTGTTTGGTATTAGTATGTCCACTCTCGAGCGTGGGTTTTGCCCTGAATGGTTGCAGGAGATAGATGGCTACCTGGCCAAGGCCCGTCTCCTCATGGCCACCCATGCAGCACACAACTACCTGTTTCTCGCCCAGAGGACTTTATTAAAGTAGCACCTTACCTCGTTTCCGGAAAGAAAGGAGAGGGTGACATGGATTGTGGCGCAACGAGAGTTGATCGAGAAGGCAGCCAAGGAATCCTTACCTTTTCCCCCGAGTACGGCATCCCCGACGAGGGTGGAGATCCGCGGGCTGGAGAGTAACCCCGGCAGGAGGCCGACCGAGAGGCATCCCCGCTCTGCGCCTCGGGATTCAGCTCCTGTCACCTGTCCAGCTCAGGTGCCATGTGTTCCTGGTCCCATCTTCGTCTCACCATCAGCCAGTAAACGTCGTTGCCACGCTCCAAATAAGCCTCAGCAAGAATCCCGTCCGGATCCAGTTCCGGGTCGTCGGAGGAACTCTGCCTCCCAGTCAGCTGCTTCTTCTGCGTCACGTCAGGAGGAAATTCCGGCAGCCTCTCCCTCCGGGTCATCTGTCCCTGCTGTCTCGTCAGCACCTCGTGCCCGGATTGCCTCGGCTGTCACCCCCTCCTCCTCAACGTCTTCCCCGGCTGCTGTGAGTGCTACGAGTCCTGCTTCGGCAAGGCCTGTCTTCGATCCATCGCGAGCGGCTCCTCCTCGTCTTCCCAAGGGGCCTTCCGTCACCATCCGGAGGGGAAAGGGAAGAGCTCCGCCCGCTACAGCAGGCACCATCAGCCCTCCGGAGAACAGGCAAGTGCAATTTCATTCTTCTCCTCGTTCTTGTGATTTGCCTTGTCTGACTCCTGGGGGTGGAGTTCGGGGTTCGCAGTCCCCTGAGCTCCCTCCACCTTCTGTAGCCTCTAGCATTGAACCTGCTGCCTCTGTGTCTCCTTCCATTGAGCGTTCCACGGCGCCAGGCCTACGCTGCCGGACGGGGAGGGGACCTGCAGTCCTGGAGAGCCTGGTTCCAGCTCCGCAGCCATGTCACGGGCAGAGGAGGAGAGCGGACTGCAGTTTGGAGCCTGCACCGACGACGAAACGTCCCCGGGTCTCCATGGATGAGCAGTTCGATCCAGCAGGTCGAGGATCCCCTGCCACCACGCCGTGCAGGTCGTTGGCGTGGACGTCAGCATTGGAGGGTCCTCAGACTGTGGAGAACATCATGCCGGCTGTGGAGCCCGCCGTAGTCGAGTGGGAGCCAGAGGACGTTCTTCTTCGTCCTGAGCCTGGATCGCCGAAATCCTGGATGGCAACGGAACTCGAGATCAGACAAGTGTTCTACTTTGTCTTCCTTCTTTCTTCTCTGGAGCATTTTTGCCTGTCTCTCGGGGAGAAGAGCCAGGTGCAGCCGCCCGCTGCATCCAACCTTGTCTTGCCGGGTTCTGTCGCTACCGGTGATCCTGATTCCGGTTCTGTTCCCTCTCCTGAGCCTTCTCCCAGGGTCACCGGTGATGAGTCAGTCCTGGTCTCAGCTCTGAAGGTTCCTGGTTCGGGGTTGGAGGACGTCCATGGTGCTGTTCCAACCCAGTCGGGGTCCATCGTGGGTGCAGCTGCGATCTGATCGGGGTCCATCGTGGGTGCAGCGCAGGCTCACCTGGGGTCCAGCAGGAGGACAACGCCTGTTCTGGTGATGTTCGGAGGTGGAGCTGCAGATCCTCCGCTGAGCGACGCCGGACTGGTCCCTCATCCTTTTCCTGTTCCCTCTCTCCCTCCATCGGGTGCCGCAGGGGTTTCCCGTAGACGGCTCGGCTCTCCCTCGTCGCTCAAATTCCTTGTATGTGTTGTGCATACTTGGCCAATAAAGCTGATTCTGATTCTGATTCTGATTCTGATTCTGATTCTGATTCTGATTCTTCGCCATTAGGAGGCTTCCCTGTGGTCCTGTTGGTCTGACGATGCGGGTCAGCCGGAACTATTTCGCCGGTTCGGCGTTCTGGGTCGACCACCCGACATACTGTACTTCCTACTGGGTGACCTGGTTCGGCCGCCGTAGGTTCCGTCTCTCTGGGCCTGGGACTGGGGTAGACTGCCTGAAGGAATCCTTTTTCCCCTATTGGCGATCTGGACGCTAGACAAAGGCAGACCGCCTGAACTTGTTGGTTTTTTGCCCTCGTTATGCTCTGCCTGTCGTCATCCCTGTTTTCCCTCCTCTGTATATTTGGGGATGCTTTGTGTTTTGGGCTTTGGACTTTTTTGGAACTGCTATCGCTGCTCTTCAACGTGCTATTTTTTTCCACTCCTCTGTAACCTGAGTGTTGTTTTCTGTACCCTTTATTTGGCCTATATCTCCGCTCTGTGCATGTTTTTTTTTTTTAACTCTGTATTCGGTGATGTGCCCATCTATTTGTCCTTGCTGTACTACGGTATGTTACCGTCAGGTAGCATGTGTTTTTTTTCCTTTTCTCCTCCTCTCTTGTGTGGTATTTGTACACGGAATTGTATGTATCACTGCTCTGTGCCATGTGGGTTTTTTTTTTTCTCTTCCCCTGTTATGGGACATGCTGCAATTTTGTGCCTGCATTTCTGTCCTCTGAGGTTCTGATTGTCATTTTGAGTTTTTTTTTTTCCTTTCTGTGATTAGGTTGGATTCTGGCCCTCCTTGGCCTTTTTTTTTCTCCCTCCTCCCTCCTCCCTCCATGGGCCGGTCCTGTGGACCTTCCAGGTGTGTGTGTGTGGGGGGGGGGGGGCGTGATGTTCCACAACGTCTAGAATCCGCGTCTTGAAGAGGGGCAACTGTCACGGTCCCTGTGCTGACTCTGTCTGCACTTGGGTTGTGCGGTAGTTTCCCGTTCTTTCCTCTAGCACACCTCTTGGCCTCCAGGCTTTTATTTTGACAGCGTCTCGGGGGTGTTTCCGGCTGTCAGAAGCCAAGCTCCGCGGGACGGCTGAATCCCAATGAGCCGATGATTCCATCAGCTGATCAATCACTATTTAAGGGAGCAGCTCTGTTTGCTCAGGGCTGCGACCTCGTCGAACATTCCTTATTCCACCATCCATTCCTTTAAGTGTTTTCCTGAGTATCTGTATTCCTGTTGAACCTTCGTTGTGCTTTTGCCCCCTGTGGCTCGTTATTTTGTCATTTGTCCTTTATTAATAAATTATGCAAACTCATCGGCTGGCACTCGGCGTCTTATTGATGTCTCGTGAGGGCCATCGTTGACACAAGGATTTCTTAGGATTAAAGCTAATGGTGATTTACTTGATTGTTATCTATAAACTTTTTATTTACAGAATAATCAGTGTTTCCACCATTTGACTTTTCCCTTTTAAATCCTGGTGAGAAGTAGGGAGTTGGTTAATGTTTTCCTTTTCCTGTGGAGAAAAAACACAAACCAAGAATAGCACAATGACTTTAGATAACACTTCGAGCTTTTGAGCGCTAATTGATTAATGTGGTTTCCCATTTTGAAAAATTTTGGTAAATATTCAGTCAATCACTAAATCCTTTACCAACATGCGCAGGGTTAACATTACTTTAAGGTCACTTTTGAACAAACATTGTCATTTATTTGAATCCTTAAGTTGAACTGGGCTTCCTGTGGAAGGGGTCAAATAATGCAGCTTACACTGTGGAGAGATGAATAATCAGGCCGAGCTCTCAGAGCAGAAGAAACTTTATTCTCTTCCTCTCACATCCACCAGAATCCAAAACAGTAGAAACACAGGTTGCAGGCACTCACTTTTATAATAACCCTCCTTTGCTACCTGAGGTGCTGTATTTACATATCAACCCCTCATGACAATTCCCCTTGTTCCCCAGCACCTTTGATCTGCCATCTCTTCAGTCTGAGGGAAAACTACTGAGTGGGTTTCCCACCCCCCACCCACCCCCAGACTCTCAGACTGAGCCTTAACCTTCATGTCCTTTGGGCTTCAGCCTGCGTCCATAGCTGCGTAACGGGGGATCTTCGGCTCCGAGGCTCTGCTATGCCGGTGGAGGTTCCTGGGGGTGCGTCCATCTGTGGGGGGACAATGGGGGGGGACACCTTCAGCAAGCTTGTTTGACTGATCTGATGAGTCATTTACCTGGGGAGTTCTCAGTGGGGGTATTCCGTGCAGAAGGCTCGGGCCAGCACCACCTGTTCATCTGCTAAAACAAAGACGGGCTTAAGCCTGTCTATACAGATTGTCTCCTGGCAACCTCCCAAGTCTAACACAAAATGTTTGTCCCCGGGTTCCAGCACTCTGAATGGGCCATCGTAGGGCAGGCGCAATGGGGTCCGGTGGGCATCGTGCCTGACAAATACGAACGACGCGTCCTTCAAGGTCTTTGGCACAAAAGCGCAGGGAAAACAATGGTGGGTTGGGCCGGGTAGCGTCCCTGCCCCTGCGCTATGCCATGAATGTGGGGACGGATCGGTGTTCGGCGCGGAGTTATCCGGCAAAAATTCCCCGGGGAGCCACAGCGGCTGGGAAAAAAACAGCTCTGCTGGGGAGGCTGCCAAATCCTCCTTTGGTGCTGAACACAACCCTAATAGAACCCACGGCAATCGGTCCACCCAATTTGCATCCGTAAGCGAAGCCCTGAGCGCTGCTTTAAGCAATCTATGGAAACGCTTGCATAACCCATTGGCCTGGGGGTTGTACGCAGTCGTGCGATGAATTGTGACGCCCAGGATCCGGGTCATGGTGGACCAGAGGTCGGCAACAAACTGTGGGCCCCGATCGGACGTGATGTCTGAATAGGCGCCGAAACGTGACACCCATGTCATCAAAAAAGCGCGTGCAACTTCTGCAGATGTGGTGGAAGCTAGTGGGACTGCTTCGGGCCAGCGCGTGGTGTGGTCCACCACTGTCAGGAGGTGCGTGAACCCCTGCGATGGCGGGAAGGGGCCCACGAGGTCCACTTGAACGTGGTCGAACCGCTTAGCCGGGATATGGAACAGCTCCAAGGGGGCCTTCATGTGCCTGGGCACTTTGGCTCAATGGCACACTATGTAGGCTGCCACCCACTGTTTCACCTGTTTGCACAGGCTCGGCCAGTCGAACTTCGCTCCCACCATTTTGACTGACGCGTGCACTCCTGGGTGTGCCAGGGAGTGAACTGACTCAAAAACGCGGTGGTGCCAAGCGCGTGGAACCACCGGGTGTGGGCGGCCTGTGGAGACATCACAGATTGGGGGGGGGCGTCTTGCAGTACTCTGCTCTCCAGCCTTAACCCTGTTGGTCCAGACTGGAGCGCACAAACGTCTGCATCACCAATCTGCTCAGCTGCCATGGCCGTGTAATCTATCCCCATATAGGCTGGGGCCACTAATGTGCGCGAGTGGCAGTCCGCCACCACGTTGAGTTTACCGGCCACAAGCTGAATATTGGTCGTAAACTCCGAGATCGCGGCCAGCTGTCTCTGCTGCCGGCCCGACAATGGTTCCAAAACCTTGTCCATCACCTACGTTAGCAGCTTGTGGTCCACGAACGAAGTGAAGGTGCGCCCTTCCAGCCAAAACTTGAAGTGGTGTATGGCCAGGTGGAGAGCCAGTAACTCTCTGTCAAACGCACTGTATTTACGCTCACCGTCGCGCAAAGACCTGCTAAAAAAGGCGAGCAGCTGCCAAGAACCAGCGATGTGCTGCTCCACGATGGCCCCTATGGCCACGTCAGAGGTGTCGGTAGTAAGCGCTATCCGAGCCGCCGGGTCCAGGTGCGCCAGCAGTGTGGCGTTTGCTAGGGCTGTTTTAACCTCAGAAAACACCTGCTCTCGTTCAGGAGTCCAGTCAACTCTGTCCACCGGCTTCCGTTTCTTAAGCGCGGCGTATAATGGCTGCATGAGCTGGGCTGCACGGGGGAGGAAACGGTTGTAAATGTTAACCATCCCCAAAAACTCCTGCAGTGCCCTGACCATCTGAGGCCGGGGAAAATTCACCACTGCACGCACCTTGTCCTGCAAAGGTATCGCTCCCTCCGGTGAGATGCGGTGGCCCAAAAAATTGATTCCCGTCACCCCGAACTGGCACTTCGCTGGGTTGATTATTAACCCGTGCTCCTCCAACCTCTGGAAAACTGTCCTGAGGTGGGCTACGTGTCCGTCCTCGGACGCTCTGGCTACCAGGATGTTGTCCAGGTAGACGAACACAAGCGGCAGATTGTGCAACACCACATCCATCATGTGTTGGAATGTCTGCGCTGCGCCCTTTAACCTGAAAGGTATCCATAAAAACTCAAACAGACTAAACGGGGTTACTACTGCCATTTTAGGTATGTCCTCAGTGTGCACCAGAACCTGGTGGTAACCGCGGACCAGGTCTATCTTGGAAAAAATGCGCGCCCCGATGAGGTGAACCGAAAAATCCTGAATATGCGGGATAGTGTGTGTTATGTGATATGTGTGTGTTTATATATTTACATATTTATTCCATCTAGCTACAATGCTCAACACTGGGTGTGTTTATATTTATATATCTATATATTTATTCCATCTAGCTACAATGCTCCGCACTGTGTTTTTATATATCTACATATTATTCCATCTAGCTACATTGCTCCGCACTGTGTGTGTTTATATACTTGCATATTTATTTCACCTAGCTGCAATGCTCCGTACTGTGGGTGTTTATATATTTACATATTTATTTCATCTAGCTACAATGCTCTGCACTGTGTGTTCATATATTCATATATTTATTCCATCCAGCTACAATGCTCTGCACTGTGTGTCTGTGTGTGTGTGTGTGTGTATATACAGTATATTTTATAGTAATATGTACATATGTATATTAGCTGCTCTTGCTTGCTTGTTTTTTTCTTGCCTTCTGATTGTTGCTCTGAGTGTTGCTATCCCTGTGCTGTTGCAATCCTGGAATTTCCCCATTGTGGGACTAATAAAGGCTTATCTTATCTTATCTTATCTTATCTTATAGGGTAGCGGTCATGCGCTGTAGCGTTATTTAATCTGCGGAAATCACCACAAGGTCACCACGATCCCTCTGCCTTAGGAACCATATGTAGCGGGGATGCCCATGGGCTGTTTGAGCGTCTGATGATGCCCAACTTTTCCAAGTTGGCAAACTCGTCGTGAGCTATGGCCAGTTTAGCTGCGTCCAGGAGCCGAGGTCATGTGAAAACGGTAGGCCCCGTGGTGGTAATGAAGTGCTCCATCCCGTGTTTAGTGACGGTCGCCGAAAACATTGGAACCGTGAGTGCTGGGAACTGGGTGAGTAGTGTGTGGAACTTACCCCCTGGAGCTGTGACATTGGCTAGTGTTGTGGGCCCGGCTCCTCTAGCTGTACAGGGGAGAGAATCAAAAGACATTGCGTTAATCAGGTGTCTGTTAACAACATCGACTAGCAGTCCGTGTGCACACAAAAAATCTGCGCCTAAAATGGGGAAGCTGCATGCCGCTATGACAAATGTTCATTGGTATGTACGGCCGTGCAAGGATATAGTCAATGTCCTCTCACCAAAAGTCTTAATGTTTGAGCCATTTGCGGCCATCAGTTCGGGGCCGCTAGTTCCTGCCAGCCGGTTGGCGTAGGACAGCAGGATGAGGCTCTTTTGGGAGCCGGAGTCCACAAGGAACCATCTCCCCGAGCAGGAGTCTGTCACATAGAGCAGCTTGCTTACTTCACCGGAAGTCTCAGCTGCTACCAACTGCCGGCCCTGGCGTTTCCCGAGCATTTGAATTGGTACAGTGGCATGCATCGGCATGCGTCCTCTCCAAAACGGCAGTGGTAGGAACAGAGCGTGTCTCTCCAGTGCTTCTTGGCCTCCGCTGCAGCCACCGTCGCTGGCTCTTCACTTCCGCGGGCCGTCTCGCTGGGTTCTGACGCTGCTGCATTTACTGTGAGGGTTCTGGTGGTGAGGATGATCCGATCTGCCTCTTGGGCTAGAGCCCGGTAGTTGCATGCGGCCAGCAGCGGCGACTTGGCAAAGACCGCCCTGGCTGCTATCGGGAGGTTCCATAGG
This sequence comes from Pholidichthys leucotaenia, assembly GCA_020510985.1. Lineage (NCBI taxonomy): Eukaryota > Metazoa > Chordata > Actinopteri > Cichliformes > Pholidichthyidae > Pholidichthys > Pholidichthys leucotaenia. The sequence continues at coordinate 326,304,784 of CM035838.1, forward strand.
AAAAGGGGGGCAAAGAGGAAATGCCCGTCATCTGTGCCCATCAACGCCAACATCTTCTCCATCAATTCAACCACCGACCCATCTCCCACGTCGGAGCACGTCAGGAGCCTCTTCGCTCTCTCACAGTCCGAGAGCATGTAGCGCCTGGTCAGCACGGTTTTCAGAGCACCGTATTTGTCACGGGCTGGGGGCTGTTGGAGCAGGCTCGCCACCAGCTGGGTTGTGCGTGCGTCCAGTGCTGCAACCACGTAGTATTATCTGGTGTCATCTGCCGTTATTCCCCGGAGCGCTAACTGGGCCTCGGTGTGAAGGAACCAAGACTTCGGCTCGTGTAGCCGAAAGTCTGGGAGTTTGACCGAAACGGCGCACACGTTGCTGGCACTTCCCGTCCGGGTCGTCTCTGGGGTGTTCGCGTCGCGTTCCATTGTGTGTCAAGGGTCACCAGTGTTGAGAGATGAATAATCAGGCCGAGCATTCAGAGCAGAGGAAACTTTATTCTCTTCCTCTCACATCCACCAGAATCCAAAACAGTAGAAACACAGGTTGCAGGCACTCTCTTTTATATTAACCCTCCTCCACTCCCTGAGGTGCTGTATTTACATATCAACCCCCCATGACAATTCCCCTTGTCCCCCAACACCTTTGATCTGCCATCTCTTCAGTCTGAGGGAAAACTACTGAGTGGGTTTCCCACACCACACATATATGGCTTCAAAAGTTTGCAATTGTTTCTTAAAATGTGTAAATATATGCACTTTTAACTTTAAAGATTAAAATGTGTGGTTAACATATGTGATTAAACACAAAGTATTTGCTTCATGCCCTTCTGGTATTCATTTATATTGGTCCAGTGAGTCACCAAATGAGAATAAACCTTCAACAGCCATCAAGTTTCCTTTTCGCTGCTTTTGACATAGAAACTTTAAATTGGTTTTAAATTTAGGTTATTCTGAATAATATGGATTGCTTTGAAGTTAATTTCAAAGCTCGTTTTGGTTAGAAATCGGCTTAATAGATTAAAAGTTTTAGATGTGATTTTATTAAAGGAGGCAGTTCTTATGGTTGACCACAAGATGGAGTCAGTTCCTCCTGCACTCAAGGAGGAGGAGACACAGTGACATCACTTGGAGGCGGTTGCTGTCTCAGCTCCAAAATGGCTGCCAGGATCACTCACAATGGCAGTTTGTAAAATGACAGTTGCACTGCTTAGTCTGCGCATGTGCACCTCCCATAAGCAGAAAAATCTTACAATTTTTACAATCTTACAATAATTTTCCTTATTGAGATACTTTAATAAAATCACATCTAAAACTTTTAATCTGCTAAGCCAATTTCTAATCAAACCAAGCTTCCAAATTAACTTCAACGCAATCCATATTATTCAGAATAACCTATATTTAGAACCAATTTAAAGTTTCTATGCCAAAAGCAGCAAAAAGGAAACTTCAGAAATCAGAAATCAGAAAAGGATTTATTGCCAAGTACATTAACAGAACACTGATAACATACGAGAGAATTTGACTTGACACAGTAATGACCTGCATTTCCGTGCCGCGGCGCATCTGAAACGCGCCTGTCAGCAGGAGGATACAGGAAGCATAAAGATAATACAATGGGAAGGAGCAAAAAAATCATTGATTCAAAATACTGGTTACATACTTAATCAATATTAAGAGTTCAAGGAAAAAAAAAAGCTCTCAATGCACATACATTCGCTACACTCAGAATTTCACAAGACACAAGAGAGCAGTGTACAGTATATCTTTATTCAGTTCATGAATCAATGTGTGTGCGGTGTTGAGCAGTGTTGATGATAATAAGAGAGACCCAAGGACCCTTGGCAGAAGATGTTTTGTCTGTCTGGCGCCCAGTCTTATCTGGCGCTGCAGCTGGCTGTCCAAGGCCTTGTGCTCATGATTTTGAAAAAACACAGTCTGCAGACAGCCAGGAGGAATTTTCATGGGGAATACCAATAATGCCAAATAGGACTGATCACAGAGAAGACTTGTATTTCTTCTGTAGATTCAGTACATTAATCCTTCATTGCGCAGCTTTGAATTCGTCGTGGAAAGACCTGAGCGAACCCATGATGTAATCCACCTAACGAGACAGTTCTCCAGTAGTCGCTATCAGGGTCTTCTCCAGTTTTTCAATTTGATAGATGCACCTCGCCTGGCCAGCATTTTGATAGGTTGAATCCATCTTCAGCAATTTGCAGTAAACCAAGACAATTCCCGTCCCAATCAGAATTATCCCAATCACCAGTATTACGAAGATAAACAAATCTTCAATATCTTCGATAGAGAGATTAGAGAGACACAGCATTCTCCAAATACCTGTGTCACGTAAATAGCCCGCTGGAGCCGTTCCTGCGGGGCAGACAACTTTTTGGCTGTTGAAGGTTTATTGTCATTGGTGGACCAGATTGGCAAATGTAGATGAATACCATAAATGAATAATAGCATACACTTTGTATTTAATCTCTTATGTTAACCACACATTTTAATCTTTAAAGTTAAAGCTCACATATTTACACATTTTATGAAACAATTGCAAACCTTTGAAGCTGTGTATGTGTGTGTTTTAAGCTGTTTTATTTGATCCCTTCCACAGGAAGCCCAGTTCAAGTTAAGAATTTGAATAAATACCAGTGTTTATTTCAAAAGTAACCTTAATGTAATGTTAACCCTGCACATGTTGGTAAAGGATTTAATGATTCACTGAATATTTACCAGATTTTTCAAAATAGGAAACCACATTAATCAGTCAACTCTTAAAAGCCCTGTGTTATCTAAAGTCATTGTGTTATTTTCGGTTGATTTTTTTTTCCACAAGAAAAGGAAAACATTAACCAACTCCCTACTTCTCACCAGGATTTAAAAGAGAAAAGTCAAAAGGTGGAAACATTGATTATTCTCCAAATAAAAACTTTATAGATAACAATCCAGTAAATCACCATTAGCTTTAATCCTAAGAAATCCTTGGTAGCAAAATACACAAAACAATTCACTTGTGTTTCCAAATCTGGAAATAAAACATTTAAAGCTCCAAATGAAAATGCGCTTTAACAAATAAAAACTAAGTCAACCTTAACTTTAAAAGAAAGTGAAAGTGTTTAACCTTAAATCTCAAAGGCATTTAACCTTGTCTATTTTTGTTGTTTCCCTTTTGTAAATAAAATTCTCACTTTAAAGTGACATTCAACAAAATTCCAAAGCTAGTTATTGATGACAATTCCAATACTAGGTTTTGAAAATTTAAGTAAAGGAGTCAATCCACACAAATTTTAAACTACAAATCAAAATACAGTTTAAAAAAAGAAATAAATTAAAACATCTTCAGATTTCTACCATAATTCCAAAATTCTACCTCCCTTCTTACAAGCCTGTAAGTCGGAACAAGTTCTGAAAATAAAATAACAATCAAGGTTAACCCTTGACTAAAAAAAATTAGCTACAATCAACAAGTTGATTTTTAAGCTAACTAACAAACAGTGGTAAAACATGGCTGGTCTACAAACAACGGACCAATTTACCAAACTGGATGATCTTCAAGCAACACGGGAAGAATTGATTTCTGATTTTATATGTAGCTTCACAACATGGATCAAGAAAACACAGCCCGAAGATCTGAAGCAACTCACGGAAGAACTTTTGGACGATTACGCAGAAAACCCACCAAAAGGAAAGAATCTCCCCAGCGTGTTGGGAAAGTTCACGATAGCGATAGTCACGAGGTTGAAAGTAGCTGAAACTAAAGCATTACGAGAATGAGCTAAGGAATCAACAATCAACAACCCTCTCTCTCCAGCAAGAGAGCAGATCATTAAAGAAGAAACTGGAACAATCACAAGATCAAAACAATGATCCTCAAGCTCAACTTGATAATACGTTACAAGATTTGAACCAGGTAAAACCAGAAAAGCGACGGTTGACTCGTGACAACGACTTCCTTCACCAAGAGAACAGGGAACTTGAAGATGCCCTTACGGACACAAAGAAGAAACTCAGAAGAGTTGAAGGTCAACTTGAAAATGTCAAGTCTGAATATGAGGAAGGTCAATTGCGTCTACAGGAAGCACATCAACATTTAAAGGGATTTAAAAGAAGTGAAGGAATACCAACAACAAAAAAGAAGCAAGACCACATCCACTTCCACAACATCCAGAAACTCCGGCTGCTCCCCAACTAAGGCCACGAACTGCGAACTGGTTGGGTAGGCTGAAAGGAGAACACATCTCACCAGACCAGGACTTCCACCATGCCCCATCGCCTGACTCCTGTTTCGAGTTCGGACGATCACATGGACAGCATGCGTTTGCCCCTTCAGACCGTGGCCTTGACAAGATTGCAAGAAATCTCATGAAATTTGATCCAGGCCCTACCGGTTTACCTGATACCAAAGCCTATTTATAAGACATTGACTACTACCTGCATAAGTACCCTGATGCTACAGTCGACAATCACATCTATTTGATTAAACTAACATCTAACAGGTCAGTATCAAAATTTATAGACAGCCATCAGATTTCAGGACGGAATACATGCGACTCTGCAAAGCAATCAAAAAGGAATTCTCCGACGACTGCCTACAATCAGGGCTATCGGCAGACCTGGCCATGAAGCGAGGTCGCTCAGAGCCTACACAGGCCTACTACCAGCGACTCCTTCTTGCATATTTTGGATCTCAAACTACACCAGGGATGGAAGAAGATCACAATTTTAAGACCCTCTTCATCCGGAACCTCCATCCCACTGTGAGTCACCACTTTGGAGTTACAGCTAACCCAAGGTCAAGCTCAATAAGTCAGCTGAGAGAGTTAGCACATTATGCATTCCAAAAACAGCAACAAAGTCGCAACAAGCACTCTGAGCCTGCCACCGTGCTAGCTATCAGTGCTGCTTCTGACACCGTGGAGTTGGAAGGAGCCCCTCGCCCTACTCCATCTTCCACACCGCGATCACCTGAAAATCCGAGACGTTTCCCCCACCGACCTCATCAAGGTCAAAACCAATCTAGGTCTTCTGGATCCCACTCAGGACCAACTTCGCTAAAGGCTGACAACCATTGTAGGCTAAATCTACCAGATAGATCGCGAGAATGCGGTATGGACTGTCAAGATGACAGATACTGACCCAAAGACGTGCCTAACCATGGCAAAGGTCTCAGAAGCAGAGACCAATCAGAAACCTTGGAAGAAGAAGGAAACTCCTACTCTCAGTAGAGAAGGTATAGAAGCTCTCAAATATCTCCTAGCGAAGATTCAAAACAACAGAGAAGATGAATCAACTGACATCCTAGCTATCGCAGCTATGCAAACTCAGAATAGATGCTCTAAATCAGGGGTCACCAACCTTTATGAAACCAAAAGCTACTTCATGGGTATCGAGTCATGTGAAGGGCACCAGCTTCACGCACTCCTCTAAATTAATAACAAATTGTGTATATATATATATATATATATATATATATACATAAATAAATAATTATCAATAACTTAGAGTGGGTAACAGACAGTCAATATTCAACACTTTATTTTTATTAATCTCAGCAATTGTTCAGATGATCACTTCTACATTTCATTAAAAAAAATGTCCAGTTTTCACCAGTCCCTTTTAACATTAAAAAACTAAACCCTTTTAATTCATGAACTATGTTGAACCATGTTTGAAAAAGTTATGCAACATTTAAGAAAAATCAACTTTCATATTAAATAAATCTTATCACATTTTTAACTGAACTAATCTGCTGCAATTCTGCTCAACATCTGTTACATTTAATAAACACACTTTTGTGTGTTCTTCTTCACTGGAATTATATCCATACAGTTCTTGCCAAGAATCATACTTGAGTAATAACCAGCACTGTCCTTTCATGAGAAGAAGCTAAACAGCACTGAGAGTGCTTATATGCACGGTGGAGCAGTGGTTAGCACCGCGGCAGCACAGTTTACCCTCGGCCGGGGGATCGCGGGGATCGTGGGTTCGATCCCTGCCCCCGGCCAACAATGATCTGTGTGGAGTTTGCATGTTCTCCCCGTGTTTGCGTGGGTTTACTCCGGGATTTCTCCGGTTTCCTCCCACATGCCAAAAACATGCAGGTTAGGGAGTTAAGGGGCGCTTGCGCACGCAGCGACCGGCAGCTGGTGGCTTGTCACCGGACTGCAGATCAAATCTACCTACGGGTACAAAATAAGTCCAAAAAAAAAGAGTGGGCAGCAGTTTCATGACGTGTAGTGAAGTGCCGCTCCACATAAAGTGGCGCTTCGCCGTCACCCCGCAAATGAAACACACGCAGCTTCCTTTCACGGTAGTAAAAAAGAACTCTTCCTCCCGCTCACTTTGAAAATGATAAATTTTCTTTCTTTTTTTTGCCATGTTTTTGGGGTAGGAAACTGCACTCCGCTCACCATCTTCACTGGCTGCTAGCTTACGCTCCACAAGCGCGAAGGTTTTGTCATGCGCACAATACTGACCTTTGAACTAGGTCAGAGTTCACCTTAACTTTACGTATAATAAACATATTTTCTTTTTTTTTATTTTTAAGACATTGTCATTTTAAAATCTATATAAATGCAAGTGTGATCTTAAAAAATAGCGGCAGAAAAAATTACATCTTAGACGCAGCTTACTTGCGAGTTGTGCTATTTTTAGAACAGGCCTGCGGGCGACTCATGTGGTCCTTGCGGGCGACATGGTGCCCGCGGGCACCATGTTGGTGACCCCTGCTCTAAATCATGAAGAAAAGGCAAAAAGGAAACCCTTCTTACAAATGGAGAAGAACCAAAGGATCCAATGCAGTCCAGTGCTGTTCTGGCAGCCCAACCACAAGCCAAAGACCAAGCCTCTAAAAACGACATTTTGCAAATCCGTGTCAGACCACTGGTTCCATGATTTCTGTGCGATTTAAACGAGAGATGGGTGTCATGAAAATTCTCCCTTCCACTGACCTTTGAAGATGTGATGTTTCAGGATGCTCTTTTAGACACAGTCGCTGACATCACTTTTATGTCACAATCTTTTTGACCAACTACGTGTAGCTGCTAACCGCGCTCACAATGATTTAAAACTGAAACTGTGTTCGATAGCCGTTCGACCATACGTGCCTACTAACACAACTCTGTCGGCATGTCACTAATCAGAGTCTCCATTCGTCCCATGACCTTGACACATTCACTCTATGTGTCCACACTTGACTCCATTCCATTGCTTGTTGGCAAAGACCTACTGTATTGCTTTGAGTGACTGATTGACTTCAAGAATCTCAAACTATGGGCTCAAACTCAACACCCTCACCCATTCAATCTACCAAGGACAACTGAATCACAGTGCTTTGGTCTGGACACTTCAAACACCCCGAGTCTCATGTAACTAGCACTGTTGGAACAACTGAACCTGAACAAAAGCAACCATAAAAACGAAGGTGAACCCTACCCTCAAGAAGTCAAAGGTCACCTTCAAAACACAAGGTCACGACAAGGAATTGAATGACCTAGGGAACTCACTGGCCGATCAGAAAGCTCCACATGGCCCCCTTTGTACCTTTGACTCAACGTGGGTGTCACCTTCTGAATCCTACCCACCCACCCCTGCGGCATGCGTGGTCACAGGAGCCAAATCAACCGGCTCCCTGGACCCTCCACAACCTAAGGGTTCTGCATCGGTGGACCCAACTTTTGTGAACAACTTGGCGCAGATCTACTCAAGCCTGTGACTGCATGGTCCATAAAACCATCAAACACCAGTCGGATTTGACCGTATCCGTGCTCCCCACGTCAAATTCCTTTAACATTCCAAAATTGAAAACACTTCCTTTGGCGCGACCTTCTCTGCAGCTACGCAATGGCACTCATATTCCTGCTTCTGATGAACAATCATCGCCACCGCTTATAGTTCCTCAAAACCAGAGGGGTGTGATGACTGCTAGAGCCCATAATATTCCAACTGCAGAACGCAGAGGAGTCAAAATGATGCAAATTGCTCCCAAGGCCACATTTCAAAAATACTTGGACCAATCCACCAAATGACACAAAGCGTACAACGACCAAAAAGCCTCCCATGGCAAACCTCAAGGCGGGGGACAAGGTTTTCCACTACACATTTGTACCGTAAACACAACAAATCAATCTACAGGCAGGGAAAATCACTCCTAAATTCCTGCCTGGGTGGATGAATCAACACATTGTCAACAACAAATTTTGGCCATTTAAGTACCAAATCCAGAACCCCATTTTAAATGGGCCCATCACAGAGTAAACTTTACCAAAACCCCATGGGACTTGTCGGGTACAACACTGTCACGGTAAGTCCATAAATACGATTAAAATCAGGCCTACAGCTGAGAAATAACTGTAAGCTAACTATTAGCCTCAGGTACACTCCGTTGCATTTCTCCAAACCAATCAGTTAACTGCATAAAAACTTCCAAAAGAAAAAGGGTAAATTAAAACCAAATTATCCCTTAAACTAATCTTAAAGGTCTTTGTAAAATTCTAATCAATTTCAATCGGCTTACTATTATCAGATAGTACACACAAAACATCCAATACCATTAGCTTGAGCTAACAACATCAAAATTCCCACTAAAGGTGAAATTAAAAAAAATCTAAGGCTTAGAGTTCAATCTCTAAAAGAAATTGTTCCACCTCTGAGAATAATTTTCATCTGCCACTCAGGTGTCCAAAGATAAAACCAACAAGAAGGTTGAGATTAAAATCACTCACTCCTATTTGTTTGCCAGGATGATGGTGCTACTGTTTTTAAGTTTAGCCCTCCACCTAGCAATCACACCTACTGTCACCCAGTCAGAAATGGGCAAAGCCAAGACAAAAAGTCAACAATCCTTAAGTGGATTCTCAGTAACAGCCTCATCGTTAGGGCCTCTTGTTAGCCTTAGCACGTCCACTGTTTACCTATTAACTGTGGATGGCACTCCGTTGTGCCTTCAGCCCCTAGTGGTGAAGGTTTTTTCAAGAATATATTCAATTCAGATGTCTTCCAAAGCTATAACTTGAAAGTGGTAAGAGATAATAGCTTACTGTCAATTAGAAGAATGTAGAATATGATCCAAAGTTTGAGATAGGAGTAAATTTACACATCTAATTTGCATTATGCCGGGGCAACCATATCAAATTACATAACTTTCTGTCAAAAGTGGACTTTGGACATATTTACACAAAGAATGGTTTTGCTTTATGTTACCATTTCTGTTTTAGGCATTTTGTTATCTTATCTTCAAACTATTTGAACCAGAAAATCAGTACAATGCAGTAACAATGTAAACAAAACAATAAACAAACACAGACATTGGTCACTTATCGCTGGCGAAAGCGGCTCGCTTCACCCTTTTTGCGGCATCTTGGCCGTTATTTTCTCTTCTGTGGGGCATTTTTGCTTTCTCTCCCACATCCAGAAACTGATATGATTATCCCACCTCAATTTCGCTTTTATTCCGCCACTATTTATGTTATATGACGACATGGAACTGGCACAATTGTTAAGTCACATGGTGCTGGGAGGGCAGCAGGTGAACATCAGGCAGCTTCGCCTGCCCTCAATTATAACAAAATGTAAAAATTTGCATTCATAAGCTAAATAATCTTTTTTTTTTTTTTAAATCATAGTAGGCAAATTTGGGAGCCAATGCTCCTCCGTCTGCAACCAAGTACGTCCACAGCGATCAGTAATGTCCATATGTGTTTGTCTAAAATTTTTTTCCTCTCTGGTGTAAATAAGGATTTTTTTTTTTTTTTGTTACTTATTTGTACCCGTAGGTAGACTTGGTTTGCAGTCTGGTGACAAGCCACCGGCTGCTGGTCGCTGCGTGCGCGAGCGCCCTAAACCTACATGTTTTTGGTGTGCGGGAGGAAACCGGAGAAATCCCGGAGTAAACCCACGCAACACGGGGAGAACATGCAAACTCCACACAGCTCACTGTTGGTCGGGGGCTGGGATCGAACCCACAATCTCATGATCCCCGCGATCCCCCGGCCGAGGGTAAAACTGTGCTGTCACAGTGCTAAACCACTGCGCCACCGTGCAGCCCGTGCAGAAGGATGCTTCTATGTCTACCATAAGTTCTTCAAGGCAAAAGCATTAAGTTATACATGTCTATCACCTTGTGAGGTAGAATTCTTAGTACAACTGGGGAGTGTTTGGCACTTCACATAACATTATATGACAGGCGCAGCACTGCGCCTGTCACAGTGGTGGCACTATCCTTTCATGTAATCAACACTGACTAAGTGTTAACTCAGTCAACACCGCCACACTGAAACACCAGGTAGTTGAACCACAAACCATTACCAAAACTTTACAAGATACTGTGTTGGTTTTGAATGTTTGCTCCAAAGCTTCAGTCAAGCTCAACAAGGTCTTGAACTTGTTGCTCTTTGTGTTAAAGGTTGACTATGCTCACACACAGCTGGTGTCTATGTTACTCCCAGAGGAAGCTAGAAACATTAGCTTTTCAGTTAACACTTTAACAATTTAACAAAAAGATTTATACAATTTAAAAAAACTTTTAACAAAAGTTTTCGTCTTATCTTACCCCATTTTCAGTAGTCACAAATTTACTCTTCATTGCCATTCAAAGAACAATGATGACATGCCATGCTCGCCCAGTTTTCCAGAACAAAGGTCTCAAACACCCTGTGACTCAGACATCTATGGAACCATGGTTTATCCCAGCTAAACCAATCCAATTTGAACCATGATGAATTATCTCAATATCACTTAGCTGAAACATTTACCTCAAGTACATAAAATTGACATCTTTTTATTTTTGTACTTTGATACCCAGAGTTTTCTTTTTGTAGTTGGGTACCCAGAATTTTTGAATCTTTGCATGCACATACAGTATATTTTAGTATATTTTAGACAATTTTACAATTTTTTTATTTCTCCATATTCAAATTATTTTTTGAAGATTATTAGAAGTTTTTTTGCAAACCAAACCCAAAGATCAATACTCAGGAATAGATTCTGTTTACAAGCTAGTACTTATGGACATCAGAACCATAAGCTCAGCAGTTGAGTCAAGGGACTTCCATTGGAACCAGCCGCCAAGGATGTGTACCAAAGCTGACCGAAGCTCACTATTGATACAGAGAGGGAATATGTAGTGTTGACCTTGGGTTCCAATCTATAAAATCATTCTTTGCTGAAGAAAAATTGTTTCAACTCACAAGTGTGGTCATGAACTGCTTCTATAACCCAAGGACCAGAAATGTAACACTGTCCATCGGCCATAAAGGGGAAGTTAATCCCTTCTCCAGGAAGGAATGCCCCAAATTGACAGATTTATAGTTGATATAATCAAGACTTGGGAGTCAAGATTCTCCAGTAAAAAAAACCAGACAGTTTCACAGTGTAATCTGGTGGACGAATCAGGAATATTTATTTTTATCTCTTTGCAGTGGAAATTATGCATTATGGACAAATAAATTAATTCATATTCTTTCTCTCAAGACAGTATCCGCTACTGAAGACCTGGCTGAACTCAGGAATGGACAATTGTGGTTTCAAAAGTTTTTATTGATATGCTTTAATATGTGTTGCTTTATTTTCAGAAAGAAATTAATTTTTGCATGCTTACTGTCACAAATTAATTACAGTTACAATGTAGAGACATTGTATGTTCCCTTATTGAGTAGAATATCTAAGTCACTCAATTTTAAGAAATTTATACTTTATTCAGCAACATATGTGTTTTAGGAGGATTTCACTCTTCCTATCAAATTTCGCTCTCTCCTCTGTCTGTGGGAGACCCCCACCTCAGAAATTTGAACTGACCAATGGGTTCCTAAACCTATCTTCATTGCCTTTTTAGTCAGTTTATGACTTCTGCCAAACAAAGAAGCTCAAATGTAATTGGTTCAGCTCAGTTCCATGAAATTAAGTGAGATTCTGCCACACCTGAAAAAAACTTTCCTTTGTTTCAGTTTTGGGGCGTTGGTCAAGCTGTAAGAAGCAGACATCTCTGCTCTCCCATTTTTTTCTGTCTTCCAAGTAAGGCCCAGAGCCTGTCATGCTCTGTGAATTTTTTTTTTCTTTTCTTTAAAGTTTACTTTTTCTTATTTTAACCATTCTCTTTAAATTATCATGTAAGAAGATTTTGATTGATTTTTTTTTAAGCTTAAACCATCTCTGTGTCCCAGTTGGGGATCATTGTGGGTGCTGCGCCCCAGCCTAAAACCAACTTGGGTGCTGTGCTTCAGTGTGGCCCCGCCGTGGGCGTTATGCCCCCGCCCAGGGGCCACGGTGTGTGCAGCTTTGGCCCAGTCCGGGTCCACCGGGGGTGCGGCTTTGACCCAGTCCGGGCCCACCAAGGGTGCAGCCTTGGTCCAGTCCGGGCCCACTGAGGGTGCAGCCTTGGCCCAGTCCGGAGTCCATATTCTCTGACAGGCCACCCGACTCGTGCCACCTTGCCGTCTGTCAGGCCTGGGACTTTGGCCAGCCACTTGAACTGTTTAGTTCTTTGGCATGGGGGCCTAGGGGCCTACGGGCCTGGTTTTGTGTGGTTGTTGATCCTGCACAGGGTTTATTTTCTTGTTCCCTCCTATCCTTTTCCCCCCACCTCCCACCTTATTGTTGGCTTATTGGCTTATTGTTATACTTTTTTTTTGGGGGGGGGGCTTTTCTGTTTTGGTGTTACCTTGGGGTGTATGGACTCCCCCACTTAAGGTGGGGGCTCTGTCATGAGGCTGGGTGTGGTGCGTCACCGGGCTCAGGCTCTTGATTTATATCTAAGTATTTTCTGTATCTTTCTAGTGTTGTATTATTTTTCTGTGTATTGGTTCTAGATGTGTTCTTGGCTGTCAGTATTTTTAAATTTCTGTTTTATTTTGGCTCTCAGCATTTATATTTCATTTCCTTGTGGCATGAGCTTCACACCTGTTCCAGACACTCCCACTTTGTCATTATCTCGTCTGTGTGTTTTGTGTTAGTAATAACATCACCTGCCCGCTCATGTGAATGTGCACTAGCCATCAGTTATGTCGGACTGTTGTTTTTTCCTGTTCACTGCTACAGTCTTAGTGATTCCTTCTCATCACCAGAACCCTTTCCTGCTCTGGTGAGTTTATTCCAATTTCATTCCTGCACATATGTTTACCTTATTTTCTGTGTTGGATTTTTGCTTTGGTGCACTCTGGCACTTTGTGTGTTTTTGTTAATAAATACCAAAAACTGCAGTCGGTGTCTGGGTCTGTCTCTCACTGCCCAAATCATGACAGGAAGTGAACCAATAAATCCTGAAGAATGATTACACACGGAGCAGAAAATTAAGAACAGTAAATCTGTCAATGAGGAGATGTTTTTTTTCTTTTGGCCTGTCACATTTTTGAGAGATTATATATACATATATATATATATATATATATATATATATATACAGTATAGCAGGCAGAGAGTAGACAAACTCTGACTGAAATTTTCATGAAAACCTTTATTCCATGGACAAAGAAAATGTTTTTTCAGACAGCAAAAAAAAGGCAGTTGTTTCCAGGGCAACCAGTAATCTGTACTGGCAAAAGACACGTTTGTGCAACAGCACAGCATAGTGGTAGAAAAATAGCACTGCAAAGACACAAAACCACCAACCAAACCACACCCATCACCTGCAAACAAAACCCACAAACCAACAAATGTCCGTAAAAAAAAAAAAATTAAATTAAAAAAAATAAATAAATAAATAAAAAAAAATATATATATATACTATATACGTATATATATATATATATATATATATATATATATATATACATTCAATTCAATTCAACTTTATTTATATAGCGCCATTTCACAACAACAGTCATCTCATAGCACTATCAGCTGTAGGGGGAACCCCCACAGTTGCAGAAAGACCCCAGCAATCAGGCGATCCCCTGTGAGCAAGCACTTGGCGACGGTGGAGAGGAAAAACTCCCTTTTAACAGGAAGAAACCTTCAGCAGAACCAGGCTCAGGGAGGGGCAGTCATCTGCTGCGACTGGCTGGGGGGTGAGGGGATAGAGAAGATGAAAAGAACAGACATGTAGAGAGCAAACAGCACGATGGGGACTCAATCTATGGGAGAGAACAAACAAATGTTAATGACCAGCAAAAAAAAAATATTTCATTGAGAGTGAGGAAAGGAGTGAGGCCCAGTGCATTACTGGAGGTCCCCCGGCTGACTAAACCTATTAGCAGCATAACTAAGGGAGGGTTCAGAAACACATGATCCCTCCCTAATTGTAGGCTATATCAAAAAGGTAGGTTTTAGCCCTATTCTTAAAAACAGAGATCGAGTCTGACTCCCGAATCCAGATTGGCAGCTGATTCCACAGGAGAGGAGCTTGATAACTGAAGGCTCTGCCTCCCATTGTACTTTTGGAGATTGTAGGTATTACAAGTAATCCTGCATTTTGGGAGCGTAGTGCTCTGTTAGGATAATATGGTAGTATCAGATCTTTTAAATAAAAAGAAGCCTGATTGTTTAGAGCTTTGTAAGTAAGAAGAAAGATTTTAAACTTAATTCTAAACTCTATGGGAAGCCAATGAAGGGAGGCCAGAACCAGAGAGATATGATCTCTCTTTCTAGTACCTGTTAAGACTCTTGCTGCAGCATTTTGGATCAGCTGAAGACTTTTTAAAGATGTTTTAGGACAGCTTGATAATAAAGAATTACAATAATCTAATCTCGAGCTAACAAAAGCGTGGATCAGCTTCTCAGCATCACTCTGAGACAAGATGCTCCTAATCTTGGCAATATTACGCAAATGATAGAAGGCAGTCTTAGAAACAAATTTAATATGTGAATTGAAGGACAAATCCTGATCAAAAATAACTCCAAGGTTCCTCACAGAGCTATTAAGAGAAAGAGTAACTGCATCCAAACTGAAAGTTTGATTTGGAAAGGTATTTTTAAGGTTTTTTGGACCAACAAGAATGACTTCAGTCTTATCTGAATTTAATAGCAGGAAATTACAAGTCATCCAAGCTTTGATTTCCTTAAGACAGGCTTCTAACTTGGCTAATTGATTACTATCATCTGGCTTCATTGACAGGTATAATTGTGTGTCATCAGCATAACAATGAAAATGTATACAGTGCTTTCTAATAATGTTGCCTAACGGAAGCATATATAAACTAAAAAGAGTAGGGCCTAGCACAGATCCCTGTGGAACTCCATGACTGAGCTTTGAGTTGAAAGAAAACTCATTATTTACATGAACAAATTGGAACCTATCAGATAAATAAGATCTAAACCACTGCAACGAAGTTCCATTAAGTCCAACATAGTGTTCTAATCTATCAAGTAGAATATTATGATCGATAGTATCAAAAGCTGCACTAAAGTCTAAAAGGACAAGTACAGAAACTAGTCCATTATCAGATGCAATGAGGAGGTCTTTAGTGACCTTCGCTAAGGTTGTTTCAGTACTATGATGGATTCTAAACCCAGACTGAAACTCTTCAAGTAAACCATTTCCCTGTAGGTGGTCAAATAATTGCGTAGCAACAACTCTTTCTAAGATTTTTGAAATGAAAGGGAGATTAGAGATTGGTCTATAGTTAGCTAAAGCTCCTGGATCTAGCGTTGGCTTTTTGAGTAAGGGTTTAATTACAGCCGTTTTAAAAGCCTGCGGTACATGGCCTAAAGTTAATGAAGAATTGATTATATGAAGAATAAGGCTACCAATAAGTGGAAAGACTTCTTTAAATAACCTGGTAGGAATAGGGTCTAAAAGACAAGTTGAAGGTTTGGATGAGGAAACTATTTTGTCTAACTCACAAAAGGTCGATTGGAGTAAACTCATCAAGACAGACATCAATAGAAGGAGTTGTAGTAGTTACAGTATTTAAGTTAACTGTGGGAAGAATCTGATTGATTTTATCTCTGATGGATGAAATTTTATTATTGAAAAAGTTCATAAAGTCCTGACTAGTAAGCTCTAAGGGAATGCTAGGATTGACAGAGTCCTGACTCTTTGTCAACCTGGCTACAGTACTGAAAAGAAACCTGGGATTATTCTTGTTCTCTTCTATTAATGCAGAGTAATAACTCGTTCTAGCTTTTCTAAGAGATTTTTTATAAATTAAAAGATGATTTCTCCAAGCTAAATAGATTTCATCTAAATTAGTGGAGTGCCATTTTCTTTCTAATTGACGAGTCTTCTGTTTTAAGCAACGAGTTTCTGTGTTGAACCAAGGAGTTAGAAATCTCTGATTAGACTTTTTCTTTTTTAAGGGGGCCACCAAGTCTAGAGTCTGATGCAGAGAAGCTGAAACACTATCCACCATGTTATCAATTACAGAAGGAGCAAGCTGTCTATAGCTTATTCCCGTTGTGTTGACACATGGCATAGAGGAAACAATCTGCATAAATTTGGTAACAGCATCATCTGAGAGGCATCTACTGTAATAATATTTTTCTTTAGGAGCCAAATAGTCAGAAATAGTAAAATCAAAGGTTAACAGACAATGGTCTGACAGTACAGGGTTATGAGGAGACACTACAAGATTTTCTATTTCTATGCCATATGTCAGAACAAGGTCCAATGTATGGTGGAGGTAATGAGTAGAATTTCCTACTTTCTGAGAAAACCCAATCGAGTCTAATATTGAATTAAATGCCACATTAAGGCAGTCACTATCTACATCCACATGTATATTAAAGTCCCCTACTATAATTATTCTATCAGATTTCAGCACTAAATCAGCTAAGAAATCAGCAAATTCGGATAAAAATTCTGAGTAGGTTGATGGGGGACGATAAACTATTGCAAATAAAATTGGGTTTAACCTAAAATTGCTAAAGTGCCCAATACTGAGGACCAGGCCCTCAAAGGAATTATAACATGTTTTTTGCTTTACATTAACTAGTAATTTGGAATGGTAAATTGTTGCTACTCCTCCTCCACGACCAGAACTTCTGGGATTTTGACAGTTTAAATAACCAGAGGGAGTTGATTCATTTAAACCAACATAATCCTCTTGCCCTAACCAAGTCTCTGTAAGGGAAATTAAATCAATCTGATGATCAATTAACAGATCATGGACTAACAGAGACTTGGGAGTTAGAGACCTAATATTTAATAAACCACATTTAATTTTTAAATTATGAGGAGGAACAGAGGCCAAATCATTCAATTTAGAGGCTTTATGTTTAATTTGAGTCTTACCAATATTTTGCTTTATCACTTTGGGATGCTTATGCATTATATTTTTATTTACTTTGGAGGGAGCAGACAACGATTCTCTGATGCGGAAGTCAGGGGCTAAGCTGAGGGGTGGCGGATGAAGAGGAGCTGCAGAGAGGCGTGTAAGACTGCGACTCTGCTTCCTGGTCCCAACTCTGAGTAGTCAGGGTTTTGGAAATTTGGATAAAAAAGATGCCAGATTGTTAGATAAATGAGAAGCACCATCCAAAGTGGGATGAATACTGTCTCGTCTCATAAGACCAGGTTTTCCCCAAAAAGAGCTCCAATTGTCAATGTAGCCCACGTCATTTTTAGGACACCACACAGACAGCCAGCGGTTCAAGGATGACGAGCGGCTAAACATGTCATCACTGGTCAGATTGGGGAGGGGCCCAGAGAATATTACAGTGGCAGACATCGTTTTTGCAAAGTCACACACCGATTTTATATTAAGTTTCGTGACTTCCGACTGCCAGAGACGGATGTCATTAATGCCGGCGTGAATAACAATTGTGGAATATTTACAGTTACTTTTAGCCAGCATTTTCAAATTTGACTCGATGTCGCCTGCTCTGGCCCCAGGAATGCATTGGACTATGGCCGCTGGAGTCTCTAGGTTCACGTTTCTGACTACAGAGTCGCCAATGATCAGAGTTTTTTCCTCAGCGGGTGTGTCGCTGAGCGGGGAAAAACGATTAGAAATGTGAACAGGTTGGTGGTGTACCGGGGCTTTGCGACTAGGCTTCCTTCTCACCGTCACCCACCCAGTCTCCTCGCTGCTGAGGAGAGCCGGGGAACCGCTGACAGGGGGGCCTAAGCAAGCTAGCTCCGCTGCAGCTAAGGAGCGTCCGTCAAGATTAACTGGCGCAGACGGTGTTTCAATGCAGCGGAGCCGGGATTCCAAATCAGACAACCTCGCCTTGAGCACCTCAAAAAGACAACATTTATTACATTTACCGTTATCACTAAAAGAGGCAGAGGTGTAGCTAAACATCTGACAGAGAGAGCACACCAGAGGAGGAGAGGAAAGAGAGCTAGTAGCCATAGCTAGTGGCTAGCTAGTGGCTGGAGAGTAAACCACACAGGCAGACAGCAAAACAGGAAGTGACAATACGTTACCACAAGGAAGTGACGATCCCCTCATACATACGCAATAGACTTACACAATGGTCCCCTCCGGTATACAACTAGGAAAATACCAGTCGCTACGGAGGGTGACAATATGTATGGGTACATAATCATACCATATAGGATAACTAAATAGACGGTTATGCTGTTCATTCCATTTAGCTACAATGCTCCACACTGTGTGTATTTATATATTTATTCCATCTAGCGACAATGCTCCGCGCTGTGTGTTTATATATTTATATATTTATTCCATCTAGCTACAATGTTCCGCGCTGTTTATATATTTATATATTTATTCCATCTAGCTACAATGCTCCACACTGTGTGTGTTTATATATTTATATACTGTATTTATTCCATCTAGCTACAATGCTCCGCACTGTGTGTTTATATATTTATATGTACATATGTATATATTCGCTGCTGTTGTTTTTTTCTTGTCTTCTGATTGTTGCTCTGAGTGTTGCTATCCCTGTGCTGTTGCAATCCTGGAATTCCCCATTGTGGGAATAATAAAGGCTTATCTTATCTTATATATATATATATATATATACAGTATATATATATATATATATATATATATATATATATATATATATATATATATATATACACACACACACACACACTGTATATATACATACTGTATATACTGTTAACCCCTAAGCTAACTGGGGAACTATTAAACAGTTCATTATGGTTACAAGAACGATCAAAATGTGAAACACGAGCTTTATAAAGAAAAAACTATTTGCCCGCACACTATTCCCAGTATGTACAATGATAAGTGAAAGTGATAAAATTGATTTATTGATGACAAAGTACCAGGGAATGGAAAAATAGAATGGAAGAGCAACCAGAAATGTAGGTGGAATGGAATGCACAAGTACGTTACTCTGCGCTGTGCAAGAGGTCCATTATAGTGTGGTTTGATGGTGATTGTGATGCTACCTACTGAGGGAGAAAATATGTATTAGAGTGATATTGTTCTGCTAAAAATCAAAATTCATTCATTGTTTATTGGTTCTGTACATCTAAAATTTACCTTATTGCAAAAAGAGTTGATGTTAGTAGCTTTTCATCTACCCCATAACCAGCAACACTTTTGTTCATTTCTTGAAGGGTGATACTTTAGCTCAGGGGTTCTCAAAGTTTTGATGGGTGAGGGCCAATTTGGGAATCCAAAGTTGAACCGAGGGCCACCAAAGGGACAGAGGCAAAAAAAAAAAAAAAGACTGAAAATTCAATTCCATTTGTAATCCTTTTAATTATCAGATTTAATTAGTTTGGGTCAAGTCATATTAACAGTAAGAAATTGGGACTGATGAAAATACAATTTTAGTGTCAACATACCTTTTAACTGCAGTGTGATTTGTGGTGCTGTTTTCGGTTGGCCACGAGTCCTCTGAAGTCTGGCTCCATCTCCGTCGTCGCGATGCGAAGGACTGCATGTAGGTGGGCATCTGTCATCCTGGATCTCAGCTTAGATTTGTTGATGGCCATGGTGGAGAAGGTCTTTTCACAGATGTAGGTGCTTCCGAATAAAGACGCCATTCTGACAGCATGTTGACGAAGAGCAGGGAATGTGGATGGGGAAAGTCCTTTGTAGAACTCGATCAGACTCTTGTCACGATATGCAGCTCTGGCCTCGGAGCTTTCCTGTAGGTCGATGAGCTCAAACTGCATGTCTGCAGGCACTGCCTCGGGCACACATGAGAAGGGATTTTAGAAAAGGTTGAAATCACCCTCGTGGTCCCTGAAGTCAGAGAATCGGTGGTCGAACTCGTCTCGAAGCTTTTCGATGAGGCCATGGTTCTTCTCTGAACGCAGGTGACGCAAAACTTCACTCCCGTCCGTGTCTGGGTCATCTACCAGCGCCCTGCAGGCAGGGAAATGAGCGAGATCTCCTTCTCTGAGCTGTCCCTGGAGCAGTTGGAGTTTTCGCTGGAAAGCTTTCACGTTGTCAAAAAGTGTGGAAATGAGTTTTCCATGGCCTTGCAGCTTCAGATTGAGATCACTCAGACAATTATTCAGGTCGGCGAGGAAGGCTAGGTCACAGAGCCATTTGCTGTCCGTTAACTCAGTCACATCTTGTCCTTTTGCCTGCATGAACTCGCAAATTTCTTTTCTCAGGTTAAAAAAACGTTTCAGTGTGGCACCTCTGCTCAGCCACCGGACGGCAGTGAAGTAAATGACGTCTCCAAAATCTGCCTCTGACTGCGCCAAAAAGGTTTTAAATTGGCGATGGTTCAGACCTCTGGACTTCAGGTAATTAACTGTCTTCACAACTACGGCCATGACGTGTTTCATTTCTAGCGTCTGAGCAGCGAGGGCTTCTTGGTGAATTATGCAGTGGTAGCTGACTGGTTTCTTACCACCGCTGTTCACCACTTTCTCAGCCAGCAGCGACACTGCACCTGTCCTACTCCCAATCATTGCTGGTGCTCCGTCTGTCGTGACACCGACCAAGGATGCCAGGTTAACATTGTGTGTGTCCAGACTGCGATACACTGCTTCGCAAATATCCACTCCCTTCGTTGTGTCTTTCATACTCTCCATACTCAGTAGCTCCTCGCTGACGTCAAAATTCTCAGTGACAGTTCGGATGAAAATCAACAGTTGGGCAGTGTCGGAAATATCCGTGCTTTCATCCAGTGCGATGGAAAACGCTCCCTTTTCTAGCCCCTCCACACGTATCGCCAGTTGGTCCTTCAAATCATTTGCCAGATCTTCGATTCGTCTTGTGACTGTGTCATTCGACAAACTTACGTCACGGAACTTTGTTTTTTGGTCTGGGCATACACGCTCTGCCACTTTTAGCATACAGTCTCGAACAAATTCTCCGTCACTAAACGGCTTGCCCCGTTTAGCTATTTCATGAGCTACCACATAGCTAGCCTCTGTTACTGCTTCGCTGGTTTTTGAAAATTGCGTGAAGACTGACTGTTGTGCTGTGTAGCCCCTTTTAAGTTGTTCCATCTTTGTGGTGCGATCCTTGCCACTGAATTTTTCATAATTTTTGTGTTTTGTTTCGTAATGGCGCCTGATGTTAAAGTCTTTTCGCACTGCGATTACCTGTCTGCAGATGAGGCATACAACTTTATCTGACCCGTGAGGTTCAACGAAGTAGTCCAAAGTCCATTTTCCCTGAAACTGCCTTTTTTCCTCGCTGACAGTTCTCGGTTTCCTCGAGTGAGCGGTCTCCATCTCTGCCTCTTTCTCTCGCTGATCCATCTTTATTTCCACACTTCGACTTCCACAAGCACTAATATTTATTTCTTATTCTTCTTCTGACTCAAAATGGTGCTCCGAAACCGTTGCCAACCAACACTTCTGCACTGTGCGCTGAACGTTCCATCTCCCATAATACAATTGGACTAGCTGCTGCAATGAAGTGATCGCAAGGTCGACAACACATGTAATTACGGCTTGTGCCTACAGATGACGCCAAAGACCACTAAACGTAGATGTGTATCGGAATTTTTCCAAAGCAATTAGTTCAGATCATATATTGGTTAAAGGCCTCGGACGGTGACATTTTTTTATTGAACCAATAAACTGATTGTATGAAAATATTCCATTCTGGCCATTCCCGTGATTTAAAATGTGTCACCAGCCTCCATAAATGACTTTATTTGTTAATAGCCCATATTTCACTTATTGATGCTGCAGTACCGCCATCTCTCGATAGGGGCGTGCAGCAGTGACGCCAGGTCAGGGAGAAACAGGAAATGGCTGCAGGAAATGGATGATCACTGGCCTGCAGAAATGGCTGAACAACAGCAGAGTGATTTGGACAGCGATTATTTTATCGAGTATGACGACCGCAATATAAGTGATGATATTGAAACTGACGAATCTGATGATGAAGTAGTTTTGGGTGGTGCTGATGGGGTTATTCAGCCGTATTTGTTCGAGCCCGAGGGTGGGGAGGAAGACGCGGACGAAACAGCGACCGGAGCAGAACGAGAGGCAAGAACGAGAGGCTCGCCGATTTATATTGGTAAAATATGCTTTGAAATTTTTTTTTTTAGGCGATATGCATGGTCACACACTTAATTATCAAAATAAAACTGCCAATTTTTCCCTCGCTGCCTTAC
This sequence comes from Pholidichthys leucotaenia, assembly GCA_020510985.1. Lineage (NCBI taxonomy): Eukaryota > Metazoa > Chordata > Actinopteri > Cichliformes > Pholidichthyidae > Pholidichthys > Pholidichthys leucotaenia. Next base: position 326,327,196 of record CM035838.1, read on the forward strand.
TTGGCAACTTACAAACATTCTCTTTCTGCTCAAAATTTTTTACATGTTTTAAATATTTTTTAATCAAACTTCATAGACCAATTTATATAGCACTCCCACGAGCCATTAGTTTATTATAAGCATCTGATTATACCATTTTTTTTAACAGGTGCACTTGTGAGAAATGCAACATTATGCCAACATCAACTGAATCTCGGTGCTGCCAGGAGGTATTGAAGGTGAAGAAGTGAGGGTGATACCTGCCTGTGCTGTGAGCCTCATCAGAGAAACATTCCCATCTGATCACAACAAGGGATTTTGCCTACCAAGATTAGATTTGTGATCAATGTTATTTAAATAAAGTTTTTTAAAATCATATATTGAGTTTATTAATGTGCATGTCAATTTTATAATTCTAATATTTCAGCATTCATCAAAGTCGGATCTCATATACATTAGAGTAATTTTTCTACCATTTTATGGTGTAAAATTCGTGTGCAATTTTTAAAAGCACATTTCTCTAAAAATCTTAGGCTTATATTTTTTTGTCTTAGCAAAATATGTTGCTTCCCTAACAATTGAAAGCTGAACTTTCATTGCTAATTGGAAATTTATTCTACTTTTACATGTTTGATTTTGAAAATCTAGATACATGTTGCTCAACAGCATCAGCTTTGATGGGACGCTGAAATTTGGCACTCAATGTTGCTGGAACTCTGGCTTGTACAGAGTGCCACTGCTCCAATAAGTGGGTTGGATCAACCAAGGTTTTGTCGAAAAGAGTATTCATCAGATCATCCACATATTCTGAAATAAAATTAATTTAATAAAAATTAGAAATCGAAAGCTCCTTGTAAGTGGTCGTGGAAATTCCAACGATACCGGCTGCATTTAGAACTCTGAGGACCTTGACATATGACGCCCCAGTGAAGAGAATGGCGGATGAAAGCTGTATGTTACCAGCTGGGATGTCCCTGATCATCTGCTGGCTGTGCTAGGATCGATCCTCAACACAGTGTGGACAATGTTGTTTGATCACCAACAGAGAGCCTTTAGTGTGACTTGTTACCTCACATGGATGACTGCAATGAGGACAATTGCTGAATAATCAAATTCAAAAAAAAAATCCACAGTATTTGAAGGTTGAGTGACAGTGGATAACATCTGCAAAAACAGTAGATCAACATAATTTCATTCCAGAGGTGTCAAATTGGATTACATATATAGAAATATAACTTGAGCAAACAGGCATAACCACCTCCCTATACAGCACTGAATATTTCATATTTGATTAGTATGAATACCATAAAATTCTAATATTTGATAAATTGTTAAGGCAATGAAATTCATTGCTTGTAAATAATTTTAGTAAATATTGGCAGTGAATATTTAAAAAAGAAACATTACCCTGTTTACTTATCTTCCTGACAGCAGATTGCTGTCAGGAAGATAAGGTTGATCAGAAAGATCAGGATATCCCAGGTTGGCCTAGGATAGCCGGACCCGGCCGCTGCTGGAAGGGCTCTCGCGACCGGCCCGGGGGACGGCCGGAAGGCGGCCGCCCCTCCCCGCTCACGGACGCGTGTTCGTGGAGAACCCGGTGCTAAATAACTCGTAAACGACCTGATGCTGGGCGTGACCCGCTCCGGGGACAGTGGCAGGTGGGGAGTTTGACTGGGGCGGTACACCTGTCATACTGTAACGCAGGTGTCCTAAGGCGAGCTCAGGGAGGACAGAAACCTCCCGTGGAGCAGAAGGGCAAAAGCTTGCTTGATCTTGATTTTCAGTATGAATACAGACCGTGAAAGCGGGGCCTCACGATCCTTCTGATTTTTGGGGTTTTAAGCAGGAGGTGTCAGAAAGTGTCAGAAAGATCGCATCGGTAGATCACTCTTGCTTTTCACGCCACTTCACTGACACTGTCTGAGAGTGGGACTTTGAAGTGAACGGATATATACAGTAGTTGGAACAGCCGATTTTTTTTATCAGCAATCTTTTTGCTAATTTCATTTCAAATTGCATCTTATTCTCAAAATCGCTGTCAACAAAATGTCTAATGCACATGTTGGGTGATTTTGCGACATAATTCCAATTTTTTAGCGTTTTCTGAACGAAATTCACCCATGGGGTTCTGATTTTCCCAGGCAGGGGAAGTTCCTAAACACTCACCGCGTGTTCCTCAGCGTACTCCTCCTCCTACTCAGGTCGCTCCTGACCTGACGTCACACAGTCAGTGGCCATTTTAGCCGCTGATCGCTTAGCAGACAGACAGCTCTCAAGGAAATCATACTTCAATAGCGCATTGTCACCTTATGCGACATTTGTTGACACCAAAACATGTGCGGTTCAAATTAGCTCGTCTCACACACAAATTTAAGATATGATTTAGCGATATTGTAATTTCGTCCGGCCGAGATGTTAACAGATTGGCCGCGGGCCGCCAGAAATGTTTTCGCGGGCCGCCATTGGCACGGGGGCCGCACTTTGAGAAACATTGCTTTAGCTGAATTAAAAGATAACCTTTACAGTTTTTGAAGCTAGGGACCCAACTCTTCATGTAATCACAGATATATAGTAAAGGCATTTGTAGCTAAAAGAGATGCTTTTCAGGGGCGGAAGTGGCTCAGGTGATACAGTGGGTTATCCACCAACCAGAGAGTTGGCGCTCCCCCCAGCCATTCTGTCGTCATCATGGGAAAGACACTTTCCTCAAGTGTCAGTGTGGCCATCTACCAGGAAATTTTTAGAGCACTTCATGCTTTCCTCTGCTGACAAGCTTTATGGTGATGCTGATTTCCACCAGGACTTGACACCTGCCACACCACCAAAAGTACCAAAACCTGATTTAATGACCATGTCGTCACTGTACTTTATTTGCCAGCAAACTCTTTCAACCAAAACTCCATAGAGAATCTATGGAGTATTGTCAAGAAGAAGATGAGAGACACCAGGCCCAACAATACAGATGTGCTGAAGGCTGCTATTAAAGCAACCTGGGCACTCATAACCAGATTGTTCATTCACTTTCACATGTACAGTGGGGCAAAAAAGTATTTAGTCAGCCACCAATTGTGCAAGTTCTCCCACTTAAAAGATGAGAGAGGTCTCCAATTTTCATCGTAGGTATACCTCAACTATGAGAGACAAAATGAGGGGAAAAAAATCCAGAAAATCACATTGTCTGATTTTTAAAGAATTTATTTGCAAATTATGGTGGAAATTAAATATTTGGTCACCTACAAACAAGCAAGATTTCCGGCTCTCACAGACTTGTAACTTCTTCTTTAAGAGGCTCCTCTGTCCTCCACTTGTTACCTGTATTAATGGCACCTGTTTGAACTCGTTATCAGTATAAAAGACACCTGTCCACAACCTCAAACAGTCAGACTCCAAACTCCACTATGCCCAAGACCAAAGAGCTGTCAAAGGACACCAGAAACAAAATTGTAGACCTGCACCAGGCTGGGAAGACTGAATCTGCAATAGGTAAGCAGCTTGTTGTGAAGAAATCAACTGTGGGAGCAATTATTAGAAAATGGAAGACATACAAGACCACTCGATCTGGAGGCTCCACGCAAGATCTCACCCCGTGGGGTCAAAATGATCACGAGAACGGTGAGCAAAAATCCCAGAACCACAGGGGGGACCTAGTGAATGACCTGCAGAGAGCTGGGACCAAAGTAACAAAGGCTACCATCAGTAACACATTACGCCGCCAGGGACTCAAATCCTGCAGTGCCAGACGTGTCCCGCTGCTTAAGCCAGTACATGTCCAGGCCTGTCTGAAGTTTGCTAGAGAGCATTTGGATGATCCAGAAGAGGATTGGGAGAATGTCATATGGTCAGATGAAGCCAAAATAGAACTTTTTGGTAAAAACTCAACTTGTTGTGTTTGGAGGAGAAAGAATGCTGAGTTGCATCCAAAGAAAACCATACCTACTGTGAAGCATGGGGGTGGAAACATCATGCTTTGAGGCTGTTTTTCTGCAAAGGGACCAGGACGACTGATCCGTGTAAAGGAAAGAATGAATGGGGCCATATATTGTGAGATTTTGAGTGAAAACCTCCTTCCATCAGCAAGGGCATTGAAGATGAAACGTGGCTGGGTCTTTCAGCATGACAATGATCCCAAACACACCGCCCGGGCAACGAAGGAGTGGCTTTGTATCAAGTATTTCAAGGTCCTGGAGTGGTCTAGCCAGTCTCCAGATCTCAACCCCATAGAAAATCTTTGGAGGGAGTTGAAAGTGTGTGTTGCCCAGCGACAGCCCCAAAACATCACTGCTCTAGAGGAGATCTGCATGGAGGAATGGGCCAAAATACCAGCAACAGTGTGTGAAAACCTTGTGAAGACTTACAGAAAACGTTTGACCTCTGTCATTGCCAACAAAGGGTATATAACAAAGTATTGAGATGAACTTTTGTTATTGACCAAATACTTATTTCCCATCATAATTTGCAAATAAATTCTTTAAAAATCAGACAATGTGATTTTCTGGATTTTTTTTTCTCATTTTATCTCTCATAGTTGAGATATACCTATGATGAAAATTGGAGACCTCTCTCATCTTTTAAGTGGGAGAACTTGCACAATTGGGGGCTGACTAAATACTTTTTTTGCCCCACTGTATCCTGCAGACTTCACCACGATAGACAAAGAAACTGGTACTTAGTTTGCTAAATTGCTACATCTGAAATGGGATGCCACTAAACCCAGGAAAGCCAGGCACCCACCCCAGCAGGAAGGGCAAGGGGAGCCAACACCTACAATAACTAGACTTAACCTTTTGAGTGTGAGATTTTGCATGCCCCTAGGAGCAGAGCACGGCGCTGCCCCTGTCATCTCATTCTGACATGATCGGCTCCATTGAGGATTTGTACTGATTTGTACTGATCTGCCAGTTTCAGAAGGTGGCAGACATCCGTTGGAGGACTCAATGGATGACACGTAATACACCAAAGAAGAAGAACTACTCTTTTCCTTTTCCTGTTTTTAGCATTTTAGCCCAGAAAGCTAATATGACCGCGATCGGTCATTGTCACCATCACTTAGATGGCTTTGTACATGGAAAATAGCCGCGGGCTACAAGCGAAATTATATGTGGGATAATCATAAGATTTTGTAGATGTGGTAGAGAGCATAAATCACTTACAGAACGCAAAATAACGACCACGATGGGTGAAAACGCAGCAACCACGCCAGCCAGCCAGCCCCCCTTTGTCAACAGTAAGTGAGGAATTTCTGTGGGGTTTTTTGTTTTTTTTTAGTGTACTGATTTCTTGTTCAAATACTTTGAAGATAAGATGATGAGGTAACTCTGTACAAAAAAAAAAAAAAAAACGGTGTCAAAAGACTAAACCATTCTTTGTGTAAATACGTCCAAAGTCCAGATTTGACTGAGTTATGGAATTTAAAGAGGTGCCGTAACATTATGCGAATTAGATGCGTAAATTTATTCCTATCTGAAACTTTGGATCATATTTTACATCTTTCTAATTGACAGTAAGCCATTATCTCTTACCACTTTCAAGTTATAGCCTTGGAAATCTGAACTATTTTATTGAAAAAAAATATTTACCACTCTTGACCACTAGAGGTTATGTCGCAATTCGGCGACAGACACACTCAAAGAGTTAAACACTGGGAAACAAATAGCAAACAGTAGTGATGGCAAGATGAAGCTTCATGAAGTCTTGAAGACTTCCATCCAGTTGGTTTGCCAAAGGGTTCATTTCTTGAGGCTTCATGTGCACACAAACACCCTACTGGTCAAAGACTGTAAAGGTGTGTTCAGACCAAATGTGAAAGTGCAAATTTTTCACTTTTACATGTTAACTTAATGTAAACATGCGAATACACATGAATTCACTGTCTGAGCGAGTTGCAGATGGGCAGAGTTGCCTTTTTAACTTCTGTGGTTGTGTTCTACCTGCTGTGGAAATCCCCAAAACACCATCATGTTTAGGTTTACATTATCCAACAGGGCTCTCACCTGGAAAAATTGTCCCTGCCTCCAAAACTTCACATGGATGACAGCTGTTTACACTGCTAGCCCTTGGTAGCACATCCGTGGCAGGACACACTGATTCAGCTGCAGCGCTCCGGTCCATCTGTCTGCAGGTGAGTGGCAGTCTCATTTTCAAACTAGCTTACTTTCCAGTTTTGATACCTACTACATGGGCAGCCCCTCACAGTACCAGTAAATATACAGGGAACAGACATCGAGATGGTGACATCCTATAAGTACCTGGGTATTCATCTGAACAATAAACTAGACTGGTCACACAATACTGATGCACTCTACAAGAAGGGACAGCGCAGGCTGTTCCTGCTGAGGAGACTCAGGTCTTTTGGTGTACAAGGGGCGCTGCTGAAGTCATTCTATGACACGGTGGTGGCATCAGCCATCACTTTTGGAGTGGTCTGCTGGGGCAGTGGCATTACTGCAGCAGATAGGAAGAGACTGAACAAACTGATTAAGAAAGCTAGCTCTGTCCTGGGGCAGCGCCTTGATCCGATGGAGGAGATAGGAGAGAGAAGGACGGTGGCTAAACTGTCATCTCTGCTGGAGTCCGAGTTCCACCCTATGCAGGACATACTGAATGCACTGAGGAGCTCATTTAGCAGCAGACTACATCATCCCAGGTGCACAACCGAGAGGTTTCGTAGGTCCTTCCTACCAACGGCTGTCAGACTGTACAACCTAAGCAGGGCTGCTCGCAGAGATAGCAAAAAGACGTAACAAACTAATAGTTTTTTGAATGCAAAAGATGCAATAGACTTACACAATGGTCCTCTCCGGCATACAACTAGGAACATACCAGTCGCTATGGAGGGTGAGAATATGTATGGGCACATAATCATACCATGTAGGATAACTAAGTAGACGGTTATGCTGTTTCATTCCATCTAGCAACAATGCTCTGCACTGTGTGTGTTTATATATTTGCATATTTATTCCATCTAGCTACAATGCTCCGTACTGTGGGTGTTTATATATTTATATATCTACATATTATTCCATCTAGCTACATTGCTCCGCACTGTGTGTGTTTATATACTTGCATATTTATTCCACCTAGCTGCAATGCTCCGTACTGTGGGTGTTTATATATTTACATATTTATTCCATCTAGCTACAATGCTCTGCACTGTGTGTTCACATATTCATATATTTATTCCATCCAGCTACAATGCTCTGCACTGTGTGTCTGTGTGTGTGTGTATATATATATATTTTATAGTAATACGTACATATGTTTATTAGCTGCTCTTGCTTGCTTGTTTTTTTTCTTGCCTTCTGATTGTTGCTCTGAGTGTTGCTATCCCTGTGCTGTTGCAATCCTGGAATTTCCCCGTTGTGGGACTAATAAAGGCTTATCTTATCTTATCTTATCTTATCTTACTCCAGTGATGAATCTCAAAGCTGATTACTAGCTAGCACTACCAAATCCTTGGGATGTGTCCACATTTGCATGTTTTCCACATGTTCCATTAACTTTCCATGTATTCGCATTGCACTTTTTTGACAGGAAGATGTGTTAACAATCATTTTTACTGTATGTGATGCTCTTAAAAGCTGACTTTCCACAGTTTGGGGATGGGAATAATGGCTGCTAGGAACAAGAAATATATTAATTTTCATTTAACTATGCATTTTTCTCTTGTGAGGTCAAGATAATAACCCATTCAAACCACATGTTTTTGTCTTCCCTTATTAACATGCTTGTTCGTAAATAGTTTGCATAAGACTATCTTGGCTGATACATTCTATTCAATGTTCCATGGTAGTAGTACACATACTAAACTGAACCTCCACCTTTGCATCAATATTTGAAAACGTCGGAGTGACAGAGGGACAATTTTTTTTCAACTGTGGCAGTGTTAACAAGGAAGAGGAAAGTGAATATGCTTATCAGCAGAAAGGTAGTGAAGGTGCTTTGTGCAAACTGTCACGAGGCTGAGCACGATGTGTCACCGGACTCAGATTCTTAAGTTATATCTAAGTATTTTCTGTATTCTTCCAGTGTTGTATTATTTTTCTGTGTATTGATTCTAGATGTGTTCTTGGCTGTCAGTAGTTTGGTGTTGTTTTCTTGCCCTTATTATTATGTCATGATTCTGTCAGTATTTTTTCCTGTTTTATTTTGGCTCTCAATGTTTATATTTCATTTCCTCATGGCATGAGCTTCACACACGTTCCAGACTCTCCCACTTTGTCATTATCTCCTCCGTGTGTTCTGTGTTAGTAATTAGACCACCTGCCCGCTCATGTGAATCCGCACCTGCCGTCAATTATATCTTCAGTATTTATAGACTTTGGTTCTTCTGTTCACTGCCGCAGTCTCAGTGATTCCTCCTCGCCCAGAGCCCTTTCTCCACTCTGGTGAATTCATTCCTGCATGTAAGTTAACTTTTTTTCTGTGTTTGGAATTTTGCTTTGGTGCACTCTGGCTCGTTATGTGTTTTTGTTAATAAGTACCACAAACTGTAGCTGGCGCACGGGTCTGTCTCTCTCTGCCCTCAAGGGTGATTCGTGACACAAATGATGTAGAGGGACACTTTATTCATTTTTATTTAAAAACAGGAGTTATTTGTTCAATAGTGTTGGGGTTTAACTGATTGTGTTTCCACACTGGATACAACTTCCTTTTCTTTGAAAGCTCCATTTAAACGATCTGCAAAACTAACCAAACTAACCAATACATCACTCACGAACTCTCAAAACTCCAACACTACACATTAATTGTGAGGAGATTCCTTGGGCTTTATATATCTGTCAATACATCGAGCCAAAATTCGAACCACTTCCTGAACTGCTATATGTCATTGATGACATCACTCACCATATATGATACATCCCTTGATATGCATGTCACTAAAAATTTCCTGGATTTCTCAACACACGCTTTGAAGCATCGACACACTATGTCCCATCACTAGCAAACAAGTATAACCAGGAATTCACAAACTCTAGGGAAACAGGAAAATCCACAGAACACTACAGCATGAAGAATAATATTGCTGCAAGGCCGGGCAAAACCAGACTGAACTTAAGTGCAGAGGAGAGACAATCATGCAAATGGACAACATGTGAAGACCCACAGGTGAAACAAGTCACACTGATGAGGGAGAACAGACAGTATGGGACAGGCAAAACCAACAAAAAGAAGCACTGACACAAAGAGAGATCAAGCACTAGGAAAAAGGGTCTAAAGCATATTGCATAGAATCAGGAACAAATATCACTAAGGCAATATCATTAAACTAGAGAGTAAAATACAGCTAAGATGAATTTATCAGACTTAAAGACCAAGTGGTAAATTATGAATCATAAACAAGGAACAACAGGAAAAAGCATTTCAGATAAGACAGTAAATTAAGTTACATAACCTAAACCAAAGGGAAGTACTTTCAAAAAATCCTAAGACCAAGGGAAAACTAAAATAGACAAGGAAACATGGAATACTTTCAACATATCATCATTTAAAAACTGCATTTTGTATTTACATGGGATATCTTTGTCTAATATTAAAATTTGTTTGATGAGCTGAAACATAAGTGTGACAAATATGCAAAAATATAATAAATCAGGAAGGGGCAAATACTTTTTCACAGCACTGTAAGTTTCCTTAGTCTCAGTATAAGTAGTTCAATTAGTGAGCGACTGCACACTTTAATTAAAAAGCACCTCCAGATATGTTCACTGAAGCAGACTCTTCACATTCTTACAACGGCTTGTCTTTTTGAGAACGAAATGTTTAATTCAGAGAAGAGTTCACATTGGACGTTAAGAATTTCTCCACAGACGGAAGGCCAAACAAAATGTAATTACTGTGAGTATAAACATTAAAAAAGATATTTTGGAATCTTTTTTCTGCAGATTTTTGACTTGACTTATAATAGGATTGAACCGTTTGCAGTGACTAATGAGCTCCATGTGAGATCACTCAAGGTTATAGCCAGCAGCTTCGCAGCTTAATGTGACTCGGTGTGTGACAAGTTCCCCCGGTTTCCATTGAGCCTCTGTGTTGCTGAACTTCCACAAACTTCAGCTGAAAGTCTGCTGATGTCAGTAATGATCTCCGAGTAAACCCAGCTAAAATAGCACAGTGACCTCATTATTGTTTCCATAGTTACAGAATGGCAGGGTTACAGTTCCTATCTATAGCCACATTCACTTCACACAGAATTGCTGCATTTTGACAGATGATAGTAGTTAGCAACTAAACTGCATACACACAAAGAAAAAAAATGGCTCATGATAATATGACTTATAAGCAAAGTTGTGTAAGTGCCGTTTATTTTGCTGCTGGATACTACGCATTCTGCTGTGTGAAGCTCAAACACCCAAATTGCGATCAAATTTTTTCTGCAATTGCTTTTGACAAATTGAATATTTTAGGTGAACTACAGTGGAGTGCTGCTGATAATGGCTTACATCAGTGTTTTATATCTTGTTTATCAAATATTATCTTCAATATTTTCATTTAAATTGCACAAATAATGATATCAGTTCCAGACCCAGAAACTGCTTCACTGCCGCCCACCCACCTATTCCACTCTGTGTGCCAGGGAAAGCATCACACACACTTAACTGAACCAGCTGGCTTTGCTAGGCAGGGATCCAAAACATGGATCTATATTTACCGGGTTATATCACTGTACATGAGTCAACAAAAATAAAATGAAACAGATAATGATAGAAGAGCTTAATGTCTCTCAGACTTGTTGAGACAAGTGTTGTTTAAAAGGTAAGGATCTATTCTTGTGTGCGTTCTAAATCGTACTTTGCCTTTCACCTGTGTTCTTCCTGTTATCCAACAGCAGTCTTGCCGGTTTCCATTTTTGGTATTACTTGACTCAGTCTAAACTCAAGAGGCACAGTTGGGGGCTGTGTCAGCAGAATTTGGACAGATTGGTGTCAAGAGTAACAAATACTTTGGCTTTCTCGTCTGCCTTTTTTTAGGTCAGTCGTTCAATTCACACGCTGCTGTTCTGTAATTGTATGCTACAGTGCATCCAGAAAGTATTCACAACACTTCACTTTTTCTACATTTTGTTATGTTACACCCTTATTCCAAAATGGATTAATTCATTTTTTTTCCTCAAAATTCCACACACAACACCCCATAATGACAACGTGAAAGAAGGTTTGTTTGTTTGTTTGTTTGTTTGAGATTTTTGCAAATTTATAAAACAATAAAAAACTAAGAAATCACATGTACATAAGTATTCACAGCCTTTGCTCAATACTTTGTTGATGGACCTTTGGCAGCAATTACAGACTCAAGTCTTTTTGAATATGATGCCACAAGCTTGACACACCTATCTTTGGGCAGTTTCGCCCATTTCTCTTTGCAGCACCTTTCAAGCTCCATCAGGCTGGACGGGAAGCGTCAGTGCACAGCCATTTTCAGATCTCTCCAGAGATGTTCAATTGGATTCAAGTCTGGGCTCTGGCTGGGCCACTCAAGGACATTCACACAGTTGTTTTGAAGCCACTCCTTTTATATCTTGGCTGTGTGCTTAGGGTTGATGTCCTGCTGAAAGATAAACCATCACCCCAGTCTGAGGTCAAGAGCACTCTGAATCAGGATTTCATCCAGGATGTCTCTGTACATTGCTGCATTCATCTTTCCCTCTATCTTGACTAGTCTCCCAGTTCCTGCAGCTGAAAACATCCCCACAACATGATGCTACCACCACCATGCTTCACTGTAGGGACAGTATGGGCCTGGTGATGAGCGGTGCCTGGTTTCCTCCAAATATGACACCTGCATTCACACCAAGGATTTCAATTTTTGTCTCATCAGACCACAGGATTTTGTTTCTCATGGTCTGAGAGTCCTTCAGGTGCCTTTTGGCAAACTCCAGGTGGGCTGCCATGTGCCTTTTACTAAGGAGTGGCTTCCATCTGACCACTCTACCATACAGGCCTGATTGGTGGATTGCTGCAGTGGTAGTTGTCCTTCTGGAAGGTTCTCTGCTCTCCACAGAGGAACGCTGGAGCCCTGACAGAGTGACCATCAGGTTCTTGGTCATCTCCCTGACTAAGGCCCTTCCATCCCAATCACTCAGTTTAGGCAGCCGGCCAGCTCTGGGAAGAATCCTGGTGGTTCCAAACTTCTTCCATTTATGGATGATGGAGGCCACTGTGCTCATTGGCACATTCAAAGCAGCAGAACTTTTTTTGTACCCTTCCCCAGATTTGTGCCTTGAGACAATCCTGTCTCGGAGGTCTACAGACAACTCCTTTGACTTCATGCTTGGTTTGTGCTCTGACAGGCACTGTCAACTGTGGGACCTTAATACAGACAGGTGTGTGTCTTTCCAAATCATGTCCAATCAACTTAATTTACCACAGGTGGACTCCAATTAAGCTGCATAAAAATGTCAACGATGATCAGTGGAAACAGGATGCACCTGAGCTCAATTTTGAGCGTCATGGCAAAGGCTGTGAATACTTATGTACATGTGAGTTCTTAGCTTTTAATTTTTAATAAATTTGCAAAAATCTCAAAACTTTTTTCACATTGTTATTATGGGGTATTGTGCATAGAATTTTGAAGAAAAAAATGAATTTAATCCATTTTGGAATAACTAACTACCTGCACTTATATAGCGCTTTTCTAGTCACAAAGACCACTCAAAGCACTTTCGCTAGTACTAACCCTCTATTCTAAGGGCCTATAGGAGACAGATATCTAGAGACAATATCTAGAGACTGCAACATAACAAAATGTGGAAAAAGTAAAGTGCTGTGAATACTTTCCAGATGCACTGTATCTCTCTCCAAAAACTATAAATATTAACATGCTGACATGACTGCTGTAACTTTGCTCTGCTGTGAAATGCTTCCCCATGAATTTGGGAGGCTGGTCTCAAGCCAGAGTATCTTCCCATCTTCATAGACCTTCTGCATCCAAGGACATACATAGAGGGAGCCAGAGGTGTCATGCCAAAAGGGTTTCAAGGTAGGGGATTACAGTTGTAACTACAGTATGGTAGCTGACTCCCCTTCTGTCTTCTTCTTTTAAGTCATGTTTACACTCCTGACACAGCGACTTACTTTTCCAGTGCCCTCCTCATGAAGCTATTGACCCATCTCTGTATATACAGTATGTATAGAATAAAAGGGAGCTCCTCCCCATGTTTAACACACACAAGCAAATTGTATCTTCCAATTCCCAACAAAGTGGAGGAGACCTTGAAGTAACTGAAAAAGCGAGAGATCACAAATATGATCTTGTAGCAGATGTGACCTCCTGTATTATCCACGAACATCAGGGAAAATAAGTATTGAAAACATGACATTTTTCTCATGAAACATATTTCTGATGGAGCCATTGAACTGAGATTTTCACCAGATATCAGTAACAACACAAGTAATCCATGTATACAAAGAAATCAAGGCAACTGTGTACACAAAACAAGTTATATTTAATAAAGTGGAATGACACAGTATTGAACACGCTTGGGGAAATTCACTGACTAATATTTAGTAGAAACGCATTTGTTGGTAATAACAGCTTCTAGATGCCTCCTGTGTGGAGAAACTAGGGGCAGTGGCATGGGCATTGCTCAGGAGTGATTTTAGCTTATTTTTCCACACAAACTGTCTTCAAATCTTGAAGGTTCCGTGGGTGCCTTTTATGAATTCTGAGCTTCAGTTTGTTCCATACATTTTCAATTGGATTCAGGTCTGGTGACTGACTGAGCCATTTTAGCAGCTTTAGCTTCCTTCTCTGGAGCCAGTTGAGTTTCCTTGGCTGTGTGTTTGGGATCATTGTCTTGTTGAAATGTCCACCCTCATTTCATCTTCAGCATCTTGGCAGATGGCAACAGGGGTTCTTATCTTAGGGACTGTGTGTCCGACACAACCATCGGCAGCACGGGGGCCCCCCAGGGAACGGTTTTGGCTCCCTTCCTGTTCACCCTTTATACTACGGACTTCTCACACAACACAACACACTGCCATCAACAGAAGTTCTCTGATGACTCTGCGATCGTTGGCCTCATCTCCAACGGAGATGAAGCTGAGTACAGAGGATTTATCCAGGACTTCGTGGACTGGTGCCATCGGAACTGCCTCCAGATCAACGCGAGGAAAACTAAGGAGCTGGTGGTGGACTTCCGCAGGCAAGGACAACCCCTCACAGCACCAGTAAATATACAGGGAACAGACATCGAGATGGTGATATCCTACAAGTATCTGGGTGTTCATCTGAACTATAAACTAGACTGGTCACACAATACTGACGCACTCTACAGCAAGGGACAGCGCAGGCTGTTCCTACTGAGGAGACCCAGGTCTTTTGGTGTACAAAGGGTGCTGCTGAAGACATTCTACGACACGGTGGTGGCATCAGCCATCACTTTTGGAGTGGTCTGCTGGGGCAGTGGCATTACAGCAGCCGATAGGAAGAGACTGAACAAACTGATCAAGAAAGCTAGCTCTGTCCTGGGGCAGCGCCTTGACCTAGTGGAGGAGATGGGAGAGAGAAGGATGGTGGCTAAACTGTCATCTCTGCTGGAGTCCGAGTTCTACCCTATGCAGGATACACTGAATGTACTAAGGAGCTCATTTAGCAGCAGACTACATCATCCTAGGTGCACAACCGAGAGGTTTCGCAGGTCCTTCCTACCTACGGCTGTCAGACTGTACAACCTAAGCAGGGCTGCTCGCAGAGATAGCAAAAAGACGTGACAGCCTAATAGTATTGAATGCAAAAGACGCAATAGACTTACACAATGGTCCCCTCCGGTATACAACTAGGAAAAGACCGGTAGCTACGGAGGGTGACAATATGTATGGGTACATAATCATACCATGTAGGATAACTAAGCAGACGGTTATGCTGTTTCATTCCATCTAGCGACAATGCTCCGCACTGTGTGTTTATATATTTACATATTTATTCCATCTAGCTACAATGCTCCGCACTGTGTGTGTTAATATATTTACATATTTATTCCATCTAGTTACAATGCTCCGCACTGTGTGTGTTTATATATTCATATATTTATTCCATCTAGCTTCAATGCTCCACACTGTATGTGTGTTTATATATTCACATATTTATTCCATCTAGTTACAATGCTCCACACTGTGTGTTTATATATTTATATATTTATTCCATCTAGCTACAATGCTCCCCACTGTGTGTCTATATATTTATGTTTATATGTGCATATGTATACTCGCTGCTCTTGTTTTTTTCTTGCCTTCTGATTGTTGCTCTGAGTGTTGCTATCCCTGTGCTGTTGCAGTCCTGGAATTTCCCCATTGTGGGACTAATAAAGGCTTATCTTATCTTATCAAGGATATCTCTGTACATTTGTCGATTCATCTTTCCTTCAATTATATGAAGTTTGCCTGTACCATGTGCTGAAAAACGCCCCACACCATGATGCTCCCACCTCCAAATGTCACTGTTGGTATGGTGTTTTGGGACTGATGTGCAATGTCATTTCTCCTCCAAACATGCTGAGTGTTGTGGTATCCAAAAAGTTCTAACCAGACTATATTCTCCCAGTATTTTACTGGCTTGCCCAAATTCAATTCAATTCAACTTTATTTATATAGCGCCATTTCACAACAAGTCATCTCATAGCACTATCAACTGTAGGGGGAACCCCCACAGTTGCAGAAAGACCCCAGCAATCGGGCGATCCCCTGTGAGCAAGCACTTGGCGACGGTGGAGAGGAAACCTCCCTTTTAACAGGAAGAAACCTCCAGCAGAACCAGGCTCAGGGAGGGGCAGTCATCTGCTGTGACTGGCTGGGGGGTGAGGGGATAGAGAAGATGAAAAGAACAGACATGTAGAGAGCAAACAGCACGATGGGGACTCAATCTATGGGAGAGAACAAACAAATGTTAATGACCAGCAGAAAAAATATTTCATTGAGAGTGAGGAAAGGAGTGAGGCCCAGTGCATTACTGGAGGTCCCCCGGCTGACTAAACCTATTAGCAGCATAACTAAGGGAGGGTTCAGAAACACATGATCCCTCCCTAATTGTAGGCTATATCAAAAAGGTAGGTTTTAGCCCTATTCTTAAAAACAGAGATCGAGTCTGACTCCCGAATCCAGATTGGCAGCTGGTTCCACAGGAGAGGAGCTTGATAACTGAAGGCTCTGCCTCCCATTGTACTTTTGGAGATTCTAGGTATTACAAGTAATCCTGCATTTTGGGAGCGTAGTGCTCTGTTAGGATAATACGGTAGTGTCAGATCTTTTAAATAAAAAGGAGCCTGATTGTTTAGAGCTTTGTAAGTAAGAAGAAGGATTTTAAACTTAATTCTAAACTCTATGGGAAGCCAGTGAAGGGAGGCCAGAACCGGAGAGATATGATCTCTCTTTCTAGTACCTGTTAAAACCCTTGCTGCAGCATTTTGGATCAGCTGAAGACTTTTTAAAGATGTTTTAGGACAGCCTGATAATAAAGAATTACAATAATCTAATCTCGAGCTAACAAAAGCGTGGATCAGTTTCTCAGCATCACTCTGAGACAAGATGCTCCTAATCTTGGCAATATTACGCAAATGATAGAAGGCAGTCTTAGAAACAAATTTAATATGTGAATTGAAGGACAGATCTTGATCAAAAATAATTCCAAGGTTCCTCACAGAGCTATTAAGAGAGAGTAACTGCATCCAAACTGAAAGTTTGATTTGGAAAGGTATTTCTAAGGTTTTTTGGACCAACAAGAATGACTTCAGTCTTATCTGAATTTAATAGCAGGAAATTACAAGTCATCCAAGCTTTGATTTCCTTAAGACAGGCTTCTAACTTGGCTAATTGATTACTATCATCTGGCTTCATTGACAGGTATAATTGTGTGTCATCTACATAACAATGAAAATGTATACAGTGCTTTCTAATAATGTTGCCTAACAGAAGCATATATAAACTAAAAAGAGTAGGGTCTAGCACAGATCCCTGTGGAACTCCATGACTAAGCTTTGAGTTGAAAGAAAACTCATTATTTACATGAACAAACTGGAACCTATCAGATAAATAAGATCTAAACCACTGCAACGAAGTTCCATTAAGTCCAACATAGTGTTCTAATCTATCAAGTAGAATATTATGATCGATAGTGTCAAAAGCTGCACTAAGGTCTAAAAGGACAAGTACAGAAACCAGTCCATTATCAGATGCGATGAGGAGGTCGTTAGTGACCTTCGCTAAGGCTGTTTCAGTACTATGATGGATTCTAAACCCAGATTGAAACTCTTCAAGTAAACCATTTCCCTGCAGGTGGTCAAATTATTGCGTAGCAACAACTCTTTCTAAGATTTTTGAAATGAAAGGGAGATTAGAGATTGGTCTATAGTTAGCTAAAGCTCCTGGATCTTGCGTTGGCTTTTTGAGTAAGGGTTTAATTACAGCTGTTTTAAAAGCCTGTGGTACATGGCCTAAAGTTAATGAAGAATTGATTATATGAAGAATAAAGCTACCAATAAGTGGAAAGACTTCTTTAAATAACCTGGTAGGAATAGGGTCTAAAAGACAAGTTGAAGGTTTGGATGAGGAAACTATTTTGTCTAACTCACAAAGGTCGATTGGAGTAAACTCATCAAGACAGACATCAATTGAAGGAGTTGTAGTAGTTACAGTATTTAAGTTAACTGTGGGAAGAATCTGATTTTATCTCTGATGGATGAAATTTTATTATTGAAAAAGTTCATAAAGTCCTGACTAGTAAGCTCTAAGGGAATGCTAGAATTGACAGAGTCCTGACTCTTTGTCAACCTGGCTACAGTGCTGAAAAGAAACCTGGGATTATTCTTGTTCTCTTCTATTAATGCAGAGTAATAACTCGTTCTAGCTTTTCTAAGAGATTTTTTATAAATTAAAAGATGATTTCTCCAAGCTAAATAGATTTCATCTAAATTAGTGGAGCGCCATTGTCTTTCTAATTGACAAGTCTTCTGTTTTAAGCTACGAGTTTCTGTGTTGAACCAAGGAGTAAGAAATCTCTGATTAGACTTTTTCTTTTTTAAGGGGGCCACCAAGTCTAGAGTCTGATGCAGAGAAGCTGTAACACTATCCACCATGTTATCAATTACAGAAGGAGCAAGCTGTCTATAGCTTATTCCCGTTGTGTTGACACATGGCATAGAGGAAACAATCTGCATAAATTTGGTAACAGCATCATCTGAGAGGCATCTACTGTAATAATATTTTTCTTTAGGAGCCAAATAGTCAGAAATAGTAAAATCAAAGGTTAACAGACAATGGTCTGACAGTACAGGGTTATGAGGAGACACTACAAGATTTTCTATTTCTATGCCATATGTCAGAACAAGGTCCAATGTATGGTGGAGGTAATGAGTAGAATCTCCTACTTTCTGAGAAAACCCAATCGAGTCTAATATTGAATTAAATGCCACATTAAGGCAGTCACTATCTACATCCACATGTATATTAAAGTCCCCTACTATAATTATTCTATCAGATTTCAGCACTAAATCAGCTAAGAAATCAGCAAATTCGGATAAAAATTCTGAGTAGGTTGATGGGGGACGATAAACTATGGCAAATAAAATTGGGTTTAACCTAAAATTGCTAAAGTGCCCAAATACTGAGGACCAGGCCCTCAAAGGAATTATAACATGTTTTTTGCTTTACATTTACTAGCAATTTGGAATGGTAAATTGTTGCTACTCCTCCTCCACGACCAGAGCTTCTGGAATTTTGACAGTTTAAATAACCAGAGGGAGTTGATTAATTTAAACCAACATAATCCTCTTGACCTAACCAAGTCTCTGTAAGGGGAATTAAATCAATCTGATGATCAATTAACAGATCATGGACTAACAGAGACTTGGGAGTTAGAGACCTAATATTTAATAAACCACATTTAATTTTTAAATTATGAGGAGGAACAGAGGCCAAATCATTCAATTTAGAGGCTTTATGTTTAATTTGAGTTTTACCAATATTTTGCTTAATCACTTTGGCATGCTTATATATTATATTTTTATTTACTTTGGAGGGAGCTGACAATGATTCTCTGATGGGGAAGACAGGGGCTAAGTTGAGGGGTGGCGGATGAAGAGGAGCTGCAGAGAGGCGTGTAAGACTGCAACTCTGCTTCCTGGTCCCAACTCTGAGTAGTCAAGGTTTTGGAAATTTGGATAAAAAAGATGCCAGATTGTTAGATAAATGAGAAGCACCATCCAAAGTGGGATGAATGCTGTCTCGTCTCATAAGACCAGGTTTTCCCCAAAATGAGCTCCAATTGTCAATGTAGCCCACGTCATTTGCAGGACACCACACAGACAGCCAGCGGTTCAAGGATGACGAGCGGCTAAACATGTCATCACTGGTCAGATTGGGGAGGGGCCCAGAGAATACTACAGTGGCAGGCATCGTTTTTGTAAAGTCACACACCGATTCTACATTAAGTTTCGTGACTTCCGACTGCCGGAGACAGATGTCATTAATGCCAGCGTGAATAACAATTGTGGAGTATTTACAGTTACTTTTAGCCAGCATTTTCAAATTTGACTCGATGGCGCCTGCTCTGGCCCCAGGAATGCATTTGACTATGGCCGCTGGAGTCTGTAGGTTCACGTTTCTGACTACAGAGTCGCCAATGATCAGAGTTTTTTCCTCAGCGGGTGTGTCGCTGAGCGGGGAAAAACGATTAGAAATGTGAACAGGTTGGTGGTGTACCGGGGCTTTGCGACTAGGCTTCCTTCGCACCGTCACCCACCCAGTCTCCCCGCTGCTGAGGAGAGCCGGAGGACCGCTAGCAGGGTTAGCTATGCTAGCTAGCGCCGCTGCAGCTAAGGGGCGTCCGTCAAGAGTAACTGGCGCAGATGGTGTTTCAATGCAGCGGAGCCGGGATTCCAAATCAGACAACCTCGCCTCGAGCACCTCAAAAAGACAACATTTATTACATTTACCGTTATCACTAAAAGAGGCAGAGGTGTAGCTAAACATCTGACAGAGGGAGCACACCAGAGGAGGAGAGGAAGGAGAGCTAGTAGCCATCGCTAGTGGCTAACCCAAAAGCTCAGGAGAGTGAGGAGAGCAAACCACACAGACAGACAGCAAAACAGGAAGTGACGATACGTTACCACAAGGAAGTGATGATGTTCCAAACTGAACATCAAACTTTCAAAATGCAGCAAACTTTAAACAAGCTTCAACATACTTTTTCTTCACCAGTGGAGTCTTGCAAGAAGAGTGGGCATAGTGCCCATGTCAGGTTTTTTTTTTTTATTACTTATTTTGTACCCGTAGGTAGATTTGTTTTGCAGACTGATGACAAACCACCAGCTGCTGGTCGCTGCGTGTGCAAGCGCCCCTTAACTCCCTAACCTGCATGTTTTTGGCATGTGGGAGGAAACCGGAGAAATCCCGGAGTAAACCCACGCAAACACGGGGAGAACATGCAAACTCCACACAGATCACTGTTGGCCGGGGGCAGGGATCGAACCCACGATCTCACGGTCCCCGCAATCCCCCAGCCGAGGGTAAAACTGTGCTGCCACAGTGCTAACCACTGCGCCACCGTGCAGCCCCGGTTGAGTACATTACTGATTGTTTTCTTTGAAACAGCAATACTTGCTAACTGCAGGTCTTTCTGGACCTTTCCATGAGGGGTCTTTGGCTCTTGGATAACTCTTCTGATAATTCTTTTGACTCCTCTGTCAGAAATCTAGTGAGGAGCTCCTGGTCATAGCCCATTTATGGTAAAATGATGTTTTTTCCACTTTTGAATGATAGCTCCAACAGTGCTCACTGGAACATTCAGCAGTTTAGAAATGTGCCTGTAACCAATACCATCATTATGTTTTGTAGTTAGAAGTTTGCAAAGGTCTAGAGAGAGCTCTTTGCTTCTAACCATCATGAGTTCTTTGGGGTGTGACAATGTGATATTCAGACCTTTTTGAAGGCTATCAATCACAACTTAACCAGCTGAAATTAATTTGCACTGATGGGGGATGGGATGGCTTCTTAAATTCTGAAGGATTTCAGCTGATTTCTTGGCTTTCAATGCCTTTTTGCACTTCTTTTTCTTCATGTGTTCAATACTTATTCCCTGTGTCATTCCATTTTATTAAATCTAACTTGTGTTGTGAATGCAGTTGCCTTGATTTCTTTGTATGTATGGATTACTTGGGTTGTTACTAATATCTGGTGAAAATCTCAGGTCAGTGGTTCCATCAGAAGAACAGTCGTGTGAAAAAATTAGGACACCCCTTTTAATATTCAGTTCTTTATTAAGAAATGTTCACATATCTATGTCTAACCTTGTTTTTGTTTTTATTTGCATTTTTTAACATTTATTTTAGCCATTTTAAGTTGGAATAAAAGTGGGGGGTGTCCTAATTTATTCCTCACTATTTGTTTAAAATTCCATTTTACAGAAAATATGAAAAAAAGTCTTTAATTCATTTTTGTTTAGCTGTATTACATGAATCTCCCAGTATTTTTCACACTTATATTAAATAGCCATATGTTCAAATATCCAAATAAGTTGAAAAAAATACACACACACAGAGGCTTATACAGGGTGTCCTTATTTTTTTCACATAACTGTATGATTAATGAGAAAATGTTGACGTGTTCAATACTTATTTTCCCTGCTCTATGTATGTTTCTTTTTTTTGTGGTGGTGGGGGAGGGGGGGAGAAGCTAACTCAAGATGATCTGTTTCTTGCAAATGAAACCCCTCTTTAGGTAAGAAGTTCTGTTTAAATTGATTTGTGATGGACAGTGGTGCTTAAAAGATTGTGAACCCTTTAAAATTTTCTACATTTCTTTGTACAGTAAATATGATCTAAAATAACATTGGATTTTCACACAAGTCCTAAAAGTTGATTAAGAGAACCCAGTTCATTAAATGAGATAAAAAATATTTTAGTTTTTCATTTACTTATTAAGAAAAATGATCCAATAATACATATCTGGGAGAGGCAAAAGTTTGTGAACATGCAATTTGAAGGTGAAATTAGAGTCAGGTGTTTTCAGTCAGTGGGATGACAATCAGATGTGAGTGAGCACCCCAGTTTATTTAAAGAATCCTTTATTTAAAGATCTATGACAGTGTCAATACATGTTTGTGGAAGTGTATCATGGCATGAACAAAGGAGATTTCTGAGGACCTCAGTAAAAGGGTTGTTGATGTTCATCAGGAGTGGTCGACCAACTAAGATCACTCCAAGAATAAAGCGTGTAATTTGATTTTTTGATTTTGATTTTTTTTTTTTTATTTTGTATACTTTATTGATCCCCACAGGGGAAATTGAGGGCATCCATCTGGATGGATGAAGCAGCCACGGTACGGCGCTATCTCTTTACCATTCACACACACATTCACACCTAGGGCCACTTTTAGAGTCTCCAATTAACCTAACCTGCATGTTTTTGGCCTGTGGGAGGAAACCGGAGAACTCCCGGAGTAAACCCACGCAGACACGGGGAGAACATGCAAACTCCACATAAATCACTGTTGGTCAGGGGCTGGGATCAAACCAGGGATCCAATGGCCAAGGGTGAGTTGCTGTGCTGCCGCAGTGCTAACCACTGCGCCACCGCACCACCCATAATAGTCAGCGACGTCACAAAGGACCCCCAGGTAACTTATAAACAACTGAAGGCCTCTCTTGCATTGGCTAATGTTAATGTTCATGAGTCCACCATCAGGGGAACACTGAACAACAATGGTGGGCATGGCAGGGTTGCAAGGAGTAAGCCACTGATCCCCAAAAAGAACATTGCTGCTCATCTACAGTTTGATAATGATCAGGTGGACAAGCCAAAAGGCTACTGGAAAAATGTCTTGAGAACAGATGAGACCAAAATAGAACTTTTTGGTTTGAATGAGAAGTGTTAAGTTTGGAGAAAAGAAAACACTGCATTCCAGTATA
Source organism: Pholidichthys leucotaenia (assembly GCA_020510985.1). Classification (NCBI taxonomy): domain Eukaryota; kingdom Metazoa; phylum Chordata; class Actinopteri; order Cichliformes; family Pholidichthyidae; genus Pholidichthys; species Pholidichthys leucotaenia. The sequence continues at coordinate 326,350,072 of CM035838.1, forward strand.
ATAACCTTATCCCATCTGTGAAACATGGTGGTGGTTGTATCATGCTTCGGGCTTGTTTTGCGGCATCTGGATCAGGACAGCTTGTCATCACTGATTGAACAATGAATTCTGAATTATACCAGCAAACCTGCATTTACCTCCCGAGGGAATACTCACACGTTATCTGCATTGTTATTTATGTAAATCCAACAGCAAACGCTGGGGCAGCGCCTGACATCATCCACTCAGTAACTGGCAGGCTTCTGACAGAACACCCAGATGCTCTCCTCCTCATCTCCGGTGATTTTAACTATATCTCACTGTCCCCCATTCTGCCCACATTCACCCAGTATGTCACATGCCACACCAGAGACAATAACACTAGACTTATTCGATGCAAACACTAAGGAGGCGTACACCTCATCACCACTTCCCCCACTCGGGAGATCGGATCATAACTTGGTTCATCTCCTGTCATGAGCTCCCCGTGCGCCTCTCTAAAGCGCACGGCGAGGGGAGAAAGGACGAGGATTTAAGTGCAGGGTTACACCAAACACACATTTATTAACACAAAAACTACACATACAGACATAAAACAGCTCGGGTACACAAAGAGTTCTCTAGGCCGCCCAACATACTGGAGGTATACAGTGGCGGACAGCGCACAGACAGAATACTCACAGTGCGGGGGCTGGCTGAGTCGTCACTGTTTTATGGGCTATTTATGTGACACAGGTAATTGGAAAATGCTGTGTCTCTCTAATCTCTCTATCGAAGATATTGAAGATTTGTTTATCTTCGTAATCTTGGTGATTGGGATAATTCTGATTGGGACGGGAATTGTCTTGGTTTACCGCAAATTGCTGAAGATGGATTCAACCTATCAAAATGCTGGCCAGGCGAGGTGCATCCAACAAATTGAAAAACTGGAGAAGACCCTGATAGCGACTACTGGAGAACTGTCTCGTAAGGTGGATTACATCATGGGTTCGCTCAGGTCTTACCACGACGAATTCAAAGCTGCGCAATGAAGGATTAATGTACTGAATCTACAGAAGAAATACAAGTCTTCTCTGTGATCAGTCCTATTTGGCATTATTATTCCCCATGAAAATTCCTCCTGGCTGTCTGCAGACTGTGTTTTTTCAAAATCATGAGCACAAGGCCTTGGACAGCCAGCTGCAGCGCCAGATAAGACTGGGCGCCAGACAGACAAAACATCTTCTGCCAAGGGTCCTTGGGTCTCTCTTATTATCATCAACACTGCTCAACACCGCACACACATTGATTCATGAACTGAATAAAGATATACTGTACACTGCTCTCTTGTGTCTTGTGAAATTCTGAGTGTAGCGAATGTATGTGCATGAGAGCTTTTTTTTTCCTTGAACTCTTAATATTGATTAAGTATGTAACCAGTATTTTGAATCAATGATTTTTTTGCTCCTTCCCATTGTATTATCTTTATGCTTCCTGTATCCTCCTGCTGATAGGCGCGTTTCAGATGCGCCGCGGCACGGAAATGCAGGTCATTACTGTGTCAAGTCAAATTCTCTCGTATGTTATCAGTGTTCTGTTAATGTACTTGGCAATAAATCCTTTTCTGATTCTGATTTCTGATTCTGATTCTGATTCTGATTCACAGTGATTATCCACGAGCACACACAGAAAACAGTCCTTTGGTGACGTGACGGTTGACGGCAGAGAGAAACCATCTAACAGGTACAATGATCCAGTGGCGTCTGTCTAGCCAAGAGCTCATTTAATACAGATGCCGCTGGCGTGACAAATAGGGAACACCTGGGCGAGCGTGGGAAAGATGATTACCGGGGCGAACATCTGGCTGTCAGAAAGAGGGGGGCATGGCCGGACAAGCCAGAGCGGCAGCTACAGGCAGGAACAGAAACGGTGCACGGAAATGAAAACAACAAGAAATCAAAACACAACTCCACATAATAAACCCACTGCCTGAGCCGCCAGGATCGATCAGAACCGAGCCCACAGGAAACACGGGCTCGGTTCATGACAGAGCCCTACCTTCTAGGGGTGGATAACAGACACCCACAGTAACATCATAAGGACTACCCCGCCACCAATCCCACAGGAAAAACAATAACACATGAACCCGGGTGGGAGGTAGGGGGAACAGGAAAGGAGGGAACACAATACCCCGCTTAGGGTCCACAATTAACCCACCCAAGTCCTTGAGCGTTGGGGCTCAGGAGGCCGCCCAGAGTCCCAGGCCCAGTAGAAGGTCCGGTGGACAGAATCAGGCGGACTGCTGGAGAACATGGGCCACCAGACCCCGGGAGTCAATTCTTCTGGTGGCTGGCCCACGTTGCTCAGCCACCAGGATAGAGGGGGTGAAGCAGTAGGCGGCCTGCCCACCGGAAGGCTGACTGGAGGGCAACCGGACCGGGGAAAGGAAACCTCCACGACATGCTCAGTAGCACCCGCGGTGGGCCCCGATCGGACCGGCTCCACTGCACCCACGGTGGACTCCAGCGGGAGCCTAACTGCACCCGCGGTGGTCCCTGATCGGGCTGGCTCTGCTGCACCCACGGTGGACTCCAGCGGGAGCCTAACTGCACCCGCGGTGGCCCTTGACTGGGCCGGCTCTGCTGTACCCACGGTGGACTCCAGCGAGAGCCTAACTGCACCCACGGTGGCCCCTGACCGGGCTGGAGCAGTGACGTCCTCCTTTGGCAGGACCGGACTCTTGGCGACCTCCGGCTGCAACACACCCTCTCCGGTGACCCTGGTTGAAGGCTCAGGGGATGCAAGAGAAGAAAGATGGTTAGGATCGCCGGCAGTGGCGGAGCCCGGCGAAGGAAGTTCAGACGCAGCTGTACGCTGCGCCTGACTCTCCTCACCCAGAGCCAGACAAGATCTCTCTAAAACTGACATAAGAAAAACAAGAGAGATTACTTACCTGGGCTTGAGCTCCACTGCAGCCCAGGACTCGGTTGATCCCTGAGATGAACACTTGGGCCCGGCCTCCAAGAGGTCCAGCTCCTGCTCCCAGTCCACTGCAGACGCCTCCGCAGCTGGCAAGATGGTGTTGGCAGTCCTTTTGTCCACCTGCAGCAGCTCCAAAGCTGGGGATTCCACCGATGTGGCTGCAGGGGGACTTCTCCATGCTGACTCCGGGAATGGATCATCCGAAGCCACTGGCTCCTCCACTGTCTGATGGCCCTGACCTTGGGCCAGCTGGCCCTCAGGAAGAATGGGAGGAGACACGGAGAGGGGAAAAAGTGAATTAATATTTGCAGCAGGAGGAGGGGACCCAGCGGACTGCTGAAACTGGACCTCTCCCTCGGGAGACAGACAAGGTTTGTAATTAGATTGAGTGGAATGAAAAAACACTTGCCTGTCATCCCGGTTCCCTATGTTGACAGCTGAAGATAGTTGGCAGTCATCCTTCTCCGTGTCACTGACCCCTTCAAAGGACTGTGGAGGAGCCGGCTCCGATGACACGGAGGTGGGCGTGGCCAGGACAATCTCGGAGGGCCTCTCAGCAACTGGAGCAATGACGGCTGCTGAAGACGAGAGGGGCTTCCTCCGGCGAGGCTTCCTTTTTCTCACGGTCGGTTGGGGCATCAGATAGTCTGGGATTCTGAGCACACCATCCAGCCACAAGTAATCAAGGCCGATGATCTCCGGAGAAACAGGGAACTACGGCGGTGTAGCCGCAGGGGGCTTGAACGCTGGGAGCTCCTCACTCGACCCCATGCATGGCAAGGTGAAGATATCCCGGAGAATCTTGGTCGCCTCCGGATGGGCCCACAGGCTATCCTGATACATCACTCTCACCGCCGTATTCTGAGCCCATCGAGCTGTCTCGGGAGAACAGGGCTCCAGCGGCCGCGAGAGAATGTCCTCCAGCAGACAGAGCGAGCGCAGCTCCCTCTCCAGCAGCTCAGTCATTGTACTCGGAAAGCAGGTGAGTGAAAAACGAGACAGTCCAAAATGAAAAAAAAAATGATTAGTGTGGGTGTAACCCACTAAATCCTGTAGTTTGGCTGGATCATTCTGTCATGAGCTCCCTGTGCCCCTCTCTAATGTGCACAGCAAGGGGAGAAAGGACGAGGATTTAAGTGCAGGGTTACACCAAACACACATTTATTAACACAAAAACTACACATACAGACATAATACAGCTCGGGTACACAAAGAGTTCTCTAGGCTGCCCAACACACACACTGGAGGTATACAGCGGCGGACAGCGCACAGACAGAATACTCACAGTGCGGGGACTGGCTGAGTCATCACAGCGATTATCCACGAGCACACACAGAAAAGAGTCCTTTGGTGACGTGACGGTTGACGGCAGAGAGAAACCATCTAACACGTACAATGATCCAGTGGCGTCTGTCTAGCGAAGAGCTCCTTTAATACAGACGCCACTGGTGTGACAAATAGGGAACACCTGGGCGAGCGTGGGAAAGATGATTACCGGAGCAAACAGCTGTTTGTCAGAAAGAGGGGGGCGTGGCCGGACAGGCCAGAGCGGCAGCTACAGGCAGGAACAGAAACGATGCATGGAAATGAAAACAACAAGAAATCAGAACACAACTCCACATAATAAACCCACTGCCTGAGCCACCAGGATTGATCAGAACCAAGCCCACAGGAAACACGGGCTCGGTTCACAACATCTCCTGCCGGTCTACAAAACCCTAGTACACAGACAACCTCCAGTTATGCGCACAGTGAAGGTATGGTCTGAGGAGGCAATGGACGCTCTAAGGGACTGTTTTGAAATCACTGCCTGGGAGCAGCTCTGCGATCCACATGGTGAGGACATCGACGGCCTCACTCACACCATCACGGACTACATCACCCTCTGTGTGGACAACACCATACCCACCAAGATCATACGGTGTTGCTCGAACAACAAACCCTGGAGCAACCCTGAGTTAAAATCACTACTGAGAGAGAAGAAGAGGATCTTCAGGTTGGGGAACAGGGAGATGCTGAAGTCCATACAGAGGGAGCTAAGGAGGAAGATCAGAAAAGGCAAGGACAGCTTCAGCAAGAAGATGGAGGACAAGCTGCAACAGAGCGACATCGACGGGGTCTGGAGAATCCTCAAAACCATCTCTGGGCTCCAGAATACCTCCTCCCAGGCCACGGGGGGCAGGGAGTGGGTGAACAGTCTGAACCTGTTTTTTTAATAGGTTTGACCAACCGCCCTCCCCTATGCCTGCACAACAACCACTGCTGCCTCTACCGTCATCGAGACCTGCTGCTCCCCCCAACACCCCCCCACTCCTAGCACACAGCACCCCCAACCTGACCCTCACTAAGACCCAGGTGAGGGCAGAGCTGAGGAAGATCAAGGCAAGGAAGGCCTCGGGTCCGGACTGCATCAGCGCGAAGCTCCTCAAGTCCTGCACAGACCAGCTGTGTGGAATTGTGGAGCTCATCTTCAAGCTGAGCCTGAAGCTGGGGAGGGTACCACAGTTGTGTAAAACATCTTGTGTGGTACCCGTACCAAAGACTTCCCACCCCAGAGACCTGAACAGCTACAGACCAGTGGCCCTGACGTCTCACCTGATGAAGACCCTGAAGAGACTGCTCCTCGCTCACCTCCGCCCCCTGGTGGGGCCAGCGATGGATCCACTCCAGTTCGCCTACCAGCATGACATTGGGGTGGAGGATGCAGTGATCTTCCTCCTTCACCGTTCCCTGTTCCACCTGGAGAAGCCTGGGAACGTGGTGAGGATCATGTTCTTTGACTTCTCCAGTGCTTTCAACACCATCCAACCGATGATCCTGAGGGACAAGGTGCTGTGCACAGGGGTGGACCAGCACCTGTCATCGTGGATCCTGGACTACCTCACAAACCGGCCACAGTTTGTGAGAACCCGGGATTGTGTGTCCGGCACGATCATCAGCAGCACGGGGGCAGCACAGGCCCCCCCCCAGGGAACAGTTTTGGCTCCCTTCCTGTTCACCCTTTATACTGCAGACTTCTCACACAACACAACACACTGCCATCTACAGAAGTTCTCTGATGACTCTGCGATCATCGGCCTCATCTCCAACAGAGATAAAGCTGTGTACAGAGGACTTACCCAGGACTTCGTGGACTGGTGCCATCGGAACTGCCTCCAGATCAACGCGAGAAACTAAAGAGCTGGTGGTGGACTGCCGCAGGCAAGGACAACCCCTCACAGCACCAGTAAACATCCAGGGAACAGAAATTGAGATGGTGACATCCTACAAGTACCTGGGTGTTCATCTGAACAATAAACTAGACTGGTCACAAAATACTGATGCACTCTACAAGAAGGGACAGTGCAGGCTGTTCCTACTGAGAAGGCTCAGGTCTTTTGGTGTACAGGGGTGCTCCTGAAGACCTTCTATGACTCGGTGGTGGCATCAGCCATCACTTTTGGAGTGGTCTGCTGGGGCAGTGGAATCACAGCAGCCGATAGGAAGAGACTGAACAAACTGATCAAGAAAGCTAGCTCTGTCCTGGGGCAACGCCTTGACACAGTGGAGGAGATGGGAGAGAGAAGGATGGTAGCTAAGCTGTCATCTCTGCTGGAGTCCGAGTCCCACCCTATGCAGGACATACTGAATGCACTGAGGAGCTCATTTAGCAGCAGACTACATCATCCTAGGTGCACAACCGAGAGGTTTCGCAGGTCCTTCCTACCTACGACTGTCAGACTGTACAACCTAAGCAGGGCTGCTCGCAGAGATAGCAAAAAGACGTGACAACCTAATAGTATTGAATGCAAAAGACGCAATAGACTTACACAATGGTCCCCTCCGGTATACAACTAGGAAAAGACCGGTAGCTACGGAGGGTGACAATATGTATGGGTACATATTCATACTATGTGGGGTAACTAAATAGATTGTTATGCTGTTTGTTCCATCTAGCCACAATCCTCCGCACTGTGTATATACAGTATATTTATATGCTTATGTGTACATATGTATATTCACTGCTCTTATTTTCTTATCTTCTAAATTATTGCTCTGAGTGTTGCTATCCCTGTGCTGTTGCAATCCAGGAATTTCCCCGTTGTGGGACTAATAAAGGCTTATCTTATCTCATCTAAACACTAAAGGAAAATGTCAGGACATCTGTCTATGAACTGAATCTCAAGAGAAAGTGGGTCATGCAGCAATACAATGATCCTGAGCACACAAGTCATTCTAACAAAGAATGGTTACAGAATAATAAAGTTAATGTTTTGGAATGGCCAAGTCAAAATCCTGACCTTAAACCAATTGAGATGTTGTGGAAGAATCTGAAGTGAAGAATTCATGTGAGGAAACAGAGAGTTAAAGCTGTTCTGTATGGAGGAATGAGCTACAGTTCCTCCAAGCTGATGTGGAGGAAACAGTTGAGCAGTTGAGCCACACCGGAGTGGTGGCTCAGTTGGTAGAGCATCCGCCCCACACCCGGGAGGCAGGGGTTCAAATCCCGGCCGGGTCATGCCGAAGACCATATAAAAGTGGAACTTCCTGCCATCCAGCTTGGTGCTCAGCAATAAATGGAATGGAGGAGGGAACTCTGTGGCGGCGCCTTGCATGGCAGCGGCCCTCTGATTCTGCACTTGGGGTGTGTGTGATTTACACTGTAGATAGGTAAAGCACAATCTCGTTCTGCTGTACACGATTGGTTGTATGGTTGAATGACAATAAGGGTGATTTAATTAATTAGTTATCAGAAGTGTTTAGTTGCAGTTATTGCTGCAAAAGGTGGTCACACCAGATACTGAAATCAAAGGTTCACAAACTTTTGCCACTGACAGATATTTAATATTGAAATTTTTTTTTCTCAATCAATAAATGGAAAAAGTAAAATATTTTTGTCACATTTATTTAACTGGTTTCTCTTTATTTACTTTTAGGACTTGTGTGAAAATTTGATTATGTTTTAGGTCATACAGTTAGGCCCAAAAATATTTGGACAGTGACACAAGTTTTGTTATTTTAGCTGTTTACGAAAACATATTCAGGATACAATTATATAATCAATATGGGCTTAAAGTGCAGACTCTCAGCTGTAGTTTGAGAGTATTCACATCCAAACTGGAGCAATTACAGCTCTTTAATACGTAGCCGCCTCTTTTTCAAGGGACCAAAAGTAATTGGACAATTGACTCAGAAGGCTGCAAAAAAAAAAAATAACAAGGCTGCATGGGCTCTTCCCTCGTTAACCTGTCATCAATTAAGCAGTTAAAAGGCCTGGAGTTGATTCCAGGTGTGGCATTTGCATTTGGAAGCTGTTGCTGTGAACACACAACATGTGGTCAAAGGAGCTCTCAATGGAGGTGAAACAGACCATCCTGAGGCTGAAAAAAAAAAAGAAGAAATCCATCAGAGAGATAGCAGAAATGTTAGGAGTCGCCAAATCAACAGTTTGGTACATTCTGAGAAAAAAAGAGTGCACTGGTGAGCTTGGGAACTCAAAAAGGCCTGGACGTCCACGGAAGACAACAGTGGTGGATGATCGCAGAATCCTTTCACAACCCCTTCACAACATCCACTCAAGTGAAGAACACTCTCCAGGAAGTAGGTGTATCAGTATCTAAGTCTACCATAAAGAGAAGACTTCATGAGAGTAAATACAAAGGATTCACCACAAGGTGCAAACCATGAATCAGCCTCAAAAATAGAAAGGCCAGAATTGATTTTGCCAAAAAACACCTAAAGAAGCCAGCTCAGTTCTGGAACAGCATTCTTTGGACAGATGAGACTAAGATCAACCTGTACCAGAATGATGGAAAGAAGAAAGTTTGGAGAAGAATTGGAACAGCTCATGATCCAAAGAACTACATCTTCTGTAAAACATGGTGGAGGCAGTGTGATGGCATGGGCATGCATGCCTTCCAATGGCACTGGGTCACTTGTGTTTATTGATGATGTGACAAAAGACAGAAGCAGCCGGATTAATTCTGAAGTGTATAGGGATATACTTTCTGCTCAGATTCAGCCAAATGCAGCAAAGTTGATTGGACGGTGCTTCACCAATGATCCAAAACATACTGCAAAAGCAACCCAGGAGTTTTTTAAAGCAAAGAAGTAGAATATTCTGCAATGGCTGAGTCAGTCACCAGATCTCAACCCAATCAAGCATGTATTTCACTTGCTCAAGACAAAACTTAAGGCAGAAAGACCCACAAATGAGCAGCAACTGAAGACAGCTGCAGTAAAGGCCTGGCAAAGCATCACAAAGGAGGAAACCCAGCGTTTGGTGATGTCCATGGGTTCCAGACTTCAGGCAGTCATTGCCTGCAAAGGATTCTCAACAAAATATTGAAAAGTAACATTTTACTTAGGGTTATGTTTATTTGTCCAATTACTTTTGAGCCCCTGAAATGAGGAACGTTTGTATAAAAATAGCTACAATTCCTACATGTTTAATCATATATTTTTGTTCAACCCCTTGAATTAAACCTTAAAGTCTGCACTTCACTTCCGTTGTAGTTGTTTCATTTCAAATCCAATGTGGTGGCATGCAGAGCCCAAATCATGAAGATTGTGTCACTGTCCAAATATTTCTGGGCCTAACTGTATTTATGCAGAAATGTAGAAAATTCTAAAGGGTTCAAAAACTTTCAAACAACACTGTATGGTTTGGAGACAGTGGCTCTGAAAAAATGAAATGAGTATATCAGAGCGACAGCTCAGGTTGAGCAGCTTGGACACAAAGTTGGAGAGGCAAGGCTGAGATGGTTTGGACATGTGTAGAGGAAGGGTAGTGGATATATTGGACAAAGGATGTTGAAGATGGAGCTGCCAGGCAGGAGGAAAAGAGGAAGACCACAGAGAAGATTCATGGATGTAGTGAAGGAGGAAATCAAAAGGGTTGGTGTTAGAGGAAGATGTAAGGGATAGGGTGAGATGGAGGCATATGATCTGATGTGGTAACCCCTAAAGAGAGCAGCTGGAAGAAGCACAACTTTTATGTGCTCACACCAGTCACCATTGTTAGCCTGGCTACTTTAGTGTAGCTACTGTGTTTTTTATTCCTCTTACTAAGCATTTACCCATTCCTAATAACTGCATGGTCTCAAGTTAACCTGTGAAACACAGCAAAAATATTTATCTTACTCCCAGTTTATATCTGTAATTTCCCAGTTTGGGATCAATAAAGTACATCCATCTATCTGCAGACGTGGACAAAATTGTCGGTACCCCTCTGTTAATGAAAGAAAAACCCACGATGGTCACAGAAATAACTTGAATCTGACAAAAGTGGTAATAAATAAAAATTCTATGAAAATTAACCAGTGAAAATCAGACAATGCTTTTGAAGTGTGGCTCAACAGAATTATTTTAAAAAACAAATTCATGAAACAGGCCTGGACAAAAATGATGGTACCCTTAACTTAATATTTTGTTGCACAACCTTTTGAGGCAATCACTGCAATCAAACGATTTCTGTAACTGTCAAAGAGACTTCTGCACCTCTCAGCAGGTATTTTGGCCCACTCCTCATGAGCAAACTGCTCCAGTTGTCTCAGGTTTGAAGGGTGCCTTCTCCAGATGCCATGTTTCAGCTCCGTCTACAGATGTTCAATAGGATTTAGATCAGGGCTCATAGAAGGCCACTTCAGAATAGTCCAATGTTTCGCGCTTAGCCATTCTTGGGTGTTTTTAGCTGTGTTTTGGGTCATTATCCTGTTGCAAGACCCATGACCTGCGACTGAGACCAAGCTGTCTGACACTGGGCAGCACATTTCTCTCTAGAATACCTTGATAGTCTTGAGATTTCATTGTACCCTGCACAGATTCAAGACACCCTGTGCCAGATGCAGCAAAGAAGCCCCACAACATAACAGAACCTCCTCCATCTTTCACAGTAGGGACAGTGTTCTTTTCTTGGTATGCTTCATTTTTGTGTCTGTGAACATAGAGCTGATGTGCCTTGCCAAAAAGTTCCAGTTTTGTCTCGTCTGTCCATAGGACATTCTCCCAGAAGCTTTGTGGCTTGTCAACATGCACTTTGGCAAATTCCAGTCTGGCTTTTTTATGATTTGTTTTCAACAGTGGTGTCCTCCTTGGTCATCTCCCATGAAGTCCACTTTGGCTCAAACACCGACTGATGGTGCGATCTGACACTGATGTACCTTGACCTTGGAGTTCACCATGAATGTGTTTACAGGTTGTTCTGGGCTCTTTTGTTACCATTCGTATTATCCGTCTCCTCCTGTGGCCACGTCCAGGGAGGTTGGCTACAGTCCTGTGGATCTTAAATTTCTGAATAATATGTGCAACTGTAGTCACAGGAACATCAAGCTGCTTGGAGATGGTCTTATAGCCTTTACCTTTAACATGCTCGTCTATAATTTTCTTTCTAATCTCCTGAGACAACTCTCTCCTTTGCTTCCTCTGGTCCATGTTTAGTGTGGGACACACCGACTTCCTGACGGACCGGAGGCAGCATGTGCGGCTGGGAAAGACTGTCTCAGACTCTACTAGCATCAGCACCGGATCACCCCAAGGCTGTGTACTTTCCCCCTCTACTCTTCTCCCTTTACACCAACTCCTGCACCTCTAGCCACCAGTCTGTCAAGTTGATCAAGTTTGCGGACGACACCACCCTCATCGGGCTCATCTCCAACGGCAACGAGTCCGCCTACAGGAAAGAGGTGGCCCAGCTGGCGTCCTGGTGCAACAATAACAACCTGCAGCTGAACGCCCTGAAGACAGTGGAGATGATTGTAGACTTCAGGAAAGTCACTACCCCTCTGCCCCCCCTCACCCTCTCAGGCTCTCCCATCACCACTGCTGATTCCTTCCACTTCCTAGGCACAACCATCACCAGGGACCTCAAATGGGAGCCGACCATCAGCTCACTCATCAAAAAAGCCCAGCAGAGGATGTTCTTCCTGCGGCAGCTGAGGAAGCTCAAGCTTCCCACCAAGATGTTAGTGCAGTTCTACACAGCCATCATCGAGTCCATCCTCACCACCTCCATAACCGTGTGGTACGCAGGAGCCACTGCCAGGGACAGACTAAGGCTGCAGCGCGTCGTGCGCACTGCTGAGAAGGTGATCGGCTGCAAGCTCCCATCTCTCCAGGATCTGTACATCTCCAGGACCCGGAGGCGTGCTGGCCGGATCATAGCCGATCCCTCACACCCTGGTCACGTACTGTTTGCCCCCCTCCCCTCTGGTAGAAGACTTCGGTCCATCCAGACTAAAACCTCCCGTCACATGAACAGCTTCTTCCCCTCTGCCATCAGACTGCTGAACACTAAGTGACTTATTGACTCTCGTGCACTATGTACAGCAGCTCAACCAGACTCATGCCAATCATCACTGTTTTCTTCCTGCATTACCGACTGCACTATATAGTTCTCCACAGTATCTGCTGCTCGCTAATATATTTTAACTGCTGACCAGTATCACTTACTCTTATTCTACACTTTATTGCATGTATAGTTTATTTCTTTTATCTTATCATGTTTAATGTTGCAGCATTGCACCAAGACAAATTCCTAGTTTGTGTACTACATGAACAATGGCAATAAACCTGATTCTGATTCTGATTCTGACACCATGTCACCAGACAGCACAGTGACTACTTGTCACCCTTTAAATAGGCCGACTGACTGATTACAAGTTTGTAGACACCTGTGATGTTAATTAGAGGACACATCTTGGTTGAGCATGTCCCTATGGTAGCATTATTTTCAATCTTTTCTAGGGGTACCATCATTTTTGTCCAGGCCTGTTTCATGAGTTTATTTTTTAAAGTAATTCTGTCAAACCACAATTCAAAAGCATTGTCTGATTTTCATTGGTTAATTTTCATAGAATTTTTATCTATTACCACTTTTGTCAGATTCAAGTTATTTCTGTGACCTTTGTGGGTTTTTCTTTCATTAACAGAGGGGTACCAACAATTTTGTCCACGGCTGTACCTATCTGCCATGTTTTATTTTTAACTTTTGTCAATATTATTAATTCCACTTAATTAAACACTTAGGGGCAGATTTACTAATGTGCTGCACCATCGCAAAACCCTGTTTTGGCATTAAAAAAACTACTGTTGAGATTTACTAAAGGGCAAAGGGCAAAATTAGTGGTGGCTCAACACCGATGTCCACCAATAACGGCACTTCTACGCCGTCCAGCAACATGTTGCAGAAATTGTGCCCATCTGTGCTTGAAGAAACAGTATGAACCACTGTAGGAGCCACGGCGGGGGAATCCGCTCCATGTCTTCGGTCCTCCCGCTCAAAATTTTTGCAGGCTCTGGAAAAGTGACGCAGAAGACCGCATTTGCCACACCACTTGCCTTTCACCGGACACTCTCTTGCCTTGTACCAGTGCCTGGTGGACCCACAGCCATAACATATTGGCATTCCCGGGCCGGACCTAATTTTCCAGCGGCAGCGTACTCTTCTTCACTCACGCTGTCCTCAGGTTCAGGTTCAGGTTCAGGTTACTTTATTTGTACCCATAGGTAGATCTGTTTTGCAGTCTGGTGACATCCATATTTACAAGCCACAAATTACATTCAACATAGACACAAACACATATGAAGCTGACTATTAACATGATAAGAATACTCAAGGCTCCATCAATCAGGGTATAAAAAGACAAAGAGATGGGAGAAAAACCAGAGGTAAGAGAGAAGGGTCATATTAAAAGTTAAAAACTAGTCAAAGAGGTTAAAAACTCAAAGGTCTAAAACCCAATAAAATATTTAGAACCCAAGTGACATCCTACAAAAATAAGTAAATATAAAATGGAGTTAGTAAACAGGTACCTAAATTATGTGCAATATATTGTTACAGCTTGTTCAACTCTTTGACAGCAGCAGGGACAAAGCTGTTTTTGTAGCGCTGAGTTCTACTTTTTGGGACAGCAAACCTCCGTCTTGAGGGAAGAAGCTGAAAGTGGCAGTGCAAAGGGTGGGAGTCATCATTTAAAATGGAGGTAGCCATCCTCTGTACTTGTCTGGTGTACAGGGATGTCAGGCTCAGCTGTGGCTCACCAAGCAATAGACTGGACCATCTAACTACCTGATCCAAGGATTTCCTCTGTTTCAGTTTTATCTGACCAAACCATGACACTAAAGAAAAGGATAAAACAGATTCAATAAAAGTCCGATAAAACATTGTCATTATGGTTCAGTCAACTTGGAAGCGTGCAAGTTTTCTTCCTTTTTGCACACCCTTTCACAGTTCTCTTCAAAGTTTAAATTACTATCAATAATCGTCCCAAGATATTTGTAGGATTGTACACATTCGGTGGTCTGGCCTTTTAGTACGGTGACTTTGTGCCTGGGATTTTTCCTCCTAAAGTCAATAATCATGTCTTTAGTTTTTGTCGTATTCAGCTGCAGGTAGGAATCCTCACACCAGTGAACAAAATCATCAACTACTGGGCCGTGGCCACTCTCACCATCCTGGAGGAGACTGACAATAACTGAGTCATCAGCATACTTTATAATGTGTCTGTTGTCATGTCTGCTCCGACACATGTTTGTGTACAGGATGAAGAGTAGTGGTGACAACACACACCCCTGAGGAGAGCCAGTAGAAGAGCACTTTAGGTCAGACAATGTACCATTGACCCTTACTCTCTGCGTCCTGTTGGTTAAGAAATCCAGAATCCAACCCACCAGATTATTGCTCAAATCAAATTGCTGCAGGAGCCTTTCAACTAAGATATGAGGTTGGATTGTATTAAAGGCGGAGGAAAAGTCCACAAATAAAAGTCTGGCGTGTGTCCCATTAAAATCCAGATGTTTAAAAAGCATGTTAAACAGAGTGACAGTGGCATCCTCCACTACTCTGTGAGGCCTATAGGCAAACTGCAGAGGATCCAATGCATGCTCGGTCTGCTTTAGGACCTCACATCTGACCAGTTTTTCAAAAATTTTCATTAAAATTGAAGTCAAAGCAACAGGTCTAAAGTCGTTTACCATTTTAGGACAGCTGGATTTTGGAACGGGAACAACCACGGCTTCTTTCCAGATCTAAGGCACATGTTGTGTCTGTAAGGACTTATTGAAAATGTAATGAAATATAGGACTCAGTTCATGTGCACAGGACTTTACCATGCGCCCACATATATTATCAGGGCCCTGACTTTTGTTCACTTTTACAGCGCAGAACTCCCTTTTAACATCCTGCACCTCAATATTAAAGTGCTGATTGTCTTTGAGTTTCTGTTTCAAATCTTGGGTTTCTGTGCTAAAATCAAAGGCGTCAAAACGACCATAAAAACAATTAAGAGCATTAGCCAGCTCTGTGTCTGAACTAAAACCATCTAAAAACACACGATTACTGCGCTCTGTGCTCTGAAGGCCTGCAATAGTTTTCATACTGGCCCAGGCTGAACCAAGTTTCTTTGTTGCCATCTTGCTTTCCAACTCTGATTTATAATTCTGTTTTGCTCTTAAAATTTCGGACTTCAGCTCTTTTGTGGCAACCTGTAGCTCAGAAACAGACCCCTGTTTAAAGGCAAGTACTTTCCTCTGTAAGCAGGATTTAACTGATTTTGTAACCCATGGTTTGTTGTTGGGATATATTTTGACACATTTACATGGAACAATCTTATTTTTACAGAAAAGCCATGTATGAGCATGTGACGTCCACCAAAGAGTCCAAATCATCCCCGCAGTCCAGTGTGAACATCTCCCAGTCTGTACAGTCAAAGCTTTCCTGGAGGCTGTGCACTGAATCTTCTGTCCACACATCAATGTCTCTCGTCTCCACCTTGCCTCTTCTGAGAGCAGTTTTATATGTGAGCAGCAAATGTACACAGTTGTGATCTGAGGATCCTAAAGGAGGAAGGGGGAGTGATTTATAGGCCCTCTTTATGGATCCATAGCACAGGTCCAATATCTTTTTTCGCCTGGTTGGGCAGGAGACATACTGATAAAAGTTTTTAAGTGTCTTCTTTAAAGAAACATGGTTAAAATCCCCAAGAATGAAGTTTGGCGCCTCTGGAGAAATTGATTGCAGCTGCTGGATCACATCAAAGATAGTGCTGCAGGCAGAGTCAGCGTCTGCCCTCGGGTGAATATACACAGTTGTGATGAAAAGCTGGGGGAACTCGCGAGGCAAATAAAAGGGGCATAGTGACACAGACAGCAGCTCCACATTGGGTGTACAGATGTGCTCTCTGACTGTGGCAGATGTGCAGTACTGCTTATTAATGTATAAACATACGCCGCCCCCCTGACGTTTCCCCGTTACCTCTTCCTGCTGATCCGAGCGCAGCGGGGCTCCAAAGCCGTCAATCCACAGGTCTGCGTCTCGGTCATGCGCACTAAGCCAAGATTCGGTGAAAGCCATGACACAGCAGTTCTTAAAGTCCTTCTGGTAGCGTACATTCCCTTGAATTTCATCCACCTTGTTTCTCAGAGACTGTAAGTTCCCAAAAATCATCGAAGGAAGAGGAATGTTACCAAGCTGACGTCTTCTCAGGCGCAATTTCACACCTCCACGCCTTCCACGCTTCCTTCTGCCGTCTCTCCCGTCTCTCTTTTCTCCGCTATGACCGTCTCTCAAAATAAAGTCTGGCAGTTGTGGCTTAGGCTCAATCACAGCCGCTGCATCAACCGTGTTTAAATGCAGCAGCATGTCCCTGGAATAATGTATTCTGCCCGCCATGATGCCGAACGCGTTTACCTCATAGACAAAGAGCCGGAGGAAAAGTAGCAGCAGTGCAAGAAAGGGAAGGAAGTCCATGTTGTTGCAACCAGGGAGCACTTTGCCATACAGTCCGCAAACACTCCAGGGCAAAAATGACACAGAGGATTTCGTAAAAACATATAAAAGTATATAAAAACAGACACACAGACAACAAACTTTTTCACCAGCTGCTGGTCGCTGCGTGCGCATGCACCCAACCCCTCGCTATCAGGGTCCACAGCCAGTGCCTTCAAATGTAGTTCTTCATCCCGCAGTGTGGTTCTCTCCCCGAGCTTTTTTGATAGCTTCTCTGCTGCCTTGAACTGCTGTAATATCTTGATAGCCATGGCTAGTGTCAGTTCACCCGGGAACATCAGGAGCCTTGAACGTGTCGTAGAACAGAGAGCGTGCTCCACCAGTTGGTCACAGACCATCTCTTCTTCCAGGGCCCCAAACTGGCACTCCCCCACCAGCTGACGCAGGTCTGCAACATACTGCACCAACTTTCCCGTCCGCTGGCAGCACTGCCTAAACTGTATTCGCCAGACTATGACATTTTCCGGGGTGTGAAAGTAGCATGCCATTAGCTCCACCACGTCCTCAAAAGTATCAGCTCCCGCTAATGTATTGAAGATCCTCTGACCCTCCATACCAAGATTATGAACCAAAATAGCCCTCACATGCAGCTTCTTGAGCTCACCAAGGTCTAGGGCTACCAGATAATTCTGGGAAGCCACATACTACCTAGCTCAGGTACGGGCGGCTCGCCCAGGACCTCCAAAAATGGTCAAAAAGCAGGTATAGCTCACTCCATACCTTTTTACCTCATCGCCAAATGTTATGTCCGTAATCAGGTAGACAAGGAGGGGACTGAGGATACTGTTGAACGTCACTTTATTATAAGAACCACACACAACACTAAGCGCTCCATACAGAAAGATGGTCGATGGTCGAAGAGCCAATGCCCCTTCCGCCCTGGCTCTTTATACCCCAAGTGACACCACCACCAGAAAGATGGACTGTCACCTCCCACTACTCCCAGGGTGCCACAGCCGCCATCTTACTGCTCAACAGATGTGACCTTACAATGCAATAACAAAATGTTCAGCGTGTACGCCACCATTTGCCTTATGACAAGATGAGTTCCAACTCCTGATTTTGAGTTGGATGCCAAAAAATATGGAGAAATGCCATTTTGGGGACACCACATCCTGCTTTATGTCTGTTATTTAACTAGTATTGTGTCAAGTATTTTCCAAATTCATATCATGATATGTGTTGTAGTGAAGACCAGACCAAGACCAGACCTTTAAAGGGCTGAGACCAAGTGGAGACCAAGACAACTGTGTATAAAGGTCTTGGTCTTGACTTGATCTTGACTTGGTCTCAACTTGGTCCTGGTCTTGTCTGGTCTAATTTTGGTCTTGGGAGACTCTGGTCTTGATGAGGTCTTGACTACGACGCTGTGATACATCATGATTGAGCCAGACTTTTTTTTAACAATCTCCTGAGTCACTGCTATAAGCATATACAGTATGTATGTTTAAAAGCCAGCATTGACTTCACTTTCAAGAAGTCGAGGTAGAATTTTGACAAATGGTGATTGATCTTCTAGTACATTAATGTTGTCTAACAATGTACCACTACAGACAGACTTGTAGGTGCTTGCTGACATGAATGTATCTGAAAGTAATGAGAGTGAGAGAGTTCTTTTTTTTGTCTTTTTTTAACTCCAACTAGTTGCAAGCTGTCTCAGCTCACAAGTACCGTAATTGGAGATAAAAAACATGAGACAAATCTGAGAATCTGTGACAATTTTTACCTGGAATCATACTGTCTCATGAATGTTCCAATAATGTTGCACAAACTCCCAGTGCATTTTTGATCAAAGTTCTCCGCGTGTTTGCATACATGTCATGCAAGTGCTGCAGGACATTCTTGCAAGATGCACGAGACAAAACTTAGTTGGTTTTTTTTTTCACACTAATGACAGTCCTACAATGTTTGCCCAACACTTGAGACAAGGTCAAGACAGGTTTGAGACACCTGCGATGACTCTGAGACTATTTTGAGAGAAAGGTATTGCACAAATTTTGTGAACATGTTCAAAATTCCTGCAAGATGAGTGCAAGACTGTATGAATCAGGAGAGGAAAATGAGAACTGCTGAGAATGTTTGGAGACATTTTGGAAACTCCCTCGAGAATGCCGTTCTCCAACTAGTCTGTTGTCTCACTGGGCTGTCTCAGCCCAGTGATATACTACCCTGATGCGGAGGGAGGTCAGTCTGAAGTGAGACAAGACAGCAAGGCAAGCACCATATTGTAGTCAACTTTCCCTATGGGACGGCAGTTGTTTTGTCTTTTTATACATTAACTTGAACTGTGAGAGCTGACCCTGCTGGGACTGGCTGACTTGCTCCTGATCTAACGAGAGAGATTGAGATTCCCTGCTAATGCTCTGATGGAGGCTTCACCTTGATGGTGAGTTAGATTCTCCTCTCATTCATGTTTAATGAGATATACATATGACATATTCATATGTATATTCACTGCTCTTATTTTCTTATCTTCTAAATTATTGCTCTGAGTGTTGCTATCCCTGTGCTGTTGCAATCCTGGAATTTCCCCATTGTGGGACTAATAAAGGCTTATCTTATCTTATCTTAACTGAAGTGGTGGCCTAGTTTGGAGAGCATCCGCCCCACAAGCAGGAGGTTGTGGGTTTTAGTCCCAGCCGGGTCATACCAAAGACCATATAAAAATGTTACTTTCTGCCTTCTAGCTTCGTGCTCATCATAATTGAATGGGGAAAGGAAAATTAACACAGAGCTAGAGGACTGCCCCCCCACCCGCTTTCCCACTGTAGTTTTCACTACTTACAGTAGCTGTGTGGCCTAAGGTCACAGAAATGGAGATAGGCGCCACCACTACACGCCACATGGTGTCCCACATGCTGTGGAAGGTGATTTAATGCATTCATGTTTGAAAGCTGAATTGTTTGTAACAAGTAACTGCCCCACACTTGATCCTTAGACTGTGAGCTGACAATTATACGCATTGTGATATGAGCTACAGTACACAACTTAACCAGGTTGTTCTTAACGCACAGTGAGCGCAGCCAGCAAAATCCTCGGTGCCCCTCTGCCCTCCCTCTCAAACATCTACCACACCTGCCTCACCCGCAGAGCCATCAACATTGCAGGTGACACCTCACACTCCTCACACTGCCTCCTCAGCCTCCTGCCCCCAGGATGAAGGTACAGTAACCTCCGGGCCCGCTCTGCAAGATTGCTAAACAGCTTTGTTCACCAGGCCATCAGGACCCTGAACTCTGCCCACCCCCCACCCCCTTCCTGCCCCTGGATGGTAACACACTCACCTACACAATAACGCTACCTCAGCTGTTTGTACAGAAAGACTCGGCACACCAACAGTAGCACATCTACTGCTGTATGTCTTTACACCTTACTACAACCATTTGCACAAATGCCACACCTGCTACTGTCTGTTATTGCACTACTGATGATGTGCATTCAAAACCATCACTGTTTGCACCTCCTCTACCGTATTGAACTTGCAATACAGGTATTACAGTATTACTGTACATGGGACTGCTGTGTTTTTTATCTTTATTTGCACTATGGGTAGCGTTATTGTACATAGACTGCTGTTGTTGTTTTTATCCTTATTCCTTCTTCTTATATATTACGCACACTACTAAGAGAGAGAGAAACAACATTTTGATTCTCCTGTATGTCCTGTACATGTAGAAGTATTGACAAATAAAATCTTTGAATCTTTTTGAATCTTAATGGCTGAATTTAGTTTTAAAAGGTAAAATGATGAAAATGAACCAATCAAAAAGTAAGACCAAGGGACAAATGGGGACAGAGTGGGATATAAACCAGTATTTTTGAAAAATTAACCTCGGACTTAAGCTACCAGAACATTGTTTAAGTGCACTTTGTGGGTCAGTGCACAGTAATGCCATGGCTGGTTGGCAAAACTCTAAGCCTCAGAATGCTGCAGAAATAAGCTACTTTCTTCTGTGCTCTTTTCCCTCCCTCATCTTCAAAACCAACTGGCTGCTCTCTTGGTTTTGAAGAAATCTTCTTCTGTTTAAAAAAATCTTCTTCCTTTGCATCAAAGGTGCTTAAAGAGGATTGTTTGATCTTTTGAGGCTCACTCTCTAACATTGTGTAGAGGTCTACCTTACAGTAAAACACCATTGTATAACTGGTGCAGATGAAAAGGCTTTCTCAAAAGTTTGAAGAACAATTTTGGCTGAAAGATAATTTGAAGGTGACACTTGAAGGAGACCGCCTTCTTTGCCAGCATTAAAAAAAAATACACTGCACATTTTTGTACTTAAAGTAGCTGTGAAAATTTACAAAAAAGAAAAAGGTAATCTTGAATTCTTGAGATATTTTAGTTTGCTTGGGGGTAAAATCCAAAACACAATTGCCTATTCTGGCCTCCTGAACAAACAATTCAGTTTTGTTAATGAAAAACTAAATGGAAATAGAACAGAATTGAAAAAAAAAATCATAGTACAAATAAATAAAACTTCATGTAATGTGAAGTAACTAAAATAGTCTTATTAGTGCTCAAGTGTGTAACCCAACACGTGGTCGTCAGCTCTTATTTTACAGAATGCAGAAGGGCACCATCTTTGTGTCTCCACACGAGTGCTCCAACCCCGCATTGTTGAGCCACAGGTTCAGCTGCAGACAGGTGCTCTTGAATATTCATTCAGGCCCTCATGGATTCTAATCACTGTCGATATGTGTGCACTTTGCAACCGTCAACTACTCAGGAAATGGAATATGCTCCTGCATTGTCTGCTTATGAAAATTTATGACTCAGGTAGAAAATGAAGACTATCAGTTTTGGCTCAGTCTGATCTGCAGTCCTAAACAATATCACTGTTTCCAAATTATGTGGAGTTTAAGTTTCAACTAATAGTACCCATTTTTCTTTCCGCCACTTATTTTTGTTAAAATATTCAACAAGAAGCACAAATCCAATACAAGTTTATATTTTATTTACCACTATGTGGCAGGTGGATTTCAAACAACACACATAAATAGCACACGTTAGGCGCAATCCCTCAGTAAAAACACTAGAAAACTCCCATCTCTCATTAAATTTATGTTTAACATGTGTTATCAGCATTTATTAAACTTTAATGCACTGCTTGTAGGAGAGCTCAAACTAAAGAGCAACTGCTTGAGCAACTTATATCTTGTTTTACTAGCTGACTTATCTTCATTGTGCCAACTAGCGCATAAAGAGATGGAGGCAGAACAACTTCTCATTTGCAGTTTGTCTCCGGGATCTACTGAAGAGGCTTCAATATATCACTTTCAAGACGCTACACGGCACAATAGCTCGCACCCACCCCCTCATTGTTATGGGGATGCCTATACATTGCACCATTGTTTGCTCTGTGGGATGTTTATTAGAAAATGTTAGGGATGAGATGGCATTTGTTATTAACTGCTTTTGCAGAGTTTCTTGTTATCTGAGCCACACAGGGCCATACATTTGACAGGGTCCTGCTGCAGTTTCACTTCAAATGATACAGATGAGGATCAAATTTACAGCAGCACCGATGAATGTAAAACTTGCTGTAAAACCTTTCTCCTCAGTGAGGTTCTTGCTCCCCTTTAAATGCTAAAAGTTGTACCACACTGTGATGTAAAACAGGCCCTAAATTTACCTTGAAATAGAATTAATAAAACAGTGATTTATATGTATCTCTGATGTCAGCAAAAAAAAAAGTTCATTTTCAGCTAAATTTAGCTTAGCGGTGACCTAGATTTCTTTCCTTCCAAAACACAAGTCAGTGCTTACTTGTGAGTAAGCATCTGTGCGGGGGGAGTGCAGAGGCCTCTGTGATTTTGTGAGATTTATTTATGGGAGGTTTGTTTGACTGAGGTAAAGCAGCGCTGGTAGTTTGCTGAAACACAAAAGAGGCCAACAGGGGAGCTAGGAAGATATGAATGAATGTTTGAGGTGAGACCATAAAAATGAAAAGCATTTCAAATTTGTAATATTCTTGTGCATCTCTGGACATCTTCTAGTATAGCTGCTGTTTTTAGCTCCTACTCAAGAGCAGTGACTCTCCAAAAGTACCGGTGATGTTGGTGTAGGCTAAGTCGGGGTACAAAGTTGCATGGGACAGATTGATACACCCCCTCCTTCCCTCGTTGCACATCATCATGTTTTCCCACTTGGCACGTGAAATGCCTTGGGGTGCAGCTGCTTATGGGGTGGGATAATTTTCCAGCATCTCCCACATCGGGACTAGAACCTCTTTTGTGGGATCCCCTACCTTACCCACTACCCATTATGAAAATATTTGTTTATTTATTTAAACAGGGTAGTTCAATTGAAAGGCAACCTGTCTTTTTCAAGGACACCCTGTTCACACTCACACAGTTACACATTCATACCTGGAAGCTGCCCAGTACAACCACAGACTGACCTGTGGCCACTGAGCAGCTCCACTGGAGCAGTTGGGGTTAAGGACCTTGCTCAAGGGCGCCACAGTGGGGTTAGGGTGGGGCAAACACTGCTATGTCATCTGTCCCACCCAGATTTGATCCTGCCGGTCCTAGGATTAAACCAGCAACCCTCTGCTCACCAGTCCACATCCCTAACCATTAGGCCACCACTGCCGAAAATGTGAAAATAAGTTTTGTCTAATGTTATCTGTATTATTATTTTTTTTTCTTTATTTGTTGCACAGATCCCCTTTCATTTACCTATCCATCCATCCATCCATCTTCTAATGCTTTTCCAGAGGGCCGGGCATCAGAGGCATCAGTTAAAGCAGAGAAGTCCACACTTCCCTTTCTCCAGCCACCTACTCCAGCTCTTCAGAGGGGACACCAAGGCATTCCCAGACCGGCTGGGAGACATAGTCTCTCCAGCATGTTCTCTCTGAAACACCTCAAGCAGGAGGCATCCAGGGGGCAACCTGATCAGATGCCCAAACCACCTTAGCTGGCTCCTTTTGATGTGGAAGAGCAGCATCTCTACACTGAGTGTCACAGGACTGAGCATGATTAGTACCGGGCTCTGGTCCTCAATTTATTTCTGAATATTATCTGTATTTTTTCCAGCCCTGTGATGTCTTCCTGTGTTTTGATTCCTAATGATTCATCATTTTGTCTGTCATTTATGCTTTAGTATTGTTATTATGTTGTCAGTTTATGTTGTTTAGGATTGTTTTGCCTTTTCATGTGACAGGGTCATTATTCCTTCTCTCCAGACATCCCCACTTTATTTGCTTACTGCCTGCTCTCATAGTTATCCGCAGCTGCAAATACTCTGTAATTAGGTCACCAGTCCACTCCTGTTCCCCACACCAGCTACTTATTGTGCATCTTTCTATTTAAGCCTGCATGTTCATTTTGTCCTTGCGGCTTTATTGGTTCAACTCCTCATCATTCTACTGGTCCCAGCCTCTGAAGTGTTTTTCTTCTCCAGAGCGATCTCAGCTCTGAGGCTCTTTTCTAAGTTATTCTTGTGTTGCATTTTTTTGTATTGTTGGCAGTATTTTTGGACTTTTATGTTCCTTTTGTTAATAAATGTCACTAACACAATCCAGTGCCTGGGTCTGTCTTCCTGCCCCGAAGGGGCGCACATGCCACTAAGCCTCTCCCGGATAACTGATCTCCTCAGCCTATCTCTAAGGGTGAGTCCAGCAACCCTACAAAGAAAGCTCATTTCAGCAGCTTGTATCTGTGATCTTATTCTTTTGGTCACTACCCAAAGTTCATGACTATAGGTAAGGGTAGAAATGTAGATTAACCAGTAAACCAAAAGCTTTACCTTAGGGCTCAGCTCCCTCTTCACCACAACAGATCAGTACAATGTACGCATCCCTGCAGATGCTTCTCCCACTTCATTCTCTCGTCACTCGTGAAGAAGACCCCGAGATACTTAAACTCCTCCTTTTTTTTTTTCCCCTTGTCCTGTCAGGCAGCTAGACAAACAGAACAGGGATCTGTCACCCTTATTGTGCCAAAACATATTTACTTTGCCAAGAGGAGCTTATACAATACCTAACTGTGTATTGTATATTGTTGTAAACTCCTCCTGTAATAACTTTTAATACTTTATTTTAATTATTTTACCCATGGAAGACCCAACAGGATGGGGAAGAGGGAAAGGAAGTGTGTGGAGGGGGGAAAGAAAAGGGAGGGGAACAGACAAAAAAACAAACAAACCAACAACTAAAACAAAAGACAAACTGCTTCTTCCAACGAAGATGTCTCAACACGAGTCTGGTTTCCGCACCTGTTAAAGGAGAGACACTTGTGCGTGTACAGTATGTCTGCGTGCATATACTGTATATGAGAACGCATGCAAAATAAGTGTGTGCATGTGAGTGGTTTGTCAGGAAACATACGAAGGGGAGGGCCGGTCACAGCAGCTCTTCCCCCAGGAACCCCGAGCAGACAAGGCAGCGCCACCAACCCCCACAGGACACAAACATCCAAGGTCAGCAACTCCCAGGAAAGCCAGGCATCCGCCCCTGGAGGGACAATCAAGGGAGGCCAGGCTGCTCAGTGGCTGGCGCAGCGAGCCCACCCCCCCGGACCCACCCGACCCCCACCCCCCAGCAGGGCCAACGCTCGCCCCCGGGCCCCATGCACCAGGAGGCCAGCGACCCCCCCCCCCCCGGGTGAAGACCGGCCCGGGCCCCCTGGCGCAAGCCCCCCCAGGCACCCCCACAGCGGGCCCGCCCCAGTGCCTCTGTCGCACACCCCAGGAATCTCCATGCCCAAAGAAGTCCCCCCGCCCAGGGGAGCCCACGTTGCTCCTCCTTTTGGGGCAGGAGCTCATCTCTGTCCCAGAGAGGGCAAGCCACACTTTTACGACTGAGAACCAAGTACTTGGACTTGGAAGTGCTGATTCTCATCCCAGCTGCGATACACTCAGTAGCAAATTGCTCCAGTAAGACCTGTAGGTTATTGTTTGATGAAGCCAGTAGGAAAACATCATCTGCAAACAGCAGAGACGAGATGATATAGTCACCGATCATGACACCCTCTATTCCTTGGCTGTGCCTAGATATCCTGTCAAGAAAAATTATGAAAAGGCTCAGTGACAAAGGGCAGCCCTGGCAGAGTTCAACTCTCACTGGAAACGAGTATGACTGAGTGTTGACAATACGACCCAAACTCTCGCAACGGTTGTATAGACACCAGATAGCTCACAGCAACATGCCCGATACCCCATACTCCTGAAGCACCCCCACAACAAACCAGAGATGATGTGGTCAAATGCTTTCTACAAGTTAACAAGGCACATGTGGACTGGTTGGGAAAACTCCCACAGCCCTCAAAGACTCTCAAGAGGTTAAAGAGTTGGTCGGATGTGCCACAGCCAGGACGAAAGCCACATTGCTCCTCCTGAATTCAACGTTCAACCAATGGTCAGACTCTCTTCTCCAGCACTTTGGCATAGACCTTCCCAAGGAGGCTGAGAAGTGTGATCCCCCTAAAGTTTGAACACACCCTCCAATCCCCTTCTTAAAGAGAAGAACCACCACCCCAGTTTGCCATGCCAAGGGCACTGTGCCCTTCGCCCAGGATCAGGTTGTCTTAAGAGACCCTAAAAGAGGCCAATTGCCCTGACAACATAGCTCCTAGGATCACTAGGGCACACAACCCCCCCCCCCCCACACACACACACACACCATGGTAAGGTGGTGATCCATGGGGGGGTACCTACTTTATCTACATTTTAAATTCAATTTGGAGGGGTCTGTCTCAGAAGACAGCATCAAGGAGGAAACTGAATTGCCAAAAGTCAGGCGACTTAATTGAATTTCTTTAAACTTGTGGAACAGTCGGACCCTGGGGGGGTTGGGCAACCTTTTGAATGTGGACAACCCCATGGAGTTAGGAGGACAGGTAGCAGTGCTGAGGTAGAAGTAACGTTAGCATCAGTGGACCTGCTGCAAGCAGAGAATAGCAGTGGACAGAGTCTCATTGCCAGTCACAGATCATAGAAGCTATCGAAGACCACAGACTGTATGCCAGAGACACAACAAACAACAGAATAAACTAAGGGTTCTGTGCATAATTTATTGGCTTATATGGAAGCACATGTTGCTTTCCACCCTCTGTTCTTTCTTTGTTGATTATTGCTATAATTAATGCTACATATGCTATCTGTGCGTGCGTGTGCGTGTGTGTGTGTGTGTGTGTGTGTGTGTGTGTGTGTGTGTGTGTGTGTGTGTGTGTGTGTGTGTGTGTGTGTGTGTGTTTTAGTGTACAGTTACAGTAAACCCCAAAAACTTGTTGGTGTCTTTATTGTGTCTGAAGGAAAGGAAACTGTAAATAACTGTTTGCCTCTCCTTCTGCTGATTTTGAGTGAATATCATACTCCAATTAATGCATCTACTGTTTATTTTATTTTATTTTATTTGTTTATTTGACAGGGACAGTGCAATAAACATAGACAAAAAAAATCTGATGTGTTGCACAAAGAGTGTATAGCTATTAGCTAATTTGCAACTCTTGTCCCTGGATGGGCTTTAGAAAGAAGAAACAGGTAAAAAGAGAGAAAGATAAGGGAAAAAAACAAAATGAAAACAGAATAAACAATAACCACATACATCAATGCAAACAAAATTATAAATACACAATATAAAAACCTGGTTCACATTTGCCTATTACAGGCCTCCCTCCCTCAGTCACTCACTATAATCAAACACATTCATTCCTTCCCTTCATTCACTCACACCGTTTATGTACATTTATATTTACATTTTTGAACATTTATGTACACTGTACATAAATGTTGCTCTGGACTTTAATATGGTGTTGTTTAGCACTTAGGCTACCCAGTTATTTTTTTTCTTTTGTATGTTTCTTAGTGTGTTTAGTTAGTGTGTTTGCATTCCGGTACATTTACCTCCTGTCAGAACGTGGACTGGGCCCCATGTCTGCATTTGTGTTCTGAAGGATTTGTTCCATGTTCTGTTCTCGGTTTTTTATTATTATTATTATTATTATTATTATTATTATTATTGTTGTTGTTGTTGTCATGATTGTCATGATTATCATGGTCTTGTCTCCCCGTTCCTCTGTGCAAGTTTCATGTGCACCCCCTGTCTGTCATTGTCTGTGCAGCCCCGCCTGTCCTGTTCTCCGCTCCTGTGTCCGTTTGCCCCTGATCGTATCCTCCTGTTCTGTGTTGTGTTGATTACTCATTGTCTATATATGCCTGCGCCAATCTTCTTCAGTTGTGGCGCCCTTGTCAGTGTTTTGCATGTTACTCAGCTTCATGCCTTGTATTATTCAGTAGTCCTAGCTTGTGCATTTTCGGTTCTGCCTTGCCAAGTCCAGCTTTGTTTTGTGTTTCCAGCTCATGAGCTGTGCTTTATTTTGTGATTAGAATAAATCCTGCACAGACTCATGTGTGGGTCCTGCTCCAGCACTCACCTTGACACCTCCCTCACTGAGCTGTAGGAACACCAGTCTCTCTGTGTTTAGTTTAGTTTAGTTTATTGGTTTATTTGTCAGGGACCATGTACAGAAAAAAAAAAAAAAACAACCATTAAACACAGGGTAAAGATTCTCTGTGGCCTGAATGAGACCAGGTGGCTACAGAAAGGACAGCTAAGACTTGCATCTGTAGAGACACTGCTGTACTCAGGACACACAGAGGATGAAGCCCTTCACACTGAGGGTGTGGCCCTGATGCTGGCGCCGGAGGCAGAGCGAGCACTAATCAGCTGGGAACCGGTAAATTCGCGCATCATTACAGCCAAGTTCACCACCAGAAAGAAGAACATCAAGTTGAACATCGTCCAGTGCTACGCTCCCACCAGTGATGCAGACAATGAGAAGAAGGAGGATTTTTACCAACAGCTGCAAGCAGTGACAGACACAGGAGGAGCAAAGAGCATGACCATTCTGATGAGAGATTTCAATGCCACGATAGGATCAGACAACACAAGCTATGAGGACATCATGGAGACACATGGACTGGGGCAGATGAGTGAAAATGGTGAACACTTTGCAGACCTGTGTGCCCTGAACCAGCTGATGATTGGTGGAAGCATCTTCCCCCACAGACACATCCACAAGGCCACCTGGAGATCCCCAGACCACATCACAGAAAACCAGATAAACCATATCTGCATCAGCCTGAAGATTAGGAGATTGTGGTAGGATGTGCACATGATGAGAGGTGCGGACAAATCATCAGATCACCACCTTCTATTGACATCAGTGAGACTCTGGCTCAAGACTCAACAACTCTGGCAACATACAGACAAGGTGCAATGCTGGACTGATGAGGAATAAAGACAAACAAGCAGCCTTCCAGATCAGCCTTGCCAACAGGTTCCAGCCATTACAAGAGCTGATAGAAGACAGTAAGACAGACATAGACACACAGTGGCAGCACACTAGGAAAATCTGGCAGGATACCTGCGAAGAAGTTCTGGGCAGGAAGAAGACTCAACACAAAGAGTGGATCTCTGCAGACACCATCCAGAAACTGGAAGAAAGGAAAGGAAAGAAAACCATCTTGAACATGTGCCGGACAAGAGCAGTTAAAGCAAGAGCACAAGAGTAAACAGTAGTGGACAAGGAAGTGTAGAAAAGCATCAAGAAGGTCAAGGGAGATTACATGGACAACCTGGCCAGTCAAGCAGAAGAAGCAACAAGACATGGGAACCTGAAGGACTTGTACTTGGTGACCAAGAAGCTGTCAGGCAAGTTCCAGCAGACCAACAAGCAAGTGAAAGACAAAAATGGAAACCCACTCACAACAACTGGGGAACAGCTGAAGCGATGGGCAGAGCACTTTACAGAGCTGTTGAACCGCCCAGCCCTCAAAACACAACTAGACATTCCACCAACAGAGACAACACTACCAATCAACTTGGTAGTTGATTGGTAGCCCTCAAAAGCAGAGATAAAGAAGGCCATCATGACCTTTAGCAATGGGAAAGCAGCAGGACCAAACAAGATACCAGCAGAAGCCATCAAAACAGACATTGAAACAGCCGTCAACATGCTATATGGCTTCTTCAGCAAGATCTGGGAGAAGGAAGAGGTACCAGCCCAGTGGAAGGAAGGGATTGTCATCAAGCTGCCGAAGAAGGGGAACCTCAGAGACTCCAGCAACTACAGAGGGATTATGCTCATGTCAGTGCAAAGGAAGGTTTCTAACCGAGTTCTGCTGGAGAGATTGAAGGAGGTAGTCAACACCAAGCTCCGAGATCAGCAGGCAGGCTTCTGCAAGAGCAGATCCTGTGCTGACCAGATTGCCACCCTATGCATGATTGTGGAGCAATCGCTGGAGTGGAACTCACCCTGCTATATCAACTTCATAGACTACGAGAAGGCCTTTGACAGTGTGGACTGCGAGACACTGTGGAAGTTGATGAGGCATTATGGAGTTCCCAAGAAGATCATCTCCCTCATCCAGTACATCTACCAGGACATGAGCTGTAGTATCACACACACTGGTCAGCTGTCAGAGAGCTTGGAGGTGAAGACCGGAGTCTGCCAGGTGTGCTTGCTGTCACCGTTCCTCTTCCACTTGGTCATCGATTACATCATGAAGCTCACGACAACAGGCAGGAAAAACAGGATACAGTGGACACTCTGGACGCAGCTGGATGACCTTGACTTTGCTGATGACCTAGCGCTCCTGTCACATAACCACAACCAGATGTAGGACAAGACTACTCGCCTGGAGACTACATCAGCTGGTACAGGACTCCAGATCAATAAGAAGAAGACCGAGCTAATGAAAATTAACACCATTGCCAACACACCAGTCACAGTTGGAGGAGAGCCCATCAGAGAGGTGGAGTCCTTTGTCTACCTGGGAAGTGTGGTGGATCGACAGGGGGGCACAGTCCGAGATGTCACAGCCAGGATTGGCAAGGCAAGAGTAGCTTTTGTCATACTGAAGAATATCTGGGTATCAAAAGAGATCTGCACAAGAACAAAACTTTGAATCTTTAACTCTAACGTCAAGTCTGTTCTACTTTACGGATGTGTGAGATCTGGAGGACGACAAAGATGATGCAACAGAAGATCTAGACTTTCTTTAACACATGTCTGAGGCACATCTTTTAACATCAGGTGGCCGGAGAATATCAGCAATGAAGACCTGTGGGAGCGAGCGGGACAGAAACCAGTAACAGAACAAATTCTGTGGAGGAAATGGGACTGGATTGGACACATCCTCAGGAAACCAGCATCCAGCATCACACTCCAAGTCCTGACCTGGAACCCGCTGGGGAAGAGAGAGAGAGGTCGGCCTTGAATCAGCTGGAGACATTGAGACAGAGCTTAAACAGCAGGGAACCAACTGGAGGGAAGTAGAGAGAACAGCCTAGAACCGAGTGCGATGGCTAGGGGTCATCGATGGCTTATGCTCCATGACAAGCTATAGGCTTAAGTAAGTAAGTAAAGATGCTCTACACCAGATTATAGCATTCTCACTAATTTCCATCTGTAGGCTCTGAGGCAGGCAGGAAGATATTAAAAGAAAAACAGCACATAAAGAGATCAATTCAGGTCAGATTTCAGAATCTGTTGTCCCTGAAACAAGCAGGGAGTAAGTTTAAAAGGTAAAAAGATAAGAGAACAGCACACATAAAAACAATTTAAGAGTACAATTTCAAATCCCATTTAAGGGAGAGAGTCAATACTGGCATGCTTGATTAATTTTTTATTCTCTGTGGAAAAGTCTCTGTAATTTGTTTAGTTCTTCAATGCAGTGGGGAGCTTGTTCTGGGTCTTTGGACTATACATATCAAGCACTGGGTGTAACAACCTTCTCCATGTAACTTTGTGCTCCAGTTTACTATATACTCTATGACTGGCAGAGGTGAGTAGAGTAGCCAGAAATTATACTAAAGTAGAAGTAGCTCCACCGTATGAAACCAATGACTCAAGTACAGGCAGGAGTAGTCAATAAGTTACTTGAGTTGGTATCTACTAAAAAGACACTTGAGTAAAGCCTAACCAAGGGCAGCATGGTGGTACAGTGGTAACACTATTGCCTTGCAGTAATAAGGCCATAGGTACAAATCCACCAGCCAGCAGGGCCTATCTGTGTGGAGTTTGCATGCTGTCTCCATCCTTGCATGGGTTTACTCCAGGTGCTCTGGTTTCCTCCCACTTTCCAAAAACATGCAAGTTTATTGCAGATTCTAGAGTGGCCCAAGGTGTGAATGGAGAAGGAGTTAGTGTTGCATTGTGGATACCATTGAATTTCCCTCTGGGATTAACAACCACTTTACTGTCACCAAATTTTGAAGTTTTTATCTTAATTTGAGACATTTTTCTAACAAATTTACTCCAAAATTTGAAGAGGTTTTGTGGAGAAATGTGTAAGTTTATCATGTAAATTTGAAATTTTTATTTGCTTCTTTTTTCTCCTAAATTAGTTTTTTTAATTCCTAAAATAGTTTTTTCTCTAGTAGGTTAAAATTCATTGTCATGAATTTAAGGTTATTCTCCTAAATTTGTGACCTTCTTGTAGTAAATTTACTGGATTTTTTTTATATTTTTTAAAAATAAATTTACGACATACTTTTAAAGGAAATTTTTACTTGCTCATTAGCAATTTTTTTGAAAATGTGTGGCTTTGGGAAAATCAGTCACTGTTGTTGTTGTTGTTGTATTAATTTACATAATCTTAACCTTCAACTTTTTTAAAAGTAAATATGCTTCACTTAGACCAGAGTGGAGGCCTAGTGGTAGAGCATCTGCCCCATGGCCAGGAGGTTGTGGATTCACACTCAGCCAGGTCATACCAAAGACCAGATAAAAATGGTACTTTCCATCTTCTAGTGTGGTGCTCAACATAAATAGCATGGGGAAAGTTGGTTACCCAGCCACAGGAAGAGCATAAGCCAGTGTAAATGGGGATGGTTGTGTCAGGAAGGGAATCCAGCATAAAATTCTTCATTCATTCATTCATTCATTTATCTTCTTCCGCTTAATCCTTTTCGGGTCGCGGGGGGTGCTGGAGCCTATCCCAGCATCTTAGTGCGAGAGGCAGGGTACACCCTGGACAGATCGCCAGTCCATCGCAGGGCCAACACAGAGAGACAGACAACCATTCACTCTCACAGTCATACCTAAGGACAATTTAGAATCCCCAGTTTTGATGCCAATTAACCTAATTTGCATGTTTTTGGCATGTGGGAGGAAACCGGAGAAATCCCGGAGTAAACCCACTCAGACACGGGGAGAACATGCAAACTCCACACAGATCACTGTTGGTCGGGGGCTGGGACTGAACCCGGGATCCCCCGGCCAAGGGTGAGTTGCTGTGCTGCTACAGTGCTAACCACTCCTCCACCGTGCCACTCGCATAAAATTTTTGCCAAATTGAATATGTGGACCATCAGGAATTGAGATGGGGACTGATGATCTACTGTGGCGGGAGCAACCGAAAGAAGACTCCAAGTCAGGAGTTTTTTGCTCTTAATTAGTCTATAGAAAAATGGACAAACTTTCCACATGTATCTAATATAATCCAAATCATAAAAAATGGGAAAAGTAAACAGCGTCGAATTACATACACTACTCACAAAAAGTTATGGATATTTGGCTTTCAGGTGAAATTTATGGAAAATGTAAAAAAGTTCATGCTACAGTGATAATATATCATGAAAGTAGGGCATTTAAGTAGAAGCATGCAATGGTGATTTCCTCATTTTAAACAATTTATTGAAACAAAAGCCAACAACAGTGGTGGGGACACCACAACAAAAAAAGTTTGTGTCTCAATAACTTGTCATGTGCCCTTGAGCATCAATTACAATTTGACAACGACATCACCTGCTGTTCACAAGTCGACGTATTGTCTGCTGAGGCATGGCATTCCACTCTTCTTGAAGGGCAGGTCATGAGTATGCCCTTTAAAGGGCTGAGGAAGGACACCAAGCGCATGCTGAGGTTTGGCAAATTTATTAACAGAATGAGTAAAGCAAAATACACACAGAACACGATCAACAAAAACACAAAGCTCTGGAAGAGAGCGAGGTTCAACATCCAGGGGGACAGAAGCCTGGGAATGCTGGGCCAAGGGGCAGAATCCAGGCGCTCCCGGAAGCAGCGGGGCTCACAGCTGGAAATAAAGGGAACACTAACCTGGACGGAGCTCACCAACTCTCCTCGACAGCGAAGCACCAACACACTCAGAGCACAGCTGTGCATCTGATGAAGGCTATTGAGATTGACTGTGTAGCAATCAAGTAGGACACAGCAACGAGAAACGGTTGTCGTGCCCTATAAATACTGTGCTAGATGTAAGGCAGGTATGGATACATGAGTGGACAAAGTAATCAAAATAACAAGTGACAGCTGTGCAACTCCCAAAGCAAAGTTTGACAGTCAGAAGCTGCACAGCACTGTCAAAATAAAAGTACAAACCGGAACACATAATAAAACAAGAATAATATACAAAATGACACAATAAACAAACAGAACAATAAGAATGTGGCTAAGAATGTAAACCCCTAACCAAATGGTGACAAAATACAGCAGATAATAATAAATAAGGAAATAAACAGGAACAGACTGACTACTAACAGGAGACTGGGCATGGCCCCACCCATGCCCAGGATCGTGACAGGGCAGCCCTCAGGTCATTGACGTTGTGGGGTGCAGTGTTAGGAGCCTCTACACAGCAACTTAGCTGATCCCATAGATTTTCTATGGGATTAAGGTCTGGAGAAAGAGCAGAACACTCCATTTGAGGTACCCCAGCCTCCAGCAGCCATTCACTAGTGATACATCCTTGATGAGCTGGAGCATTGTTGGCCATGAAGATGAAATTAGTCCTGTGTTGTTCATGCAGGGGCACAATGACTGGATTAATGATGTTATTCAGGTAGTATCGGATTGTCACTGTATCATTCACAAGGTGTAGAGCAGTTCTGTTTTGACTAGACACACCTGCAAAGAGTCTAATGCCACCACAACAGTGACTGATGCATAGCGCTGTCTTTGACATCTCCAACATTGTTGGCAGTCATCATTTCTGCTCAACATGAATCGACTATCATCAGAGAACACCACTGAGGCCCACTGGTCCTTTGTCCAGCGTAAATGCTCCCTGGCCAATGCAAGATGATGACGCCTGTGTCTCAGGTACCCTTGCAGGTCGACTAGCATGCAGACCACACTGATGTAAATGGTTTTGAATGGTCTGACGTGACACTTAGTGCCTCTCACCTTCGTTAAATGTGCCTGGAGTTGAGTGACATTCATCATTCGGTTCCACAGGGCAGTGTTCACAATAAAGTGGTCATCAGCATGGGATGTGGTCAAAGGACATCCATTTCTATGCCTTTCTGTGACCCTTCCAGTCTCTCTGCATCTCTGTTGCAACCTACTGATGACACTCTGTGACACTCTAAGCTCACTGACCACTTCCCTCTGAGAATCCTGTTTGAAGCCTTGCAATGGCGAGGTACTGTTGATCAATCGTGAGGTGTCGTCTTGGTCTCATGATGTCAAAATGTGAACAGCATGATGAAGAGGACTGTTTAAATACTAATTCTAACTGAACCAGAAAATTTATTGGTCAATTCATGGATCAAACACCTGTTGTGAGTTTTGCCATTCAGCACCTTGTTAGAGAACAGCAAGTTTTGCAAAAAGTACTGAAACATTGAACAGTTGGACATGTGCATTCAAAAGGTTAGAGAAGGTCAAATTATGTTTACCTGGAAAGGTTATAGTGCATTTTAGGTACATTCTGAAATTTCACCCGAAAGCCAACTATCCCTAACTTTTTGTGAGTAGTGTATTTCCTGAGTCAGGATGAAAGAAGATTTTTTTTAATTTAATTAAAAAAATATCAGTGTCTGAAAGTGAGTGAAAAATTTGACACACTTAGTACAGTTCATTCATTCATTCATTCATTCATTCATTCATTCATTCATTCATTCTCTTAAGGCTTAAACCAAACATACTTGAGTAAAAGTACTTTTTTCCCTATATAAATACACTCCGCTAAGAATAAAAATATCGTACTACTACTGGGTCAAAAGCAATTTTTTTTTTAAATGTTACCCAAGTCTATGCACGTGAGTCAGTGTAACTAGCATGGGTAATGCTGTACTAAAAGGCCAGACCACTGAATGTGTACAATCCTACAAATATCCTGGGACGATTATTGATAGTAATTTAAACTTTGAAGAGAACTGTGAAAGGGTGTGCAAAAATGGTCAGCAACATTTGCATTGTTTAAGGAAACTTGCACGCTTCCAAATTGACCGAACCATAATGACAATGTTTTATCGGGCTTTTATTGAATCTGTTTAATTCTTTTCTTTAGTGACATGGTTTGGTCAGATAAAACTGAAACAGAAGAAATCCTTGGATCAGGTAGTTAGCTGGTCCAGTCGTTTGCTTGGTGAGTCACAGCTGAGCCTGACATCCCTGTACACCAGACAAGTACAGAGGATGGCTACCTCCATTTTAAATGATGACTCCCACCCTTTCCTCTAGATCAGGTGTGTCAAACTCATTCCATGGAGGGCCAAGACCCTGCAGGTTTTACCTCCACCCAGTATCTTCAACAGGTGATTTCACAGAATTTCTTCCCACTGATTGCTGATCAATGAAAACACCTGCTAAAGACACTGGGTGGAGGTAAAACCTGCAGGGTCTTGGCCCTCCATGGAATGAGTTTGACACCCCTGCTCTAGATGGAGGTTTGCTGTCCCAAAAAGTAAAACCCAGTGCTACAAAAACAGCTTTGTTCCTGCTGCTGTTAAAGAGTTGAACAAGATGTAACAATATATTGCACATAATTTAGTTACCTGTTTATTAATTTTATTTTATATTTACTTATTTTTGTAGGTTTTTTATTTGGGTTCTAAATTTTTTATTGGGTTTTAGACTTGTGTGTGTTTAACCTCTTTGACTAGTCTTTAACTTTCTAATATGACCCTTCTCTCTTATCTCTTTGTTTTTTCTCTTATCTCTTTGTCCTATGTCCTGATTGGTGGAGCCTTGAGTACTTTTATCATGTTTATAGTCAGCTTCATGTGTGCCTGTGTTCATGTTCATGTTGAATGTAATTGTGGTTTGTAAACATGGATGTCACCTGACTGCAAAACAAATCTACCTACGGGTACAAATAAAGTAACTTGAACCTAATGCTACATCTGATTATTAGTCTAAACAAAAGCTACTATTGTTGCTTCACTGATAGCATTCGGATTACAGCTCGCACTACAACAACCAAAATGTTCAAATGATCACCATTTTCATACACTGGAGGATATCTACCATGTACATATTAGAAGCAAAGATGCTAGCTACCAACATAGGACATTTACAGAACAATCTTAGATTAGCAGCTGCTCTAGAAGTGGTGTTGCACACCCTGATGAGACGACTTCGAAGAAGAGATATGCCACATTTATATGTACATGACATAAGAACTTTATAGTCTAAGTTGGTGGAAAAACACTGGAAACTGCTGTTGACCTTCTGTCAGTAATATAGCTCTCTCACACAACACAGTGTTACAAAATTTACTAGTTATTGATGACTGGTTAAATGTAGCAAAGGTCCACAGGACATTGTCCAAAAGGGCTTCTGCCAGGATGAAACTGCATATTTTAAAGAGGCCTTTTGTTGTTGGTGAGCGCCTTTCCTCAGATTTGGGGCATGCACAGCATGTACTTGGCAAGACATACTTGAAGTTAAGATGGCTACGCCCATCCAGTGTGCATTGATGGGTATGTCAAATGTATGATTTATTTGCACTTCTTTTTTGCATGTCTCTTCTAGCCAGTTGTACCTACAGCTTCTTTCTTTGAACATTGCTGTGGTGTTATTATACACAAATTACAGCATACTGTGTGGCAGTCTGTGGACTTTGCTACTGATAGCTAATGGCTAACTGGCTACAGCAGAAAATTCATCCTCCTCATGCAATGGAACAAATGAAAAAGTAATTAATTTGAAGTTCAAATAATTGGAAGTCAAAGAGCTGAATTTCCTTTTCAAACTGGAGTAGAGTAGATAAAGGGTGATGTATGTCAGTTAAATGTGTCTGAAAACACTGAAGCAGACCTCTTGATTTTGTTCCGGATGTGATGTTGTTGACTTCCACTTGCATCCAACCACCAACAGAAAAAGAACTCACCATGTTAACAGCCCAAGGTACACCTGTGCAACATTCATGCATCTTGATATGCCACAGCTGTCAGGTGGATGAATTATCTTGGCACACAGTAAGTGCTCGCTAGCCTACATTGAACAGAAACATGTTTTTTGTGGACACAAAGTCTTAGATGTTTTATTTCTTCTTGTTAAAAAAGGAGTGAAAATAGAAATGATGGATTTGGATATTTGTTAAATGGATGCTACTATCAGAGAGAGGCAGTAACGAGTTACATTTACTCAACTACAGGTAATTCAGTAATTTTTTTTGTAGTTTTTCCTGCCTGTTCTACCTGGCTATTATGCCCCATTTTTCATACTGGAAGCACTTTCTATATAGCCAACAGCTGGTGTCAATGCAGTTCCACATCAGTAAAATCATCAGTTTAAGTGTTTTTTTAAGACATACACATGACTTTCGCAAGCTAACCAGCCACCCACATGTGCATATGATCAGAATGTCTTTTGCTACTGTATTTTTGAATGATGATGACAAAGGGGTCCGGAGGGGCCTTTGTGTTGGGAGTCTTTTCAGCTTTTGTCAAAATCGTCAGGCTCAAATGACGTCCTCCAACCAGCTGAACCTCAGCACTCCACTGAACTGGGATGAGGAATGCGAGGTCAGAGCCAATCCCATTTCCAGGGCTGACCGAGTCATTTTACACTCTGTCATCACCCTTATCACAATTTTACCCCCACTTTCACTCTATCTAGATTGGTCACTCCTCTTTGGAACACGTCTGCACCCTAGAGGCTTTATCTGTGATTCCTTATCATCTCCAACTCTGACTATCTCTCCCAGCTTCCCCATCCCCTCCTTTCCTTTCTCTTTTTCTCATTGCACCTCTCTCACTCTTCCCTCCCATTCGTCTGTCGGCCTGTCGTGTTTGTCCTTCTCTATCTGTCGTAATAGAGTTGGAATTATATGTTGAAAGTAAATAGCGTCAGGGTAAAATAGATGTAGGTTTCAGCCGGGGCCCCTGCAGGAGATCACTTTGAAAGCTTCTGACTTGTTTGTTCTCTTCTTTCTTGGGTACATTTTCTGTCCGTGTTTCCAGGTTTTACCTCGCAATCTCAGGGATGAACTTATTAGTGCAGTAGATCAGTTATTATAGCTGGACTTCACACATTGCTCAATGTCAACTAGGCTGACACTAATTATGCAATTTTCAAAGTTGGTTATAGTCACAGCAGTATCACTTTTATGCAAAGTCCATTTAAATTCTTAATTGTGCCTTACTGTTAAAAGTGGGGAGTCTGGGTATTTGGCGTATAGCCTTGGGAACTGTTTGCCCTTGGTGATTCTTTCATCCTCAGATTTAATAGCACGAGTCAAACAGTGTTTGGTAAATTTGACTGCAGTACATCATGTAGCTGGAGCTCTTTGTGCTAATATTGACCTAAAGGAGTGGGTGAAAAAGGAACGTGCAGGATATAAAGATTCCTCAGAGAAGGAAGAGGGACCACGTGCAGTGAACGCTGTTAGAGGACAAGTTTGTTTGATATGTGTCCTTTGTCTTTCTTGCCTTGAAAGTCACTCATTCAAGACTTTTTTTCTTGGCATCTGATTTTCATAATTAAGACAATGGGCAGCCACTTTAAGGTCCTTGAACATCTCTTTGAGGTTGTTAAAGTAACTTGTTGCAGAATTTAAGAGAAACTTCTTTACAGAGCTGTGTCCCACCTCCATCCCAAATCATCAGAATAGTAATTAACATGTACTTACAATATACTAATCACAGATGCATATATATATATATATATATATATATATATATATATATATATATATATATATATATATATATATATATATATATATATATGATATGCAGAAAGTGTCTTTTAGCATCACTGCTGTAACAAAAGGGTTTTGACACAACTAAGCATGATCTTTAAAACAAAGCCCATCCAATATGGAAAGTTTGGAGGATAATTTAACATTTTGTGCTTCAATAAACTTAACTTTTAGTTCCTAAACCTAACCCTTGAGCAAGTTCAAAGAAACATAATCAGTGGTTAAATGAATAAGATGGCTCCTAAAATGGCTTTGATCTATCTAGCTGACTAACCACTATCTGTTCAGGGGAATCTTTTCAACATATGGATTTGCTGAGGCCTAAAATAAAGGGAGTGGCCAATTTTGATATAGGACTCGAAGCATTGTTAGTTGAAGGGACAGCAACTATGTTTCCTTCTGTGACACAGGGAACACCAAACGGATATGGCAGGGAGTACGGGCGTTGATGGATTATAAGTCTAGGCAGGGGGTCGATGATGATGATGCTTTGCTTCCAGACAGGCTCAATGACTTCTTTGCACGTTTTGAAGCATCAAACCTGACAATCAGAGGGAGGGCTGGCCCATCTTCACCATCTGTGGGACCAGCTATCACCATCAACGCAGCGGACACATGGAGGACCCTAATCAGGGCTAACCCACGTAAAGCTGCAGGCCTGGACAACATCCCGGGACGTGTGCTCCGAGTCTGCGCGAGTGAGTTGGCGGATGTCCTGACTGACATATATAACATTTCCCTGAGTCAGGCCATCGTCCCGAGATGCTTTAAGACCTCTATCATAGTACCGGTGGCAAAGAAAGCGGTTGTGTCCTGTCTGAATGACTATCATCCTGTCGCACTGACACCAATTGTGATGAAGTGTTTTGAACGGCTTGTTAAACCACACATCACAGCCTGCCTCCCTGCATCACATGACCAGCTCCAGTTCGCGTATCATTCAAATCGCTCCACAGAGGACGCTATAGTCACCACCCTGCACTCTGTCATTACCCACCTGGATCAGAAAGACACCTATGCCAGACTCCTGTACATTGATTTCAGTTCAGCATTTAACACCATTATTCCCCAGAGACTGATGGAAAAATTACTCCTTCTCGGTCTGAACACTGCCATGTGTCTCTGGATCCTGGATTTCCTGACTGAGAAACCTCAGTCTGTCCGGGTTGAAAACAACATCTCCAACTCCATCACGCTGAGCACTGGATCCCCTCAAGGCTGTGTACTCAGTCCACTGTTGTTTACACTTTTAACACATGACTGTGTGTCCAGACATGAGGGGAACTAGATTATTAAGTTTGCAGATGACACCACAGTGGTGGGACTTATTTAGAGGGATGAGGAATCAATGTACATGGAAGAAGTTAGAGACCTGGAGGGCTGGTGCAGGGAGAACAATCTGGTGCTCAATGTGGATAAAACAAAGGCGATGATTATCGACTTCTGGTGGTCACAGCCTGAACACGTCCCTCTCTGCATCAGCGGCCGTTCGGTGGAGAAAGTGAAGAACATCAAGTTCCTCGGAGTGCAGATCTCGCAGGACCTGACCTGGAGCAAGAATTCCTTGAGGATCAGGAAGCGGGCCCAGCAGAGACTGCACTTCTTGAGGAAACTCAAACAGGCCTCTCTCCCCATCTGCATCCTCAGGACCTTCTACAGAAGTGTGGTGGAGAGTGTTCTGACGTACTGCATTGCAACATGGTACTCCAGTTGCAGTATGTCAGACAAAAAAGCTCTGCAGAGGATAGTTAAGGGAGCTGAGAATGTAATTGGAGTTTCCCTCCCCTCTGTTCAAGAACTTTTTCAGAGCCATTGTAGGAGCAGGGCAATGAACATTGTTAAGGACTACTCTCACCCTATGCACAAACACTTTGAACTGCTGCCATCTGACAAACGATTCCGGACCATCAGAGGCAGAACCACCAGACTGATCAACAGCTTCCTTCCACAAGCTGTTAGGATGCTGAACAGTTGATCCGGAATCCATCCATCCATCCATCCATCTTCTTCCACTTAATCCTTTATGGGTCGTGGGGGCGCTGGAGCCTATCCCAGCATCTTAGGGCGAGAGGCAGGGTACACCCTGAACAGATCGCCAGTCCATCGCAGGGCCAACACAGAGAGACAGACAACCATTCACTCTCACAGTCATACCTAAGGACAATTTAGAATCCCCAGTTTGATGCCAATTAACCTAACCTGCGTGTTTTTGGCATGTGGGAGGAAACCGGAGAAATCCCGGAGTAAACCCACACAGACGCAGGGAAAACATGCAAACTCCACACAGATCACTGTTGGTCGGGGGCTGGGATTGAACCCAGGATCCCCCGGCCAAGGGTGTGTTGCTGTACTGCCGCAGTGCTAACCACTCCGCCACCACGCTGCCCTTGATCTGGAATCCTTTACACATATTACTGCACTTTATGGACATTATGTATATTATATGTATATTATAGTTTTAGTCAGTTTTAAGTATTTATTTCTCTTAGCTACTTAGATTCACTTAGCCATTTTGATTGTTTTATATATACATAGGCAGTTATCATTTTAACTGCAACTGTAATAAGTTAACATTACTGTAATATTCAAATGTGTCTCAGGGATGTGTGAATGGTTGTCGGGGTGGGGGGTGTGAGTGTGTTTTTAAATTACATTCTTTTTACAATACGGATCCCTAGAGAAACGCAATTTCATCTTTCTTGCACTACAGTTGTATACACAGCATCATGACAATAAAGGTTGATTGATTGATTGATTGATTGATTATTGTTGTCTGTTATGGGAGAACAGCTGGTTTGCTGAGCTATGTGGAAGTTAGTTTTACACATCTCTTCTCGCTAGTTGTTAATTTCCTCCACCAAGCAGGTTATGGACTGGCGTTTGTCCATTTGTCTGTTAGCAGGATTACGCAAAAATTAATGGACGGATTTGGATTAAATTTTTGCCAAATGTGGCTCTTTGCCTAAGGATCAACCCATTAGTTTTTGGTGATGCTCTGAGAGTGGTGCATACCTCCACCAAGGCCCTTGTTTGTTTTTGTGCAGCAGGCTTACATAAAAACTGCTGGATGGATTTTGATGATATTTTCATCAGAGGTGGTCCTTGAGTTACAGAGGAACCCATTAGATTGTGGTGATGATCCATAAGTATATACCTCCACCAAGGCTCAATCTTCTAGCAGTGGTTTAGCAGGATTACACAAAAACTACTGCATGGATTTTGATGAATTTTTTTTACCAGAGGTGTCCCTTAGGCTACAGACAAACACATTAGATTTTGGAGGTGATCCATGAGCGCATACCTCCGCCAAGGCTCTATCTTGCAGTGTATGAAGGGACAGAGGCTGGGAGAAAAGTACAGACAGATGCATGGACAAAGGGAAGGAGGAAGTAATTAATTATTAGTTAACTGCTATTAATTGCTGCTTTTAAAGGAAACCAGTACTGGTCATAATAACATCAGTCAAGTTTTAGGTATTACTTACAAACCAAAAATGTGTTTATTCAGGAAAAATAACCCCCTTGAGTCAGTTTACTGAATAATTTTATCCCATGAAAACTGCTCAGACAAAACAAATGGGGAGCAGCCATCACTGGCCGGAAGTGACGTACAATTGTTATTTCCGGCTTTACTGTAAACGTGTTTACCGCGGAAGAGTAAGCACGCTCAACAAATGCTCAGTGGGTCAAAATCTGAGTTGAAAATGGCACAAAAACTGTATGGTGTAGCATCAGCTTCTCCTCAGGCCAATTCAGGAAGTCACTCTTCTTCATTTTAAAGAAATTCTCACTCAACTCTGTTCAAGAATTGCTGTCTCTTCATCCGGACCCCAGTGTAAACAATTTCCCTTTTGTATAGAAACCTGATAAGGACTTGCTTTTAAAGGCTTAAAGGGGATTATAAAACTCTTGGAGTCAAATCCCAACTAGACAGTTCATGCTGATAGCATCTGTTCATACCAGGAACTGATACTCTTAAAAAGTCATAAACCCCTTAAGCTGGCAGATACAGCCATGGACAAATTTGTTGGTACCCCTCTGTTAATGAAAGAAAAACCCACAATGGTCACAGAAATAACTTCAATCTGACAAAAGTGGTAATAAATAAAAATTCTATGAAAATTAACCAATGAAAATCAGACAATGCTTTTGAATTGTGGTTCGAAAGAATTACTTTAAAAAACAAACTCATGAAACAGGCCTGGACAAAAATGATGGTACCCCTAGAAAAGATTGAAAATAATGTGACCATAGGGACATGTTCAACCAAGATGTGTCCTCTAATTAACATCACAGGTGTCTACAAACTTGTAATCAGTCAGTCGGCCTATTTAAAGGGTGACAAGTAGTCACTGTGCTGTTTGGTGACATGATGTGTAGCACACTAAACATGGACCAGAGGAAGCAAAGGAGAGAGTTGTCTCAGGAGATTAGAAAGAAAATTATAGACAAGCATGTTAAAGGTAAAGGCTATAAGACCATCTCCAAGCAGCTTGATGTTCCTGTGACTACAGTTGCACATATTATTCAGAAATTTAAGATCCACAGGACTGTAGCCAACCTCCCTGGACATGGCCGCAGGAGGAGACGGATAATACGAATGGTAACAAAAGAGCCCAGAACAACCTCTAAACATATTCATGGTGAACTCCAAGGTCAAGGTACATCAGTGTCAGATCGCACCATCCGTTGTTGTTTGAGCCAAAGTGGACTTCATGAGAGACGACCAAGGAGGACACCACTGTCGAAAACAAATCATAAAAAGCCAGACTGGATTTTGCCAAACTGCATGCTGACAAGCCACAAAGCTTCTGGGAGAATGTCCTATGGACAGACGAGACAAAACTGGAACTTTTTGGCAAGGCACATCAGCTCTATGTTCACAGACACAAAAATGAAGCATACCAAGAAAAGAACACTGTTCCTACTGTCAAACATGGAGGAGGTTCTGTTATGTTGTGGGGCTGCTTTGTTGCATCTGGCACAGGGTGTCTTGAATCTGTGCAGGGTACAATGAAATCTCAAGACTATCAAGGTATTCTAGAGAGAAATGTGCTGCCCAGTGTCAGACAGCTTGGTCTCAGTCACAGGTCATGGGTCTTGCAACAGGATAATGACCCAAAACACAGCTAAAAACACCCAAGAATGGCTAAGAG
Organism: Pholidichthys leucotaenia; assembly: GCA_020510985.1. NCBI lineage: Eukaryota > Metazoa > Chordata > Actinopteri > Cichliformes > Pholidichthyidae > Pholidichthys > Pholidichthys leucotaenia. The sequence continues at coordinate 326,394,829 of CM035838.1, forward strand.
TGAAACACTGGACTATTCTAAAGTGGCCTTCTATGAGTCCTGATCTAAATCCTATTGAACATCTGTGGAAGGAGCTGAAACATGCCATCTGGAGAAGGCACCCTTCAAACCTGAGACAACTGGAGCAGTTTGCTCATGAGGAGTGGGCCAAAATACCTGCTGAGAGGTGCAGAAGTCTCACTGATAGTTACAATAATCATTTGATTGCAGTGATTGCCTCAAAAGGTTGTGCAACAAAATATTAAGTTAAGGGTACCATCATTTTTGTCCAGGCCTGTTTCATGAGTTTGTTTTTTTAAAATAATTCTGTTGAACCACAATTCAAAAGCATTGTCTGATTTTCATTGGTTAATTTTCATAGAATTTTTATTTATTACCACTTTTGTCAGATTGAAGTTATTTCTATGACCATTGTGGGGTTTTCTTTCATTAACAAAGGGGTACCAACAATTTTATCCACGTGTGTATATGGTTGCCTCCTTCTTTTGAACATATAGCAGAACCCTCTAGGCTGCCCCCTGCTCACATTCCAAGATCTAAAAATTATCTACAGCTTAACAGTATCTCCTAGTGGACATCTATGGAATATGTTTCATTACTTGTGCAATCTGAGACTGTTAATTCTGGTTGAACATTAACACTTTTCATAGCCTAAATCCCACAGGATAACTCGGGACACTGTGAAGATCATCGCCCTTTTGATCACCAACAATGGTTTGCAATAGTTCATTAATCCTTGATTTAAATGTGAGTGCATGTCTTAGGAATATTTTTTTTTTCCATGAGTGTTATTCAAATGAATGTTAAAATTATTAGTAATGATATAAATGCTTGGTCACTGAATATTAGCCTTGAGTCACTTAATTTAGTTAGATTTTATATTGAGTATATAATGAATTTCATATGAACTGAATGTTTTCTCAATTTCTGTTGTCCATCTTCCCACTCGCGATAACCAATCACCAGGCTGCCTCTCTGTTGGATAACGCCCTTGCGTGTGATTGGCTGTTCACAGACAAAGAAATGTTCCCTCATTGGACAAAAGCCCATTCAAACTCCTCTTTATGGAAGATAATTGGTCCGTCTTGCTGCCGGTCCCCTGCTTTATGACCCAGCAGCACGCTTCAGTTAAATGCAACAGAGCCGCCCCGGCAGCTCAGGTTTTCAGTTCTTCTGTAGTTCTCCTGTTGTCTTTCTGTGTGAGTTGTCTTTGTCTAAGTTGTTCTGTGAGTTTTAAGAAGTCTTTTGTGTGTGTCTGAACCTTGTCAAGTCCTGCGCTAGCTTTCTTAAATCATCTTTTGATAAGTTTTTGCCTGTTTTCTGGTTAACTGAGGAAAAACTATTCTTTTTCTATGAGCTCGCCTTTAAAGAGAGTTAAACTAACAAATCCTTTTTTCCTTCACCTCAGAAGCCATTCTTATCCCATTTAAACCTTTTTTTCTTGGACCTTTGACTTTTCCTGCAGTTAAAGTGGATTTTTAATTTTCCTGTTTTAAAGTGAACTTATTGAGATTTTTGGACCTTCTTTCCCTGCCTCACCCACATCTGACCACGTTAAGAAATCAGGAGCTCGTGGATGAAACTGACTAAAACATTTTTCCTTCAGCTTTGGGTTTGTCCTGCGGGCCAGGGGACATACTAAATTTGGACTAGTTGCCAAAGGACGTCACGCCTGCTCCAGGGCCAGCCTTCACTCTGTCGCCACCTCCTCGCTACACACCCCGTCGGAGTCCCCAGCCGAGTCTATGCTTCTCACAGCTGTGAACTATCTGAATGACGACCAGCAGTCGCTTACCCCCTGTGTGCCACCTTACTGGCGCCGAACACCGCTGAATACCTGGAACCGGCTGTTCGTAAGTGAGACTCCCACTTTCCTGTCTGCTGGGTTTAAATGAGATGTCCTAAATATCAATTATAATTGAACATAACCAATATTTCATGGTAGAATTAGTCCCTCAGCTGCTGGTTACACCACAAACACATTTATTTACACAAAGGACAATGGTTCCAAAAATAACGACATACAAAAAGGCAACAGGGTGCACTAAAGGACATCACACGATAACGTGCAGCAGGCTGACCACAGTGCACAGTGGCTACGAGACTAACAGTACCAATAACACTATGGCTTAAGTGAACTGAGTCCTCTAGGAGGCTCAACTGGCAGGGAGAACAAAACTGGGCTCCAGAGCCAAAGCGTAGCAGCCACGCTGCACGAGGAAACACTAACAGTTTTTTACTCACAAGGCAGGAGCCGTTCAAGTTGTCCCAGTCCTCCAACGAGCACACACACAACCGGTAACTACCCTGAGGGGAATAGCGGCAGAGTAGTCCCGGCTTCTTTGACAGACAGTACATACATATGACTGTAACGTTCATACGACACTGCACAATGGTCCAGCAGTGTTTGACTGGCAAGGAGCTTCCTAAGTACAAACACTGCTGGCGTGACAAATTGGACACACCTGGGCGAGGCACGGGAAAGATAATTACAGGGGCAAACAGCTGACTGTTAAAGAGAGAGGGGGCGTGGTTGAACTTGAAACCACCTGATCCACCTGAAAGTGGGTCAAAACAGCTGCCCAACAACCACCGGCCAGAGCAGTGGCTACAGGCATGGAAAAGAAAACAAACACAGACATAAAAACAACATGAACTCAAAAGATAACAATACATAATAAACCCAATGCCCGAGCCACAGAACGGTCAGAACCAAGTCTACAGAATAACACGGGCTCGGTTCGTGACAGAGCCCCCCTTTCTAAGGGTGGATACTAGACACCCATGGTAACATCACAAGGGAGGACCCCCCCCACCACCAACCTCAACATGAACAACAACACGAACCCGGGTGGGAGGTAGGGGGAACAGGAAAGGAGGGAAAACAATACCCCACCCAGGGTCCACAATTACCTCCCCCACCCAAGTTCAAAGACGTGGAGGCTTGGGAGGCTGCCCAGAGTCACAGGCCCAGCAGGCAGCCCGATGAATGAAATCTTGTGGCCTGTTGGAAAACACGGGCCATCTGGCCCAGAGACTCAGTTCCTCCGGTGGTCAGCCAGCGCTGTTCAGCCACCAGGGCTGGCGGGAAGACACAGGAGGCGGCCTGCCTACAAGAAAACTCACTGGTGGGTGACCAGACCGAAGGGAGGGAAACCCCACGGTGTTGGACCAGGAGAAGAAGAAGGCTGCAGCTTCCTCAGCCGGTTCGCAGCACCCTCAGTGGTCCCTGACTGGGCTGACGCTGCACCTGTGGTGGACCCCAACCAGGCCAACGCTGCATCTGCAATGGACCCCGACCTGGCCAACGCTTCATCCACGGTGGCCTCCGGCTGAGGCTCTGCAGCACCCGCAGTGACTCCCGATTGGAGCTCTGCAGCACCCACTGTGGACTACAGCTGGAGCTCAGCAGCACCCACAGTGGACCACGACTGGGCCAAGACTGCACCCTCGGTGGACCCCGACCAGGCCAAGGCTGCACCCTCGGTGGACCCTGACCGGCCCAATGCTGCACCCTTGGTGGACCCCACGCTGCCCCCAGCAGCGTGACATCCATGACGGGTCCGAGCAGGAGCGCAGCACCTACGTTGGGCTGATCCTGTAGCGCAGCCCCCACAACAGTCCAAAACCAGCCTGCCACACCCACAGAGACACAGCCTGCGGAGGGACCCACACGATGGACTTGTCATGAATGGCTCTTGCGAGCCATTAATAAGAGCCGAGGGCCAACCAGTGAGTTTGCGTAATTTATTAACAAAGGGAAGCAACAAAGGAAATGAGCCTCGTGGGGCAAAAACACAAATAATACAAGAGAGCACTTACGAGTAACGATGAGGGAAGAGAGGAGGGCTGGAGCCGGACGTAGGGACTCCAGCCTAATCCACAATGAGAGGGATGTGTGGAAAGCGTGAGGTCGCAGCCCTGAACAAACAGAGCAGCTCCCTGATATAGGGGTTGACAGCTCTTCAGCTGATGAGCGATAATTGGCCTCCAGCCGTCCCGTGGTGCTTGGCTTCTGACAGCCGGAAGCACCGCCGAGATGCTGTCACAACAAAGGCCTGGTGGAGATGATGTATGGCCTGAGCGCGGACAACATCGGTGCTCAGACCATGACAGTACCTCCCCCCCAAGTTGGGGAGGCAGGGGGAGAAAGGCCGGGGGGGGAACCAGAAAGGAGAAAAAAATCATGATGAAGACAGGGAGAACACAGGCGACGATAATCGAAAATACAGTGTTCTCAAATGCACAATAACGCCCAGAACAAGAACAATACAGGCAACCCAGCAAGGAACCAAAAACGAAGAAAAAAAAACTCCATACAACACCCATAAAACGAAATTTGCAGGCTCCAAACGGGAATACCAGAACCCGGCCTAGAAAGAAAACAAAGACACGCTAACAGCGATGAGCCATATGAAATACACAAAGACACGCTAACAGCGATGAGACTACATGAAATCATAATAATCATACCCGTACATCCACAAAATTACAGCGGGACAAAAAAGCACAGGGATGGCAGGCAAGATTACACAGTTCCGGGGGCCTCCTCGCACCCAGCGTCCAAACCGCTAACAGGGGTAACGGGAAGAGTTCAGGCGGCCTGCCCAAATCCCAGGCCAGGGAAAAACAGTGCTTCAGGTGGCCGGACCAGGTTGCCGAATAGAGAGTCCAGTGGGTCGGGTGGCCGGCCCAGAGAGCCACATGGGCGCGGCAGTCCTTCAGGCGGCCGACCCGCATCGCTTAGCCACCAGGACCGCAGGGGAGAGAGCAACAACGGCCTCCTTGCAGAGGGAAATAGCGAGCCGGGCCGAAGATGAGGGGTCCAAACGGCACCTGGTGGAGAAGGCCTGGGGGGAAGATGAGGGTGATGCTGATGAGGATGAAGATCAGGAGGAAGATGAGCCAGTCCAGTGTCCGGCAGCAGGGGATCTGCAGCTCCCTCACCGACCTTCGATTCTGCTGGTGCTGCACCCTCATCGGACCCCGATTGGGTCACGGTTGCACCCATGATGGACCCCAATTGGGTCAGGGCTGCACGCGCACAGGACCCCGACTGGGTCGGTGACGCACCAGTACTGACCTCCAACCCCGAACCCAGAACCCCTGGCACAGCAGACGAAATCAGCTCCGCGCCAGCAACCCTGGGAGAAGGCTCGGGAGAGAGAAAGGAACTGGGATCAGGATCACCGGCAGCACCAGAACCTGGCGAGACAAGCTTGGATGCAGCGGGCAGCTGCACCCAGCTTGCCTCCCCAAGAGACAGGCAAAAATGCTCTAAAATGGAAAAGAGAAAGACAACACAGAGCACTTTCCTGATCTCAGGTTCCGACGCCGTCCAGGACTCTGATGATCCGGGCTCAGACGGCAGGAGGTCGTCATCAGGCTCCTACTCAGCTACGTCGGGCTCCGCAGCTGGCATGATGATGTCCACAGCCTGAGGATCCTCCGGCACTGACGTCCACGCTGACGACCCACACGGCATGGTGGCAGGAGACACTCGACCAGCTGGACCGAAACACTCGTCCGTGGAGACCCCGGGCCGCTTCTTCATCGCCGCAGGTTCCACGCTGCAGTCCGCGCTCCTCCTCCGCCCACAACGTGGCTGCGGGACTGGAACCAGGCTCTCCAGAACCGCAGGCCCCGTCCTCATCCGGCGATGTTGGCCTGGCGTCGAGGACCACTCAGCGGAGGGAGACACAGAGGAAGCGGGATTAACAATTAAAGCTACAGCAGGTGGTGGGAGCTTGGGGGGCTGCGAACCCCGAACTCCACCTCCAGGAGTCAGACAAGGCAAATCACAATGAAGAGGATATGAGTGAACTTGGACTTGCTTGTCTCCCAGAGGCAGGATGGTGCCTGCTGTAGCGGACTTTGCTCCTCCCTTTCCCCACCGGATGGTGACATTGGGAGGACGAGGGGGAGCCCCTCGCGAAGGTTCCAGGACGGGGCTTGCCGAAACAGGACTCCAGGCACACACAGCAGCTGGGAAAGGCGTTGAGGAGGAGGGGGCGACAGCCGAAATGAGCCGGGCACGGAGCGCTGATGGGACAGCAGGAGAAGATGGCCCAGGGGGAGAGGCTGCGGGGAATACCCTCTGACGAGATGCGGGAGTGACAGCTGTGCAGGAGGTAGAGCCTCTAAGGTGACCCGGAACTGGATCCGGACGGGGTTCAAGCTGAGGCTGATTGTAGATGTGACGACGGTTTCTGGCAGAGGGCGAGGCAAAGGTGAGGTCCGGGAATCGCCGCTCCTGTGCGGAGAAAGAGGCGAGGAGGTCGGCGAACTCAGGGAAGTCACTTAACTCGGGATTCCTCTCCACCAGTCTGACTGCCACTGCCACATGCTTCACGATGAGAGAGGGATGAACAGCGAAACGAGCTGCCGCCACTCGGTCCCGGATGGAAGCAGCTGTGAGTTGGAGCTTCTCCGGGGGATTCCCGAATGACGACACTCTCCGGCGGGGATCACCCCTGGGTGAGCGAACTCCTGGACCGGAGTGGAGGCAGGAACGGGATCCGGACATGAGGAGCGGAGATGCCTCCTCTTTGGCTTCCTGCCGGAGTTTCCCTCCAGCCCACGGAGTATCTCGTGCTGTGCGGCGATGTCATCTCTCCTCACGCTGACTTCAGAGTGATTAGCGAAGCGGAGAAGATGATTAAGAATGTCCTCAGCTTGGTCCAGGTACCAGTGCACGTCGCTGTGGAAGTCAAGGAGGGAGGCGGCGATGAGGGTTTCATCAACGCACTCAAGGGCGTCCGCCAGCTCGTTGCTCTGACTCGGAGCGGGGACCCTCCACGACGGCATGCTTCCAGCACAGTACCCAGACAGGAAGGAGCACAGTCCAACTGCAAAACTCACGGTGGCCGGCGTCTCACTTGGCTGCGACCTACTGTCATGAATGGCTCTTGCGAGCCATTGATAAGAGCCAAGGGCCAACCAGTGAGTTTGCGTAATTTATTAACAAAGGGAAGCAACAAAGGAAATGAGCCTCGTGGGGCAAAAACTCAAATAATACGAGAGAGCACTTACGAGTAATGATGAGGGAAGAGAGGAGGGCTGGAGCCGGACGTAGGGACTCCAGCCTAAAGAAGGATGTGTGGAAAGCGTGAGGTCGCAGCCCTGAACAAACAGAGCAGCTCCCTGATATAGGGGTTGACAGCTCATCAGCTGATGAGCAATAATTGGTCTCCAGCCGTCCCGTGGTGCTTGGCTTCTGACAGCCGGAAGCACCGCCGAGACGCTGTCACAACAAAGGCCTGGTGGAGATGATGTATGGCCGGAACGCGGACGACATCGGCGCTCAGACCATGACAGGCCTCAGGCAGCAGGGGAGCTGGACCCACAACGTCGTCAGATGGCGGGCCCAGTTCCAAGGCGACCCCTGGTGATGATGGCTCCTCTCTGGCAACCCTAGAAGGAAACTCAGGAGCGGGAGAAGAAACCAAGTTATTAGGGTCGCCGGCAGCGGCGGAGCCCGGTGACGGGAGTTCAGATCCAGCTCCGGCTCCCATTCTACTACAACCGCCTCCGCAGCTGGCGAGATGGTGTAAGCAGTCCCATTATCCTCCTGCAAAGGCTCCAACGCTGGGGATTCCTCCAACATGGCTGCAGGGGAGCATCTCCATGCTGGCTCCGGGGCAGAATCCTCCGAAGCCACCGGCAACTCCACCGTCTGATGGCTCGGTTCCAAAACCAGACACTCAGGAGAAAAAGGAGGAGACACAGAGAGGATAGAAATAAAGTCAGCATTTGCAGCTGGAGGAGAAGACTCAGTGGGCTGCTTTCAGTTGGACACATTTGGATCATGTGGGACCGATGTACACATTAAAATCAAGTAAATTCAGTCAATGACCCTTCTAATGTACTTTAAAATCAGCCGATTTTATATTATTACCTCCACCAAGGAGGTAATGTTTTTACTGTGGCGGGTTGGTGTAACCCCCACAACAGACTAAGGACAGACAGCTCGCTACTCCCGGTTTTTTCCGCTGCACTACTGAGATGTAATGTGCCATACATGCATTGTGATGTTAATGTGCCATTCATTCATTGTGTTCATGCGTCCTGTCCTTACTGTGACCTAGAGACTGAGATCAATATGTAGATGTGCCTTGTAACCTCTTTGTCCTGCAGCTGGAGCAGAGGCCAGCAATCTGCCTATTGTGATGTATGTCTCTCAGATGCAAATGTCTCATGCCTGTTCTGCAGTCTCTTTGATCATACCCACTGCTGGGAATGTTCTTTTATGTATTGTTGTAGTTGGGTATATATACTGCACTGTAATCCATGCTCATCCTCTCACTCTCTCAATCTGATTCCTGCAACCGCGGCTGACACACACTTTGTGTCTCCTCTCTGAGAGCCTGAGGAATTCAGCTTCAGCCTGCTCACACTATGGGCTGGAGCCGAGTTTCCGTGAAGGTGGTATGATTTAATAAACCTATCTAAAACCTCTCAACGCTGCCTTTATTTTATCATGCCGCTTCATTACCAGAGTTTGTCTGGTTGTCTCAGCAATGGTTTAGCAGGATTACGCAGAAACTATGGGATGGATTTTGATGAAATTTTCACCAGATGTCATCCTTGGGCTGCAGACAAAACCCATTAGATTTTGGAGATGATATGTGACAAATGGATGGACAAAGGGAGGGAGGAAGCCTTGGTGAAGGTGTGCATTCTCTGAGTGCTTTTCTAGTCATTTTTAGTAGCAGTAGTAGTGGTGGTAGTAGGATTTCTAAGAAAAATGCATTATCCATGTGTACACTACAATTGCAATACATCATTTGACAATAACCATATTAACTAAAATCATTTTAAATTTGAAAATATATTTAAATCATCAGCTACAAGTTAACTGCACTCACTAATTACTAGTGCCTTGCTTTGTGTTTGATTTTGTCTCTTATCCCTGAATGTGTGCTCTTGACTTTTAATGACCCATTAGTATGTGAGTGGGACTCCAACCAGCACCTGGCTTTCCCCGTGCCTTCCACTCCAGTTCATTCAGCAACACATTTCTGGCACCAAACTTTATTTTTGATGATTATCCTGGCACCAGACATACTTTGTCTTTTCTGAAGTGAATGTATTATTTTGTTTAGAGAGCTTCAAATCCTCACTCGTTGTGTTTCGTGAAGCAGTGTTTATCACGGGTTACAGATCTGGAGGCTTTCCTCATTTCCCTGTTTATCAGTTAATTCTGTCCAAAAATGACTCATTGTTATTTTTCTCTACTTGTCTAATGGAACAGCATTATCAAGGCCCTGTTTTTATGAGATAATGCCTGGGAAGACAGTGTTCAAGGTCTGGCATGGTCTAGCAGATGTCAGATTAGCACAAGAAAAGGCACCATAAATAAAAGCACAGCTGTTTTACTGGTGCATCCCACTGCATACAAAACCATGCAATATCAGAATTATCAACTTATTACAGTCTTGACTGGTAAAATCCAGTGCATGGCCATCCTGTGTGCTGCCCAAATCGCCGTCACCTCTTCCATAAATAAAGCAAGTAAAGCCATTGTGCACACTATTTTTTGAAAAAAGAAAAGACTTGTCCAGGCTCCCATAAGCACTGTTCTATTTTTTTTTTCTCACAGAAGCTTACATCGTCTTATGTTTGCTCCATGTTGTCATTCTCAGCACAATTCATAATAGACTGAACATATTTCCATCGTATACAGGAAAGCGATGATAATGAGAGTTATCATTCTTTAGAATTTGCACCACTGATGATAATGGACTTCATTATGTCCCTCTTCCAGTAAGCTGTCACCCTGAACAAATTTAAATTAGCCAGCCCAGAGCAGATCTTACACTAAGATTATTCCCATTCAAGGCACCATTTGGAACAGTTTTGATTCCCTTTAATACAGGACTTTTTCACTCCAGCAGGCAGCAGCCTCTGTTTATTTGACTGTCACAACATTATAAATTACGAGCAGTTTCTCTAAGCAGTGACAAGAAGGGAGTAAAGTCACCTAGAACCAACCCAGACTACGAAAGCACGGCTGAAGTGAAGGATGCTGGCTCGCTGGCTTCGAATGGAGCAAGGTTGGGTCTTGGGCAAGAGACCCTCGGGGAACAGTGTGGTGGGAACCACACTGTGACTCATTCAATAAAGTTAATTAATGATATTTTATACATAATGAGGGTCGGTCTCCCATGTGGTCCCCTCTCAGGTTGAGTTCATGGAGAGACAGCAGTTTTGCTTCAGCTACAGGGACCATGCTGGAGACAAAATAAAAGCTTGTAGCTTGTCAGGTTGTGCTAAGGTCAGTGTGTTATGACTTTTTTTTCTAAAAGCACATTTTCCACAACACTTAATTGCAAACTGAAGAAAAATGTGATCTGAATAGTATTAAAGGTATGGTGTGTATCGTTTTTTAAAAATGGATTCTTTGGCCACAAACAATAATTCCCATGTTTATATATTCATGGCGAATATGCACAAAATCTTCTTCTTTTGACTGCGCCCTTTAGGGGTCAGCACAGCAGATCATCTGACTCCATCTCACCCTATCCTTTGCATCTTCCTCTGTAAAACCAACCCACTCCATGTCCTCCTTCACTACATCCATGAATCTGTGGTCTTCCTCTTTTCCTCCTGCCTGGCAGCTCCATCTTCAACATCCTTTGTCTAATATATCCACTATCCCTCCTCTGCACATGTCCAAACCATCTCAACCTTGCCTCTCTTACTTTGTCTCCAAATTGCTAAAACCTGAGCTGTCGCTCTGATATATTCATTTCTAATCCTGTTCCTCCTAGTCACTCACAATGAAAATCTTAGCATCTCTAACGCTACCACCTCCAGCTTCTCCTGTCTTTTTGTAAGCGACACCGTCTCCAAACTATACATTATAGCAGGACTCACTACTGTCTTGTAAATCTTTTCTTTCATTCTAGCTGCTATCCTTCTGCCATAAATCACCCCTGACACTCGTCTCCACCCACTCCACCCTACCTGCACTGTCTTCTTCGCCTCTCTTGTGCATTTTACATTGCTTTGGCTGGTTGACCCCAGGTATTTAAACTCATCTACCTTCATTGCCTCAACTCTGTGCATCTTTCCCATTGCATCTGCCTTTCTCTCATTCATACATGTTTTCTGTCTTGCTTCGGCTGACTTTCATTCCTCTTCTCTCCAGAGCATACCTCCACAAATCCAGGTTTTCTTCCACCTGCCCCCTTCTCTCACTACAGATGCCTTTGTTTATGTTTTTGTTTTTGCCACTGTGCCTTGCCCCCCTTCTCATGCCCGTCTTGGTGTCACTATGTTTTTTTTCTTGTTTGGGGGTGTCTGGAAGCCACCCCTTAAAGGGGGGATTATGTCACAATCAGGGCACGGCCAGAGACCGTGCCCATGCTTTATGTTTGTGTTAGTCTTTGCTTTTTCACAGTATCATTATTATTCTAGTTATGATTATCATTATTATCATTAAGTGCCCTCGTGTTTATTGATCATTGTCATGTCATGTCATCCCCTGTCATCTGTGTCTTTTGGGTGTCCTTTGTATTTGATGATCTCGGTTCATTTTTACTGTTTAGTATTGTTGTCCTGCATGTTCATTGTCATGTTTGTTTGTTTGTTTGTTTGTTTGAATTTTGGTGAGCTATCGCAACCACTGTAGTTTATTTAGCAATGTGATGACATCAAACTTCAAGCGCTAGAGAAATGGCATCTTAGATGCAGGGGATCAAAGCATGGTTTGCTGGCAGTAAAAAGTTGCCTTAGGTTATTGTTATGCCAAATCACATTCATGTAACCTGTGATTTAAATATGCCAGCTCTGGTGTAAAAGCAGCTTCCTTGATGTTGACAGGCTAATTTATACTAATTATGCATTGTACTCTCATTAAATCACTCAGGTATATGTTACAGATGTATGCAGTTTTTGTCATTGTTGTGCAATAAAAAAAAATGTTGATTTGCAAATTGCAAACATACCAGACAGCACTGGAGTCCAACAATCATCAACCCAGTCATCAACAATTAAGTTCAATTCCATTCAAAATAATGTATTCTTCCCCAAGGGGACAAATAAGTCAGGAGACAGTCAGTAATTTGACCACAAATGGAAATGTGACTATTAAACCCTTGCACTCTGGTCAATTTCCCTAATGTAAAAATAATGTACCCAAAGTAAATCAAAAGCTGTTCTTCAACCCTTTGCAGCATCCTCATTGGGTTGGTGTCATTTAAAAGAAAACACTTTGAATTTTTTGGCAAAACAGTCATAATCTCTCTAAGTGCTCCTGCCATTGAGTAACAGTCATCTAAACATACTGAACTTGAAGAAAATAAAGTTCGCCTGGGTGTTTTTTTGGATACAAATGCTTGCAAATAACACACAGCTGTCAGATACGGGCTGGAAAATGCAACAGAAATGTAGAACCAAGTGTTATCCAGCTGAGGTCAAAATTTTGTAACAATACCACAAAAAATGAATATATTACACAGCTTTTTTGTCAGGTTGTTCCCAGGCGTTTTTGATCTGTGCCAAATTGTGCCAAATGGCACAGTTTGGAAAAACATCTGTAACTTTTGAATGATTCAATATAGAAGCTTGATCTTGGGCTCTAATGAAAGGTGACACTCAGGGCTGTGTGTGTGTGTGTGGGGGGGGGTTGTTTATTCATTCATTCATGAATGAATGAACAAACAAGCCCCCCACACACAAAGAAGCGTGCCACGTAAAAAATGTGTGGCTTTTTTTTACAAGAAAAAATAACCTACAGTGCAATAAAAATTATACTAAAATATCTGTAATGTAGAGGATAACAACTCCCCCCCCCCCCCCGCTACAGAGGACGGACATCGTCCATCGCCACATGACGGACCACGGCGCACGCCGCAGTCTACTACGCACAGTTGTACTAAAATATCTGCAATATATCTGCAATCCGCTGCAGAGGAGTAGCGGGGGGGGGGGACCGTTCTCGGTACACGGTCCTGTCCGTGCCGCGGACGGACCGCATTCTTGCCGCGGTCTGTCATGTGGCGATGACGCACAGTTGTAATTTACCGATCAGTCAAAAGTCATTTTGATTACTATTTTCAGTGATAAAGAATAATTTAGCTTATAACACTTATCTGTCCACAACAGCAGTGTTGCTGGCGAACATCTCTTTCTCATTGTCAGACAAACATGATGCTGGTCCGCTTGTTACGACTCGTGGTTCTGGTCACGCGACCCGGTCAAACCATGATTCCATTATTGCGGTTTTGCGCTTCCATGATTGCGGTTTTGGCGAACGATTTTTCAAAACAAATAAGAACAGTACTAAGAAAAAAACACTGGCGAACGCTACCGTCACACACAGCAGCTTACACAAAACAGATTTTACGCACGGGACGCACGCTTTCGAACTTCTCTGCTTCAATTGGCTCGCTGTATTCGCAGCCGTTGGTAGGCGGGTCCTTCTTGCTAGGTTTTCAGTCATTGGTTCTTCAAGGTTTCAGAAACCCAATTCAAGGCTCTTATTAGTCAAATGACAAATAGTCACCGGAGTGGTGGCTCAGTTGGTAGAGCATCCGCCCCACACCCGGGAGGCAGGGGTTCAAATCCCGGCCGGGTCATACCAAAGACCATATAAAAATGGTGCTTTCTGCCTTCTAGCGTGGTGCTCCGCATAATGGAATGGGGAAAGTAAAGTTACACACAGAGCTACCAGAGGACTGACCCCCCACTGTAGCTTTCACTACTTACAGTAGCTGTGTGGCCTAGGGTCAGAGAAACGGAGATAGGCGCCGCCCATATACACCTTCAGGTGTGAAGGGATTAACTAACTAACTATTAGTCAAATGAGAGGTCAATCAAATCTAAACCAATCAAAGCACTCCTTTGGCTTTCTGTTCTCGGCTGTGTCTGTAGTGGAAGAACGGAAATGCAGCTTTTTTTTTCAGTGCGCTCTAGGACGCACAGTGTGTGTCCTAGTGCGCACGAGGGTGCACTAGGACGCAGAGACGTGACCGCCCGCGGTATCACAGAGTGCAAGAGGTTAATAATCCTTTTGCAAGTTTAGCTAAGCGTTTACCGAATTCTGGAGCATAAAAAAGGACGTATTTAGTGACGTCTCATCCATGAGTCTGAGTGTTTTAAAAATGGAGGAATGTCAAGGAGATGAAAAGATGCACTGGGTTTCTAAACAACAAATGATGTGAGCATCATAGCAAAACCAATATCCAAACTAACTGTTTTATCTTAATTAATTGGTTTTCATAATTGCTTGAAGGAGAAATAAAGGCACATGTTCCCATCTATCAATAATTTTAACTTGTCCACTTTGGAGGTACAGTAGTGTGAAAAAGTGTTTGCTCCCTTCCTGATTTCTCATTTTTTTGTATGTTTGTATCATGAATTTCCTTTAGGGCAGAGAGGTGAGACCCTCGCGCTGAACTGTGAGTTTGTGAGGTTTATTGAAAATAACATAACATAAGTCCACACAGTGCTCTTAACAGAAAATAAAAACAAATGGGTAACTTACAGATTAAGTGCACCAGAGCGAGGCAGGGCTCTGGTGGAGATGAGGAGAAACTCAAACAAGACTGCAGCAACAAGAAATGAAAATAACTGCCCATAAACAGGGTCAAAAACAATTTACGTAAGTAACGACAGGTGTGGGTCACATGAGCGGGCAGAAGGAACCAATGATTCATAATAAGACCAGCTGGGGGCAATGAGAGGAGAGCGGCTGAAGCTGACAGCTGACAGGGGCGATGCCCACATGAAGCACAAAACACAGAAACGGCCTTGACAGCTGTCAACCCAACAGTAAAAATCTAAAGAATAAAATATCAACAAATGCAGACTGAAATATAAATATAAATTAATACAAAATAAAAATGTAACAAAAATAATCGCAAACAGTACAAGAATACAGAAACCCAAAAAGCACAAAATACAACAAATATATAAATATAAAGAAAAAGCCATGACACTAAGCAAAACGGAAACCTCCTGTGCTCAGCTCACGAGAGAGCCCCCTCTCAAGGGGTGGGAACCAGACACCCCAGGGTAACATCAACAGAAAAAGAAAGAACCCCCCCCCCCATTAGAAGCACAACAATAGCCCACCCCAGGTGAGTGGTGGAGGGAACAGGCATGGAGGGAACGAAACAAAAACCCCGGTTAGGACCCACACCAGGCAAATCCCAACCCCCCTAAGCCTCTTGGACTGAAGAGCTGGACAGTTCAGGCTGGCAACCAGAGTCCCAGACCCGCCAGATGGCATGATGGAATGAGTTGGGTGGCCTCCCAGAGAACGTGGGCCACCCAACTCCGTGGCACAGCCTGTCGGGTGGTCTGCCAGAGTTTTTCAACCACCTGAACAGAAGAGGTGGTCCAGGAGGTGGCTGCCCAATGGGAAGAGCTAATTGTGGGCACAACAGAGGAGTCAGGGAAACCATGACTATGTCTGGTGGAGGAGAGGGGACCACGATGACGTCAGGTGGAGGAGAGGGAACCACGATGACCTCGGGCAGAGGAGAGGGAATCATGACGGTCTTGGGCAGAGGAGAGGGAACCACGATGGTCTCGGGCAGAGGAGAGGGAACCACAACTGCATCAGGCAGAGGATGGGAAACCACAATGGCATTAGGCAGAGGAGGGGGGACCATGACGGCATCTGGAAGAGGAGGGGGGACCACAACAGCATCAGGCAAAGGAGGGGGGGACCAAGACACCCTCAGACTGGCCTGTAGCACCCTCGGTGGCCCCAGACTGAGACATTGTAGCACCCACGGTGGCTCCGGGCTGGAGCGGAGCTGCACTCGCAGTGGCTCCAGGCTGGAGCGGAGCTGCACCCGCGGTGGGCCCGGAGTGGGCCAAAGCTGCACTCTTGGTGGACCTGGACTGGGCCAAAGCTGCACCCATGGTGGACCCGGATTGGGCCAAAGCTGCACCCACGGTGGACCCAGACTGGGCCAAAGCTGCACCCATGGTGGCCCCCAGGCTGGGGCGTAATGCCCATGGTGGGCCCGCACTTGAGTGCAGCACCAAAGTTGGTTTCAGGCTGGGGTGCAGCACCCACGACGGTCCCTGACTGGGACACAGCACCCACAGAGACCGGGACTGAGGAGGAGCTGCACCCACGGAGGTCCCAGACTGGGACGGAGCACCCGCAAAGACCTCATCTGGAGAGGAAACAGCATCTATGGAGGTCTCGGGCTGGGACGGAGCACCCGCGACGACCTCAGTGGGAGGAGCTGGACCCATGGGGATCTCAGGCGGCGAGCCGGGACCCTCGGCAACTTCTGGAAGAGCTGAATAATCCTCGGTGACCCTGGGGGAAAGCTCAGGCAAGAGAGGCAAAGAAACAGGGTCAGGGTCACCGGCAGCAATGGAGCCCAGCGAGGTGAGCTCAGGTGCAGCTAACGGCTGCACTTGGCTCTTCCACCAAAAGATCAACAAGATCTCTCCAACATTGAAACAATGAAAACAAAGGAGAGCATTTGCCTGAGCTCAAGCTCCACCACTGTCCAGGACTCCGTCGATCCAGGCGATGGTTCTTCGGGCCCGGCCCTCTGGAGGTCCAACTCTGGCTCTGCTGCAGCGACCCTTGCAGCAGGCATGGTGGTCAATGCAGTCCTGGGATACCCCCCCCCCCCAGCGAGGTAACCCACGCAGGTGGCTCGCCCTGCATGGTGACAGGAGGTCGACTTCATGCTGGTGCTGAATCCTGCTCAGCTGAGGCCCAGGGATGCTCCATCGTCAGCGCAGACATCAGCCCGGTACCAGTGCTCTCCCTCCGTCCAGACTGTGGCTGCGGTGCTGGAACTAGGTCCTCCAGGACTGCAGGCTCCTCCACCATCCAGCAGCTCAACCCTGTAGTCAGCGGACACTCGGGGAGAATAGGAGAACAAGAAATGAAAATAACTGCCCATAAACAGGGTCAAAAACAATTTACATAAGTAACGACAGGTGTGGGTCACATGAGCAGGCAGAAGGAACCAGTGATTCATAATAAGACCAGCTGGGGGCAATGAGAGGAGAGCGGCTGAAGCTGACAGGGGCGACGCCCACACGAAGCACAAATCCCGGAAACGCCCTTGACAGCTGTCAACCCAACAGTAAAGATCTAAAGAATAAAATATCAACAAATGCAGACTGAAATATAAATGTAAATTAATGCAAAATAAAAATGTAACAAAAATAAAACATAAACAGGAAAATCGCAAACAGTACAAGAATACAGAAGCCCAACAAGCACAAAATACAACAAATATATAAATATAAAGAAAAAAGGAATGAGACTAAGCAAGCCAGAAACCTCCTGTGCTCAGCTCATGACAGTTTGTCACAGTTAAATGTTTCAGATCATCAAACAAATTTAAATATTGCACAAAGATAACACAAGTAAACACAAAATGCAGTTTTTAAATGAAAGTGTTTATTATTAAGGGAAAAAAAATCCAAACATACATGGCCCTGTGTGAAAAAGTGATTGCGTCCTAAACCTAATAACTGATTGGGCCACCCTTAGCAGCATCAACTGCAATCAAGCATATGTAATAACTGGCAATGAGTCTTTTACAGCGCTGTGGAGGAATTTTGGCCCACTCATCTTTGCAGAATTGTTGTAATTCAGCCACATTGGAGGGTTTTTGAGCATGAACCACCTTTTTAAGGTCATGCCACAGCATCTCAATCAGATTCAGGTCAGGACTTAGACTAGGCCACTCCAAAGTCTTCATTTTGTTTTTCTTAAGCCATTCAGAGGTGGACTTGCTGGTGTGTTCTGGATCGTTGTCCTGCTGCAGAACCCAAGTGCGTCTCAGCTTGAGGTCACAAACAGATGACCAGACACTGCCCTTCAGGATTTTTTGGTAGACAGCAGAATTCATGCTTCCATTCACCACAGCAAGTCTTCCAGGTCCTGACGCAGCAAAACAGCCATAGACCATCACACTACCACCACCATATTTCAGTGCTGGTATAATGCTCCTTTTCTGAAATGCTGTGTTACTTTTATGCCAGATGTAATGGGACACACACCTTCCAAAAAGTTCAACTTTTGTCTTGTTAGTCCACAGAGTATTTTCTCAAAAGTCTTGGGGAGCATCAAGATATTTTCCGGCAAAACTGAGACAAGCCTTTATGTTCTTTTTGCTCAGCAGTGGTTTTTGTCTTTTTTTTGTCTACGGCAGTTCTTTGGCTGTTGTTATGGGGTCTTTTGTGACCTCTTGGATGAGTCGTCGCTGCACTCTTGGGGTAATTTTGGTCGGCCAGCCACTCCTGGGAAGGTTCACCACTGCTCCATGTTTTCACCATTTGTGGATAATGGCTCTCACTGTGGTTTGCTGGAGTCCCAAAGCTTTAGAAATGGCTTTATAACATTTTCCAACTGATAGATCTCAATTGCTTTGTTTCTCATTTGTTCCTGAATTTCTTTGGATCGCAGCATGTTATCTAGCTTTTGAGGATCTTTGGGTTGACTTCAGTTTGTCAGGTAGGTCCTATTTAAGATAAGATAAGATAAGATAAGATAAGCCTTTATTAGTCCCACAATGGGGAAATTCCGGGCTTGTAACAGCACAGGGATAGCAACACTCAGAGCAATAATTTAGAAGATAAGTGAATAAGAGCAGTGAATATACATATGTACACATAAATATATAAATATATACACACAGTGCAGAGCATTGTAGCTAGATGGAATAAACAGCATAACCATCTATTTAGTTACCCCACATAGTATGAATATGTACCCATACATACAGTATTGTCACCCTCCGTAGCGATTGATGTTGTCCTAGTTGTATAATGGAGGGGACCATTTTGTGTAAGTCTGTTGCGTGCTATTAGGTCGTCACTTTTTTTTTGCTATCTCTGCGAGCAGCCTTGCTTAGGTTATAAAGTCTGACAACTGTACGTAGGAAGGACCTGTGAAACCTCTTGGTTGGCACCTAGGACGACGTAGCCTACCGCTAAATGAGCTCCTCAGTGCGTTCAGCATGTCCTGCATAGGGTGGGACTCGGATTCCAGCAGAGATGACAGCTTAGCCACCATCCTTCTCTCTCCTATCTACTCTACTGGGTCAAGGCGCTGCCCCAGGACAGAGCTAGCCTTCTTGATCAGTTTGTTCAGTCTCTTCCTATCGGCTGCTGTGATGCCACTGCCCCAGCAGACCACTCCAAAAGTGATGTCCTGATTGAGAACAGGCGTGGCAGTAATCAGGCCTGGATGTGGCTAGAGAAATTAAACTCATCTTTCCAAAGATGTGATAAACCACAGTTAATTTATGTTTTAACGGGGGGGGCGGGGGGGTCACTTTTTCACAGAGGGCTATGTAGTTTTGTTTTTTTTTTACCCTTTATAATAAACATCTTCATTTAAAAACTGCATTTTGTGTTTACTTGTGTTATCTTTGTTTAATATTTCAATTTGTTTGATGATCTGAAATATTTAAGTGTAACAAACATACAAAAAAATGAGAACTCAGGTAGGGGGCAAACACTTTTTCACACCACTGTACCTTTCATGTACAGAAATTATTATATTATTTAGGATTGATGGACAGTTTCACTGAAGTCACACTAACATGTGACCATTACTTTAAAGAGGATCCAAATTTGAGTTTCATATTCTGATTCTTGGTATTTTTGAATTGAGGTCCCCAACTTTTTTTTAGGATCACAGACTGGTTTCATGGATGACTATTTACCATGGCTGGAGAAGGGCAAAAAAATTGCTAAGTTTCATGCTGAAGTGAATTTGTCTCTTCTACCTTCTGAAGTGCAGTCACGAATTTTCTGAACACCTCTGCATTCTGTTGGATTTCAACCAGTTGGCTTTAGATGATTGTATCTGGAAAAGAATAACACCTGACTTTTGCACTGGACTAAAACAAACCTTTTTTTGGCCATTGTTAAATGATTGTGAAGATGAATGATCAGATCATTGATATGTCATATTAATGACAGTATAAACAGCATGAGGAGGCACATACAGATGTGATGGACAGGAAGACAGGCAAAGGGAAGTGTAGAGAATCTGGTCAGTTTTTGTTTTATTTTTTTCAAAATAAAATGTCCTACAGATTTCAATAGTCAGCAAGGTGGAATACTTGCTTACTTAGTGCCTTGGGTTCCTTGTTGAACATAGGGCCTCAGCTATAGTTCTCCACCATGATAAAGTGGAATAGATTAATTTATTATTTTTTTTTATGTGGCCGGGTAACAAATGGTCCTGGTCACAGCTTTTAAGTCTCTTATGGGAGCTGCTCATTAAAGATTTACCCTCACTTATTCCCCATGCACTGAGAGGAACAAAACTTGGCACAGTTATTAGTCTTTCTAATACACTTCTCCCATCGCTTTATGCAGCTGTGGAGACCTTGTCTGTAGAAGTCTGTAGATTGCAACAGAAGCCACAACTGGATCTCGGAAATCAGTGTTTCATTGTCTTGGAAGTGCCTGTCTTTCAAAAAATTACTTCATAGTTGGAAAGAGGTGGAAGTCAGATGGTGCAAGGTTAGGAGAGTTAGGGGGGTGAGAAAGGATTACATAGCCGCAGGGCCGTGCTTCTGTCTGGGCAACATGTGAGTTGTGAACCTGGACATTGTTTTGCAGACACCTTTCCCAGCCATCCCTTTCAGTTTTGATGTCCTTGTGCAGTTTCTACAGCAGTGAAGCGTAGTAAGTTTCAGTAACTGTGGTACATTTTCGTCAGAAAATCCATCCTCAATACTCCATGCCAAGGATGACACATGCCTTCTTCAGAGGTGGTGAGTCACAATGCTTCCATTGCTTTTACCGGGCTTTAGTCTCTGCATCATAGTGATGGACCCATGTTTCATCCTCCGTGATTAGTCTGTCGAAGAAGTCCTCCTGGTTTTCTTGGCACATGGCCAAAAGAGTCTTGGAGCACATGACTCATTCCTGCTTCTGGAAAGGTATGAGAAACCAAGGAATCTATCAGTCAGACAATTTGCACATGCAAAAATTCCTGTTTGTTTTAAGGACAGTGCAAGTTGATGAACATTGATATCAATCAACGTAAACTTGCCAGATTGTAGTCAGTGGCTAATTTCCATCTGTTATCCATGGCCATGGATGTTTTTTTTTTCCACAGATCCCACACTGATCTTGACATCTTGGGGATGTTGGTGAATGGTTATGCAGCAATCCTCCAAAATAGTAACCTCCACTTGCCAGATGGTGTCTTCATCAATGGCGCACTGTGGTCACTTAGGAATGGGTACCATTTCCACCGTGTCTGGCCACACTTGAACTGTCCATGCCAGTGTTTGATTATGTCATATGATGGGTCATCCTTGCCATAAGTCTCAGTGAACGTCTCCCATGGTGTGCAGCCTGTCAAGTACAGGAATCCAATGACCGCTCTCCATTCAACTGACTCCAAAATCACGCCTTACTCCACCTTAGCACCTGTAAAAGATATACTCTTTGGAGTTCAGAACTGCAAATTACCACGTGCCCTACAGAGATATGCATTATTATACATGTGCAATTTCAGCCTTCTATAATAATGGGAAGTGGGTCAGGGGAAATCTTTAATGAGCAGTCCTCGTATACCTTAAAGCTAAGTTTCTTATTATTGGCTGATCCTGGCAAATCAAAATTGTCAGCAGGAAATGGATGGGGCTTCCTGGAATTGTCCTAATGATGTGTTTAGAGCAGTCTGAAGCCTGAACTTCTCATATGGATTATGCATGCATACACTTGCCTCCATTTTTGAAACTTTGGCTATGTTTCATAGAAGCACCAACCACTGTAACAGAATACAATTTATGGCAGAAAATATGAAAAAAGCATAATAGGTCTGTGAAGACAAATGTGCACAAAGCACTAAAATACATCATTCTCTTTATGGCAAGGATTAATTTTCAAGGGAAATGCAACCCTGATCATGAGAAAGAGAATTATTACAACACATCAGTAGGAGGTAAAAGCCAAGCAACCATCTCTACTGTCTGCTCCTATTAAATATACAAAGATATCCAATTAAATTAATCAACTAAATGACCCCTGTTAACTGTATGTGGTAGATTTGTTTTACACCCAAGGCAAAACTGGAAAAAGTGAAGCTTTCATTTATTTTTACACTCTCTCCCCTCACTTTTCAGTGAGATAAAACAGTTAGGCTCTTCTACCATTCCTGTTTATCCCTCTGTGAGCCTGGGAAATCAGATGTGCTGCCAGCGTGGGTTTCTGATTAGCATGTTTTCAGCCGTATTGACTGATGGTGAAATCTCCGGGCCAGCTTCCCTCGGAATGTGTAATAAACAGAACCTGGGAGGCTGCAGCATCTGCATTAACACCTTGCCGGGCCCGTCTCCCAGGGCCCCGGAGCCGAGGACAGTGCCTTCCCTTCACACCTCGTTACTCCCGTTCCCTCCCATGACCTTTCCCTGCAGGCAAACATGCACCCCAAGAGACCGCAAGCCAATCAGTGCCCCCTCCAACTCCTCCTCCCATCCGGCCCAACCTCTCGTAACCCCTTTCCCCTTTTGTCTCATTTCCTTTTTCCTGTGCCCAAACATGACGTCTGCTGCAACTGTCAGCGCCTCTCTTCGCTGAGTGGTATCGTTGTCACTACCCCCATCATTGTCCTCCACTCGATCCACTGCCACTGTTTACATTCAGGGTATTTTTTTCTGCTTTGACTCACTCCAGCGGAAACTGATGTGTCCTTGAAGAGAATGCACGTGTCTTTCAAAGCTGAAGAGGAAGGAGAGACGCTCTTTGAAAGTCTTGTCTTTCATGCCACTAATAGACAGGAGGTTGTCTGAACGCTTTCTTTTCTTGCTTTCTTTTTTTTTTGACCAGTCATTACAATGATCAGGATAGGCTTGAATGCATAAAGCCTTGGAGGGTGAAAATGGAGTCCTCCAGGTGAAAGGAAAACAGGCCCTCTGGCAAGGTTGCACGGTTTGTCTTTGATGGTCCTGACGTGACACAGGGAGCTCACCTTGACTGGGTCATTTATTCAGACACACGCTAAGTCACCTGGAGCTAGGAGGCCGAAAGACAATTACATTCAGCCTTCATGGAGCAATGACACCATGAAAAACATCTATATTTTAAACATCTGTTGACCCTGACGCAGTTTGATTGGTGATCCGAAATTAACAAACACTTTTTATCCCCGGTACAAAATGAAAAGTGGCCTTGCTTTCAACTTTAATTAATTCTCTGTAAATTTTTCTTCTCAAAGCTTATCTTTTCTTATTGCCTTCACAGTAACCGACGTCTCTTGAAAAACTGAGAAATTGAAAAGTGGAGACAGAAACACGGAGACGGCACAGAAGAGCTGACTTAGATGCCAGTGCCCTTCTACCTCAGCCATTCTACCTCTAGAACAAACCATCCCAACCTGACCTCGGACGTCTGGGAGTCTCGCACCGTAGATGAGTTGCAAACTGCAGTGTGGCAAGTCAGAGCACAGAAAAACCCTGTTAATTGGTCCAGTCTGGCTGGCCCCTGTCAGACGAGGCCTTTCATGGCCTTTTCATGGGTTTCTCCTGGGAAAACTGAGGAGGCTGCCTGTAATGAGGCACTCTACCTGGTTGCAGAGGGGGGAATCAGGAGGGTCGCTCGTGGGCAATTAGGGAGAAATAATGAGAGCTTTCTCTTTCTCTCTGTCTCTGTTTCTACACCCCACCGCCCCGCCCCATCCCCAGTTTCCTGTGAGAATGGTGGCTCATCAGGTAACTTTTTAGGAGGGGGATCCCGTGAGAGGCAGCTCAAAGCTGAGAGTAGCAGCACGAGGAGAGAGCCACAGTGTTGTGGATCTGCAACAAAAGCCCTATTCAGACATGCATTCCTTTACATGAAAGGGTTTTTTTTTTTTTAGTAAAAGTCACAATACTGTTTTTTTCTAGGTTGGACTGTCTGTGCATGTGTTTCCTGCTAGGCTCATTAAAAACTTTTAAGTGTTATGGTGAATATCCTATAAAATAGCATAGTCTGCTTTACGTGTCTCTATTGTGCACTTTTTCAAAATGTTGACACAGCTTCCAAAACTGTTAACAAAATGTCTGTTACATGCTTTGGTCAAAACACTTCAGGGTTTAAGTACTGGAGTGTCATTTTCAACCCATCTGAAGGAGGCTTCCACAGAACATGCTGTTTTATAGCATTTTTGTTTTAAATGCCAATAAGCCCCAGTCCAACACACCTTTCTTTCATTATTTCTGTGATCAGTGTGTGATGGACAGAGACACCATACAAGGCTAACAACATCAGACTAAAGCTATGGTCACAAATACCCTTACGACACGGCTTCAAACACCGTACGAATGATTTTTTGGACCATTTTGTACAGCCTTCTTAACCCTTAAACCAGCAAGATTTCATAGACAGATTGCACCCCTACCGGCACAGTGCAGCACTCCACCTGTCATGTGATGTTTTTGACGTCCCCAGAAACTCCCCAGCTGATTTAAGTTGTCCAAAGGATTCCACCTCCCAAGGTGGCAGACACTTATAACTCACTGCTCTTGCCTTGGACGAATTATGGCAGGCATAGAACCATCCTAAAACCTCACCAGAGAAGAGGAGTTTGTAAACAGATCTAGATCTTACTCGAACGCAAGACTGAGGAAGCATTTGCTTCCAAATTTGCCAACTATGATTCTAAAAAGAGATTATTTAGCTTATGAAGGCAAATGTTTACATTTTGTTATAACAGAGGGTGCACAAAGCTGGCTGATGTTCACCTGCTGTCGACCGCAGCGCCACGTGACTGAGGAGAACAATCGTGCCGGTTCCATGCCATCAAATACAATAAATAGCAGCGGAATAAAAGCGAAATTGAGGTGGAATAATCATAGCAGTTTCTGGATTTGAAGGGGAAAAATAAAATGACCAACAGAAGAGAAAATAACAACAGGATGCCGCTAAAGGACGAAGCAAGCGAGCCGACCAGCCAGCAGTAAGTGACAAATTTGTTTGTTTGTTTACACGGTAAATGATTTTCTGGTTCATATACTTTGAAGATAAAATAACAAAATGCCCAAAACAAGAAACGTTGACAAAAAGCAGAACCATTCTTTGTGTAAATATGCCCAAAGTCCACTTTTGACTGAAAGTTATGTAATTCAATATGGCTGCCGTGGTATTATGCAAATTAGATGTGTAAATTTACTCTTATCTCAAACTTTGGATCACATTCTACATCTTTCTAATTGACAGTAAGCCATTATTTCTTACCACTTTCAAGTTATAGCCTTGGAAATCTCTGACATCTGAACTGAATATTTTCTTGAAAAAAAATCTTGACCACTAGGGGGGTATTGGGGCAAGTTGGCGCCTGTGCCGGTCAATGGTGGCTGTAGGAGAATCCAGCATTCGTAGACCATTCGTAAGTTCATGGCCAGGTCCATGGTCTTGTCCAAGATTTCTATGAATGCCCCACGAAAACCTCCCATCATAAGGCAGCTGTACGAACAACATAGGAACAACACAAAAAAACAGACTTTTCTTATAAAATTGTAGAGGACTGCATGCTTGTACAAGTACATAAAAATAAACCACAATGAAATACTGTTGCTTCTTGAACATTACACTTCTCATGCTTCGTGATGCATGGGGCAACAGTTGTTACAGTCTTCCCCATGCCTCGTCCCCTGGAGACAGGCACATGGTGCCTTCTACAGCGTGACTCTGACCAGCACAAACCGGGATGAATCTGGTCAAAATTGCCAGAATAAACAGATAAAACTGTTCTCCAAAGGAAAATTCTTCCCTCTGGGAATTGATTTTCTCTGCGTGACTGAAATTAATCCCCACTCCAAGTGAGTTACTGCATGTTTTCTAAACTTTTTTTTATTTCTCAGTATTTCTTTCCTTAGAAAACATACTTTTTCGTAAGAAAAAAAATATCAAAATGAAATTATTATTAAATAATTTCATTTGTATCAGATATTATCATTTTATTAATTGAATATCTGGAGGTAGTTGTAATTCAATGCTGATGCTGCTCATGTGGTTATTTACAGTATATTTTCTTTCAAAAACACACCAAAATAATTATTTTATAACATTCTGTTTATTTTACTAGTTGGCAACTTTGAGTATAATAAGGACTTTTTAAAAAAAATATAGGCATATATACGGTATGTATCTGTATAGACGGATAAACATAGATAGATAGATAGATAGATAGACAGACAGACAGACAGACAGGTAGATAGATAGATAGATAGATAGATAGATTCCAGGATTGAGCAGCAAAGGGATAGCAGCACTCAGAGCAACAGTAAATAAGATAATAAGATAAGAATAGGTTAGCCAAAGCAGTAAATAAATATACATATGTACACACTTATATAAACAGTGCAGGAGCATTGCAGGGAGATGGTATCAATAGGATTATAGTTAGTTAAATTACTTGGCAAAATATAAATATCAACCCAGACAGTATATTTCACATTGAATGAACAGTGTTGTTGTCACCCTCGATAATAATTGCAATTGTCTTAGCTGTGTGTGTGTGTGTGTGTGTATGTATGTATGTATGTATATATATATACAGTATATATATATGTATATATATATATATATATATGTATATACTACCTATATACTATATACCTATATACTACTACTACTATATATATATACTGTATATATACTACCGTTCAAAAGTTTGGGGTCACCTCAGACAATTTTGTGTTTTCCATGAAAAGTCACACTTTTATTTACCACTATGAGTTGTAAAATGAATAGAAAATATAGTCAAGACATTGACAAGGTTAGAAATAATGATTTGTATTTGAAATAATAATTTTTTCCTTCAAACTTTGCTTTCGTCAAAGAATCCTTCATTTGCAGCAATTACAGCATTGCAGACCTAACATGATTGCACAAGGGTTTTCTAATCATCCATTAGCCTTCTGACGCAATGAGCAAACACATTGTACCATTAGAACACTGGAGTGATAGTTGCTGGAAATGGGCCTCTATACATCTATGTAGATATTACACCAGAAACCAGACATTTGCATACTGCATGGCAGGCAGTATTGATCATTTTGAAGTTATGTCGGTCAGAAAACCCAGCTGTGGTCACTCAGCCCAGTTCATGCTAGCAACCCTGAATGGTATGAGCTATAATCAACTGGATTAATGAACCAGCTGGCCTACTACAATGACTACAGTTTACAGCAAGGGCTCACAAAATCCCCAGTCTCGCTGATTCACGTCACTGTGCTACTAGTAGTTCTATTACCTTGATGATGGCCGCTTGTGGCTGTATTTAATATTGGTTCTATAAATGTTCAACACCTTCGATCAAAGCACTGACTGCACAGCTATTTCAGTTGTTGTATTTCTAATGAAAAAAAAATCCAGGTCCAAGTGTTACTGTAACTTAATGTATTATCAAATCTTATATATGGCCTATTGTTCTCAGGCCATCACTCTTTCAGGTAATGTTGTTTGTATTTAGGAACATTCCCATAACAGTGCCTGAATAACAATAATGATAGTACTGACTCATTTAATGTGCACTGAAAAAGCAACACATCTTTACACTAACAGTGCAGTGAGCATAAACCAGGGCAGATTTGAGAAGATAATGGTTAAATATATGTATATGACTTCATCATCCGCAACTCAGTATATTTTTAAAGAACTCAATCTGTGTGCAACTGGCTGTCTTAACTCAGATGTTGTACCCACCAAAGGCATAAATGAGATACTACAGCTTTGCTTGTACACTGTTCATTATTCAGGGCCAAGATGAGATGCTGCATCTAGGCTCGTATACAGTTCATTATACAGAACGAGTCTTCCCATCGCTCGTGGGATTTCAGTCTTTATGCAGGAGGTGTTAGCTAACAAAGACAGTAGCTCCTCTCTGGCTTTTCTTGAATGGAGAAGGGTTTTCTCTTCTCTGACAGAGATTGATGTGGTGCCTGTCTGTGGCAGTAATAACACACAGCATCCTCCGCACTTAATATCCAAATGGCACCAAATCAAAATGACAGCCTGCCCAACACCTCGGTTAAGTCTAGCACCTTATTTACATTCATAAATTTGATTCTCTTTTCTTGCTTTTAGGGGTGAAAGGTGATCAATAATTTACATGCACATAAGTGTTGTGATATGTCTGGACTTGTCCATATACCTCAAAGAAGAATTTGAATTGGAGTAGCGGTGGTTCAACTTATTGTTGCAAGCAAAAGGTGCACAATAATGGATTAAAATTTAATAGAAATAGTACAGAGCAGTGAGTTCTTGTTGGGCACCTGTAGCTATAAGAATGTAATTTTAGAAAATATTTATGTAAAGCAACTATGCGAGAAATGTCAAGCCTTCTGTATACGTGAATACCAGAAAATACATGTACCCGCATCATGATTATCATGGATGCGGGTGGATAGATGAGGAATGGGTAAATGCACAGATATGGACGTGTAGCATATGCAGACCCAAGCTGTATACAGTACATGCCTGGGATATATGGAATTTGAGGACAAATAATATAAAGTTTTAACATTTGTCTCCCTCTTTGCTATGTGCTATTGCAGATATGTTAAAGGTGCAGTGTGTTAAAAAAAAGTCTCAGAGAAACAGCCTAATGTATTATTAAAAGCTGTGTTTCTATATCACTCTGCTAAATTGTTTTTATGATCTCAGAATTAGCCATTTATATACATATATATATATGTGTTGTGGTGGGTCCACATACACAAAGGAATGGCTATAATACACTTATTGCGATAGATTTCCAAATGGACAAAACAGCCCTGTGTACTGAGTGAGAGAGGGAAAAATTTTATGAACTATGTTGAAATATTCACCTATGGTGTGGTCATGACTGGAAAGAAGGCTACTGGATCTGATTGCACATGAAAGCATATTAGCCAAATTATTTGGGGGAGAATTTTGGCAGCTGATGGCCACCGTCTTTCCACAACTAATCTTGGACTGGAAGGGGTTGATGGAGAGCATTTGAAATTGCTATCTCCAGCTTGACTACTAGATGTCAGTAGTTGTTATGCACTCTACCCTCGATGTGATCACAGATGTAAAGACAGGTAAAACGACATGTGAAGCTGCATAAAGTTTTCAGTCACCATTTGTGATCAGGTGAGGTGACAAACAGTAATAATACTAGATACAGTAATAATTATCAATTGAATAACAAAGAAAAATGTAAGAAAGGAAACTGTTATACTGGTGTTATTTTACACCCATTATCACAACAGCTACTAACTTTTAATTGCCTTATCCAATAAAAGGGGGGGGGGGGCACACGAGGCTACAAAAAAGAAAGATGAATAATATTTCCCAAGCTTCTTTTGCTTGGCATGTTTTTTCCGATTTATCTTCTGGTGTAGTAATCCAAACGTAATGAAACTTCACACCCCCAATCACATTCTTTAGAATCACACTAAATTTCTAGCAATTCTGTTCATGTGACAAAAATTATATTTATGAAATTTCTATTAGCCTTTGTTCCTTGTCAATGGAACATTTCCTTTTGAAAAAGTAAGGGTAGGAACAAAAGTACTTCTGTGGTGTTGTAGGTTAAGGCATTCCTTGGGTAATGCTGAGACCTGGGGTTTGAATCTTCCCAGGAAAGTGTCATTTTTGGAAGTAAAACATACCTCTCCTCTACATGCTAAAGTTTAGAGCTGCTTGGAATCCAGTTAGTGGAGCCACCTATCTCGGTCCCGAGACCACACAGCTACTGTAAATAGTGAAAGCTAGAAAATCAGTCCTCTGTGTGTTAACTTTCCTTTTCCCCATTCTGTTATGCTAAGCACCAAGCTAGAAAGTACCATTTTTATATAGTCTTTGATATGACAAAGCCAGGATTTGAACCCATGGCCTCTCAGTTGTGGGGCAGATGCTTTACCAACTAGGCTACTACTCATGTGATGAGTGCTTATTTATTTTATTATTCATATTGTTTGACTGTTTCAGCTAAATCAAAGACAAAACACATCTTTCCACTTAGCTGCTAGTGGTATCTCTCACAGTTTGTTTTGGATTTACAGCCATGGACAAATTTGTTGGTACCCCTCTGTTAATGAAAGAAAAACCCACAATGGTCACAGAAATAACTTGAATCTGACAAAAGTGGTAATAAATAAAATTCTATGAAAATTAACCAGTGAAAATCAGACAATGCTTTTGAATTGTGGTTCGACAGAATTACTTTAAAAAACAAACTCATGAAATAGGCCTGGACAAAAATGATGGTACCCCTAGAAAAGATTGAAAATAATGTGACCATAGGGACATGTTCAACCAAGATGTGTCCTCTAATTAACATCACAGGTGTCTACAAACTTGTAATCAGTCAGTCGGCCTATTTAAAGGGTGGCAAGTAGTCACTGCTGTTTGGTGACATGATGTGTAGCACACTAAACATGGACCAGAGGAAGCAAAGGAGAGAGTTGTCTCAGGAGATTAGAAAGAAAATTATAGACAAGCATGTTAAAGGTAAAGGCTATAAGACCGTCTCCAAGCAGCTTGATGTTCCTGTGACTACAGTTGCACATATTATTCAGAAATTTAAGATCCACAAGACTGTAGCCAACCTCCCTGGACATGGCCGCAGGAGGAGACGGATAATACGAATGGTAACAAAAGAGCCCAGAACAACCTCTAAACACATTCATGGTGAACTCCAAGGTCAAGGTACATCAGTGTCAGATCGCACCATCAGTTGTTGTTTGAGCCAAAGCGGACTTCATGGGAGACAACCAAGAAGGACACCACTGTCGAAAACAAATCATAAAAAGCCAGACTGGAATTTGCCAAACTGCATGCTGACAAGCCACAAAGCTTCTGGGAGAATGTCCTATGGACAGACGAGACAAAACTGGAACTTTTTGGCAAGGCACATCAGCTCTATGTTCACAGACACAAAAATGAAGCATACCAAGAAAAGAACACTGTTCCTACTGTCAAACATGGAAGAGGTTCTGTTATGTTGTGGGGCTGCTTTGCTGCATCTGGCAAAGGGTGTCTTGAATCTGTGCAGGGTACAATGAAATCTCAAGACTATCAAGGTATTCTAGAGAGAAATGTGCTGCCCAGTGTCAGACAGCTTGGTCTCAGTCACAGGTCATGGGTCTTGCAACAGGATAATGACCCAAAACACAGCTAAAAACACCCAAGAATGGCTAAGAGCGAAACACTGGACTATTCTAAAGTGGCCTTCTATGAGCCCTGATCTAAATCCTATTGAACATCTGTGGAAGGAGCTGAAACATGCCGTCTGGAGAAGGCACCCTTCAAACCTGAGACAAATGGAGCAGTTTGCTCATAAGGAGTGGGCCAAAATACCTGCTGAGAGGTGCAGAAGTCTCACTGATAGTTACAGAAATCGTTTAATTGCAGTGATTGCCTCAAAAGGTTGTGCAACAACATATTACATTAAGGGTATCATCATTTTTGTCCAGGCCTGTTTCATGAGTTTGTTTTTTAAAATAATTCTGTTGAACCACAATTCAAAAGCATTGTCTGATTTTCACTGGTTAATTTTCATAGAATTTTTATTTATTACCACTTTTGTCAGATTGAAGTTATTTCTATGACCATTGTGGGGTTTTCTTTCATTAACAGAGGGGTACCAACAATTTTGTCCACGTGTGTATTTGTCCAGACTTTAACCAGTGTCTCCTCTATTTATACACATCACACAGATGCACCATCATGGATGGATGGATGTGAACTGAAGGTGCAGTTACCCCCATTTGTTTACATCCATCACTGGTATACACAAGTGCAAACAAGTGTACACAAGTCTGTGTAACTGGGTGCTTCAGCACCAATACTGTGTGCAGTAATTCTGTGGATTCTTCAGCTTCTACCTTATATTGAACAATGAGATATAAATAAAGAGTCTCTAGGAGCATCATTGCCAAAACTGTTTATTTACCTCCCACAATCACAGCGCTTCCCAGACAGGAAATACACCTTCATCAACCTATTTCTTAAGTGACGGCATTGTATCATGCAGACATGCTGCACTTTTGCATGCATTATCCTAACAGTTTTATTCATCTGACCAAAAGACCCCTTCTTTTAATTTACTGTTAATTTTATGTTGATGGCTGAGATTTTTTTAACTGCAAATAAAGAAAGTATCATGAACTGGACATGGTCACAGACCATGTCCAGTTCATGATACTTTCTGCTCTGTGTTTTTTCTGCTCTGTGTTCATACTTTCATGCTCTGTGGTTTTGTTTTTTTTGTGTGTGTGTGTGTTGTTTTTTTTTCGGGACTGATTGCCATTGTCATTATTGTTATTCTACTGTTTCTAAGTCACCTTGGTTGGATTTTAAGTATTATACCTTACCTTGCCACTTGTTTCTGTGTTTATTCTTATTTTGAAGTCCTTCTGTTTTTTCTTCTCATAGTCTTATTGTAATTTCATTTCCTCTTTATCTTACCATCTTGTACTTCACTGCTTAGTTTTAATCTTTCTCAGTTGATCTTCAT
Organism: Pholidichthys leucotaenia; assembly: GCA_020510985.1. Classification (NCBI taxonomy): domain Eukaryota; kingdom Metazoa; phylum Chordata; class Actinopteri; order Cichliformes; family Pholidichthyidae; genus Pholidichthys; species Pholidichthys leucotaenia. The sequence continues at coordinate 326,427,266 of CM035838.1, forward strand.
TTGGGTCATCATTGAGTTCTCTTTTTAAACCACCGCCTATTGTTTCTCCTCAATCTAAGACATTATTCAGTCCTCATCAGAACCTTTTACGCCACAAACTGTAAGTTGTCAGCCTTCCACAGTTTATTTAGTGTTTATCAGCCATGAGCTGTGTTTTTGCACAATAAATAATGGAAAAGTATCGCCCAGTATGTGAGTCCATCAATATGCCCCGGAGGGGCAAACATGACAGACAGCTGAAGACATATTTTAGACCAGACTAGTGTTAGACTGGGCCACAAATCTAAAATATAGTAATATTTGAGGTAGGCTCTTGTTATGTTAACAGCTTCCCCACTATATTATATTGCAGGTGTAACAGTATCATTTTTTCTTAGACTGTAATTGGCGCATACAGCATCCTACATCAGCATGCCACAATCTTGAGCATACTTATTCTATGTACATACGTAGTTGCATGGGTCAGCCTTGCTGAAGTTACACTTGTATCCTACTAAGTGAGACCTGGTAAAATCCTCATTTTGAAATTGACTGTCATGCACCATTTATATATAAAACATAATTTTTGCAACAAACTCCTTTATTTAAGGACAACGTGTGGCTTGACATTGACAAGAAGCTGTACAGTGATGGTATGTAGCTGATGTTCCCTTGGACATGCCTTTTGGTGGTACAGAAAGGAGCAACATTAGCCATTTGTTAAAATAGGCATCACATCTGAAGCACTTTCAATGGTGTTATGAGATGAAATGTAAATGAATTTGGGGCTAACGTGCCCAAACTGCTCCGTCAGCTGAAAATATTGTCTGAAGTAGCCAAAGTAGAAGAAAAATAGAAATTTCAGCTGGGGTGAAGAAATGTGTGAACAAAAATCACAAGCAGATTTTCCACACTCAGCACTGTATTTTCTCATTGTAGTAGGAACAGCAGAATATTCTTGTTTTTATGCTTTTGTGGCATTTGGGCAGGAGTTTGACTCACGCTAGGTCGTTTGATCATGTTAGGCTCCATCTTGAAGTAAAACAACGTCTTTGTCAGTCCTGTACTGTGGTATGGAGACCCAATCAGGACAAATTGCCATGGCTGCACACGGTACATAATTTTCATAGAAAAACCAGCCCTTAACCCTCTGAGTGAAATCAGCCATGAAGGGTGATAGAGGCAACAGAGGAATAAAGGGTTATTGCTGGTTATTGCTTCTTGTTTGCATTAGCAACCACATTTTTAACACACACACACACACACACACACACACACACACACTGCATACACATACACACACACAGTTGAAACTAGGGCTGGGTGATATACCAAATATATTTGTCATATTGGTACATCTGGCCACCCACGATACATAAATAGTAGTATCGCATATACTCGAGTATTTGTCACACAATTTTAAATTTAAATTCCCCATTTTAAGTGGGAATGAATGTGGGGGTGTTTTAAAAAAGATGGTGGGGTGTCCTAATTTATTCCTCACTATTTGTTAGAATTACATTTTACAGAAAATTTGAAAAAAGTCTTTAATTCATTTTTAATTCTCCGCCACTAAGAGTCTCACCAGGCCAGGTAAACAAAGCACGGAGGTATACCAACCCCCGCAAGGCAGCAGGACTAGACAGCATACCTGGGTGGGCCCACAGAGCATGCGCTGCCAGGCTGACCGACATTCTCACATCAATCTTCAACCTCTCCCTCAACCAGAACATAGTCCCCTCCTGCTTCAAAACGACAACCATCATCCCCCTCCCCAAAAGGAGCCCGCCGACCTGTCTGAATGATTACAGACCGGTAGCACTCACTCCAATTATCATGAAGTGCTTCGAGAGAGTGGTGCTGCCCCTCATTCAGGACAGCATACCGGGCACCCTGGACCCCCTGCAGTACGCCTACCAGCCCAACAGGTCCACCTCGGATGCCATCGCTGCAGCACTCCATTATTCTCTCTCCCACCTGAAAGATAAAGACTCCTACATTAGGATGCTCCTTGTCAACTACAGCTCCACCTTCAGCATGGTCATCCTCCACAAATTCACCGACAAACTGTTTTCACTTGGCCTGCACCCCACCCTCTGTGACTGGCTACTGGACTTTCTAACTGGCAGGCCCCAGCCTGTCAGGATGGATAACAGGACCTCAGCCAGCATCATCACAAACACAGGTGTCCCACAGGGTTGTGTTCTCAGCCCCATCCTCTACATCCTCTTCACCCATGACTGTGTTGCCTCCCACAAGGACAATATCATCTGTAATTTGTAATTATACACTGCTCATTGCACAATGCTCATTTGCACACTGTACATAGGTCTATGCCATCTCAGGTTCACATCAGGTTGCATAATGCTCATTTACACACTGTGCATAGGTCTATGCCATCTCAGGTTCACATCAGGTTTCACAATGCTCATTTGCACACTGTACATAGGTTTATGCCATCTCAGGTTCACATCATCTCTGATATCAATATACCACTATCACTTTAGTCATCCAGTGAATTTTCAATTTCATTCCTCTTGTCTGACTGCTTTAACTGCTTTAACTGTCCAAACTGCCTAGTGTGTGTTATTAGTACTCATTAGTTTTAGTATTTAGTATCAAGGTGTGCTTAAGGAGTCCTAACTGCCTAACTGTGTGCTGGTGTGTGTGTTATTAGCATCCATTAGTATTAGGATTGAGTTACTGTGTTAGTGTGTCATTACCTTATTAGAATTGTTGTTTCTGTACCTATTACCTTGGCATGCGTTCAGAGAGCAAAGTAAGAATTTCATTGCTCAGGAAATGTAGCATTTCTTAACTGTGCACATGATAATAAAGCTTTTTAATCTTGAATCTTAATTGTTTAGTTGTATTACGTGAATCTCACAGTATTTTTAACATTGATATTAAATATCCATATGTCCAAATATGTTAAAAAAAGACATATTCAGGGTGTCCTAATTTTTTCACATGACTGTACACACACACAGTGGGGAAAATAAGTATTAAACACTTCAACATTTTTTTTCATTAAGCATATTTCTGATTCAGCCATTGGCCTGAGATTTTCACCAGATACTGTATCAGTAACTGTGATAATTGCCCCTCTGGGGTGGAATTCAAAACCCAAACACCGGACTGACTGTTTGCAGGATTTAATGAAACACAAAGTATACAGCTCGGAAGCTGGAATAAAACTCATGGAATTTGGCAGAATACTGGCAGGATACAGAGACTGAAGTGCTTACGTGCCGGTGTCCCTAAAATAGGACAAATATATTTATCAATCAATCAATCAATCAATCAGACTTTATTTCTAAAGCAGTTCAAAAACAACTACAGCTGATACAAAGTGCTGTACATCAGGAATAGATAAAATGAAAAGGACATAAAAGGCAATAAAATGCAACTAAAAGGTATAAAACAAAACAAGTAAAAATGACAATCATATAATAAAAGCAATAAAACAAATACAATCAATGTCTCATGCTGGGTTGAAGTTAGTTGAAAATAAGTTTTAAAAGTGGACAGTGAAGGCACCTGTCTAATAGGTAAAGGAAGACTGTTCCAAAGTTTAGGAGCAGCAACAGAAAAAGCTCTGTCCCTTTTGAGCTTCCTCTTTGATTTTGGTATCTCCAGGAGCAGCTGATCAGCTGACCCGAGAGACCAAGCAGGAGTGTAAAATGAATGTAAAATGAGTGTTTGTTATTTAATCAAAATAACAAACAGCTGTGAATAAACAAGAACTTAATAAGACACGAAACAAGCTAGGTGAAAACCAAAGCAAACAAAAGGCACTGTCAAAATAAAAGCCCAAGCCAACAAGACGGCAGCACAGCAACTCACCCTTGGCCGGGGGATCCTGGGTTCAATTCCAGCCCCCGACCAACAGTGATCTGTGTGGAGTTTGCATGTTCTCCCCGTGTCTGTGTGGGTTTACTCCGGGTTTACTCCGGGATTTCTCCATTTTCCTCCCACATGCCAAAAACATGCAAGTTAGGTTAACTGGCATTAAAACTGGGGATTCTAAATTGTCCTTAGGTATGACTGTGAGAGTGAATGGTTGTCTGTCTTTCTGTGCTGGCCCTGCGATGGACTGGTGATCTGTCCAGGATGTACCCTGCCTCTCGCCCAAAGATGCTGGGATAGGCTCCAGCCCCCCCACCCCCACCCCCGTGACCCTGAAAGGATTAAGCGGGAGAAGATGAATGAATGAACATGACCATGATGAAAAAAATAATACTAAAAAACACAGAGGTCACACGAAATAAAGATAATTGTAACAAACAGAAAACCAAGACAAGCTAAACTCAAAGTATGGGCATGATCCCCAGATCAAGCCCCGACTCTGACATAGCCCCCCTCCCTTTTAACGGGTGGATTCCAGACACTCAAAGCAAGGGTGTAACTTTGTTTCAAACACTGGGGGGGTTGAGATCTCTCCCCGTATAGAAAGCTTAAGTCATGTCCCCTCTGCTTCTGCATATTGGACCTTAAATAAAAAAAAAAGTTCTCTATTGAAATGAATGGCAAGAGCAACATTATCTTTTGATCCCAATCCAAATTTTGAAACAAGTTACACAAATGATGTTTGTCAATTTAAAAGATAACTTTCCATATAATTAAAGTTGTCAGCTGTCATATAACAGAGTAATATTTAGTTTTTGTTTAGACGACTAACTAACTAACTAACCTGCACTTATATAGCGCTTTTCTAGTCACAAAGACCACTCAAAGCGCTTTCATTAATACTAACCCTCTATTCTAAGGGCCTATAGGAAACAGATATCTAGGGACAATTTAGAACAGCCAATTAACCTAACATGCATGTTTTTGGCATGTGGGAGGAAACCAGAGAAATCCCGGAGTAAACCCACGCAACACGGGGAGAACATGCAAACTCCACACAGATCACTGTTGGTCGGGGGCTGGGATCGAACCCACGATCCCACGATCCCCACAATCCCCCGGCCAAGGGTAAACTGTGCTGCCGCAGTGCTAACCACTGCGCCACCGTGCAGCCCACTAGCGGACAACAACTCCCATCACCCCACATCACTAAACACGGTTACATTTTAGTGATGTGAAAAGCATTGATTTCTCATAGCATTGACCCCTGCACTGACAGACAAGTCACTAGGATTAATCTTAGCCTGACTCTCAGCTAAATCACTATACAGTGATAATAACAGAATGGATTTGCCTAACTGCTGCCCTCACCCTGTGTCTCTCTGTGAGGAAATCACATGAACAAAAAGAAAATGTGAATCACTTATCAGAACAAGTCTAAAATTCATTAGTTTGTCCAACAGAACATTATTTTGACGATCTAGTCAGCAGTCTGTTCTCTAAGGCGTAAAGTTCATTTTTTGTTGTTATCTGGTTACTTGTGCCTCCTGTGCTGCCTCACTCTCCTCTGGTCACCTGTGCCATGTCTCTCCTCCCTCTCTCCCTCTGGTCTCCTCCCCCTCTCTCCCTTTGTTATCCCTGCTGCTGTCACTTTCACATTCTTGCTCCTGACATAAAATAAGCTCAATTAATGTTCAAATGGTTTAAGAGAGGTACTTCATTGACAGTTTTGGAAGATGTAATTGATGATGATGCAAGAATTACCCACAAGAAAAACTTGGAAAGATGTCAAATGTTTCCCCCTCGTCTTCCCTCTTAATAGCATCTTAACAGTGCCATCAGCAGGTGCATTAGGTCGTCTGGTTTATTTTGATACCATGATCATTATTCTAGCCACTGAACTGAGGTTAATGCAGCTGCTGAATGTGGATGAGGCTTACCACTGTGTAGCTATTTTTTACCAAGTAGATGAACTCAGGACACTGTGTGTGATTTAGTCAGCTAGACTATGACAAAAGTAACAGTTATCCTGCCTGCAGAGGCATTATGAACATAGCACACCACACCATAGGTGTGTTATGTTTCACTCTTTAAATGATAATAAATCTGTGAAATTTGTGACAAAATCATCCTGATATTAAAAACTTACTCTGGATTCATTATCTAGACATTTATTTTTTTACAATGGTATTCAGTTTTAAAATTTAGGATTCAGGTATTTGCCCCCCCCTCCCCTCATAAAAGGTAAATAACAAATTTACCTTTACTAAATTTACCAGAAAAAATTTGCAAATTTAGGAGAAAATAGTATAAATTCACAAGAAAAAAGTAGCAACTTGATGACAGTCAAAAAATTATTTTAAAAAAATCTGAAATTTAAATTATTTTGCAAATATGTAAGGAAAAGGGCTTATTTTCCATGACAAGTTTTAAAAAAATGCTACATTTTTGTGAGAAACTGAATTTAGGGGGAAAAGAACATGGGGGAAATACTGCATTTTTATACAAAAAGTAGGAAAATTTACAAGAAAAATGTCTCTGATTTACAAGAAAAGCTGTAAAACTATGACAAAAAAGTTGCACACACTAAAAAGTGACACTAGAAACGTCACAGTGCTGCATCAAACACTGATGGGGAAATACTGCATTTTTATACAAAAAGTAGGAAAATTTACAAGAAAAATGTCTCTGATTTACAAGAAAAGCTGTAAAACTATGACAAAAAAGTTGCACACACTAAAAAGTGACACTAGAAACGTCACAGTGCTGCATCAAACACTGATGAAGTTTACTAAGAAAGAAAAAAGATTGGAGAGAATATTTGGAGCTCCAAAAGTTGGTAGTGAGGACAGCTCTATCTTTAAATGTTTATAATAAGCTTTCTCTAGGTGCAGCACAGTGTTCTGCAGAGACCCCTTCTTGACAGGAAAAGCAACACGCTGGAGGAAGTGACAAATGCAGCCAAAAAAAAAAAAAAAATGCTAAAAGAAGCATTGCAACTTTTTAGTTATCAATTTATTTATTTTTTTTAGCACTCCCTTTATTGCAAATGGACCCTGAAACACCAACAAACTCAAAAGATACAGTGTTAAAGTGATGAATCATACTAGGTGCTAAATCACTATACACTGAAAATATAATGTCTCAATACAATATTTCAGTGTTTGGTCACTGCCTAATTTGTGTAATGCTGTCTCGTGATTAAATAAAATAGGTAAAAGAAAAGTAGAAATGTGATTTTAAGCTCATTGGTTAAATTAGATAGATAGATAGATAGATAGATAGATAGATAGATAGATAGATAGATAGATAGATACTTATTTCAAACAAAAAAGTAAAAAAAAAACAAATGACAAGTGCGATAGTGTCAGTATACAGTGCTCGAAAGGCAGAAGGAAGAAGTGAACACTTATTAACTCCAACTCCTCTTTTCCATAAATACAACCCATGTGAAATATATACAAATTACCACATTTAAGACCCCAAGTAAACAATTAACTATATTTTGTACATATCAACATTAACACCCATCCATCCCAACATACATACAGTCCATACATCAAAACCAGCCCCAAACAACACAGATATACACAGTACTGTCCCACCTACCATTCCATAGTGTCCCAGAGTGAGCATAGTGAATCGTACATATAAATACTACCCTTCTAACATATATTCTTTCAGCAAATAATGTTTATACCTATTTTTTGAATTGATTTCTGTTTGTACATACAGTAGTTTCAGTTCCAGCTTCAGACTGTTCCACAAATCCACCCCACAGACAGATATGTACATACTTTTCTTAGTTGTTTGTATCTTAGGTTTTGTAAAGTTTGTCTCCTCTCAAATTATAATCATTGTCTCTTTTTTGAATTTTTTTTTTTGTATATTAGTTGGGAGTTGATTATTAATTACCCTGTACATTATTTGTGCTGTCTTAAATTTAACTAAATCCATGAACTTTATGACATGTGACTTTAACCCCTTGACACCTGAATTTATTTCCAACTGTGAACAATTTTTTTTTTTTTCATAATTGAAAATCGTTGTTTTTTTGTTTTTTGTTTCTTTTTTTTTTGTATTGATGCGAATTCGCAACAATAGGCATCAAGGGGTTAAAAACAATGAATTGGCATGGTCTCTATATCATATATTATTTATTAGCCTTATAGCTTTTATTTTGTAATGTGCATATTGGCTGTAGGTTGGTCTTGTAGGTGTTTCCCCTGACCTCTACACAGTAGTTAAGACAAGGTAGAAACAGTGAATTGTACAGTAAGAACAATGATTTATAATCCAAGATGTGTCTTGTCTTCCCCAGTATCCCTATACATTTTGCCAGCTTGGCCCGGATGTGACTGATGTGAGGTTTACAGCAGATTTTATTGTCTAGCGTCACCCCCAGAAACTTATTTTCCAGTACTGTTTCTATTCTGGTATCATCTATCGTTACCATTATTTCATGATTTATTTTATAATTTCCAAACAACATAATCTTTGTTTTTTCAGATTTAGAGATAATTTATTTTTGTTGAACCACTGCGTTAACCTTTTCATTTCAGTTGTGACCACCTCTAAAACCCGCTGCAAATTTTCACCAGTGCAAAAGATATTTGTGTCATCCGTAAACAAAATAAATTTCAGAATTTTTGATACTTGGCATATGTCATTTATATACAAGATAAAGAGTTTGGGTCCCAAAACTGACCCCTGGGGCACACCACAAGTGATGTCCATGAAGGGTGATTTGTGCTCACCAATTTGTACAAATTGTTGTCTATTACTTAAATAACTTTCCACCCAACTCAGTCCGACCCCTCTTATCCCATACCTTTCCAATTTCCTCAGTAGAATTCTGTGGTCAATGGTGTCAAAAGCTTTCTTTAAATCTATAAATACTCCTACAGCAAACTTTTTTTTATCTACACAACTAGCAATTTCTTCTATAAGTTCGATCAGTGCCAAAGATGTAGATTTATCTGCTCTAAAACCATACTGGCCATCTGTAAATAATTAAATGTATAATTGCATAAATGTATAATTAAATAAATAGATCAGTGATGCTGTACTCTAATGCTTTCAAATTCATTTTAACACATGTAAAAAAGTTTATAAAAAGTTTAGGAACATGAAATGCATCTATTCTTTCATTCATCTATTTGGTGTTTATCTCTTACGTATTTGTGTAGATCCTCTGTCGTGCAGTTGTGTTTTAACAGAGGATAGAAGATCTGAAAATGATCTGTAGGGAAAATAATCACTTTTTTAATGTGGATATTTAAGAATAGCCTTCAGATGACTTATTCTGTAATCAAAAGTGGTAAAACTTGCTTTTTAATTGAATTTTATAATTATCAAAATCATGATAGGCTCCAACCCCTTGCAACCCGAAAAGGATTAAGCGGAAGAAGATGGAAGATGGAATGACATTTTAAAAATACAGAACAGTTTAAGGTCAACTTGAATTTCGTGGGGATGACAAGCAATATTTAAACACATTTATATTTAAGGACCGGTGGTTGGAGTAGATTTTGTTTGTACTTGATAAATGTTCGGAACTGCTAACATTTTGATGAGTACTGAAACACATAAATTTCACTCTAACAGCTTACGAACAAATCAGTTCTGATCACATTTCATGAGTGATTAATACAATGTAAAGACCAAATCTGCATGAGAAAAGCTAATCATTTCTCAGATCAGCTAAATCCTACCAGGCAGCATATTTATTCTGTGGTGTAACTCCTATTCGCAAACTAGCAACCAGCTAACTTCACACAACAATTCACAAGCTAAATATGATATCTACCTTGTTTTGGACAGAGGATTTGGTCCTTTTGTTTGACAAGTTCAACCAATTTAAAATGGTTTGTTGCCCTGCAGTAAACAGCTTTTACTGCAGGTTTGAAAAGAACCTACAGTTCTCATCTCCCACCCACACAAAAGGATTATCTGCAGCCCCAGGAACTCCATCCCTCCTCCACTCTGACCTCCCACCAGCACTAACGATCTGTGAAGAGGAGGTGCGCCGGGTCTTTCAGAGACGAAAGATCAAGAAGGCTGCAGGACCTGATGGTGTGTCTCCGTCCTGCCTGAGAGTCTGCTCCAACGAGTTGGCCCCCATCTTCACCCGGATCTTTAACAGATCACTGGAGCTGCGTGAAGTGCCTTCCTGCTTCAAACGCTCCATCATCATTCCAGTTCCCAAGAAACCCTCTGTTACAGGATTAAACGACTACAGACCTGTTGCCCTGACCTCTGTGGTCATGAAATCCTTGGAGAGATTGGTGCTGAACCACCTGAAGGTCATCACAGGCCCCCTGATGGACCCACTGCAGTTTGCCTACCGGTCAAACAGGTCAGTGGATGATGCAGTGAATATGGGACTACACTACATCCTGCAACACCTCAACTCCCCAGGGACGTACGCCAGGATCCTGTTTGTCGACTTCAGCTCAGCGTTCAACACCATCATCCCAGGCATTCTTCATCAGAAACTCCTCCAGCTCAAGGTGCCCCCCTCCACCTGCCAGTGGATCTCCAGCTTTCTGACTGACAGGTGGCAACAGGTGAAGCTAGGGAGATTTACATCCAGCTCCCGAAAAATTAGTACTGGCGCCCCCCAAGGATGTGTCCTTTCCCCACTGCTCTTCTCCCTCTACTCCAACGACTGCACCTCAGAGGACCCTTCGGTGAAGCTCCTGAAGTTTGCGGACGACACCACAGTCATCGGTTTGATCCGGGATGATGATGAGTCTGCATACAGGCGGGAGGTGGAGCAGCTGATCCTCTGGTGCAGCCAGAACCATCTTGAACTTAACCCAGCCAAAACGGTGGAGATGACTGTGGATTTCAGGCGACACCCCCCTTCATTCCCCCCACTCACCATCCTCAACAGCACAGTGTCCACTGTGGACTCCTTCAAGTTTCTGGGTACCACAATCTCCCAGAACCTGAAGTGGTTCTCCCATATAGACACTGTCCGGAAAAAGGCCCAGCAGAGGTTGTTTTTTCTGCGTCAGCTCAAGAAGTTTGATTTGCCTCAGGAGCTGCTGGTTGTCTTCTACACCGCCATCATCCAATCTGTCCTCTGCTTTTCCATCACTGTCTGGTTTGGACCTGCCACTAAACAGGACAAGACCAGACTGCAGCGGATCATTAAGTCTGCGGAGAGGATCATTGGTACCGACCTACCCTCCATTGAGAACTTATATCGGTCCATAACCAGGAAACGGGTGGGAAACATCTGTGCTGACCCATCACACCCCAGCCACAAACTGTTTGAACTTCTATCTTCTGGTCGTCGTTACAGATCACTGAAGGTCAAAACCACCCGTCACAGGAACAGTTTCTTTCCTCAAGCCATCACTCTGATGAACTCCTAACATTCACCTAGTCCTACCTGTTGCTGTACTCATGACTTTTCATCCATTATTACATTGCACATAACTCTCACACTGCTTTTTACTTCATTCACATTATATCACTGAATCTGAGTTCACATTGAAATACTGTGTGACTGTATATTTTTTCATATATTTCTGCAAAGTGTGGTTAGCCTGAGTAAATAACTGCATATATTCCTGTATATATTTGCATCCTTTTATAGAAACGTGGACAGACTGTAATTTACTGTACATACTCTGTTGTCATTGAATCCTTATTTAAATCTTATTTAAATCCTCCACCTGAACAACGAGAGCAAGTTTTTAGCCAAAGTCAAATTCATTGTATGTGTTGTGCATACTTGGCCAATAAAGCTGATTCTGATTCTGATTCTGATTCTGATTCTGCCCTTGTGGAGCTCGTTTCATGTTCTCTGACTGAGCTGAATGCATTCCATATTGTTGTGTCTGAAGAATAGGAGACAGAGGCCTCCCTCTGCTGAACACTGAACTCCCTTTATTGAACTGAACAGCACAATATAAATCCCAGCTGTAGCCCACCTGATGTCATCAACCCCCAACCCCCGGCTGAGCTACGGCAAGCCCCAAGGCACAGTTCCTATATGTAAACCCCCCCCCCCCCATTTCAATGAACCGATGAACATGAAACTCATCATATAAACATCACCATCCAACCATTTCTTTTTTTTAACATATCTACATGCATAACTATAAACAGGTGAACTACATGGGTGTCTGGGTAGACTCCTAGAATGCCCCACCTTGTTGGAGTGGATTATTCTGCCGCTAGTCCCAACAGCCGTCAAATATGGCAGTCCTCACCACATAGTCCTCCAGATACGTGGGCCTCCGACGAATTTTAGCTGGGCGTCCCCTAGGAGGGGACCCTGCACCTGGCACTGTCAGCCTCGCTTGAGGGCCCTCATCAGTCAGGACCCTCCAGTCCCAGCTCGCATCGAAACGTCCCGCTGCAGCTTCAGTCCTCTGCTCCGATGGCAACCTTCTAAGTCTACTGGCGTGAGACCATGAACCGTCTTCAAGCTCAAATGTATCCCGGCCCTGCTGCCTTGAGATCCGCTGTGGCCCTGTCCACAGAGGTTGCAGCTTATGGGTGTGGACAGGATGCTTGATCCACACACGGTCTGCCACTTTCAGTCCGTGACCCCTCGCCCTGTGCTTCTTATCGAATTGCCGCTTTATTTTATATTGCTGCCTAGTGACATGGCTCTGAACTGCATCCGTACCTTCTATGGGACGTGTCATGGGCGGCCTCAATTGATCCACCGGCAGGAGCAATTCATGCCCCAGCATGAGATTCACCAGGCAACAGCCTGTCGTGGCATGGACAGATGCTCTATAGTGCAGCAGCATGCTTTGTAGGGCGTCCGGGAATGCAAAACCATCCGCCAAATGTGCTCTCAGTCCATTCTTCAACATTTTGTTAAACCGCTCAACACCTCCGTTGGCTTGAGGGTGATAGAACACCGTCTTGACATGTTCCACACCCCTACTACTCAGGAACTCCTCAAATGCTCTGGAGGTGAACTGCGGGCCGTTGTCCGTCATAACCGTGCCTGGTGCCCCCTACCTGGCAAACAGGGACCACAAGAAACTCGTGACCACATCCGTCGTGGCTCAGTTTGTTGGCAGCACCTCCAGCTACTTTGAGAACACGTCATAGGCCACGAGCAGGAACCGGCTATTCGAGGGTTCTGCGTGCAGCTTGCCACAGATATCCAGCTCAAAGTGTCTCCAGGCTCCTTCCGGATACGCCACCGGCCGCAGGGGTGGGGAGGGTGTTCTGCCAGTCTTGCCGCTCTCTAAACACAGCACGAAGTGTTTCACCATGGCCTTGATGTCCTTTTCAATGCCCGGCCACCAGACTGAGTCCCTACTGTGTTGCTTCACCTTGACCACACCCAGATGACCCTCATGCAGCATCGTCAGGACACATGCCCTCAGGGACGACGGGATCAGGGCACAGTGTCTTCTTGCCATGCACACCTCGTTCCAGCAGCTCAGCTCATCCTTAGCTTGATAGTAAGGTGCTAGCTCCCCTGCACATTTGCTGGTCAACCCTCCCTAATCGCCAAGCACAGCTGCATCAGTACTGGGTCCCATTCTAACTCCACCCGGAGTTCCCAAGGACACACCATATTCTGGAGAGTCCCATGCAGCGTGTTGATTAGTTCCACCTCCGTGGGGTCATTGTCACTGTCATCTGATAGCGAGGAATTGACCGTGGTGCGGGACAGGAGGTGAAGTGGGTGGTGAAATTATAGGCTCCCAGCCATTCAGACCACCTGTGGATCCTCAGGGCCCTGTGTCCCAACCCTGACATCTCCAGCAAAGCTGTAAGTGCCCAGTGGTCTGTCCGCAGGGTGAAATGGCGCCTGTAGAGGTAAATGTGCCACCTTTCACATGCCCATACTCAAGCGAGCCCCTCCCTCTCACCCACAGTATATTTTTGCTCTGCCGCTGAGAGGGACCTTGACGCCAATGCCACTGGGCGCTCCATGCCACCCTGCACCTGGGACATAACTGCCCCCAGTGCTGAACCAGACATGTCGCAGGCCACAATAGTCATTTGGTTCGGGTCAAAATAAGCCAACACCGGTGGGGAGTTGAGTTGATGTTTCAACTTGGCAACCACCACTGAGCAGGCTGGAGTCCACTTCCACGGCGCACCTGTTTCAACAAGGTCCAGAGGAGTTTGATCCTCTCTGAGTAGCAGGGAATGAATCGTCCATAGAAGTTGACCATACCCAGAAACGATGAGGTCTTTGCAGGTGTGGATGGGTCCGGAATGCACAGGACCACCTCCACGTTCGACTGTAGAGGTTGGAGCCCCTTCCAGTCAGCCAGAACTTCACAAACTCTATGGAGTCTGCCGCAAAGATGCACTTCTCATCATTCAGGGTGACCCCGTGTTCCTGAAGTGTCGCTAGGACCCTTTCCAGCCTCCCATCATGCTCCTCCCGTGACACACCATACACCACAATATCGTCTAAATATGCCACCATGCCCTTGAAACCGGCCAGAATCGTTTCCATGATCTTCTGGAAACAACTGGGTGCAGAGCTCAAGTCGAACGGCATTCGGGTGTATCTAAAAAAACCCATATGGGTCATGAATGCCGTCAGGTTCCTGCTGGCAGGGTGAAGGGGCACCTGCAGGTAACCCTGGAGGATGTCTAACTTTGAGAATACTTGTGACCCACTGAATGTCGCTGTAAGCTCTTCTATGGTTAGGAGAGGGTACCTGTCTGGGATGATTGCTTTATTCACCATCTGGAGGTCTATGCATGGCCTGATGCCTCCCCCTTCTTCTTGGCCACCACTAAGTTGGATATCCAGGGCGAAGCATCTACCTTCTCAATGATGCCGGCCTCCAGTAGTTTAGAAAGTTCCGCTGTGACATCATCCCGCAGCACAAGGGGGAGTCGCCACAGTGGCTGGATCTTTGGTGTCACGCTCATGTCAATAAGTGGGCGGTGGTGGAAAGCTCTGATACATCCTAGGCCCCTAAACAACGCTGGCCAGTGGAGGTGCAAATCGGGATACACTGTTAGCACAGTTGCGCCCTCTGGGTCCTTTATGGAAAATCCCAGCACCCCTAGCAGGTTGATTCCCAACAAGTCCGCCCCTGACGTGCCACTTGGAAAGTGAAACTGGATACCGTCTTTGACCCACTCGTCACTGAAAAATCTGCCGTTCCCACCATTTCGATCTCTGCATGTCCATACCTGAACATCTTCACTGCACCTGCACTGATGGTCTTTTTGGGGAACAGTCTCCTCAGCGTCGTCACATATAGGATAGACCTACCCGCCCCCAAGTCCACCATAAGGGGCATGTCGACCCCGTCGAGCTGAAGCACCTACCATTTTAGTGGCTCATTTCCCATAAGTGCCACACACACACGTTCGATGTCACTGGGCTCCACCATTACTGAGCCAGAAGTTACGGGGTAGGCCCTGTTATGTGCCTTTATCCACCATTTTTTCTTAGCCCGCTCTTGAGGCCTAGTTAGCATGCTAACCATCACTCTCGGCGGGAACCCGTGACTAGCCGGCTCTTCGCTAGCCAACACTGTTAGCCTCTGCAGGGCCGTGGACTCCCTCTGTCTGACCAAGTCCAACACACGTTCTAGTGAGAGGACCTCCCGAGTTAGCCTTAGCTTGTTTCTCAGCCACACGTTGTTGGTGCTGTGGGCTAGCTTATCTCTCACTAGCCCTTCCTCAATAGGTCTGAAGGTGCACTCCCTCGCCAAATGTTGTGTCTAAAGAATAAGAGACAGAGGCCTCTCTCTGCTGAACACTGAACTCCCTTTATTGAACTGAACAGCACAATATATATCCCAGCCGTAGCCCGCCTGACATCATCAACCCCCAACCCCTGGCTGAGCTACAGCAAGCCCCGAGGCACAATTCCCATATGTAACACATACCAGCATCCCCACCTGCCACCCTTAAAACTGACTCCTACTCAGTGAAGGCGCAAGTACTGGTTGGGCAATACCAAGTCTGTAGCGGGGCGGGGAGGGGGGGTTACAATGTGTGATTAATAGAAATGTTAGTTTTTGTTGCTTGCAAATGAAAAAAAACGACAATTTCTTCATACTTGCATGAGTTGTAGATATTTTTTATTAATTATAATGATATGATTAATGGGGGGGTTATATTGGCTGGATTTGATTATTGGGGGGGAGTTATAAACCCTCTAACCCCCCCATAAATTACGCCTATGACCCAATGACATTACAACAACAACAAAGAAAAACAAAAATATTATCATCCTCCTATTTTGAGATATTAGGTTTATATAAAATTACAACTTTATATAATTTTCTATTTTGAGATTTAAATTCCAACGGTGACCTTGTTTCTCACCATATTGACTTAATTTATAAAAAAAAAAGTAAAAAAATACGGGAAAGTGTACCGTTTCATTCATCCTCTCCTAATCTCCAAGTTCAAACTGAAATGTCTTCTGTCCTATCAGTGAATTTTTAGGATGGCACATCAATTAATGCACTGCTCCTTAACTTTTCAAGGCAAAAATGGACTTTCAAACTATGGGTTTTATTTGATACAGGCACCAATCATATTAATTAAATATACAAAACGTTATGCAGACCACTTCAGGGAGGGTGGTGGGTCACAGGCCAGGCAGGCCGAAGCACACTCTACCCCCCCCCCCCCCCACTACCATAGAATCCAAAACAAAAATGCAGGTTGGGGAACCAAACAAAGTCTCAGGCCCCAAAACAACAAACAAAGTGAGTTGGGTGGTCCTCCACTGACCCACGGCCATCGGACTGAGGAGCAAGTCTGATGCGGGGGCCTACCCAAGTCCACGGATTCCTAGACTAGAGTACATGTTGGGTCTGGCAGCCAATTAAAGTCCATAGGCCAACAGACAGATGAACACAGCACATCAGGTGGCCTACCAAAGTCCAGGGGCCACCAGGCGAACGAACACGGCACCGTGGGTGCATTAACCTCAGGAGCTTTTAACACAGGGGCTAACATAGGAGCTCTATGCTCAGAAGGTGACAACATAGGAACTTTCAGGTCAGGAAAATACATTGGAGCCTTAATCTCAGGAAATAATGGCGGGGAGATCTTAAACTCAGGAGATGGCACAGGAGCTTCTTACGCCGGGGACAATACAGAAACTTTAAACCCAGGAGATAATGACAACATGGAAAGGACTTATGACAACACAGGTACTTTAACCTCAGATAATAATAACACAGAGATTTTAAACTCAGGAGAAGGTAACATGGAACCTTTTACCCCAGAAGGTGTCACCAGAGAACCTTTAATCTTGGAAGAAAACAACATGGGAACTCCTTGCTCTATAGAAAATAATGTAAGAGCCTCTGGCACTGGAGAAAACAATATAGGAGGTCTTTGCTCCAGGGAAAACAATGTAGGAGCCCTTTGCACTGGGAAAACAATGTACGAGCTATAAACTGAAGAAAACAACACCGGAGTTTCTTGCTCAGAAGAAAACAACATAGTAGTTTTAAACCCAGAAGATAACATAGGAGCTCTTTGCTCAGAAGAAAACAACATGGTGGTTTAAAACTCAGGAGATGATATTGGGGCGCTTTGCTCTGGAGACCACAAGGGAGCCCTTTGCTCAGGGGACAACAACATAGGAATTTTAAGCACAGGAAATTACACAGAAACTCTAAGCTCAGGTAATAACACCGGAGCCCTTAATAAAAAAAAAAAAAAACAGGTAACGGGGGTGGGGTGGGGTCTTCAGCTCAGGAGACAGGAGTACAGGAACTTTTGGCTCAGTAGACAATAGCACAGGAGTCTCTAGTTCAGGAGATATCAACACAGGAGTTCCCGGCTCAGGAGGTAACACAGGAGCTTTTGGCTCTAGGGACAAAAATACTCCGCACACTGACTACAAAAGCAGCGGATAGAGGCCCCTCAGCCTCTGAAACAGCTGGCTGAGTGGACTGTTTGGCCACTGGAATGATGGGTGGAGCGGACTGCTCAACCTCTAGGATGACAGGTGGAGCGGACTGCTCGCTCTCAGGAACTGCAACGGGTGGAGCAGACAGCTCGCCCTCAGGAACTATGATGGGTGGAGTGGACTGCTCTACCTCAGGAACTGTAATGAGTGGGGCGGACTGCTCACCCTCAGGAACTGCGATGGGTGCAGCGAACTGCTCGCCTTCAGGAACCGTGATGAGTGCAACGTGGTTTTCCTGTGGCTCCTTCCTTGTCACAGCCACCTCTGGCTGAATAGGAACTGGAACATGGGTTCCAGGTTCCAGTTTGTTCATGTAAATGATGAGTTTTCTTTCAGCTCAAAGCTTAGTCATGGAGTTCCACAGGGATCTGTGCTAGGCCCTACTCTTTTTAGTTTATATATGCTTCCGTTAGGCAACATTATTAGAAAGCACTGTATACATTTTCATTGTTATGCAGATGACACACAATTATACCTGTCAGTGAAGCCAGATGATACTAATCAATTAGCCAAGTTAGAAGCCTGTCTTAAGGAAATCAAAGCTTGGATGACTTGTAATTTCCTGCTATTAAATTCAGATAAGACTGAAGTCATTCTTGTTGGTCCAAAAAACCTTAGAAATTCCTTTCCAAATCAAACTTTCAGTTTGGATGCAGTTACTCTTTCTCTTAATAGCTCTGTGAGGAACCTTGGAGTTACTTTTGATCAGGATTTGTCCTTCAATTCACATATTAAATTTGTTTCTAAGACTGCCTTCCATCATTTGCGTAATATTGCCAAGATTAGGAGCATCTTGTCTCAGAGTGATGCTGAGAAGCTGATCCACGCTTTTGTTAGCTCGAGATTAGATTATTGTAATTCTTTATTATCAGGCTGTCCTAAAACATCTTTAAAAAGTCTTCAGCTGATCCAAAATGCTGCAGCAAGAGTTTTAACAGGTACTAGAAAGAGAGATCATATCTCTCCGGTTCTGGCCTCCCTTCATTGGCTTCCCATAGAGTTTAGAATTAAGTTTAAAATCCTTCTTCTTACTTACAAAGCTCTAAACAATCAGGCTCCTTTTTATTTAAAAGATCTGATACTACCGTATCATCCTAACAGAGCACTACGCTCCCAAAATGCAGGATTACTTGTAATACCTAGAATCTCCAAAAGTACAATGGGAGGCAGAGCCTTCAGTTATCAAGCTCCTCTCCTGTGGAATCAGCTGCCAATCTGGATTCGGGAGTCAGACTCGATCTCTGTTTTTAAGAATAGGGCTAAAACCTACCTTTTTGATATAGCCTACAATTAGGGAGGGATCATGTGTTTCTGAACCCTCCCTTAGTTATGCTGCTAATAGGTTTAGTCAGCCGGGGGACCTCCAGTAATGCACTGGGCCTCACTCCTTTCCTCACTCTCTATGAAATATTTTTTTTTTTTTTTGCTGGTCATTAACATTTGTTTGTTCTCTCCCATAGATTGAGTCCCCATCGTGCTGTTTGCTCTCTACATGTCTGTTCTTTTCTTCTTCTCTATCCCCTCACCCCCCAGCCAGTCGCAGCAGATGACTGCCCCTCCCTGAGCCTGGTTCTGCTGGAGGTTTCTTCCTGTTAAAAGGGAGTTTTTCCTCTCCACCGTCGCCAAGTGCTTGCTCACAGGGGATCGCCTGATTGCTGGGGTCTTTCTGCAACTGTGGGGGTCCCCCCTACAGTTGATAGTGCTATGAGATGACTGTTGTTGTGAAATGGCGCTATATAAATAAAGTTGAATTGAATTGAATTGAATTGAACATGCACCTTGGGCTGAGAAGGAACTGGGTGAGGAGACGTGTGCAGCAGGGCCAGGGAATGTCTCACAGACGGCACTGGGTCCTGTGATGCTGAAGCCAGGGGACGCTCTATCATCAACACAGGTCTTGGTGTACCAGGGGCACTCCTCTCCCATCCAAGATGTGGATGTGGAGCTGGAAATGGAGCTGGGGCAGCTGGGTCATCTGACGCCTGGTGGTTCCAACCCGGCAGGGACAAATGCTCGGGGAGATTCCAGGGTTTATAGTCCAGCATGAGCTCCTTCTGAGTGAGAACAACCTGCTGGTGCTCCTCTTGTTCCTCCTCGTCACTCCCACACAGGGGTTCAAATGCTGCTGTCCACGATCCGGCAAATCACTGGGTGTTCAGGGACAGATGACGGGGGCATGCTGACTTCAGGAACAGAAGATGCCGGCCGATCAGCAACGAAGCCCAACAATGAAGACTGATCAGCGGCGAACCCACACGACGCAGGCTGATCAATGGTGAATCGAGCAGGTCGACCATCTGCAGGCCCAGACAATGCAGGCTGGGGCCCCTCAAGCCCAAACATCTGGGAATCCATCTCCAGCTCAGCCACCTCAGACAAAGACCTCGGGAGAAAGGAGATGGAGGGTGCAGGTGAGGAGTGTGTGGCAGCAGAAACCAGGAGAGAGCGCTCAGCGGTGATGGTTAGCTGAGGCCTCTCCCCGTGAACAAGACAAGACCTTTCATCAGATGGTGTTAAAAATTGAAAATGTACTTGCCCTTGATCCCATTCTGCTGCCGTGGAAGCGCCGGACGACTCACTCTGGTTGACTGCGGAGATCATCCAGTGAAGAGCTATGGCAGCTGGAGCCAAGGAAGGAGTGAGAGGAATGGCACTGACGCACTCTATGCTCCTCCACTGCAGTCCAGAGTGGTGAGATGGACAGCTGGTCCTCACAGATGGGGAGCTCCTGTACCCATGGGAACACCCTCAGACATGGGGTATGCTCCAGCTTGAGGGCTGCTGCTATCCACAGACAGTCCTTTACCGAGTCGGAGGAGCGACAGTCCGTGGCAATCAACCCCTTCAGCTGGTTCATAACCTTAAACTCCCCATCGGTTAGGAACACACACCCTGCCATAGCTCAGAGCAAACAAAGTCTGCTGGGTCTTTCACTGACAACGTCATACTGTCATAATTGCCCCTCCAGGGTGGAATTCAAGGCCCAAACACTGGACTGACTGTTTGCAGGGTTTAATGAAACACAAATTATGCAGCTCAGAAGCTGGAACAAAACTCACGGAACTTGGCAGAATACTGGCAGCATATAGAGACCGAAACACGTTGATCACACAGTATGACTTAAGGACGTTGCCCCAAACTACAGGGCAGTGTCCCTTAAATAGGACAAATATAATTAACCAAATAACCAACAGCTGTGAATAAACAAAAATTTAATAAGGCATGAAACAAGCTAGGTAAAAATGGAAGCAAACAAAAGGCGCTGTCAAAATAAAAGCCCAATCCAACATGATGACAGGAATAAACTACAAGATGTGACCATGATGAAAATAATAATATTAAACAGAGTAATCACACAGAATAAAGATAATTGTAACAAACAGAAAACCAATACAAATTAAACTCAAAACATGGGCATGATCCCCAGATCAAGCCCCGACTCTGACATTAACAACCCAAGTAGTCCAAAGGTACAAAGAAATCAAGGCAACTGTGTTCACAAAACAAACTGATATTTAATAAAGTGGAATGACACAGGGAATAAGTACTGAACACAGAAGAAAAAGAGGGGGAAAAGGCATAGAAAGCCAAGAAACCAGCTGAAATCCATCAGATTTTAGGAAGCCATCCCATCCCCCATCAGTGCAAATTAATTTCAGCTGGTTAAGTCCTGACTGATAGCCTTTAAAAAGGTCTGTGAATAACAGATTGTCACAACACAAAGAAGTCATGATGGGTAGAAGCAAAGAGCTCCCTCGAGACCTTCACAACCTTAATGTTGCCTAACATAATGATGTCATTGTTTACAGGTGCATTTCTATACTGCTGAATGTTCCAGTGAGCACTGTTGGAGCCAACATTCAGAAGAGGAAAGAACATCATTTTACCATAAACCGGCAACGACCAGGAGATCCTCACAAGATTTCTGAGAGAGGAGTAAAAAGAATTATCAGAAGAGTTATCCAAGAGCCAAAGACCACCCATGGAGAGCTCCAGAAAGACATGGAGTTGGCAGGCACTGCTGTTTCAAAGAAAACAATAAGTAATGCACTCAACCAACATGGGCTCTATGCCCACTCACCTTGCAAGACTCCACTGCTGAAGAAAAAGTATGTTAAAGCTTGTTGCTGCACAACATTTGGGCAAGCCACTAAAATACTGGGAGAATATAGTCTGGTCAGATGAGACCAAAATTTAACTTTTTGGATGCCAAAACACACAGCATGTTTGGAGGAGCAATGACACTGACCATTAGCCCAAAAACAACATACCAACAGTGAAGTTTGGAGGTGGGAGCATCATGGTGTGTCTGTGTGTGTGTGGGGGGGGGTCAGTACATGGTACAGGCAGACTTCATATAATTGAAGGAAAGATGAATGGACAAGTGTACAGAGACATCCTTGATAACAACCTGTTGCCATCTGCAGAGGTGCTGAAGATGAAATGAGTGTGGACATTTCAGCAAGACAATGATCCCAAACACACAGCCAAGGAAACTCTCAAACAGAGAACCAGGGAATGGAAATAAAGCTGATAGAATGGCCCTGACCTGAAGCCAATAGAATATCTATGGAACAAACTGAAGATCAGAGTTCACAGAAGACACCCACAGAACCTTCAAAACTGAGCCACCACCGGAGTGGTGGCTCAGTTGGTAGAGCATCCGCCCCACACCCGGGAGGCAGGGGTTCAAATCCCGGCCGGGTCATGCCGAAGACCATATAAAAGTGGAACTTCCTGCCATCCAGCTTGGTGCTCAGCAATAAATGGAATGGAGGAGGGAACTCTGTGGCGGCGCCTTGCATGGCAGCGGCCCTCTGATTCTGCACTTGGGGTGTGTGTGATTTACACTTTAGATAGGTAAAGCACAATCTCGTTCTGCTGTACATGATTGGTTGTACGGCTGAATGACAATAAGGGTGATTTAAAATTTGAAGACAGTTTGTGTGGAAGAATGAGCTAAAATCACTCCTGAGTAATGCCTGCACTGAGTTTCTCCATACAGGAGGCATCTGGAAGCTGTTATTTCCAACAAAGGCAAGGAAGGCAAGTTTATTTGTATAGCACATTTCGTGTACAAGACAATTCAAAGTGCTTTACATAAAAACATTAAAGCATTACAGCAAGTTGTAAAAGGAATATATAAGAATTTAACCCTTTAACTGCCCTTGGTGCCATGTGGCACCTGGGGCAATGCAAGGCAACTCAAGGCCCCCCCCAGTGGTCAAGAGTGGTAAAAAAAAATTGTCAGTAAAATAGTTCAGATTTCCAAGGCTATAACTTGAAAGTTACAAGAGATAATGGCTTACTGTCAAATAGAAAGATTTAGAATATGATCCAAAGTTTCAGATAGGAATAAATTTACACATCTAATTTGCATAAGGTCGCGGCAGCTACAGCTGTGGACAAAATCGTTGGTACCCCTCTGTTAATGAAAGAAAAACCCACAATGGTCACAGAAATAACTTGAATCTGACAAAAGTGGTAATAAATAAAAATTCTATGAAAATTAACCAATGAAAATCAGACATTCATTCATTCATTCATTCATCTTCTTCCGCTTAATCCTTTTCGGGTCGCGGGGGGGCTGGAGCCTATCCCAGCATCTTTGGGCGAGAGGCAGGGTACACCCTGGACAGATCACCAGTCCATCGCAGGGCCAACACAGAGAGACAGACAGCCATACACTCTCACAGTTATACTTAAGGACAATTTAGAATCCCCAGTTTGATGCCAATTAACCTAACTTGCATGTTTTTGGCATGTGGGAGAAAACCGGAGAAATCCCGGAGTAAACCCACGCAGACACGGGGAGAACATGCAAACTCCACACAGATCACTGTTGGTCGGGGGCTGTGCTTTTGAATTGTGGTTCAACAGAATTATTTAAAAAAAACTCATGAAACAGGCCTGGACAAAAATGATAGTACCCTTAACTTAATTTTGTTAAAAGGGATGGTGCCGTATTGTGACTGTATTGTGCGCTGTATTGGCGCCATATTGTGGCTGCTTCATCCATCCAGGTGGTGGATGACCCTTAATTTCTGTAAAGCGTCTTTGAGTGTCTATGATAAAGCGCTATATAAATCTGATGCATTGATTAATATTTTGTTGCACACCCTTTTGAGGCAATCACTGCAATCAAACGATTTCTGTAACTGTCAATGAGACTTCTGTACCTCTCAGCAGGTATTTTGGCCCACTCCTCATGAGCAAACTGCTCCAGTTGGCTCAGGTTTGAAGGGTGCCTTCTCCAGACGGCATGTTTCAGCTCCTTCCACAGATGTTCAATAGGATTTAGATCAGGGCTCATTGAAGGCCACTTTAGAATAATCCAATGTTTCGCTCTTAGCCATTCCTGGGTGTTTTTGGGTCATTATCCTGTTGCAAGAGCCATGACCTGCAACTGAGACCAAGCTGTCTGACACTGGACAGCACATTTCTCTCTAGAATACCTTGATAGTCTAGAGATTTCATTGTACCCTGCACAGATTCAAGACACCCTGTGCCAGAAGCAGCAAAGCAGCCCCAGAACATAACAGAACCTCCTCCTTGTTTCACAGTAGGAACAGTGTTCTTTTCTTGGTATGCTTCATTTTTGCGTCTGTGAACATAGTGCTGATGTGCCTTGCCAAAAAGTTCCAGTTTTGTCTCGTCTGTGCATAGGACATTCTCCCAGAAGCTTTGTGGCTTGTCAACATGCACTTTGGCAAATTCCAGTCTGACTTTTTTATGATTTGTTTTCAACAGTGGTGTCCTTCTTGGTCGTCTCCCATGAAGTCCACTTTGGCTCAAACAACGACGGATGGTGCAGTCTGACACTGATGTACCTTGACCTTGGAGTTCACCATGAATGTGTTTAAAGGTTGTTCTAGGCTCTTTTGTTACCATTCGTATAAGATAAGATAAGATAAGCCTTTATTAGTCCCACAATGGGGAAATTCCAGGATTGCAACAGCACAGGGATCGCAACACTCAGAGCAATAATCAGAAGGCAAGAAAAAAAACAAGAACATCTAGTAAGCATATGTACATATTACTATAAATATATATATAGACACACAGTGCGGAGCATTATGGTTGGTGAATGTGCAGCAGAAAGTCTAAGTTCTCTCTCCGCGGATGCGGCGAGCCAGCTGGAAGTCTTTGGGCATGATGGTGACCCTCTTAGCGAAGAAGAGACCCACCAGGTAGGCCTCTCTGGTCTCCTGCAGAGCCATGACGGCGAAGCTCAGGAAGCGCAGGTGGGTCTTGAAGTCCTGAGCGATCTCCCTCACCAGGCGCTGGACGGGCAGCTTACGGATGAGCAGCTCCGTGGATTTCTGGTAGTGACAGATCTCTCTCAGAGCCACGGGCCTGTAACGGTGAGGCCTCTTCACTCCGCCGGTGGCCGGAGCGCCTCTCCGAGCAGCCCTGGTGGCTAGCTGCTTCCTGGGGGGCTTCTTCCTCCAGTAGATGTTACGGGCGGTCTGCTTGGTTCTTGCCATCGCTCTTTATTATTCTGTCTTATATTTCTTGCACGCCGCCTAAACTTCAGCCCGCCACCCGCGTCGTTTTCGCTGCAGCTCCCGGTATGTCGAGTTTCCCATTAGCACCGGGCGGCGGCCAAGTGCTAGCTAGCACCAGCTCCTCCCCGCTGCAACGTCTCCCGCTGCAAACAGTGGCTCCGTCCGCCGACCCGGGAGATCCCCGGGGCGATCCGTGCGTCCGTGATATATATACAGAGTGAAAGGTGTAGAAAGAAGAAGGAAGATAAAAAAAAGGCTGTTGCAACGGGCAGCCGACTCGTGTGGCGCCGCCGGTCCGGCGGAACCGGAACCGGAAAAAATTATTATTAGTATTATCCGTCTCTTCCATTTTTCCTCCTGCAGCCATGTCCAGGGAGGTTGGCTACAATCCCGTTGATCTTAATTTCTGAATAATATGTGCAACTGTAGTCACAGGAACATCAAGCTGCTTGGAGATGGTCTTATAGCCTTTACCTTTAACATGCTTGTCTATAATTGTCTTTCTCATCTCCTGAGACAACTCTCTCCTTTGCTTCCTCTGGTCCATGTTTAGTGTGGTCCACACCATGTCACCAAACAGCTCAGTAACTACTTGTCACCCTTTAAATACACCGACTGACTGATTACAAGTTTGTAGACACCTGTGATGTTAATTAGAGGACACATCTTGGTTGAACATGACCCTATGGTCACATTATTTTCAATCTTTTCTAGGGGTACCATCATTTTTGTCCAGGCCTGTTTCATGAGTTTGTTTTTTAAAATAATTCTGTTGAACCACAATTCAACAGCATTGTCTGATTTTCATTGGTTAATTTTCATAGAATTTTTATTTATTACCACTTTTGTCAGATTCAAGTTATTTCTGTGACCATTGTGGGTTTTTCTTTCATTAACAGAGGGGTACCAACAATTTTATCCACGTGTGTATATAAATTACATAACTCATAAGACATAAACAAAAGTCAATAAGCTGACACGTGCAGTTGCTGCGCTGTGCCACTGGGGGCGTGTGACCCATCCATTTAATCTGGGCAGTTAAAGGGTTAAAAACAGACTATAAAGTAAATTAATGAGAAACAAAAACAGGAATTTAAAAATAAATTAAAGAGAAACCAAAGCAAGCTATAAGAGTTTCAGCAACCCTGATGCTTTCTGGGAGTTTGTTCCATATGTGAGAGGCATAAAAACTAAATGCTGCCTCACCATGTTTGGTTCTAACGCTGGGCACAGACAGTAGGCTTGACCCTGGTGACCTGAGGGCTCTGGATGGTTCATAATGGACTAGCAGATCTGAAATGTATTTTCTCCCGAAAACATTCAGAGCTTTATTAAGCAACAGCAGTATCCATCCATCCATCCATCCATCCATCTCCTACCGCTCTTCCGGAGGTCTGGGTCGCGGAGGCAGCAGTTCAAGCAGAGAAGCCCAGACGTCCCTCTCCTCAGCCACCTGCTCCACCTCTTCAGAGGGGATACCATGGTAGTCCCAGACCAACTCAGAAACATAGTCTCTTCAGCAAGTCCTGGGTCTGTCCTAGGGTCTCCTCCCAGTGAGACATGCCTGAAACACATCAAGTGGGAGGCATCCAGGATGCATCCTGATCAGATGTCCAAACCACCTCAACTTGCTCCTTTCAATGTGGCAGAGCAGCGGTTCTACTCTTTGCCTCTCCCGGATGACTGAGCTCCTTACCCTATCTCTGAGGGTGAGTCCAGCAATCTTACGAAGAAAGTTAATTTCAGCCACTTGTATCCGCGATCAAATTCTTTTGCTCACTACCCAAAGCTCATGACCATAGGTGAAGGTAGGAACGTAGATTGACTAGTAAATCAACAGCTTTGCCTTAGAGCTCAGCTCCCTCTTCACCACAACGGACCAGTACAATGTCCACATCACTGCCGATGCTGCTCCGATCCGCGTGTCAATCTCTCACTCCATTCTCCCCTCACTCATGAATAAGACCCCGAGACACTTAAACTCCTCCACTTGGGGCAGAAGCTTGTCCCCAACCTGGAGAGGACAATCCACCTTTTTCCGGCTGAGGACGATGGACTCAGACTTGGAGGTGCTGATTCTCATCCCACCTGCTTCACACTCAGCGGCAAACCATCCCAGTAAGCCCTGTAGGTCATTGCCGGATGAAGCCAACAGGACAACATCATCTGCAAACAACAGAGATGAGATCATGTGGTCACCAAGCATGACACCCTCTGTTCCCTGGCTGTGCCTAGAATTCCTGTCCATAAAAATTATGAGCATGATCGGTGACAAAGGGCAGCCCTGGCAGAGTCCAACTCTCACTGGGAATGATTCCCACCAAGTGTTGGCAATACAAAACAAACTCTCACGATGGTCGTATAGAGATTGGATAGCTCGTAACAACATGCCCGATACCCCATACTCCCGAAGAACCCCCCACTAAAAACCACAAGGGACATGGGTGAATGCCTTCTCCAAGTCCACAAAACACATGTAAATTGGTTGGGCAAACTCCCACGAACCCTCAAGGATTCTTGAGAGGGTAAAGAGTTGGTCCGATGTGCCACGGCCAGGACAAAAATAACATTGCTCCACCTGCATCCGAGGTTCGACCAACGACCGGACTCTTCTCTCCAGTACCTTGGCATAGACCTTCTCAGGGAGGCTGAGGAGTGTGATCCCTGTAAAGTTGGAGCACACCCTCCGGTCCCCTTTCTTGAAGAGAGAAACCACCACCCCGGTTTGCCATGCCAAAGGCACTGTCCCCTACAGCAGCATTTTGAAATCTATTCTTTGACAGACAGGAAGCCAGTGTAAAGATCATGAAAACTGGAGTTATATGATGCACTTTCTTGGTATTTGTGAGGACTCAAGCTGCAGCATTCTGCTGCAGCTGTCTGACGGACTTTTTAGGGAGACCTGTGAGGACAACATTACAGTAGCCCAGTTTACCAAGGCTTTTCTCCTAAATATTAAATTAATTTCACCAAGTGTGTTCAACTCTTATTCCCTGTGTCATTCCACTTTATTAAATATAACTTGTTTTGTGAACACAGTTGCCTTAGTTTCTTTGTATGTATGGATTACTTGGGTTGTTACTGATATCTGATGAAATTCTCAGGTCAATGGCTCCATCAGAAATATGGAGCAGCAGTAGAACAGCATTTAAAGTGTGCTACACTTAGTTTCTAAATGTACATAAGATATATTTTGGACTTCCAAATAACAGCATATTACCAGGAGGATTTGAACCCAGGTTTTCTGGATGGTAAACAAACATCATAATCCATACACTACAATATCACTTCGGAGCACACACTGACTTCCTGACGTTCTAAAAAAATGTTCCTTTGACAGGACAAAATGGCTGACAGACATTTCACAAACATGATTTTTGGATCATTAACAGAGTTGCATAAAATTTTATGTTTTGGTGTTACTATTGTGATTGTGAGTATGAAGTTTCATAAAATTTGAATCACTATATAAGAAGTTAAACCCAAAAACAAATGTTAAAGAGAAACTGTACAACTTCAATAAAAATGGACTGACATTTTTGGATAATTTTAACAACTTTTCATTACCAATGTCTGTAGATGATCTCAGCTTAATTATAAGCAATTTGGATGAATGGGGGGGAGTTTATTTTGAATTCACTTGCACATTTTTGAAAATATTGTGCCAAAAACGTCATTTTTAGAGCATAAGACCAGTAAAGAAAAGTTGAAAATATTTCAGAGAACAGAATGATGAAATAATTTTTAGTCTAGGCCCAGCTGTTCTTGAGATATTTGCAAAAATGTAAAACTATTTATTATAGCATCACCTATGTACACAGTGCCTTGATTTTTACTTTCTGAGTAGTGGAGAGAATTTCTGATCCCACTGTAAAATTTCTACGTATTACTGTTTTTAAAGAAGAAGAAGAAGACACAAAACAAAAACAATGGGGTTCCGACAGGACACATTCTTGGAACTCTAATGCTGTGTTCGAAATGCTCTCTCCTTCCCCACATCTCCTGATGACACAAAACCAATTAATGCCCTTTTGAACTGTATTTTAGATATAAAGTCATGGATGGCAGAGAACTTCCTACAGCTCAACCAGGGCAAAACAGAAGTTTTAATCATTGGTCCTGAAGACAAGAGAGAGAAACTTCTACCAAAATTGCTAGGTCTAAAACCTACGCATTGTGTCAAGAACCTGGACGTTCTTTTAGACTCCAACTTTAATTTTATTTCACATATTAAAAAACTAACAAAAAATCGGATTTTACCATCTTAGGAATATAGCCAGAGTCCGCCCTTTTCTCTCTCTTGTCAGTACAAAGGTCTTGATGCATGCTTTTATTATTAGTCATATAGACTATTGTAATGCCCTGCTTTCTGGTGTTCCTCAAAAAAGAATATCACATCTCTAACTGCTACAAAATTCAGCAGGACAAGTGTTAACAAGGACCAAGGGGCGGGTGCATATTACACCAGTTTTAGAATCGCTGCATTGGCTCCCCATGAGTTTTAGGATCGATTTTAAGGTTCACTTAGTGGTTTTTAAATGCCTCAGTGGTCTTGGGCCTTCTTATCTATCTTAGCTGCTCT
Source organism: Pholidichthys leucotaenia (assembly GCA_020510985.1). Classification (NCBI taxonomy): domain Eukaryota; kingdom Metazoa; phylum Chordata; class Actinopteri; order Cichliformes; family Pholidichthyidae; genus Pholidichthys; species Pholidichthys leucotaenia. The sequence continues at coordinate 326,457,087 of CM035838.1, forward strand.
TGTCTTATGAGCCCTCGCGAACCCTGAGGTTCTCTGGTACTGGCCTTTTAATGGTTCCCAAAGTCAAGACCAAGACCTTTGGTGAAGCTTCCTTTCACTATTATGGTCCTCGTCTGTGGAACAGCCTGCCAGAGAGCCTCAGGGCCGCAGAGTCAATAGATGTTTTTAAGAACAGGCTCAAGACCCACCTTTTTAATTTGGCTTTTAATAAACCTGTTTAACTATTACTGAAGTCATCATCTATGTCCCATTGTTTTATGTTCTTTTTGGCGCCATTTGTTCTTAGATTTTCTCATCTTCTTATTGATGTGTTTAGTTCAGTTTTTTTAAAGTAAGTTTTTAGTTCCTGTTTTTATGTGTTCTTCGTTCTTTTTGTACCTTTTTTAATTTTGGCTTTTAACAAACCGTTTAACTATTATTGAAGTAGTCATTTATGTTCCTTTGTTTTTACATTCTTCTTAGCTCCATTTGCTTTTAGATTTTCTTATTTTGATGTGTTCTTAGCTCAGTTTCTAAGTATGGGTCTTTAGTTCCCTTTGCTCTTTGTGTTCTTAGTTTTATTTTGTATTTATGTGTTTTAGCTCCAGTGTTTCCTCAGTGGGGCCCCTCTGAGCAGGCAGCATCCCTGCAGGATGCTGCCTGGCCCATCTGCAGGGGTGTTGGTCTCGTCGGTCACTCTAGCTTGGGTGGGGGCTTTAATACCACTGCCTACGGCTGTGCTGCGGGGGGGGGCAGCCTGTCCTGGTTGGGGCAGCCCTTGTGGCGCCTTCTGTGGTGACTGGCTGTGTGGTGTCCCGGCATGGGGGGCTCCACAGGATGGTTGCTCCTTCACGTGGTGCCTCAGTGCCGAGCAATGTCTCTTTTATTTTATATGTGTGTAAGAGAAGTAGGGGGTTATGTATGTGCCTGTGTGTGTTGTGTTTTTTGGATATGTTTATGGGAGGGCTGGAAGGGGTGGGGATGTATCATGTAAAATATGTAATTAAATGTGTCTATTGTTTTTATCTATGTAAAGCACTTTGCGCAGCATCTAATGTTTTAAAAGTGGTATACAAATAAAGTTTGATTGATTGATTGATATAGTGTTGTTGTTGTTGTTGTTGTTCGTCCGTCATTCTCAGTGATGACCAAGAACATCACAGGGAAGAGGACTGGGTGCGATGTGTCCGGCTGTGGCTGATCAGTCTGATGCAGGCACGGAAGGCTCTGCCGTAGGTCGGGCACAGGTGGTCTGTGTGGGCAGAAGATACAGGGGTGGCTCTGGACTTGCAAAGCTCACGTTTTCTCTGGGCCTTGGCAATCCTGTTCAGCTCAAAGGAGGCAGCACCTTTGCTGGTACGGCTACGCCAGTCTGGTCGGCCTAGCGCAAGGGTCTCTGTTGGATTAATTTGTAATAAAATTAATCTGAGTCAGGAAACCAGGCAGGATCTTGAGTTATGGGAAGATTTATTCTTCTGGTCAAGAGAAGAGATACAGGAAGTAGTCCCAAGTCTACTCATGCACACTTCTAACTAGGTCATCCATTTCTCAGCCTTTTATAACTCCAAATGTCGATGCAAGAGAGGGAGAGAACGTCCTTGCAGCTTCTTGAAGACAAACAGGGTGTCTATAATCTAATCTAGGAACCCACACACTCCTCAGTCACACAGGACTAAACAACAGAAGGTCAAATTATTTTTGCTTTAAGTTCCCTTAAGCATTGTTTTCTTCTTACATAATTGAGTAAAAAATTGCTTTGACTTTGTAGCAAATTTCAAATTGAGTCCCACAGTAAACTTCATCAGCATAACTTGAACTTTCCTTAGAAATTTGGAACGTTTCCAATAAATTTACAGATTTTCTTTTTCCTTATACGTTTATTTTATTTCTTTTATTAAACATGATATTTTTCCTTTTTGTGTTTTTTTTTTTGTTCTCCTTAATTTTGCCATATTTCTTATAAAATCTTAGGACCTTTTTTCCATAATAATTTGTAATAATTTTTTTATCACATAATTTTTCTTAAAGATTTCCTAATTTTGTGATGTAAATTTGACTTTATCTGGTTAAAGCATACCTGTGGTGGTCGTGAAGACGCATTTAACTTGAAAACATTAGGAAAAGGTATTTGTTATTTGGGAAAATAATTGTTGCCAGCCATATACCACCTGAGATATATTGAAATAGGACCGCGGGCATGGCCAGCCAATGAAAACTATGGGCGCCGCCATGACATATGCGGAAGTGACGTCATACCGTTGCTACTGAAAAGACAATACTCAGCGTTTCACCGCGACTATGGTGCTGTTGTCCGTTGTTTTTGTTCTATTATGGCTGAATTTTCTGACTCTGAGGAAGAATTCGTCCAACATGGCTACAGGTTTGAGCCAGAAAGGTCTTCTGAGGGTTAAAGTGACAAAGTGGTCCTCACACACAACGCAATTTCGTCTGAAAGGATTCACCTGTGCCCTGTTCCGAGATTGCGCAATCACTTTTCCTCTATGATCTTCTGACAAGATGAGCTGGGTTTGGGTACACAAAAGAAGTGTTTATCTTTGTTTTTTCGCTTATTATTGAGACATCCAAAGGCTTTACATTCCGCCATGTTGCGATATCCATATCGCATTGTATGTTTTTGTTTTAACATGAGCGCCGAGTGTCTGCTGCTCTGTATAATGGCGAGGGAGGAGCTGAATCACCTGCCGTGTTGCGGCAGTTAGGACCTCAGATCAGACGAGTTGACCCGCTGAATTTAAGCATTTATTTATTTATTTTCTACTCGTTTTAGTTCCGCATTTAATATGAACCCTGAGTTTGAAATAAACGTTTGAATTTTGGTCCTCACACACAACGCAACGTGTCGAGTGTCTGCCGCTGTGTATAGCGGTGAGGGAGGAGCCGAATCATCTGCCGTGTTGCGGCAGTTATAAGCTCAGATCAGACGAGTTGACCCGCTGAATTTAAGCATTTATTTATTTATTTTCTACTCGTTTTAGTTCTGCATTTAATATGAACCCTGAGTTTGAAAAAAACGTTTGAATTTTGGTCCTCACACACAACGCAACGCGCCGAGTGTCTGCCGCTGTGTATAGCGGTGAGGGAGGAGCCGAATCATCTGCCGTTTTGCGGCAGTTATAAGCTCAGATCAGACAAGTTTACCCGCTGAATTTAAGCATTTATTTATTTATTTTCTACTCGTTTTAGTTCCGCATTTAATATGAACCCTGAGTTTGAAATAAACGTTTGAATTTGAATATCCCGAAAGCCACTTCTCATCCGGGCACTCCAGGCTCAGCCAATATTGATCCAGATCGCGGTGCCCACTTTATTACGTCACAGGAAGCGTCCTGGCAGGCCATGTAGCTGCTAGTATGGCTGCACTCATGTTTTGCTGACATAGCTGAACCAGCACATCAGCAATGGATTTATATCAAATTGCTTTGAACATGAATTTCAACTTAAACTTGAACTAGAACGTGAGACAGGGGCTCAATATAATATCTTTTTTTTTCACGACCACCACAGGTACCCTTTAATGCTGTGGCTTCATTACCTAGCTGCTTCTTTTTGTATATTTGTGAAATGTTTCACCTGTAGCGCCCATAATTGTAACCTTATGTAGCTCACATATTTGACTGCATAGGCTCAAACACAGAAAGACTTTAAGCTTGCAGTGTGTATTGACATCACGCCTCAGATGGACAATGGGTCTAGACCACCTGCGGACTCGGAAGGAAGACAGAGGATCGGGGGCGAGATCCTGAAAGGGTTGTCTGACCCCCTGGGGTCAGACGGAAGAGCAAAGGGGACTCTGAAGGGATTAATTGTAAATAGAAGGATTTGACTTGAGTGTGTGATTCTGTTTTTGATGTGTGGGTATAAATGTGTGGGGGTTTACCGCAGCTCTCTCTCTTTTTTCCTGACTGAGAGAGAGAGCCGGGGACGTGAAATGCAATAAACCAATACTGAGAAATAATCCAGTCTCATCATTTCGTGATCCCCACACACCTATTTTTTTTTCTTTCCTACATTACTGATCATTTTTACTACCATTAATTATTTTGCTGGTAATTGTACATCAATATCTAGCTTTACTAATTGTTTACTTGCTCTTACATAATTGTAGCTACTACCCCCCTCTGATACATGGGAATCTCCATGTATTAGAGTGGTGGCTGGCTGAAACAGAGTGTCATGTGATAAGTGTTTTTGTTAGGAGAAGGAGGTGCTGCATGAGTTCCTATGTGTTTGTTGTGCAGCTGCTTTTGGTAGGCAAGTGTTTTCCTTAGGGATTCAATCTGTGCCATCAATGTGTGTGGCACATGTACATATGGCTAATTTAGATGGTAATGTTGTACAGTGTAACACCTTTAAAATGAGGTCTCTGTAGTCATGCCTCTTTGCTGTCACTGTTGTAAAAAAGTGCTCATGTGGGTGAGTTGCTGAATTTTTTGGAATGTGGATGTCATTCTGCACAAGGAATGCTTTAGTTGTTATTTTACTTCTTTCTCCTTTAAAATTTGGATTTTGGCCACTCAGATGTCTGTCATACATACTGAGACAACAGTAGTCTGTGGCCTACTACGTAGTGGAGATATTGGTCTTGAAACATTCTGCAGGTCTGGCATTGCCACGCTCGGCTCAGCCGAAACCAAGTGCCACAAGTACAGTACCCTAGCACACCAAAATCATACAACACAATTATTCCTTATTCCTGTAACATGTATGAAATGTGATACTGTCATACCATCCTCAGGTGGTAAGCTTTATTGAAATGCCTTGGACCTGCAATGTCTCTTCAGGTAAACACTGCATTTTTAGAGTCAAAGTCAGGTAAATTGATCTTCGTTATCAGAATCAGAATCAGAATCAGAATCAGAATCAGCTTTATTGGCCAAGTATGCACAACACATACAAGGAATTTGACTTTGGCTAAAAACTTGCTCTCGTTGTTCAGGTGAAGGATTTAAATAAGGATTCAATGACAACCAGAGTATGTACAGTAAATTACAGTCTGTCCACGTTTCTATAAAAGGATGCAAATATATACAGGAATATATGCAGTTATTTACTCGGACTAACCACACTTTGCAGAAATATATGAAAAAATATACAATCACACAGTATTTCAATGTGGACTCAGATTCAGTGATATAATGTGAATGAAGTAAAAAGCAGTGTGAGAGTTATGTGCAATGTAATAATGGATGAAAAGTCATGAGTACAGCAACAGGTAGGACTAGGTGAATGTTAGGAGTTCATCAGAGTGATGGCTTGAGGAAAGAAACTGTTCCTGTGACGGGTGGTTTTGACCTTCAGTGATCTGTAACGACGACCAGAAGATAGAAGTTCAAACAGTTTGTGGCCGGGGTGTGATGGGTCAGCACAGATGTTTCCCGCCCGTTTCCTGGTTATGGACCGATATAAGTTCTCAATGGAGGGTAGGTCAGTACCAATGATCCTCTCCGCAGACTTAATGATCCGCTGCAGTCTGGTCTTGTCCTGTTTAGTGGCAGATCCAAACCAGACAGTGATGGAAAAGCAGAGGACAGATTGGATGATGGCGGTGTAGAAGACAACCAGCAGCTCCTGAGGCAAATCAAACTTCTTGAGCTGACGCAGAAAAAACAACCTCTGCTGGGCCTTTTTCCGGACAGTGTCAATATGGGAGGACCACTTCAGGTTCCGGAAGATTGTGGTACCCAGAAACTTGAAGGAGTCCACAGTGGACACTGTGCTGTTGAGGATGGTGAGTGGGGGGAATGAAGGGGGGTGTCGCCTGAAATCCACAGTCATCTCCACCGTTTTGGCTGGGTTAAGTTCAAGATGGTTCTGGCTGCACCAGAGGATCAGCTGCTCCACCTCCCGCCTGTATGCAGACTCATCATCATCCCGGATCAAACCGATGACTGTGGTGTCGTCCGCAAACTTCAGGAGCTTCACCGAAGGGTCCTCTGAGGTGCAGTCGTTGGAGTAGAGGGAGAAGAGCAGTGGGGAAAGGACACATCCTTGGGGGGCGCCAGTACTAATTTTTCGGGAGCTGGATGTAAATCTCCCTAGCTTCACCTGTTGCCACCTGTCAGTCAGAAAGCTGGAGATCCACTGGCAGGTGGAGGGGGGCACCTTGAGCTGGAGGAGTTTCTGATGAAGAATGCCTGGGATGATGGTGTTGAACGCTGAGCTGAAGTCGACAAACAGGATCCTGGCGTACGTCCCTGGGGAGTCGAGGTGTTGCAGGATGTAATGTAGTCCCATATTCACTGCATCATCCACTGACCTGTTTGACCGGTAGGCAAACTGCAGTGGGTCCATCAGGGGGCCTGTGATGACCTTCAGGTGGTTCAGCACCAATCTCTCCAAGGATTTCATGACCACAGAGGTCAGGGCAACAGGTCTGTAGTCGTTTAATCCTGTAATAGAGGGTTTCTTGGGAACTGGAATGATGATGGAGCATTTGAAGCAGGAAGGCACTTCACGCAGCTCCAGTGATCTGTTAAAGATCCGGGTGAAGATGGGGGCCAACTCGTTGGAGCAGACTCTCAGGCAGTGTTATGTCAGTGTTAGTATCATTTGTTCTACTTAGCTTCAGGTCTGCTAGTCACATGTTGTGGTCCGCCTGTGAGGTCCTCCTGCCCCATCCCACCACTGCCTCTGCCAATGGCCCTGATGTCCAGATTGATGACAAACGTCACATTCCCCTTGCCGCAGCCAGCTCGTCGCACACCTCTCTCTGTCCCCCCTCCACCACAGGGGTCCAGTGTTGGTGCCACCCTGAAAAATAGAATCAGGGGAAGCTCTAGGCCTCCCCCCCCCTTTGTGTCAGTAATCACACAAACAGGAGTTCAATTGTGCCTTCATAAATTTTCTGAGTGTTACTCTTGTAGTCATTCACCTTTTTCCTTTTAAGCTGTCACAGTGCTTATTGTAATGTTGATGAAATTTGTAGTCTAACTAATGATTTAGTTTTTTCTTTTTCTCCTGTCTGTACATCTAGAAAATGATGCAAGCTTATTTTCTAATGTTTTTGCTGGAATGGGAGAGATTTCTTCTCCCCCCCTTTTTAAAAGAGTTTGAACTCTTCCCAAGTATCTGCAGAAAAGATCATGGTGATCATGTTACTATATTGAATAAAATTTTACAGAATATAAAATGTTTAAATGGAAGACTCAGACTTTAACTTTCTGAGTTCCTTTTCTGAGTTTAAAATTTAAGTATTATAGTGTTTAAGGATGAACATGAACTTGTTTTCTTTGCATTATTTGATCCAAAAAGTCATCAAAAGCAACATAGTTTTGTCCGTATTGGATAGTTGTCATTTCCTTTAAATAAATACCATAAATTATATTTTTGACTTTGGATTTTGGTGATTTATTTTCAGCTGGTTAGAGAATAAATAAAATGGTTCCTTTCACTGCAGCACATTCTTATAAATAGTAAAACAGAAAAAGTGATGATTTCACCCTATTCCAGTGTTGATTTGCATAGTTGCCTGTCCTCATAAAGTTCCTTACCCATACACTGTGTATTACAATCTCAACTTTTGCACAGTCTCTCATTTATTTAAATTTACAAGACAGTAAACCAACCATTTTTGTCATTTTAATACCAACAGAATCAAATCTAGTCAGAGAGCCCAGTATTGGAACTCTTTCCTCTTTTTTTCCTCCAATCTTTCAATCTTTCAGAGCTTTGCTGTTTTCTCGTGAACAGTGAAAGGATAAAAAGTTTAAAAATCACATAATCATTCATTAAGAGTGACTTTTCTATTTAGAAGAGAACAATAATATGACAAAGGAACATTAAAAACATCTGTTTGATCATTAGCAGCCTCAGTTAAATCATACGCATAAGCAGCATTTTCATTATCACCTCGTTTGTGGTTTGAATCATCTCATATAAGCCGTATTTAAAGCTTTAATCATTGAGTATTATTTAGTGACAGCGTTATTCCATAATGTTCAGTTTAATTCGTCATATTGGTGATGTTTGCAGAGATAAATATGTGTGCACTTTTACTTAATTATTTGGCATCCAGCGTAGCCAATGTGGGCAGGAGGGGTAGAGGTGAGCAGAGGTGAGGTGACATCAACTGCTGGAGTCCTGTGTGGCAGGGCCATGGCTTAGCAGTGGAAGAGAGCGGAGGAGGAGGATGAGGATGAGGAGGGACCAAAGTGTGGCCCCCCGTCCTCACACCAGACCATGCAGGGAAGAGGAGATACATATATTAGTCCGGTCTGTTCCTCTTACTATGGGTAATCTCTTTATCAACAAGCCCTAGCCTTACCGTCAGTCCATCGCCCTTCTTCCCTGTGAAGTTCACTGTTGCCCCTTGGTCAGAGAGATGATGCAACTGTGAGCTAATAAAAAATTTCACTGACACTTCAAAAAAATCGAATAAAATAGCCCAATGTTGTTGACCTGCCCTCAGGCAAAAGATAAAAAGTGAAAAAAAAAAATCCCTGCCCTACTGGCAGGCAATTTCATACAAATAAGCGAAAACTCTGGCAATTTTCTCCTCATCTTTGCCAAAAAATACCCATTTTTTTCTCTTTCCCTGTTTCTCCTTCACTCAGATCAGACACACACACAGCAGTTTCAAAAGCAGGAGCCAGCAACACACACACACAGCTCTCTCTTTGTCTCTTCAAGCTCACTCTTGGGTAGCTGCTCACACACACACACAGTTGCAGTCTCAAACCAACACACACACATGTTAGTAAAACAGTCTGGAAATCACTTAAAACAAGCAGATATGGCAACCCAAAGTTAGAAAACACTCCCAAAATACTTATAAAAACAAATCTGGCAACCCCATGTTCTCATGTCAACCTTTTTTTCCTCCGCTGTGAGAGCATAATTAATTTTCTTCCCAAAATTATCACTTGCAAACTCCCATATACTGATACGCCATTTTCTACACAATTTTATCATTACCCCATGAAACAATAATCACTTAACCATCCTTTTACACTTCACAATGATCAGAAAGAACCACCACAGCCACAAACCTCCGTGGCACTTGCTTCTTCCACCTCAGCAGAATTTCTTTTTTTTTTTTTTTCTTGCCAGGACAAACCATAAAACACAGAACAACCAGACAAACAAACAAAACTGCAGTAATTTTTAAACCAGCGCTATTTTAAGGTCAACTCTCAACAATGCTCACTCGTGATGACAGAGAAGGTCTTACGTTGATGGACTAATCATAGCTCACTCGTGTTGGCAAAATAAGATCTCACTATGATTTCCGCGCATCATAACAATTCCTGGTCCACTTTCTGCGATACATAACACGAGCTATCCTTCGTGGCCTTGACTACCGGGACCACTGAGCCTCTACCTCGTTGAACCGAACTCTTTTGGGCTGCACTGAAAAGAAAACGTTCAGATTTTGTGGTATCAAATGCTCAGTTTCACACACATAAACATTACAGCCGTGGACAAAATTGTTGGTACCCCTCTGTTAATGAAAGAAAAACCCACAATGGTCACAGAAATAACTTGAATCTGACAAAAGTGGTAATTAATAAAAATTCTATGAAAGCGTGTGTACATGTATTTAACCCCACTGGGACTGAAACCCAGTGTCAATCAGCACATAAATGTACTCACACTCAGTCCCGCCTGTAGAGTTCTAGACCCGTCACCTACCCCCAGCTCCCAGTCACACCAAACCGGTAGCTTTCACTTCTTGAAACCTAAACCGTTGGACTCGGTGGGGAAGGTTTTCTCTTCTCAGCTGTGCACTACTGAGGTTCAGCCGGAGCCACTGGGGCAGGAATAGGATCTTGGGTCCCTGTTTGGGTGCCAAAAATGCTGGATTAATTTGTAATAAAAATTAATCTGAGTCAGGAAACCAGGCAGGATCTTGAGTTATGAGAAAATGTATTCTTCTGGTCAGGAGAAGAGATACAGGAAGTAGTCCTAAGTCTACTCATGCACACTTCTAACTAGGTCATCCATTTCTCAGCCTTTTATAACACCAAATGTTGATGCAAGAGAAGGAGAGAACGTCCTTGCAGCTTCTTGAAGACAAACAGGGTATCTATAATCTAATCTAGGAACCCACACACTCCTCAGTCACACAGGACTAAACATGATGAATCCAAAACAAAAGGTGTCAGCAGACAGCTGCATCCTTACAAATTGCTGACCCTGGGCACACTCATACTCAGACTGGGGCATACTGAAGGTCACATGAAGAATGATCACATATGAACAATATCAAACTCAAATATATATCAGACATGGAAATAGAAAAGAATAATACAGAATAATATGAAATTTTTCTTTCAGTCTCCCAGGTGTCAGGACTGATGTCAAAGCTCTTCAGGGAGGCCTTAAGAGTGTTTTTGTAGCGCTTCTTCTGACCACCTTGTGAGCGCTTGCCCTCTGCTAGTTCACCGTAGAACAGTCTCTTTGGTAGGTGTGAGTCAGTCATATGAACAAGGTGGCCAGCACACCTAATCTGGGCTCTCTTGAGCAGGGTGTGGATGCTAGGCAGCTCAGCTCGGGAGAGGACTTCTGTGTCGGGCATTTTGTCCTGCCAGTTGATCTTCAGGAGATTTCTGAGGCAGTTCAGGTGGAAGCGGTTTAGCTTTCTGGTATGGCACTCGTAGACTGTCCAGGTCTCGCAGGTGTACAGTAGGGAAGGCAGGACAACTGCCTTGTACACCTTCACTTTTGTGGTCAGCCTGAAGCCTCTCCTTTCCCACACTGTTGCACGTAGCCATCCGAATGCTGAGCTTGCCTTTGAAATGCGCAAATCGACCTTGTTGTCAATGTTGACAGACCTGGAGAGTGTGCTGCCGAGGTATGTGAATTTGTCAACAGCCTTGAGGGTCTGACAGTGATAGCTGGCTCCACATAAGTCTTCTGCAGTAAGGGTTGGTGCAGGACCTCGGTTTTCTTTGTACTGATTGTGAGCCCAAAGTTGTCACAAGCAGTGGAGAAGCAGATCATGCTCTGCTGCATCTGGGCCTCTGTAGCGGCAATTGAGTGCACAGTAATCTGCTAACAGGAAGTCGCACACTAAGTCCCCTTCCACCTTGGTTTTGGCTTGGAGCCTCCGCAGGTTGAAGAACCTGCCATCCATCCTGTGCCTGATCCTGATGGTGCTTTCTTCATCGTCACAGAAGGCATCAGACAGCATGGCTGACAACATCATGCTGAAAAGTGTGGGCGCAAGTACACAGCACTGCTTGACCCCGTTAGTGACTGGGAAAGCTTCAGAGGAGTCTCCATCATCCAGTACTCGAGCAAGTATGCCGTCGTGGAACTGGCGCACCATGCTGACGAACTTATCAGGGCAGCCGAACTTCACCATGATCTTCCACAGACCCTCACGACTGATGGTATCAAAAGCCTTGGTCAGATCTACAAATGTTGTGTAGAGATCCCTGTTCTGCTCTACACTTCTCCTGAAGCTGGTGTGTGGTGAAGATCATGTCAGCAGTTCCACGACCCTCTCTGAAGCCACACTGGCTCTCCGGCAGGTGACTGCCTTCCATGGTTGTTGAATGAGGTGGTTGAGAAGGACTCTTGCGAGGATCACGCCGGCAATGGCAAGGAAAGAGATCCCACGGGGGGTTTGCAGGACTGTCTGTTTCCTTTTCTCTTGTACAGATGGACAATGGAGGTGTCCTTGAGCTCCTGGGGGATAACGTCCTGCTGCCACATGGTCTGAAAGAGCTCAGTGAGATTCTGTATTAGAACAGGTCCTCCTGCCTTGTAGATTTCAGCTGGGATGGAGTCAAAGCCTGGTGCTTTGCCGTTTGAAAGGAGTTTGATAGTTTTTTGGACTTCTGATTCCGTTGGAGGTTCTGCCAGAGACATGTTCACCTCTACTTGGGGCATGCGAGTGATGGCTTCTGCATTGATGGACAAAGGTCTGTTCAGAATGTTGCTGAAATGTTCTGCCCATCTTTCCAGGATTGCGTTCTTGTTGGTGAGGAGAATGGACCCGTCAGCAATGAGCAGTGGTGATGTTCCAGAAGACTGAGGCCTGTAGATGGTCTTCAGGGCATCATAGTTTGGAGTTGTCGCTGTCAGGGTACTGCTGTATTTCATCTGCCTTTTTGCTGAGCCAGAAGTCCTGCATCTCTCTGAGCTTTGACTGCACCTTTCCTTTGATGGAGTTGAAGGTTGCCTTCTTAGAGGCAGATCTGCTGTCTTGCTGGTGCACTCTGTGGGCTTCATGCTTCTCGTCAAGCAGCTTTTGGATGTCCTCATCATTTTCATTGAACCAGTCGTGGTGTTTGTGCATGTTCTGGCCCAGATGAGTGAGTGAGGTGTTGTACATCATGTCTCTGAAAGCTGCCCAGTCTTCTTCTGCTCCGTACGCCCCAAGGTCGAGCAGACTAAGCTTGCTGTCCAGGTCCTCACTGAGGTTCTGTCACACAGTCTTGTTCCAGCTTGCTGACATTGAGTCACTTGTTTGCCTTTTTCCCATGTTGACGCCGTTTAGGCTGGATGTGCGTGTTGAGCTTTGAGAGAATGAGTCTGTGATCCATCCAGTAGTCTGTGCTACACATCGCCTTTGTCACTCTAACATCCTGCCTGTCTCTCCTTCTCACAATGATGTAATCGATCAGATGCCAATGCTTGCTGCATGGATGCATCCAGGAGGTCTTGTTGCAATTTGGCAGGCGGTAGACAGTATTGGTGATCAGAAGGTCGTGAGAGGCGCATGTCTTCAACAGGAGAAGACCATTGCTGTTGCACTTTCCAACTCCAAAGGACTCCCTCCCATGTGTGGTAGTCTGTACTAATTCTGACATTAAAGTCTCCAAGAACAATGAGTTTGTCCTCCTTTGGTATGCCTTCAAAGGGAGTTTCTAAGTCCTCATAAAACTTGTCTTTGATCTCATCTGGGTTTGTCATGGTGGGGGCATATGCACTGATGAATGTGGCATGGTGTTTTTCTCGGAGGGGGAGCTGCAGGGTCATGATATGGTTGCTGGCTCCTTTGGGGAGGCTGGTAAGCTTGCTGATCAGACTGGATCTGATCGCAAAACCCACTCCTGCTTCACGGCGTTCTTCGCTGCCTCGGCTGCTCCAGAAAAAGGTGTAGCCGGCTTTGACTTCTGTCAGCTGATCTTCGTCTGCAAACCTTGTCTTGCTCAGAGCTGCGATGTGGATGTTGTACCTGCTGAGTTCTCTTGCGACAAGTGCTGTCCATCTCTCAGGTCTGTCTGCTTTGGAGCTGTTCGTGAGCGTTTGTACATTCCAAGTGCCAATGGTGAGTGATGTCACCTTAATTTATTTCTTCTGAGAATTTCAACAGCTAGGGTGGGATCCCCACCAGCCGCAGCTTGCTGGCCAGGGTGTAGTGAAGCAGGCTATGTTTACGGTACCTTTTCTAGCCCCTTCCTCAGGCCATGGAGGTGAGCAGAGCAAATCCTATAGAGGGCTACTCAGACAGCCAGGGGGCTGCCGACCTCCACTGCTTTGTCGGTCCAGTAGAGAGCGACCCTATGCCCTGGGCCGCCTGTGTGTGGGATTGTGGTTACAGCTTCCAGTGTATCCACACCTGCTGCTTCGTCATTTGCCCATCGCCACAGGACTTGGGGGAGGGGGGATGAGAAGGGAATTGGGGGGGTTGATGTTTTGACTTGGGCGTGAATTTGATTTAAGTGAGGGAAAGTTGCACAGGGTCGTCAGCCTCACTCTCTCATCCCAGTCTATCTGGATCCAGTGGCAAGATGTAGACAAGATGGCTGGAGATAGGTTAGGATGCAGTGGATGGCCAGCAGTGTCCTACATGTCTCACTGTGCCTTAGTTGCGCACCACAACGCTTTGCTGGGTCTGCCTTCCTGCCCATTGAGCCAATCTGGTGGTTTCCTCTGCACAGTCCACTGAGTCAAGTCTACGCATGCATAGGTAGACAAGCCCTACCTCACCGGGGGTGTCAAACACATCAGCTACCCTCACCTGGTTTCACCCGCCAGTCGAACTGGTTTACTAGGGTGTGGCCGCTGTTGCATGCAAATAGCTACTTGGAGCCACAGGTGAGAGTTGAGTGCCAAGTAGGAACCAAAGCTGACCGACCACCCGGAGGTGCGACGGTTGTCCCGTCAGAGGTACTATCCCTCCCTGACACTCCATACACCTCCATACACATTTTGTAGTGTTGTTCAAAATCTTAACTGAAAATTTCATTCACTATATAGTACACTCAAAATATCCCACAATGCATTTTGAAAAGTAGGGTCCAACGGTTGGTCACTACATTAGCCAATATATCCCATAATGCAATGTGCAGCTAACGGAGCAGTGAGAGAAGGGCTTCACATCACAACAGGAGTTTTGGCCGATTATCGACCAATCTCTAATTTGCCTTTCATTTCAAAAATCTTGGAAAGAGTTGTTGCTGCGCAATTATCTGACCTTTTGCAGGGAGTTGGTTTGTTGGAGGTGTTTCAATCTGGGTTCAGAGCTCATCACAGCACTGAAACTGCCTTAGTGAAGGTCACTAATGACCTCCTGATTGCATCTGATAATGGACTTGTTTCTGTTCTTGTTCTTTTAGATCTCAGTGCAGCCTTTGACACTATCGATCATGCCATTCTACTTGATAGATTAGAACACTTTGTTGGACTGAGTGGAACTCCGTTGCAGTGGTTTAGATCTTATTTGTCCAATAGATTTCAGTTTGTTCATATCAATGATGAATTTTCTTCCAACTCTAAGCTCAGTCACGGAGTTCCACAGGGATCTGTTTTGGGCCCTACTCTTTTTAGTTTATATATGCTCCCGTTAGGCAATATCATCAGAAAGCACTGTATGTGGCTTATATTATTCATATACCCATACCTACATATGTATAGACATAAGAGGAATGTTTAGAGATTGCATATGTAGAATGACCTCACGTCTCAGAGCAGGACAAGAGGTCTCGACCACCGGTGAAGATCAAGGAGCAGACGGAGACGCAGCGGTGGAGACCTGAACGAACTTCCTGACCCCTCAGGGTCAGGTGGAGGAGATAGAGGACAATGGAGAGGGATTACGCTGATGCGGGATGTCGGCTTTGATATGCAATGTCTTTTGTGGTGTGTGGGTATAAGTATGAAGGTCTGACTGCGCTCAGCCTCTTCATTCTGCTTCTGTATCGAGATGAGACATATTAGGGACTGGAAGCTGATAATAAAACTTGACTTATAAAATCACTTCGCTTCCTCATTTCAAGCTCCCTACATTGGTGACCAGACGTGAGGATGGACCAAAGACCTTCTCCCGCTACAAGCTCATCAGAGGCGACCCAGGCAAGCGCCGTCGCCAACGCAGACAGGGGAATGGATGGAAGACGTTCCCCCACAGCAGAATCGTCAGAGAGGGCTCAACCGAGCACCGTCCCCAGCCCCGCCGTGAGAACGGAAGAAAGGCGTTCTCGCCCTACAGACTCATCAGAGGCGGCCCAGGCAAGCGCTGTCACCGTCAAACTCCCAGAGTTCTGGCAAAATGACCCGAGCTCGTGGTTCCAGCAGGCTGAGGCTCAGTTTGCACTGGCGGGGATTACGGCGGATGAGACCAAATTTTACCACATCGTCGCCAGACTCGATGCCGCCACATCAAGATGTGCGCGGAGCGTGATACAATAACCGCCCACCCACGACAAATACAAAGAACTGAAGGCGACCCTCATCGAGAGCTTCGTCCCCTTGGCCGAGGAAAGGGCCAGGAGGATTCTGGCGATTTACGGCCACGGAGGACGCAGACCGATGGCCCTCATGGAAGACATGCTGCAGCTGAGGGAGGCAGACAATGACAACTTCCTCTTTCAGCATATCTTCCTCAGCACTCTGCCGTCGCACATGAGAGGGATCCTGGCCAACATGCGGTGCAGCACCCAGCAGGACTTCCGCGCGTTGGTCCGAGAAGCGCAGCGGCTCATCAACTCCTGCGGCGAACAGATGGCCACAGCAGCATCTGCAGATCTCGGCGCAGAAGCCCAGAGCAGCGGAGAGTCACAGACGACGGAGCAGAACCCGCCCACCATGGCAGCGACGCGACCAAGGCGCAGCAAGTGAAATGACCTCTGCTACTATCATCAACGTTTCGCCGAGAGGGCGTACAAATGCATACCCCCCTGCAATTTCAAGAAACGCCAAAGCCGGGAACCGTTAGCAGCTACGGCTCTCGGCAAGACTAACAAGCTGCTCTACGTGACTGACGGACGCTCCGGGAGACAGTTCCTCATCGACACCGGAGCTCAGGTGAGCTTCATCACCCCATCCAACGCAGACCGGGCAACAGGACCCCGGGGAAACGGAGCGATGGCAGCTAACGGCTCGATCATCGACAGTTTCGGTGAAAGAAACCTGCCTCTGTCCATTCACGGCCGCAACTATAAGTGGACATTTATTATAGCGGCGGTGAGTTTTAACTTGTTGGGCGCTGATTTCTTATGTGCACATGGGTTGTTAGTCAATCTTGCAAACAGACGCTTGGTTAATGCACTGTCATTTTATTCTATCCCCTGCTCAGCTCGAGTCTCTCCACCACCCGTGCAGGCCAGCGTCACCACAGCAGGAGGTAAGTTTGACCAACTCCTCCCCCAATTTCCAGCACTCATAGTTCCCAAATTTTCAGCAACAGTAGCGAAACACGGGGTTGAACACTTCATCCCCACAACAGGCCCACCTGTTTTTGCCAAAGCTCGGCGCTTAGATGCGACTAAGCTCGCCATAGCACGCGACGAGTTTGCCAGCCTGGAAAAACTGGGCATTATTCGGCGCTCGAAAAGCCCTTGGGCATTGCCATTACATATGGTCCCGAAAACCGACGGTTCTTGGAGACCTTGCGGTGATTACCGCAGATTAAACAATGCGACAGCGCATGACCGCTATCCCATCCCTCACATCCGAGATTTTTCACTACATCTGGCGGGTGCGCGCATTTTTTCTAAAATAGACCTGGTCCGCAGCTACCACCAAGTTCCGGTCCAACCGGAGGACGTTCCTAAAATGGCTGTAATAACCCCTTTTGGTCTTTTTGAATTTTTGCGAATGCCGTTTGGCCTCAAAGGCGCTGCTCAAGCCTTTCAGCGTATGATGGACACTGTATTACGCGACCTCCCCTTCGTGTTCATCTACCTCGACAATATTCTGGTAGCCAGCTCATCAGAGGAAGAACATGAACAGCACCTCACTACGGTTTTTCAGAGGCTAGAAGAGCATGGGTTAATAATCAACCCAGCCAAATGCCGATTTGGCGTGTCACAAATTGATTTTTTGGGACACAGAGTTTCACCAGAGGGGGCAGTTCCATTGCCAGACAAAGTGCGCGCGGTAGTAAATTTCCCCCGACCACAAACGGTCAGATCGTTACAAGAATTTTTAGGAATGGTGAATTTTTACAACCGTTTCCTCCCCCGCGCAGCTCAACTCATGCAGCCCCTGTATGCCGCACTCAGAAAACAAAAGCCCTCCAACACGGTCGAATGGACCCCGGAGCGGGAACGCGCTTTCGCGGAAGTAAAAAGAGCACTAGCGGATGCCGCATTGTTGGTCCACCCCGATCCCTCGGCCCGCATAGCGCTGACCACTGACGCGTCAGACCTGGCCATAGGGGCAGTCGTGGAACAACATGTTAGCGGAACCTGGCAACCGCAAGCTTTTTTTTTAAGCAAATCCTTAAACCAAACCAAGCGCAAATACAGCACTTTTGATAGGGAGCTGCTAGCGCTCCATTTATCCATCCGCCATTTCCAGTTCTGGCTGGAAGGGCGGCGGTTCACGGCTTTTGTAGACCACAAACCACTCACTTTCGTGATAGCTAAAATTTCAGAACCATGGTCAGGCAGGCAACAAAGACAACTAGCCGCAATTTCAGAGTTCACCACAGATATTCGACATGTGGCAGGCAAACTTAATGTGGTAGCAGACTGCCTCTCCCGCGCCGTGACATCGTCAGAACGCGAGGAAGCAGATTATACTACTGCAGCCGCAGAGCTCATGGCCAACGCGGACGCGTACGCGGCCCCAATCCACGTAGGGATAGATTACGCGGCCATGGCAGCGGAACAAAGCAGTGACGCGGACGTGCGCGCGCTCCAGTTTGGACCAACAGGTTTAAGGCTGGAGGAAAGGGGTTTGCATGACGGTGTTCCCTCCCTAATCTGCGACGTGTCAACCGGCCGACCTCGCCCGGTAGTTCCAGCCGCGTGGCGCCGCCGCATTTTTGACTCGGTTCACTCCCTCGCGCACCCAGGGGTGTGCGCCGAGGTTAAAATGGTCGCGGAGAAGTTTGTTTGGCCAGGCCTGCGTAAAAATGTAAAGGAATGGGCAAAGACTTGCATGTCTTGCCAACGCGCCAAAATCCACAAACACACAAAAGCTCCTCTAGAACCTTTCCGAATCCCAGCCAGGAGGTTTGACCACGTACATGTCGACCTCGTGGGCCCACTACCATCGTCGCAAGGGTTCACACACCTGTTAACAATGGTAGACCGTACCACGCGCTGGCCAGAAGCGGTCCCGCTGGCGTCAACCACAGCCGCGGAAGTCGCTCGCGTTTTTTTTTAACAAACTGGGTGGCGCGTTTCGCCGTCCCATCGGACATCACGTCCGATAGGGGGCCCCAATTTGTCTCAGAGCTGTGGTCAGCCATGGCCAGCAGCTTAGGGGCGACAATTCATCGCACCACCGCGTATCACCCTCAGGCTAATGGGTTATGCGAGCATTTTCATAGGTCTTTAAACGCCACCCTCAGGGTCTCACTTACTGATACAGATTGGGTGAATAAACTTCCCTGGGTTTTATTAGGGTTACGTTCTGCACTTAAGGAGGCTCTAGATGCCTCCCCGGCAGAATTAGTTTTTGCACAACCTCTCAGGCTCCCGGGTGAGTTCTTACCAGAACATCCAGAGCCCAGGCACCTACCAGCCCTGAGGCCCCTAAGCAGCACGGGACCGGACATGCTCCCCGGACCCGTACATCACTCTTTTCCGCGGGTTTTTGTCCCCCAAGCTTTGAAAAACGCAGAGTTCATTTTTGTTAGACACGAAGCTTTAAAACCAACCCTCCGCCCACCATATGATGGACCATACAGAGTGCTGGAACCTGGTGATAAGCATTTTGTGCTTGATTTAGGGGACAGAAAAGAAACAGTCAGCATTGACAGACTTAAACCTGCTTTCATGTTGAGCGACGAGCCTGCACGGGTGGCAAGAGCACCTCGACGGGGTAGACCCCCTAAGAGAAACGACTCAGCCCCCCCGCAGGGACCAAATAACCACTCTCCTCCCCAGGCTGCAGAGCCCTTACAGGACGGACCCGCCAGGACGCCAAAGCGGGCCTACAGCAGATTCGGGAGAAGATTAAAACCCAGACGACACATAGACTGATGTAAAATTGACAAAGAGTTGTTAACTATGCTGTCGGATTGTGCCGTTGCAGTTTTAAGGCTGATTTGTGACATTAACTATACTGTTGTTGTTACCACTGAATTTTTAACAGGATCATGCTGCATAGCTTGAAGGTTAACATGACTGCTGAAGATATTTTTCCTTTTCCTGTTGAGATGAATAACGGTATAATATGTCATGGATGTTATCTTAGGCTGTAAACTTAATTTGATTGTCCTTTTCTTAGACGTTTGGGGGGGGGGGGGGCTGTGGCTTATATTATTCATATATCCATACCTACATATGTATAGACATAAGAGGAATGTTTGGAGATTGCATATGTAGAATGACCTCACGTCTCAGAGCAGGACAAGAGGTCTCGACCACCGGCCAAGATCAAGGAGCAGACGGAGACGCAGCGGTGGAGACCTGAACAAACTTCCTGACCCCTCAGGGTCAGGTGGAGGAGAGAGAGGACAATGGAGAGGGATTACACTGATGCGGGATGTCGGCTTTGATATGCAATGTCTTTTGTGGTGTGTGGGTATAAGTATGAAGGTCTGACTGCGCTCAGCCTCTTCATTCTGCTTCTGCATCGAGATGAGACATGTTAGGGACTGGAAGCTGATAATAAAACTTGACTTATAAAATCACTTCGCTTCCTCATTTCAAGCTCTGCACAGTCCACTGAGTCAAGTCTACGCATGCGTAGGTAGACAAGCCCTACCTCACTGGGGGTGTCAAGCACATCAGCTACCCTCACCTGGTTTCACCCGCCAGTCGAACTGGTTTACTAGGGTGTGGCCGCTGTTGCATGCAAACAGCTACTTGGAGCCACAGGTGAGAGTTGAGTGCCAAGTAGGAACCAAAGCTGACCGACCACCCGGAGGTGCGACGGTTGTCCCGTCAGAGGTACTATCCCTTCCTGACACTCCATACACCTCCATACACATTTTGTAGTGTTGTTCAAAATCTTAACTGAAAATTTCATTCACAATATAGCACACTCAAAATATCCCACAATGCATTTTGAAAAGTAGGGTCCAACGGTTGGTCACTACGTTAGCCAATATATCCCATAATGCAATGTGCAGCTAACGGAGCAGTGAGAGAAGGGCTTCATATCACAGCAGGAGTTTTGGCCGATTATCGACCAATCTCTAATTTGCCTTTCATTTCAAAAATCTTGGAAAGAGTTGTTGCTGCGCAATTATCTGACCTTTTGCAGGGAGTTGGTTTGTTGGAGGTGTTTCAATCTGGGTTCAGAGCTCGTCACAGCACTGAAACTGCCTTAGTGAAGGTCACTAATGACCTCCTGATTGCATCTGATAATGGACTTGTTTCTGTTCTTGTTCTTTTAGATCTCAATGCAGCCTTTGACACTACCGATCATGCCATTCTACTTGATAGATTAGAACACTTTGTTGGACTGAGTGGAACTCCGTTGCAGTGGTTTAGATCTTATTTGTCTGATAGATTTCAGTTTGTTCATATCAATGATGAATTTTCTTCCAACTCTAAGCTCAGTCACGGAGTTCCACAGGGATCTGTTTTGGGCCCTACTCTTTTTAGTTTATATATGCTCCCATTAGGCAATATCATCAGAAAGCACTGTATACATTTTCACTGTTACGCAAATGACACACAACTATACCTGTCAATGAAGCCCGATGATTGTAATCAATTAGCCAAGTTAGATGCCTGTCTTAAGCACATCAAAGCTTGGATGACTTGTAATTTTTTACTATTAAACTCTGATAAGACTGAAGTCATTCTTGTTGGCCTAAAACATCTTAGAAACTCCTTTTCAAATTATGCCCTTAATTTAGATGTTGCCACTCTCACTCTGAACAGTTCTGTGAGGAACCTTGGAGTTATTTTTGATCAAAATTTGTCCTTTAATTCACATATTAAAACTGTTTCTAAGACTGCCTTCTATCATCTACGCGATATTGCCAAGATCAGGAGCATCTTGTCTCTGAATGATGCTGAGAAACTGATTCATGCCTTTGTCAGTT
Organism: Pholidichthys leucotaenia; assembly: GCA_020510985.1. Lineage (NCBI taxonomy): Eukaryota > Metazoa > Chordata > Actinopteri > Cichliformes > Pholidichthyidae > Pholidichthys > Pholidichthys leucotaenia. Next base: position 326,478,433 of record CM035838.1, read on the forward strand.
CTCGATTAGATTATTGTAATTCGCTATTATCTGGTTGTCCTAAGGTATCCTTAAAAAATCTTCAGTTGATTCAAAATGCTGCTGCTAGAGTTTTAACTGGTTCTAGACTAGAACTATACTGGTTCATATCTCCCCAGGTCTGTCCTCCCTTCATTGGCTTCCCATAGAATTTAGAATCAAGTTTAAAATCCTTCTTCTTACTTTCAAAGCTCTTAACAATCAGGCCCCCCAATATATAAAAGATCTGATATTACCTTACCATCCTAATAGAGCATTACACTCCCAAAATGCTGGCTTACTTGTGGTGCCAAAGAATCTCCAAAAGTACATTGGGAGGCAGAGCCTTCTGCTACCAAGCTCCTTCTCTCTAGAACCAGTTACCACTCTGGGTCCGGGAGTCAGACTTGGGCTCTGTTTTTAAGAATAGGGTAAAATCCTTCCTTTTTAATATAGCTTCCATTTAAGGAGGGATTTTGTGTCTCTTAACCTCACTTTTGTTCTATTGTTATTTGATCCATACTGCTGGCTGACCTCCAATAATGTACTTGGCATCTTGCTGTTTTGTTCTTTATGTCTGTCCTCTCCATCCTCCCTATCCCCTCAGCCCCAGCCAGTCACAGCAGATGACTGCCAATCCCTGAGCCTGGTTCTGCTAGAGGTTTCTTCCTGCCAAATGGGAGTTTTTCCTCTCCACTGTCGCTTTGTGCTTGCTCATAGGGGATCGTCTGATTGCTGGGTTTTTCTGAGACTGTGTGGTTTTTTCTGCACTGTGGCGCCACGAGACGGCTTCTGTTGTGATGTGGCGCAGTATAAATAAAGCTGAATTGAACTGAATTGAATTAACTACCTTAAGGTATTTATATTTATTAGTTCAGCAAAAACAATTTCATTTAATACATATTTACTACAAATTACATACAGGTATTCATTTTTTAACACCGTTAGTCTGTTACATTTTACTGTTTCACCATGATGATGTCATTAATCGTGCCATGAAAGCAAGCCCAGTGGTGTACAGAAGCTGTTAATTTTATTGTTATATTGAGTTTACTGTGTAGTCCACTATATCTAAATTCACTATATAGTGAGTAGGGAGGGAGTGAGTGAGTGAACATTCCGAAGACAGCCTAAATATATCCAGGTGGTGCATGGAGACCCCATCTTCCTACTAGACTATATCTTTAGAGATAACAAATTAGTTTTAAAGCTCTGTAACTTTACCCACCATTACTTTTTAACTACTGGCAACCTCCAGGCCAGGACTGAAAAATTAAAAAAAATATTGAAGTCATTTGCATTTCTTTTTGTAGTCACTTGAGACTTCCACAATTTAGTTCTCAGAATCCTGTTAAAATTATCATGCAGTCACAAAATTGCCATGTTTAGTGCCTGCTATAAAAAAAAATGTTTTTCACTCTTCAACTTATATCCTTTATCAATTATTATGTGTTCCAAAGCCATCCAAGAATGTTGATTTCTCTTTTGGTGGCTGAAATTCTCATACAGAGATTTGGGGTCTGCAGACCATTTCAATTATTAACATTAATTCACATTATTCCTTGCCCCTTCACATCCGGTCTGCCAACACACTTGCTTCTTTTAAAAGTCAACTCAAAACCCATCTTTTTAAATCTACCTATAAAAACTGACTGCCTCTTCTACCTTTGTGTACCTATGTGTATGTGTTTACCCGTTCTCTGTATGTTTGTCCCTATGCTGCTTTGTAAAGCGTCTTTGAATATTTAGAAAAGCGCTATATAAGACTGATGTATTATTATTATTATTATTATTATTTTTCTAAAATCAGGTAGTTTTATGTCATCGATAGAATATTAATTGTGTATAACCACTCAGAGAAGCTGCTACTCCACATCCAAAGGAGGCAGCTGAGGAAGCTCAGGCATCTAGCTGGGTTGCTTCTTGAATGCTATAATGGCTCTTGCACAATTTTCAAATTTAGCATACTGTGTTTATTACAACCCACACTAAACAATGTGCATGGTAAATGAGCGTTAAATCAATTTTCACTTGTGTAAAGGTTAGCAGCGTAAGCATCCTTGGCAAAGGATCTCAGCAGCAAGAAATATTCACAGAAGTTTCTGCTGCCGTAACATTATTTGATTTTATTTATATGTAGCCAGGTCAAGTAATAAAATTACCCTTTCTAAATGAAATCTATAAATCTCTTCTTTTCTCGCCCAGTTGTTATCCAATAGTGTCCAGTAGGTGTCACTGTTGTATTTTGAAATAATCCAGTGTTCACTTGCGAGAGTATTTAGTCGCACGTGTAATGTCATCACCGCACGACAGCAGAATGCTCTCGATTAGAGACTGTTGACTAACGGTGCGTATCAGTGAAGATATATATAAAATGTTTATAAATCACACAAATAATCTTATATATTCTAAGACAAAGCTTTAAGAGGCCTGATGTACTAAGATTATTGGTTGTTGAATTTTGTAGAAACAAAGATTGATGTAGATTCATTGCTGATCCTGTGTAACATTTTCTGCCAAGTTATCCATGTAGTTGGAATAGAAGACTATGTGACGGCATGAGTGTTCAAAAACAATTTGTCTGAAGTTTTACAAATGTACCAATTATTGTTTTTTTTAATTTATTTATTTACCAATGTTGTGGATCATTTGGTTTGTGCAGAGGGGAGATTGTCATCACCCGCAGCTCACGGGCCTCCATCTCAGCTGCGCGCACACCTGCGCCTCGTTAAGCTCTGCTATTTATTCCATCCTGCCCTGAGCTGCGGCCTGGAGCCGTCTGTCTCCCTGCGTAACCTTCACAGCTACTTCCTATCGTTCGGGCCAGCTGTCTTCTCAACGGACACGTAAGCTGTCATTCCTGCCTTACCTTCTCCGTTCAGTTTTCCCCTGTGCACAGGTGGATTCCGTGGCGGCGGACTCTCTCTCCCTCATCACGCTGCTCCTCCACTTGCCGCATCTTCCCGGACGCACAGCAGGTCGCTGTCTCCCAGGCTTGGGACTTGCCACGCCAGCCACCGCGCCGCTACAAGTAAGCACAGTAACATCGTCACTTTCCCGTGTGGTTGCCCAGCTAATCCCTGCTCTCCTCTCTCATAGGGTTGCCTGGCTGAACGGCGAACTGCTCTGTCCTGATCTCATCCCCCACCTACATCACATTCACATCTTGCATACACGCATCCACTCACAAACATTGTTGCTCAATAAAGCTCTCAAATCTGTCCGAGCCTGCGTGCGTGTTTTCCTGGGCCGAGTAATATGTCAGAGATAGCACTGTCCAGGGTCTTTCTGAGTGGTTCGGGCTGGACAGGCTGCCTGCCATTCTCGGGTGAGTTCAAGCTTACTGTTCAAAAAAAAATGTGTAATGTATTTATTGTGAGAGTATATTAAGTAGTGTTTCCTCTGCTGTTTTTTAGAAGATAGCAAAACACAGGAGCCTTCTGCTCTGAAAATAACATAATAGAACCCTTAAACTCAGGAGATAACATCATAGCTTTAAGCTCAGGAAAAAACAGGAGCATCTTGCACAGGAGACAACATCAAAGCTTTAAACTCAGGAGAAAACAAAATGGAAACTAAACTCAGGAGAGGACAACATGGAAACTTTAAACTCAGGAGATCACAGCAGGCAAACTTTAAACTCAGGAGATTATAACATGGAACTTTAAACTTTGGAGATAAGGGAACTTTAAACTTAGGAGAAAACAGCACAGGAGCTTCTTGCACTGGAGATAACACAGGACCTTTTTGCACTGGAGAAAACACAGGAGCATTTTTCTCTGGAGACAAAGGAGCTTTTTGCACTGGAGAAAACATTATAGAGGCCTTTTGCCCAGGAGAAAACATAAGAGCCTTTTGCTCTGGAGACTTGCTGCTGAGATATTTAGTACAGCTCAGGACAGATGTTTTTTTTCCACACATGGGGAGTTGTTCGAAGCTCCTTGTGGGAACTCCTTGTGCAGGGGTGTGGAGTGATGATAATCAAGTCAGTGGTGGTAATGCACCTGAAAGCTGGCTGCCAACCACCAATCAAATCTAAAAGAAGAAGAAGATAACATCATAAGTGGCCTTTTGCCCTGGAGAAAACAATATAGGAGCGTTTTGCTCTCGGGATTATCACTCTATATATAATTCAAGAAATCTCTGTCTGTCTGTCTGTGTGTGTCATAATTATAGGACTCACTAAAAGATCATAGGACTCGCTATGACATCATCAAAGATCAAAGGCAGGCATCACTCACGATCATAGAACTCGCTATGACATCATCAAAGATCAAAGGCAAGCATCACTATGACATCATCAGAGATCATATGACTTGCTATGACATAATCAAAGATCAAAGGCAGGCATCACTCATGATCATAGGACTCACTATGACATCATCAAAGATCATAGGACTCGCTATGATATCATCAAAGATCAAAGGCAGGCATCACTGAATAAGTGATCACGTCAAAGCTCAAAGGTAGGTTTCACCAGGGTTACTGTTGCCATGGTAACCATGTCAAAGATCAAAGGCAGCAATGCAGACATGCTTGCTTACACTTGCTTTCTACAGGCATGCAGAAATACTTGGTTATACTTGGTTTCTACAGTCATGCACAGGTATGCAGGGGCACTAGTATTATAGAAGCTTCTTGCACAAGAGATAAGGAAGGAGCTTTTTGCCCTGGGGACAGTACCTGAGGGGCCTTCAGCACAGGGGCTAACAGCAGCTGAGGATCGGTGACCCTAGGCGGCCAAGGTAGAGTGTGCAGCTCGGATGATGGCAGAGCTGTGGCATACACATTGGAGACAGCTGGAGCAGCGGCATGCACTTGGGAGACTGCTGGAGCAGCGACATCAACCTCAGAGACTGCTGGAGCTGTGATGCGCACTTCAGAGACTGCTGGGGCTGTGGTGTGCACCTCAGACACAGCTGAAGCTGTGGCGTGCACCTCGGAGACAGGTGGAGCTGTGGCATGCACCTTGGAGACATCTGAAGCAGTGGTGTGCACTTCGGAGACAGCTGGAGCTGTGGCATGCATCACCATCCCTGACGCAGACATCTCAGATGTGGAGAAATAGATGGACGGGTCAGTATAGGAGCAGGCAATGGAGCCCGGTGGAGGAACTCCAGAAGCAGAAGAGAGCTGCAAATGGGTTTCCCCATCAAGAGTAAGGCAAGACTTTTTAAGTATACATAGATGTTAAAAATACAAAATACAGTACTTGCCTTAACTCCTGTTCCACTGCTGCTGGAGAAACAATGACCATCACTGAAGATGCTGGAGGATCAGTGGATGAGGCAGACTGAGGCACAGTAGCGGGTGTGGGCACCTGCATAGAAAATGTGGGAGCCGGCACTGCAGCTTCTGTGGGAGCCAGCGAAGCAGCTGTCATGGGAGCCAGCGGTGCTGCTTCCACAGGAGCCAATGCTGGAGAGCCCTCTGGGGGAACACTCCACAGGGATGGAATGGAATGACAAGGAGCTGGTACAGGGCATGGAACTGGTGGAGAAGCTGATGTGGAAGCTGGCGGGGCAGCTGACATGGGAACTGGCAAATTACTTTGTGCAGTGGGGGTAATAGCCTAACAAGGAGCCGCTGCAAAGCAGCAAGAAGCTGGCACAGGACGAGGAGCTTTGGGGGAAGCTGGAGAACTGGGAACAGTGCCAGAGGACTGAGGAGCAGACGGAAAGGAGCACTGAGGAGAGGCGGGCAGAACAGCTGACGTAGAGGCTGGCTTGGGAATACTAGAGTGGCGAGGAGCGGGCGTCTGAACCAACAATGCCTCGGCATTGCCGCAGGATTGGACGGAGATGGAGTGCCTTTCACCCACCCTCGGAAAGAGTGCTGCAGTTCGGCGATGGAGAAGAGCAGGTCCTCTCCACCGGGGAACTCCCTCAGTGAAGGATGACAGTGGATAATGGCTTTGGTGTGCTCCAAATACCACAGGGCATTCTGCGGGATGAGAGCTGAGCGAGCCACGGCCAGTATTTGGTCAATTTGCATAGCCGCGGCACACAGCCCCCACCCCATGCTCACAATGAAAGCCCTGTTACCTGCTGAGTCCTTCTGAGGTAGCGTCATAATGTCACGGCAAACCTCTGGCGAGCAGGGAGGAATGGACTCAGATACAGGTATTTCTGCTGTCATGCAAGATTTATTTACTCAAAGAAACACAAAAGAACAAACAGTATGGGGGCTGTAACACTAGGAAATACCCAAGGCAAACACTCACTAGGATTAAAGTTCATGACACAAGAAACCAAAGGGCAAAACAGACAATGACGCCACACCAGAACACAAACTCAAACAGGCAAATATAGGGTAACTAATAATCACATGGATGTGAGACAGCTGGGAAACAATCAGGAACTAAACAGCAACACACGTGAGGGACCACAATGGCAACAGAAAATGACGCAGGATATCACACAAGACCAAGGACCACAGAAGACAATAATCGTCGGCCTCCGTCGGTCTATGATGACCATGGAAGAGAATCCTAAACGTCTACTCTGCTGGAACAGCACCGCCTGTGGCTGAACAGGCCGATGCGCACCGGTGTTCTACCTTCCAGCGTTGGGCGTTGGTAGGATTCAAGCCTGGGCAGGAAGATATGGAGGACAAGATGTTACCCATGCAGCATGTCCCCCCTCTCCACGTCACTGATGAATCCAAAGGAACAGCAGGGCTGCTATAGTTTGGCACCAGCGCCGTCGCAGGAGCTGCCAGAACGATGTTGAGCACAACAGAGAACTGCCTTAGGGGCTCCGACTCCGGATTTTTCTTCAGGGTTGACTCACAAAGCCTTTCCCGTGACCGGGTGTGCCGCAAGGCAGCGGAGGTTTGAAATCAGGGTTTACCTTCCCCTAGATGGGCTACCTTCCCAGGTTGAAGAGCCACCATCTACCCGAAGCATCTGGTTTTAAGGCACCAGAGATCCTCCCTCGCCCCTTCTCCTATTAGTAAAAGCAGTTCCGCCGGGCTTAGAGACTAAACCACATGGGCAGGCTAGGAGTTGGACTTAGTTGTCAGAGGCTTTTCAAGACGCACGCCGTAAGTAGCATTTTATGAGCACTGGGAGCTTAACCCCAGTGCCGCTCCTGGCTATGACAACCTTGAAACCTGCAGTGATCTGATATTGCTGATTTTAATGTTTCTTGTTCTGCCTTTTCTTTTTGTGATCTTGTGAGTCATCTTTGTGTTTCCTTCTCACATTCCTTCTGGTGTTCTTTTTTCCTTGTAGTGAGTGATCTTCCGGTTTCTCCAAAGTAGGTTTTGTTGCATGTTCTGCATGATATTTCATAAACTACATTGCATTTTTTGTCTTGCTCTATTTTGTCCTTGGGGTGTACTAAGACAATAATAAACAGAGACCAACAAAGGGGAACTAGGAAAACACAGGAGACAATAATGAAAAATAATGATGACAAGGGAAAACACAGAGAACCCCAAATTAACAAAAAGTGTGGACAAGGTCTAAGCCCATGTCCAGATTCTAACAGTTTCCTGGGACTTAGATGAAAAAGAGAACATTGATTTGAAATGGGACAAAATTAACATTACATACACTTGAACAGCAGAAAAGACCATAGGTTTTAGAAAGAAGAAAAATGAAGAATGGATAAGACCTGGATCTTGGCAGAAGATTGAAGAGATGAATAATTTGAAGGAAAAGCTGCTCAACACCAGAACCCGAAGGATGCAAGAGCAAACACTTGAACAATACAGGGATAAGAACAGGGAAGTGAAACAGTGCAAGAGCTAACAGACAAGCCTTCATTGGAAGTCTTGCCTCAGAAGCAGAACAAGCTGCTGTCAGGGGAAAAATAAGCATGGTCTACAAAATGACCAAGCAGCTGTGTGGACAAAATTCAAACAAACCAGCCCTTGTGAAAGACAAGAATGCTAATCTATTCACCACTGAAAGACAACAAGCAGAGCGTTGGGTCCAACACGTCCAAGAAGTCCTTAATCATCCTGAATCTGATGAACCAGTGGATCCACCACCAGCTGAGGAATACCTCCATATGTTTTCCCCCTTCCTGATTTCTCAATTTTTGGATGTTTGTCACACTTAAATGTTTCAGATCATCAAACAAATTTAAATATTAGACAAAGATAATGCAAGTAAACACAAAATGCAGTTTTTAAATGAAGGTGTTCATTATTAAGGGTAAAATAAAATCCAAACCTACATGGCCCTGTGTGAAAAAGTGATTCGTCCCCCCCACCCCCCTCCCGTTAAAACCTAAATTAACTGTGGTTAATCACATCTTTGGAAAGCTGAGTTCAATTTCTCGAGCCACAACCAGGCCTGATTACTGCCACACCTGTTTTCAATCAAGAAATCATTTAAATTAGACCGGCTTGACAAAGTGAAGTAGACCAAAAGATCCTCATAAGCTAGACATCATGCTAAGATCCAAAGAAATTCAGGAACAAATGAGAAACAAAGTATCTGAGATCTATGAGTCTGAAAAAGGTTAAAAAGCCATTTCTAAAGCTTTGGGACTCCAGCGAATCGCAGTGAGAGCCATTATCCACAAATGGTGAAAGCATGGAACAGTGGTGAACCTTCCCAGGAATGGCCGGCCGACCAAAATTACCCCAAGAGCACAGCTACGTTTCATCCAAGAGGTCACAAAAGACCCCACAACAACAGCCAAAGAACTGCAGGCCTCACTTACCTCAGTTAAGGTCAGTGCTCATGACTCCACCATAAGAAAGAGACTGGGCAAAATTGGCCTGCATGGCAGAGTTCCAAGATGAAAACTATTGCTGAGCAAAAAGAATATAAAGGCTTGTCTCAGTTTTGCCAGAAAACATCTTGATGATCCCCAAGACTTTTGGGAAAATACTCTGTGGACTGACGAGACAGAAGTTGAAGTTTTTGGAAGGTGTGTGTCCCATTACATCTGGTGTAAAAGTAACACAGTATTTCAGAAAAGGAACATCATACCAACAGTAAAATATGGTGGTGGTAGTGTGATGGTCTGGGGCTGTTTTGCTGCTTCAGGACCTGGAAGACTTGCTGTGGTTAATGGAACCATGAATTCTGCTGTCTACCAAAAAATCCTGAAGGAGAATGTCAAACCATTTTTTCGTGACCTCAAGCTGAAGCGCACTTGAGTTCTGCAGCAGGACAATGATCCAAAACACACCAGCAAGTCCACCTCTGAATGGCTTAAGAAAAGCAAAATGAAGACTTTGGAGTGGCCTAGTCAAAGTCCTGACCTGAATCCCATTGAGATGTTGTGGCATGACCTTAAAAAGGTGGTTCATGCTCGAAAACCCTCCAATGTGGCTGAATTACAACAATTCTGCAAAGATGAGTGGGCCAAAATTCCTTCATAATGATGTAAAAGACTCATTGCCAGTTATCGCACACACCTGATTGCAGTTGTTGCTGCTAAGGGTGGCCCAACCAGTTATTAGGTTTAGGGGGCAATCACTTTTTCACACAGAGCCATGTAGGTTTGGATTTTTTTTCCCCTTAATAATAAACACCTTCATATAAAAACTGTATTTTGTGTTTACTTGTGTTATCTTTGTCTTATATTTAAATTTGTTTGATGATCTGAAACATTTAAGTGTGACAAACATACAAAAAAATGAGAAATCAGGAAGGGGTAAACACTTTTTCACACCACTGTAGATAGCAGCATTCCAACGCAGGATGAGGTCAGGTCATCCACTGAGGCTATGAAACATGGAAAGGCCCCTGGCATTGACTTGGTTCATGCAGACCTTTTGACTGCTGACATAGCGACATCCACCAAAGTAGTTGCCATCCTCTTCAAGACCATGTGGGAGACAGAAAGCATTCCAGCAGATTGGACCAAAGGCCTCATTGTGAAGTTGCCAAAGAAAAGAGATCTCGGCACCTGTGATAACTGACAGGAATTCTGAAACCAAGACCCAAAAGCAACATGGAAGGAAACGATAAATGGAATTTCAACAATTTTTCTTTTAGATTTGATTGGCAGTTGGCAACCAGCCTACAGGTGCATTACCGCCACTGACTTGATTATCATCACTCTATGTCCTTCTTCTTATTCTTCTTTTAAAATTTGATTGGTGGTTGGCAACCAGCTTACAGGTGCATTACTGCCACTGACTTGATTATCATCACTCTACATCTCTGCACAAGGAGCTCTGAACAACTCCTTATGTGTGAAAAAAATTATCCATCCTTGGACTGTGTCCGAGGTGTGAGTTCTTATAAGGGGTTCTGAACAACTCCTTATGTCTGAAAAAAAATTATCCATCCTTGGACTGTGTAATCTTTGTCACTCTACATATAATTCGAGAAATCTCTGTCTGTCTGTGTGTGTGTCACGAACATAGGACTGTGTGTGTGTGTCACAATCATAGGACTCGCTATGACATCATCAAAGTCACAATCATAGGGCTTTGTGTGTGTGTCACAATAATAGGACTCACTATGACATCATCAAAGATCAAAGGCAGGCATCACTGAATGAGTGGTGACGTCAAAGATCAAAGGCAGGCATCTCCATGGTTTCTGTTGCCATTGTAACCATGTCAAAGATCAAAGGCAAGCGTGCAGCAGAAATACTCGCTTATACTTGGATTCTTCGGGCATGCACAGGTACCATGTCAAAGATCAAAGACAAACATCACCATGGTTACTGTTGCCATGGTAGCAGTAACTTTCTATGGGCATGCAGAAATACTTGCTTATACTTGGTTTCTACGGGTATGCACGGGTATGCACTAGTTACAATAATTGTACAACAGTGAGTTATGTGCAACAAGGATCTGAGAACCCTGCAGGAGGGAACAGAATTGGGAATCAGAATCAATGGGCGGATTAATGATAATAAGTAAATATTACTTTTTGCTTACAGGCACTTCAGAGGGAATTGGCACTGACTGGACAAGGATTCTACAGAGCTGGGGAGCAGGTTACCAACAGTGAGGGTGCTGTGGTGCTGCAGGGGTGCTGCAGGGGAAATGCACGAGGCAGGCTTGTCAGGCCTGGGTGAAGGGGAGATGGCACAGGGAACACTGAACATTAAAGGTGGTAAATCAGCTTACTTGTTGAGAGGTGGTGAAGTGCACTTATCTGTGTGTATCCAAATTCAAATCCATAAAGTGAGATCCTGAATCCAAGAGCAGGCAGAGGGTCAGAGCATGATAGGTGAAACTGGGCAAACTGAGGTCCAAGACGTGAGGCTGGTAGTGGGGTCTAGGGCAAGCAGAGGTCAAACATGGCAGGCAAGACAAAGTACAATAAATGCAGGCAAAGCAAGAAGAAACAGGTGAGTTGAAAGTCTAAGTGATCAGACAGAGCAGTGGGAGAGCTTTCCACCACCTGTGGCCCTTTATAGGGCTCCTCTGATTAGCCACAGATGGTGATCAGGGTTGCAGGGAGAGTGCTAATCAGCAGGGAGAGAGGGAGGAAGACACACAGAGCAGGTGGGGATCCTTACAATAACTGGAGCGGCATCACCTTGCTTTCTATTCCAAGCAAAGTATTCTGTTGAGTCCTGCTGAAAAGAATGGATAAATCAATTGACACCAAGCTTTGTGAAGAGCAAGCAAGGTTCAGGAATGGATGTGAATGCATTGATCAGATCTTCGCTCTTTGTAATATCATTGAACAGTGCATAGAATGGAATGCCCCCCTCTACATAAATTTTGTGGATTTGAAGAAGGCATTTGACATCTTACACAGAGAGAGCCTTTGGAAAATACTACAGCACTACGAAGTCCCTGAGAAGATCATTACACTGATCAGCAGATTCTACAACAACTTTGGATGTAATGTAATAATGAACAGCACCCTGTTTGAAGCATTTCCTGTAGAATCAGGTTTCTGTCAAGGCTGTATATTGTCTCCTATACTATTCCTAATCACCAATGACTGGATAAATAGGCCAACAACAGCTGAAAAACCAAGAGGCATACAGTGGAACCAGACAACACAACTATAAGGCCTTGATTTTGCAGATGATTTGGCCCTGGTGTCCTAAAACCAACATGACCTATAGGACAAGACTGACAGGCTAGACCAGGAGTTGGCAACCTGCGACCCCTTCAGCCCCCATGCTGTGGCTCCCTGCAGTTATATTTCAAAGCACCTGGAAATCAATGAAGTTAATTTTAATTATTTTATTTTTTAAATTATTGGTCGTTGGATACATTTCTCAATGGAAACATATACTTTCATGAATGTAAAATATATTTTTTTAAAATTATTTACTATGTTGTCAACCATGCATCACATCCGACAGCTACTCACACGCACAGAGAGAGCCTCTATGCAGTGCATGTGAAGAGCAGAGAGCAGCAGCTTCCTGCTTATCCTCCCCACTCTCGGTAAGACATGAACAGATCCAGAAAAAGTAAAATCACAGAGGAAAACAGAGAGTTTAAATTTGTGTGGACAAATTTATTTGTATTCATGTATGGTGGTATGTGGAGAGAATTTCTCCACAAGAACAAACAAGGAGAAAAACAACTGCCTTGTTAGTGTCGACAGGTCCATAAAAAAAATCTTCAGTTTAAGTTTAATGTTTATTTGAAAGGGACATTACATACTAATGAACATTAATACAAATGTAAGTATGCCAGATTTAGTAATGATACTAATTTGCATCTGTAGTCCCCTGGCGGGTCACAAAAACACACAAACAATCATACACGAGAAGAACATCTGCAATAAAACTGTGCAAAGTGGATTTGCAAAAGTGCAAGAATTAAAGTGCTACAAAACAAAACATTTGTCACACAAGTGAAGTGCTGTGTATGCATGCATCTATAGAGTGATATGTAATGGTCAAGGGCCAGAGACAGATAGAGTGATGATATAGAGTGAAGTATGTGGCGGTAATGCACCTGTAAGCTGGTTGCCAACCGTCAATCAAATCTAAAAGAAGAAGAATAATGCACACACACATGCACCAAAGTACCTCACAACAACAACAAAAAAACAGCAACAAATAAGAGGTGGGGCTTATGTGTGTGACGTATGGGCACATACAGTGGTGTGAAAAAGTGTTTGCCCCCTTACTGATTTCTCATTTTTTTGTATGTTTGTCACACTTAAATGTTTCAGATCATCAAACAAATTTAATTTGTTTACCAAATTTATTGTTGGTATGATGCTCCTTTTCTGAAATGCTGTGTTACTTTTACACCGGACATAATGGGACACACACCTTCCAAAATGTTCAACTTTTGTCTCGTCAGTCCACAGGGTATTTTCCCAAAACTCTCGGGGATCATCAATTTGTTTTCTGGCAAAACTGAGATGAGCCTTTATGTTCTTTTTGCTCAGCAGTGGTTTTCGTCTTGGAACTCTGCCATGCAGGCCATTTTTGCCCAGTCTCTTTCTTATGGTGGAGTCATGAACACTGACCTTAACTGAGACAAGTGAGGCCTGCATTTCTTTGGCTGTTGTTGTGGGGTCTTTTGTGACCTCTTGGAAGAGTCATCACTGCGTTCTTGGGGTAATTTTGGTCGGCTGGCCACTCCTGGGAAGGTTCACCACTGTTCCATGTTGTCGCCATTTGTGGAAAATGGCTCTCACTGTGGTTTGCTGGAGTCACTGGAGCTTTAGAAATGGCTTTCTAACCTTTTCCAGACTGATAGATCACAATTACTTTGTTTCTCATTTGTTCCTGATTTTCTTTGGATCACAGAATGATGTCTAGCTTTTGAGGATCTTTTTGTTTACTTCACTTTGTTAGGCAGGTCCTATTTAAGGTATTTCTTGATTGAGAACAGATGTGGCAGTAATCAGGCCTGGGTGTGGCTAGAGAAATTAAACTGAGCTTTCCAAAGATATGATAAACCACAGTTAATTTATGATTTATCAGGGGGGCAATCACTTTTTCACGCAGTTTGGATTTTTTTTTACCCTTAATAGTAAACACCTTCATTTAAAAACTGTGTTTTGGGTTTACTTGTGTTATCTTTGTCTAATATTTAAATTTGTTTGATGATCTGAAACATTTAAGAATGACCAACATACAAAAAAATGAGAAGTCAGGAAGGGGGAAAACACTTTTTCACACCACTGTACATATGCCATGATGCAGAGCAACCACTACTTATGCGCACAGTTTTGGTTGTTTAAAAGCCAGTTTTGGCTTTTCTTAAAAGTGTTTAATGTGGTAGGTTCTCTGATTGCAGGTGGTATATTATTCCAGATCTTGGTGCCCCTCACTGATAGCACAGATTGAGCAAATGTGGTGGACTTCATAGTCTCCTCAAATGATTGCTCTGGTGGTTGTGGCAGTGACAGTCCTCAGTTTAACATATTCTCCAAGGGGAAGGGTGGGGGGTTTATAGCCATTTAATACAGCAACTCACCTTTGGCCGGGAGATCCTGGGTTTGATCCCAGCCCCCAACCAACACTGATCTGTGTGGAGTTTGCATGTTCTCCCCGTGTCTGCGTGGGTTTACTCTGGGATTTAAGATAAGATAAGATAAGCCTTTATTAGTCCCACAATGGGGAAATTCCAGGATTGCAACAGCACAGGGATAGCAACACTCGGAGCAACAATCAGAAGGCAAGAAAAAACAAGAACAGCTAGTATACATATGTACATATTAATATAAATATACTGTATATAGACACACAGTGCGGAGCATTGTGGTTGGTGGATGTGCAGCAGAAAGTCTAAGCTCTCTCTTCGCGGATGGGGCGGGCCAGCTGGATGTCTTTGGGCATGATGGTGACCCTCTTGGCGTGGATGGCGCACAGATTGGTGTCCTCGAAGAGACCCACCAGGTAGGCCTCGCTGGCCTCCTGCAGAGCCATGACGGCAGAGCTCTGGAAGCGCAGGTCGGTCTTGAAGTCCTGAGCGATCTCCCTCACCAGGCGCTGGAAGGGCAGCTTAAGGATGAGCAGCTCCGTGGATTTCTGGTAGCGACAGATCTCTCTCAGAGCCACGGTACCGGGCCTGTAACGGTGAGGCTTCTTCACCCCGCTGGTGGCCGGAGCGCTTTTCCGAGCAGCCTTGGTGGCCAGCTGCTTCCTGGGGGCTTTTTCCTCCAGTAGATTTACGGGCGGTCTGCTTGGTTCTTGCCATCGCTCTTTATTATTCTGTCTTATATTTCTTGCACGCTGCCTAAACTCCAACCCAGCACCCGAGTCGTTTTCGCTTCAGTTCCCCAGTATGTCGAGTTTCTCCATTAGCACCAGGTGGCGGTTGAGTGCTAGCTAGCTCTTCCCTGCTGTATCGTCTCCTGCTGTAAACAGTGGCTCCGTCCGCCGACTCGGGAGACCTTTGGGGCGATCTGTGTGTCCGTGATATATATAGAGTGAAAGGTGTGCCGGATCAGAAAGTTATCACCGGATCAGAAAGAAGAAGGAAGATAAAAAGACTCAGAATTGAGCCGCTGTTGCAAAAGGCAGCCGACTCGTGTGGCGCCGGAAGTAAAAAAAAAAAAAAAATTCTCCGGTTTCCTCCCACATGCCAAAACACATGCAAGTTAGGTTAATTGGCATCAAACTGAGGATTCTAAATTGTCCTTAGGTATGATTGTGAGAGTGAATGGTTGTCTGTCTCTCTGTGTTGGCCCTGCGATGGACTGGCGATCTGTCCACGGTGTACCCTGCCTCTCGCCCAAAGATGCTGGGATTGGCTCCAGCCCCACCGTGATGCTAAAAGGATTAAGTGGAAGAAGATGGATGGATGGATGGATGGATGGATGGATGGATGGAACAGGCAAATTTGAGAGTTTTACAATTTTCAGAAGACAGAAAATTGTATTTCTTGTAAATGTGACAACAATGACCTGTGGGATATTTCTTATCAAAGATTTTTATGGCTTTCTGTATGAAGATTCAATGGGTTTGATTATTGCTGCACCAGTGACAGACCAGTTGGTAAAACAGTAATCAATGTGTGAGAAGATCATTGCATGCAGAAACATTTTGGCCGCACTGTCAGCCATGGTCTAATTTGTTTAAAATTTCTCAGATTGAATTTGTTTATGTATGAGATTTTTTTTTAAGTTTTTTTAAAGGTTCATGAGGAATCTAAAATCATGCCAAGGTACTTAAATTCCTCGACTAATTGCAGCTCCTCCCCTTTAAAGAAATTGTTTGTTTTGTAATATTTGATGGTTGTTTCGTGGACTTCATGCAAACAGTTTTTTTTAGTGTTTAGTTGGAGACATTAATTATTAAGGCATTCATGGATTTAAGTCATTGCTGATGTAAGAATACAGGCGGCCTCTTGTGTGTTTTTTGCAGGTGTGAACATTACCACGTCATCTGCATGCATTTGTATATGAATGTTTCTACATGCATTTGGTAAATCATTTATTTACAGATACATGTCAAAAAATTAGAATATCATGAAAAAGTTCAATATTTTTGTCACTCATTTCAGAAAGTGAAACCCATATAGTATATAGATTCATTACACAGAGAGTGATGTATTTCTAAGATAAGATAAGATAAGATAAGATAAGCCTTTATTAGTCCCACAACGGGGAAATTCCAGGATTGCAACAGCACAGGGATAGCAACACTCAGAGCAACAATCAGAAGGCAAGAAAAAAAACAAGCAAGCAAGAGCAGCTAATAAACATATGTACATATTACTATAAAATATATATATATACACACACACACAGACACACAGTGCAGAGCATTGTAGCTGGATGGAATAAATATATGAATATATGAACACACAGTGCAGAGCATTGTAGCTAGATGGAATAAATATGTAAATATATAAACACCCACAGTACGGAGCATTGCAGCTAGGTGGAATAAATATGCAAGTATATAAACACACACAGTGCGGAGCAATGTAGCTAGATGGAATAATATGTAGATATATAAATATATAAACACACCCAGTGCTGAGCATTGTAGCTAGATGGAATAAATATGCAAATATATAAACACACACAGTGCAGAGCATTGTTGCTAGATGGAATGAAACAGCATAACCGTCTACTTAGTTATCCTACATGGTATGATTATGTGCCCATACATATTCTCACCCTCCATAGCGACCGGTATGTTCCTAGTTGTATGCCGGAGGGGACCATTGTGTAAGTCTATTGCATCTTTTGCATTCAAAAAACTATTAGTTTGTTACGTCTTTTTGCTATCTCTGCGAGCAGCCCTGCTTAGGTTGTACAGTCTGACAGCCGTTGGTAGGAAGGACCTACGAAACCTCTCGGTTGTGCACCTGGGATGATGTAGTCTGCTGCTAAATGAGCTCCTCAGTGCATTCAGTATGTCCTGCATAGGGTGGAACTCGGACTCCAGCAGAGATGACAGTTTAGCCACCGTCCTTCTCTCTCCTATCTCCTCCATCGGATCAAGGCGCTGCCCCAGGACAGAGCTAGCTTTCTTAATCAGTTTGTTCAGTCTCTTCCTATCGGCTGCAGTAATGCCACTGCCCCAGCAGACCACTCCAAAAGTGATGGCTGATGCCACCACCGTGTCATAGAATGACTTCAGCAGCGCCCCTTGTACACCAAAAGACCTGAGTCTCCTCAGCAGGAACAGCCTGCGCTGTCCCTTCTTGTAGAGTGCATCAGTATTGTGTGACCAGTCTAGTTTATTGTTCAGATGAATACCCAGGTACTTATAGGATGTCACCATCTCGATGTCTGTTCCCTGTATATTTACTGGTACTGTGAGGGGCTGCCCATGCCTGCGGCAGTCCACCACCAGCTCCTTAGTTTTCCTCGCGTTGATCTGGAGGCAGTTCCGATGGCACCAGTCCACGAAGTCCTGGATAAGCCCTCTGTACTCAGCTTCATCTCCAAGACATCTCCAAGAACATGATCCTCACCATATTCCCGGGCTTCTCCAGGTGGGACAGAGAACGGTGAAGGAGGAAGATCACCGCATCCTCCACCCCAATGCCATGCTGGTAGGCGAACTGGAGTGGATCCATCGCTGGTTCCACCAGGGGGCGGAGGTGAGCAAGGAGCAGTCTCTCCAGGGTCTTCATCAAGTGGGACGTCAAGGCCACCGGTCTGTAGCTGTTCAGGTCTTTGGGGTGGGAAGTTTTTGGTACAGGTACCACACAAGATGTTTTCCACAGCTGTGGTACCCTCCCCAGTTTCAGGCTCATGTTGAAGATATACGTCACAATCCCACACAGCTGGTCTGCACAGGACTTGAGGAGCTTTGCGCTGATGCCGTCCGGTCCCGGCGCCTTCCTCGCCTTGATCTTCCTCAACTCCGTCCTCACCTGGGTCCTGGTCAGGGTCAGGATGGGGGGCTGTGTGTTGGGAGTGGGGGGGTGTTGGTGGAGTGGGGAGTGGGCAGCAGGACTTGATTTCTTTAGAGGCAGCAGTGGTTGTTGTGCAGTCAGGGGGGAGGGCGGTTGGTCAAATCTATTGAAAAACAGATTCAGGTTGTTCGCCCACTCCCTGCCCCCTGTGGCCTGGGGGGAGGTATTCTGGAGCCCCGAGATGGTTTTGAGGTTTCTCCAGACCCCGCTGATGTCGCTCTGTTGCAGCTTGTCCTCCATCTTCTCCCTGAAGCTGTCCTTGCCTTCTCTGATCTTTCTCCTCAGCTCCCTCTGTACGGACTTCAGCATCTCCCTGTTCCCTAACCTGAAGATCCTCTTCTTCTCTCTCAGAAGTGTTTTTATCTCAGGGTTGATCCAGGGTTTGTTGTTTGAGTGACGCCGTATGGTCTTGGTGGGAACGGATTTGTCCACACAGAAGCTGAGGTAGCCCGTGAAGGTGTGAATGAGGCCATCGATGTCCTCACCATGTGGATCGCAGAGCTGCTTCCAGGCGGTGGCTTCAAAACAGCCCTTTAGGGTGTCCATTGTCTCCTCAGACCATAACTCCACAGTGTGCATGGCCGGAGGTTGTCTGTGCACTAGGGGTTTGTACACCGGCCGGAGATGAGCCAAGTTGTGATCCGATCTCCCGAGTGGGGGGAGTTGTGATGAGGTGTACGCCTCCTTAGTGTTTGCGTAGAATAAATCCAGTGTTTTATTGTCTCTAGTGTGGCATGTGACATACTGGGTGAACGTGGGTAGAATGGGAGACAGTGAAACATGGTTGAAATCGCCTGAGATGAGGAGAAGAGCATCTGGGTGTTCTGTCTGCAGCCTGCTGGTTACTGAATGGATGACGTCACGTGCTGTCCCAGCGTTCGCCGTCGGATTTGCATAAACAACAATGCAGATCACGTGTGAGTGTTCTCTCGGGAGATATGTAGGCCTCATGCTAACAGCTAGCAACTCAATGTCTTTGCTGCAGTGTCGTTGTTTAACAGTGATATGTCCCGGTCTGCACCAGTTGTTGTTAACATACATTATCACTCCACCGCCCCTAGCCTTGCCACTGTCTGGTGTTCGGTCAGCTCGTATCATGTGAAAACCCTCCAGCTCAATGTTAGCATCTGCTGCTAGTTCAGTTAGCCACGTCTCAGTAAACAAAAGGAGAGAGCACTCCCGGTAAGTGCTATCATAACGGGAGATAGCCGCTAGCTCATCTAACTTTCCCAGTATCAAGTTTCAAGTGTTTATTTATTTTAATTTTGATGATTATGGCTTACAGCCCATGAAAACCCCAAATTCAGCTTCTCAAAAAATTAGAATATTACATAAAATTAATTTAAAAAACTATTTTTTTAATAGAAATGTTGGTCCGACTGAAAAGTATGTCCATGTACACATTCAATACTTGGTTAGGGCTCCTTTTGGATGAATTACTGTATCAATGTGGCATGGCATGGAGGTGATCAGCCTGTGGCACTGCTGAGGTGTTATGGAGGCCCAGGTTGCTTTGATAGTGACCTTCAGCTCGTCTGCATTGTTGGGTCTGGTGTCTCTCATCTTCCTCTTGACAATACTCCATAGATTCTCTATGGGGTTTAGGTCAGGAGAGTTTGCTGACCAATCAAACACAGTGATGCCATGGTCATTAAACCTGGTTTTGATACGTTTGGTAGTGTGTGTGTGTGTGGGGGGGGGGGGGGGGGGGGTTGCCAAGTTCCGCTGAAAAATGAAATCAGCTTCTCCATAAAGCTTGTCAGCAGAGGGAAACATGAAGTGCTCTAAAATTTCCTGGTAGACGACTGTGGTGATTTTGGTCTTTGGACTTTGGACTTTGGTCTTCTCCCAGTGGGACCTGCCCAAAACACCTCTAGTGGGAGGCATCCAGGAGGCATCCTGATCAGATGCCCAAACCACCTCAACTGGCTCCTTTCAATGTGGAGGAGCCTCTGAGCCTCTGAGAGATAGGGTGAGGATGACTGAGCTCCTCACCCTATCTCTAAGGTTGAGTCTAGCAATCTTACGGAGAAAGTTCATTTCAGTCACTTGTATCCGTGATCTCATTCTTTCGGTCATTAACTAACTACTAACTAACTAACCTGCACTTATATAGCGCTTTTCTAGTTATTAACCAAAGGTCATGACCATAGGCGAGGGTAGGAATGTAGACTGACCAGTAAATCAACAGCTTTGCCTTAGAGCTCAGCTCCCTCTTCACCAAAACAGACTGGTACAACATCTGCATCACTGCAGAGCCATCTGTCAATCTCCATTCCCCCATCACTCGTGAATAAGACCCCGTGATACTTAAACTCCTCCACTTGAGGCAGGAGCTTGTCCCTAAACTGGATGGGATAATCCACCCTTTTTCAACTAAGGACCATAGACTCAAACCTGGAGATGGTGATTCTCATCCCAGCCTCTTCACACTCAGTAACCAACTGTCCGAGTAAGATTTGTAGGTCATTTCTCAATAGAGTAAACAGGACAATATCATCTGCAAACACTAGAGATGAGATCCCCCTCACCAAACATGACACCCTTTGTTCCTTGGCTGTGCCTAGATATCCTGTCCATCAAAATTCTAAACAGGATTGGTGACAAAGGGTAGCCGTGGTGGAGTACAACTCTTACTGGAAACAAGTTTGACTGAGTGTTGGCAACATGAAACAAACTCCCGCAATGACCAGATAGCTCCTAGCAACAAGCCCGATACCCCATACTCCCAAAGCATCTCCCACATGAGACCACAAGAGACGTGGTCTAATGCTTTCTCTGAGTCCACAAAACACATGTAGACTGGTTAGGCAAACTCCTACGAACCCTCAAGGAATCTTGAGAGGGTAAAGAATTGGCCCGGTGTGCCACAGCCAGAATGAAAACAACATTGCTCCTCCTGAATCTGAGGTTTGACCAACAGTCAGACTCTCCTCTCCAGTACCCTGGCATAGACCTTCCCAGGGAGGCTGAGAAGTGTAATCCCCTTAAAGTTGGAACACACTCTCTGGTCCCCCTCCATAAAGAGAGGAACCACCACTCTAGTTTGCCATGCCAAAAGAACTGTTCCCGACTTCTATGCAATGTTGCAAAGGTGTGTCAACCATGAGTGCTCTACAACATCAAGAACATTGACGTACTCAGGGTGAATCTCATCCGTCCCCCGGGCTCAGCCGCTGAGGAGTTTTTTAACCGCTTCGGCAACCTCGGCCCCTATGATGGGCAAGTTATCCCCCTCATCCTCACGCTCTGCTTCCTCTGTGGAAGACATGTCTTTAGTACATAGTAGAGCACCCTTTTGCTGTTATGACTGGCTGCAAACATGATGCATAGCCAAACACCAGCTTCTGGCAGCATTCCTGAGGAATCTGAGCACATTCCTCATGGGCAAAGGCCTCTTGTTCACTAATATTCTTTGGTTTGTGTGCTGCAGCCACCTTTATTAAATTCCGCCACAGATTTTCATTGGTGTTCAAGTCAAGCGACTGTGATGGTGGATCTACATCTTCTAGGACTTCTTCTGAAATGGAGCCTTGGTGGACGTTGAGGTATGCTTGGGATCACTGACCTGTTTAAAGGTCCAATGACAACCAAGCTTCAGCTTCCTCACAGACTGTATGACACTTTCTCCTTGGATTTCCTGATACTTGATTGAATCCATCTTACCCTCCAAACACTGCAGGTTTCCAGTGCCAGAGGAAATGAAGCAGCTCCAGAACATCACTGAGCCACTGCCATACTTCACTATAGGCACGGTGTTCTTTTCAGTGTATGTTTTATTCTTCCTCATCCAGACATGCCGCTGATCTGTAAGCCCGAAAAGTTCCAGTTTTGTTTCATCAGTCCACAGAACAGAATCCCAAATACTATTTGGCTTATTTATATAGTTTTGGGCAGCTCGGTGGCACAATAGTTAGCACTGAGGCAGCACATTAAGAAGGTAATGGGTTCGATCCCACCCCCTTACCATCAGTTACCATTTTGTGTGGAGTTTACTTGTTCTCCTCGTGTCTGTGTGGGTTTCCTCCCACAGGCCAAAAACATGCAAGTTAGGCTAATTGGAGACTCTAAAGTGGCCCTAGGTGTGAATGTGTGTGTGAATGATGAAGGAATTGGTGCCACACCGAGGCTGCCTCATCCATCCACATGGATTTCCCTCTGGGATTAGTAAAGTGTACAAAATTTAAAAAAAAAAAAGACTGCAGCAAACTTTTCTTAGTGCATGGAGGCTTCAGTGTTCAGTATACACCTTACTGTGTGTTACGGCCCCCTTTAAATGGCTCTTGAGGACCAAACATATAAGAGTCACTCGGTTTTGCAGACAACGTTTACTGAAAAAACAAAAAAACCAAGCAAACAGAGATGGAAGCCCTGGCTAAAACAAACAAAAGAGGGAGAAGGCTGAGAACCAACCCAGCAATGAGCAGTCGGATTCCGCCTTCACCCCTAACCTAACAGAAAGAAACTTACCTAACCAAAAACAAACCTGAAAACAAGTCTGCCAACAACTCCCAACTCAACATAGATTAATATACAAAATTATAAGCAAACTGAGAAAACGGAGAGTGAACAGGCTGGTGGTGGATGCTGGCAATTGAGGAAGTGAAGTGCCTGCCTCAGCATCCGCTCCGCCTCCTTTTATAGGTGTCCCTTGCAGTCTGGAGCCAATGACGCCTGAGACAGGGATAAACAAGAACAAATTAACATGGAACAATCAAGCACAGGCGGACATGCACGGCATACTGAGGTTCACATAACACTTCCACAGCAAAGTGTTTAATAATGGGGAAATGAACCATTATTCAACAACACAAAAGGAGCGCGACAAAGTGTCAGCAAAAGCATTATCCTTTCCAATGACATGCTTAATGTCTAAATTAAAGGACTGCAAGAAAAAAGCCCATCGCATCAACCGTCGATCTGAGTTACGCATTCGACCGATGCAAACTATCGGGTTATGATCCGTGTATACCATTATCTGACTTCAGTGGTGGAATAGTGTTTTCGGTGTCAGTTAAACTCCTTCGAAAAGTAACAAACAGGATGTTCCACACTGTCATCACCATTCTGCAAGAGGACTGCACCAGCTCCTGCATCACTGGCATCTACAGCCAGTTTAAAGAGTAGCTTAAATAATGGTGCAGCGAGGACAGGGGCGTGAGTGAGCAGTGCTTTAACACAATCAAAAGTGTGTTGGCAATCGGAGCTCAACACAAACTTCACCTTTGGACTCAACAGGTCAGTGATAGGGGCAGCAACAGCAGAGAAGTTTTTACAAAAACTCCTGTAATACCCCGCCATCCCCAAAAGATGCTGCAACTCACGCCTGGAGGAAGGAGGTGGGGACTGCATGACTGCATCAATCTTCGCTTGCACCGGCTTCACATTACCTCCACCCACTATTTTTCCCTGAGATTCAGTCGAATGCGTAAAACAGGTCAACACTGAGGATGCAATGGGCACAGCTGAAGACAAAATTAAGGAAGAACTCGCTCTATCAAATTATGAATCGGCAACAAAAGTTTGCCACTAAAAATATGGTTTCAGCATATTAATGTGACAAAGCCAGCTTCAACATGTATGATCAGTTGTTGCAACAACATAATCGTAATCAGTAACTTTTTTCTCTTTTTTTCTTCCTTCTACATGAGCAAAGGGTACGTTTACAACAGGTATAGGATGCAGTGGATACAATGGAATGAGTCAGTTTGGTCTGCCCGCTATCTGACACACACGACATGCTTCACAGTGCCTCTTCACATCCCGTTTCAATCCTGGCCAAAAAAACTGATGCAAAATGCACCGATAAGGTTTATTAATTCCCAAATGACCAGCTAAAGGGTTGTCATGTGCGAGAGTGAGTATTTCACAACGAAGCTTCTGTGGCACTACAACCTGAGTGATAACACTCCAGTCATCCTGCGCTGACGCATACTGAGATGTCCATTTATGCATCAGGATGCCGTTTTTGCCAAAGTAATCACAGCCATTTTTATTAATTTCATCCTTGGAAGCAACAAGATCAAACAAAGAATTCAAAGAGGGATCACGATTTTGGTCAATCATCAAATAGTCACATGACAAGAGCACATCACTCAAAATTTTATTTTGCCCCTCACACAGTGCACCTGAAGGACCAAGAGCTGAAGAACCTGGAGAGAGACATTGTGGATTTGAATCACTGTCAAGCGAAGTGCTTTGTGTATCAGTTTCAAAGTCAGCCATAAAAGAATTTTCCAAACCGGGAACACTGACGTCAGGATCAATGATTTTATCTCTAGCCATGGTGCGCGTAACGGTGCACACAGGAAAAACTTTAGAATATTTTTTCTTCAGATCGTCAGGACACTAAGAAATTTTTGGAACTGCTGTAACTTTGAAATTAACCAAAATTTTTCCACCAACCAAGTTATTACCAAGCAGAAAATGCACACCTTTAACTGGAAGAGTGGGACATGCCACCACAATTACTTCACCAGATATCAGGTCTGACTGCAGATGAATTTGGTGTAAAGGGACAACAGCAAAATTCATTCCGAAGCCCTGAACTAACTCTGCTGATTGAAGAGAAGTCTGCACAGACAAAGGCAACACACCGTTAAGAAGAATGGATCTAGAAGCTGCTGTATTTTTTAGAATTCTCACCGGCACTTCTACATCACCGTCACTTAAGGAGACCATACCTGTCATGTTCAGGGTTGCCACCCCATCCATGACTTGTGGCTGTAGGTTTTGATCATGTCTTATTAATTCCAGCTGGCATATTGAGCCTTGCTCTCTGTCAGTCCTACAGTCATGCTCTTCCCCTCGTACCAGACGTCACCAGCTGCTTGAATCACCACTTGCACACACACTCACACACACACACACACACACACGCATACACGCACACACACAACAGTTCAATCAGCCAGGCACCTGTCGCCACAGCTGTGTCCATTTGCTCTCATTTGGGGATTGTGTATTTATTGAATAGTGTGACCGGCTAGTGCGGCAGCTTCAACGTCTTCTTCAGACATTCCGGCGGCGTCTGTTGGTTTTCTCCGGACTGAACTGTGTTGTGCCTCAGAGCCTTTCTGCTCTGACATGTTAGTAAGTCCATCCATCCATCCATCCATCCATCCATCCATCCATCCATCCATCTTCTACCACTTTTCCAGAGGTCCAGGTCGCGGAGGCAGCAGTTCAAGCAGAGAAGCCCAGACTTCCCTCTCCCCAGCCACCTGCTCCAGCTCTTCAGAGAGGATACCAAGGCGTTCCCAGAACGGCTGGGAGACCCGAGTCCTGGGTCTGCCCACCTCAACTGACTCCTTTCAACGTGGAGGAGCAGTGTTTCTACTCTGAGCCTCTCCTGGATGACTGAACTCCTCACCCTATCTCTGAGGATGAGTCCAGCAATCCTACAGAGAAAGCTTATTTCAGCCGCTTGTATCCAAGATCTCGTTCTTCAGGTCATTACCCAAAGCTCGTGACCATAGGTGAGAGTAGGAACGTAGATTGACTGGTAAATCGACAGCTTTGCCTTAGAACTTAGCTCCCTCTTCACCACAACAGACTGGTACTACGTCCGCATCACTGCAGATGCTGCTCCGATCCGTCTGTCAATCTCTCGCTCCACTCTCCCCTCACTCGTGAATAAGACCCCAAGATACTTAAACTCCTCCACTTGGGGCAGGAACCTGTCCCCAACCTGGAGAGGACAATCCACCTTTTTCCGGCTGAGGACAATGGACTCGGACTTGGAGGTGCTGATTCTCATCCCAGCCACTTCACACTCAGCGGCAAACTGTCCCAGCAAGAACTGTAGGTCATTGCTGGATGAAGCCAACAGGACAACATCATCTGCAAACAACAGAGATGAGATCCTGTGGTCACCAAGCATGACACCCTCCTTTCCCTGGCTGCGCCTAGAAATCCTGTCCATAAAAATTATGAACAGGATGGGTGACAAAGGGAAGCCCTGGCAGAGTCTAACTCTCACTGGAAATGAGTCTGACCGAGTGTTGGCAATACGAACCAAACTCTCACAACGGTCGTACAGAGACCGAATAGCTCATAACAACAAGCCCGATACCCCATACTCCCGAAGCACCCCCCACAAAAATCCATGAGGGACGCGGTTGAATGCCTTCTCCAAATCCACAAAACACATGTAAACTGGTTGGGCAAACTCCCACGAACCCTCGAGAATTCTCGAGAGGGTAAAGAGCTGGCCCGATGTGCCACGGCCAGGACGAAAACAACATTGCTCCTCCTGAATCCGAGGTTCGACCAATGGCCAAACACTCCTCTCCAGTGTCTTGGCCTAGACCTTCCCAGGGAGGCTGAGGAGTGTGATCCCTCTAAAGTTGGAGCACACCCTCTAGTCCCCTTTTTTGAAGAGAGGAACCACGGTTTGCCATGCAAAAGGCACTGTCCCCAACCTCCACGCAATGTTGCAGAGGCGTGTCAACCATGACAGCCCTACAACATCCAGGGCCTTGAGGTACTCAGGGCAAATCTCGTCCACCCCTGAGGCCCGGCCACCAAGGAGATTTTTAACCACCTTGGTGACCTCAGCCCCTGTGATAGGCGAGCCACCCCCCTCATCCTCAAGCCCTGCTTCCTCTATGGAAGGCGTATCAGTGGGATTGAGGAGATCCTCAAAGTATTCCTTCCACCGCCCGACGATATCCCCAGTCGAAGTCAACAGCGCCCCATCCGCACCATACACAGTGTGGACAGGGAGCTGCTTCCCCCTCCTGAGCCGCCAGACAGTTTGCCAGAATCTCTTCGAGGCCAACCGAAAGTCTTGTTCCATGGCCTCACCAAACTCCTCCCATACCCGGGTTTTTGCTTCTGCAACCACCCGAGCTGCACTCTGCTTGGTCTGCCGGTACACCTCAGCTGCATTGGGAGTCCCACAAGCTAACCAAGCCTGATAGCACTCCTTCTTCAGCTTAATGCCCCCCCTCACCATTGGTGTCCACCACTTGGTTCGGGGGTTGCCACCACGAGATGCACCGACCACCTTGCGGCTGCAGCTCTGGGCCGCCGCTTCAACAATAGAGGTGGAGAACATGGCCCATTCAGACTCCATGTCTCCAGCCTCCCTCGGAATGTGGTTGAAGTTCTTCCGGAGGTGGGAGTAGACCTCCCGGACAGGGGCCTCAGCCAGACGTTCCCAGCACCCCTCACTATATGTTTGGGTCTACCAGGTCTGAATGGCATCCTCCCCTGCCATCGGATCCAATTCACCACCAGGTGGTGATCAGTTGACAGCTCTGCACCTCTCTTTACCCGAGTGTCCAAGACATATGGTCGCAGGTCTGATGACACGATAACAAAATCGATCATCAACCTGCGACCTAGGGTGTCCTGGTGCCAGGTGCACATATGGACACCCTTATGCTTGAACATGGTGTTCGTTATGGACAAACTGTGGTTAGCACAGAAGTCCAATAACTGAACACCACTCGGGTTCAGATCGGGCAGGCCATTCCTCCCAGTCACCCCCCTCCAGGTTTCACTGTCATTGCCCACGTGCATATTGAAGTCCCCCAGTAGGACAATGGAGTCTCCAAGAGGAGCACCCTCCAGCAACCCAGTCAGAGACTCCAAAAAGGGTGGGTACTCTGAAAAATATTTGGTGCATAGGCACAAATGATGGTCAGGACCCGTTTCCCAACCCGAAGGCGCAGGGAAGCAACCCATTCGTCCACCGAGGAAAACTCCAATATAGAGGCAGCAAGGTGTGGGGATACAAGAATACCCAACCCTGCTCGTCGCCTCTCGCTGGGGGCAACTCCAGAAAAGGCCAAGCTTGGAGCTTGTTAGTAAGTCTTTCTTGTTGGAGCGCGTTGGGCACTTAACCTCCAGCCAACGTAGCCGAAGCCGGTTGTCCCGCTCATAAGCACAGTGACTATATTTGGACTTTTGTATTTTCACCTTTGTGCAAATAAACACGTTACATGCTGCATTTTGGTCTGACTGCCAATTCTTATGTTCGCTGCAAAAGTTACGCAGCAAACATGACAGCAAGCTGCCACCAATAGAGCCCACGCAGTGCGTAATGTGCCTTTTTTCATTTTTTGTGTATTTTTCCTACCTGCTGTCGGAGCCATAATGGACTTTTGGAGCAACACGGAGCGGCACGGACTGGCCTCTTTGAAGGAAGCCTTTTTCCGGACGCAGGGGCAGTATTCCTCCGAGGCTGTTCATGTCATCCAGGATACCACAGTGGAGGTATTACAGGAATGTCCTGACCTGTTGTTTTTCCCTGAGTCTGCAAACATTCTTCACTCCATCCTCGCGCTGCGGAGAGAGGAGCCTGGAAGAGAATTGCCAGCGGCGGAGCAGAGGAGTGGCGCAGAATGCAGAAGAGGCATTCAGGATGCGAAAGGCACTCCTCCTTCCTCAGCTCACCTGCTCCAGCCCCACCCGCGTTTCCAGAACTCAGTTCCGCTCATCCTCCACAGGGGTGGGAGAAATGCAGGTTGACCTTGTTGGGAGAAATTGATCGCCACCTGGAGGAGGAGAGATCGGTGGCCGTCATTTCCTCTCCAGCACTGTTCAAGGAGGATTCTCCACTGTCAATGGAGGAGTCCAGCCCCACCACAACCGATGGGAGGAGCTACTCCTCGCCAGCTGCAACAGGAGACACCGTCAGTCAGGAGAACAGGCAAGTTTTCCTCCCATCTGTTTCTAAAATAGTTGAAAATTGTTGCCTGCTCTCTGGTAGAGAGCCTCTGGGTGTGCAGTCCCCAGAGGTCTCTCCACCTGCTGCAGCCATGGTCATCCCACTTACCCTCTCCCTATCCCCTCCTGCTCCCTCTGAGTGTTCACCGACCCTGGGGTTCCAGATGAAGGAGGAGCCCAAGAGGGAATTGCCAGTGTTGGAGCAGTCCTCGACACGGAGGCGGCGCTCACGGTGAAAGCAGCTGTCCTCCTCCTTCAGCTTGTCCGCTCCAGCTCTGCCCCTGTCACTGGAGCTCCAACCCACCTCGACTCCAGCCCTGGATCACCGGAGAAGTCCCATCTCCTCCTCGCCAGCAGCCTGTCCTTCATCCTGTGAGACCATTTCCGTTGCAGCTCCCTCTTCCAGCTCGTCCTCGCCGGCTATCACGCCAGCGTGTCCTTCTTCTCCAGCTGACGCACAGTCCGTCTCCCCGATGGCTCCTTCCGCTGCTTGGAGGCTCTCCATGCTGTCTCCGGAAGTCTCTGTCTCCATGATGCCAGGAGTGGTTCCTATTCTTCCCATGATGGGGTCCAAGCTCTCCGGAGCCAGGGAGAGGGATAAAACCCCACACTGCAAAGCAGCAGGCAGCATCTATGGCCAGGCTAACAGGCAAGTTAATTTTCATTCCTCTCCAACTCATAACGAAATGTCTTGCCTGATTCCTGGTAGGGATGCTCAGAAGGAGCAGTACCCTGAGCCCTCTCCACCTGCTGCTGTTGAAAGTGACTCACCTACCCTCTCCATCTCTCTTCCTCTCGCGTCTGAGCATCCATCGGCCCGGGAGCTCAGTCACCAGATGAAGGTGAATCCCGCGGCTCTGCAGAGCTTCCAGGGATAGAGAGAGGGCACTGCGACCGACCTGAAGCCTGTGCCGATGATAGAGCATCCCCTGGCTTCAGTCTTCTGGGGTCCAGCGCAAGGTGAGACTCCACCTCCAGAATCCATGCTGGGAGAGCCACCCACATGGGAACCTTCACTAGAGGAGGCAAAGACGATGACCACCACCACACCTGCTGCAGAGGCCACCGTAGCAGAATCAGCACCCGAGCTGCAACCCTTGGAGGCCAAACCTGGAAGGACATCGCCCGGATCGCCGAAGTCCTGGATGGCGGTGGAGCTTGAGCTAAGGCAAGTGCTCTCTTTTGTCTTTCTTCTTACCCTCATAGAGCATTTTTGCCTAGCTCCAGGTGAGGAGAGCCAACTGCAGCCACACGCTGCACCTGTGCTCACCTCGCCGGGCTCTGCCGCTACCGGCGACCCTGACCCCTCCTCCTCTGTATCTGAGTCCTTTTCTAGGGTCACCGGAGAGAGGTTCACATCACTAGATGAGACAGGGGAGCCAGGCCCACCTCCGGAGGATGTCATCGCCACTGTCAGCCCCGCTGTGGTTCCAGTGGGTCCAACTCCCTATCTGCCCAGGTCCCCGGGGAGGCCCATGGTTGACCACCTCCTGGCCTGGATTCTCATGTGGGCCGGCTGGCCCAGGGTCAGAACGACATGGAGGTCAGCAGTGGCCCAGCTGGGTCCCATCGCAGGTAAGCAAGGGTCCTCCCGGGCTCCAGCGTGGGTGCAACCATGGCTCGGTGGGGGTCCATCGAGGGTACAGCCAAGCTCCAGTCCCAAGCCGGGACCATTGAGGGTGCAGCCGGCCAGCTTGGGGACACCGAGATCCCATCCTCCCTTCCAGAGGTCCTTGGGATGTCCCTTCCTCTTCTGTCTGGCTCCGCCATGATCCGCTTGGCCCTGCCTCCAGGAACCGCAGGGGGTCCCCTTCTTCAGTCCGGCCACCCACCTTTCAGCCTTCCAGTGGGTAGGCCACTGCCTCGTTGCTCCCCACTGGCCTGGTGGTTCAACTATGCGGGCCGGCCGCCCGAAGGACTTGGTTCCTGGGCCAAGTGGTCTTTTTTCTTTGACAGGCTGCCTGACGCCATTCAGCCAACCGCCTGCTGGCCTTGGGACTTGGGTCGGCCTCCTGAACTTACGGCCACCTGCTGGGCCTTGGACTCTGGCCGGCCCCCCAAACCGAAAGACTCTTGGGGTTGGGTGATGTTATTGTGTTGTTTTGTGGTGTTTCTCCATCCTTGTTTGATCCCTCCTAACCTGTTTTCCCCCACCTCCCACCCTGGGTTGGGGTGTTGGCCTTTCAGGTGGGGGGGGCAGGTTTTGCTCTTTTGTTTTGATGGCTTGGTGGGTGTGTTTGGGGTCGCCACCCCATCCATGACTTGTGGCTGTAGGTTTTGATCATGTCTTATTAATTCCAGCTGGCATATTGAGCCTTGCTCTCTGTCAGTCCTACAGTCATGTTCTTCCCCTCGTACCAGACGCTCACCAGCTGCTTGAATCACCACATGCACACACACTCACACACACACACACACACACACACACACACACACACACACACACGCATACATGCACACACACAACAGTTCAATCAGCCACACACCTGTCGCCACAGCTGTGTCCACTTGCTCTCATTTGGGGATTGTGTATTTATTGAATAGAGTGTGACCGGCTAGTGTGGCAGCTTCAACGTCTTCTTCGGACATTCTGGCGGCGTCTGTTGGTTTTCTCCGGACTGAACTGTGTTGTGCCTCAGAGCCTTTCTGCTCTGACATGTTAGTAAGTCTTTCTTGTTATTATGCCTTTTTTCTCCACTCCTAGCTTGCCTGGAGCGCGTTGGGCACTTAACCTCCAGCCAACGTAGCCGAAGCCAGTTGTCCCGCTCATAAGCACAGTGACTGTATTTGGACTTTTGTATTTTCACCTTTGTGCAAATAAACACGTTACATGCTGCATTTTGGGCTTGCTGCCAATTCTTATGTTTGCTGCGAAGTTATGCAGCAAACATGACAATACCTTTCATAATGAAGGGGGAATACATTTCCAAATCAGATTTTTCCTCCTTTGGAAAGCAAGGTGCAGGTGCAGTTTTAATTAACTGCATTTGAAGATGGCTTAATTTTGTTTAACAAAAAACAGCTACCAACTATATGACTACGCTTCTTACAATGTGTACAGAAGAGCTGTACTTTACCCATTCCACTCTTGCTGGAGTTTATTTCCATCTCGCTGCTGCCTCTGACAGGGTGGAAAACAAGAGGACAAACTGATGGTTGTGGCTGTTTGTCAAAGACGTCTCGGTGAGTAAAAACATACTGATCTGCAAGAACAGCAGCATTAGATACACTGTTAACCTTTTGTTCATTAAGGTATGTTGCAACTTTCTCTGGAAAACAAGTTTTAAAGTCCTCTAAAATCATTAACTTGCACAGCTGTTGAAAGTTCCTAACATTTTGTGCCAAACACCAGTAATCAAAGAGAGTTTCTTTTTCATGTCCAAATTCAATATAGCTCTGATTTTCTGCTTTCTTAAGATTGTGAAATTTTTGCCGGTAGGCCTCAGGCACTAACTCATAGGCCCTGAGCACTGCAGCCTTCACCTGGTTGTAATCCAGACACGCCTCAGGTGAAAGTGACGCCTGGGTTCTCTGCGCTTTCTCTTGAACACACACTGCAATAAGAGAGGCCAAACATCCTTAGGCCATTTCAATGTATTAGCCGCCCTTTCAAACAACACAAAATAATCATCAAACATCTTCCTCATTAAAAGGAGGAATCCAACAAATACATTTATTTGTGTCAAATAAGGAAAAGGCCCCACAAACCTCCAGCCTCTGCAAACAAAGCGCTTGAAGTTTGGATGTTCTACTATAATTTATGGATTTCCAACTCTTTTTCTATAAGCAAAACTTCATGTTTAAGTTCCTTTTCCTTAGAATCCTCTTCTAATCTACAGAACTGAAGCTCCAGCTCCTTTTCTTTGAGAGTGGCTTCATGTGTAAGTGTCATTTTCTTTATGAATGGCTTCATGTGTTAGTGTCACGACCCTCCTCGTGCGCTTTTACACAGCGCACCGAGGAGTGAGGAGGAATGACGGATTTAAGCGCTGGGTTACACCACAAGCACATTTATTAACAAAAGAGCACACAGTTCCAAAATAGAGATATACAAAAACGGAACAGGGTACACTTAACGGCTCACACAACGAGCGTGCAGTGGGCAGACCACAGTGTACAGTGGCCACAAAAAACAAACAGTTCAAAACACAAAGCTGACATACAAAAAGGAGACAAATGTTCACTTACAGCTCACACGCGTGACGTGCAGCTGGGAAGACCACAGTGAACCGTGGCCACACGTTCCTCAATGACCAAAACAATAATCCAGGAATGCTTGACTAGCAAAGAGCTGCTTAAGTGCAAGCATTGCTGGCAACACAGATTGGGAACACCTGGGCGAAGCGCGGGAAGGGCAATTACCGAAGGAGACCCAGCTGGCTGTCATGAGAGAGGGGGCGTGGTCGGACCGGCAAGTGTCAGACAGCGCCTACATGAATATAGACCAAAGGAGGCTGCCTCACAGCTGCCGGCCAGAACAGTGGCTACAGGTACAGAAAAAAGTAAACTAGTGACAAAGAAACTACAAGAACTCAAAAGATAACACAATACACAGATAAACCTGAGCCACAGAGAACGATCAGAACCGAGCTTAAAGGACAAAACCGGCTTGGTTCGTGACAGTTAGTTCCTTTTCCCTCAACACCAAATGACAGAGCTCCACTTCTAATTGAAGTTGGCTGAGCACCGAAGGAGATTTTAATTCAGGCAGTGCAACAGGTTCAGAGCTACTAGACAGAATACCTTTTTCAGCAAGAGCAGAAAACAGTGCAGATTTAATTAACCCTTTTTTAGATTGTTTAGGCACTGGAATAGAATAATGCGCCACAATAGCCAACAAATTATCTTTATAAATACTATAAACGACATCAACACTTGGCCACACAACAAGAGTCCATCTATCTATAAATTCACGAAATCTCTGTCTGTGTGTTTGTTTGTGTGTGTGTGTCTGTTCCACGCATATCTCTTGAACCATTTGTCAGACTGGCCTCAGACTTTAAATGTGGTTTCCTGAGGTTACGAGGGTGTGCATCCCCGAATATGGAGTCACTCTGTCAAAATATGTAATTTTTTATCAATAAAAGTTTTAGCCACCGTTCTGTGTCTCTTCATGAGCTGTTAAGAAGTTTGGGTGGGGTTTCAGATTGACTCTGCGCTGACTGTACAATACGTGGCATCACGACCATGTTGATTGGATAACACACAGCATCACAACCTGTCAGTCACTAAAGTGTTCCCGGGACAAAACAAGGAAATGAAAGTTAGAAAGATAGAAAAATATAATACTGAAGATTTAATGCTTAAAAACTTATACTATAAAGTTGCCGTGATCGCGTAGGTCTAATGGATAATTCGCCATATGTGGAGAATGAGGTGCGCGAGCAGACTGGGTGGCGCATTAGCGGGAACCAGGTCTGACAAATCAATACAGAACATGCTGGGAGAAGCAGCGGCCAGACCTGCCTCAAAGGCATGCTAACTGATGGTGATAAAAAAAAAGCTATTTTCAATAAAGTGAAAAAAAAGATAATGCATGGAGTGTGCTTTTGCCCTGAGCCTGATTTATCATAGAAAACAGTTGAGCTCTTTGGTTCGAGCAATCAGCTGATTGGATCCATCTATGTTCTGACGGCATATCTATCAGAACAGCTGATACATGTGCAGAGCATACAGGAAAATTGAAATGGCATTTCTTTCTCTCTTCAGTGGTGTGCGCAACATAAAAAAAAGAAATGGAATAAGGCTGGAAAAACAACAACAGCAGTCCATGTACAGTAATGCTACCCGTTGTGCAAATAGTGACAAAAGACAGACTTAAGGTTTAATGCTTAAAGAATTATACCATAAAGTTGATATGATTGCATAGGTCTAATGGATAATTCAGCATGAAGAACACCAGGTGCGCTGGGGGGAAGCAGCTGCTGAATCGGTGGATTGCAGTCCTTTGGAGGCACACGGGTAAAGAAGCAGTCAATGGGTCTCCAATATTTGTAAACATGTCCCATTATAGTACTGCATGAGTTTATTGACGATATACAGAAGAAATTCAGTATTACACTGAACTCCATCACTGAACAGTGACACAAACTAAAATAATTATAATGATGACTGAACAACTCCCATTCTCAAAGTGCAAGATGCACTATTATCTTGAATAAGTGATAAAAGATCACACAAATAAGTGATCCGACAAACAAATAAACAAGGGATCTGAAACAGTCGCCAATATCGGATGTTCCATTCATTTTCAATATTTAGGTATTCTGTAACTAATATTCACACGATCAAATAAATCTTAGTGCCATTTACTCCCTTTTATATTTGTCAAAGTCTAACATGATTGCTTACATATAGACGGCACCTCTTTGTATTCCACTTTCAAACACAGCCTACATTTGGGCCTGTAAAGCCTGATTGGGATACCTGTTTCAGACAGAAATACTTGTGTTCTACAGGCAACACACTAGTTGTTTCAAAGTACGCATCCGTGCAACACAACCACAACCAGAGGACAGAAATTACAACACCAGCAAAACAGATAACAAGTGAGGCATAAAAAATCACACTACCAGCCGACACAAAAGGGGAAAACAATGTCATTTAACAGCAATAATTTTAACATGCCATTAAAAAACCCATGCCGATATGCCAATACACTACCCGGTGGAAAACTCTCCAAAATCCTACCATGGCAAAAAGTGTTATAAAACAGATAATATAACGCACATAGCCCATTCACTAGACTGACACAATTGCATCAGTGAAGTGAAAAGGATCGGACAAGCCCCCAAATATGTTATGACCCACTTTTAATGGCTCAGGGGAACTGAACATATAAGAGTCACTTGGTTTTGCAGTCAACAACATTTATTGAAAAAAACAAAACAAAACCAAGCAAACACAGATGGGAGCCCTGGCTAAAACAAACAAAAGAGGGAGAAGGCTGAGAACCAACCTAGCAATGGGCCATCGGATTCTACCTTCACCCCTAACCTAACTGAAAGAAACTTACCTAATCAAAAACAAGCCTGAAAACAAGTCTGTCAGCAACTCCCAACTCAACGTACAGTACAATAATATACAAAATTATAAGCAAATTGAGAAAACGGAGAGTGAACAGGCTGGTGGTGGATGCTGGCAATTGAGGAAGTGAAGCCAATGACGTCTGAGACAGGGATAAACAAGGACAAATTAAAATGGAACAATCAAACACTTAGGCAGATGTGCATGGCACGCTGAGGCTCATGTAGCACGAAACCTCAATGCCTGCTGCCACCAAGTCTTGGTGCAGGTCTTTTGCAGTTAGTCAAGGGTTTTTGACCACCCTCAGGACTCTGGTGGCAGCTATTGATAGCTTCCTCTTTTTGCCATGCCCAGGCAGTGTAGCCACTGTTCCATTATCTGCAAACTTGCAAACTATGCTTCCAACAATATCTCTAGGAACACTTTTTTGTATCCTTTTCCCTGTTTGTGCAAGGCGATGATCTCTCCTCTCACTTTTCTGGTGAATTCTCTTGGCTTAGCCATATTTCTAACATGCAATCAAAATGTCACTGTCAAGAGTTTAGGTATTTGACATGTTCTATCTCAGTCACACCTGATGCAACTAATGAAGCCCTTTATTGGTTGCATCAGGTGTGCTTGAGACCACACCTGATTTGCAAGTGAGTGCTCTTATGAAGAATTCTATTCAGGCGGTTGAATAATTTTGAGACTGCATTTGTCATGGAAAGTAGGATTTAGTGTTGAATTTGGATAAAATCCTCATAACATTAGTTGTATTTCACTATTTATACTGTTCTTGTGTAATTTCTTAATTGCAAACACCTGAAAATTATATTAATTTTGCCAATAAACCTAAAAAGCAATGGGGGTTGAATAATTTTGATTGCAACTGTACACCCTCATCCTGTTTTTGTGTGGAAAAGCCAGTAGACAAACAATATTTAGGTCCCGAAGCTCCACTGCCAGGTGTTTCACACAGTTTTTGCAGCACATATACAGCGGGACTAAAGAGGTGCAGGAGGATAGTTTCCTTTCAGATCATTTAATCAACATATACTGAGAGGTTATTATGATGTTTTCTTCTTTTTCCAAATCACAGCACTGTGTCATCTTAGGCAATCTGTCTTTTCTTTATATTTTGCTTCCAAGAAGCCAGACTTTATAGTAATTTTTGAAATTGTCTTGAAGAACAGTCCTCCCGGTTTTATGAAGGACTTTCAAAGTCTTTCTTTTCAGTCATTTTAGTCTAGTCCTTGTACATGAATATTGCCCTGTTTCCTCTTTTTATTTTTATTTTTACTCTTTTAGGAAACTGGTCAAATGGAGGACAAAGGGACTGTCAAGCCCAAGAAACCATCTACAGCAGTTGAACAGTATCAGAAATTCATGTGCTTTAGAAATAAATCCAGCCAAGATTTGATACAAGACCTGAGAGCTGCCCCTGACCCTCCAGTAGATCCATTTCGAAGGGTTACCTAATACTTTTGCACAGTATGTCCAGAAAAAAATCGCCTTTTGCTAATATGATATTTGCATATTGTGTCTGTTGTTTCTGACTTGCAAGAAAAACTCGACCACATTAGATTTCTTTGGACAAAGCAGACAGCATGGTTGAAGGAAAAAAAACTCACTGTCGGGTGCTGAAGACTGTGTTTTGCACCCAGTCCTTTTTTTTTTCTGTTTTGAAGCTGTACGACAGCACTGATAGCATGACAGATTTGGGTTAGGATCCAGACCTTGTTTTGGATCTTGCTGTTTTGTGCCTTGGAGGAAGGGCCATAAACATTACAGCAGTGGTGGAAATCCCTCCCTGCTAAATGTTCCATCTGTGCACGAGTAGCTGGATGTGTGCGAAGCAGTAAAAAATGAATGTGAGGATTGTGAGATGGCCCAGGGAGTCTGTTACGCTGATGGAAAATGTAAAGTGCTATAGTCATGGATGTAATGTAGAATGATTGTCTGTCTCCGCTGTTTATTTGCCGGTGTGCGGGCCATAATGGAGACAAATGTCCGTCTGAGTCTGTGAACCCGCCGCTTTGGCAATCTAGCTCCCGGGTATATGTGGCAAAAAGGTATGTGTGAAGGCAGGTGAAAAGGTCCTCAGGTGACTAACCTGGGTTTTATGCCTTAATGACTCCATGTTATTCTCATATCGCTGCCAGCGTTTCCACCCTCTGTGCCCATTAGATGTAGGAAACATGGATCAATATGTAATGCAATTTCCCTGGGGAGAAAACCAAGCTTCTTTGAGGTGGGTGGCCTGTCTCCCTATTTTTTTTCTCTCTTCATCCTCTTCTTTTGCAGAGACTCACCCTCCTCCTCTTTTACATACTGTGCTGAATAAACCTGTAGTAGGTATTGGGAACAACAACAAAAAAAAAAGCAATTTTGCTCAGTAATTGTATCTAAAAGTTTCGCCAACATCAGGAACCACTTTGTTACAGTTTAGATAAAACAGAAGCCTGTCACCCAGGTCTTTCTAAAGCAGCTGAGAATGAGTCATCTCTGGTCCAATATCCACCCAGTAGCGAGGCTGGCACTCAGCATGCCAGCAAGATCATCTGCCTTACAAGGGAGGCTGCCTGGCTATTATCCTTGAACAATGAGACACGGTTTGCTAGTGTTCGATTTTGCAAAGGTCAACATCATTTTGCCACTAGAGAAAAGTGTTGTTTTCATTATGAATATGCCCCAGATTATGCACAGGCACAACACAGATTATATAGTCTTTGAGCATTAATGCACTTTTTAAAGAATTCCAATGTATTTTTTTAAAAACAAGTTTTTCTCTGTTTAGCAATGTTTTTACCAAACAGCATCCTTTATTTTGCTGTGCTGAAAGCTCATTTATAGTTAAAATTATGGCGTGTTTCTAAGCTGTTTAAAACATGCCTTACATGCACCTGGATCTCCCTACTTGATTATATGTCAAGGCTCTACGTGTATTGCTGACTTGCGTTTCCATGACAACATTACTTCAGTTCTAATTTTGAATATCACAGTCTGGGGAGCATGATGAAAACAGGATAATCCAAAGGAAATGTTTGAGCTTTTACTCATCTCTATGATTTTCTTTCATGAGAAAATATAACCGGGAAATGGCCACAACTGTTAAGTCCACGGTCCTCTTAATTATCATTTCAGTTTTCCACATGGACAAAGTAGGCATATGTCTGTACCCTTGGACCATTGGGGGCATTGGCCTTAAAACAACACTGTGTTAAGATTTTCACTTTCGGGGCCTGCGTATGTGTGTGTGTGTGCATCCATGTGCAAGCATATGTGCAAATGGGTGCGAGTGTGGGTTTGCATGTATATGTGTGGTATGTGTGGGTGTGGATATGGGTGTTTGCATGTATGTGTGAATGTGTGGGTATGTGTTATGTGTGTTGTGTGTAAATATGCGAATGTGTGTGTGGGTGTAGGTGGGCATATGTGATGGCATGTACAGTATGTCTGTGTACACGTGAGGGTGGGTGTGT
Organism: Pholidichthys leucotaenia; assembly: GCA_020510985.1. NCBI lineage: Eukaryota > Metazoa > Chordata > Actinopteri > Cichliformes > Pholidichthyidae > Pholidichthys > Pholidichthys leucotaenia. The sequence continues at coordinate 326,517,834 of CM035838.1, forward strand.
GTGTGTGAGGGGGTGCAAGTGCCTGCAGGTGGACACATGGTTGTGGAGGGTGTGTATCTGAGCGGAAAACCTTGTTGGGCGGCAGGGGGTGGGGCAGGCAGTCTGGTGGCCGGGGGGAAAGCGGTTCGGTTTCTGCTCTCCCTGGCCGTCCTGCCACTGGGTCCCGGGGTGGAGCACAGTGTGGGCACCTACACTACCTCCAGTGTTCGTGGCACCGGGTATGAGTGTCAGCGGGTGTTCGGTGGCGGTCGGGGGGCTGTTGGTGAGGGTTGGAGGCCGCGTTTCCGTTGGTTTGCCCCAGGGTGGCTGTGGTTGCAGGGATAGCCTACCGCCTGCGATGGGGGGGGCGCTTTGGGATGTTGCTTGACATATAGATGTCCGTATTGTTGCTATATACAGTGGTATATACAGTGGTGTGAGAAAGTGTTTGCCCTCTTCCCGATTTCTCTTTTTTTTGTATGTTTGTCACACTTAAATGTTTCAGATCATCAAACAAGTTTAACCCCTTGAACTCTGTGAATTCCGCGGGCGGTCACGTCTCTGCGTCTTAGTGCGTCTCAGTGTGCACTGAAAAAAAAAGCTATATTTCCGGTCTTCCAGTACAGACACAGCCTTGTTACAACCTGAGAAAAAAGCTGTGTAATATATTCATTTTTTGGGGGTATTTTTACAAAATTTTGACCTGAGCTTGAAAACACTTGGTTCTACATTTCTGTTGTGTTTTCCAGCCAATATCTGACAGCTGTATGTTATTTGCAAGCATTTGTATCTAAAAAAAACACCCAGGCGAACTTTCTTGTTACTCAGTGGCAGGAGCACTTAGAGAGATTATGACTGTTTTGCCAAAAAATTCAGAGTGATTTCTTTTAAATGAGACCAACCCCATGAAGATGCTGCAAAGGGTTGAAGAACAGCTTTTGATTTACTTTGGGCATGTTATTTTTAGGCGTTTTTAGGGAAGTTGAACAGAGTTCAACAGGTTAAATATTAGACAAAGACAACACAAGTCAACACAAAATGCAGTTTTTAAATGAAGGTATTTATTATTAAGGGTAAAAAAAAATCCAGACCTACATGGCCCAGCGTTAAAAACTGATTGCCCCCCCATTAAAACATAAATTAACTGTGGTTTATCACATCTTTGGAAAGCTGAGTTCAATTTCTCGAGCCACACCCAGGCCTGATTACTGCCACACCTGTTCTCAATCAAGAAATACCTTAAATAGGGCCTGCCTGACAAAGTAAAGTAGACCAAAAGTTCCTCAAAAGCTAGACATCATGCTGTGATCCAAAGAAATTCAGGAACAAATGATAAACAAAGTAATTGAGATCTATCAGTCTGGAAAATGTTATAAAGCCATTTCTAAAGCTTTGGGACTCCAGCAAACCACACTGAGAGCCATTATCCACAAATGGGAAAAACATGGAGCAGTGGTGAACCTTCTTAGGAGTGGTCATTTGACCAAAATCACCCCAAGAGCGCAGCAACGACTCATCCAAGAGGTCACAAAAGACCCCACAACAACATCTAAAGAACTGCAGGCCTCACTTGCCTTACTTAAGGTCAGTGTTCATGACTCCACCATAAGAATGAGACTGGGCAAAAATGGCCTGCATGGCAGAGTTCAGAGACACAAACCACTGCTGAGCAAAAAGAACATAAAGACTCATCTCAGTTTTGCCAGAAAACATCTTGATGATCCCCCAGACTTTTGGGAAAATACTCTGTGGACTGACAAGACAAAAGTTGAGCTTTTTGGAAGAAGTGTGTGTCCCATTACATCTGGCATAAAAGTAACACAGCATTTCAGAAAAGGAACATTATACCAACACTGAAATATGGTGTGGTTGTGTGATGGTCTGGGGCTGTTTTGCTGCTTCAGGACCTGGAATACTTGCTGTATTAAATGGAACCATGAATTCTCCTGTCTACCAAAAAATCCTGAAGGACAATGTCCAGCCATCTGTTTGTGACCTCAAGCTGAGGCGCACATGGGTTCTGCAGCAGGACAATGATCCAAAACACACCAGCAAGTCTACCTCTGAATGGCTTAAGAAAAGCAAAATGAAGACTTTGGAGTCCTGACCTGAATCCCATTGCGATGCTGTGGCATGACCTTAAAAAAGCGGTTCATGCTCGAAAACCCTTCAATGTGGCTGAATTACAACAACTGTGCAAAGATGAGTGGGCCAAAATTCCTCCACAATGCTGTAAAAGACTCATTGCCAGTTATCGCAAACGCTTGATTGCAGTTGTTGCTGCTAAGGGTGGCCCAACCAGTTATTAGGTTTAGGGGGCAATCACTTTTTCACACAGTGCCATGTAGGTTTGGATTTTTTTTCCTCTTAACAATAAACACCTTAATTTAAAAACTGCATTTTGTGTTTACTTGTGTTATCTTTGTCTAATATTTAAATTTGTTTGATGATCTGAAACATTTAAGTGTGACAAACATACAAAGAAATGAGGAATCAGGAAGGAGGCAAACACCTTTTCACACCACTGTATGTTTGTGTACATGCATACAGGGTGTGTACAAGATGTGTTTCAGTGTGGATTCCCCATCGTGCCTGTGGTGCTGGAGAGCGCTGGGGTATGACATTGGTGGGTCCTGGGTTGCACGGCCTGGCACCCCTCGCTCTGGGATGGGATCTGGGGGCAGTGGGTGCCTTTCAGCACCAGTTTGGGACTTGGCTTCTTGGCGGAGACAGGCTCTCTCTGGGAATGCCCCCCTCTCAATCTTACCTTCCCCTCCAATTCTGGGTGGATCACACAGCTTGTTGGATACACTTAGGGTTTTGGGGTGGGGGTGTGCTGTACGGTGTCACTGAACAGGATCCCTCTGTTTACTGCTGCACTGTGGGGCCACCCTCACCTCAGTTTTAATTGCACTGTAGACACTGAGGGCTTGGGGTGATGGGAGCTCTGCTGCCCATAGCATTGGGTAGCAATGCCTTATCACACTATCCCCCCAATTTTAACTGCACTTTGGTAGTTCACACACCTGCACCCAATGACACCACACAAATAACACTCACCCCTCACATTTCGTGCATGGGGTGTTGGGGGTGGGGTCTTCCTCCACCCCTGCTGCCCTCCTTCTGCCGGGGCCCTGGCTGGTGACCTGGAGCCCATCATGCTGTCGTCATCCCAAGGCACTACCATGAGTGAATAAGTGCAAGCAAGGGCATGAGCAAGCGAGAGAGTGAGTGAGCAAGTGAGAGCAAGTAAGTAAGTGAGAGTGAGGGAGTGATGAGTAGTGATGGTTGTGGTGAGTCGGATTTGGGTGGTGCTTTGCATGTCGGGTGGCATCTCTGGGTGCTTGCAAGAGGTCCATTGGTCGTTCACTCTGGGCAGACATTGGTGGCAGCGGGCCGCTTCTGTGGCCGCAGCTGCCCTGGGGCGGGTTGGCGGGGGTGTGGCTGCTGGTCCGCGCCAGCGGCCTCCCTGACTACTGCCAGACATTGGTGCACGTTTGTGCCCACTGCATCTGCGCCATGGCCACCCCAAATGTTAAGGGTGAATGAGTGTTTATTTGTTTACTTATTAGGATCCCTATTAGTTGCAGCTAATAGCTGCCGCTATTCTTCTTAGGGTCCAAAATTCAGGTCATAACCAATACGCATAGTATAACATATATTACATAAGGCAGCAATTGTCCCAATAAACATTCAAGATGCAACTGTTGCCTGAAAGTAAAAGAATAGAAAAAAGAAAGCAGACGTGTGCTCGATAGACATCTGGGGAGCAGAACAGACATGTATATGATGCAATGTAATATTCTTTATAACACATTTATAACATGGTACCATATTATATAATATCATAGCATAGTCCTTAACACTGGATATGAATCATAATAAGTGATATATTACCACTGATAAATAGCAGTTATAGTCAACAACAGTTCTAGTTATTATTAATCAATAAACATAATCACCATTATTTTTTTCTTCTTCTTCGTTTAGATTTGATTGGCAGTTGGCAACCAGCTTACAGATGCATTACTGCCACGTACTTCAGTCTATATCTTCACTGTATACAGTTAGGTCCAGAAATATTTGGACAGTGACACAATCTTCATGATTTGGGATCTGCATGCCACCACATTGGATTTGAAATGAAACAACTATAATGGAATTGAAGTGCAGACTTTAAAGTTTAATTCAAGGGGATGAACAAAAATATATGATTAAACATATAGGAATTGTAGCTATTTTTATACAAACACTCCTCATTTCAGGGGCTCAGAAGTAATTGGACAAATAAACATAACCCTAAGTAAAATGTTACTTTTCAATATTTTGTTGAGAATCCTTTGCAGGCAATAACTGCCTGAAGTCTGGAACCCATGGACATCACCAAACGCTGGGTTTCCTCCTTTGTGATGCTTTGCCAGGCCTTTACTGCAGCTGTCTTCAGTTGTTGCTTGTTTGTGGGTCTTTCTGCCTTAAGTTTTGTCTTGAGCAAGTGAAATGCATGCTCGATTGGGTTGAGATCTGGTGATTGACTCGGCCATTGCAGAATATTCCACTTCTTTGCTTTAAAAAACTCCTGGGTTGCTTTTGCAGTATGTTTTGGATCATTGGTGAAGCGCCGTCCAATTAACTTTGCTGCATTTGGCTGAATCTGAGCAGAAAGTATATCCCTATACACTTCAGAATTCATCCAGCTGCTTCCGTCTTTTGTCACATCATCAATAAACACAAGTGATCCAGTGCCATTGAAAGCCATGCATGCCCATGCCATCACACTGCCTCCACCATGTTTTACAGAAGATGGGGTGTGCTTTGGATCATGAGCTGTTCCAATTCTTCTCCAAACTTTCTTCTTACCATCATTCTGGTACTGGTTGATCTTAGTCTCATCTGTCCAAAGAATGCTGTTCCAGAACTGGGCTGGCTTCTTCAGGTGTTTTTTGGCAGTCAATTATGGTCTTTCTATTTTTGAGGCTGAATAATGGTTTGCACCTTGTGGTGAATCCTTTGTATTTACTCTCATGAAGTCTTCTCTTTATGGTAGACTTAGATACTGATACACCTACTTCCTGGAGAGTGTTCTTCACTTGAGTGGATGTTGTGAAGAGGTTGTTCTTCACCACGGAAAGGATTCTGCGATCATCCACCACTGTTGTCTTCCGTGGACGTCCAGGCCTTTCTGAGTTCCCAAGCTCACCCGTGCACTCTTTTTTTCTCAGAATGTACCAAACTGTTGATTTGGCCACTCCTAACATTTCTGCTATCTCTCTGATGGATTTCTTCTTTTTTTTCAGCCTCAGGATGGTCTGTTTCACCTCCATTGAGAGCTCCTTTGACCGCATGTTGTATGTTCACAGCAACAGCTTCCAAATGCAAACGCCACACCTGGAATCAACTCCAGACCTTTTAACTGCTTAATTGATGGCAGGTTAACGAGGGAAGAGCCCATGCAGCCTTGTTATTCTTTTTTGCAGCCTTCTGAGTCAATTGTCCAATTACTTTTGGTCCCTTGAAAAAGAGGCGGCTACGTATTAAAGAGCTGTAATTCCTAAACCCTTGCTCCAATTTGGATGTGAATACTCTCAAATTACAGCTGAGAGTCTGCACTTTAAGCCCATATTGATTATATAATTGTATCCTGAATATGTTTTCGTAAACAGCTAAAATAACAAAACTTGCGTCACTGTCCAAATATTTTCAGCCTAACTGTATTTTCCATCAGGCGTGTCAGGGAGCCCTTTGGGTCCTTCGCTCCCTGACAGCTCAGGCTCGCCCCCTCCTCCTGTCAGTGCCATCAGCTGTGTCTCGTTAATGGGTGTTTCACACACGTACATGCACACACTTCATTCATTCTCATTCACACTCTCATGCACTCACTCATGCACACATGCTTTCAATCATGTTCAGCCTACGCATCCACACACCGGTGGTCTCTTCCCTCGTTAGTATTATTATTACTTAAACGCTGTGTTAGTAGGAAGAGACTGTCGGAGCACTGAGATTCATACACGGCAGCGTGTCCCTCTGTGTATGCTTGTATCCACTCCCTACGGATGATCTACAGCCTGTTTTCCCTCATCCACTGGACTGCATGGACAGCCCTGGATTGCTCCTGCACCATAAGTTAATGTCAGCCTTTCTCCTCGTGCAAACAGCAGCCCAGTGGCACTAGGCTTTCCCTCTCCCAGGCAGTTGAGCATCCAGGAGGTGTCCCTGTATGTCTGGTGGCCTCTACTGTCATTACTGCATCTGCTCAACTCACTGTTCTGCATGTTTATTTGCTGGACTTGTTATTTTTGGGGTTTATGTTTAATAAAGTGCACGTCCTACTCCCACAATTGGGTTTTTCATTCCTTGCTTCGTGTGCCGCGTAATGGCGCATGGGGAATCATAACACCATTCATACATTCCTCTGTAATTGTTCATTTGATGGTGTTGGTTCTTATTACGGGTAGGTTGAAATTATTTGCCTCAGCGTGTCTAGTACCATAAAGGCCCTTTTCCACTAGCACGCTTTAGCGCGACACGGGACGACTCAGCACGCTTTGTGCGCTTTTCCACAAGCCCCAACACGGTTTAACAGCCGCGATTCTCAGCCCCGCTCAAGGGCAGGGTACAGCAGTGCTGAGCTGTGCCATGTTGTGACGTTAACAGACTGGTCGCCGCTGATTGGTCAGGTTGTAACCGGCGCTGATTGGTCAGGTTGTAACCACCCCTCTCCTCCTCCTCTTCTGCCGAATCTTCACGACCTTCTCAATAAAGTTTTTGAAAAAAAAAAAGAATCTTCACGATCGCCATTACTCAGCACGCAGCCACTGTTGGCGGTTTATTTTCAGTGTATTGCTGTGCTATTTTCATTTATTCTCTATCAAAAATGGCTTCACGTAATAAGGGTGTTCCATGGACCAATAAGGAGGTGCAGTGTCTGCTCACTGCATTGTCAGACGAACGTATCCAGCGCGAGTTAAACGGAGCCACCCGGAATGAAAAAATATACCGGGAGGTCTCGACATCGGAGTCCTTTAACGGTGAGTTTTAATTTTTTTTTATTGTGCGTTTTTTCACAAATATATTCGGTAAGACGCTCAGTTTATTTATGCAATAAAAAAGCTGTTCATTTGTGGATGATGATCGCTGCTTTATTGCAGCACACTGCGGACTAAAGCTTTTATTTTAATTATTCATGTGAACAATACGCTGAAATAAGCTTATGTATTCTTGTTAAAAACTATTGTCTTTTCTGTATATCTTGCACTTTCGTGCTGTATTTTATTGTGTGCATTTTCCTTGTAGAATCATCCCACGCGTCCGCCGCGCCAGCCCGCCCGGCTTCATTCAACCGAGCCTTCCTGACCCAGTTTGGGAAGCTGGTGTAGAGGCACTCAGTGGTCGGCGTGTATAAAACGTCGATTAACCTTCATGTTGTGTTGCAAAGTTTTTTTTATTTTAATATTTTGTATATAATAAAATGGAATTGTTTTGGAAAGTGTGGTTTGTCTGTTATAACACTGAATTATAAAACAGTATAATTACATAGAAATTCCATTGCCTAGTCTGATGAAAATGATGCTGATCATCCTGTCAGGGGTCAGCCATTGTAAAGGTAATGTAATTTTTAACTAGACCAAAAAAACAAATGTTTTTGTAAGCTTTCTGTTCTTTTTATTGAAATATCATAAAAAATTAGCACCACATGATCTAGTTATAAACTTTGAGTAAATTTTTTATGTTAACTTATAAGAAGTTGCACAGTTGGACTTTAAAATGCAGCAGGAGAGACTGATCAAGCTTACAAGTCAAAGTAGGTAAAGTATATGTAAATTGAATGTTCTATCGGCATTCCAAATTCAGAGAATTACAATACTTTAGAAGGAGTGTAGCATCATCTAAACAGAAAATAATAATACTGTTGTTCCAGACGTTGACCTGAAGGTGAAAAACATGAATTTTTTTTATTCAGTACATCCAAAATGCCCTAGGATGTAAAAAATAATACATTTTGGTGTTGGCCAGTGTGCCACTGTCTCATTATTTAATACGAATAAAAACAAGTTTCAGCTCATTATTTCTAGGTCATTTAGCAGTTAATTCAAAACAAAAGCGACTTGTGTTGTTGCAGCTTTTTTATCAGAGAGTTTCTCCAGTTTTGGAGCATATAATCATCCGTCCCTTAACTGTTAAACATTAAATAACAGCAGACAGATTGGCAAAGGATACACAATTGTGTTGTGTTGCCCAAAACCGCTGTGACCCACTGCTTGTGGTGCTACCTTTCATGTGTGTGCTTTTTATGAATATTCACACGTTTTTGTAAGTACAAGTGGGATAGTATTAAATTCAAATATTCATTCATATTTCATCTCGCTGCCTGTACCCTAGTGTCTTCTCTGGTTAAACTCTCTGGACTTAATTGTGAGATAAAACCACAGACCGAGCAAGGCAATAATCCTTGGATCCTCCATTTTTTGTCTCGTGTAAATAAGGACTCAGTCGGGTGCGTAACGTCACGGGAGTGTGGCCCCGCCTCGCTGGGAGTCTGGCGCCGCCTCGCTTCTAAAACCTCCTAACACAAACCATCACAGCACAAGCACAACACCGTGCTAATGGAGACAGAAGCATTCCGAGCCGTACTGAAGTGAATCGAGCCGTACCGCGGTGTGCTGGGCTAGGTCTGTCGGCACTGAAAGGGAGATTCCTATATAGATGAATGGCATCTTTTGACAGAGATATTTCTAATAAATACTAACAGTGAACACAACAATCTATCCTTTACTAGTAGCCAATTTAGAATTTTGTGCATTATACAGACTAGTGCCCGTGCATACCCGTGCATGCCCCTAGAAAGCAAGTGTAAGCAAGCATTTCTGCATTTCTGCCTTTGATCTTTGACATGGTTACCATGGCAACAGTAACCATGGTGATGCCTGCCTTTGAGTTTTGACATGGTTACCATGGCAACAGTAACCCTGGTGAAACCTGCCTTTGATCTTTGACGTCACCACTCGTTCAGTGATGCCCGCCTTTGATCTTTGATGACATCGTAGCAAGTCCTATTATTTATGATGATGTCATAGCAAGTCCTATGATCGTGAGTGATGTCTGCCTTTGATCTTTGATGATGTCATAGCAAGTCCTATGATCTTAGATGATGTCAGCGAGTCCTATGATCATGCGTGATGCTTGCCTTTGATCTTTGATGATGTCATAGCGAGTCCTATGATCTTTTAGCGAGTCCTATGATCGTGACACACACACAGACAGACAATTTCTTGAATTATATATAGAATGATGATGCTAGTTCTGAGTGAAGTATGTGGCGGTAATGCACCTGTAAGCTGGTTGCCAACCGCCAATCAAATCTAAAAGAAGAAGAAGAAGAATTACATCGAAATACTATTCGTGCTGCTTGATTCTGTATCAATTGTAGCTTCTTAGCTGACACTACTGTAGCCCTTGACTTAACTGCTGGGCAATAATTAAGGCTGGATCATATTAAAGCCTGAGTTATTTGTTCTGTTACCTTTGGTCTCAAAAAAAGATGCACTTCTTTTAATAGCGATATTGCTCTTCCCATTTTGGTAATTATTTTGTCTATATGTTTGGACTAGGATAGTTTATTGTCGACGTTGATGCCCAGCAACTTGGTTTCGTGAACTTGGTTGATAAACTCATTCTCAATTTTCAAGTTCACTCTTGGATTTTTATTGATGGAGTGATTTGAACCAATTACCATGCTACTTGTTTTTGTTACATTCAAAGAGAGTTGATTTTGTTTCACCCACTGGACTACAGATTGCAGTTCTTCCACCAACACAGAATGTGTATATTGTAGAATCATCTGCATACATGCCCATTTTGAACTTATCTAAAATGAATGGTAAATCATTAGTGAAGATACTAAACAGTAACAGCCCAAGCCAGCTCCCTTGTGGCACTCCACATGATACAGCTCCGACATCAGAGTGACAACCACTGAAGAAAACAGATTGAGTCCAACCACTCAAATATGCTCTCAATCCATAACAATGCAGACTGATGGAAACCATAACATTCAAGTTTTTCCAATAATAGCTAATGGCTGATAATATCAAATGCAGATGAGACGTCTAACATAAAGGCACACACTATTCTGAATAAGTGTAAGTGTGTAAGAGAGAGCACGAGTAAATGTGAGTGAGTCAGAGCATAGTGAGCGGGAGTGGAAGGAAGCATGTGTGAGTGCAAGTGACTGCGAGGGCGTGAGACTGAACAAGCATGGGAGTGGGTGGAAGTGAATGAGTCTGAGTGTGGGAGTGTGAGTGTAAGATTGTGTGAAGGAGAGGGTGAGTGAGAGAGAGAGAGAGTGAGTGAGCAAGTGTGTGTGTGTGAGTACGAGTGAGTGCGTCTGAGAGCATGAGGGAGGGAGTGCATGAGTGAGTGTATGTATGTGCTGATGGGGGGTGCTGGACTGAGGGGATGGCACCCCCTGGTACCTCCTGACCATGTGGGCTCCCCTTGATTGGGGGGGCTGGCCCCACATGGAGCTCCCCACTCCTTTCTGCTGCCTTCCCTGGGCATGGGGGCTTGGGGGTTGGTGGTGCTGGGGTGGGTGCAGCCCTGCTGGGGGGGGGGGGCACGGGTGAAGGGGGGCATTCTGGTGCCCCAGGCACCAGAAGGCTGGTGTTGGCCCCACTAGGGGGGCGGGGGTGGGGGTGCACGGGGCCAGCCTCGCTAGGCCGTCCCTCCTGGGGCAGTTGCATGGCTTTCCTGGGGCTTGCTGGCTTCGGGGCATTTGTGCTCTGTGGGGGTTGGTGGAGCTGTCTTGCTTGCTCGACATTTCGAGGGGAAGGGGGGGTTGCTGTGATCTGCCACCCTCTTTGTATGCCATCCATCCATCCATCCATCCATCTTCTATCCAGCTCTTTATATGTTTCCTAGCAAGTCACTCACATGCAGTTTGTCTTCTGTCTGTTTCACTTGTGTCAGTCTGTTTGTTTTTTCTGTTTGTTCCTCTCTCTTTTCTTCCCCCCCCCACCCCCGGGTCTATCATTGATAAATCAATTTAAATAAAGTATTAAAAGTTATTACACGAGGATTCTATAAATAATATACAGTACATACTGTAGATATGTGCTGTATAAAGCTTCTTTTGGCAAAATAAATCTGTTTGGCTCAATAAGGGAAGCAGATTTCTGTTCTGCTTACCTAGCTGCTTGACAGGACAAGGTGGAAAAAATATTTTCACCATTGTTTCCACAATCCTTTTGACAGTACATCACTACTGACCAGGTGAATGACACTTTCACCAAAGCCTGTATTGTGCTGTGTAACTTTCTTGTTCCTGCTAAAAACACTGAAAGACAACTGGTGTGGAGGAAAATGATCAGGCGAGATGTGATGAGCTGGAAGGTTGCAAAGTTTTATTTCCTCCAAAGCGTGAAATAAATTTTTTCCTGAGCGTGAAACAGTATCAGTCTGCGTTGTGCTGGGTCACCACACGGCTCCCCCCAGAATGCTCAGAAGGGGCTGTGATCCCCGGTCGTTTGGGCTCCAGCTCCGGTAGAACTGTCCTGCTGTACAGGAGTGTCGGAGGGCATGTCAGTCCGTGGGGGGGACAGGGGAGGGGTGGAAAAGACAGTGTACTCCGCTCCGGGTCCCAGCACATTGAACGGCCGTGGATCGTGGGTGCACGGGGTCGGTGCGCGTCGTGCATAATGGAAACAACCAGCGATCGGCCGGCTTTAGGGAGTGATGTGCGGGAAGAGCGCTGTGGAGGAGGAGGGGGAGGGGGGTGGGAGTAAGTGAGTGCCAGCCGGGGACGTCAAAGGTGTCTGGGCTGCGCAAAAATTGCGTGTGGATCCGCGATAGTGAGGGACTTTCCTGATAAACCTGGCGGTGATCCACAGCAGCTGTGAAAAAATTAAGTCTCTGACTCCTCTCACGGGAACTGTCAAATTCCCCGAGGATGCGTAGCAGCTGTGAAACACCTGCAGCTGTGTGAGGGACTTGGCGGTTCGGCTTTTAGGTGCGGAAGCAGCCCTATAGTCATCAGGGACAGCAATCGGCTAAATTCCCCTTGTGTGCCGTGGCCAAAAAACCCATACAAAGTCCTGTGTGCAGTCTGCGTGTCTGCTTCAGGTGCGTGAGCAGCCCTGATGGTTCCGAGGATGGCGATCGGCCGTGTTTCTCAGGCATGTGCAGCGGCAGAGGATGCTGTATCAGTCTGTGGAGCCGGTTTTTCCTTGTGCGTGGTGCGCACTTGGCGCAGTGACCACATAGCTGGCAGTTGCGCTGTCCTCGTAATCCCACGGTGTGCGTGCGGGGCTTCTATGTGCGGGAGGTCTGCTGTTGGGAGTTGAGTTGGGGAGCTTGGTGGAAATCAACGCAGACAGCGCCGATGATCATCCCTGTTCAGGCTGCTTCCTTCGTTTTGTTCGTGTCGTCGTTCATGGTGCATGTCGGTCCCAGTGCTGCCCACTCAGGGGAGCATGCTCCGGTGAGGATGAAGAGGTTGCAGGCGTTCCCTGGTCCTTTGGGATCCACAGCGCGGTGAGAGGGAGCAGACAGTCATTCTCTCTCGTCAGGTCACCAGTGTGGAGGGAAAAGATCAGGCGAGGGGCGCACCATGACACGTCTAGGGTCACCACTGTGGAGGAAAATGATCAGGCGAGATGCGACAAGCTGGAAGGTTTTATTTCCTCCAACATAATTAGACGCACTTTGTAGCTCTGTGCGCTACTGTGCTGCTTAGGCATATATCATAAGCTCTTTTATAGATGTTATACAGACAGAGAGAATGCATGGCCCATTAGCATAGTGATATACATCTCAGTCAATACATATCATTCGCGTGACCAACTGGCGCCCGGATGTCCGCACCCTCATCCAGGGGATGTATACACAACAGTCCATTGTTCTGATTGCCCCCAGGGGCTCTCTGTCCGTATGCAAATTGTTCTCCATTTCCTCCAGCCCTGCTGAGCGTGAAATAGTATCAGTCTGCATTGTGCTGGGTCACCACGCTGGCACTTTTTACAGCCTGAGTCCTATCAGGTATGGCTTCAGTTACCAACTAAAAAAGCACTCTGTAATTAGCTAGTGAGACTCAGGTGTAGCATCAATTCCTTTGTCTCCAATCTATAAAATCACTCTTCACCTTAAAGAAATTGTTTCACCCGAAAGTCTGGTCAAGAATTGTTTCCTTCACCTAAGAACCACAGTTTGAAAACACATTCCATGGTAAAAGAGACAATAAGGATCCCATTTTGTGCCAGGAACAGATTAGTCTGCAATCATAAATCCCGGAACTTCCTCCCCAACCAGGCAGTTTTATGCTTCAAGTACTGTTTGAAACATTCCAGATATCTTGAACGAATTCCACAAGTCTCTAGGAATTATCCACAGCTCAACATTGCCCTCTTCTGTTCAACTCAGGAACATGTTGGATCTAATCAATATTCGGATTTTTTTTTATCTTCCTGAAATAATCCCCTGTCCTCAAGACTTTCATATTTTTCCAGGAAATACTGCTCAGAACATTGTTGAAGATGACTGCCTCTGTGTTGGATAATGATGGGTTTGAAATTTTTCATTAATCATTGATTTTAAATATATTGCTTGTCTGAAAATGAGTTATAAAAGTGCATGCTCACTGAAAGTTAGTCATGAATCACTGAAGTTAGCTTAGATTTTATATATAAGTATATAATGTGAATTTAACTTATGCCAGTCATCTGACTGGTACCAGCCAATCATCAGGCCGTCTCTGTTGGACGACACCCCCTTTCATTCTATTGGTCAGTTACAAACAAAGGACAGCTTTCTTATTGGACCAAAGTTCATTCAAACCTCCCGTGATGGGAGACAATTGGTTCCCTCTAATGTCAGTCAAGTTTTTCCCCTGAAAACTTACTCAGTTTAAGTGAAGAACGTCCTAGTCCAGGCAGTAGTTCTTTCTGAAAGTTTGTCTAAGTTGTCTGTGTGTCCTGCCTTCAACTCTCATTCCTTTGAACGTCTGTGAAAAATACTTTTTCTTCTGTTTTCTTCTTTCTCTTCTTTTAGATTTGACTGGCGGTTGGCAACCAGCTTACAGGTGCGTTACTACCACTGACTTGATTATCATCACTCCACATCCCTGCACAAGGAGCCCCCACAAGGAGCTCCAAACAACTCCCTATGTGTGAAAAAACATCCATCCCCAGACTGTGTACTCGGCAGCTTCAACCAGCTGGCCGGTGAGCTCAAACTTCTCTTTTATATGGAGTAAAACTCTGTGTTCACAGACATTTTTCTATTGTATTCTGTTCAACTTTTTCTATTGATTTTCCTTAACTCACCGTGTTTTAAAGTGCACTGATCGTTTTTCCTCACACTGGAAGGTATTTTTGCCAATCCGCACGACATCTGAAGAACTCGGATTCCGTGGCTTAAATATTTTTTTTCTCTTTGATTCTGTGACTTTGATCAGAGTTTGAACTATCTCCAATTTATTTGGACCCGAGAAATACACTGAAAAATTCTCGTGTTGTCCACATGGCATACTCAGCGGCCAGCAGCCTCTCATCATCGTCACCGGATCTCAGCCCCTGACTGTTGCCCCTGGGAAGAAATATTTGCTGGCAGATATTCTGGCAAAAAGTAATGCTGGCTAAAAGTAACTGTAAATACTCCACAATTGTTATTCACGCCGGCATTAATGACATCCGTCTCCGGCAGTCGGAAGTCACCAAACTTGATGTAGAATCGGTGTGTGACTTTGCAAAAACGATGTCAGCCACTGTAGTATTCTCTGGGCCCCTCCCCAATCTGACCAGTGATGACATGTTTAGTCGCTCGTCATCCTTGAACCGCTGGCTGTCTGTGTGGTGTCCTAAAAATGACGTGGGCTACATTGACAATTGGAGCTCTTTTTGGGGAAAACCTGGTCTTATGAGACGAGACAGCATCCATCCCACTTTGGATGGTGCTTCTCATTTATCTAACAATCTGGCATCTTTTTTATCCAAATTTCCAAAACCGTGACTACTCAGAGTTGGGACCAGGAAGCAGAGTCGCAGTCTTACACGCCTCTCTGCAGCTCCTCTTCATCCGCCACCCCTCAGCTTAGCCCCTGTCTTCCCCATCAGAGAATCGTTGTCTGCTCCCTCCAAAGTAAATAAAAATATCATGCATAAGCATCCCAAAGTGATAAAGCAAAACATTGGTAAAACTCAAATTAAACATAAAGCCTCTAAATTGAATGATTTGGCCTCTGTTCCTCCTCATAATTTAAAAATTAAATGTGGTTTACTAAATATTAGGTCTCTAACTCCCAAGTCTCTGTTAGTCCATGATCTGTTAATTGATCATCAGATTGATTTAATTTCCCTTACAGAGACTTGGTTAGGGCAAGAGGATTATGTTGGTTTAAATGAATCAACTCCCTCTGGTTATTTAAACTGTCAAAATCCCAGAAGTTCTGGTCGTGGAGGAGGAGTAGCAACAATTTACCATTCCAAATTACTAGTTAATGTAAAGCAAAAAACATGTTATAATTCCTTTGAGGGCCTGGTCCTCAGTATTGGGCACTTTAGCAATTTTAGGTTAAACCCAATTTTATTTGCCATAGTTTATCGTCCCCCATCAACCTACTCAGAATTTTTATCCGAATTTGCTGATTTCTTAGCTGATTTAGTGCTGAAATCTGATAGAATAATTATAGTAGGGGACTTTAATATACATGTGGATGTAGATAGTAACTGCCTTAATGTGGCATTTAATTCAATATTAGACTCGATTGGGTTTTCTCAGAAAGTAGGAAATTCTACTCATTACCTCCACCATACATTGGACCTTGTTCTGACATATGGCATAGAAACAGAAAATCTTGTAGTGTCTCCTCATAACCCTGTACTGTCAGACCATTGTCTGTTAACCTTTGATTTTACCATTTCTGACTATTTGGCTCCTAAAGAAAAATATTATTACAGTAGATGCCTCTCAGATGATGCTGTTTCCAAATTTATGCAGATTGTTTCCTCTATGCCATGTGTCAACACAACGGAAATAAGCTATAGACAGCTTGCTCCTTCTATAATTGATAACATGGTGGATAGTGTTTCAGCTTCTCTGCATCAGGCTCTAGACTTAGTGGCCCCCTTAAAAAAGAAAAAGTCTAATCAGAGATTTCTAACTCCTTGGTTCAACACAGAAACTCGTAGCTTAAAACAGAAGACTCGTCAATTAGAAAGAAAATGGCGCTCTACTAATTTAGATGAAATCTATTTAGCTTGGAGAAATCATCTTTTAATTTATAAAAAATCTCTTAGAAAAGCTAGAACAAGTTATTACTCTGCATTAATAGAAGAGAACAAGAATAATCCCAGGTTTCTTTTCAGTACTGTAGCCAGGTTGACAAAGAGTCAGGACTCTGTCAATCCTAGCATTCCCTTAGAGCTTACTAGTCAGGACTTTATGAACTTTTTCAATAATAAAATTTCATCCATCAGAGATAAAATCAATCAGATTCTTCCCACAGTTAACTTAAATACTGTAACTACTACAACTCCTTCTTTTGATGTCTGTCTTGATGAGTTTACTCCAATCGACCTTTGTGAGTTAGACAAAATAGTTTCCTCATCCAAACCTTCAACTTGTCTTTTAGACCCTATTCCTACTAGGTTATTTAAAGAAGTCTTCCCACTTATTGGTAGCTTTATTCTTCATATAATCAATTCTTCATTAACTTTAGGCCATGTACCGCAGGCTTTTAAAACAGCTGTAATTAAACCCTTACTCAAAAAGCCAACGCTAGATCCAGGAGCTTTAGCTAACTATAGACCAATCTCTAATCTCCCTTTCATTTCAAAAATCTTAGAAAGAGTTGTTGCTACGCAATTATTCGACCACCTGCAGGGAAATGGTTTACTTGAAGAGTTTCAATCTGGGTTTAGAATCCATCATAGTACTGAAACAGCCTTAACGAAGGTCACTAACGACCTCCTCATTGCATCTGATAATGGACTAGTTTCTGTACTTGTTCTTTTAGACCTTAGTGCAGCTTTTGATACTATCGATCATAATATTCTACTTGATAGATTAGAACACTATGTTGGACTTAATGGAACTTCGTTGCAGTGGTTTAGATCTTATTTATCTGATAGGTTCCAGTTTGTTCATGTAAATAATGAGTTTTCTTTCAACTCAAAGCTTAGTCATGGAGTTCCACAGGGATCTGTGCTAGGCCCTACTCTTTTTAGTTTATATATGCTTCCGTTAGGCAACATTATTAGAAAGCACTGTATACATTTTCATTGTTATGCTGATGACACACAATTATACCTGTCAATGAAGCCAGATGATAGTAATCAATTAGCCAAGTTAGAAGCCTGTCTTAAGGAAATCAAAGCGTGGATGACTTGTAATTTCCTGCTATTAAATTCAGATAAGACTGAAGTCATTCTTGTTGGTCCAAAAAACCTTAGAAATTCCTTTCCAAATCAAACTTTCAGTTTGGATGCAGTTACTCTTTCTCTTAATAGCTCTGTGAGGAACCTTGGAGTTATTTTTGATCAGGATTTGTCCTTCAATTCACATATTAAATTTGTTTCTAAGACTGCCTTCTATCATTTGCGTAATATTGCCAAGATTAGGAGCATCTTGTCTCAGAGTGATGCTGAGAAACTGATCCACGCTTTTGTTAGCTCGAGAATAGATTATTGTAATTCTTTATTATCAGGTTGTCCTAAAACATCTTTAAAAAGTCTTCAGCTAATCCAAAATGCTGCAGCAAGAGTTTTAACAGGTACTAGAAAGAGAGATCATATCTCTCCGGTTCTGGCCTCCCTTCATTGGCTTCCCATAGAGTTTAGAATTAAGTTTAAAATCCTTCTTCTTACTTACAAAGCTCTAAACAATCAGGCTCCTTTTTATTTAAAAGATCTGATACTACCGTATTATCCTAACAGAGCACTACGCTCCCAAAATGCAGGACTACTTGTAATACCTAGAATCTCCAAAAGTACAATGGGAGGCAGAGCCTTCAGTTATCAAGCTCCTCTCCTGTGGAATCAGCTGCCAATCTGGATTCGGGAGTCAGACTCGATCTCTGTTTTTAAGATTAGGGTTAAAACCTACCTTTTTGATATAGCCTACAATTAGGGAGGGATCATGTGTTTCTGAACCCTCCCTTAGTTATGCTGCTAATAGGTTTAGTCAGCCGGGGGACCTCCAGTAATGCACTGGGCCTCACTCCTTTCCTCACTCTCTATGAAATATTTTTTTTTTTTGCTAGTCATTAACATTTGTTTGTTCTCTCCCATAGATTGAGTCCCCATCGTGCTGTTTGCTCTCTACATGTCTGTTCTTTTCATCTTCTCTGTCCCCTCACCCCCCAGCCAGTCGCAGCAGATGACTGCCCCTCCCTGAGCCTGGTTCTGCTGGAGGTTTCTTCCTGTTAAAAGGGAGTTTTTCCTCTCCACCGTCGCCAAGTGCTTGCTCACAGGGGATCACCTGATTGCTGGGGTCTTTCTGCAACTGTGGGGGTTCCCCCCTACAGTTGATAGTGCTATGAGATGACTGTTGTTGTGAAATGGCGCTATATAAATAAAGTTGAATTGAATTGAATTGAATTGAATTCTCCGGTATCATCTTCAAATAAAGCTTCTGCAGAGGATCCAGCTGTAAAGCTAACACAAAGTTCACATGAGCAAGATTCCTTTGTTTCATCTGCTGAGTTAGTGCGATGTCCATCGCCTTAAAGTATGTCATAATTTGTCTCAGGTTTAAAATTAGTTCCAAACTCTGATCAGAGCTATAGAATTAAAGAGAAATAATATCTCTCTTTTCATTTAATTCCGTTTTTACTTTTTAGAGTAACCCAGAATTTCTTTTTCCATATAATCAGCTTTTTATAATTTTCTTCATAAAATTTGCTTCCAATTTTCTTCATATTTTGGTTACAGTTATTTCAGTCTCCATTTCATCACAACTACAAATTCACACTAAGGTTTCCTTGGTTCCACAAATGTGATTACACCCTTTTGCTCAATAATCAGTTACAAGTTGAATGTGATGCCATTTAATCTGAGTCTGATCATTAAAACTGTAAATGGTATATAGAAGCTTCTGCTTGATTTGTGTGTGTGCTTTCCTGGGTTATGGCAGAAAAAGTCACGAATATTGAGACTGGTTAATGAAAGGTTCAAGGATTAGTTATTAATAAATTGTCCAAGTTTGGACTGGTGCCCCTACGAGTGTTTCCCTCTTGTTTGTGAGTGTTTGTGGTCACAAAGTAAATCTCCGTTTCTACACACACCTCTATGTATAAATTAAATAATCCTTGTACTTTATCACACATATAACTAATTGTTCCTACACAGGCCTTGAAACATGTCAGTTGTATTCTTGGGTTGACCTTTCTGTGCTGTCTCTGTCGGTGCTCTAACTCAATGGGGAATAAGGCTACAACCACCCACTTGGTATATCTGTAGACCCTGGGACTAGCACCTATGGCTACACTTTGGGGGTCAAAAGGTCAAAGGTCAAGGTCAAAATTCCATATAAACTATATTTAAACAAAAAAGAAAGCTTGGGTCACCAAACTTTGTATTCATGCTAACCTTGGGGACCTGACCTAGAACTATGGGTTTGGAGCCAAAAGGTCAAAGGTCAACATTTGCACTTCCTATGTCCTATTACTATTGAATGAGTAAAGCTAGGGTCACCAAACCTGGTACATAGGTTCACCTTGGGATCCTGAACTGTGAGTATGGTTTTGGCATTGCAAAGTCAAAGGTGGATGTCAAAATGCCATATAAACTACAGTATATCTCAAGAACAACAAAAGCTAGGGTCACCAAACTTTGTACCCAGGTTAATCCTGACCACTGACTATGGGTTTGAGTCAAAAGGTCAAAAGTCAAGGTTTTAAATTTATAGGGCTGCAAAAGACGAGCATCTGCATCTCTGTTGACTGCATTCTATTTAAAAAAAAATAAAATGTTTCTCTTCTGAAAAGAGTAAAGGTTTTTTTTTTGTTTGTTTGTTTTTTATGAATGCTGTGGTGTGTTACACTACAATGGTGCCTAAAAGTTAAAACTCAAATTTCACAGCATCCATACCTTGGACATATATACATCAGTGACAAAGAGTACACTTTCAGTATAACTAAGGAGACTGTGGGGAGACTTGAATAACGAAACCGAATTGCCTTTAATTTCAGTTTATTTCAAGTAACCATTCCACTGTCTGCTCTCATTCCTGAACAGCGAACAAAGAGGGTGAACACACCAAAGTTCTCCCTTTTAAACATTCTCACATCAAACCATTTCCCTCGCGGGGGAAATCACACATCTATATCAAAATCTCTTTATTCACATTCATTAACCTTTTATTTACATAACTCCCCCTTCTCTCCTCTCGAGCCTCAGCGGTCAGGAAGTCTTCTGTCCCCTGTCCTCCACAGGAGGTCCAGGCTCTGTGGCTCCGCACCGCAGGGGGCTGGCTCTCCTTCATCGTGAGGTTAAATCACATATGCAGTGTCCAACATATACATGTCTCACAACACAGCCATATAACCCCCCCCCAAACGATGAAGAACAGACTAATTCCTAAAATTTAATAGCACCTTACTCACTACTGAATAATCAACACCAACATTCAGTCTGTGCGCCGCTTGGGCTTCAGCCGTCTGCCGAATCTGCTGTGAGTTGGCCTCGCCTTGCCTGCGGCGCTTTTCTGCTTCGGCTCTGTTGACTGAGGAAGAGAGTGATTAATTGCCCTTTGCGGGGGCCTGCCTCGTCGAGGCGCCACTGCGACCGGTACAGACACGTCCTTCATGACAAAAGCAGGTTTTAGTCTGTCAATACTGACTGTCTCTTTTCTGTCTCCAAAATCTAGCACAAATTGCTTATCACCTGCCTCCAGCACTCGAAATGGCCCTTCGTAAGGTGGTTTGAGCGTTGCTTTTAGGGCTTCGCGCCTGACAAAAACGAAGTCGGCATTTTTCAAAGCCTTGGGGACGAAAACTCGTGGAAAAGCGTGATGAACCGGACCCGGGAGCGTGTCTGCTCCCGTGCCGACTAACGGTCCCAGAGCAGAGAGAGGTGGGGGCTCTGGGTGCTCTGGTAAAAACTCGCCCAGCAGCCTCAGAGTTTGTGCGAATACCAGCTCCGCTGGGGAGGCGTCTAAGTCCTCTTTAGGCGCAGAACGCAACCCTAATAAAACCCATGGAAGTTTATTTACCCAATCTGCATCCGTGAGCGACGCTCTGAGTGCTGCCTTCAAAGACCTATGAAAACGCTCGCATAAACCATTGGCCTGAGGGTGGTAAGCCGTAGTGCGGTGAATTTTGGCTCCTAAGCCGTTGGCCATCGCTGACCACAGCTCAGAGATGAATTGCGGTCCTCTATCGGACGTAATGTCCGACGGAACCCCGAAGCGCGCCACCCAAGCCGTTAAAAAAACGCGAGCCACGTCCGCGGCCGTGGTCGTCGCAAGTGGGACCACTTCCGGCCAACGTGTGGTGCGGTCCACCATTGTCAAAAGATACGTGAACCCCTGTGATGCCGGTAGGGGGCCCACAAGGTCGACGTGCACATGGTCGAACCTTCTGGCCGGAATGCGGAACGGTTCTAACGGGGCTCTTGTGTGCCTGTGAATTTTGGCCCGTTGACAGGAAATGCAGGTTTTTGCCCATTCCTTCACGTGCTTGCGCAGGCACGGCCAAACAAACTTTTCCGCCACTAGTTTCACCGACGCGCGCACCCCCGGGTGCGCCAGTGAGTGGACCGAGTAAAAAACACGGCGGCGCCACGTGGCCAGAACCACCGGACGCGGGCGCCCCGTCGACATGTCGCAGATCAGGGGGGGCATACTGGTTTGTAAACACTTGCTCTCCAGCCTCAACCCTGTTGGTCCAGACTGGAGCGCGCGCACGTCTGCGTCCGCCCCCTGGTCCGCTGCCATGGCTGCGTAATCTATACCCACGTGCACCGGGGCTGCGCGCGCCACCGTGCCGCTCTCCTGCAGCGCGGTCACGGTGGCCCGTTCTGCCTCTGCGCGTGTTGGGGTCGTGAACGCGCGCGAGAGACAATCCGCTACTACATTGAATTTGCCCGCGACGTGCCTAATGTCAGTGGTAAATTCCGAGATTGCGGCCAGCTGCCTCTGCTGCCTGCCGGACCACGGATCTGAAATTTTGGCCATGGCGTATGTGAGCGGCTTGTGGTCCACATAAGCGGTGAAGCACCGTCCTTCCAGCCAGAACTGGAAATGACGAATAGCCAAATGCAGCGCCAACAGTTCTCTGTCGAACGCGCTGTATTTTCGTTCAGCCGCGCTTAAAGATTTGCTAAAGAAAGCCAAAGGCTGCCAAACTCCGGCTACCTGTTGCTCAATAACGGCCCCTATGGCTAAATCTGAAGCGTCTGTCGTCAGCGCGATACGTGCTGCAGGGTCTGGGTGGGCCAGGAGCGCAGCGTCAGCCAAGGCTTTTTTAACCTCTGTGAACGCGCGCTCCCGCTCCGGGGACCATTCGACCGCCTGGGTCGGTTTTTGTTTTTTGAGCGCGGCATATAACGGTTGCATGATTTGAGCTGCGTGGGGCAGGAATCGGTTATAAAAATTCACCATCCCCAAGAATTCCTGTAGTGATTTGACCGTTTGTGGACGGGGAAAATCCGCTACCGCGCGTACTTTCTCTGGTAACGGAACCGCTCCCTCCGGGGAGACGCGGTGACCCAAAAAATCAATCCGCTCGACGCCGAACTGGCACTTGGCTGGGTTAACTATTAAGCCGTGCTCTCCCAGCCTCCTAAAAACTGCTGTGAGGTGCGTTTCGTGTTCGTCCTCTGAAGTACTCGCGACCAAAATGTCGTCGAGGTACACAAACACGAAAGGGAGATCGCGTAACACGGCATCCATCATCCACTGAAATGTTTGCGCCGCCCCTTTGAGACCAAACGGCATGCGTAAAAATTCGAAAAGTCCGAACGGGGTTATTACCGCTGTTTTAGGAATGTCCTCCGGTTGGACTGGGACTTGGTGATAGCCGCGAACTAGATCAATCTTTGAAAAAATGCACGCCCCCGCCAGGTGCACCGAAAAATCCTGAATGTGCGGGATGGGATAACGATCGTGCGCCGTAGCGTTGTTTAGCCTGCGGTAATCCCCGCACGGTCTCCAGGAGCCATCGGCTTTCGGTACCATGTGCAGCGGCGAAGCCCACGGGCTCTTCGACCTACGAACGATGCCCAGCCTCTCCAGGCTGGCGAACTCCTCGCGCGCAATGGCGAGCTTAACTGCATCCAAGCACCGAGCTTTTGCAAACACGGGAGGACCAGACGTGGGGATAAAGTGTTTCACCCCGTGCTTCGCGACCGTCGCTGAAAAAGTGGGCACAGTGAGCGCTGGAAATTGGGTGAGGAGTGTGTGAAACTTACCACCTGCTGTAGCGACGTGGGTCTGTACTGGTGGCGGGGACACTCGAGCTGAACAGGGGAGAGAGTAAAAAGAGAGTGCATTTACCAGCCGTCTGTTAGCAAGATCAACTAACAGATTGTGTGAACACAAAAAATCCGCGCCCAACATGTTGAAACTCACCGCCGCTATTACAAAAGTCCATTCATATGTGCGGCCATGTAAGCACAAAGGCAAGGTCCTTCTCCCGTAGGTGTTGATGTTCGAGCCATTTGCCGCTGTAGCTCCGCTACCGTGGGGTCCAGCCACCCGGTCCGCGTATGTTGGGGTGATGAAGCTCACTTGTGCTCCGGTGTCGATGAGGAACTCTCGTCCGGAGCGCGCATCCGTGATGTAGAGCAGCTTGCTGCGTTCTCCGAGGGTCGAAGCTGCTAGCGACCCCCGGTCTTGCCGTTTCCCGAACTCCTGAAGATGCAGGGCGGCACACACCTGCGTGCCTTCTCTGCGAACCTCCGATGGTAAAAGCAGAGATCTTCTCCTCCGCTGTGTCGTGTCCGCGCCTCTGCCGCCGGGCTATTGGCTCCACCTCGTCGCGGCCGTGCTGCCGCCGTCGTCGGCCAGTCTGGTTCTGCCGCCTCTGGCTCCCCACTGTCTCGGGTCGCCGCTGTGGTTGCTTGCCCGCCGCAGGCGTCCAGGATCCCATCTGCCTCCTGGGCCAGCTCCCGGAACTCCTCCAGGGTGTGACACTTTTTGCCGGGCAGCGTGCTTCTCGCATGCGCCGGGAGGTTGGAGAGGAAGATGAACTGAAAAATGAAATCATCGTTGTCCAACCCTCTCAGCTGTATCATCTCCTCCATCAGGGCGCTCGGCCTGTGTCCACCTTGGTCTAGCAAAGACAGGATCCTCCTCACCCTCACTTCAGCCGAGGGGGTGAAAAACTTGATGAGGGTGGATTTCAGCTTGCCGTACCTGTCGGTCGCGGGTGGCTGCTCCACCAAGCTCTGCACGCACCGAGCTGTGCTGTTGTCCAGTTTAGCGATGACATGGTGGAACTTAGTGTCATCCACCGTTACTCCTGCGAGCGCGAACTGCGACTCTGCTTGCAGAAACCACGACCGTGGGTTATCCTGCTAGAAATCAGGCAGCTTAACGGCCACTGCGCTCGCCAGCTCTGAGCGCTGTGAGTCCGGGACCCTGAGAATTTCTTCGTTCATTCTCAACATCGTCAGTCACCAATGTGGGGAGACTTGAATAACGAAACCGAATTGCCTTTAATTTCAGTTTATTTCAAGTAACCATTCCACTGTCTGCTCTCATTCCTGAGCAGCGAACAAAGAGGGTGAACACACCAAAGTTCTCCCTTTTAAACATTCTCACATCAAACCATTTCCCTCGCGGGGGAAATCACACATCTATATCAAAATCTCTTTATTCACATTCATTAACCTTTTATTTACATAACTCCCCCTTCTCTCCTCTCGAGCCTCAGCGGTCAGGAAGTCTTCTGTCCCCTGTCCTCCGCAGGGGGTCCAGGCTCTGTGGCTCCGCACCGCAGGGGGCTGGCTCTCCTTCATCGTGAGGTTAAATCACATATGCAGTGTCCAACATATACATGTCTCACAACACAGCCATAGAGACAATGCTTATTTTCCAACATTTAATACGTCCCATCACCTGCAAAGCCTGTTTTCTTCTTGTGTGTTAATCTTGCATAGGGCCTGCCAAAACCAGGAAATGGCCCTAGCCACATCATCAATGTACTTCACCCAGTATATCCACTATCCCTCCTCTGCACATGTCCAAACCATCTAAGCCTTGCCTCTCTTATTTTGTTTCCACACTGTTGAACCTGAGCGGTCCCTCTGATGTACTCATTTTTAATCCTGTCCCTGCTAGCCACTCCCACTGAGAATCTTAGCATCTTCAACTCTGCCACCTCCAGCTTTGCCTTCTGTCTTTCTGCCAATGCCACCATCTCCAAACCATACGTCATAACAGATCTCACTACCGTCTTGTAAATCTTCCCTTTCAATCTTGCAGCAACCCTCCTGTCACAAATCACCCCGACACTCGTTTCCACCCATGTCACCCTGCCTGCACTCTCTTCTTCTCCTCTCCATTGCTTTGAATGGTTTACCCCAGGTATTTAAACTCACTTACCTTTACTTCTTCTACTACTTGCATTTTCACCATTGCACCTGCCTCACTCTCATTCACACACAAAGGAGATATTTTTCTTAGTATGTATTAGTATGGAACCCACATCACGGGAGTTTAGCCAGCAGGGGAGAGGAGAAGGAGAATGTGAGTTTATCAAGCACAAGGACTGCAAGTATACTGTTTGTTTATGGGTAGAGGGGACTTGCTGGCTGTTGGTGAGCATGATGACTGGTGTGGGTTCCTTACAGGTAAGTAGCAGACCAGAGTGGTACAGCAGACCACAGGAGCCAGCAAGGAGATCCAGGAAAGTTTTAGGATTTCACAAGTTTTCCAGAGTTTTTCCATACAGAGAGTCGAGGGAAAATGATCCTGCGGCTGAAGGCTTGTTAGGTGATGTTTAAATATTTGTGTCAAACTTACTTGTTTTTCTGAACAGAGAGTAGACCAGACAGATTCTCCAAAGTTGAGAGGCAGGTGGCTTGTTGTTGGGTGAACGTGCACAAACCAAGGAAGGCCTGTCAGCAGACTGGCAGACAAGGAGTTTTTCCACTAAATGATCCCATGTTGAACTGATCCATCTGAGACCCTGTATACAGGGGGATTATAATCGGACCTGATGAGAGCACTCAATCAGCTACACACAATCAGCCCTCCTTGGTTCTGTTGAGAGAGTTTATGCAACCACATTCAGTAGAGCTGGAATATGGCATGCTCACCTGTCCACTACAGTAGATTTTTTTTCATATCACACAATATAACAGCCCCCTCATGGATCGTCACCTTATTGTGGTGGGGGGGTTTGCGTGCCCCAGTGACCCCAGGAGCTATGTTGTCCGGGGCAATTTGCCTCTGATAGGGTTTCCCAAGACAAACTGGTCCTGGGTGAAGGGCCAGACTAAGAACGATCCAACAGACTCTCATGATAAATTGAATATCAAGGATTCAGTGTACCCCGCCCGGTATGGGGTTACCGGGGCCCCACCCTGGAGCCAGGCCTGGGGGAGGGGCTCAAAGGCTAGCGTCTGGTGGCCGGGTTTCCACCCATGGGACCCGGACGGGCTCAGCCGGAAGGAGTTACATGGGACTGCCACCTCCAGTGGGCTCACCACCTGCAGGAGGGATCATGGGGGTCCGGTGCTATGTGGATTAGGTGACGGTCAAAGGCGGAGACCTTGGCGTACTTATCCCAAGCTTTCTAAACTGGCTTTTGGTACGTGGAATGTCACCTCTCTGGTGGGGAAGGAGCCTGAGCTGGTGTACGAGGTTGAGAGATACCGGCTAGATATAGTCAGTCTCACCTCAACACACAGCTCCGGTTCTGGAACCAGTCTCCTGGAGAGGGGCTGGAGCTTGGCCTTTTCTGGAGTTTCCCCGGGCGAGAGGCGACGAGTAGGGGTGGGTATTCTTGTATCGCCCCACCTTGCTGCCTCTATATTGGAGTTTTCCCCGGTGGATGAAAGGGTTGCTTCCCTGCACCTTCGGGTTGGGAAACGGGTCCTGACCATCATTTGTGCCTATACACCAAATGATGTTTCAGAGTACCCACCCTTTGTGGAGTCTGTGACTGGGGTGCTGGAGGGTGCTCCTCTTGGAGACTCCATTGTCCTACTGGGGGACTTCAATGTGCACATGGGCAACGACAGTGAAACCTGGAGGGGGGTGATTGGGAGGAACGGCCTGCCCAATCTGAACCCGAGTGGTGTTCAGTTTTTGGACTTCTGTGCTAACCACACTCTGTCCATAAAGAACACCATGTTCAAGCATAAGGGTGTCCATATGTGCACCTGGCACCAGGACACCCTAGGTCGCAGGTCGATGATCGATTTTGTTATCGTATCATCAGACCTGCGACCATATGTCTTGGACACCCGAGTAAAGAGAGGTGCAGAGCTGTCAACTGATCACCACCTGGTGGTGAGTTGGATCCGATGGCATGGGAGGAAGCCATTCAGACCTGGTAGACCCAAACGTATAGTGAGGGTGTGCTGGGAGCGTCTGGCTGAGGCCCCTGTCCGGGAGGTCTTCAACTCCCACCTCCGGAAGAACTTCAACCACATTCCGAGGGAGTCTGGAGACATGGAGTCTGAATGGGCCATGTTCTCCACCTCTGTTGTTGAAGCGGCGGCCCAGAGCTGCGGCCGCAAGGTGGTTGGTGCATCTCGTGGTGGCAACCCCCGAACCAAGTGGTGGACACCAGTGGTGACGGGGGCCATTAAGCTGAAGAAGGAGTCCTATCAAGCTTGGCTGGCTTGTGGGACTCCCGAAGCTGCTGAGGTGTACCGGCAGGCCAAGCGGAGTGCAACTCGGGTGGTTGCTGAAGCAAAAACCCAGGTATGGGAGGAGTTCGGTGAGGCCATGGAACAAGACTTTCGGTCGGCCTCAAAGAGATTCTGGAAAACTGTCCGGCGGCTCAGGAGGGGAAAGCAGCTCCCCGTCCACACTGTGTATGGTGCGGATGGGACACTGTTGACTTCGACTGGGGATATCGTTGGGCGGTGGAAGGAATACTTCGAGGATCTCCTCAATCCCACTGATACTCCTTCCACAGAGGAAGCAGGGTTTGGGGACGAGGGGGATAACTCGCCTATCACAGGGACTGAGGTCGCCAAGGTGGTTAATAATCTCCTTGGTGGCCGGGCCCCGGGGGTGGACGAGATTCACCCTGAGTACCTCAAGGCCCTGGATGTTGTTGGGCTGTCATGGTTGACACGCCTCTGCAACATTGCGTGGAGGTCGGGGGCAGTGCCTTTGGCATGGCAAACCGGGGTGGTGGTTCCTCTCTTCAAAAAAGGGGACCGGAAGGTGTGCTCCAACTTTAGAGGGATCACACTCCTCAGCCTCCCTGGGAAGGTCTATGCCAAGGTACTGGAGAGGAGAGTCCAGCCGTTGGTCGAACCTCGGATTCAGGAGGAGCAATGTGGTTTTCATCCTGGCCGTGGCACATCGGACCAGCTCTTTACCCTCTCGAGAATTCTTGAGGGTTCGTGGGAGTTTGCCCAACCAGTTTATATGTGTTTTGTGGACTTGGAGAAGGCATTTGACCGCGTCCCTCGTGGATTTTTGTGGGGGGTGCTTCGGGAGTATGGGGTATCGGGCTTGTTGTTACGAGCTATTCGGTCTCTGTACAACCGTTGTGAGAGTTTGGTTCGTATTGCCAACACTCGGTCGGAGTCATTCCCAGTGAGAGTTGGACTCCGCCAGGGTTGCCCTTTGTCACCGATCCTGTTCATAATTTTTATGGACAGGATTTCTAGGCGCAGCCAGGGAATGGAGGGTGTCATGCTTGGTGACCACAGGATCTCATCTCTGTTGTTTGCAGATGATGTTGTCCTGTTGGCTTCATCCAGCAATGACCTACAGCTCTTGCTGGGACGGTTTGCCGCTGAGTGTGAAGCGGCTGGGATGAGAATCAGCACCTCCAAGTCAGAGTCCATGGTCCTCAGCCGGAAAAAGGTGGATTGTCCTCTCTGGGTTGGGGACAGGCTCCTGCCCCAAGTGGAGGAGTTTAAGTATCTTGGGGTCTTGTTCACGAGTGAGGGGAAAATGGAGCGAGAGATCGACAGACGGATTGGAGCAGCATCTGCAGTGATGCGGACGTTGTACCGGTCTGTTGTGGTGAAGAGGGAGCTGAGTTCTAAGGCAAAGCTGTCGATTTACCAGTCAATCTATGTTCCTACTCTCACCTATGGTCATGAGCTTTGGGTAATGACCGAAAGAACGAGATCGCGGATACAAGCAGCTGAAATGAGCTTTCTCTGTAGGATTGCTGGACTCACCCTCAGAGATAGGGTGAGGAGCTCAGTCATCCGGGAGAGGCTCAGAGTAGAACTGCTGCTCCTCCACATTGAAAGGAGTCAGTGGTATGGGCATCTGATTAGGATGCCTCCTGGACGCCTGCAACTTGAGGTGTTTCAGGCACGTCCCACTGGGAGGAGACCCCGGGGCAGACCCAGGACACGGTGGAGAGACTATGTCTCCTAGTTGGTCTTGGAACGCCTTGGTATCCTCTCTGAAGAGCTGGAGCAGGTGGCGGGGGAGAGGGAAGTCTGGGCTTCTCTGCTTGAACTGCTGCCTCCGCGACCCGGACCTCTGGAAAAGCGGTAGAAGATGGATGGATGGATGGACAATATAACAGAGCCTACAATATTACTATACCTTTTTTTTTCCAAATTAATATTTAAAAATAACTCTCAAACTACACATATACATAACATGCCATAATTACATAGTAGGCCAAATGTCCCTCTGGTGGTCATCATGTAGAAGGGTGCACTTGGGTTGGCAAAGTATTAACTGTCAGTACCTGTGCCAGCATGTAGTCCAATTCTTACTGGAATGTTCTTTTACCAGTTACACACAAGGTGGGTGGGCACTGGGCAAGGGCAGTATTGTATGCCAAAGGACTGTAGGACCTGTTTTGTAAGACAGGATTTACTTTCACAAGCTGTTCAGAATTAAAGGAAACCAGTACTGCTCATTATAACAACATTAATCGTGCTTTAGGTATTACTTATAAACCAAAAATGCATTTATTCGGTAAAAATAACCCCCTAGAGTCAGTATACTGAATAATTTTATCCCATGAAAACCGTTCGGTCAGAACCAATGGGGAGCAGCCATTGCCGGCTGGAAGTGACATACACTCATTGATTCTGGCTTTACCACGGACGAGTAAATGTGTTTACCGTGGACAAGTAAATGTGTTCAGCAGATGCTCAGTGGGTCAAGATCCGAGTTGAAAACAGTGCAAAATCTGCACAAATATATACTGCACAAACCGTCCTTGAAAATGGCCTTCACTGACGGCATGATCTGCAGGTACCTCCGGGGACCAGCAGCTGAAGGGGACCTGACGAACAGGCAAGTTCCCAGACAAGTAACTTCAGAACATGATGAATAAATCTTGATATACTAGAATTGTATTTAATTAAATTATATGCGGATAGATTTGCTTGTACATGGTTGTAAAAAATTACATAAAATTCTGATATTAAAATTTTGTTGACTGTTATACTGCAGCCCAGTCAATCGCACAAAGCATCAATTGTGCATCACTACCTGTGCTGAGACAGCCCATAGAGAAGACAAGATGTCCCTGACCATGACTGACTGACAGAGCAGTGACTTGAAATTTTGAGCCTCTCACCTCTCGTTGCCTCTTGCCTGGGGAAACTCCAAAGTAGGCCAAGCTCCAGCCCCTCTCCACGAGACTGGTTCTGGAACCAGAGGTGTGAGTTAAGGTGAGGCCAACTATATCTAGCCAGTATCTCTCAACCTCATGCACCAGCTCAGGCTCCTTCCCCACCAGACAGGCGACATTCCACATCCTAAAAGCCAGTTTAGGAAGTTTGGGATCAGACTGTCAAGGTCTCTGCCTTGGACTGCCATCTGATCCACATAGCACTGGACCCCCATGGTCCCTCCTGCAGGTGATGAACCCACTGGAAGGTGGACCCATGTAACTCCTTCAGGCTGAGCCCGGCTACGTCCCATGGGCAGAAACCCGGCCACCAGGCGTTAGCCATCGAGCTCCTCCCCCAGGCCTGGCTGCAGGGTGGGGCCCAAGTAACACCATACCAGGCGGGGTACACTGAATCCTTGTTCTAGTATTCATCATGAGAGTTTGTTGGATCTTTCTTTGTCTGGCCTTTCACCCAGGACCAGTTTACGTATCTTGGGTGACCCTACCAGAAGCAAAATGCCCCGGACAGCATAGCTCCTGGGATCACTAGGGCACGCCAACCCCCCACCACAATAAGGTGACGATCAACAAGGGGTACTTGGTTTTATTTGATTAGATTTTGCTACTAAAACTAATGGATTAGATTCAGACACTAAAAATACTTGGCTAGATTCTTATTTTCTTCAAAATGTAACCTGTTAAAACAGTAATATGCCATGGGCAGTGAGAGCCTGCCCCTCCCGTCCTGCATCATCTTCACCAACTCATCACAGCACCTGAGGCAGAAGAGGCCTCGCTCATCGCTCGCTGCGCTCGCTCATCAGCCAGCGTACTTAAGGAGGCTCTCTCCGTGCATTCAACGCTGGCTAGTCTGGGTATACTGCCCATGCTAAGACAAGCAAGCATAATTACAAACAAGTTAGGCACTCTGTCTCACCTTGTTTTCCTCTCTCCTTCAGGTTGCTGCCATCATGCGGGTGTGTCTCCAGGACTGTGTGTGCTCTCCTGCCACATCTCCATAATCCCTTGGCTCACAACCTCCACCCGGTCGGGCACCATCAGCTCATTCCCCCTACCCTACTGGTTCATCTATTCCCAGCTGGAGTCCTGCCTGTTCTTCCCCGGAACCCAAGTAAGTGGCAATTTGGCTCACCCATTTCCCCCTACTCTGTTCCTCCGCTCACAGCTCTCATCTTCTCTCCACAGGAGGATTTCTCTGGCGAGTGACTGTTTCCTTAAGCTGTGCTCTGTTTTGCAAATTAATAAACTCTCAAGCGTGCCCCTTTGTGTGGTTACTTACCCTGTGCTGTTGCATTGTGCACATGAACTGTCAGCTTAATTAATCATGACAGTAATGCTGTTCTTTCTGCAATGATGATTTAGGCATCTTTTTTTTTTTTTGGTTTAACCTTGATTTATACAGGGTAGTTCCACTGAGAGGCAACCTCTCTTTTTCAAGGATGACCTTCTCACACTCACACCAGGAAGCTGCTCAGTACAATCATAGACTGACCTGTGGCCACTGAGCAACTGGGGTTAAGGGCCTTGCTCAAGGACACCACAGTGAGATTCAAGAGGGTGGGGAAAACACTCCTATGTCATCTGTCCCACCAAGATCTAATCCTACCGGTCCAGGGATTGAACCCGTGACACTCCGGTAACCAGTCCACGTCCCTAACCAATAAGCCACCACTGCCCACAATCATAACCCAATGCATGACATATAGCCTTATGCATAAAGAATCCCCACCAGGGGTTTTGACAGAAAGAGAAAAAATACAATGGGCTACACAGAACCACTTCCCACGAAGAACCTACAGTGGTGTGAAAAAGTGTTTGCCCCCTTCCTGATTTCTCATTGTTTTGTATGTTTGTCACACTTATAAATGTTTCAGATCATCAAACAAATTTAAATATTAGACAAAGAGAACACAAGTCAACACAAAATTCAGTTTTTAAATGAAGGTGTTTATTATTAAGGGTTAAAAAAAATCAAAACCTACATGGTCCTGTGTGAAAAAGTGATTGCCCCCTCCAGTTAAAACATAAATTAACTGTGTTTATCACATCTTTGGAAAGCTGAGTTCAATTTCTCTAGCCACACACAGGCCTGATTACTGCCACACCTGTAATCAATCAAGAAATCACTTAAATAGGACCTGTCTGGCAAAGTGAAGTAGACCAAAGGATCCTCAAAAGCTAGACATCATCAAAGAAATTCAGGAACAAATGAGAAACAAAGTAACTGAGATCTATCAGTCTGGAAAAGGTTATGAAGCCATTTCTAAAGCTTTGGGACTCCAGTGAACCACAGTGAGAGTGAATAGTTATCCACAATTGGTGAAAACAGAGGACAGTAGTGAACCTTCCCAGGAGTGGCCAGCTGACCAAAATTAACCCAAGAATGCAGCGACAACTCATCCAAGAGGCCACAAAACACCCCACAACAACATCCAAAGAACTGCAGGCCTCATTTTCCTCAGTTAAAGTCAGTGTGCATGACTATACCATAAAAAAAGAAACTGGGCAAAAATGTCCTGCATGGTAGAGTTCAGAGACGAAAACCACTGCTGAGCAAAAGCAACATAAGGGCTCATCTCAGTTTTGCCAGAAAACATCTTGATGATCCCTAAGACTTTTGGGGAAATACTTTTGGGGAAAGATATAAGCTCAACTTTCTGGAAGGTGTGTCCCATTACATCTGATGTAAAAGTAACACAGCATTTCAGAAAAGGAACATCATGCCAGCAGTAAAATATGGTGGTGGCAGTGTGATGGTCTGGGGCTGTTTTGCTGCTTCACGACCTGGAAAACTTGTTGTGGTGAATGGAACCATGAATTCTGCTGTCTACCAAAAACTCCTGAAGGAGACTGTCCGGCCGTCTGTTCGTGACCTCAAGCTGAAGCGCACTTGGGTTCTGCAGTAGGAAAATGATCCAAAACACACCAGCAAGTGCACCTCTGAATGGCTTAGGAAAAGCAAAATGAAGACTTTGGAGTGGCCTAGTCAAAGTCCTGACCTGAATCCAATTGAGATGCTGTGGCATGACCTTAAAAAGGTGGTTCATGCTCAAATACCCTCCAATGTGGTTGAATTACAACAATTCTGCAAAGATGATTGGGCCAAAATTCCTCCACAGCGCTGTAAAAGACTCATTGCCAGTTATCACAAATGCTTGATTGCAGTTGTTGCTGCTAAAGGTGGCCCCACCAGTTATTAGGTTTAGGAGCAATCACTTTTTCACACAGGGCCAACGAAGTTTTAGATTTTTTCTCCCCTTAGTAATAAAAACCTGTATTTAAAAACTGCATATTGTGTTTATTTGAGTTAACTTTGTCTAATATGTACATTTGTTTGATGATCTTAAACATTTAAGTGTGATAAACATCCAAAAAAATGAGAAATCAGGAAGGAGGCAAACACTTTTTTACACCACTGTAAAATAAGGATGCACCATGATACCATGGAAAGCCACGACCCGGCAGGCTTTCATTCCAGCCAGCCACTAAAGCAGGTGTTTTCGCTGACTAGCACTTAGTAGGAAGGGATTCCGTGAAATAACCTGCTGAAGAGACTCATTTTCACTAGCACACAATTCTTGCTCTAATCTTAAAAGTTCAGAGATTACAAACCAGCTGGGTTAGGCCTTTGCTGTATGTCCTGATTTGTGTTTCCTTGCTGGCAAATGAGGTTACTGTTCTTTTGGTCTTTTGTTCTTACTCCATCTCAAGAGTGTTTTTCTTCGTACTCTATGGTGTTGGACAACAGCTGGCCATCAATAGTCCTAGTTCAGCTACTCAAACTTGAGCCTGCTTGAAGAACTCATTCAGGTGTTACTACACAAAGTTCAGGGCACGCACAGTAGAACAAAGACTATTGTCAGCAACTGCAGTTCAAAATAATAGAGTTGGAATCCAATCAAGGAATGTGGGACTCAGCTTGAGAAACTGCTCCCTATTGATCAATTATTTATTGTCACAAACTAGAGATGCATTGGTGTGCTATCTCAAATGAAGCACAACATGAATAGAGTTTTGGTGCAAATGACTGAAGAAATACTCTTCCATCCCTTTACTGGTCAATACAGTAGTCGAAGAGAACTGTTAGAAGTATGAAATGTCTGAAGTACTTTACCGAGAAAGATGGTGACAAATTAAAGACAAGATTTGTTTTTTCAATCAAGTATTTATATTGGTGCTTGGTATCTGTGAGTATTAAAACTGAAATGCATGTACTTACACTTGTGTGAAGCTTGATTACAACTGATTTTTTTATTTTATATTTTTTCACACATCATTTCAGTTTTAAAAACTCTAGTCTTTTTCTGTTTCTTCTTCACGTCACAATTTAGACTGCTATTAAGTTAAACTTGGACTAATGCTGCATAAACTAATTGATTTATTCAGTTTATTTGGTCGGACCCTTGTAATGATAGGAAATTGTGAGTGCTACATTTAGATGCTCCCTTGCTGTGTTAGTTTGCAGATTCTCTCAAGGTTAATTGTTTTGTGACAACAGATTGTAAATGCATAATTTTATGTTTTACAGGGCAATGGACCCCCGCCGCCCCTCTCTCTTCATCCACTCTACCTACCATGGGTCAGTGAATTTTTGCAGGCTTTAGGTTTTGCAGTTAGCATCCTGTAGCCATTTGAAGGATGTGCGTGGTGCAGCGGGTGATCAGAAAGTCTGAAATTGGTCCAGAGAGAACACTGCTGACAGAAAAAGAGACCGCAACACTGAAGAAAAAATGGAAAATGCCATCCCCTGCCGAGTGAATGAATACATGAGGTTCCCCATGAACTTTTGGCCATAGTGTCTGAATCACAGCATCAGCAAAAAGCTCTCCTAACAGTCTATAGTCTTCTAAAGGGTATAATAAAGCAGGCAGGGTTATTTATTTTGAAATGCATAGCAGGTGGGGGGCAGTATCTCATGAAAAATGTCAATGTGAAAGTAGAAGCACCCAAAGTTAACACTTTAACTTGTCCCATTGTTAAATTGGTCCACAATGGGTTATTTCTGTCACCCACTCTATGCTGATTTGAAAGGATATTGTCGGTTTCTCTGTCCTTGTCTTTAATCAACCACACAATGTTATCTTCCCTTAGCCCTGGCCCCGGTGTCCGTTCCTGTGACTGCTTCATGACGGCGCTGTAGCTCTTGAAAGGAGCGATTTAGAGCAATGAGACGGCAATAGTGTGAGTGTTGTACACCAGCATAAAAGACTATGTAAGGGTAGAGAATGAAGCGGAGGAGACAAAAGAAGCCTGTGACTCAGGATCTGAAGGGGAGCCATCAGGATGTGTGGGCAGTGTTAAATAATTTACTCCTCCCTGATCAGACCCTATTTAATTAGTTCTTGTTCCTTTTGGTTTAAACAGGCCCTTGTGGTTGGGATGTTGGGCTGTGAACTGTGAGGGGTGAAGAACAATCATATGCTCCCCTGCTGTGCGATCACAGCAGGGGCTCAGGTAGAGGACGCAGGGACATGTCCTGTTGGCTCACTGTAGTTATTGCAAACAACACTAAATGCTGCATTTCCTCTCTGGTCCACGCCCACGTTGGATGAGGCCAACACACATGCAGCTCTGCATACAGACAGACAGACAGACAGACAGACAGACAGACAGATAGATAGATAGATAGATAGATAGATAGATAGATAGATAGATAGATAGATAGATAGAGTGCATCTGGAAAGTACTCACACCGTTTCACTTTTTCCACATTTTGTTATGTTACAGCCTTATTCCAAAATTGATTAAATTACTTTTTTCCTCAAAATTCTACACACAATACCCCATAATGACAATGTGAAAAATGTTTTTTTTTTTTTAGATTTTTGTAAATTTATTAAAAATAAAAAACGAAGAAATCACATGTACATAAGTATTCACAGCCTTTGCTCAATACTTTGTTGATGCACCTTTGGCAGTAATTACAGCCTTAAGTCTTTTTGAATATGATGCCACAAGCTTGGCACACCTATCTTTGGGCAGTTTCGCCCATTCCTCTTTGCAGCATCGCTCAAGCTTCATCAGGTTGCATCGGAAGCGTCGGTGCACAGCCATTTTCAGATCTCCCCAGAGATGTTCAATTGGATTCAAGTCTAGGCTCTGACTGGGCCACTCAAGGACATTCACAGAGTTGTCCTGAAGCCACTTCTTTGATATCTTGGCTGTGTGCTTAGGGTCATTGTCCTGCTGAAAGATGAACCATCGCCCTAGTCTAAGGTCAAGAGCGCTCTGGAGCAGGTTTTACTCCAGGATGTCTCTGTACATTGCTGCATTCATCTTTCCCTTTATCCTGACTAGTCTCCCAGTTTCTGCCACTGAAAAACATCCCCACAACATGATGCTGCCACCATCACTGGCGTGGTTATGAGCGGTGCCTGGTTTCTTCCAAACATGATGCCTGGCATTCACGCCAAACAGTTCAATCTTTGTCTCATCAGACCAGAGAATTTTATTTCTCATGGTCTGAGGGTCTTTCAGGTGCCTTTTGGCAGTCTCCAGGAGGGCTGCCATGTGCCTTTTACAAAGGAGTGGCTTCCGTCTAGCCACTCTACCATACAGACCTTATTGATGGATTGCTGCAGAGATGCTGTCCTTCTGGAAGGTCCTCCTCTCTCCACAGAGGAACGCTGGAGCTCTGACAGAGTTACCATTGGGTTCTTTGTCATCTCTCTGACTAAGGCCCTTCTCCCTGATCGCTCAGTTTAGACGGCCAGCCAGCTCTAGGAAGAATCCTGGTGGTTCTGAACTTCTTCCATTTATGGGTAATGGAGGCCCCTGTGCTCATTGGGACCTTCAAAGCAGCAGAAATTTTTCTGTACCCTTCCCCAGATTTGTACCTCGAGACAATCCTGTCTCGGACGTCTACAGACAATTCCTATGATTGCATGCTTGGTTTGTGCTCTGACATGCACTGTCAACTGTGGGATCTTATATAGACAGGTGTGTACCTTTCCAAATCATGTCCAATCAACTGAATTTACCACAGGTGGACTCCAATTAAGGGGTAGAAACATCTCAAGGATGATCAGTGGAAACAGGATGCACCTGTACTCAATTTTGAGCTTCATGGCAAAGGCTGTGGAATACTTACAGTATGTACATGTGATTTCTTAGTTTTTTTTTTATTTTTAATAAATTTGCAAAAATCCCAGAAAACTTTTTTCACATTGTCGCTATGGGGTATTGTGTGTAGAGTTTTGAGGAAAAAATGAATTTAATCCCATTTGGAATAAGGTTGTAACATAACAAAATGTGGGGAAAAAAATGAAGCACTGTGAATACTTTCTGGATGCATTGTAGATAGATAGATAGATAGATAGATAGATAGATAGATAGATAGATAGATAGATAGATAGATAGATAGATAGATAGATAGATAGATAGATGTAGTTTATTGATCCCAAACCGGGAAATTACAGTGTAGCAGCAGCATGACAGTAGATGACCAAAACGTTAGAAACACACACAACATGAAAGAAAAAGGGATTACCCATGGAAAGTAAAACTGCCTAGAAAACTTATATACATTGCAGATAAATAGATGACCCACATAGATACATGAATCGTACTCACTGTACAATGCAGGACTATCAGGCACGGGGTGCAATGTGAGGTACCAATTAGATTGCAAGGTGCAGTATGGCAGCATTGTTATGACCAGAATTCAACATTAGAGTGAGTTACTGTACAGTGAAATGGTGTGTGGCAGGAAAGATTTCCTGTACCTGACTGTTCGGCAGTGAAGCTGTTGCAGTCTGCTGGAGAAAGTGCTCTGCTGTCAGTCCAGTGTGTGGTGAAGGGGGTGATCAGGATTGTCCATGATGGATCGCAGTTTGTTGTGTCCTCCTCTCTACCACAGATTCAATGGTCTCCGGCCTGAGACCAATTACAGTCAGCCCTCTTGATAATCTTGTCAAGTCTGTTGGTGTCGCTGGCTCTGATGCTGCTACCCCAACACACAGCAGCAAAGAAGATGGTGCTGGCGACAACGGCCTGGTAGAAAAACTCCAGCATCCTATAGCACACATTGAAGGATCTCAGCTTCTTCAAAAAGTACAGTCTGCTCATCTCCTTCTTGTACGCAGCATCGGTGTTAGATTTCCAGTCCAGTCCATTGCTGATCATGACACCCAGGTATTTGTAGTACTCCTCTACCGCCACATCCTCCCCGCTAATCCGCACTGGCTGTGAAGGCATCCTCTTCTTCCTGAAGTCAATCACCATCTCTCTGGTTTTGTTGACGTTCAGCCTCAGGTGATTCTGCTCGGTCCACTCCACAAATCTGTCTATCAGTGCCCTGTATTTTCCCTCCTCTACCCCTCTTACACACCCAACAACAGCCGAGTCATCAGAGAATTTCTGCAGATGGCATGACTCGGTGTTGTACTGAAAGTCGGTGGTGTATAAGGTGAAGAGTAAAGGAGAAAGCAGTCTCCTGTGGCACTCCTGTATCACTAACCACCACATCAGACAAGACACTGCCCAGCCAAACAAACTGTGGCCTGTCTGTCAAGTTGTCAGTAATCCAGGAGATCACAGACTGTCGACCCCCATCCCCCGCAGCTTCTCACCCAGCAGCAGTGGCTGGATGGTATTAAAGGCGCTGGAGAAATCAAAGAACGTGATTCTTACAGTGTCTCCTCAGCCATCCAGGTGCAAATGGGCTCATTGCAGCAGGTAGATGACACTGTCTTCAACTCCTAAATGGTGCTGATATGAAAACTCCAGAGGGTCCAGCTATGTCTTCACTTGCAGCCTCAGGTGGGCTAAGACCAGTCTCTCCAGGACCTTTATCACATGAGATGTGAGGACAACTGGTCGATAGTCATTCAGGTCAGATGAAGATGACTTCTTGTGGACAGGAACCAGCCAGGACATTTTCCACAGCACTGGTACTCTCTCCAGACTCAGGCTCAGGATGTCCAGGTGTTTCAGTACAGGAGATAGCTGGTTGACGCAGGTCCTCCGGATCCTGGTAGAGATGTCATCAGGGCCCTCCGCCTTCCACTGACAGAGTCTCTCCAGCTGTTTCTTAACCTGGTCTGTAGTCACAGTGAATGTGTCTGTGTCTGTGTGTGTGTGTGTGGGGGGGGGTGCCGATGTCTTCAGAGGAGGGGAAGAGGGGAGAAAGACAGGTGCTGCACAGGAGGGGGAGGGGTGTGTAGGGGTCTGGATGTGTTGTGGGAGTGACAGACGGTGAGTTAAACCTATTAAAAACAGATTCAGCTCATCAGCTCTCTCAAGGTTCCCTGGTGTCTATCTGTCCCTCCCCTTACACCCAGTGATGTGTTTCATTCTGGTCCAGACATCCTTCACATTACTTTGCTGGAGTTTATCTTCCAACTTCCTCCTGTAATTGTCTTTACACTTCCACAGCATCTCCTTTGGTTTGCACTGCACTCTCCTCAGTTCCTCCCTGTCTCCAGACCTAAAACCCTCTTCTTCTTGTTAAGAAGTGCTTTCAGGTCACTGGTGATCCATGGTTTGTTGTTGGGGAAGCAGCGCATGGGCTGAACTGGCATGGTTGTGTTTTCATAGAATCTGATGTATTCTATTCAATTCAATTCAATTCAATTCAACTTTATTTATATAGCGCCATTTCACAACAACAGTCATCTCATAGCACTATCAACTGTAGGGGGAACCCCCACAGTTGCAGAAAGACCCCAGCAATCAGGCGATCCCCTGTGAGCAAGCACTTGGCGACGGTGGAGAGGAAAAACTCCCTTTTAACAGGAAGAAACCTCCAGCAGAACCAGGGTCAGGGAGGGGCAGTCATCTGCTGCGACTAGCTGGGGGGTGAGGGGATAGAGAAGAAGAAAAGAACAGACATGTAGAGAGCAAACACCACGGTGGGGACTAAATCTATGGGAGAGAACAAACAAATGTTAATGACCAGCAAAAAAAAATATTTCATTGAGAGTGAGAAAAGGAGTGAGGCCCAGTGCATTACTGGAGGTCCCCCGGCTGACTAAACCTATTAGCAGCATAACTAAGGGAGGGTTCAGAAACACATGATCCCTCCCTAATTGTAGGCTATATCAAAAAGGTAGGTTTTAGCCCTATTCTTAAAAACAGAGATCGAGTCTGACTCCCGAATCCAGATTGGCAGCTGATTCCACAGGAGAGGAGCTTGATAACTGAAGGCTCTGCCTCCCATTGTACTTTTGGAGATTCTAGGTATTACAAGTAATCCTGCATTTTGGGAGCGTAGTGCTCTGTTAGGATAATACGGTAGTATCAGATCTTTTAAATAAAAAGGAGCCTGATTGTTTAGAGCTTTGTAAGTAAGAAGAAGGATTTTAAACTTAATTCTAAACTCTATGGGAAGCCAATGAAGGGAGGCCAGAACCGGAGAGATATGATCTCTCTTTCTAGTACCTGTTAAAACTCTTGCTGCAGCATTTTGGATCAGCTGAAGACTTTTTAAAGATGTTTTAGGACAGCCTGATAATAAAGAATTACAATAATCTAATCTCGAGCTAACAAAAGCGTGGATCAGTTTCTCAGCATCACTCTGAGACAAGATGCTCCTAATGTTGGCAATATTACGCAAATGATAGAAGGCAGTCTTAGAAACAAATTTAATATGTGAATTGAAGGACAAATCCTGATCAAAAATAACTCCAAGGTTCCTCACAGAGCTATTAAGAGAAAGAGTAACTGCATCCAAACTGAAAGTTTGATTTGGAAAGGA
This sequence comes from Pholidichthys leucotaenia, assembly GCA_020510985.1. Lineage (NCBI taxonomy): Eukaryota > Metazoa > Chordata > Actinopteri > Cichliformes > Pholidichthyidae > Pholidichthys > Pholidichthys leucotaenia. The sequence continues at coordinate 326,559,248 of CM035838.1, forward strand.
ATTTCTAAGGTTTTTTGGCCCAACAAGAATGACTTCAGTCTTATCTGAATTTAATAGCAGGAAATTACAAGTCATCCAAGCTGTGATTTCCTTAAGACAGGCTTCTAACTTGGCTAATTGATTACTATCATCTGGCTTCATTGACAGGTATAATTGTGTGTCATCAGCATAACAATGAAAATGTATAAAGTGCGTTCTAATAATGTTGCCTAACGGAAGCATATATAAACTAAAAACAGTAGGGCCTAGCACAGATCCCTGTGGAACTCCATGACTGAGCTTTGAGTTGAAAGAAAACTCATTATTTACATGAACAAACTGGAACCTATCAGATAAATAAGATCTAAACCACTGCAACGAAGTTCCATTAAGTCCAACATAGTGTTCTAATCTATCAAGTAGAATATTATGATCGATAGTACCAAAAGCTGCACTAAGGTCTAAAAGGACAAGTACAGAAACTAGTCCATTATCAGATGCAATGAGGAGGTTGTTAGTGACCTTCGCTAAGGCTGTTTCAGTACTATGATGGATTCTAAACCCAGACTGAAACTCTTCAAGTAAACCATTTCCCTGTAGGTGGTCAAATAATTGCGTAGCAACAACTCTTTCTAAGATTTTTGAAATGAAAGGGAGATTGGAGATTGGTCTATAGTTAGCTAAAGCTCCTGGATCTAGCGTTGGCTTTTTGAGTAAGGGTTTAATTACAGCCGTTTTAAAAGCCTGCGGTACATGGCCTAAAGTTAATGAAGAATTGATTATATGAAGAATAAGGCTACCAATAAGTGGGAAGACTTCTTTAAATAACCTGGTAGGAATAGGGTCTAAAAGACAAGTTGAAGGTTTGGATGAGGAAACTATTTTGTCTAATTCACAAAGGTCGATTGGAGTAAACTCATCAAGACAGACATCAATTGAAGGAGTTGTAGTAGTTACAGTATTTAAGTTAACTGTGGGAAGAATCTGATTGATTTTATCTCTGATGGATGAAATTTTATTATTGAAAAAGTTCATAAAGTCCTGACTAGTAAGCTCTAAGGGAATGCTAGGATTGACAGAGTCCTGACTCTTTGTTAACCTGGCTACAGTACTGAAAAGAAACCTGGGATTATTCTTATTCTCTTCTATTAATGCAGAGTAATAACTCGTTCTAGCTTTTCTAAGAGATTTTTTATAAATTAAAAGATGATTTCTCCAAGCTAAATAGATTTCATCTAAATTAGTGGAGCGCCATTTTCTTTCTAATTGACGAGTCTTCTGTTTTAAGCTACGAGTTTCTGCGTTGAACCAAGGAGTTAGAAATCTATGATTAGACTTTTTCTTTTTTAAGGGGGCCACCAAGTCTAGAGTCTGATGCAGAGAAGCTGAAACACTATCCACCATGTTATCAATTACAGAAGGAGCAAGCTGTCTATAGCTTATTTCCGTTGTGTTGACACATGGCATAGAGGAAACAATCTGCATAAATTTGGTAACAGCATCATCTGAGAGGCATCTACTGTAATAATATTTTTCTTTAGGAGCCAAATAGTCAGAAATAGTAAAATCAAAGGTTAACAGACAATGGTCTGACAGTACAGGGTTATGAGGAGACACTACAAGATTTTCTATTTCTATGCCATATGTCAGAACAAGGTCCAATGTATGGTGGAGGTAATGAGTAGAATTTCCTACTTTCTGAGAAAACCCAATCGAGTCTAATATTAAATTAAATGCCACATTAAGGCAGTCACTATCTACATCCACATGTATATTAAAGTCCCCTACTATAATTATTCTATCAGATTTCAGCACTAAATCAGCTAAGAAATCAGCAAATTTGGATAAAAAGTCTGAGTAGGTTGATGGGGGACGATAAACTATGGCAAATAAAATTGGGTTTAACCTAAAATTGCTAAAGTGCCCAATACTGAGGACCAGGCCCTCAAAGGAATTATAACATGTTTTTTGCTTTACATTAACTAGTAATTTGGAATGGTAAATTGTTGCTACTCCTCCTCCACGACCAGAACTTCTGGGATTTTGACAGTTTAAATAACCAGAGGGAGTTGATTCATTTAAACCAACATAATCCTCTTGCCCTAACCAAGTCTCTGTAAGGGAAATTAAATCAATCTGATGATCAATTAACAGATCATGGACTAACAGAGACTTGGGAGTTAGAGACCTAATATTTAATAAACCACATTTAATTTTTAAATTATGAGGAGGAACAGAGGCCAATTCATTCAATTTAGAGGCTTTATGTTTAATTTGAGTTTTACCAATATTTTGCTTTATCACTTTGGGATGCTTATGCATTATATTTTTATTTACTTTGGAGGGAGCAGACAACGATTCTCTGATGGGGAAGACAGGGGCTAAGCTGAGGGGTGGTGGATGAAGAGGAGCTGCAGAGAGGCGTGTAAGACTGCTACTCTGCTTCCTGGTCCCAACTCTGAGTAGTCAGGGTTTTGGAAATTTGGATAAAAAAGATGCCAGATTGTTAGATAAATGAGAAGCACCATCCAAAGTGGGATGAATGCTGTCTCGTCTCATAAGACCAGGTTTTCCCCAAAAAGAGCTCCAATTGTCAGTGTAGCCCACATCATTTTTAGGACACCACACAGACAGCCAGCGGTTCAAGGATGACGAGCGGCTAAACATGTCATCACTGGTCAGATTGGGGAGGGGCCCAGAGAATACTACAGTGGCAGACATCGTTTTTGCAAAGTCACACACCAATTCTATATTAAGTTTCGTGACTTCCGACGGCCGGAGACGGATGTCATTAATGCCGGCGTGAATAACAATTGTGGAATATTTACAGTTACTTTTAGCCAGCATTTTCAGATTTGACTCGATGTCGCCTGCTCTGGCCCCAGGAATGCATTTGACTATGGCCGCTGGAGTCTCTAGGTTCACGTTTCTGACTACAGAGTCGCCAATGATCAGAGTTTTTTCCTCAGCGGGTGTGTCGCTGAGCAGGGAAAAACAATTAGAAACGTGAACAGGTTGGTGGTGTACCGGGGCTTTGCAACTAGGCTTCCTTCTCACCGTCACCCACCCAGTCTCCTCGCTGCTGAGGAGAGCCGGGGAACCGCTGACAGGGGGGCCTAAGCTAGCTAGCTCCACTGCAGCTAAGGGGCGTCCGTCGAGATTAACTGTCGCAGACGGTGTTTCAATGCAGTGGAGCCGGGATTCCAAATCAGACAACCTCGCCTCGAGCACCTCAAAAAGACAACATTTATTACATTTACCGTTATCACTAAAAGAGGCAGAGGTGTAGCTAAACATCTGACAGAGAGAGCACACCAGAAGAGGAGAGGAAAGAGAGCTAGTAGCCATAGCTAGTGGCTGGAGAGCAAACCACACAGGCAGACAGCAAAACAGGAAGTGACGATACGTTACCACAAGGAAGTGACGATCCCAGATCCGAATGACTGTGATTCAGTCAGTCATATTGTCTATGTCCACCCCATGTGGTTCACAGAGTACATCCAAGTCTGTTGCCTCGAAGCAGTCCTGTAGTGCATCAGCAGCCTCCTGTGTCCACCTCCTCATAGTCTGTGAAAAAGCAGGCTGCCTTTGCACAAGGGGAATGTACTTGGGTGATAACAGGACCAGGTTGTGATCTGCTCTGCCAAGTGGAGGTAGAGCTGTGGCACTGTATGCATCTCTGATATAAGCAAACAGTAGATCCAATGTTTTATTTTCTCTGGTGGGGCAGTCAACAAACTGATGGAAGTTTGGTAGAGTTTTGCCCAGTGAGACATGGTTAAGATCACCCGTGATGGCCATAAATGTGTCAGGGTGCTGCGCCAGTAAAATGATAGTACTGGAGCTGATGACATCACAGGCCACCACTGCATCAGCTGACAGAAGGAGGTCGACAGTTATCACAATGGCACATGTGAACTCTCATGGCACATAATGAGGTCACATACTCACAGCAAGCAGTTCAATGTCCGGGCTGCAGCATTGTTCCTTTACATAAATGTGTCCAGGATTACACAATTTCTCATTCACGAAAAGTGCCCACGATCTTCCCCTCCTTTTCCTGTTACTTATAACGTCCCTCTCCCACCAGATAGTCTTAAAGCCAGATATCGCCATGTTGTTGTCCAGAACCTGCCAGAGTAACCATGTTTCTGTAAAACACATGATACTACACTTACCATATTCCCTTTGCATCCTGACTAGCACTTTGAGCTCATCCGCCTTGTTTTAAAGTGACCTCATATTACCCGTGATAATGATCAGCACTGCCAGCTTGTGCTTCTTCCTCCTCCTCCTCACCTTGGCTCCAGCCCTTTGCCCATGGCATCTCCTCTTCAGCTCATCTGGGATAAGGCCTGGTGGTCAGAAAATTTGGGCTGCATGCAGTTGTATGCAGAAGAGCTCTGTGGATACTAGTGGACGGGGGAGATGATGACATAAACTTTGTCACACAAGCCTCACGGTCATGTGGACACGGAAAGCAGAGGTGCAGCATGAATCCAGCTTAACAGGCCACGGCAGCAGACCCCAGAACTCCTATAGGGCTGCTAACAAGATGCCGTGTACCAGCTTCACTTTAACAAAGTTAAAGTGACAATTCACAACAAAATCAAGTGCACATATTTTTCCACTGACCTGTAGAGCTTCAGCCTTTAACCCTCTCAGATTTAGTGTGAGCATATGTTCTATATAAAACAGTAGTGGTGAAGCAGTGGTGCGAAAAAGTGTTTGCCCACTTCCTGATTTCTCATATTTTTTGTATGTTTATCACACTTAAATGTTTCAGATCATCAAACAAATTTAAATATTAGACAAAGATAACACAAGTAAACACAAAATGCAGTTTTTAAATGAAAGTGTTTATTTTTAAGGGAAAAAATCCAATCCTACATGGCCCTGTGTGAAAAAGTGATTGCCCCCTAAATGTAATAACTGGTTGGTCCACCCTTAGCAGCAACAACTGCAATCAAGTGTTTGCGAAAACTGGCAATGAGTCTTTTCCAATGCTGTGGAGGAATTTTGGCCCACTCATCTTTGCAAAATTGTTGCAATTCAGCCACATTGGAGGGTTTTTGAGCATGAACCGCTTTCTTAACCACTTGCACTCCGGGCAATTTTCCTAAAAATGCCAAAAAATAACGTGCCCAAAGTAAATCGAAAGCTGTTATTCAACCCTTTGCAGCATCTTCATGGGGTTGGTCTCATTTAAAAGAAAACACTTTGAATTTTTTGGCAAAAAAAACATAATCTCTCTACGTGCTCTGGCCACTGAGTTACAGTCATCTAAACATACTGAACTTGAAGAAAAAAAAATTGGACACAGTGTTTTTTTGGATACAAATGCTTGTAAATAACACACAGCTGTCCAATCCAGCTGGAAAATGCAACAGAAATGTAGAACCAAGTGTTATCCAGCTGAGATCCAAATTTGGTAACAATACCACAAAAAATGAATATTTTACACAGCTTTGTTCTCAGGCTGTTCCCAGGCGTTATGGAACTGTGCCAAATTGTGCCAAATGGCACAGTTTGGAAAAACGTCTGTAACTTTTGAATAATTCAATGTAGAATCTTCATTTTAGGCTCTAATGAAAGGTCACACTCAGGGCTGTGTCTGTGTGTGTGTGTGTGTGTGGGCGGGGGGTCGTCCCCCCCCCCCGCTACCAAGGACCAAATTCGGCCCTCTACGTGACGGATTACACTCTTTTTTTTTTTTCCTTGCACGTTTTCACAGCGGCTCCCCCCCCCCCGCTACTGTGTGTGTGTGTGGGGGGGGGGGGGTTGGGGGAACCGTGAACGGACCGTGAACGCCCCCCCCCTCGCTACAGAAGAGGGCCATCGCTACATGATGGAATAGACTGATATGCTTCCCCCCCGCGGACCGGGGAGCGTTCGGACCGTGCCCCCCCCCCGTGCCCCCCCCGCTCCTCTTCTGCAGACCGTGAGGGGCGTTCACGGTCCGTTCACGGTTCCCCCCCCCCCCCCCACACACACACACACACACAGTAGCGGGGGGGGGGAGCCGCTGTGAAAACATGCAAGGAAAAAAAAAAAAAAAAAAAAAGAGTGTAATCCGTCATGAAGAGGGCCGAATTTGGTCCTTGGTAGCGGGGGGGGACGACGACCCCCCCGCCCACACACACACACACAGACACAGCCCTGAGTGTGACCTTTCATTAGAGCCTAAAATGAAGATTCTACATTGAATTATTCAAAAGTTACAGACGTTTTTCCAAACTGTGCCATTTGGCCGTTTATCGCGGCGCACGCACTTCGTGCGCAGTACAGTTCTAATTTACCGATCGGTCAAAAGTCATTTTTGGATTACAGTTTTCAGGGATAAATAATAATTTAGCTTATAACACCTTACCTCTTCAAAGCAGCAGAGTCGTGGCGAACAGCTCTTCCCACGCGTCAGACGAACGCGACATAATTCCATTACATATTGCCGTTTTGGCGAATGATTTACGACTTTTGTCGTCGGCCTCCGTCTATTCTGCTGGAATGAGTGCAGGTCCCACTTGTGGGTGTTTTCCATGCTGCTGGGTGAGCCTGGGTCTGTAGTAGATTTGTACAGAGTCCTTCTGCAGCAGTAAATATGCTTCACCCAGCCTGAATTTCTGTGCTTCAATTGGCTCCTGCGTTCACAGTAGGCGGGTCCTCCTTCCTAGATTTTCATTCATTGGCTCCTCAAGGTTTCAGAAACCCAATTCAAGGCTCTTATTAGTCGAATGAGAGGTCAATCAGATGAACTAATCTGTTCGCGGCTGTCTCTGCAGTTTTTTTTTGAGTGGCGCTTGGACGCTACTACATCACCATCACCACCATCATGCGTCATGCGCACGAGGGCGCACGTGCGTCATGCGCCCTCGTGCATCATAGGACGCAGAGACTTGCCCGCCCGCGGAACAACGGAGCGCAAGTGGTTAAGGTCATGCCACAGCACCTCAATCGGATTCAGGTCAGGACTTTGAGTAGGCTTCTCCAAAGTCTTCATTTTGTTTTTCTTAAGCCATTCAGAGGTGGACTTGCTGGTGTGTTTTGGATCATTGTCCTGCTGCAGGATTTTTTGGTAGGCAGCAGAATTTATGGTTCCATTTACCACAGCAAGTCTTCCAGGTCCTGAAGCAGCAAAACAGCCCCAGACCATCACATTACCACCACCATATTTTACTGTTGCTATGATGTTCCTTTTCTGAAATGCTGTGTTACTTTTAAGCTGGATGTAATGGGAAACACACCTTCCAAAAAGTTCAACTTTTGTCTCATCAGTCCACAGAGTAATTTCCCAAAAGTCTTGGGGAACATCAAGATGTTTTCTGGCAAAACTGAGACAAGCTTTTGTTCTTTTTGCTCAGCAGTGGTTTTCGTCTCTGAACTCTGCCATGCAGGCCATTTTTGCCAGTCTCTTTCTTATGGTGTAGTCATGAACACTGACCTTAACTGAGGCAAGTGAGGCCTGCAGTTCTTGGATGTTGTGGGATCTTTTGTGACCTCTTGGATGAGTCATCGCTGCTCTCTTGGGGTAATTTTGGTTGGCCGGCAACTCCTGGGAAGGTTCACCACTGTTCCATATTTTTGCCATTTGGGGATAATGGCTCTCACTATGGTTCGCTGGAGTCCCAAAGCTTTAGAAATGGCTTTATAACCTTTTCCAGACTGATAGATCTCAATTACTTTGTTTTCCATTTGTTCAAGAATTTCTTTGAATCGCAGCATGATGTCTAGGTTTTGAGGATCTTTTGGTATACTTCACTTTGTCAGGCAGATCCTAATGAACTCAGCTTCTCAAAGATGTGATGAACCACAGTTAATTTATGTTTTAACAGGGGGGGCAATCACTTTTTCCACACAGGGCCATGTAGGTTTGATTTTTTTTTTTAACCCTTAATAATAAGCACCTTCATTTAAAAACTGCATTTTGTGTTTACTTGTGTTATCTTTGTCAAAAATTTAAATTTGTTTGATGATCTAAAACATTTAAGTGTGGCAAACATACAAAAAAATGAGAAATCAGGAAGGGGGCAAACACTTTTTCACACCACTGAACTATAGCCACTACAGCATCACCTATTACTTTCAGAACTCCACTTTCTAAACTGTTTGTTTTGGCCACCGTCTTTCATGACAAAAGTGATCATATTTTCATGCTCACTAATCCATTTTATTTAGCATCCATTTTGGAAGGAATACCTCTCAGCTTGCACTGAAAAAAACACACTTTGTGAAATTATATTAAATATTACACAACAGTTAGTTCCGACCGAACAATCTAATTGGGCAATAGGCATTTTAGGAGTATTTACAGTGCCGTAATTGATTTCTTCTATTTTTGCTTATTTGTCACTGTAGAAGAAATTAGTGTTATAAGGTACAAAGATTATCAAATTTATACATATGGGTGTGTGTGGAAACAAAGGTTTGCCTTGGAACCACACACACATGCACACAAAAAACTCATTTGGGGCACCAGTCCAAAAGCTTGGACAATTTATTAATAACTAATCTTTATACCTTCCATCAATCAGTCTCAGATATTTGTGAATTCTCCTGCATAACTCAAGAAAACTGACACAAGACACAAGTCAAGCAGAAACTTCCATATACCGCTTACAGTTTTAATGATTTGACTCAGCTTCAAATACAATACACTCAACGGACTTGTAGGCAAGGTGAAATGATCGAGTATCAAGCATCACATTCAACTTGTAATGGATTATTGAACATAAAGGATATAATCACATTTATGGAACCAAGGAAACCTTAGTGTGAATTTGTAACTGTGATGAAAACGGAGACTGAAAAAACTGTAACCAAAATATGAAGAAAATTGGACACAATTTTTTATGAACAAAATGATGAAAGCTGATTACATGAAAAAAGAAATTCTGGATTACTCTAAAAAGGAACAGAGGTTAATAAAAGAGGGATACTATTTCTCTTTAATTCTATAGCTTTGATCAGAGTTTATGAACCAGCTTTAACGTGAGAAAAATTAATGACATACTTTAAGGCGATGAACATTGCATTAACTCAGGAGATAAAACAAGGGATCTTGCTCACGTGACCCGTTGCGTGGGGGATTCTTCAGCTGGATCCGTAGCTGAAGCTTTATTTGATGATACATGAAAATATCTGCCAGCAGATATTTCTTCCCAGAGGCAAACCATCAGGAGCTGAGATCCGATGATGTTGATGAGAGGCTGTTGGCCACTGATGCATATGTCACGTACAGGGACAACACGGGAATTTTCCAGTGGCTTTCCTGGGTCCACATACTTTGGAGTTTGTTCAAAGTCTGATCAAAGTCACAGAATCAAAGAGAGAAAAAAAAATTATCTAAGCCACGAACTCCGAGTTCTTCAGATGTCGTGGTAATAGGGCGTATGCAGTTTCCAGTGGGAGTTAAAATCAGGATCAGTTCACTTTAAACACAGTGAGTTAAGGAACAATTAGAAAAAGCTTAACAAATTATAAAATAGAAAAACACAAACATCTGAGAAAACGCAGTTTCACTCCATATAAGAGATGAGCTCAAAGAAGGAAAAAAGAAAAAAAATCTTTCCTCCGATGCTTACAGAGAACAAGACGAAATCAAAGCAGGAACATAATGGAACTAACTTGGAAGTTTCTCTTCCCTTTTAAATGAATGCCATTCCTTAGTCACAACACTTGATTGGCAGCAGGAAGATCCAATTATCGTCTATCGCGGGAGATTCAAATGGGCCCTCGTTCAATCAGAAAGTGGTTCTTTGTCTGTATCGGACCAGAAGAATGAAATGGGTGTCATCCAACCGAGACCGGCTGGTAAATGGGTGACACCAGTTATATGACTTGTGTAAGGTTTCAGGAGAAAAAAAAAAACAACATTAACTTTGAAATTCATATTATATACTTATATATAGAATCTAAGCTAACTTCCGTGATTCATGACTAATTTTCAGTTACTTCAGTGAGCATGCACTTTCATAAACTCTTAAAATAAAAAAAAATTAAAATCTTGAAGAGAGACAAGGTAACATCACCCCCCCCCCCCAAACAGGAGCAACAACAACAAACAACACAAACTCGGGTGGGAGGTAGGGGGAACAGGAAGGAGGGAACACAATGCCCCGTCCAGGATCCACAATTAACCCCCCCAAGTCCAAACCCGTAGCAGATCGGGGGCCGCCCTGAGTCCCAGGCCCAGCAGGCAGTTTGGCAAACCCAGTCAGGTGGCCTGCCAGAGAACACGGGCCATCTGGCCCAGAGGCTTGGTCCCTCAGGCGGTCGGCCAGCACTGTTGATCCACCAGGGCTGACGAGGTGAGGCAGGAGGTGGTGTGCCCACCGGGAAGCTCGCTGGTGGGTGACCGGACCAAAGGGAGGGGACCCCCATGGCGCAGGACCAGGAGGAGAAGGGGACCACGGCATCTTCATGGCGATCCACAGCGCCCCCGGTGGCCCCTGACCAGGCTGGCTCCGTGTGGAGCCCAGCGGAAGCCTAGTTGTACCCACGATGGCCCCCAACCAGGCCGGCTCTGCTGCACCCACAAGGGACTCCAGCGGGAGTCTAGCTGCACCCACGGAGGCCCCCAGCTGGGCCGGCTCTGCTGCACCCACGGTGACCTCTGACTGAGGTTCAGCTGCGCCCATGGCGACCTCCGGCTGAGGCTCAGCTGTGCCCACGGCGACCTCCAGCTAAGGCTCAGTTGCACCCGCGGTGGGCCCCGACCGGGCCAGGGCTGCACCCTCGGTGGAACCCGTGCTGGAGTGTGGCCTCCAGGACGGGTCCAAACAGGAGCGCAGCACCCATGATGGTCCCAGGCCAGCCTACCGCGCCCATGGAGGTGCGGTCTGCGGAGGAACCCACACGATGGCCTCGGGCAGTGGGGATGCTGGACTCATGGTGTTGCTGAGTGGCGGACCCGGTTCCAAGACGACCTCTGCAGGAGGAGCAGAAGCAATGGCTTCCTCCACTGGACGGACCGGACCCACCACGACCTCCGGCAAAGGCACACCCTCTCCAGTGACCCTATGTGAAGGCTCAGGGGAAGCAGGAGGAGAAAGATGGTTAGGGTCACCGGCGGCAGCGGAGCCTGGTGAGGTGAGTTCAGATGCAGCTGATGGCAGCACCTGACTCTCCCCCAAGAGCCAGACAAGATCTCTCTAAAACTGACATGAGAAAGAAAACTTACCTCAGCTCAAGCTCCACCGCAGTCCAGGACTCCGTCGATCCTGGCGATGAACACCCGGACCCAACCTTCCAGAGGTCCAGCCCTGGCTCCCAATCTGCTGCAGAAGCCTCCACAGTGGGTGAGGTGGTTACAGCAGTCATAGTGTCCTCCTGCAGTGGCTCCAATGCTGAGGATTCCTCCAGCGTGGTTGCAGGGGATCCTCTCCATGCTGGCTCCGGGAAGGATTCTTCCGAAGCCACTAGTGCCTCCACCGTCGGATGGCCCTAACCTTGGGCCGGCAGGTCTTCGGGGAGAATTGGAGGAGACACGGAGCGGGGGAAAAATGAGTTCATTAGTGCAGCTGGAGGAGAGGACCCAGCGGACTGTTTATGCTGGGCCTCTCCCTCGGGAGACAGGCAAGATTCAGTGTGATTAGATGGTGTATAATGAAGAAATACTTGCCTGTTATCAGGGTCCTTACTGTTCCCAGCTGCAGGCAGGAGACAGTCCCTCTCCGTGTCAGTGGTGACGTGGGCCCCTTCAAAAGCTAGTGGAGGAGCCGTCTTCATGACGATGGAGGAGGGCGTTACCGGGTTGAGCTCCACAGACCTCACAGCAGCTGGAGGGCAGAGGGCTGCTGAAGGCGATGAGGAGTTCTCCCGGTGTCCCCTAGCTGGTGGGATGGTATTGACAGTCCTGGTCCCTTGGTGCTCCTCCTCGACCCGGCAGTTGACAAAGGCGAGCAGGTTCACCCACACCTCGTAAGATGGTAACTCCGCGGGTTGACCAGGCATGGGGGGTGGGACCCTCACGGCCGGGGAAGAGCATCCTCGGACCTCTCTCAAACAGCACTCCTCCTCGACCCGGTGGTTGACAAAGGTGAGCAGGTTTGTCCACTCCTCGTCTGCCGGCGTGTCTGCAGAGGGACCTCTCCCTGCTGGCTCCGGGAAGGGATCATCAGAAACCACCGGCTCTTCCATCTGGCAGCTCGGTTCTGGGACGGGCAGACGCTCAAGAAAGAACGGAGGAGGCACAGAGAGGGTAGAAAAAGAGTTATTAGCTACAGCCAGTAGGCGGAGCCCAGCGGACTGCTGTGACTGAGCCCCTCTCCCAGGAGACAGACAAGGTTTATTATTGTCATGAGGAGAATGGAGAAAAAAACACTTGCCTGTCCTCCCGGTCCTTGATGTTAGCTGCTGTAGCTGGCCGGCTGTCATCCCGCTCTGTGTCCATGGTGAAACGGCCCTCTTCTACAGGCGGAGGAGGAGGTGGGCAACGGAGGCAACAGAGGTGGGCATATCCGGGATGACCTCAGTGGACCTCACAGCTGCTGGAGAGAAGATGGCAGCTGACGGAGGAGAGGGCTCTTCCCAGCGCTTCGATATGGGATGACGCTGCCGTTGGTTTGCTGAGCTGGGTTTGGTGTGAGCGGGAGTGCAGACCTGGCGGGGAACAGTCTCAGCGGCGTCCTGGGAGCGCCCTCCCTTCAGCGCGAGCCCGGTCTTCGGGGACCTCCTCCTCCTCTCGCCGTACTCACGTCAGAGCACTGCCAGCTAGAAAATCCGCTTAGCTCTCTCGGAATGTTCGGAGAGCTGAGGGCATCGCCGAACCTCTGCCTCCGCCAGTTTGACATACCACATAACGTCCACCAGGGTGGAATATTCGCTCGCCGAAGATATCAGGCAGTCAATGTCCATAAGAGCTCGGCAGCGTTCCCAGCCGAGACTCATTGGATAACGCCGGCCCCATGACATCTCAAAACCAGGTACGTCCCAACAAGCAATTTATAAAAAAGGGGGGAAAAGGAATGTGTGGGTGAACCCGCTAAATCCTTTAATTAGGCTGGATCATTCTGTCATAACTCTCCGTGCACTCTACTATTACGCACGGAGGAGAGAAGGAGAAATGAGGATTTAAGCACAGGGTTACCACACACATTTATTGAACAACAGTTCAGGGAAAACCCATACAAATGGCTGAGCAGCTCGGCTAACAAAGAGTTTCTCAAAATGCTAGGTTGTGCAGGGAGAGAGGGAAGCAGTTGTGCCACACTAGGAAACGCAACCAGCGTGGCGGCACAACTGAACAGGGAAACGCTAAAGTTACTCATAGCCTAGGCAAACCGGGTCCTCCAGTAGCGGCGAGCGTACTCCAACAGTCCTTCGACGACGTGACAGTTACATGGAGGAAGATGCGACCATGTGAACCGTACAATGATCCAACGGCGTTTGTCCAGCAACGAGCTGCTTATGAACAAACGCCGCTGGCGTGGCAAATAGGGAACACCTGGGCGAGGTGCAGGGATGATGATTACCAGGACTGGGAACAGCTGGTGTAGACAGGGAGCGCGAGAGGGCGTGGCAAGACCGACAGACTGTCAGCAGCGTGGGAGAAAGTAGGTCACTAGCTGACTAACAACTGCCGGTCAAGCAGTGGCTAAGGAAATGGAACACAAATACACCAAAATGCACATAACCAGTACACCAGAACCCACAAAGAGATTGAGGCTGAGCCGGAGGACGCCAAGCTGGCTCGGCTCGTGACAAAACAAATATTAATATTAGACAAAGATAACTAATGGCCAGACATTCTCCTTCAGGATTTTCTGGTAGAGAGCAGAATTCATGGTTCCATCAGTTATGGCACGTCCTTCAGGTCCTGAAGCAGCAAGGCAGCCCCAGACCATCACACTACCACCACCATGTTTGACTGTTGGTATAAGAAAAATTATTGAGTCTTGACAGTGCTCAATATTTGAGATTGAAAAAGCTCTTCCACTGTTTAAAAAATCTCTGTAAATGCAGAAGAAAAATATTGAATTTAACGGTGGCGTAAAAATAATTCAGAACAGAGAACCAGCTGACAAATAAGAATGCATTTTATTCTTTCTGGCCAGGAAAGAAGGCACAAAGGCATCACATATGACGGTGTATGACAGAGTGCAACGACCTTCAGATTCTGACATCCTTTAAGTACTCTACGACAGCTGATGTGGCATAAATGTGGCAGCATTATCTTCATATCACACATGACAGCTCATCTCCATCTTCCAGTGTAAGTCACAAGGTTTGCTTGTGCTTTAAACATTCTTAATCAGAAAAGAACATACAGAATTGTCTTCTTTTTTCTATAACCAGAACATGAGTTTAAGTAAAACATTATATGGATCAGCATGATTCAGCATAATTGCATAACAGTTTCCCCTTCGGTCCACACACGTCTTCCGTCAGTGTTGCAGCGCTTGGATCCCTGTGGTTGAAAAATAAATCACATTTGGTGAAATTTGACCTTGTAGAAGTGGGGTAATACTTGTTTTTGCATAGTGATACTAATCTTGACTGAACAAAATAACATTAAATAAACAAAAACACCTCAATATTCCTGTGAACTTTTAAGCTGCATTTGTGGAACGACTCATACCTTCTTTAACTGGCCTGTAATATATTCATCTTACCACACTCCCCTTCACTCCCCCTTACAGTTGCCAACTGTCCCGTTTTAGCTGGGACGTCCCATTTATTGAACAAATATGTTTGTCCCAAGCGGGAGGTGCATTGTCCCGTGTATTTAAGGCTGCCTTAATGACCGGGCTAGGCTGGGCTGAAGCCAGAGTCCTACGAGGATCAGAACCTACCATGAACTAATGAAAAAGATCACATTGTTATTAATTGGTCAAATTCTATGTCCATCACTTCATATTCATGTGTGGCCGCTGATTGTTCTAATTTACAAGTGCCTCAAGCAGGTACCACCAGCACCATATACTGTAATATAAGAGTTGCGAGACTCTTTGATCTCGCCATTGCCCAGTCACGTGGTTCATGGAACACCAAATAATTCCAAACAAAGGTCTTTCTATAATGGTGTGTGAATGGCAGCTGTGAATATCTGCAGTACTATTAGCATTTTTTAGCCATATTAGGAAAATATTTAGAATACCTATCAGTAGATACATTGTTTAAACTTATAATGAACAGATTTACGGTGGTGTGAAAAAGTGTTTGCCCCCTTCCTGGTTTCTCATGTTTTTTGCATGCTTGTCACACTTAAATGTTTCAGATCATCAAATAAATTTAAATATTAAACAAAGATAACACAAGCAAACACAAAATGCAGTTTTTAAATGAAGGTGTTTATTATTAAGGGTAAAAAAAAAATCCAAACCTACATGGCCCTGTGTGAAAAAGTGTCCCCCCCCCAAAAAAAAAAAACCCCAAAAAAACACCTAAATTAGCTGTGGTTTATCACATCTTTGGAAAGCTGAGTTCAATTTCTCAAGCTACACCCAGGCCTGATTACTGCCACACCTGTTCTCAATCAAGAAATCATAGGATCTGCCTGACAAAATGAAGTAGACCAAAAGATCCTCAAAAGCTAGACATCATGCCTGCTATCCAAAGAAATTCAGGAACAAATGAGAAACAAAGTAATTGTGATCTATCAGTCTGGAAAAGGTTATAAAGCAATTTCTAAAGCTTTGGGACTCCAGCAAACCACACTGAGAGCCATTATCCACAAATGGCAAAAACATGGAACAGTGGTGAATCTTCCCAGGAGCGGCCGGCTGACCGAGTGCAGCAACAACTCATCCAAGAGTTCACAAAAGACCCCACAACAACATCCAAAGAACTACAGGCCTCACTTCCTTAGTTAAGGTCAGTGTTCACGACTCCACCATAAGAAAGAGACTGAGCAAAAATGGCCTGCATGGTAGAATTCCAAGACGAAAACCTCTGCTGAGCAAAAAGAATACAAAGGCTCATCTCAGTTTTGCCAGAAAACATCTTGATGATCCACAAGACTTTTGGGAAAATACTCTGTGGACTGATGAGACAAAAGTTGAACTTTTTGGAAGGTGTGTGTCCCATTAAATCTGGTGTAAAAGTAACACAGCCTTTCAGAAAAGGAACATCATACCAAGAGTAAAACATGGTGGGGGTAGTGTGATGGTCTGGTGCTGTTTTGCTGCTTCAGGACCTGGAAGACTTGCTGTGGTGAATGGAACCATAAATTCTGCTGTCTGCCAAAAAATCCTGAAGGAGAATGTCCCGCCATCTGTCCGTGACCTCAAGCTGAAGTGCATTCAGGTTCTGCTGCAGAACAATGATCCAAAACACACCAGCAAGTCCACCTCTGAATGGCTTAAGAAAAACAAATTGAAGACTTTGGAGAGGAGTCAACGTCCTGACCTGAATCCAATTGAGATGCTGTGGCATGACCTTGAAAAGGTGGTTCATGCTCGAAAACCCTCCAGTGTGGCTGAATTACAACAATTCTGCAAAGATGAGTGGGCCAAAATTCCTCCGCAAACGCTTGATTGCAATTGTCGCTGCTAAGGGCGGCCCAACCAGTTATTAGGTTTAGGAGGCAATCACTTTTTCACATAGGGCCATTTAAGTTTGGATTTATTTTTACCTTAATAATAATCACCTTCATTTAAAAACAGCATTTTGTGTTTACTTGTGTTATCTTTCTCTAATATTTAAATTTGTTTGATGATCTGAAACATTTAAGTATGACAAACATACAAAAAAATGAAAAATCAGGAAGGGCGCCACCACTTTTTCACACCATTGTAAATTGATTATGATATAAAGAGCAGCTTTAAAAAGACTGTCAAAGTATGCCTTGGAGGGAAGAACTGCTGATTCCCACTGACGAAAGTTGCTGTGTAAATATCACTGCCTAGCTGTGCAGCCTTACCTTATATTATGGCTTCAGTGGACTGATTATTATCAACTTTTGAATAGAGTGGGTTATTCTGCAAGATTAGGCAGAATTATCTGAATTGAAAATATGTAGTAAAACAAACTGCTGTCAGTAAGTTTAATGTGATTTAACTAAGTGATAAGGGGTTGTGCACTTTACTCCTAAACCTTTCAAGTTAGGAAAGATTTTCTTTGTGTGAACGTAAATATAACACGAGTGCCTCTCAGTAAATTTGAATATTGTGAAAAAGGTTTTTTTTATAATTAAAAAAATAAACTTTCATATCTTCAATATTCATTACAGGCACAAGGAAATATTTCAAGCCTTTTTTAAATTCAATTTTGATTATAGTTTTTTGAAAATAAAATGCAAATCATGATTTTCTATTTACTGAGATGTACTAGTACAAAAACATTACACTGAGATCTAGTGACTAAGCAGAGTGGAAAATATTAAATTAAAGAAGAGGCCGTTGTAACACAACGTAGTCAAGTAGGTGGTGGGCCAAGGGCGTTTTTCGTGTTATCGATCGAGCCACATTGGGAGAGTATGCCATTTTTAAAATATATTCTTCTCTGTTTTTGGTAAATCTGAGGAAAATTGTTGACAGCCTTGGTTTGACTGCATTTTTTTAATCAACTTACTTTTTTTATCATCAGTCCTCTCCAGCATCTTTAAGAGCAGCGCTAGCTTATGAACCAATCAGGTTATGGTTTTGTCCCCCAGGTGACTGCATACACCAGTCATGTTCGACTTAATCAGGACCCCGAGGGTAAAGTACAGAGGGTCTTTCTGGCTGCTAATTTATTAATAAGAATTAATTTCTAAAAAAAATAAATAAATAACACCCCAAAGCAGTATAGACTGTACTTCACTGCTTTTTTTCTACATATTTATTTGATTCTGGTTTATTATTATTTTTATGTGATACCCCATAGACTGTTTTTAATCTATGGTCCCTGTATTCCATTGTACATATTCTTAACCGATTATGTGTATGTACTAATTTTTTTTGTACTTTGTTCTTCAATAAAGTTTAAGAAATATGAATGTTTGTAACTAGCTAAAAAAAGTATTACATTGGTTGACGTAAACAACCAGACAAGTGCAAAATTATAGAACATAATATATTTGTCATAACCACCCAGGCAGGGGCAGAATGAAGACTCAGTTGCAGGAGCTGTGAGTTTGCAAAGTTTAATTAAAGCACCAAAGATCAAACAAGGCAAAAAACCAAAACCTACAAGTTTGGAATCAGGCAGGAGAATCCCAAGGGGGAAAGCATATGGAAACGCCGGCACAGACGCTGGACTCACATTTGGAAATAACAAGGATAATAGCGTGGGCCACACACTGGGAAACAGGAGGAGAATAGACGTGGAACTCACGTCTGACACTGAGAAGGACACTGCAATAAATTGCAGTGCAGCAGCCCTTAAATAGGACAAAGGGGAATGAACACAAATGATAACCATGTGTGGGTAATGAGAGAGGATAAACTGAATTCATGACAGCTGTGACAGCCCACAAACTTGAGCTGAAAGAGGAAGTAAACATGGAGCCCTGTCAAAATAAAAGCACAGAATATAGCAAAAAGTTAACTGACTATAAATATGAAATGATTACAAAATCAGAAATAAACCAAAGAATACAAAAAGGGGGAAATAACCACCAAGGCGAAGACAAGATAAATACAAGAAAACAAGAGAGGCAAAACTGAAATACTACTAAATACCACATTACAACAAGAGAACTAAAGGCAAAGGTAAAGGGTAGGCTCATGTCTAAAAGGGCAGATTATATTCATGAAACAAAACTGGATGGTCATGGACACATAATATGAATGACAAAATAATAGTAACTAAACTAAGAACAGAAACTTTCATAAACAGAAAGAAATGGCAAACTCAAATAACATCATACATCCAAAACCAAACATGAAGTCAATAATAAAACTGAGAAGAGAAAAATACAGAAAATAATCTAAAATAACTGAAAGCATGAGCACGGTTCTCAAACCGTGCTCCGCATCGTGACAATGTTTATTAATAAGCCCTAATTCAATACCTCAGATCATTACCTAGATTATCCTGTTTATTCTTTAGAAAAAAAAACATAATACCACAAGATTATTTTATCATAACATCTTTATCTTATTTACTTACTTACTTACTGATTCATAACTGACTATTACACCAGCATCATTTGTGTATTTAAATCTGATCAGAATGTCAAAATAAACTACTTTGTTTCACTTTTTGTCTGCTACCCAATTTATTGCCTTGATATGGCCCATCTTTATTGATAACATCTCATGTCTCAGAATTTTGTTGTATCTTGGTGTGCAATGACAATAAAGTTTCTTCTTCTTCAATGTCAAATCAGACCCACATTTGCATTAGTTGAACTAAGTGCTGCTTATGTAAATATAATTCAATATTCAGACAGGAACAATCTCTGGACTTTGTGACTCTTGCTACCAGAGGTGGGCAAGTTACTAAAAAATAATAACTAGTTACAGTTACTAGTTACTGTCATGAATTGCCCCTATGGGGCAGAGAGGAAGACCCAGACAATGAACTTCTAGTTGTACAGTTTAATAAGCAAAACACAAAGTCCATACAGTGAGCAAAATAAACTTACAACTGAGGAGTGCAGGGAAACAGCGAGGTGAAAATACAGGAATGCACGTCGGAACAGGGAAGTGGTTCCGACGGGGAATAGTTGAAACAACTGTCACAACCATGAGGCACTGACAACTGAGTAAACAGAAAAGCAGTCTTAAATAAAGCAGGCAATCAAACATAGCAAGTGCCATCAGGTGTGGATCACATGAGCGGGCAGGTGACTTAATTACTGAGCAGGGAATACAGAGTACACACACAAGATGAAAACAAGGAGAGAGTGTCTGGAGGAAGAGGGGGAGCTCATGTCAAAGAACTACAAATAACAAAAACCCAACACAAAAAGAAATAATATATAAACTCAGTATATATTAATAATAATATAAATAATATATATATTCTCAGTTTAATATATAAACTGAGAAAATACAGGATATCAACAAAATAAGTAGAGAGCCTGAGTACAGTGAAACACCATGCTCAGTCTCATGACAGAGCCCCCCCCCCCCCCCAGGGGTGGTTCCAGACACCCCAGGGTAACAACAAAAAAGAAAAAAGACCCCCCCAACCCCCAGAAGGAGTAGAACAATAAGCCACCCCAGTAGGGTGGGGGCGGGGCAGGCTAGGAGGAAACAAAAAAGAAACAACGCAACCCGCTCAGGCCCCACACCAGGCAAAGGCCAAACCCCCTAAGCACTCTGGACCAGAGAGCTCTGGGCTGGAGCAAAGCAGCACCCATGGTGGCTCCGGGCTGGAGCAAAGCAGCACCCGCGGTGGCTCTGGGCTGGAGCAATACAGCACCCACAGTGGCTCCGGGCTGGAGCCTAACTGCACCCACGGTGGACCCAGACTGGGCCATAGCTGCACCCATGGTGGATCCCGAGCAGGGGCTTAGCACCCACCCACGGTGGACCAAAGCTGGAGCGCAGCACCCATGTTGTGCTAAAATTGGGACGCAACACCCATGACAGCCCCCGACTGGGACACAAAACCCACGGAGACCCAGACTGAGGAGGAGCTGCACCCACAGAGGTCCCAGGCTGGGACGGAGCACTCGCGAAGACCTCAGCTGGAGGGGGAGCAGCACCCACAGAGGACCTGGGCTGGGATGGAGCACCTGCAAAGACCTCGTCCAATGGGGGAGCTGCACCCACTGAGGTCCCGGGCTGGGATGGAGCACCCGCGATGACCTCAGCTGACAGGGAAGCAGCACCCTCAGAGGTCCCGGGCTGGATCAGATCACCCATGAAGACCTCGGCCGATGCAGGATCTGCACCCCCGAGGTCCTAGGCTGGACCAGAGAACCTGCAATGACCTGGGCTGGACCCACAGTGATCTCCGGCGGTGAAGCTGGACCCACAGAGACCTCTGGTGAAGCTGGATGACCTTCGGTGACCCTGGAGAAAGACTCCAACAGAAGGGAGAGAGAAATAGCATCAGATCCAGTGGCAGTGGAGCACCGCGAGGTGAGCTCAGTCGCAGCTGATGGCTGTACCTGGCTCCCACCACCAAGAGCCAGGCAAGATCTCTCCAAAACAGAGACAGTGAAAACAAAGAGCACTTGCCTGAGCTCAAGCTCCACCACCGTCCAGGATTCCATCGATCCAGGCAGCGATGACTCGGGCCCGGCCCCCTGGAGGTCCATCTTCGACCCTGCTGCGGTGGCCCCTGCGGCAGGCATGGTGGTTGATGCAGTCCCGGGACCCCCCAGTGAAGTGACCCGCGCAGGTGACTCACCCAGCGTGGCGACAGGAGGTCAGCTCCCTGCTGACGCTGGATCCTGCACCGCTGAGGCCAGGGGACGCTCAACCATTGGCGCAGGCTTCAGCTCGGAGGCAGCGCTCTCCCTCCGTCTGGACCATGGCTGCGGGGCTGGAACCAGGTCCTCCAGGGCTGCAGGTTCCTCCATTGTCCGGTGGCTCGAACGTGGAACCAGCGGAAACTCAAGGGACAGAGGAGGAGACACGGCAAGAGCAGGTGAGGTATTGATAGCTGCAGCAGGCGGTGAGGGATCAGAGGACTGCATAAACTGAGCCTCACCACCAAGAATCAGGCAAGGTAATTCATGTGAGAATGACAGAGAATGAAAAAGCGCTTGCCTGCGTTCCTGGGGCATGATGTTTTCTGCTGCAGCTGGTGTTAAATCCGCCCTCCCCGTGGCTGCAGTTGTCGTGGGCACCTCAGAGGAACCTAGAGGAGCCACCACTGCAGACATAGTGACAGGCAAAGCGGAAGCAGGAACGGGCGAACAGGGGGAGGAGAAGGACATCTGCCATAGAGAGCACTTCCGCTTCAGCTTTGGTCCCGCTGGAAGCCGCCCCCACGTCAGCCCGGGGAATGACTGCTGAAGTGAAGAGTCTGTGGACACCAAAAAAAAGTTTCATCTTACAGAAAAAAAAAAATGTTTCAGATTTACACAAACTATTGTAATCAGTAGAAAGTCTGAAATTTACTAGAAATAAAGCTGTAAATTCACAGAGAAAATTTTGGACCCCCTGGTGGGCTGTTTTTGGCCCACGAGCCATATGTTTGACACCCCTGGACAAGCCCATTAAAAATGCATATTTAGAGGATTTACTTCCATGAAATAGTTGCATATCACAACAGCATGTAAATGAATAAGATAAAATATAACAGAAAGCACAGACAAATGAACGTTCTCCTTAGAAAAAGCTGTTCTTTACGGCAACAAATCACAGTCACTTTTTCTCTGTGCAGTAAGAAAACATGGACAATTACTTAAACAGCTGACACATTTGCACAACTGTGGACATTAAATGCGAGTTCTTGCTCAAAAATTACTCATGTTTAACCACAGAAGTAGGAGCTGTTGGAGGCTACTCACCGCTCGGACAACAGGTGATCAGGGCTTGTTATGAGAAGTCACCAATCAAGGATTACCAATGTGGAGAAAAAGGAATGGGCGAGAGGCAACGAGCTTGAATGAGACAAGGCTTTATTTTCTCCAACATACTGAAAACATGCTTCATAGCTCGTGTGAGCTACTGCGCTAACAGGGTTTCTGTACATAGCTCTTTTATACCTGTTGCTCAGACAAAGAGAATGTGTGACACATTAGCAAAGTGATTGTCTGATCACTATGATCACATATCACATGTCTGATCACACAGTAGATGGTGTGTAGTGATGCCTCCCGAACAGATTCTTAGAATCTTGTGATTGAGGCTCAGCGGAGGAGCTAACCGAGGCCCCAGCTGGATAGGAGCTGGCTCGGAGCTCAACTACAGCGGTGGTAGGCGGCTGAGTTCAGCGGAGGAGCGGAGGAGCTAACCGAGGGGCCAGTTGGATCGGAGCTCAACAACAGCGGTGGTAAGTGGCGGGGCTAGCAGTGGAGGGGCTAGCTGAGGCCCCAGTCGGATCCAAAGTCAGCTGGACCAGATACCGGCAACACCAGCAGAAATTATCCTGCTATCATCAGGTCAGTAAAAAATGCCACCAAAATAAGGGGAAATGGAAGAGATTAAAAAAATCTCTGAACTTCATGTCAGAAGAACTTACCAAAGTGGCCAATCAGCAGTCCAAATTATTAGGGCTAATGGAGGAAGTCCAAGAACTGAAATTAACAATTAAGGAAAGAGACAAAAAAAATTGCAGACTTGGCGAGACGCATCGAGGATCTTGATCAATGTACTCGTATGGATGATTTAATCATTAGTGGACTAGACATTAAATGTCAATCATATGCTTATGCTACAGCAGGAATGAGAGGTGAGGAGGTTCCCCCAAGTGAATCAGTCTCCTTGGAAAACCAGGTGTTTCAGTTCCTTGAAAGCAGAAACATAAAGGTCAATGTAAATGCAATTTCAGCCTGCCATACTCTACCCAGAAAGGATAATAAAACAAATAAATCAATTGTGATGTACTATGTGAACAGAAGGGTAAAAAAAATGACATACTGAGGCAGGCCAGAAAGCTGCGGGGAACAGAAGTTTACCTAAATGAGCATTTAACAAAGACTAATGCTGAAATAGCAAGGCAAGCACAGATGTTGAAAAGACAAAACAAGATACAGGCAACATGGACAAGAAACTGTAGAGTCTGGATTAAACTAAAAGGAACACCTGAAGAAGCAAAGGCCATAATAATAAGAGCTCTCACTGACTTAAATAAATATAGATGAACACTGATTAAGAAAATTAAGAGACTACAATAATCCATATCCACACACAGCAAGAACAGTCCTTTTGTGACATAACATGATAATGTACTTTAAATAATAAAACAACTCATGATTGACATTAGTAGACATCAATCATCCCCAGTTGGAGGAAGTCATTTGACCAAGAGAGAGGATATTCAGACTCTGAAAATATCTCATTATGCTGAACATAAACTACAAGAGATGGACAATGATATTGATCCTGACAACTACTTCTTCAAAAATATTCATAATCACTGTGATTACACTGAAAAGCAATTCAAAAGTCAAGTGCAAGTAGATGGTAAACTATCAATAATACACTTTAACAGCAGAAGTCTTCACAAAAACTTTCCACAGATTCAGGACTATTTAAAACAGCTAGATAGAAAATTTACAGCTATTGCAGTCTCCAAAACTTGGCTCAATGAAGACCAAGCTTCTTTGATGGCAATAGACGGATATCAGATGTTTCATATCAACAGAGCTCGAAAAAAAAAGGGTGGTGGTGTTGCACTGTATATTGATGAATTGTATAGGTGTAAACTTGTAAAGGGAATGTCTTTTGCACTACCAGAGATTCTGGAATGTGTTACTGTTGAGATTGACCAAGATAAAACAAAAAAATCTAATTATAAGTTGTATATATAAAATGGCGGGAACTTGTGTTAAGACATTCAGAGATGAGTTAGTTGAGCTGTACAATAATATAACAAATAAGAAAATGGTTGTAATCTGTGGAGACTTCAATATTGATATACTAAATCCATTTAAAAAAAATGTAATTACAGAGTTCATGAATTCTATGTACAGTATGAGATTATATCCTACAATAACACATCCCAGTAGAATCACAGTCCACACTGCTACACTTACTGACAACATGTTTGTTAATATTATTGATAAGAAAATAGAAAGTGGATTATTGATAAATGACATAAGTGACCATCTGCCAGTCTTTGCACTTATCCATGGCCACACAGGGGCCAATACAGAAAAAAAACTTTAAAATCTTTCAGATACAAATCACAGAATGCAATCAGTTCTCTTAAAGAAGACCTGCTGAAGCAAGACTAGACAAAAGTCTATGTATCAGATGTAAATGAAGCCTACGATACATTACCGGAGTGGTGGCTCAGTTGGTAGAGCATCCGCCCCACACCCGGGAGGCAGGGGTTCAAATCCCGGCCAGGTCATGCCGAAGACCTTATAAAAGTGGAACTTCCTGCCGTCCAGCTTGGTGCTCAGTAAAAAATGGAATGGAGGAGGGAACTCTGTGGCGGCGCCTTGCATGGCAGCGGCCCTCTGATTCTGCACTTGGGGTGTGTGTGATTAACACAGTAGATAGGTAAAGCACAATCTCGTTCTGCTGTACATGATTGGCTGTACGGTTGAATGACAATAAGGGTGATTTAATTTAAATTAATTCATGAACATTGTAACCGCTCTTTATGAAAAAAAATGTCCATTAGTAAGGAAAAAGCTTAAACAGAAATTTGTCGACAAGCCATGGTTAACCAAAAGATTACAAAAAGCATGTAAAAAGAAAAATTCACTATATAAAGCTTTTCTAAAGAAAAAGACAAAAGAAGCAGAGCAGCGGTATAAAGCAAACAAAAATAAGTTAATATATATATATATAAATATATATATATATATATAATGAGAAATAGTAAAAGAGACTATTACAGTAAAGAACTGGAGAAAAACAGAGATAACACTAAAAATACATGGACAATACTTAATAATATTCTTGGAAATAAAAACAGAAATACAAGCCACCCAACCAATCTTTAAAAAAAAATAAAATAAAAATGACTCAGAGTGCGAATGCAGTCTCATCTGCAGATGAATTTAATAAATTTTTTCTTAACATTGGTCCTAATTTGGCATGAGAAATACCCATTACAGCACCTACAGGTGATACAATAAGTAAAAACATTGCTATAAAAGACTCCAACTTCATAAAGAACACAGACGAGAGAGAGGTCATTGAAACTGTTAAATCATTTAAAAGTAAAACATCTACAGATTGTGATGGTATTGACATGCTTTTAGTCAAAACTATCATTGAATGACTAGTGAAGCCACTGACGTATATCTGTAACCTGTCTCTCCAAACAGGTATATTTCCCAGTGCAATGAAAATAGCCAAAGTAATTCCAATATACAAGACGAGTGACAGAGGGGAATTTTCAAACTATAGGCCTATTTCACAATTGCGGCAATTTTCCATTTTCTAATGGAATTTATAGAAAAAATATCAACTGCTGTAGAAAAAAAGAGTATTCAGTTGGGGTATTCCTGGATCTTAAAAAAGCATTTGATACAGTGGATCATAAATTATTATTAAAATATCATAAATTATTGTTAAAGAAACTACAAAATTATGGTATTAGGGGGATAGCACTGTCCTGGTTATGTAGTTACTTAAAGAACAGATATCAGTATGTATGTGTTGGTAGCAAAAACTCACAGTTACTGAAGGTTACTTGCGGAGTCCCACAGGGTTCAGTTTTGGGGCCATTGTTATTCAATATGTATATAAATGATATATGTTAGGTTTCAGAAAAAATGGATTTAATACAAGCAATTTGGAACAACTTTTTGATACACTCGGAAAGGAATGAGAAAAGCTCATACTGTGGTTTGATTTAAACAAATTAACGCTCAATTTAAGTAAGACAAAATTTATAATTTTTAACAACCATCACAACAACTCAGTATCTAAACTCAGTGCAAATGGTGTAGAGATTGAAAGGGTATCCGAAATTAAATTTCTTGGAGTAATAATTGATAATAAACTGTGTTGGAAGTCACATATTAATTATATTAAAGGTAAAATATCCAAATCAATCGCAATACTACACAGAGTGAAATATTTGCTGAATCAACCCACACTATATACTTTGTATCATTCGTTAATACTCCCATATGTGACATATTGTACTGAAGTATGGGGAAACATATACAGTATAAAACAAACATATATCCAGTCTTTATGCTTCAGAAGAGAGCTATTAGAATAATAAACAAAGCTGCTTTCAGGGAACCAACAAACCCAATTTTTCTTAAATTAAAAGCTCTCAAGTTGAAAGATCTGGTTGATTTTAAAACTGGAGTAATAATGTTTAAAGTGAAGAATCTATCACTGCCCGCAAATATCCAAAAGTTGTTCCAAATAAGGGAGAAACAATATCATTTCAGAGGAACATGTATATTTCAAAAACCTTCAGTGAGAACTACCACCAAGCAACACTGTGTCTCAGTGCAAGGAGTCAGACTGTGGAACGCTTTTGGACCTGAATTAAAATCATGTACAACGCTTGGACAATTTAAACAAAAACTAAAGGAAGAAATACTCCAAGCATATATACAAAGCAACATGTAAAATCACATAAGGCTTATCATACCCAGTCTGTGTTGCGCTGTTGCTTAGTTTTGTTTTGTCATGTCTTGTCTTAGCTTTGTTCTGATTTGTAATCACTTTTATTTTATTTTATTTTTTAATTCTTAGATGGAACATGGGTGGGCAACATAAGCTGCAGCTTCAGCCATCACCCATTTCGGATAACTTATGTTGAATTGTATAATCCGAGGAGTTATTGTTTAATTTGACTTTGTTGGATTTTTTTCCCTTTGTTATATTATTCTGTTCCTTTCTTTTAATCTTTTAATCTAATCTATCTGAAATAAATATTCATTCATTCATTACACATGGCTTACCACTTTCTAGGTGTGCAACAGTACATAGTGCGTCTCGCCCCTGTACTGCTACCTGCTGGACCAATGTAGTGGGCAAAAGTTGTCCTGAAGATCCTTTTTGTCAGTCTAGAAGTCTGGAAGGAACTGTCACCTTGCAGGAGCACTGTAGCACTGCCATTTGTCATTCTCACAAGCATGGCATGCATATGGTGACAAGGGGGTTGGTGGCTGTGTGGCCATCATGTCTACTCACACCTGCCCATGAACTGGGGAAGAATGTGTGCCCCCGTAGTTGTGACTGACCATACCATCATATTGTCGGCAGGACAGGTGGGCAGGGTGAAGAAAGATGTCTCCTTTGCACCACATGATCCCATCTGGGGCACAGATGTGCCGAAGGAGTTTAAATTAGAAACCACAGGGCAGAAGGTACTTCATGCACTGTTTCCCTGGGTGGGAGTGGCTAAGAATGCCTTGTGGATTGAAACAACTAATTATAGATTACTGTCATTTATGAATTTTTCTTTATCTGCTTTTTCTGTTATAGATGAGGAATTAACGGCTCTTAGACTTATGCTGACCCAAAATAGAATTGTTCTTGATCAAATATCTGCCGCCCGCGGGGACGTGTGTACAATTGTAGGTGATTATTGTTGTACTTTTATCCCTGAAAATGATGCAGATGGTCACGTGATTGCCTTGGCCATACGCAACCTGACTGCCTTACAGGCTGCCGCGACCAAGGACAATGTTACTGATGAACAAACCTGGTTACGTTGGTTACTCTCTTGATGGAAAAGTCTCATCATGATCTTGTTAATGATTTTGGTGATATTATTTTAGCCTTTTCTTGTGTCATTCCCTTTTTCCATAGGATGATGATGAGACTTGTTCATCTTAACTTAGTGATGTACCATGGTGTTGCCAGGGATAGTGGGGATGATGAACAAACAGCGTGAGCTCAAGGTGTGACCCAAGTACAGAGTAAAAGTATGACTGACATGCAGAAAACCGAAAGGAGTTGCATGATCATGATGTGAAGTTGAAATGTACTACTTGTAAATACATTTATGAAGTTTGAAACATTATTTTTACTTTTATTTTTTTATGTTATTCTTATTTCTGTTTTTACATGTTATCATTATACTTTATTATTATGATTATTGTTTTGTTTTATATTGTTTTGTTTTATCCTTTGTTTGTTTTTATCAGCTGCAATGACACATAACTACAACACACATATACCCTTATTATATCCTTTTATTATTATTTTATCATCATTCTGTTTTTCACTGTTTTTACCATTGATGATTTTCTTTGTTGATTAATGAGTTTATTGTTCCATTTGTCCTCCTAAAAGAACTAAAACATTTAGCCGGTGCCTGGGGCAGCAGGGCCGATGGCGGACTTTCTCCATCGATAGCTAGTTAGGATTTGTTGCACGCAAATGCACTGGAGTTTAGCATAGCTGCCAGATGGGGTTTTAGATGCCATAAACCATTCTTTTTTTTTTGATGCCTTGCATGGCATCAAAGGGGGGAAATGATAGAAAAATGTCATATTTGTCTTATATTTGTGATTTGCTTTGTCTCAGAGTCTGCCTCAGAGTCTGTGTAAAAGTGTCAAGGATGCAGCTACATTAGCTATTATCTTGTTTTTAGTCCATTCTGTGCGGCTCCGGTGTGACTGGTACTGAGTGAGCATCATGGTTCTTGAGAAAGAAATAATCTGTACACCAAGTTTTGACCAGATGTGATGGACCAATCATGATGAACAAATGCGGGCTTAAAGAACTGAGTGGTGTGTGTTTGAGTCAGAATGGTGTGCAAATAGGCTCTGAGACTATTTTTGCATTGTTCTCCACTGGCCAGTGTAATTAAATTTGCTGAAACTCT
The DNA here is from genome assembly GCA_020510985.1 of Pholidichthys leucotaenia. Lineage (NCBI taxonomy): Eukaryota > Metazoa > Chordata > Actinopteri > Cichliformes > Pholidichthyidae > Pholidichthys > Pholidichthys leucotaenia. Next base: position 326,588,474 of record CM035838.1, read on the forward strand.
GATCCCACCTGGTTTTTGACTGAAGGTTTAGAATAATTTTTCTAACAGATCATCTATTTGCACTAAAGATATCTATCCATATTAATAAAATGAGTAATGCAAGTAACGCATCTGATTAAATTTCAGTAACTGTAATGCATTACTGAATTTTTAAACAGTAATTTCGTTACACAGCATGTTACTGCAAAAGTAGTGGTTTTGCAGTAACGCATTACTTTGTAACGCATTACTCCCAACACTGCTTGCTACAAAGGAAAGCAAAATAATTGAAAAGTCATATAAAAATATAAGCTTCTCGATAGCCACACTTCAGATGTACCAGTCCACATAGGCTTTCATAGACAATGCTAAATGTAGTATACTAATAAAAGAAGTATTGAGAGCCGGAAAAATGAGACAAAAATCAGCTTAAGGAAATGATGATGAGTAAGCAGCTTTAATCTGATTAACTCCAGCAGAAGTAACCATGTACATTAATGACTGTAAACATTAATAGTCAATTTAAGACAAACAAGACAAAGAGACAGTGATCTAGACAGGTCCAGGAGATGTCAGGAATGTCTGAGCACCTGGAGTTACCTGTAGACAAGAAGAGAAAATGTTCAAACAATGTAGCTGGTTATCTTTAGAATGAACATTTATGCAGTAATGACATGGTCCACACTTTGATGAAGATTCTCAGTCATCCAGGTGGGTAAGGAGACTGTATGAAAGCTCAGTACAGTCAACTGGAATCAAGGATTTTTTTTTTTACTCTGAATGGTGAAGTGACTGAATGGTGAAACGTTTCAGAGTAAAAAAAAATTGAATCCAGTTGATGTAACTGAACTTTCATACAGTGTAGTTGTCCACAGTTAAGCTTCCCACCAAACGTTGCCTCTTTTACAATACTTTAGATGCGTAATCACATTATTATTATTATTATTATTATTATTATTATTTATACAGGTAGTCTCATTGAGACACAAGGTCTCATTTTAAAGAGGGACCTGTCACACATACTTTAGATACAAATCCCCAACCAAACTGGGGTTTCTGCTCAACAAAAAGAGGTTCCAGTCTAGCAAAGAACACCACATACAGTATGTAATAAATGTTAGATCACTGTAGTAGACTGTACTCCCTGTACACCTTTGGCTGTATTCCAACCGACCCAGCCACCGTCATTGTGAAATACACGGACGACACCACCTTGGTTGGGCTCATCACCGACAGCGATGAGAAGGCGTACAGGGCAGAGGTAGAGAATCTGCTGCTGTGGTGCCAAGCAAACAACCTTGAACTGAATGTCCAAAAAACCCAAAGAACTCATTCTGGACTTGAGAAAGAACAGACCAACACCTGGTGGTCACCACCAGGTGGTGGTGACCACCCTCACCACCATCGCCACCACCACCCTCCTCATAAATGGTGCCCGCAAAAGTCCCTGCCTTCAGGTTCCTGGGCACCCACATCTCCTCTGACCTCTCCTGGACTGTCAACGCCAAGGCCCTGGTGAAGAAAGCCCAGCAGCGGCTGCACTTCCTCCATGCCCTGAGGAAGCACAACCTGGACCAGAAGCTGTGCTGGCCTTCTGTCACTGCTCAATGGAGAGCGTGCTCACCTATTGTCTGGGTGTGTTGTATGCCGGCTCCACGGCCAAGAACAGGAAGGCTGTTCAGAGGATCAACACCACCCAAAAAATTATCGGCAGCCCTCTGCCCTCCCTGAAGGACATCTCCAGAGCCTCCTGTCTCAGAAGGATCAAGGCCATAACAGGAGACCCCTCACATCCCGCCCACCACCTGTTTGACCTGCTTCCCTCTGGATGACGGGTCAGATGGATCTGGTCCCACACTTCCAGACTGACAAACAGTTTCTTCCTCTGGGCCATCCGAACTGCAGTCAGAGCCCCCAACCCCACCCCCACCCCACCCCCTCTAAACGCTCACATGCACAGAACTGAGGACCTTTTAATTATCACTATAACTCACCTGTCGTTGCACTCCTCACTTTCTTGTATATTGACCCATCCGTGAAATCACTACTGTACATATTTTCCATAATCCTTGGGCCACTTTACTCTATTATGTTTTCTGCACTCCGCATTCTTATGTACATAGTTCCACCCACGAAGCCACTACTGAACCTGTGTATATACCAATGGGCTATTTATTATTTTTACTTTTACCTTTACCTCAGTCGTATGGTTAATCGTGTTTTCTGTAACTGTTTTATTTCAAATTCTTCTCACTTACTTTATTGCGCAGTAGCCTGGTGGAGCACCCACAATTTCGTTGTGCTGTACAACTGTACAATGACAATAAAGCCTGTTCTGTTCTATTCTATTCTATTCTAGATATACATTTTTCTGCTAAGCTTATAAAAACAAGAACTAAATCAGAATAAGATGAACAATATGGAAAAAAGTCATTGCTCCAAAACCTAAAACACAGAACAGTTTTGGTGCTGGTCTGATGCAGGTGAATGCTGTTTTTTTTCAGCAGGTATTCTTTTATATCAGCAGGAGAACAATGCCAAGGATGTGTAATTCCTTTATTTAGCGATATGCTACAGAAGACAAGGGACAATGGGGCCTAGCATTTGGTTCTAATATTAACTATGGAGATCTGTAACACAAAAAGAAAATACAGGGACATAAATATAGCGTTATTATGCTTACCTAGCAGCCATGTCAGTCCATCTTTCATTCACATTTACTTCCGACAATGATGCAGTCAGAATTCAAGTCAGGTGACCATGGAGCGCTGTTTTGATTGGTTACACACATCACGGTCCATAGTGATGCCTCAGAGCCACCTTATCAGGTTTCATAACTAAACTTTAATTTTCATAAAAAAAATATGCACATATTTAGCCTGCCAACAAACAGATTCATGTTTTGAAAAATATGCATTAGCATATCTGTGAAAATCAGCTACTCTCTGGATCGGGATTTATCATCTCAAAAACTAAAGCAGGTAGAGCCACTCAGCCCACCATCTAAAGGTGCAACAGTCTGTTCTATGAAATTATTCAATGTAGTACAAATGCCAAGAAATCGTATTTTTTTTAAATAAAAATTAATTAAAATGCAAAGACATGCTCTCGTTTTTTCATTATTCCATCTCTGAAGTTCTGCCTGACAAATTACTGTCAGCTACTACCAGAGAGCAGCATGTCGGCACCATTGCCTCCTCTTCCAGGTGGTGGCTGGGGTTGCATAATTGAATTTATCAAACAGATAATAACAGCACCAGTGATTCAAAGAAAAGCAAGCCCCTTTTCTATTTTTTTATTCATCCATATTGTAACATCACTTTCCACCAATTTTTAGGGATTGTCTTGCTGATTACCAGAGGACCGTGCAAAAGGCAAAATTTCAGTATCTCTCTGATATTATTTCCAGCAGCAGTCACTGTCCTAGAGTGCTATTTAACACAATTAATGCTTTTATAAACCCATGCACTCAGACTGTAACAGATGATTCGTTTACAACATGTGAGACTTTTCTTCACTTTTTTGTAGATAAAGTGGACTCTGTCAGATGAGTTATTAATAACAGTTTTAATGGAAGCTTGTCTATTGTCCCGGGTTACTCTGCTGTGTTTGAACAGTTTGAGATGGTTTCTTTATCATCACTTGCTGATATAGTGAAGTCTCTGAAGCCAACAAATTCCTCACTGGATGTTGTTCCCACTGGAATCCTGAAAAGGGTTTTTAATACTGTAGGGCCTGGTCTTTTGGTTTTTATTAATTCCTGCCTTAGTTCAGGATTTGTCCCACCTGCTTTTAAACATGCTGTGGTTAGGCCCCTTCTTAAAAAAACCTCACCTTGACCCTTCAGTTTTATCTAATTTTAGACCCATTTCTCATTTGCCATTTTATCTAAAGTTTTAGAAAAAGCTATTTTTATACAGTTGAAATCTTTTTTAGAAGACAATTCTATTTTTGAGAAGTTTCAATCTGGGTTTAGATCTCGTCACAGCACTGAGTCTGCCCTGCTTAAGGTGCACAATGATATTATGATGTCTGTTGATGCCAAATGCCCTGTGGTCTTAGTGCTGCTAGATCTTACAGCAGCCTTTGACGCTGTGGACCATACTATCCTTTTGTCACACCTGAATCGCCATGTTGGCATCCATGGCACTGCACTTAAGTGGTTTGAATCCAACCTATCTAATAGAACTTTTTCTGTAATGATTGGTGACATGTCTTCTTCTAGTGCCTCTCTTTACTGTGGGGTCCCACAGGGCTCTATCCTTGGCCCTATTCTGTTTTCATTATATATGCTGCCACTCGGGTCAATAATAGCCAAGCACAACATGTCTTTCCGCTGTTATGCGGACAGTTTGCAGCTTTATTTACTTTTGAACCCAGAACAAACTAACTCACAAAGTGTTCTATTGGACTACGTCACTGACATTAAGTTGTGGTTAAGCCAGAATTTTCTCCACTTAAATGAAGAAAAAACAGAATGTATTGCATTTGGGGATACTGTAACGACTGGCTTTGGTACCCTCTCTTTAAGGCTCAGTTCAGCTGTCAGAAATTTGGGGATGATTTTTGACAGCCATTTAAAATTTGATAAACAGATTGACAATGTAGTCAAGATGAGCTTTTATCAATTATGTCTGTTATCCAAAGCCAAACCTTTCCTGAGCCGTCATGATCTTGAGATAGCCATCCATGCTTTAATCACGTCTCGACTTGATTACTGCAACGCACTTTATGTTGGCATCTCTCAGTCTTCTCTCGGCCACCTTCAACTTGTGCAAAACGCAGCGGCCCGTCTTTTGACCAACACACCTAGGCGAGAGCACATTACTCTGATCCTTTTTTCACTTCACTGGCTTCCAGTCTCTTTTAGAATTAATTTTAAACTTTTGTTTTTTGTTTTTAAAGCTCTTAGAGGCCTTGCTCCGGTTTATATGTCTGAGATTTTGACTGTCCGTGACCAAGGCAGGGCTTTGAGGTCATCCAATCAGCTTTTGCTGGATGTGCCTAGGTCAAGGTATAAACATTGGGGTGACCGAGCCTTTTCTGTTGTCACCCCCAGGCTCTGGAATAATCTCCCCCCTGACCTACGTGCTATCTCTGACCTGGCCCTTTTTAAATCAGAACTTAAAACATATTTATTTAGGATGGCTTTTAATACCCAGTAGTGGTGATATTTGTCTTGGCATTTGTTTTTATTTTATTCTCATTTTTAGGTATTTATTCTTATTTCTTTGTTTATGTTATTTGTTTTTAATGCTGTCCATCAATCCATCCATCTTCTACCGCTTTTCCGGAGGTCCGGGTCACGGAGGCAGCAGTTCAAGCAGAGAAGCCCAGACTTCCCTCTCCCCAGCCACCTGCTCCAGCTCTTCAGAGAGGATACCAAGGCATTCCCAGACCAGCTGGGAGACATAGTCTCTCCACCGAGTCCTGGTTCTGCCCCAGGGTCTCCTCCCTTTTAATGCTGTGTGTGTTTTTAATGCTGTTTAATTTTCTGTAAAGCACTTTGGTCACCTACAGGTTGTTTTAAAGGACTATATAAATAAAGTACATTACAATAAAGTACATTACATCACATAATTGTGGAAAATGAATATTTTCCTTCAATGTCAGAGGAGGGTTTGACTTCATAAATGGTATTTAATGCCAAAAACAATAACATCCTGAAATGCTCACAGATCAGGTTCTCAGCATGATTTTCTGTGCAGCTTATGGATGCACAAATGAAGCTGAGAAAGTGATCCAGATGTTTGGGTTCCAGCACACACAGAAAGGAGAAAAGATGTTTGAGACAAGTTAGCAGAAACAGTATGATTTTAATGAAAGATTACAACAAAAATCTTTATGCAGGACCTTTATTTCAACAAAACATTTCCATCTCCAAGCTCAAACATTTATCACTGCACATAAATTGTGATTTTTTTTAAGTTGAAGTAAAACAATGACATTAATGAGGAAATTAAACTGAATCGATGTGCAGGCCCATTCTAAGACAGAGTAATTCACAAGAATCCAAACTGACAAATGCAGACCGAAGACTGTGCTGTCCCCCAAAACAAAAGACAAGGAAGAGTCCAACAAAACTGATTATTGCCATTATCAGTTTATTCCCAGTGAATGATTTATTGTGACCATGTAACCAGGGTCATGACGTGTATACCAGAACCTCTATTGCATGTGATGACAGACCACATGCACTGTTCTCAAAATAACTTTGGTATGAATATGAGTGACAATAATAACCAAAATATCTGAATTCTATGAATCTGTCACACTCACCTCTCCTGTAACTCTAACATGCTCATCTTGTCATTTCAGGGGTCAAAAACTTCTTTAGAATTAATTTAGTTTAGTGTCAGAGTCATTTCACTATTTCTGCACAATACTGTGTTGCATTTTACTCTGACAGCTTAACCTCTTGCACTCCAGGATACCGCGAGCGGTCACGTCTCTGCATCCTAGCGCGCCCTTGTGCGCACTAGGACACACACTGTGCGTCTCAGAGCGCACTGAAAAAAAAAAAAAAAGCTGCATTTCCATTCTTCCACTACAGACACAGCCGCGAACAGAAAGCCAAAGGAGTGCTTTGATTGGTTTAGATTTGATTGACCTCTCATTCGACTAATAAGAGCCTTGAATTGGGTTTCTGAAACCTTGAAGAACCAATGACTGAAAACCTAGCAAGAAGGACCCGCCTACCAACAGCTGCGAATACAGCGAGCCAATTGAAGCAGAGAAGTTTAACGATTGAAAGCGGGCGTCCCGTGCGTAAAATCTGTTTTGTGTAAGCCGCTGGGTGACACACACGCGTTCCCCAGTCTTTTTTTCTTACTACTGTTCTTATTTGTTTTGAAAAATCATTCGCTGAAACCACAATCATAGAAGCGCAAAACCGCAATAACGGAATCATGGTTTGACAGGGTCGCGTGACCAGAACCACGAGTCGTAACAAGCGGACCAGCGTCATGTTCATCTGACAATGAGGAAGAGAAGTTCGCCAGCGACACTGCTGTTGTGGACAGGTAAGTGTTATAAGCTAAATTTTTCTTTATCCCTGAAAATTGTAATCAAAATGACTTTTGACCGATCGGTAAATTACAACTGTGCGTCATCATCACATGACGGACCGGTCCGTGCGTCGTGTCCGGACCGTGAACGCCCCCCCCCACTACTCTTCTGTAGCGGATTGCAGATATATTGCAGATATTTTAGTACAACTGTGCGTAGTAGACCCGTGCGCCGCGGTCCGTCATGTGGCGATGGACGATGTCCGTCCTCTGTAGCGGGGGGGCGGGGGTGGGAGTTGTTATCCTCTACATTACAGATATTTTAGTATAATTTTTAGTGTACTGTAGGTTATTTTTTCTTGTAAAAAAAAGCCACACATTTTTTACGTGGCATGCTTCTTTGTGTGTGGGGGCTTGTTTGTTCATTCATTCATTCATGAATGAATAAACAACCCCACACACACACACACACACACACACACACACACACACACACACACACACACACACAGCCCTGAGTGTCACCTTTCATTAGAGCCCAACATCAAGCTTCTATATTGAATCATTCAATCATTGAATCATTCAAAAGTTACAGAAATTTACAGACATTTTTCCAAACTGTGCCATTTGGCACAGTTCAAAAACGCCTGGGAACAACCTGACAAAAAAGCTGTGTAATATATTCATCTTTTGTGGTATTGTTACAAAATTTTGACCTCAGCTGGATAACACTTGGTTCTACATTTCTGTTGCATTTTCCAGCCCGGATCTGACAGCTGTGTGTTATTTGCAAGCATTTGTATCCAAAAAAACACCCAGGCGAACTTTATTTTCTTCAAGTTCAGTATGTTTAGATGACTGTTACTCAGTGGCAGGAGCACTTAGAGAGATTATGACTGTTTTGCCAAAAAATTCAAAGTGTTTTCTTTTAAATGAAATCAACCCCATGAAGATGCTGCAAAGGGTTGAAGAATAGCTTTTGACTTACTTTGGGTACGTTATTTTTAGGCGTTTTTAGGGAAATTGGACAGAGTGCAAGGGGTTAATCATCATCAAACCACAGTTCCTTCATCATTCCACTGTTCCAGCTGCCCCACAAACCCACTTTAATGTGATATTACTGCTCACAGTAGTGAAGACTCCACCAGCCCTGATGGTCACAGCTCCAGTCTCCAACGATCCTCAATCAGCTGCAGAGAAATGACACGCTACTGTGCCTTAATACCTAATGACTCCTGCCCAGATAGGAAGATTTTTCTCATGAATCTGTGTCTTTTCTCTTTTAATTCTACTACCTTTATTCCTCCTAAATTTGAATCATTTTTGCATAAATTTGCTACTTCTTTCATAATGTTATGTTTTCCAGTCTCATAAATTTGGCTCTTTTCCTGTACATTTAGGGCGCATATATGGCATGCTTGTATGGTACGCATCTTCTCTCACAAGTATTTAGTAGGCATGACGGTGCATACTCTACAGACCTCCTTACAATGGATCGTTCAGAGTGTTAGAAACCGGGGAAAAGCATTTTTTGCTCGATTTGGGAGACAGGAGGGAATTAGTCTGCATTAACAGACTCAAACCTGCTTTTGTGTTAGCTGATGAACAGGTACAGTTGGCCAGGGCCCCCCACCGCGGCAGGCTGCCGGGGAGACACTCTGCTAAGCTTTCACAACGATGTGCTAATGACTCTGATCCACAGATGCAAGAGACAGCCACAGGCAGAGCGAGACCTGCTCACAGCAGATATGGCAGGGAGTTGAAGCCCAGGCAGTTGGATGTATGATCTGTTGTGCCAATTTTTTTCTCGTTCTGTGTGATATGTCATGATTCTATGCATTTGAGGTGTAACTTGTCCTTATTTAGACGTTTGGGGGGGGGTTATATGGCGCACATTTAGGGCGCATATATGGCATGCTTGTATGGTACGCATCTTCTCTCACAAGTATTTAGTAGGCATGATGGTGCATACTCTACAAACTTCAAACGTCCAAAAGGACCTGACCCGGCAGAGACCTCGGCAGGTGTGAAGTGGTTTCTGGAGAGACGGGAAGTCAGAGACAATGTCCCAGCAGGAGCCCCCGAGGCGGAAGAGACAATAGAGACGCCAACGAGCCTCGGAGGCTATATGTTTACTGAAGGACTGTGGGTTGAAGGTGTGATATTTGATGTGGGGGGGTTTGTGTCTCTGGGGGTATAAGAGCTGTGAGGAAAGATTGTCCTGTCTCTTTTGTTGAGATACTTGCTGTTAGAGGATGAGACTGCAAATAAACCTTTCCTGAGAAATAAACTCAGTCTCGTTTGTGAAGACATCCTCTACATCATTACTTTTTTCTTATAAATAATTCTTATATTAAATGTGCAACTTTTTCATGCACATTTTTAGTTTTTATGCATACATTAGAAAACTGGAAAAAAATTTATTTTTTTTTTCTTAAATGTGTTCACATGAGGAAAAAATATTTACATATAGCATCTCATACAATTCAAATTATATATACATAAAAAGTAAACAGTCAAAATTAACTGTTTTCTGGATTACAATATAGAAATTAGAAAAGAAAGAAAACAGATATTATTCCTCTATGTTAATAGTTCAGTTACTGTTAGTTTTTTTTTTTAAATTAATTTCAAGAGAGCTATTTGATACAAGAGAATATTTTACATTTATAAATATGCCAGTTGTTTTCAGAATGTTTTTGACTGATTTAAGCATTCAGTTCTTGATTTACTGTTAAAAAAAAAAAAACATTAATTTTCTAGTCGATTAAGTTGGGTAGATCGGAATTGTTTCCACATTGTTTACAACTACATTAAAAAATTAAACCAGTCTTCATCCTGAGTACCTTTCTTGTCATGTTTCTCACAACAATTTGTTCAGATAAGTACAGACAATTTCAGCAGCATCATAAAATAATAATAGTGATAATTTATGAATGTTAAAAATAACATTGCCATTATCAGGACTGGCACTGATGATGAAGACTTTGGAAGATGTAAAGAACTGTATTTGGTCATTTCCAGCTTTGTTCCAAACATGTCAGTCTCTCATGGTTTCATGTTTTCCTCTATAAAAAAGTAGAACAATTTCCTTTTTGTAAGCTATCTTTTAAATCCACCACCACAGTCCTGCACTTATGCTGCTAATGCTACGACAATACTATGAACAAGATAATAAGTCACATCTGCTCTGTCACAGGTTTTCATGTCATGTTCCATCATAATGCTCCTACCCATCTCTAATGTCTCTCAGAAACTGTGCCTTCACCCAATAACTGTACAACATATTTTTGAAATGAGGGCTAACCTGGCTACCTGGTTGAGCTAGCACAGGCTAATGTGCTAGCAAACAATCGCAAGTTTTTTGAGCTTTTACTGCACATAAACAAGAAAAAAGGCTGGTGAAATAAAACCCAATAACTGGAGGGTTGGCATTTTCAATCCCATTCCCCCCACATTGCTGTTGTGTCCTTGGGCAAGACACTTTACCCACCTTGCCTCCAGTGTGTTCATGACACTGATATATGAATGTGAATAAATGTTCGGTGGTGGTCGGAGAGGCTTTTGGCGTGGATTGGCAGCCATGTTGTCATCAGTCTGCCCCAGGGCAGCTGTGGCTACAGAGGTAGCTTACGACTATCATTGTCAGTGGAGTGAATGAATAATAGGCTCATTGTAAAGTGTCTTTGGGTGTCATGAAAGTGCTATATAAATGCAATCCATTATTAATAAACATAACTATCACACATTTTGAAACTGAGATTCTGTATTCTGTAAATTCTGAAATCTCTAGGTATACAGTGTAGTATTTTTTTTCCTTGTAGTATTAAACATGACATTGAAAATCAGTATTTTTTTAAAGTAATATCAAGGTTAAAAAAAATCCCAGTATTATGACAACACTAATGTCCACAACATCATGGCACCGAGCAATTGGAGTTGATCCTCATCTACTGTATACTTAGGTCATATTTTTTGCTTTGTCCATATATAGGATTTGAATTTTTGTTATAAAATTTTGCACCATAAGTATGAGTAAAGCCTCAGTCACAACCGGCTGTACGAATTTAGATATTGTGCGTCAGCTGCGATTTTCTGGGGCTGTGGAGGACGTGGATGTCATCGGGGTTTTGGAAAGGCTGTAAGGAGTTCTTTGACACAGTCAAAGTCAAGTTAAGTGTGCCTTGCACCTCGCAGGGTCCACGAGGTAGGCTATATATACATATATGTGCCAGACTGAGGTTGCGTTAACCGAGAATTCTCTGTCATTGACCGGTAATTTTTAGCAATCAAGGAAAATTTCCAAAGCAGTCCCTATTGTGACGGATTGTACTGATGGTACTTAACTGTAATCCCCACCCCATCTGTGTCTTGGGAAGATCTGACTTCAGGCCCACAGACAACATAAAAGTCAACTGAGACCAGGTTGTGATCATTTTTACACATTTAATATTTTTTTATTTTAACTTTATCTTGTAATATTGTGTTGTTCATCTGTGTAATCAGAAACAAGTGTTTAATCTGTATTCTTGTTCTTAAAGTTAATGATTAAAAATCAAAATGTGAACGAAAACAATCAGTGTCTTTTTATATCATATTGATATGGTTTTTCTAGTATTAAATTGAACTGGCAGACCAGTTTAAATGAAATTTAATGCTGTCTAATTAATCAGCTAACTAGTCAAACAATACTGTCATGAGTCTTTATTAATCTTGTACATTTTAACAACCTCACCTGAGAAGCTACAAATAGGAAAAGGACAACAGAATAATTCAGTAAATAGTAACTACTTCGGTTTAGTAAATAGTAAATAGTTCAGTAAATAGTGACTAGTAACAGTTACTAGCTACTTTGTCATGATCTGAGCACGGGGGAATTCCACCGTGCTCTGTCTCTTTGGCTTTTGTTTTTCCTTATTTGTATAATGTTGTATTTTTGAGTTCTATGCCTTTTATGTTATCTCTAGTTTGTTTTCACATATTCTGTATTGTTTCTTTGTATGATTTATTTTCCTGTTTAAGTTCATTGAAGTTTTGTTATTTACATATTTGGGTTTATTTGTCTTTATTTGTTCCCACATTGTATTTGCCGGTTATCTTCTCTTACTTTTTCTCCCCGGGGTTGCAGCTGTCAGGGGCACTTCCGGGTTTTTCCCTGGCTGTGGGCGGTGCCCCTGTCAAGCTGTAAGCCCCATCTCCTCTCCTAATGACTCACAGCTGGTTGTCATCTTTTCCCCAGCCCGCTCATGTGATTCACACAAGTTACAATTTGTGTTTAATTATTTTTGGCCTGATTTAAGGGCGGTTTTCTCCTTTCTATTTGCTGCTGTCTTAAGATTCATTTACGTCTGAACCCTGTTCTGTTCTGACGTTTATATCCTGTTTTCTTCTGGTTGCTTGTGAGTTTTGCTTGATGCACCTTTGGATCTTTGTGTTTGCACACTGTTTGGACTTTTTGTTTTTTTGTTAATAAATATCACAAACTGCAGTCCAGCGTGTGGGTCTCTCCTCTCTGCCCTGACGGGCAATTCATGACATACTTCTTTTCAAAAGTAACTGAGTTACTTACCAATTACTGCATGATTAAAGTAACTAGTTACTTGGAAAAATAACTTTCATGTTACTTTTAAATGCATACCTAAATCATCTTGCCCACATAGCAAGATAATTTAATTAATGGATTACATTACGGGCTTATTAATGTCAGGCTGAAAATAGGCAGTTTCAGACAGAGCTTTTAGAATATGTTCAGTCTGCTTGATCCTGCCTTGAGAGGTTTTAATGTGGGAAAAATCTGAAGAAAATCAACACAAAATTGCCAGTAATTTCCTCATTCTGGAGTGAGAAATAGAGTTTTTGACATGAAAGAGAGAGAAAAAGAGTGAGAATCACGCCAAAAGAGTAAGTTGGCAACACTGCATAAAGCTTCAATGTTTCTTACCTTTAATATTAGTAGTAGTAGATTAGTTTATTTGACAGGGACAGTGCAATAAACATAGACAATTAATCAAAGACAATCAATCTGATGTGTTGCACATAGAGTGTATAGCTATTAGCTAATTTGCAACTCTTGTCCCTGGATGGGCTTTAGAAAAAAGAATCAAGATAAAAATATACACAATAACCACATACATCAATGCAGAAAAATTATAAATACACAATTATAAATATTATAAATATTATAAATACACAAATATAACAGCCTGACTCACCTTTAACATAAATATTATAAATACACAAATATAACAGCCTGACTCACATTTAACACATATAACATAACTCACATTTGCCTATTTCAGGCCTTCCTCCCTCCGTCACTCACTATAAACAAACACATTTATTCCTTCCCTTCATTCACTCTCACTTTGCAGACAATTAATTCATACATGAGTACATTCTTGTTTATTTTTCAGCCAGTTTTTAACATTTTTAGTGAATGTTTTAAAGTCCGTTATTATTTTAATTTCATTTGGCATTGTGTTCCAGATGTGACTGCCCTTTATAGAGAAAGCTGTTTGTCCAAATGTGGTTCTGCGGTGGAATATTTTACAGTTATTGTTAACAGAACTCCTGGTGGCTCTGCTGCTGTCCTGTCTTTGGACGAAACCAGCAAGTGGCTCGGGTGCTGATTTATGGAAACATTTGAACGTTAATTTCAGAAGACAGAGGTCAATGAAGCTCTCAAAACTCAATAGGTTGTATTTTTTTAAAACATTACAGTGATGCCACCTAATGGGCTTTTTGTCCAAGATTTTTAGGGTTTGATTATATAATGAACCTATATGTCTTATTGTGGAAGGGGCTGCTTGAGCCCAGACTGTCAAACAGTATGATATATGAGAAAAAACCATAGAATGCATATACAGTGCAGCTGCTTCGTAAGGTATGTAATATCTAATTAATTTAAAGCAGTTCAGATTTTTTTTTACTGTTTTTGAAATTTTCTTTATATGAAGATTAAATTTGAGTTGAGGATCTAGTACAATGCCAAGGTATTTGAATTCTGTAGCTAAACTGATGTCATGATCATGTATATTAACTTTAAAATGTTGCAGGTTACATTTTTTGATTGAAAAGCACATTGAGACTGTTTTCTGAAGGTTCAGCAATAGATGGTTCTTGAGGAGCCACTCTTGGACATCAACCATACTTGTAGACAGTACATCTGCAGCCTGTGCTGGAGTCTTGGCAGCTGTGTAAATAACTGCATCATCTGCATAAAGTTGGCATGTTGCAGCTGAGCAGTGTAACGGCAAGTCATTAATAAAATGCTGAAAAGTAAAGGACCAAGAATGGACCCTTGTGGGATACCCATGCGGTTGTTTAAAAATGAGGATTTATCCTGGTGAACTTTTACACACTGTTCTCTATTCTGGAGATAAGATGCAAACCATTCTAATGTATTTGGGGAGAAGTTAAAAGATACCATTTTGGATAAAAGCAAACTGTGGTTTACAGTATCGAAAGCCTTTTTGAGATCTAGAAAAACAGCTCCTACCACATTACCCCTGTCCAAGGACTGTTTGACGTTTTCAATAAGGCAACAATTTGCTGTTTCTGTTGAGTATCCTGGTCTAAAACCAAATTGATGTGGATGAAGAAGTTGACTGTCTTGTAAGTAGTCTATCAGCTGTGTAGCTACAACTTTTTCAAGAACCTTAGATAGGACTGGTAAGATAGAGATTGGGCGGTAATTGCATATATCGTCTTTACTGCCTGATTTATGAACTGGTATGACGACAGCTTTTTTCCAGCCAGATGGAAATGTACTAGACCTAATGGAGAGATTAATGAGATGAGTCAGTGGTTTGATTAATATTTTGCTGTGCATTTTGAGAAAGGAGGTGCTCATATTGTAGATATCACTAGTTTTTGAGTTTGACAGTGTTTTAACAATACCAGCAATTAACTTCTCATTTACCTCATCGATGTGAAAAGTATCTGTTGGGAGTATGGAATTTGTGTTGTTGAGCACATTTGGCAGCACAAAAATTTTTGTTAAGTCTTCCACAGAGCCCACAAAGTGTGAATTAAATTCATTTGCCAAAGTAGCCTTGTCACTGACGGTCTTGCCATTGATTCTAAGTTCCTTTACCCCCTTCTGATCGTTTTTTTTTATTAGTTAAGTTATTTAAATGCCTCCATAGGGAACTGTTGTTACCCTTTGCATGATCTATCAGTTTATTGTAATAAGATATTTTTGATTTTCGCAGCTCATGTACCACTTTATTTCTTAAACTTTTGTACACAAGGTGATCATTTTGTAGTTTGGAGGTTAGTGATGTTTTCAGTGCATAGTCTCGCCTCTTCATAAGTTTTCTTATTTCATTATTTAACCATGGTAGGCTAATCTTCTGTTGTCTACTTTTAATTTGCTTTGAAAATTTTTCTATAGACTTTGTGATTGTTGCAGTTATAAAATTACAACAATCATCTACTTCACATGTTGCCATGAGCTGCTCCCAATTTTGATTCTCTAAGTAATGTTCAAACTCCTCATTTTTTGATTTGGGGATAATAAAATTTGATTTGTCAATATCGACTCCCCCAAAATACTGTAGTCGCTTTTTAGTAAGTTTCCTGACAGCAAGAACCATGTTATGATCTGAGAGACCAGTTACAAGATTATAGGTTCTGGTTATTCGTTCTGGTTTATTAGTAAATACCATGTCAATAAGTGTTCTGGATTGTTTGGTTATCCTGGTGGGTCCTTTGATGATTTGCTGGTAATTAAATTTAGTCATGAGGCTTTTCAGTTTTTGTTTGTCTTTTTTATCAGACCAGTTGATATTAAAGTCACCATGAATTATTGTTTCTCTGTTCTTCTCAAGTTGTTTAACCAGATCACTTAATTCATTATAAAAGGAAGAGTTGTGTGACGGTGGGTTGTACACTACTGCAATGTTGAAATTCATTACCGGAGAGAGACATACATTAACAGCTAAACATTCAAGTGAAGTATTCAAATCAACCAGTTGACATTTATATTTCTCTTTGATGTAAATTAAAACACCTCCTCCCCTCCCTACCTGCCTGTCTTTTCTAAAACACTGGTAGCCCACAATATCGATCATATTAGTGTCTATGTTACTGTGTAGCCAGCTTTCTGAGAGACAAAGGTAGTCCAGATTTGAGTCCAACAGCAACACCGAAATCTCATCTCTTTTGGGGATTATGCTCCGTATGTTTAAATGACCGCCGAGGATCCCCTTTGGTTTAGCCTTGGTGTCCCAAAGAACTCGTGCATGATTAACAGTTTGGAAAAATAAATGTTGTTTTTGCTTTTGTACAGCTCGGTTTTGTGCTAACCCAGTGGTCTGCTGTTTAATAGTGGCAGGTCCAGGGTTAAGGTGAATATCTCCTGCCAGAAGTAGCAGAACTAACAGAACTTTAACTGTATATCCTCTGCCATATTGTGATTTTTGCTTAACAGCCATGTTTGCCTTAATTTGGAAGTTTTTGCTCAGGGCTTTTAAAGACCACATAGAGTGTAGGGTGAGATGTCCAAGCCCAAATCCATACAGATAAAACTTTTTAACTTCACCTTTGGTTGAGTTTGTCGGAAAATCCTTCTTGTTGCAGGTCCAGACACACAAAGACAAAACGAAGAGGAAGTAGAGAAGTAGAGAAGGCTTATTAGTGGTGCCCATCAGCCCACTTTTTAATCCGGTGGCAGCCATCTTCAGTCCTTCTTGGAAAGAAGGAAAAGGAAAATCTGTGGATAGTAAAATAAATTCTGCTTATATCGCCAGAATCTGATCCGATCGTCCTCGAATCCAGCTGGGCCTCAGCTAGCCAACTAGCCCCTTCCGTTGCTGGTCTCGTTGCTCATAGTCGCCGTAACTGGTCTCCCGTCCCGCTCCTCCAACCGAGTCTCGTCACACACCGCCGCTGCCACCGAGCTCCGCTGAGGTCACGGTAAATCCTCCGCGAGGCACCGCCACCTACCGTCGTCTGCCTGGGTGAAATCTCTGCTGAGCCCCGTCAACAAATAGCCGCTTGCCTGGTAGTATCTCCGCTGGGCCTCGCAGCTGGGCTTCGATTCAGGCTGGTGTAAGGTGGAATGACTGGCGCCAGCATTAAGCTAACTAGCGTTAGCTTAGCAATCGCTTCGGGTAGTCTCGTCGCACACCGCCGCTGCAGTCACGGTAAGTCCTCCGCTGGGCACCGCCGCCTACCGCCGTCTGCCTGGGTGAAATCTCTGCTGAGCCCCGTCAAACAAATAGCCGCCTGCCTGGTAGTATCCCCGCTGGGCCTCGCAGCTGGGCTTTGATTCAGGCTGGTGTTAGGTGGAATGGCTGGCGCCAGCATTAAGCTAACTAGCGTTAGCTTAGCAATCGCTTCAGGTAGGGCACATCAGTGAATCACAAGGAAGCGCTGGAATCGCTGGTCAGTTTACTCACAGTGGCCGGATAAAAGCGATCAAAGGGGTAATCCACCGGAGGTATATCCGATCGCTGTAGGTAGTTATTTAGAGACTGGCGCCAGCATTAAGCTAACTAGTGTTAGCTTAGCAATCGCTTCAGGTAGCATTAAGCTAACTAGTGTTAGCTGAGCAATCGCTTCAGGAAGGCGCAGGAAGTCGCTGGAGAAAGGCGATTAAAGGGCAATCCAACGGAGGTGGCAATTCAGCCCGTGCGTGTTCGCCACGAGCGCCGATCGCTGCAGGCCAGCCACTTTTAATGGCAAAATCAGTGACTTTGTCTCAGCACTGAAAAAGTGTGACCATCCCGGTCGCCATCTTGAGAGAAGATGGCGACCTTGAGCATAATGCTCAAGTGCTCAATTATGGATTTAATCCGATGTGCAGTGTGTAGTGTTGTTCTTCGGACATATTATGGTGTGACACGGGTGGTGGCTTCACCTTCCGGTTCTGCTGTCACCCAGGGGTATAAGAGGGCTGTGCAGAAGAGAGGTGGTCTCTTTGACCACCTCTCAGCCTAGCGGGAGTGCCTCTGTATAATCTGTGAGTCTATAATAAAGTCCTGTCTAGGTCACCATTCGGTCTCGTCATTGGTTTACTATTTGCATACATAGCATTTAGCGAAGAGGATAAAAGTATAGATGCTGGTGTGTCTGTGGTGATCTGAGCACTGATCCCGTCTGCACTCAGGTTACTCAGTATTTCTCCTTTTCCACCATATTATTCCGGGGTTTGTTATCAGGACCGCTCAGGGGCTCTTATTGTGACAGCGTCACGGCCGCACTTCTGGCTGTCAAAGCCAAGCCGGCGTCGTAACAGCTGTTTGTCATTTTCGTTAATTACTTTACCTCTTTTCTGATTAGTTTATGCTCTCTATTTAAGGGAGCAGCTGAGGCTCACTCCTCGCTGCGACCTGGAGATGGTTCGTCGCATTCATGACAGTAGGTCGCAGCCAAACGAGACACCAGCCACAGTAAGTTTGTGTTGGCCTTAAGTTTTTCCCCTTTTCGAGTGCCAGTGTACTTCGGGAGATGGCATCGTCAAGAACTGGTTATTCCTTGGACTTGGGCTACAGGCTGATCATGGCTCTGATGGAGGTTGATGGCTTCCTCTCCAATGCTCATAGGCTCGCCACTCCTGAAAAAGCACGCTGGTATCTGGACCTCGCAGAAGCAGCAATTAAGCGCAATCCTCACCTTGCGGATCATGTCGAGGGTAGGGAGAGGATGGCCAAAGTTATGGTACTTTGGCGGAGGATCCGCGGGCTGGTGAAAAGTCCCAGCAGGAAGCTGAAGTCGGACCCAACAGTGAGGCATCTCCACTCCTCGCCTCAGGACCAGGTTCCTGCTACCCATCCAGCCCAAGGTTCTGCGTCACTGAAGGACCGTCGCCATATGCTGCAGAGGAAGAGGAGAGCCAGGGCTCCCTGTGAAGAGACACAGTGGGCAGCTGAGCTCATCAGGGATCATGTGGCTAAAGCACACAATTCCTCTCATCCCAGCAGGATCCTTAAGAACGTGGTGGCGGTAGTTAGACTGGTAGAGGCTAATCCTGAACTTAATAGCTATCCTGAGTACGCCGAGCTGCTGGCCTCCATTTCTGTGCAGCAACGGCGCTTTTCAGATTTGAGTCTAGCCTCGCCCTCTGCCGGAAGATGTCGCCGCCCTGCCTGCGATCAAATTCTGTGAGATCCCCATCCAGATCCTGTCCCGGGCTGCCGCAAGAACTCAACCTCCCAGCCAGCTGTTTCCCCCATGCCACGTCAGAGGGTTAAAGCAGCAGCCCAAGACTCCGGGTCACCTCTCCCTGCTGTTCTGTCAGATCCTTGTTCCCGGACTGCCTCAGCTGCTCTTCCCTCCTCCTCTGCACTCTCCCCAGCTGCTGTGAGTTCAGCAAGTCCTGCTCTGGCTCCGTCTGTCACTGATCCTGCGAGAGCGGCTCCTCCTCCTCTTCCCGGGGGACCCTCAGTCACCATCCTTAGGGGAAAAGTGAGAACCAAGCCCACTGCAGCAGCCACCATCGCTCCCCGGGAGAACAGGCAAGTGTTGTTTCATTCTCACTCTAAGCACAATGAATTGCCTTGTCTGACTCCTGGAAGTGGAGCTTGGGGTTCACAGTCCTCTGAGCTCCCACCACCTGCTGCAGCTATGAACACTGAACCTGCTACCTCGGTGTCTCCTTCCCTTCTCTCTGAGCGTCCCCCGGTGCCTGGAGTAGACCGTCGGACGAGGGAGGAGCCTGCGGCCCTGGAGAGCCTGTTTCTAGCCCCGCAGCCGCGTCGTGGGCAGAGGAGGAGACCTGAGTGCCATTCGGAGCCTGAGCCAATGAGTAAGCATCCCCGGGTCTCCATGGAGGAGCAGTCGGGCCCAGCAGGTCACGGATCCCCTGCCATCACGCCGTGCAGGCCTTCGGTGTGGGTTTCAGTGCCTGGGGGTTCTCAGACTGTGATGTCCATCATGCCGGCTGCGGAGCCCTCCGCAGTCGAGCCGGAACCAGGAATGGACCTCCGGATCATTGATCTTGGATCGTCGGAGTCCTGGATGGTGTCTTCTTACTTTCCATTCTGGAGCATTCTTGCCTGTCTCTTGGGGAGATGAGCAGGGTGCAGCCGACCACTGCATCCGAACTCGTCTTGCCGGGCTCTGCTGCTGCCGGTGATCCTGATCCCTGCTCTCTTTGTCCTTCTGAGCCTTCTCCCAGGGTCACCAGAGATGAGTCAGCTCTGGTTGTCTTCATTGAGGCTCCAGGTTCGTGTTCGGAGGTCACCCCAGGTGCTGCATTGACCCAATCGGGGTCCATCGTGGGTGCTGCACTGGCCTGGTTGGGGTCCACCGTGGGTGCTGCGCTGGCCCAATCGGGGTCCATCGTGGGTGTTGCACTGGCCCAATCGCGGCCCATCAAGGGTGCATCGCCGGTTGGGTTCAAGGTCAGTGAGGGAGCTGCAGATCCCCTTCCGCCTGATGCCGGACTGGTTCCTCATCTTCCACCCTATTTTCCTCCACCAAGTGCCACTGGGGTCCCCCTTGTTCGGGTCGGCTTTCCCTCGCTGTCCATCTCAGTAGGGAGGCCGCCTCCGATCTTCCCCCTCCGGTCCTGGTGGTCTAAGGACGCAGGTCGGCCGCCTGAGGGACTGTTTTGCCGGTTCTGCGTCCTGGGTCGGCCGCCCAAAGAACCACCTTGTTGGTTAGGCGACCTGGTTCGGCCACCGGAGAGACTGTTTTGCCAGTTCTGCATCATGGGTCGGCTGCCCAAAGGACTGCCTTGTTGGTTCGGCGACCTGGTCCGGCCGCCTGAGGTACTGTTTCCCTGGGTCTGGGACTTTGGTAGACTGTCCGAACTGTTCTTTTTCCTTTTTCTTAGATTGAATCGGGATGCGGGTAGACCACCCAAACTGTTTTTTCCTTTCCCCGCTCTCTACCTGCCGGCATCCCTGAGATTGTGTTTTTTTTTTCTTTGTTTTTGTAGAGGCTTGGAAATAGTTAATAGTTATGTAAGAGGTGCTAAAAAGACATTTGGATAAGAAAATTTAAAAAAAACAGGCACCCCTACAATTTTATTTTATTCTTTAATTGTTTTATTTTTCTACAATGCATTTGTAATCCACCTGGTTCCATTATAACTCATGTGAGTTGAGTGCAGTTCTGTACGCCGACCAATAGATGGCACATGTCACACAGTGATAGAGAGTAGACTCACGCACCGGAGGACAAAGAATAAACTCCCTTGTGTGAAATAATGGCACGAAACGTGTTCTGCCTATTCGCTATCACAGGTTGGTAAATACTAATAATTCAAGAGTGCAATATAAACTGTAAGAGTCCTAAGATGTCCGAGATTATATTGTGATAAGTGTGAGACGAAAAGCGGGTTTGTAAGGGTATTTCTGTTAAAGTTGATGTGTTGTTGTATAAGCTAACCTGCTAATGTTAATGATCGAGTGTATGGGACGTGCCACAACAGTGAAATCCACCCACATGTTAGGAACCATTTGCTTACTTTATTTAAAGACAGTTATGAAACGGTTTTCATACAGTACGACATTTACTGGTTTGATTTGTCACCAAGTGTGCATATTTCGGGTGTATTACCGAATACCAGGAATACTATTGTAAGTGTGTTAGGTACACAGTGGCCAGGTCAGTGAATTGTTAAGAATAACACCACATGCTGTACATTTATGACAGTGCTTAAAATGATTAATGTAAATGTAAATTCATGGGTTATTGTTTAAAATATAAATATTTGAACAAGTTAAAAGCTATATACATGGGAAGGAGATAAAAACAATAATTCATTTCATGTTAGGGTAATTTGTTAAGAATGTTAAGTATACAGTTAATGTCACATCGAAAATTGTGATAAATGGACATGATTGTGTTTTGTTTAATGGTGATGTGATCAGATAATAAGAGAGAAACTATGGACTTTAATAGTAAATACTAGTCAGTTGATGTTGGTCATGTGAATGACTTGGACAAAGAATAAAACTCCCTTGTGTGAAATAACGGCACGAAACGTGTTCTGCCTATTCTCTATCACAGGTTGGAGAGTTAACTTCCACATGCACGTTGCCTCCTCCTGGGCCGCTACCCAGGGGAGCAACAATTTTGGGGGCTCGTCCGGGATTAGCGCCACCTACCGGTCTGACACTAATCATTGAAGAACCAAGGGATGCTGACCACCTGTTCCTGAGCCATCGACCTAAGCGACTGACTACAGGAAGCCACAACCATGTCTGCTCTACATGACCTGAGATGGGAAATCCAGCAAGAGCTTCGCCAGCTGACAATTGCCCGCTGCAGAAACGTTCTTTACAAGCTGGCTGAGTCGTTCAAGGATGAGGTGGGAGAAGATTTGCCAGGTGCAGAATCGACCGAAGTGGAACTCTTCGACTTCATTGTTGATTCCCTGAGAAGTCCACAGCTGAAGAGCCTTGAGAACCAGGGGATGTCTCGCCTGCTTGCTTTCCGTGACCTCATCATTGAACTGCAACGGCCCACAGCAGCTGGAGAAGTGGATGCAGAGGTGTCACCCGACAATGATCCGGTCATAGTAGTTCCTGTGACCACTGGAGCTGCAGCACTATCAGGGAAGAACCATCCAACATCACCATCTGTAGTTCCTGACCCAGGGTTAGTCAGACTGACTGAACTTACGTCACTGTTGCCACGTAGAGAGTACAAGTTTTATGGTGGTCAAATCTCTGATTTTGATTCTGATTTGAGTTACAATAACTTGTGCAAACAGCTTGATGAAGGGCTAAATGAAGGGTTCACAGAGGCTGAGATTATCAGAACGGTGTTTAAGGTAATTAAGCCTGGTACCTTTAAAGATATGCTTGTAACCAAAGATAGCCTTACTGTAGTTGCGTTAAAATGTTTCTTAAGGACACATCTACACGAGAAAAGCAGCACTGAATTATTTCAGGAGCTGAGTAACGCTAAGCAAAATGACAAAGAAACGCCACAACAGTTTATGTATAGACTAATGGGGCTAAAACAGCATGTGTTGGTTGCATCTAAAAACAGTGGTGGGTTTCATTATGACGACGAGTTGGTACAAGGTGTATTTATCCATTCACTGTATCAGGGTTTGAATGAAAAATACTCTTATGTCAGGAGAGACCTTAAACCTCACATCTCCAACACCAGTGTCACAGATGACTCCATCCTGGAGCTCATAGCAAATTTTGTTAGCGAAGAGACAGAGAGATTAAGTAGGTTGGGACAAAGCCACAAACAGAAAGTCACCAGTGTTAAGGTAGAGACAGATCAAACAGATCAAAGCTCTATTAAAATGCACACTGAAGTCCAAGCTAATCGTGTAGCTATCCAGGAGCTGACGGCACAGGTCTCCTCCCTAACCAAGAGTTTAGAAAAGGCCCTAACCTCAATGGTAAATACAGTAAACACCAGTCCCACAGCACCTGTCCCTAAACAGCCTGCACTGAAACCCGCAGTGAAAGGAAAATGCCAAAAGTGTATTGCCCAAGAGACTGAGCGCTGCACACACTGTTTTCGATGTGAAAAGGAGGGGCACAGAGCTATAGGTTGCCTTCAGAAAAGCAATGTGTCGGGAAACTGGAGGTCGCTGGGGAGGGACCACCAGTGACTGAACCACCAGCAGAGTCCCATAACACTAAAAGACTGAACTCCAAACAGACTACTGCCAAGTCCCAAAAGTTACCCAACACAAAGCGTGTGGCACAGCTCATTGGCGGTAGGTGTATGATCAGTTGCCAGTTAAATGACGTAAACCTACAGATGTTATTGGACAGTGGGGCACAAGTAAGCATTGTTGAAAAGTCATGGGTACAAGCAGCCTTACCAAATGTGAAAATACAGCCACTCGAGAGCCTACTCCCAGGCCATCCACTCGAAATCACGGCAGCCAATGGAACGGATGTTCTGTTCGAGGGGTGGATAGATGTCCTGCTCGAGATCACAAGTTCACAGTATGGTTCTGTATCCTTGTATGTTCCAATGCTTGTCAGTCAGCAGCGTTTAACACTAGAAGACCCAGAGAGGGGCCATTTGGCCTTTTTGGCTAGAAAACCCATAGGGGGACCATCAAGTGGCCACAAGAGGGCTAATGTCTGGGTCTTCTAGTGTTAAGCACTCCGCTGCTGGGCTTTAACGTGATCCAAGAGATAATAATGGCAAACGGTGAACAAAGTGACAATTTTAGCTTAGTGGGCTTACTGTCGGAGACTTTAAAGGTCCAGAAAGGTAATGTTGAATCACTCATCTCTGTTGTCCACACCAAGTCAATAGAAAATGAACCAGAAAGTCCAGTGGTGAGAGTTGGGAAAAAAGGACTCACTGTTCACAGTAGCCAAATCTGTATGGTAAAATGTCACTTCAGAGCATTTTCTGGAGGAGGAGAAATGTTGTTTGAGCCAGCTGTGAAATGTAACTTACCGGATGGATTGGAGTTATTCCCAGCTCTTATTGATGTACCCGTTGGGGCTTCAAAAACTGTCAAAATCCCAATCCAAAACTCAACCAAGCACAACATTTTTCTAAATCCAAAGACTGTTTTAGGACTTATTTCAGAGATCACTGAATACAAACCTGTAAATGTTTGTCTCAGTGCTGAAAATGCAACCAAAACTACAGACAAGCCATTTTGTCACTCTGCTCAAGTGACATGTGACAGTCAACTTTTTTTCGATCCAAGATGGCGCCCACAGTGGCCGCCATGGTGTTTCGCTGCGCCTTTCTTTGTATGTTTCTGTTCGCCAGTTGTGTGTCTGCCTGCTCTTACACCTGTGAAGAGCTATTAAATATCAGGACTTTCACTCCCACGGACCTGCTCCCGGTTTTTTTGGCTCCTGCCGCCGATCTGGTTCACTTTTTGGCCCAAAAAGTGAGACAGCGAAGGAGAGGAAGGCGAGCAGGTGCTCTCGTGCGGCTTCGCAGGAGAGGCACGCGCACGGCTTTGCCTGGCATATTCCTCTCCAATGTCAATTCTCTCTTTAACAAGGTAGATGAACTGAGACTGCTGATGCGATTTAAGGACCTCTTTACCTCATCTGCCCTCTGTTTTACTGAGACCTGGCTTAAGGAAGTGACTCCGGACAGCGCGCTCCTCCTCGAGGGATTTCAGCTGTTTCGTGCTGATCGAGACACAGCTCTCCGGTAAGTCCTCAGGAGGAGGAGTCTGCTTTTACATCAACAGCAGCTGGTGCTCTGATGTAACGGTGATTTCCCAATACTGTTTTCCCGCTCTGGAATATTTATTCATTAACTGCAAGCCTTTTTATTCCCCGCGGGAGTTTGCTTCATTCATCCTGGCCGTTGTTTACGTCCCGCCCGACACGGACGCGCGCGCGGCTCAGCGTGCGCTCGCAGATCACATTCAACAAACGGAGCTCACTTTCCCGGACTCTCTGGTTATTGTGGTTGGCGACTTTAACCAGAGCAACCTGTGCCACGATCTCCCCCGATACAAACAATTTATTAAATGCCCCACCAGAGGAAAGAACACGCTGGATCACTGTTACACTACAGTGAAGGACGCGTATCGCGCTGTTCCCCGCACTGCGCTCGGACTATCTTATCACGTGATGGTCCACCTCATTCCCACATACAGACAGAGACTAAAGCTCACTAAACCTGTTGTGAGCACTACGAGAAAATTGACCAGTGAAGCTGGGGAGAAGCTGAGCACGTGCATGGAAATAAATGACTGGGGCATGTTTAAAGGAGCCACGCATGATCTAGATGAGTATACGGACACTGTGAACTCATATATCCACTTTTGTGAGGAGAGCATTCTTCCATCGCGCACAAGGGTGAGGTACTCAAATGACAAGCCCTGGTTCACTGCTAAACTCAGACAGATCAGGAAGGAGAAGGAAGCAGCGTTGAAAAGTGGAGACAGGGACTGCTACAGGGAGGTCAAATATCGGTTTAGCAGAGAGCTGAGGAGAGCTAAATCTGTGTAGTCTGAGAGACTCCAGCAGCAGTTCACTGCTAACGACTCTGCTTCTGTGTGGAGAGGACTGAGGCAAATCACCAACTATTGGCCTCAGGCTTCTAAAGGTCAGGATGACAAAGCCCTTTGTCAAAGACTGTCCCAACATTATGCCCGTTTTGACACCTCGTCAGCTGTGTCCATCTCCCCCCCTCCCCCCAGTGCCACTGCCTTCACGGTCCCCACTTCATCAAAGGCACCCCCCCCAACTCCCCCCTGCCCTTGTCATCAGTGAGCAGGACGTGCACAGACAGTTCTCCAGACTGAATCCGCGCAAGGCCCCCGGTCCGGACAGCGTGTCTCCCTCCACCCTGAGACACTGTGCGGATGAGCTGACTCCTGTCTTCACAGACATTTTTAACACCTCCCTGAAGTTATGCCACGTGCCGACCTGCCTCAAAACCTCCACCATCATCCCTGTCCCCAAGAAGTCACGGATCACTGGACTTAACGACTACAGACCTGTAGCGCTCACCTCTGTAGTCATGAAGTCCTTTGAGCGCCTGGTCCTGCCCCACCTCAAGTCCATCACCAGTCCCCTCCTGGACCCGCTGCAGTTTGCCTACCGAGCCAACAGGTCTGTGGACGACGCAGTCAACCTGGCCCTCCACTCCATCCTGCAGCACCTGGACTCCCCAGGAACCTACGCCAGGATCCTGTTTGTGGACTTCAGCTCTGCATTCAACACCATCCGCCCCGCTCTACTCCGGGACAAGCTGTCCCTGCTCAACGTGCCTGACTCCCTCTGCAGGTGGATCACCAATTTCCTGACGGACCGGAGGCAGCATGTGCGGCTGGGAAAGACTGTCTCTGACTCTGTTAGCATCAGCACCGGATCACCCCAGGGCTGTGTACTTTCCCCCCTAATCTTCTCCCTTTATACCAACTCCTGCACCTCCAGCCACCAGTCTGTCAAGCTGATCAAGTTTGCGGACGACACCACCCTCATCGGGCTCATCTCCAATGGCGACGAGTCCGTCTACAGGAAAGAGGTGGCCCAGCTGGTGTCCTGGTGCAGCCACAACAACCTGCAGCTGAACGCTCTGAAGACAGTGGAGATGATCATGGACTTCAGGAAAGTCACAACCCCTCTGCCCCCCCTCACCCTCACAGGCTCTCCCATCACCACTGCAGATTCCTTCCGCTTCCTGGGCACCACCATCACCCGGGACCTCAAGTGGGAGCCGACCATCAGCTCCCTCATCAAAAAGGCCCAGCAGAGGATGTTCTTCCTGCGGCAGCTGAGGAAGCTCAAGCTACCCACCAAGATGTTGGTGCAGTTCTACACGGCCATCATCGAGTCCATCCTCACCACCTCCATAACCGTGTGGTACGCAGGAGCCACTGCCAGGGACAGACTAAGGCTGCAGCGCGTCGTGCGCGCTGCTGAGAAGGTGATCGGCTGCAAGCTCCCATCCCTCCAGGATCTGTACATCTCCAGGACCCGGAGGCGTGCAGGCCGGATCATAGCCGATCCTTCACACCCTGGTCACGTACTGTTTGCCCCCCTCCCCTCAGGTAGAAGACTTCGGTCCATTCAAACTAAAACCTCCCATCACATGAACAGCTTCTTCCCCTCTGCCATCAGACTGCTGAACACTAAGTGGCTTATTAGACTCTCGTGCACTATGTACAGCAGCTCAACCAGACTCATGTCAATCATCACTGTTTTCTTTTTGCATTACCGACTGCACTATGGGGTACTCCACAATATCTGCTGCTCGCTAATATATTTAAAAATTGCTTTGTCTAGTATTACTCATTCATATTCTACATTTTATTACATGTATAGTTTTTAATTTCTATCTTTTATTTTTATCATGTTTAATGTTGCAGCATTGCACCGAGACAAATTCCTAGTTTGTGTACTACATGAACAATGGCAATAAATCTGATTCTGATTCTGATTCTGATTCAAGATGAGGGTGAAGAAACATTAAGCACTGCTCCCTCACACCTGAGATGGCACCCTAATGCCAATTTAGACCATCTCTCAGAGGGTGATCGGGAGGTGGTTCGGCAGATGCTCTGTGAACAGTCTGATGTGTTTGCTCATGATGAAGGAGACATTGGATGTATTCCTGGACTACAGCTAAAAATCAACACCACTGACAACACACCCGTGCAGAAAAGTTACAACTCCATTCCAAGACCACTGTATAAAGAGGTGAAGGAGTATGTTCAAAACCTTTTAAGCAGGGGCTGGATCAGGAAATCAGTGTCAAACAACTCGTCGCCAGTAGTGTGTGTGCGTAAAAAGGACAATACTTTGCGCTTGTGTGTTGATTTTCGTGAGCTGAACCGAGAAACCATACCTGACAGGCATCCGTTACCACGGATACAAGATCTACTGGACAGTCTTGGGGGTAGCTCCTGGTTTTCCATATTGGATCAGGGAAGTGCCTACCATCAGGGTTTTGTAAGTGAGGAGTCAAGACATTTAACTGCTTTTAGCACACCCTGGGGACTATACAAGTGGGTGCGGGTTCCATTCGGGTTGTCAAACGCACCGGCCGCATTCCAAAGGTGTATGGAGGGGGTGTTAGAAGGGATCAGAGACGAGTGTTACGTGCCTTACTTGGATGATGTACTGTGTTACTCCAAAACCTTTGATGAGCACGTAGAACACCTTAAACAGGTTTTGTGCAAAATGCGACAACACGGCATAAAACTTCGGCCAGCCAAATGTGAACTGTTCAAAAACCAAGTACGCTACCTGGGTAGACTAGTGTCAGGAGAAGGAGTCCAGATTGACCCAAAAGACTTGGGTGCTGTGTTCGCTCTGAAAGACAAGAAACCTCGCACAGTCGGAGAACTCAGAACGTTACTGGGTTTTCTCAGTTATTACCGATCATTTATTCAAGATTTTTCACGTCTAGCGAGACCCTTGTTCGAACTCCTCCAGAGCACTAATGAAACAAGCGATGACAATAAACCAGCACCAAAAAGGAGTAAAGGACAAACAAAGAAAGGAGACAAAAACCAGCTTCCTTCTCGCACACCAATAATATGGACCAGTGAACATCAGGAAGTTGTGTCAAGATTTGTGGACATTCTGACTAATCCTCCCATTCTAGCCTATCCCAATTTGGACCTTCCATTTGTATTGCATACAGATGCGTCAAACAAAGGCCTAGGAGCCGTCTTATATCAAAAACAAGAAAACAAACTTAAGGTGATTGGCTATGGATCCAGAACTCTCACACCTGCCGAGAAGAATTATCACTTACATTCCGGTAAACTAGAGTTTCTAGCTCTCAAGTGGGCCATCTGCGACAAATTCCGTGACTATCTGTATTGTGCACTGACTTTTACTCTCTATACAGATAACAATCCTTTAACCTATGTCCTCAGTTCAGCCAGGTTGAATGCAGTGGGTCATAGGTGGGTTGGGGAGTGGGCTGACTTCCATTTTGATATCAAGTATAGGCCAGGGAAAAGGAATGCAGATACAGATATGTTGTCCAGACACCCATTAGATCTGCAAGAGCAAATGAATGAGTTCACAGAGACAGTTTTACCGGAAGTAGTGTCCGCAATGTGGCAAGGGAGCAAGGCAGCACAAAACAGTGATGTGCCATGGATAGCTGCGTTACAACTGAGTTCTAATGACAACAGTGTGCCAACTGACAGTGTTTTGAGCATGACACCTAAAGACATCAATGCTGTTCAACAAGATGATGAGCCAATTAGAGAAGTAATCTCACTCAAACTCAAAGGATGGACACCAAACGATAAAGATAAACGGACAATGAGTAAACGGACACGGAGACTACTGTATGAGTGGAACAAGTTGGAAGTTGACAATAGATTATTGTATAGAAAAACAGAGCACAGCAAACAACTTGTCCTACCTGAACAGCTAAGGCCGATGGTGTTAAAGAGTCTACACAATGACATGGGTCACATAGGGTGTGATAAGGTGATACATCTGGCCCGTGAGCGTTTCTATTGGCCATATATGCAACAAGTTGTTGAAGATAATGTAACAAAAAAATGTCCGTGCATCAAACAAAAACGCCCAAATGTTCCCCAGAGAGCTCCAATGGGATCTATCACAACCAGTGCGCCCTTTGAGTTAATCTCCATCGACGATTTACACCTTGAGCCAAGTAAAGGAGGGTATGAGTACATCCTCGTACTAGTGGACTATTTCACTCGTTTCGCACAGGCATACCCTACAAGGAATAAATCAGGCAAAACAGCCGCAGAAAAGATATTTCAGGATTTTCTTCCTCGTTTCGGGTACCCTGAGAAGTTGCATCACGATCAGGGACGTGAGTTTGAAAACAGTCTCTTCCACAGATTACAACAGCTGTCTGGAATTTCTCACTCACGAACCACTCCATACCATCTGCAGTGCAACCCCGTGGAGCGCCTGAATCGTACACTACTCCAAATGCTTCATACCCTACAGGAGGAGAAAAAAAGTGAATGGAAGGATCACCTACCCGAAATTGTACATGCTTACAATTGTACAAGACACGAGTCAACAGGTTATTCTCCATTTTTCCTTTTATATGGCAGAGTCCCAAGGTTGCCTGTAGATCTACTATTGAACCAGACAAAAGACACTGACACACACAACCATCAAACCTACACTAAAAAATGGGCTGATAGGATGCGTGTTGCTTACAAAATCGCTGCAGACAACAGTCAAAAGTCTTCAGATAAAGGCAAAAAGCAGTACGACAAACTTAAAAGGTGTCACACTCCAACCAGGCAACAGGGTGTTGGTCAGAAACCTCTCTGAAAGAGGAGGCCCAGGGAAACTTACTGGGAGTCAGCAGTACATCGCGTAGTTGAGAGAGTGGGAGATGGACCAGTCTATAAAGTACAAGCAGAGAGAGGCAGCAAAGTGATGCGAGTGTTACACAGAAACCTGCTGTTGCCTGTAAATGACTTGCCTTTAGAAGAAGAACTGCCTGCAAAAGAAAAGACAAAACAGAAACGGAAGAAGAGGACAGAGACAAATCCTAACAGTGACAACACAGACAATGACAGCTCGGAGGAAGAAGAGGAAAATACTTACCGCTACAACCTCCATAGCCAAATCCCATGTTACAGACTCGTAAATCCTCAGCAAAATGCCTCAAATCTCTCTGACCAAAACACTCAGCAACCAGTACCTGTCCTGCCAGAGCAAAATCCTCAAAATCAGCAAAGGCTTCGAGCGACAGCTAGAGAGTTCTGCCCACCAGTAAGGCAGGAACCGGTCCCCGTTCAGCGGGATGCTGAGGAGCAAATGGATGGACCAGCTTTGCTGCAGGAAGAACGTCAAGGACAAGTGGAGGTGATGGATGGAGAACAGGAGGAACTGAGAAGGTCACAGCAGAGAGCAAGGCCAGTAGAGAGACTGACCTACGACGTCCTGGGACAGCCATCGTACCAGCCTTGGACTGCAGACGTAAGACCTGTCTTACTCCCTACCCCTGTGCCGCTAACTCAAAACTATATGCCATTCCAATACCCCACCCAACCTCAGTCCCATGGTTATAATTGGTACACTCTCATGCATTAAGTCACCCTAGAACATGAAATGTCGGGAGACATTTATTTGAAGTGGGGGAGAGTGTAGAGGCTTGGAAATAGTTAATAGTTATGTAAGAGGTGCTAAAAAGACATTTGGATAAGAAAATTTTAAAAAAAACAGGCACCCCTACAATTTTATTTTATTCTTTAATTGTTTTATTTTTCTACAATGCATTTGTAATCCACCTGGTTCCATTATAACTCATGTGAGTTGAGTGCAGTTCTGTACGCCAACCAATAGATGGCGCATGTCGCACAGTGATAGAGAGTAGACTCACGCACCGGAGGACGAAGAATAAACTCCCTTGTGTGAAATAACGGCACGAAACGTGTTCTGCCTATTCTCTATCACAGGTTGGTAAATACTAATAATTCAAGAGTGCAATATAAACTGTAAGAGTCCTAAGATGTCCGAGATTATATTGTGATAAGTGTGAGGCGAAAAGCAGGTTTGTAAGGGTATTTCTGTTAAAGTTGATGTGTTGTTGTATAAGCTAACCTGCTAATGTTAATGATCGAGTGTATGGGACGTGCCACAACAGTGAAATCCACCCACATGTTAGGAACCATTTGCTTACTTTATTTAAAGACAGTTACGAAACAGTTTTCATACAGTACGACATTTACTGGTTTGATTTGTCACCAAGTGTGCATATTTCGGGTGTATTACCGAATACCAGGAATACTATTGTAAGTGTGTTAGGTACACAGTGGCCAGGTCAGTGAATTGTTAAGAATAACACCACATGCTGTACATTTATGACAGTGCTTAAAATGATTAATGTAAATGTAAATTCATGGGTTATTGTTTAAAATATAAATATTTGAACAAGTTAAAAGCTATATACATGGGAAGGAGATAAAAACAATAATTCATTTCATGTTAGGGTAATTTGTTAAGAATGTTAAGTATACAGTTAATGTCACATCGAAAATTGTGATAAATGGACATGATTGTGTTTTGTTTAATGGTGATGTGATCAGATAATAAGAGAGAAACTATGGACTTTAATAGTAAATACTAGTCAGTTGATGTTGGTCATGTGAATGACTTGGACGAAGAATAAAACTTCCTTGTGTGAAATAACGGCACGAAACGTGTTCTGCCTATTCTCTGTCACAGGTTGGAGAGTTAACTTCCACATGCACGTTGCCTCCTCCTGGGCCGCTACCCAGGGGAGCAACATTTTTGTTCCATGTATACTGAAGGATTTTCTGTTCTTTGCCCAAGTTATCGTGTGCATCATGCAGATTTTTTTTCTCTTGCTTATTCTGTAGTACTTGAAGGTTTTTTTTTTGCCTAGTTGATGTCTTATTGGGTACTTGGGTACTTTGAAATGTACCTGTATTTTGGTTTCCTCTCATTTGTTTTATCGGGCTGTACCTTACATATTTTTTGTTCTTTCCGCTACATGTTATTTTTCTAATTTGTATGTTACATGGTACTTATTTTTGTTGGAAGGGTACCTGTATTTTGTTAGTCATCCTGTTGCTCTTGATTTGGTTTTGGCCATTTCTGTGTTTAAGCCACGCCATTTTATGTTATCTATATTGTTATCCGTTCCTTGTGGGGGGTTTTTCTTCCCTCCTCTGTGTGTCGCTGTAACCTTTGTTTTTTGGTTCTCTCCCTCCTGGCCTATTTCCTCCTCCGCCCTCCCTGGGTCAGTCCTGGTAGCCTTCTGGTTGGGGGGATGTTACGTTTGACGCCTGAAATGCGCCCTTTGAACAGGGGTTACTGTGGTAATCTGAGTGCTGATCCCATCCACGCTTGGGTTACTCAGTACTTCACCTTTTCCACCATATTATTCCAGGGTTTGTTATTAGGACTGCTCAGGGCCTCTTATTGTGACAGCATCATGGCCGCACTTCCAGCTGTCAAAGCCGAGCCGGCGTCGTAACAGCTGTTTGTCATTTTCGTTAATTACTTTACCTCTTTTCTGATTAGTTTATGCTCTGTATTTAAGGGAGCAGCTGTGGCTCACTCCTCGCTGCGACCTACACAATCTTACACCTTTGTGTCGATGGACTGGAGCTCCTATCCCTGACTCCAGTCTTCCTCCTGTGTCTTGGATTCTTCGCTGCTCGTCTTTGTAAATGTTTTTGCACAGCGTAGGTTCTGTCCTCGCTGCACCTCCTTGTTCATCATCAGTGTTTATTATTTTGTGCTTTAGTGTATGTACGTGTTTTGCCCCACATGACTATTTACTTTGTCATTTTGTCCTTTTGTTTAATAAACAAGCAAACTTACTGTTTGGCATCTAGCGTCTCACTAATGCCCTGCAAGAGGCATTCATGACAGTGTCTATAATTTGACTGTTTTTGGATTCTCTGAGAGAGCCTCCGGTCCCTTGGGCGAGATGGTTCGCCGCATTCCAAAATTACTTGGTGGCTCTGAACCTTGGTGAATTGAAGAAGATACAGGCTCGGGCAATTCTGGTCCATAATTTAGGTATGGAAGGACAGTGTATCCTTGCTACCTTGGGTGCTAGCGATAGCTTCGAGGACATTGTTGATCTAATGGGGCGACATGTTCACGCCCCTGTAAACATCATTGTCTGGAGGATTCAGTTTCTTCAGAGTCACCAGTGGACAGGCAAGTCAGTGCAATGATATTTTGCGGACCTGTGTCAGCTGGCCCGGGGACTGCCAGTTTGGAGCATTGGAAGAAGAGATGGTCCGCGACCAGTTGGCAGAGCACACGCTTTGCTCGACAGCACGGTCAAGGCTCCTCACACACTCCGGCGAATTGAGGTTAGCCATAGCTGTCGAGATAGGTCAGCAGTGTGAAGCAGCAGACAAACTGTCACATGACCTCAGTGTGAGAGTTACATTGCAGCACTCTGAATCACAATGGCACAGGCTGTGGACCCAGACAGCAATGATAGTGAGCAGGAGAAGGAGTAATGTGTAGCATCAATCCCTTTGGCTCTAATCTATAAAATCACTCTTCACCTTAAAGACATTGTTTCACTCAAAAGTCTGGTAAAGAATTGTTTCCTTCACCTAAGAACCACAGTTTGAAAACACATTCCATGGTAAAAGGGATGATAAAGGATCCCATTTCGTGCCAGGAATGGATTTCGTCTGCAATCATAAATCCCGGAATTTCCTCCTCAACAAGGCAGTTTTATGCTTCAGGTACTGTTTGAGAAATTCCAGATACATTGAATGAATTTCAAAGGTCTCTAGGAATTCTCAACAGCTCAACATTGCCCCCTTCTGTTCAATTCAGGAACATGTTGGATCAAATCAACATTGAGATTTTTGTTTTATCTTCCTGAAATAATCTTCTCTCCTCAAGACTTTGATATTTTCCCAGGAAATGCTGCTCAGAACACTATTTGAAGATATGACCAACTCTGTGTTGGACAATGATGGGTTTGAAATGTTTCATTAATCATTGATTTTAAATGTGTTGCATGTTTGAAAATGCTTAAATGAACCTTATTCTAATGCATGTTAATTATAGAAAGACAAGTTTATGAAAGTGCATGCTCACTGAAAGTCATAAATCACTGAAGTTAGTTAAGATTTTATATATAAGTGAATTTTCATTGTAATCAAGATGCGTTTCATCCTATTGGGAAAGCTTACTCAAGTCATCTGACTGGCTCAGCCAATCACCAGCCAGTCTCTGTTGGACAACGCCCCCTTTTATTCTATTGGTTGGTTACAGACAAAGGAGGTTTTTTTTATTGGACCAGAGTTCATTCGATTCTCCTGCGAAGGGGGACAATTGGTTCGCTCTCATGTCAGTCAAGTTTTTCCCCTGAAAACTTAATCAGTTCAAGTGAGGAATGCCCTAGTGCAGAGTTGTTTCTTTCTGAAAGTTGCCAGTGTGTCCTGCCTTGAATTCTTTTTCCTTTAAACGTCTGGGAAAAATACTTTTTCTTCTGTTTTGAGCTCAAACTTCTCTTTTATATGGAGTGAAACTCTGTGTTCACAGACGTTTTTCTATTTTATTCTGTTAACCCTGTAACTGCACAGATTAAATGGACGGGTTGCGCGCCCCCAGTGGCACAGCGCAGCAGCTGCACGTGTCAACTTATTGACTGAGTTATGTAATTTATATAGCTGCTGTGACATTATGCAAATTAGTTGAGTAAATTTATTCCTATCTGAAACTTTGGATCATATTCTACATCTTTCTAATTGACAGTAAGCTATTTTCTCTTGTAACTTTCAAGTTATAGCCTTGGAAATCTTAACTATTTTATTGACAAATTTTTTTACCACTCTTGACCACTGGGGGGGGGGCTTGAGTTGCCTTGCATTTCCCCAGGCACCACATGGCACCTGGGGCAGTTAAATGGTTAACCTTTTTCCTATTGATTTTTTTAACTCACCATGTTTTAAAGTAGACTGATCATTTTTCTCACACTGGAAACTGCTTTTGCCATGACATCTGAAGAATTCAGATTTCGTGGCTTTAATTTTTTTTTTTATTATTAATCTTGCCTCTCCAACTCTGTGACTTTGATCAGACTTTGAACTATCTCCAATTTATTTGGACCCAAGAATGATACTGAAAAATTCTTGTGTTGTCCACACAGCATACTCCTCAGCCAGCAGCCTCATCAGCATCACCGGACCTCAGCTCCTGACTGTTGCCCTGGGAAGAAATATCTGCTGGCAGATATTCTCCGGTATAATCTTCAAATAAAGCTTCAGCTAAGGATCCAGCTAGAAGCCAATGCAAAAAAAAGGTCATGTGAGCAAGATTCCTTTGTTTCATCTACTGAGTAATACAATGTCCATCACCTTAAAGTATGTTATAATTTGTCTCATGTTTAAAACTAGTTCATAACTGATCGGAGCTATGGAATTATAGAAAAACAGTATTCTCCTTTTCCTTAAATTCCATTTTTACTTTTAGAGTAACCCAGAATTTCTTTTCCCATATAATCAGCTTTTATAATTTTCTTCATAAAATTTGCATCCAATTTTCTTCATATTTTGGTTACTGTTATTTCAGTCTCCATTTTCATCACAGTTATAAATTCACACTAAGGTTTCCTTGGTTACACAAATGTGATTACACTCTTTTGCTCAATAATCAGTTATAAGTTGAATGTGATGCTTGATATTTTATCATTTCACTTTACCAACAAGTCCGTTGAATGTAATGTAATTTAATCTGAGCCTGATCATTAAAACTGTAAACGGTATATGAAGTTTCTGTGATTTCTTTTTCCTGTGTCTGTTTATGAAGTCACCCAGAAGAATTCACAAATATTTGAGACTGATTGATTGAAGATATAAAGATTAGTTATTAATAAACTGTCCAAGTTTTGGACTGGTGCCCCAAAAACAAGTGTTTCCCTCTTGTTTGTGAGTGTTTGGGGTCACGAAGTAAACCTCTGTTTCCACACACACACCTCTAGGTATAAACTAAATAATCTTTTTACCTTATAGCCAATTGTTCCTACAAATGCGCTACGGCTGTGAAGATAAGGTCCGCCCCGGGATCGTCCAGGTGTTTGGGTTGTGGGTCCACTAAGCACCAATACAAGGCTAGAGAGTGTCCAGTGAGAGGTAAACGCTTCAGCAAGTGCAGATTCCTGTACCATTTTGCCAGGGCCTGTAATAGGTTCGAGCGAGGGGAACAGCGACGCAAAGTGGACACCCCTGCTCCAACTCCTACAGTTATTCACACTGTCTCTCCAAGCACCGATGGCCGTACATACTGTATGGTGAAGCTGGACGGGGTGGAGGTGCCATTGCTGATTGACATGGGTGCAGTGAGGTCCGTGTTGAATAGGCCAACTGTGAGGAGTTTCTTCCCATACTACCGAGTGAGAGGTCATTCAGCGCCATTGTGTGGGTATGGAGGTAACAGGCTAGCCATTGTGGGTTCGGTGGAACTGGCGGCTAGGTACAAGTTGGTGGAGGTCTCCAACCTGACGTTCGTAGTGACCGCTGATGGCGAGAATGTTATGGCCTGTGACCTTTTTTATGGACTGGGCTTTATGATCACCAGGGGTGTTGGAGAAGAGTGGTTGGGCTGTGGTTTGTGGAACCAGCTGGTTCCGCGAGTGGTGAACGATGCTGTATGGGACAAACCTTGGCCTGGTATTCTGGAAGATGAGCAGGACCAGCCCCACCCAGGGCCATCGCTGGAGGGTTCCTGCGCCAGAGCCCAAGTTACCCTAGCTGAGGGAACTAGGCGGCGCGGTGGGACGCCCATGACGGCGGGTGGAGCCGAGTGGCTGGCCCATTCTGCTTCCAGAGTTCGGCTGGGAGGCACTGAGAAGCAAGGGGTCACAATGGCTTTGCCAGCGTCTG
Source organism: Pholidichthys leucotaenia (assembly GCA_020510985.1). Taxonomy (NCBI): domain Eukaryota; kingdom Metazoa; phylum Chordata; class Actinopteri; order Cichliformes; family Pholidichthyidae; genus Pholidichthys; species Pholidichthys leucotaenia. Next base: position 326,626,178 of record CM035838.1, read on the forward strand.
AAATGAAAGCGAGCAGGGCAGGACCGGCTAGCACAGTGAAACGGCGTGCCACTCAGGGACACTGGAAGCCGAGTCAGGCTCCTCTGGGGGTCACTGATGTGGTCCGACCCAGAGAGGAGGCGCGGTCGAGAGGGATTTGTAAAAAGCGCAAACAACAGGAGGACCAGGAGCGGCTGCAGGTGGTGGCTGTTCGGGAGGATGGCTATCTTCAGCTGTCTGACAGCTCATGGAGACATCCCAATGAGCTGCAGCGCGTCAATGATGAGAAGTGTCTGGGCTTCGACATGGGTCATCTCCGAGCGCGAAGAGAAGAAGATGATTGGGACAGGACCCGCCTGACGGGTCTCAGGGGGGTGGTTTCTCTACTGGGACTGACTGGTAGTTGGGGGGGCAATGTGTTCAATACATGTTAATATGTAAATTGCCGGGGTTATAGTAGCTGTGTTGATGTGTTTGATGCATGATGTTAAATTGAGGATTATTCAAGTTGTTTATGGGATTTGTTAATGGAGGTATAACCTGTTTGTATATATGTTCTGTTTGTTGTTTATTTTAGGAGCACAGCAATTTTATGTTTAAAGGACTATACTCTAGCAGAGATGGCAGAATAATCCGTCTAGCCGTGTGAGGGTGGAACAGTAGTTAGCCTGTTTCCCCCTAGCTTCAGTTGTTTTGTGTGACTGTTGTAGGCTCTGATATATTTATGTTTAGTTTTAGTACATGATTCGGGTTCCAAATTGGGGAGGGTCTCGATTTTATGTGTGTTTTGGACTTTTTTTTGGGGGGGGGTAGTGTTGTTCTTAGGACATATTATGGTGTGACACAGGCAGTGGCTTCACCTTTCAATTCCACGGCCACCTGGGGGTATAAGAGGGCTGTGCAGAAGAGGGGCAGTCTCTTTGACCACCTCTCAGCCTAGCGGGAGTGCCTCTGTATAATCTGTGAGTCTATAATAAAGTCCTGTCTAGTTCACCATTTGAGCTCGTCATTGGTTCACTATTTACATACATAACTCAGTGATCCAAAGAAAACGTCCATTATCCACAGTCCAAATGTCTGCTGTGACAGAGACATGATCCAGTCTCTTAAATTCCTTTTAGAGATCAAATCCATTTTTGAATAATCTTTATCCAGGTGGCAAGTAAATGTGTTTTAATGTCAGTGGATCACAGTCTCAGCTGTCTGATGGAAAATGACTGTTTTCAGATCTTCAGTCTTTAACAAAGTATCTGGCAATCAGTTGGTTTAATTCTTGCTGGGTCACAAACTGTTCAGATGTATACTTGTGATTCCAATCCAGCCATGGGTGTTCAGATAGCAAAATCTACTAATACAGTGTAAGCACAGCATAGCACTAGTTTTGTAGGAGCTTGTTGCTGTTCTTAGGTGCTTCTGAAGATTGCCGTCAGTCTCAACCACCATTTAACTTGCAACCCACCAATATGCTTTTATCCTTAACCTCTTGCGCTCCGTTGTCCCGTGGGTGGGCAAGTCTCTGCATCCTAGAGCGCACGAGGGCGCTCTCGTGCGCTCTAGGACGCATGATGGAGATTGTGATGTAGGTGGTGTATGGCGTCCAAGCGCGCACTGAAAATAAAAGCTGCAGACACAGCCGCGAACAGATTAATTCATCTGATTGACCTCTCATTCAACTAATAAGAGCCTTGAATTGGGTTTCTGAAACCTTGAAGAACCAATGACTGAAAACTTGGCAAGAAGGACCCGCCTACCAACGCAGCGAGCCAATTGAAGCACAGAAGTTCGCTGAGCTGTTTTGTCTACAAAGGCTGGGTGAAGAGAGACTGCTTCAGCAGCCACAGGCAGTGCTTTATTATTTTTTTTTTTTAATTCCAGCAGAGTGTTTAGGATTCTCTTATATGGTCATCATAGACCGACGGAGGCCGACGACGAAGGTCGTAAATCATTTGCCAAAACCGCAATCATGGAATTATGTTTTGACCGGGTCGCGAGACCAGAAACACAAGCGGACCAGCGTCGCGTTCGTCTGACAATGAGGAAGAGAAGTTGGCCAGGACAATGTGGCTGTGAAGAGGTAAGGTGTTATAAGCCAAATTATTTTTTATCCCTGAAAATTGTAAGCAAAAATGACTTTTGACCAATCGGTAAATTACAACTGTGCGGTGCACGATGTCCGAAGTGCGTGAGCCGCGTTACACGGTTCGTTCGTCGCCTCCGGACCGTGAACACCCCCCCCCCCCCGCCGCTACGATTCTGTAGCGGGGGTGGGGGGGAGCCGCGGTGACAGCGCTGCTGTGGCCACATCACCACATCCGAGTGTAATCCGTCATGTAGCGATGGCCGATCTCCGTCCTCTGTAGCGAGGGGGGGGACAACCCCCCCCCCCACACACACACAGACACAGCCCTGAGTGTCACCTTTCATTAGAGCCCAAAATGAAACTTCTACATTGAATCATTCAAAAGTTACAGACGTTTTTCCAAACTGTGCCATTTGGCACAATTTGGCACAGTTCCAAAACGCCTGGGAACAGCCTGAGAACAAAGCTGTGTAATATATTCATTTTTTGTCGTATTGTTACAAAATTTTGACCTCAGCTGGATAACACTTGGTTCTACATTTCTGTTGCATTTTCCAGCCCGGATCTGAAGCTGTGAAACTGTGTGTTATTTGCAAGCATTTGTATCAAAAAAAAACGCCCAGGCCAAATTTATTTTCTTCAAGTTCACTATGTTTAGATAACTGTAACTCAGTGGCCGGAGCACTTAGAGAGATCGTGTTTTTTTTGCCAAAAAATTCAAAGTGTTTTCTTTTAAATGAGACCAACCCCATGAAGATGCTGCAAAGGGTTGAAGAACAGCTTTCGATTTACTTTGGGCACATTATTTTTTGGCGTTTTTAGGAAAATTGACCGGAGTGCAACAAAGGAAAAATAATCTGTTTATTTCCACAAAAACAAAGTAGCTTCATCTTTTCCTCCGCTCAGTAGTTAACAGGCTCTTTGCAACAGGTTACGCTGACTGACGGCTGTATCAGCTACGTAGGGTCAGTTTGTATTTATTTGCTCTAAAAATATCTATCCATATTAATAAAACAAGTAATGCGAGTAATGCATCTGATCAAATTTCAGTAACTGTAACGCATTACTGAATTTTTAAACAGTAATTTCATTACACAGCACGTTACTGCGAAAGTAGTGGTGTTACAGTAACACATTACTTTGTAACGCGTTACTCCTAGCACTGGTAGCAAATGAGTGGTTTTGATATGGTTTCAGACCCAGTGAGCAGACACAACTCAAGAATAAACACAATTATCTTTTACTGAAGGAAATGTATGTGTGGGTGTGTGTGTGTGTGTGTGTGTGTGTGTGTGTGTCAGCTGGGGTGAGCAGGGCACCGTGCAACCTGGCAACCCTATGGACAGACAGACAGGATGAGTTTGTGGCAGACCCCGGAGGGGATGTACAGGATTGTTCTGTGCTTACTGGTAGAGGTGTTGTGGTGGAGGTCAGGTTTAGCTCGCTGGCTACGGCCAGGAGGACAGTGCCTGCAGTCCCAATTGTGGTTGGAGATGGTGGATGATTAAGGTGCAGCTCGGTCCGCCACCAGGAGGGAAAGAGGTCCGCCACCACGGAACTCCGCCTGTGCACAGGGGATCGAGAGAGGTTAAAGAGATGAGCGAAGGCTTACTTGGTTTGGAAGAGAGGATACTTCCTGACATCGACTGGCAGGACTGGGAACGAGGATGAAGGCAGGGTGAGGCTTGGAAGCTCAGGATGAAGGAAGGCGAGTGAAGGTCTCGGGGAATGGAGACAGATGACTCCGCGCTGATCCCAGGACCGCACAGTTTAAATAACCCTGGCTGTGATGGAGAGCAGGTGTGCGCGCAGCTGAGGATGATAGGCAGCCATGACAGATTTAAATAGTTTGCCTACCCTTTTGTGGTGGGAATTATATTGACTATTTTTTCATGATTTACAAGTATTTTCATTAGAAAAAAATATATTTTTAGTTACAAAAAAATATATTAAAATGACAAAATGTCAAGGAGACTACATGGCCTTCATCCGGATGGACTCAACCTCCTTGATGAATTGCTGCAGTGTGTTTCACCCTGCATAATTAAAATAAACATTATGCTATTTACTGTAATGTTCCTTTTAATTTGATTTTGGTGTCATTTTTAGAATTTAGAAAAATTTTACAATGATGAATTGTACACTCATCGCATTATATGTTAGAGTATTATAACACATTAAAACACATAATGTTTTATTTATCTTGTTATATCATGATTTTTCTTCCCAGGGGCCTTAGAAATCATACATTTAACATGCAAACGCCTTGCAGGTGAAGCACATCACACTTCCGACCTCTTGGTCACAGAGAATTTGTGGCGCTTGTTTGAAATGTCCATAATCCTCCGTACATACTTATGTGCTCTAAAAAGTGCTAAAAATTCACTACAAACACTTTTGTTACTCATGACATTCGGTCCAAAATCTGTATGCAGACACACCGTAGCAGCCCGTACCGCCGGTTGTGACCCCACTTAAGCTTATCGTTTACCTAGATAAAGTCTACAGCATACAAGGGTGGGTCTTTCATAACAGGGCCCTAATTGAATACTTACTTTTGGAGCCCCCATCAACAAGTAAAACAGAAAACTCATCTTACCTGGCAGTCTATCTCATCATTGTTAAAACTGTCTCACTCTTGTTTTTGCTTCAGGAAAAACCTCATTCAAATACCTCTGTCTGGACTCCACTCAGTGGACTCATTAACACAGTCACTCTGTTTTTTCAGACACTGAATTTGTGCAAGCAAGTTTAATCAAAATTTAAAGAGGAGAAGCTTCTTTCCACTGATCCAGCAGTGATGGGTAATGTCAGGAGTAAGCTCAGAGCTATGCTTTGATTGGTTTAATGATGCAGAAGATTTTCCATGTGGTTGGCCAACATGTCGGCGGGTGAAGAGATGGAAATGCATGAACAGCTGCCTTCAGCTCCGGGATCAAGTCCTGTAAATTTCTACTAGAGTCTGCTCTGGTTCACTCCTTCAGTGTTTCAAATTGGACTCCCCTTTTAGGTCATTTGCTGAATTTAAAAATCTAAGCAAAGAGAAGGGGCAAAATGTTCTATTTCTGTGGACTTTCATTGACACTTGTCAATATTGTATCGGTCAGAGGAAAGATTTTATTTTAAAAATGATTAGTTAGCACTTAAGTTTGTGTTTCTTTCAACTAGAACCCAAACTTGGAAAATCAATATCTTACCCATGCAAGATGCAATCAAATAGTGAATTCAACTTGGAAATTCAGCTAATAGACTTATTGCATATTTTTTCTTTAAAAAAAAACACATTTGTCAGTCATGACTAATCTGATCTAGTGTCTACTCCAACAGGACAGTACACTTTATTAAAAACTCACAATAATCAATTTGGAACTTTTGTCATCTTGACCATGGCATTGTATTTCTAGTAATAATGTTTAATCAATAGGTGTCATCACTGTCTGAGGCCAGAAGAGTGTCCCCTGATGTGTCCCTTAATGTGCCCAACTCAGGCACATTGTTTGAGTGATGTTAAAATCTGCAGCTGAGACTATATCACATCCATATATGAACCCTGTAAAGTCACAGAATTCACGTACCTCACCTCTGTCAATGACAGTTCTAAAATTGTCTACTCTTCAGACATCGCTGCTTACATTTCTACGGCCGCTTTTAAATTTAGCCAACTTTAAAAAACTGGTCAAGAATGAATGTGTCCAAATAAACCATGAAGAAGGTGTTTAAAGCAGCAGTCGTCCCAACTTTGGCAGCAGAATAGCTGGGCTTGTAACATGGCAGACTGAGCTAGACTAGAAGCATCCCAGATGTATCGTTCATAGTATTGCCTATGTCAACCAACCATCTGAGAAATGAAGATAATGGGATTCTTTGAGCCTTGCAAGCTATTATTGCAGATTTGGTGCATTGGTGCTTTTTTCATTGATTGGCCTTGTTGTCTCTTTGCCAGAGGATGACCTAAGCTAGAGAGTCCCTGTCCCATCTGAGAGACAGCTCCTGAGAGCCCTTGGTGGAGACAGTGCCTGAATCTAGACAGCTTAAAGTTAATCTACGGCTCTGTCAAGACAAAGAAGTGCAAACTAAATGCAAAAGCAGCACATGGGAAGGCAGACAAACCAGGTTGCTTGTACCCAGTGTGACACTCAGACTGCCCTGTGTGTGCGTGTGTGTGTGTGTGTGTGTGTGTGTGTGTGTGTGTGTGTGTGTGTGTGGTGACCATAACACTTTTTAGAAAAAGAAGTTGAAGTACTAGGTTATCAGCTGTTTCTCATATAAGCTTTGTTAAGAAGTGCACAAACCTAAACTGCTAATAAGTAACATACAGTACTGGTAAAATACAGCAGTTTGACTCACTTAATTTGCCTTCACACCATTTGCGAATGGGCGGTGCGAATCCATACAAAGTCAATGGAAAGAGACGAGCACACGCAAAATTGCGCATTCACACGTTCACATTCAAGGGATAGTGCCGTCATCTGAGTAAAAGTATCAACACTGGAGAGTAAACTACTGTGAAAATGAGACTGCCACTCACCTGGAGACAAAAGGACCGGGAGCTCTTCAGCTGAATGAGGATGTCAGAGTTATTTACGCACAGATTCCTGCCACATACGTGCTAACAAGGCTAGCAAGCTAGCAATGGAAACACCTATCTTGTGAAGTTTTGGAGGTAGGGACAACCTTTTCAGGTGAGCCCCCCGTCGGATAATCTAAACCTTGTTATTTTGAGGATTTCCACAGCAGGTTGAACACAGCTGCAGAAGTTATACAGGCAACTTCACCTGTCTACATCTCACTCAGATGGTGAATTCATGTTGTCAGACGGTGAGTTATAATGCATTTGTGCTGTGCGAAAAATTTGCCCATTTGCATTTGGTGTGAAGGCACCTTAACACTGTCAGCCTATTATAACTTGTTATTCACTCTATACACCGCAAACTATGGACAGTGGGGTAAAATTCCCTATCGCCTATCTACAATGTTGATCACACCCTAAAATTGGATTGGGTGTTGCTGTCACGCCGCGCCGCTCATCAGCGGCGCCACCTGCTCGCACACCTGCTCATCATCAGCAGCGAGGAATATAAGCCGCCTCGCCCTGAGCTTCGGCCTGAAGCCGTCAGACTTCATTCCCCGTCTACGTGACGCAACTCTTTCTTCAGCACGAGGCTGTGCGATAAGAACCTCTTACCTCATATTCTCCAGTCTGCTCCCCTGTGCACAGGTGGATTCCTCGGCGGCGGACAACTCCGTCCCTCGTCCTTCCTCGCTGCTGCACCGAGTCCTGCAGGTGGCTGTCTCCCGGGGTCCCGTCCTTGTTGTGCCAGTCATCTGTCCCAAGCAAGTAAGCTTCTCCCTCGCCTATTCTCCTCCTGTGTTGGTGTGTGCCCATCACCCTGTGTCTCTGTTCTCTCCCATAGGGTTGCCGGCTGTACGGTCTCCTGCCTCTGTGCCTGAAGCAGACGCCGCCACCAACACATTAACATTCCGCAGACACACACTCATACACCCCTGTTGTTAATAAACAGTTTGAACTACTCTGAGCCTGTGTGTGTGCATCTCCCGAGCCGAACGTTATGTCAGTACGGCTTCAGCAGAGCGGCTCGGCAGACGGCGGGCTCGCGCACCGGCTTACCACTCTCGAGGCTCGAGTGGATCAAGTTGTTTATCAGCAACAGGTGATCCTTAATCAATTAGTTAACATCACTAACCGATTGGACCGCCTGGACCCCCAGCAGCCGTTCCCCCCGGCTCGCCAGGGTGGCGCGGCTCCTGCTGTTCCAGCGGCCGTCCAGCCGGCTCCAGTGGCACCGGCTCGGCTCACACCAATTCCGACCCCCGCCTGCTTTAGCGGAAAGCTCGGCGGAGCGCGGGGGTTCATTATGCAGTGTGAGTCCGTGTTCCACCGTGTGCCCGGAGATTTTCCCTCGGATCACAGTTGAATTGGTTACATAGGGAATCTCCTGGAGGGGCGCGCGTTAACTTGGACCTACGCCATAATGGCGAAGCCCAGTTACGCCACCCTCACCTACGACCAATTCATGAGGCGCTTCCTGGAAGTCTTCGACCATTCTCGAACCGAGACGGTCCAAGTCGATCGGCTTCTCGCTCTCCAGCAGGGAAGCCGGTCGGCAGCGGACTATGCGGTCGACTACCGGGTAGCGGCGGAGGAATTGGGCTGGGACGAGCGCTCCCTCTGTGGCCTGTTCCTCCGCAGCCTCAATGATGATCTGAGGGATGAACTGGCTGGGCGGGATATCCCTGGAACGCTAGCGAAGCTAACTTCCCTAGCCATCAGCTTGGATAACAGGCTGCGCGAGCGCTCCTCAGGACGGAAGTCGTCTACTTCTCGCCCTCGGGGAGCCTCGCTGCACCTGCCCCAAGCTCGCCCCCTGGCGCCGCCGCCGCCATCGCGCCCCGAGGAGTCGGAGCCGATGGTAACGGGCTGGACAAAGCTCTCCCCGGCAGAGAGACAACGCCGCCGTGAGTTGAATCTCTGCATGTATTGCGGAGACAATCAACACACGGTGGAGCTTTGTCCACAAAAGCCAAACGGCGGGGTCCGCGAGTCACTGTAGGGGGCCTCGCGGACGTCAATCAGTTAAGTCCCCTTACTCAATTGAAGCTGCCCATCCGTTTCTGCCACAACCCCCCTGGGCATCTCACCCACGCACTGGTGGATTCGGGTGCAGAAGGCAGCTTCATTTCACAGAGCCTGGCAACCCGTTTGGGCATCCGCTGTCAGGCACTGAAGAATCCCATCTCCCTTGTCAACCTCTCCCGTGCCTCCCTTGGGAGAGTATCACACCAGACCATCCCCGTCCCGGTCATCATCTCGGGAAACCACCGGGAGGAGATGACCTTTTATGTGTCGCCCGTCATCCTGGGGTATCCCTGGCTACGCCTCCACAACCCTGTCCTGGATTGGAAGTCAGCTGGGGTATCGGCATGGAGCACGTTCTGCATGGGCACCTGCCTTCAGTCCGCTGCCTGCTCTCCGTCCGCTTCTCCCCCTGCGACGGACGCTGCACCCCCGGGCCTGTCTCTGGTGCCTCCGGAATTTCACGACCTGGGTATGGTGTTCAGTAAGTCTAAAGCTATGTCTCTCCCCCCTCATCGGCCCTATGACTGTGCCATCAACCTCCGCCAGGGGGCCCCCTTACCTTCTGGTCGGCTCTATAGCCTGTCAGCGCCGGAGAAGGAGACAATGAACGCCTACCTGAAGGAATCATTGAGCGCTGGGATAATCCGCCCATCATCGTCACCCGTGGGGGCAGGGTTCTTCTTCGTGGGAAAAAAGGATGGGTCCCTCCGCCCTTGCATTGACTATCGGGCCCTCAACGACATCACTGAGAAGGACCGTTACACCCTGCCCCTCATGGACACTGCCTTCCACTCCCTCCAGAGGGCGACCTGGTTCACCAAGCTGGATCTACGCAGCGCATACCACCTCGTCCGGATCCGGGAGGGAGATGAGTGGAAGACAGCCTTCCGTACCCCGAACGGCCACTTTGAATACCTGGTAATGCCGTTCGGGTTGACCAACGCTCCTGCCGTCTTTCAGCGCCTCATTAATGACGTCCTCCGGGACTTCATCGGCCTTTTCGTGTTCGTCTACCTGGACGATATTCTCATCTTCTCCAAGTCCAGGGACGAGCACCAGGTCCATGTGAGGCGGGTCCTCCAAAGACTGCTGGAGAATCGGCTATACGTGAAGGCTGAAAAATGTGAATTTTACGCCAGGACTACATCCTTCCTGGGGTTCATCATTGCCCACGACAAGGTGCTCCCAGACCCAGAGAAGGTGAAGGCGGTGGTGGAATGGCCTACACCTGCGTCCCGGAAGCAGGTGCAACAGTTCGTTGGGTTCGCCAATTTCTACCGCCGCTTTGTCCCCAACTTCAGCTCCATCGTCGGACCACTGACCCGCCTCACGTCCCCTAAGGTCCCGTTCCGGTGGACCGAAGAGGTCGCCGCTGCCTTTCAGGCGCTGAAGGCGGAGTTCTCCTCCTCCCGGGTCCTTCGCCAGGTCAACCCCGCGCTGCAGTGCATTGTGGAGGTAGACGCCTCGGACACAGGAGTGGGAGCAGTGCTATCCCAGCGGTCGCCAGACGATGGCGCCAAACGGCCCTGCGCCTTCTTCTCCCGGCACTTGTCCCCGGCGGAGAGGAACTACAATGTGGGGGACAGAGAGCTCTTGGCCATCAAACTCGCCCTGCAGGAGTGGCGCCACTGGCTAGAGGGGGCGAACCTGCCGTTCGTGGTCCTGACGGACCACAAGAACTTGGAATACCTACGATCTGCCAAGCGCCTGAATGCCCGCCAGGCGCGCTGGTCCTTGTTCTTCGCCAGGTTCCAGTTCTCCATCACCTTCAGGCCTGGTTCCAAGAACGGCCTGCCTGACGCCCTCTCTAGGCAGTTCACCCCCGTGGAGTCGGAGGAAATGCCCCACACCATCCTGCCCAGGTCGTGCGTCGTGGGAGCCATCTCGTGGGACATTGAGGGCAAGATCCGGAAGGCGCAGGAAGTGGAACCTGACCCTGGCGGTGGACCAGAGGGGCGGCTGTTCGTGCCATCCGCGGTCCGAGGAGAGGTCATCCACTGGCTGCACACCTCCAGGCTCACCTGTCACCCTGGCACCTCCCGGATGATAGACCTCCTCCAACGGTCCTTTTGGTGGCCAGGCCTGCGGAGGGACGCAGCCCGCTACGCCCGGGCCTGCCCAATCTGTGCCACCTGCAAGTCGGGAAATGCCCCTCCAGCGGGTCTGCTCCAGCCCCTGCCCGTCCCTGGCAGGCCCTGGTCGCACATCGCGTTGGATTTCGTCACCGGACTCCCCGTCTCCAACTCCTACGACACCATCCTGACCATTGTGGACCGTTTCTCCAAGGCTGTGCACTTCGTCCCCCTGCGAGGTCTCCCTACTGCCCTGGAGACGGCGGATCTCCTCGTCCAACACGTGGTCAGGCTGCACGGGATTCCGGTGGACGTGGTCTCGGACCGGGGCCCCCAATTTTCATCTGAGGTTTGGAGGTCGTTTTGCAACGCCATCGGAGCCAAGGTGAGCCTCTCCTCCGGCCATCACCCCCAATCCAACGGGCAGTGTGAACGGACCAACCAGGAGCTGGAGGCTGCACTCCGCTGTGTGACCTCATCCAAACCCACGTCCTGAAGCAACCATCTTGCCTGGGTTGAATACGCCCACAATACCGCTCGCTCTTCTGCTACAGGGATGTCCCCCTTCAAGGCGTCCCTGGGTTATGACCCCCCGCTGTTCCCGGTGCAGGAGAGTGAGGTAACTGTTCCCTCGGTTAGGGCACATCTCAGGCAGTTCCGCTCCATCTGGTCTGCCGCGCGCAATGCGCTTTTACGCACAGCGGAGCGCAACAGGACTGTGGTGGACCGGCATAGAAGACCTGCCCCGGCGTACAGAGTTGGGCAACTTGTCTACATATCTACCCAGGACGTAACTCTAAAAGGCGAGAGGAGGAAGCTGGCACAGTGATTCATGGGTCCCTACCCCATCACCCGGATCGTCAACCCGGTGGCTGTGCGCGTGGCTATTCCCCCCTCCCTCCGCATCCATCCCACCTTCCACGTGTCTAAGGTGAAGCTGGCAGTCACCAACCCCCTTTGCCCTCCTCCTGCTGCGCAACCCGCGCCCCGGATGATTGGTGGCCATCCGGCCTGGCCCGTCTCCTCCATCCTAGACTCCCGGCGCCGGGGTCGTGGGTTGCAGTACTTGGTGGACTGGGAGGGCTATGGGCCCAAGCATCGACAGTGGGTGCCCCCGTCGTTCGTGTTGGACCCATCGCTCATCGCTGACTTCCACCGAGCGCACCCAGAGAAGCCATCGCCAGAAGGCGCTGCTAGAGGGGGGAGTACTGTCACGCCGCGCCGCTCATCAGCGGCGCCACCTGCTCGCACACCTGCTCATCATCAGCGGCGAGGAATATAAGCCGCCTCTCCCTGAGCTTCGGCCTGAAGCCATCAGACTTCATTCCCCGTCTACGTGACGCAACTCTTTCTTTAGCACGACGCTGTGCGGTAAGAACCTCTTACCTCATATTCTCCAGTCTGCTCCCCTGTGCACAGGTGGATTCCTCGGCGGCGGACAACTCCGTCCCTCGTCCTTCCTCGCTGCTGCACCGAGTCCTGCAGGTGGCTGTCTCCCGGGGTCCCGTCCTTGTTGTGCCAGTCATCTGTCCCAAGCAAGTAAGCTTCTCCCTCGCCTATTCTCCTCCTGTGTTGGTGTGTGCCCATCACCCTGTGTCTCTGTTCTCTCCCATAGGGTTGCCGGCTGTACGGTCTCCTGCCTCTGTGCCTGAAGCAGACGCCGCCACCAACACATTAACATTCTGCAGACAAACACTCATACACCTCTGTTGTTAATAAACAGTTTGAACTACTCTGAGCCTGTGTGTGTGCGTCTCCTGAGCCGAACGTTATGTCAGTTGCCATGCAAGGCACTGCCACAAGCATGTGTTTGTATCGTGGGAGGAAACCTGGAGAAAACCCACGCAACACAGAGAGAACATGCAAGCTCCACACAGACAGGCACATGATGGTCTTGACCTGGGATCAAACCTGAGTTCAATCACACACTCTTTTGCTGGGGCAGCAGTGTTAACCACTGGGCAACTGTGCTGGTAAGTAGATCTTATAAAGACAATTTACTTAACAAAAGGAGGTTACTGTATGTCTTGTGTTGAAGTTTGTAGGGTTGAATCACTTTTGCAGCCAATCACAAGTGCATACTAGAGGTTCTCAGTCAACTGATCCTTCAAAGAAACTGTAGTGTATGTCTGAAGAGTGATCTTTGCTTGTATAGTGATGGGCCAGACTGTGGTATTGGTAACACATCCCAAAATTTTCGCACAGCAGCAAGTGCCATTACTGCTATAAATGGACATGTTTTTCTTTTGTATTTTTCTTTTTTCAGCTGGTCAGAAAACAAAATTAATAGGTTTTACTAGCGATTCAACAATTGTAAAATTTCAGTTGATACCAATACCATTGTTTAAAATAAGGTGGCTGATGACCAATAGATGATGATGTAGGCTACTATTGTCCAATGCAGCACACAATCAACACCACACAACTGGGACACACCAGATAAATATCAGCCACTGATATCAGTGAATGTTATCTCATTTGTAGTCTGGTGACATCAGTCAAGTTTTCATTGTATCTAATCATGCGTTCTTTGAAATAAAAAAAAAAATGTGCTGGATTTCCCATTAGTGTTTCTTTCTATTGTCTTCATTTGCCAACTGTAAAAGCATGTGCAGCTAGTTAACAACACAACTCATCTGAGAGGGACAGCATCCTGTCACACTGTCTTGAGCAAAGGCCTTTCATAAACCACATGCTTCCTTTTGCACAGAACTACCTTTGGTAGATTTAGACAAAATAGTTGCTACATGGAACAGTGTTCTTTTGTCTAAACAGACCAAGGTTTCTTGAATGACATATTTCTACATTCTTTTCTCCAAGAGAAAGTAATGCTGCAGCTAGACTCTCAATACTTGATTACTCACACTCAATAAATAAGTGGTTAAAGAGTAAGTGGAAAAATGTTTTTTTTTTTTTAACTGTCTTCAGTTTTAAACAACATTCCAGAAAATATGCAACATGCATATAAAATACTTTTTATGTGATTGTTGCTCAATGTTTGTAACTGTGGATGCTGACTAATGTCGAGCATCAGACACATAACAGTTTGTTCCCCCACCACCACCACCACCACCACCACCGGATTAGTGACAGCATCTTTAGAACTCAGATCTTTCTGGAAATGACTGCAAAGAAGGATGCATCGAAGCACCGTGCTGCCCGAGGCTTGTTCACAGGAGCTGCGAACTGCCAGAGGATCCAATTTCAGGCCATTTCCCATCCTAAAAAAATTGTCTGAAGTGGAAAATCACACCTGATGGCCCACTAGCATGGCTTTCAAGCCACTAGATGGTAGTATGGAAGTCTTTGTACAAATCAATTTTCTGAGGAAAAAAAAAGTTATCATTTTATATCTATAAAAAAAGTGACAAAGGTTCAGATCACCATCTGTGTCCTTTGGTAAAAGACCATGTTCTCTTTTTTTCCAACATAGCGCAGCCATTTTTTTCTCACACTGTAGGATAGGCATGAATCTGCCAGTGGAGGACATTGAATTTATTTTAAAGCTGCACTCACACCACGTGCATTCAGAACTGAGGTGCACACTTTGATTTGTGACATGCAGAGAAGGGGGAGGGGAGAGACGATGAGGAAAAGGAAGCAAGGGAAACAGAAGCGCAGTGTCCCGCTGAGGTAATTTGCCTTGGGTCTTATAGAGCTTACTTGCACTGCTGGCAGAGTCATACGCAGGCTGATACGGGAAGAGAGGAAGATGTGGGAACAGCATGAGAAGCCAGCAGAATCACAAGTGTTGTGGATTTACCTCGTAGTTTCAGAGGAAATAAGAAAGAGTGAGACCAAGGGAAGGCTGAGAGAGGAGAAGGGTTTAACTAATACTCAAACAAAGGTAACTTTGTGCACAGGCACAGGCACGCTCTCACAGTCGTCGTGCAGTGCATCCGGGGAAGCTAAGGCCAATTTTCATGGGAGTGTAGCAGTTTTGAGCTCACATAAGCACCTGTGACACCTCTTGGCAGTGCCAAGAGCCGACTCATCAGCTGGTGCTGACAGCATAGATGGCACATGCCTGAGGGGCTGGGAAGCTTCCCTTCTATAATTGCATCCCATGTCTACCTGTGACATGTCAGGCCCAACCAGTGGGGAACTAACTAATCACCGGCCAGACCTCCTCCGTCTCATATACCCTCTCATCACCCCAAACAACATACTCCCACCCCAGCTATCTGCTCCACATTTCCATTTCTTTCTTTTGCATCTGTTGGGGAAGCACCCCTGAGCATGTGGTTACATCTTCATCCCAGCACCTGACGCCATCAGCGTGGTTCAACAGCAAAGACAGCTTTGTCTCACTGATAGTCTCCCATAAAAGTATCTGTGTGCAGATAGTTCCAATTTATTGCATCTGTTTGACTCTCTGGCTCTGACTTGCCAGCATAGTTTGCATAATTTGTGTCAATTACATATACAGTGGTGTGAAAAAGTGTTTGCCCCCTTCCTGGTTCTCTTTTTTTTGTATGTTTGTCACACTTAAATGTTTCAGATCACCAAACAAATTTAAATATTAGACAAAGATAACAAGTAAACACAAAATGCAGTTTTTAAATGAATGTGTTTATTATTAAGGGTAAAAAAATCCAAACCTACATGACCTTGTGTGAAAAAGTGATTAAAACATAAATTAACTGTGGGTTATCATATCTTTGGAAAGCTGAGTTCAATTTCTCGAGCCACACCCAGGCCTGATTACTGCCACTCCTGTTCTCAATTAAGAAATCACTTAAATAGGACCTGCCTGACTAAGTGAAGTAGACCAAAAGATTCCTGAAAAGCTAGACATCATACTGCGATCCAAAGAAATTCAGGAACAAATGAGAAACAAAATAATTGAGCTCTGTCAGTCTGGAAAAGGTTATAAAGCCATTTCTAAAGCTTTAGAACTCCAGCCAACCACAGTGAGAGCCCTTATCCACAAATGGCAAAAACATGGAACAATGGTAAACCTTCCCAGGAGTGGCCGGCCAACAAAAATGACCCCAAGAGCGCAGCAATGACTCATCCAAGAGGTCACAAAAGATCCCACAACAGCATCCAAAGAACTGCAGCCTCACTTGTCTCAGTTAAGGTCAATGTTCATGACTCCACCATGAGAAAGAGACTGGGCAAAAATGGCCTGCATGGTAGAGTTCCAAGACAAAAACCTCTGCTGAGCAAAAAGAACATAAAGGCTCATCTCAGTTTTGACAGAAAACATCTTGAGGAGCCCCAAGACTTTTGGGAAAATACTCTGTGGAGTGACGGGGTAAAAGTTGAAGTTTTTGGAAGGTGTGTCCCATTACATCTGGCGTAAAAGTAACACAGCATTTCAGAAAAGGAACATCATACCAGTAGTAAAATATGGTGGTGGTTGTGTGATGTGTGGGGCTGTTGTGCTGCTTCACGACCTGGAAGACTTGGTGTGGTAAAAGGAACCATGAATTCTGCTGTCTACCAAAAAGTCCTGAAGGAGACTGTCCGGCCATTTGTTCGTGACCTCAAGCTGAAGCACACTTCGGTTCTGCTGCAGGACAATGATCCAAAACACACCAGCAAGTCCACCTCTGAAAGGTTTAAGAAAAACAAATGAAGACATTGGAGGGGCCTAGTCAACGTCCTGACCTGAATCCCATTGAGATGCTGTGGCATGACTTTATAAAGGTGGTTCATGCTTGAAAACCTTCCAATGTGGCTGAATTACAACAATTCTGCACAGATGAGTGGGTCAGAATTCCTCCACAGCGCTGTAAAAGACTCATTGCCAGTTATCGCAAACGCTTGATTGCAGTTATTGCTGCTATGGGTGGCCCAACCAGTTATTTGGTTTAGGGGGCAATCACTTTTTCACTCAGGGCCATGTAGGTTTGTTTTTTTTTTCCTTAATCATAAACACTTTCATTTAAAACTCCATTTTGTGTTTACTTGTGTTATCTTTGTCTAATATTTAAATTTATTAGAGGATCTGAAACATTTAAGTGTGTCAAACTGTGGCGCTGCACGGTGGGGCTGCACGGTGGCGCAGTGGTTTAGCGCTGTGGCAGCACAGTTTTACCCTTGGCCGGGGGATCGCGGGGATCATGAGATCGTGGGTTCGATCCCAGCCCCCGACCAACAGTGAGCTGTGTGGAGTTTGCATGTTCTCCCCGTGTTGCGTGGGTTTACTCCGGGATTTCTCCGGTTTCCTCCCGCACACCAAAAACATGTAGGTTTAGGGCGCTTACGCACGCAGCGACCAGCAGCTGGTGGCTTGTCACCAGACTGCAAACCAAGTCTACCTACGGGTACAAATAAGTAACAAAAAAAAAAAAAAAAACGTACAAAAAAATAAGAAATCAGGAAGGGGGCAAACACTTTTTCACACCACTGTAGCTTGTAAAACTTCAGTGGGAGGAAAACAAAAATAATCATTTCTCTTTTCAGCTGAGGGATGTCAACCTTGTTCTCACCTCCAATGAGTACAGAGGACCAAACCTGCCAGAAACATTCAGAAAGGAATTAATAAACAGGACTGTTCAGGTTGTACCCCAACCCTTAAGTGGAAGAAAATGAATGAATGAATGAATGAATGAATGAATGAATGAACCAAAAATAGTTCTAAAGATTTAAAAAATTACCAATATTACTAATACTGGTCAATTTTAGCTTACTTACAATGTGCATTGGTATACTTACAGTGGTATACAAAAATGTGTTCGACCCTTAACAAATGCAATATTTTTTAATTGAATGTTGGATATGGTAAACATCACAATATTACCAGTAAATGTCAAGGATTTTTATTTCATGAATAGAACAGAAACATTTGTATAATATCAATGAATAAATATATAAACTAGAAAAGCACTCGGAGAGCGCAGACCTCCGCCAAGCGCCACAGTTCCCCCCATACAGTGTTTGTGTGTACGTTGTCAGATTCCTTGACCATGAAAACATCTGAATAGCAAACGGATTCACAATGATAGGATTAGTGGTTCAGTAGTAAAAGCATTACCTCCTTGGCAGAGGTAATAAACTGAAGTGTTGGTGTTGTGTCCATGTCCTGCATCTGCAAACTCCCAGGCTGGGGGCGTTGCAATTGAATGAATGAATGAATTAATCTTTATTTCGAATAGATTAAGAGTACAGGTTAAAAGAAAGTGAGTAATATAACAAAGGGGGTAATAAAATCCAACAAGGTGAAATTAGACAATAGCTCCTCTGATTATACAATTAAACATAAGTTATCTGAAATATGTGATGGCTGAATTCGCAGCTTATATTGCCCACCCATGTTCCATCCAAGAATTCAAAAGAAAAAACAAAAGAAGTCATGACACAACTGCGTACAACCCACAGGCCAATGGGTTATGTGAGCGTTTTAGATCACTGAAAGCAGCACTGAGGGCTTCACTGACGGATGCCAATTAGGTAGACGGGTTGGCGTGGGTTTTATTCAAAATTCAAACGTTTATTTCAAACTCAGGGTTCATATTAAATGCAGAAGTAAAAGGAGTAGAAAATAAATAAATAAAAGTATATACAGATCAGCAGACAGTCGGCGGTCTTGTAACAACAATAACACACAATATTGGACTCAGTATAAAATGGAACGCCACCACTTCCAAATGCTGGAGTGAAGTGTGAGTGACGAGTTGACAATTGGTGATATAAGATGATTGTTACATGGCAGCAACCTTCTCATCAAACTGTAAACATTGTTATGTATCAACTCGCCAAAAGACGGAATGTTCACAGACACAAACATCTTGCTTGCACTCGACCTTCGTGGTACATCTAATCTTTATCTTTATTGGGGTTGCGCTCCGCGGCCAAAGATGATTTGGAAACTTCCCCGGCAGAGAGCTTCTTTTTGCGGAGCTACTATGGCTGACCTGGGAATTTCTGCCAAATAATCCAGCGGCGGACAGCTGGCCGTCTGAGCTTTTGCAGCGTTGCGCAAACACAGGCACACAGCACACTGGCGAACAGCTCGTTTTTGCGCAGCGCCTATGGCTGGCCGGGGAATTTCTGCCAAATAATCCGGCGGCGGACAGCTGCCCGTCTCAGCTTTTGCAGCGTCGCGCAAAAACAGGCACGGTGGCGGGCCCAGCCCACCAGTGTTTTCCGCGTGCTTTTGTGCGTAAAACGTTGAAGAACGCGGAGTTTATGTTGGTCAGACACGATGACCAGCGCCCTCCATTGCGCCTGCGCACATGTTGAAAATAGCCGTATGTCACAGTGTTAAAGAATGCTTTAAAAAATTCCTGTATCCAGACGGTGATCCAGATCATCCCCAAAATTTAATCAGTTCTTCCTTGTACCATTTCCAACAACGCCTGAAAGTTTCATGGAAATCCGTCCAAGAGTTTTTGAGTTATCTTGCTAACCAACAGACAGACAGACAGACAGACAAACAGACAAACACAGAGATAAACCCCGGCAAAAACATTACCTCCTCCTGGCCTTTTCGGCCTGGCGGAGGTAATAAACAAATACACAATTGTGGCACGTGCAAAAGTCTGGGTCACCTACAGAATTAATTAAACACTAATTTTAACAAAAATAACTAAAATACACTATTTGTTAAAGGTTGGCCAAACTTAGATGAACAAATAAACTCAGATGAACAAATAAATAAATAGATGACTAAATAGATCAGATGACATAACATAACATAATCCTGTATTAGTCTCACAATGGGGAAATTAACAGTATTGCAGCAGCAAAGGGATCGTAGCACTCAGAGCAATAATAAGTAATAGGGCAAAAACAGTGTATACACAGATCAATAAGTTTATAAAAGTAAAATAGTTTTTACAGTTTATAATGTAAAATTGCATTTACCGCACTAGTAAGCAGTTAAATAAATATATGCACAAAACAGGCAAGGAAAACAGTTTTGAAGATAGCTTTGCATAGCAACAATTTCAACAAAAAAATAAATTAAACACATCAATTAAAAAATTACCAAAACATGCTCTTTATCAAGGGGTGACCAAATTTTTGCATACAACCATAAGCATTGCTGTTCTTACAGTGCATCCGGAAAGTATTCACAGCACTTCACTTTTCCCACATTTTGTTATGTTTCAGCCTTATTCCAAAAGGGATTAAATTCATTTTTTTCCTCAAAATTCTACACACAACACCCCATAATGACAATGTAATTTTTTTTTTTTAGATTTTTGCAAATTTATTAAAAATAAAAAACTATGATATCACATGCACATAAGTATTCACAGCCTTTGCTCAATACTTTGTTGATGGACCGTTGGCAACAATTACAGCCTCAAGTCTTTTTGAATATGATGCCACAAGCTTGGCACACCTATCTTTGGGTAATTTAGCCCATTCCTCTTTGCAGCACCTCTCAAGCGCCATCAGGTTGGATGGAAAGCGTCAGTGCACAGCCATTTTCAGATCTCTCCAGAGATGTTCAAGTGGATTCAAGTCTGGGCTCTGGCTGGGCCACTCAAGGACATTTACAGAGTTGTCCTGAAGCCAATCCTTTGATATCTTGGCTGTGTGTTTAGCGTCGTTGTCCTGCTTAAAGATGAACCATCGCCCCAGTCTGAGGCCAAGAGCGCTCCGGAGCAGGTTTTCATCCATGATGTCTCTATACATTGCGGCATTCATCTTTCCCTCTATCCTGACTAGGCTCCCAGTTCCTGCCACTGAAAAACATTCCCACAGCATGACGCTGCCACCACCATGCTTCACTGTAGGGATGGTATTGGCCTGATGATGAGCAGTGCCTGGTTTCCTCCAAACATAATGCCTGGCATTCATGCCAAAGAGTTTAATCTTTGTCTCATCAGACCAGACAATTTTGTTTCTAATGGTCTGAGAGTCCTTCAGGTGGATTTTGGCAAACTCCAGGTGGGCTGCCATGTGCCTTTTACTAAGGAGTGGCTTCTGTCTGGCCACTCTACCATACAGGCCTGATTGGTGGATTGCTGCAGAGATGGTTATCCTTTCGGAAGGTTCTCCTCTCTCCACAGGGGAATGCTGGAGCTCTGACATAGTAACCATCGTGTTCTTGGTCACCTCCCTGACTAAGGCCCTTCTCCCCCGATCGCTCAGTTTAGACGGCTGGCCAGCTCTAGAAAGAGTCCTGGTGGTTCCGAACTTCTTCCATTTACGGTTGATGGAGGCCCCTGTGATCATTGGGACCTTCAAAGCAGCAGAATATTTTCTGTACCCTTCCTCAGATTTGTGTCTCGAGACAATCCTGTCTCAGAGGTCTACAGACAATTCCTCTGACTTCATGCTTGGTTTGTGCTCTGACATGCACTGTCAACTCTGGGACCTTATATGGACAGGTGTGTGCCTTTCCAAATCATGTCCAATCATCTGAATTTACCACAGGTGGACTCCCATTAACATCTCAAGGATGATCAGTAGAAACAGAATACACCTGAGCTCAATTCTGAACTTCATGACAAAGGCTGTGAATACTTATGTACATATGATTTCTTAGTTTTTTATTTTTAATAAATTTGCAAAAATCTCAAAAGAATTTTTTTTCACATTGTCATTCAGGAGTATTGTGTGTAGAATTTTGAAGGGAAAAATAAATTTAATCCCTTTTGGAATAAGGCTGTAACATAACAAAATGTGGAAAAAGTGAAGCGCTGTGAATACTTTCCAGATGCACTGTATGTATTAATCCTCTAAAAATCCTCAGCCTCCCTGGGAAGATCTATGCCAGGGTACTGGAAAGGAGAATCTAACCACTGGTCGAACCACAGATTCAGGAGAAGCAATGTGGTTTTCATCCTGGCTGTGGCACATCAGACCAGCACTTTACCCTCTCGGGAATCCTCGAGGATTTGTGGGAGTTTGCCCAACCAGTTTACATGTGTTTTGAGGACTTGGAGGAATCATTCGACCACGTCACTCCTGGTTTTTTTGTGGGAGGTGCTTCAGGAGTATGGGGTACCGGGCTTGTTGTTAAGAGCTATCCGGTCTCTATACAACCGTTGTGAGAGTTTGGTTTATATTGCCAATACTCAGTCAGACTCATTCCCAGTGAGAGTTGGACTCTGCCAGGGCTGCCCTTTGTCACCAATCCTGTTCATATTTTTTATGGACAGAATTTCTGTGCAGCCAGGGAACAAAGGGTGTAATGTTCTGTGACCACAGGATCTCATTTCTTCTGTTTGCAGATGACGTTGTCCTGTTGGCTTCATCCAGCAATGATCTACAGATCTTACTGGGACAGTTTGCCACTGAGTATAAAGCAGCTGGGATGAGAATCAGCACCTCTAAGTCCGAGTCCATAGTCCTCAGCCGGACAAAGGTGGATTGTCCTCTCCAAGTTGGTGACAAGCTCCTGTCCCAAGTGGAGGAGTTTAAGTATCTTGCAGTCTTATTCACGAGGGAAGAATGGAGTGAGAGATTGACAGATGGATCAGAGCAGCATCAGCAGTGATGCGGATGTTGTACCGGTCTGTGATGATGAAGAGGGACCTAAGCTCTAAGGCAAAGCTGTTGATTTACCGGTCAATCTACATTCCTACCCTCACCTATGGTCATGAGCTTTGGGTAATGACTGAAAGAATCAGATCACAGATACAAGTGGCTGAAATGAGTTTTCTCCATAAGATTGCTGGACTCACCCTTGGAGATAGGGTGAGGAGCTCAGTCATGCGGGAGAGGCTCAGAGTAGAACCGCTGCTCCTCCACATTGAAAGGAGCCAGCTGAGGTGGTTTGGGCATCTGATCAGGATGCCTCCTGGACGCTTCCCACTTGAGGTGTTTTGGGCACGTCCCAGTGAGAGGAGACCCCACGCCAGAACCCGGACTTACCGGAGAGACTATGTCTCCCAGCTGGGCTGGGAATGCCTTGGTATCCTCTCTGAAGAGCTGGAGCAGGTGGCCGGGGAGAGGGAAGTCTGGGCTTCTCTGCTTGAGCTGCTGCCTCCGTGGCCTGGACCTCCACAGAAGCGGTAGAAGATGGATGGATGGATGGATGGATTCCATAATATGATAAATACATAGCTAAATGATGTATTAATTCAATTAAGCATCTGGCTCATTTATTTATTTACTTATTTGTTTCATTTCTTAATTTCCACCTCACGCAGACATTATTAGTTAGTTCTCCTCTTTTTTAAAACTTTTTGTATGTTTTTGATGTGCTAAACATCCACATTTTTTTTTTCATTTTGTTTGTGTATTTTAATTTCTTTTGTTGTGATTTGGGCATTTTCAGGTCTCAGTACAGAAAAGCCAGACTGTGACGCTGATGGAGCGCCAGAAGCATTTTGATTTGGAACAGGCTTGTGATGGCATAGCAGAAAGTCCTCTTGATCTTTGATAAGGGTTATCAGCGTGTGCGTGTGCGTGTGTGTGACCGCGTGTTTGATCTCTGGTGAGCGATGTGTGTATGCGCGTGTGTGAGTGAGAAAGAGAGTGACACAGTGCAGCTACCTTCCTGTCTCCTGCAGATTGAGGTGAGAGCAAGGCAGGTGGGGCTCGGTCGTGTCTGTGTGCCACAGTAACTGGATGTGATGGGTGGTCTCTGGGGATCTCTGCCTTAGAAGTGCTAAACGAGCGAAGCAGAGCAATCACACTGTTCCTCTGCTTGCGCTTGTGCGTGCGTGTTTGTGTGCACCACAAGCCCCCACACTCCTATATATGTGATAGTCAGTTTGCTTTCCTGTTGCCACCGGCTCTGTCTCTGTGTAGGTGTGTGTGTCTGCTATAAAGGACAGTGCATTTATCCCCAGACTAAATATAAGCGCCACGGGATGCATGATGAGATAAAATGGCCTTTAATGTATTAAGTGTTGCCAGGTAACAAGGCTTTTTAAAATGACAAAGACACAAACATGACTACTGTGTTGGGTCTGACGCTAACAGCTGCAGACAGTCCACATGTGGTGGAGCCTCAGTAGCATGACTCCAGTTGCAAAGGTGGTGACCAAACATTGGTTCAAGACTAGGTATTGTGTCTCAGGGTGATTGTTAGCCTGAAGCCTCAGAAAAGGGCACAGAACTCCCCTCTCCTTCATTAGCCAAATAGAATTGACTTAATTCAATTATAGAGCAAAATATTTCCTCCCATGAGGAGTCAGCGTTAGTATACATTTCCTCTTCTTTGCTCAACTGACTGTGAATCTTTGTGTGCATGTTTGCATACATTAGACATGCGACCTGCAAAATTAGCTCTCATTGCACATGGGAACAATACGAACGGGTGTGTGAGCGTGTGTGTCTACCAGGTTGCGCTCTTGCCGCGGGCAAGCCGAGGCTCCGGTGGTGACACTGCGAAAGGCCTCAGGTCTCGCGGCTCTGCCCCCGCCCTTGTGCACCGCCCAAGCTGAGGTGAATGCCAAGGAGCCTCTGAGCCACTCCATCAAGCGACTCCCCCTCCACCCTTCACCCCCGGGGGAGCACCAGCCAATGAATTACAGATTAGATCATTGTTACAGGATCATAACAGTGATCTAATTGCCAATTTCTCTTTTTAATTGAATTTGGTGGAGTGAAGAGGACGGAGATGGGATTCGTGGGACCTTGTGTGGAGCCGAATGGAGCCGACATGCTGTTGACCGGGCGCAACGGTTAATGAGGAGAAGAAATACCAGCGCTCGACATTCGGCTGCAAAGCAGGCATCGACTGCAGCACCTTTTTTGAAACTGAATCTTGTTGTTTTGAAATGAATTGAATTATATTGACAGCATCATGAATCACAGTTAAATCAACTGAAATGGTTTGCAGTCTGCTGCTGGCTCATACCATATATTATTTCATTGAACCTATTAAGATTTTTTGTCATATTACTGTTTCAGTGGTGGACGCTCATATTAAAGCAAATAAAGTCAGTCAGTGTACAGTATAAACAAGGTTTGCCTGTATAACAATAAAACTGGGAGTAAAACCAAGAATATATGCCCAAGAGGAAGTCAGGTGACCTCTGTTATTCATTCTAATATATTTTACACAAAAGTACTTAAAACATACTTGAAACAGTGATGAATCTGTTAGCACTGTATGACACTAACTGCAGATTTCCATGTCTTCTGATTCCCCTTCTGTTATGTATGGTAAAATACCTTGGGTGAAGGATGAGGCAAGATGGCTGGACGAACACAGCTTTATTGATGTTAGGGAACAGCGGTTACACAGCAGGCACCTGGCAGAGGGCACCGGTCAAAGAGGCCGCGGTATTGATGCCCTCTGCTTTATGTAGGGCGGTGCAGTGATACTACACCGCACTTCACAATAATGTGCCATTTCACAATATAACGCCTTCCTGTCTTTGAACACAGCATCCTCAGAAAAAGTTGTAATCAATACTCAGATCATAACTTTACAGAAGTTGCATTTAGCATGTTAGTCCCTGGAAAAGTCTCCAGGCCTGTGCTCTCATTCATACCCATCCTCTGCTCTGTGTCGCTCCTCTCCTTCATGTCCAGCTTTCTTATGGTTCAGCCCTCTTCCCGGCTCGGTTCTCTCTGGGAGCTATTGTAGAAGGAAACTAAGGTAGGCTAAGCTAACACAAGGTTAGCTGCTAATCAGTGTTGCCATCTCTCACTCTTTTGGAGTGAGTCTCACTATTTTGGAGTGAGTCTTGTCCTCCTTCTCTCACATCACAAACCTCATTCCAAAATGAGGAAAATACTGCCAATACCGTGTTGACTTTCTTCAGATTTTTTTTTTTTTTAATAAAATAAGAGTTCTCAAGGCAGCCTAAAGCAGACTGAACATGCTCTAAAACTGATTTTGAGGTAAAGAAGTGTATGTGTTGGGAAAAAAAAACAGTTTTTGTGTATTATGCATATGCAGACTCACTCCACCCTAGCCCTCAGTCGCTCCTGTGCACAATTCTCTCTACATCTCACTCCAAGCTTTTTCTGAAAAGTTGGCAACTCTGTGCTAATGCACAAAACAAAATGTTTCTACTTGACTTTCTTCGTGTATGAACTATTAACAAGATTCGTCCAAGATTATTAAAAAGATTTTGTCAAACTTTACCACATAAACATGCTTTCTTATGTGTTGATTATCTGAGAGAAATCCCCTCTATAGTTAATTTGGCTATTTTATATGTGTAACCATGTCTGCTGCTGCTGCTAATTGCTAGCTGCGTTTATTGGCTACTTCTTTATTGGGACCATTTGTGGAGTTTCTCTGGATAATGGTTAGTGTCATGAACCCAGTTCTGACCGGTGACTTTTTGGCCGTCTCCCTATTTATTTTCCATCAGGCGTGTCAGGGAGCCCTTTGGGTCCTTCGCTCCCTGACAGCTCAGGCACGCCCCCTCCTCCTGTCAGTGCCATCAGCTGTACCTCATTAATGGGTGTTTCACATACGTACATGCACACACTTCATTCATTCTCATTCACACACTCATACACTCACTCATACACACATGCTTTCAGTTATGTTCAGCCTATGCATCCACACACCGGCGGTCTCTTCCCTCATTAGTATTATTATTACTTAAATGCTGCGTTAGTAAGAAGAGACCGTCGGAGCACTGAGATTCATACACGGTAGCGTGTTCTTCCGTGTATGCCTTTACCTTCGTTACGCAGTCAGCCTGTTTCACCTTCATCCACCGGACTGCATGGACTGCCCCGGATCGCTCCTGCACCGTAAGTCCAGGTTTGTCTTTCACCCCATGCCGACTGCAGCTCAGTGGCACTAGGCATTCCCGTAGCAGGGCAGTAGAGCATCCGGGAGGTGTCCCTGTAAGTCTGGTGGTCTTTAGCCTATCATTTCAACACTCTGTGTTTTGCACGACTGTTTGCTGGACTTATTATTTGTGGGGTTTGTTAATAAATTGCACATATCTACTCCTGCATT
The DNA here is from genome assembly GCA_020510985.1 of Pholidichthys leucotaenia. Classification (NCBI taxonomy): domain Eukaryota; kingdom Metazoa; phylum Chordata; class Actinopteri; order Cichliformes; family Pholidichthyidae; genus Pholidichthys; species Pholidichthys leucotaenia. The sequence goes on from CM035838.1 coordinate 326,652,700, forward strand.
TAGGTTTTTCCTCCTGTCCTCCGTGTGTCCCGTAATGGTGCACGAGGATTCATAACAGAATGCTCTGACCAGCAAGAAAAAACCCAGCGGAGTAGATGTATGTTTTTTCTTTTTCTTTTCACCCACTTTTTTTTTCTTCTCTCCCCCCGAACTACAGAGAGCACAGAACCTCCAGGAAGAAGCGCTGTTCTCCGCTCAGTGGCCGAAGTTCTCAGAGGATGTTGTGTGAGCACGGCTCGTCGCTGAGGACGTCAGACGGCGTCATCCTGGCCTCCAGATCATTCCTTGGATGGATGCCATCCTCTCCTTCTTCTTTCCCCAGCCAGACACGGAGCCGGAGCCATCCTCCCGTCAGAAGAAGCGCTCCCAGGGGAAGAAGAGATCTTCCTCCTGTGGCTGGCCCGCTTCTGTGTCATCCCTCGAGCCTGGGCACGCTTCATCTCCTGACATGATGATGGAGGAGGAGAGACCGGGCCTGCTCGCCTCAATCGACCGTCAGATCGAGGAGGAGCACCGCAAGACGGAGGACCGAGGACGTGCCACACGGGCAGTGCATTGTTCCATCCTCCGGGCCGGCGCCCGCCCAGTCCACAGGCGTAATGACAGAGGAGGAGAGACTGGGCCTGCTCGCCGTAATCAACCGCCAGATTGAGGAGAAGCGCCGCAAGAAGGAGAGACGAGAGCGCGTTTCACGGGCCGTGATGGCTCCATCCTCCGGGCCAGGGGCTGTGGATGTGATGATGGAGGAGGAGAGACTGGCTTAGCTTGCCCTCATTGACAGTCTAATTGAGGAGGAATGCTCTGGGTGGAGAGGAGAAGCCACGGAGGCTGCTGGGGATATCCAGAGCAAGGAGAACAGGCAAGTTTTTCCTCATTTAACTTTCTCGTTGGATGAACAATTTTGCCTGCCGAGGAGACTCACGGTTTGCAGTCCCCTGAGTGCTCCGCCCTAGAGGCATATGGTAGTCCCTTATCTGACCTCACCAAACCTTTTTTGTGTGCCCCTACAAGCTCACCGGCTCAGGAACCAGGTCGCTCGAGGGGAGAGGAACCGGAGGTCCAGGAGGGTCCAGCTCGCGGGCCAGTGGTGAAGCCATCCCCAGTCCTCACGCCGGAGGAGCCGGAGGCGTGGAAGACGGCACAGGGGGGCACTGAGACTGCCATCTCCAGCATGCCTGCTGTGGAGGCCACCGCGGCAGAGTCACCCTCTGGACAAGACCTCCAGCCGACTGGGCCCGGGACATCGTCATCAACGTCGTCGGAGTCCTGGATGGCGGGGGAGCTTGAGTACAGGCAAGTAACCTCTCTTGTAATTCTCTTGCCAGTTGTGGAGAGATCTTGCCTGGCTCTTGGGGAGGAGAGTCGGGTGTAGCCCTCAGCTGCATCTGAACTCCCCTCACCGGGCTCCACTGCTGCCGGCGACCCTAACCACCTTGCCTCTCCCATCTTCTCCGAGCTTCATTCTAGGGTCGCCGGAGAGGAGCTGCCGCAACCTGGGATTGCCGCAGATGACAGCAACATGAGCCCAGCCGCCCCGGGAGAGGTCAACAAGGGTGCAGCAGCAGACGGACCAACGGCACCAGTGCACCCTAGATCGCCGGAGTCCTGGATGGAGGTGGAGCCCAAGTTCAGGCAAGTGTATTCCATAGAGTCTCGTATGTCTATGTCAATGTCACACTGCCTGGCTCATGGGGAGGGGGGGCCGGGGCAGCTCACAGTAGCCCTCGGGGCCATCTCGCCAGGCTCTGCCGTTGTCGGCAACCCTGACTCTGTCTCTTTTTCTCTCCCTCTGGGATCAGAGCCCCCTGCCAGGGTCACCAGAGAGCAGCTGATCCCTCCAGAGGCCACTGAGGATCTGGGTCCAGCGCCAGGGGTCATGGAGAGGCCTACCTACCTTGCTACTCCCACCACGGGAGTAATGAGGCCTCCAGTGGGGACCCCCACAGGTGCACCAGTGCTCCAGCTGGAGTCCACCGCCAGTGCAGCAGAGCTCCAGCCAAAGTCCACCGCCGGTACAGCAGAGCTCCAGCCGGAGTCCACCACCGATGCAGCAGAGTCCCAGACCAGGACCATCGCGGGTGCAGCCACATCCCAGACCGGGACCATCACGGGTGTTACGGTCCCCCTCCTCCAAGCTTTGGAGGGCAGGGGGGATCCTGTCCCTCAGTTTGGCCACCAAGGTTCCCAGGTTGTTAGGCTGCCTCTCCACCTTCCCCTCCAGTTCTGGTGGCTCCACCACGCTGGTCGGGCACCCGGAAGACTTGGCCTTCGGGTCGGGTGGCCCATCGGCTCGGGCAGGCCGCCGGACGCTATTCTGCGGGCCGCCTGCTGGACGTGAGACTTGGGCAGGCCACCCGATCAGTCACCCCTCTCCATGCCAGGGACCTGGGACTCTGGTCGACCCCCTGAACTTTGGACTTCTGGGGAGGGGGGTTAGTGTCCAAGGTGGGGGCTGTTAGGAGGGTCACTGCTCTATATTTGCGTATTATGTGTTGTATTTTTCACTGGTTGCTTCCCTCCTAACCTGAGGCCCTTTTCCACTAGCACGCTTTAGCGCGACACGGGACGGCTCAGCACGCTTTGTACGCTTTTCAACTAGCCCCAACACGGTTTAACAGCCGCGATTCTCAGCCCCGCTCAAGGGCAGGGTACAGCAGTGCTGAGCTGGGCCGTGTTGTGACGTTAACAGACTGGTCGCCGCTGATTGGTCAGGTCGTAACCGGCGCTGATTGGTCAGGTTGTAACCGCCCCTCTCTTCCTCCTCTTCTGCTGAATCTTCACGACCTTCTCAATAAAGTTTTTGAAAAAAAAAAAAAAAGAATCTTCACGACCGCCATTACTCAGCGCGCAACCACTGTTGGCGGTTTATTTTCAGTGTATTGCTGTGCTATTTTCATTTATTCTCTATCAAAAATGGCTTTGCGTAATAAGGGTGTTCCATGGACCAATAAGGAGCTGCAGTGTCTGCTCACTGCATTGTCAGACGAACGTATCCAGCGCAAGTTAGACGGAGCCACCCGGAATGAAAAAATATACCGGGAGGTCTCGACATCGGAGTCCTTTAACGGTGAGTTTTAATTTTTTTTATTGTGTGTTTTTTCGCAAATATATTCGGTAAGACGCTCAGTTTATTTATGCAATAAAAAAGCTGTTCATTTGTGGATGATGATCGCTCTGCTTTATTGCAGCACACTGCGGACTCACGCTTTTCTTTTAATTATTCATGTGAACAATACGCTGAAGTAAGCTTATGTAATCTTGTTAAAAACTATTGTCTTTTCTGTATATCTTGCACTTTCGTGCTGTATTTTATTGTGTGCATTTTCCTTGTAGAATCATCCCACGCGTCCGCCGCGCCAGCACGCCCGGATTAATGTGAATCTGTCCCGCCACCAGGCGCAAAATCTATTCAATGATAAATATTTGCAACATTTAAATGAGGTTGCAGAAAACGCGAGGGTATCCCTGGAGCAGGATTTTGCCTTGAGAAGGCAGGAGCTGGCAGAGACGGCTTCATTCAACCGAGCCTTCCTGACCCAGTTTGGGAAGCTGGTAGAAGCACTCAGTGGTCGGCGTGTATAAAATGTCGATTAACCTTCATGTTGTGTTGCAAAGGTTTTTTTTATTTTAATATTTTGTATATAATAAAGTGGAATTGTTTTGGAAAGTGTGGTTTGTCTGTTATAACACTGAATTATAAAACAGTATAATTACATAGAAATTCCATTGCCTAGTCTGATCAAAATGATGCTGATCGTCCTGGCAGGGGTCAACCATTGTAAAGGTAATGTAATTTTTAACTAGACCAAAAAACAAATGTTTTTGTAAGCTTTCTGTTCTTTTTATTGAAATATCATAAAAAATTAGCCCCACATGATCCAGTTCTAAACTTTGGGTACATTTTTTATGTTAACTTATAAGAAGTTGCACAGTTGGACTTTAAAATGCAGTAGGAGAGACTGATCAAGCTTACAAGTCAAAATAGGTAAAAAAGTAAGTATATGTAAATTGAATGTTCTATCGGCATTCCAAATTCAGAGAATTACAATACTTTAGAAGGAGTGTAGCATCATCAAAACGGAAAATACTAATACTGTTGTTCCAAACGTTGACCTGAAGGTGAAAAACATGATTTTTTTTTATTCAGTACATCCAAAATGCCCTAGGATGTAAAAAATAATACAATTTGGTGTTGGCCAGTGTGCCACTGTCTCATTATTTAATACGAATAAAAACAAGTTTCAGCTCATTATTTCTAGGTCATTTGGCAGTTAATTCAAACCAAAAGTGACTTGTGTTGTTGCAGCTTTTTTATTAGAGAGTTTCTCAGGTTTTGGAGCATATAATCATCCGTCCCTTAACTGTTAAACATTAAATAACAGCAGACAGATTGGCAAAGGATACACAATTGTGTTGCTGTTGCCCAAAACCGTTATGAACCACTGCTTGTGGTGCTACCTTTTTCATGTGTGTGCTTTTTATGAATATTCACACTTTTTTGTAAGTACAAGTGGGATAGTATTAAATTGAAATATAACATATTTCTAATAATGTGTGCTTTTTGAAAGTAAAAGTTGGATAGGATTAAATTGACATATAACACGTTTCTCAATAGTGACAGTAACAGTATATGGAGGAATTCTGGGTCATATTAGCATCTGCTCTTCATCATAATGGGTTTGGGCGGGGGGGGGGGGGGTCTAATCATGTGCCATGGAGGGCCAAGACCCTGCAGGCTTTACCTCCAACCAGTGTCTTCAACAGCAGATTCCACTGAACTTCTTCCACTGACTGATCAGTGACAACACCTGCTGAAGAGACTGGGTAAAAGAGAGAACCTGCAGGGTCTTGGCCCCCCTTGACACATGATTGGAAGCCCCCAGATTAGGTTTAATTGGATTTAACATTTTAACACAAACTGCTTTATGGTTCATAATTCTGTTGACAGACTTACACCAAACCAAAAGTGATTTCTCAAACTGCTGGATTATTCTTAGCTTTTCCAGTCTTTCAGTATTTAATTTATGCCACATGGTGGTAACCTTCACATATAAAAAAAGAGACATCTGCAAAAACTTCATAGGTTTATTGTCAGTGCAAATCCCAGTGCAATACAACATGAATGCATATCTAGTACATTGTTGATGCAGAGAATATATATTTCTACAGTACATGTTTCCATGTAAACTTGTGACTGCATTATTTTAATTGCTTTTAATCCTAGATCAAGTTTGTTTTGGCCTAAAATGCATGATAACTGTCAAATATATCTTATTATACATAACTCAGTAAAGTTTACTTTTTGAATATATATTTTGTGGCTAATATTAACCTGGCGATCAAGTTGTGTCAGCTGATCGTTTTTTTCTATGATACCATCTCAGAATCTGCTGCAGAAGCAGGTAAGTCCATGATGTCTCAACAGTCTCTCCATGATTTTCAAGCAGATCAGAGCAATTTGTTGTACAGGAAATAAAACGTTTCTACAGACATTCTTAAGCTCTATAACCACTGATCGTTTGTGAAGCTGTGTTGACATCAGTGACAGGCTGATCACATCCGTGACAGGCACGCCCAGAGCGAATGAAGCAGTAATTTCCCCACAACAGAGCCATCTGAAACACACACACAGCGTACATATTTTAGTACCTAACAGTGATAACTTGCAGACATGAAAGTGTAGCACGACGTACTTATAGCAAACTAGCATTAGCAACCATTAGCTTACCGTCATATACGACCTAGTTTGTATCCTCACGCCTTTGGCTCTCCCAGAAGCTGCAGAAATATTCCAGAGTGTTTTCATCTCGCTGCCTGTACCCTTGTCTGGCGGTCCTTTTTGGCGTTTACGGTGAAAAAAGCCTCAGACCGAGGAGTGGCCTTGTACAGCTATGTGTTATGTTTTGCTTGGGTCTTCTCAATAAAGTTTTGGGAAAAAAAATGTTTTGCTTGGGTCGCGTGCGTTACGTCACGGGAGTGTGGAGCCGCCTCGCTGTTATAAACCCACCCACCCTAGCACAACACCCATGCCCAACACCGTGCTAATGGAGACAGAAGCATTCCGAGCCGTACTGAAGTGAATCGAGCCGTACCAAGGTGTGCTGGGCTAGTGGAAAAGAGGCCCTGTTTTCCCCCACCTTCCACACTGAGTAACTGTTTGTTTCTAGGGGGGGTGGGTTCCCTTGTGGTGGTTTTGGGTTTCAGCTGGTGGTACGGGGGTGTCTAGTATCCACCCCTAGAGGGGGGGACCCTATCATGAACCTGGGTTTGGTGGTCCCAAACCCAGTTCTGACCCGTGGCCTTTTGGCCTTCTCCCTATTTATTTTCCATCAGGCGCGTCAGGGAGCCCTTTGGGTCCTTCGCTCCCTGACAGCTCGGGCACGCCCCCTCCTCTTGTCAGTGCCATCAGCTTTGCCTCATTAATGGGTTTTTCACACACGTACTGTACACACTTCATTCATTCTCATTCACACACTCATACACTCACTCATACGCACATGCTTTCAATTATGTTCAGCCTACGCATCCACACACCGGAGGTCTCTTCCCTCATTAGTATTATTATTACTTAAACGCTGCGTTAGTAGGAAGAGACCGTCGGAGCATTGACCATAGTATGGTCAATGCTACACATGGTAGGAACACATGGTAGGAACACATGGTAGTGTGTTCCTCCATGTATGTCTTTACCTTCATTTCGTCAGCCTGTTTCACCTTCATCCACCGGACTGCACAGACTGCTCTGGATTGCTCCTGCACTGTAAGTCCAGATTTGTCTTTCACCCCGTGCCGACTGCAGCTCTGTGGCACTACGCATTCCCGTAACAGGGCAGTAGAGCATCCAGGAGGCGTCCCTATAAGTCTGGTGGCCTTTAGCGTATCATTTCAACACTCTGTGTTTTGCACGACTGTTTGCTGGACTTATTATTTGTGGGGTTTGTTAATAAATTGCACATATCTACTCCTGCGTTTGGGTTTTTCATCCTGTCCTCCGTGCATCGTGTAATGGCGCACAAGGATTCATAACAGTTAGGGTTGAGTGTGTCTTAAAACATATTAAAATCTTTGGAAGTTATTTGGGTATATCAGGACTGCCAATTTTTCAGAAAAGTTTGGAGTGAGATTCAGAGGGAATTTTGTATGGGAAAAATAGGGGTGGAATGAAGGTGCATGCCAGCAATAAACTTATATCATTTTTATTTTCAATACATACACTTCATTACCTCAGAATCCAATTTATTCCTAGCCCCCATGATGCCTTGCCTGAATTATGGGTGCAACTTCCGGAACTAGTTTAGAAAGTGGGGTTGTCACAGAAACGGGACACTTTTCCTTGTTAAAAAACAATGACTTTGGCATCAAAAATGCGGGAGCACGGCCTTTTGCACCTCAAAAAGGGTAATATAGCACAGGGTTACAAAATTTTTTTTTTTTTGTAAGTTGTCTGTGTTTTTCAACTGATTTAAGACAATTTTGCACTGCTGAATCTGAAAATGACTTCCATTTCTCTCGATCAGGTGCTAAGTAAAAACCTGTACTTACTTAGTACTGTGCATGTTCTTACCTTTATATAAAGGTAAGTACATGTAAATTTAATGCTACGTCATCATTGTTCAAAATTCAGAGAATTTCAAGACATAAAAAGGAATTTTGCATCATATAAAGTGAAAATACCCTTACATGTAAACAAAAACGTATAAAACAACAGGTGGCCATAATTCAAAAAGTTGACCTGATTGAGCAAAACCAATGCAATTTTTGGATTCAGCACATCAACATTGTCCTAAATCAGATAAAAAAAAACCTGAGACAATAAATTTGGTGCTGACCAGTGTAATCATACTATTTCATACGACTATCGAGGGATGAGAAGACAACCTTAAAAAGTGGCCTGGCAGACAGTAGCTCCACTGATTAGCTTCGCTGCTGAAATGCTAATGCTATAAACAAAAGCTCTGAGATATATCAACGTTTCCACCACAATAAAGTTGGTTGCATGTTGTTAAAATATGTTGGACATAATCAAATTTACCTTAGAGCAGATGTAGAATCTAGTTAGAGCCACAAAAACCACAACACCTTGCTTGGGTGTTTTAATGTCGGGGTAAAGACAAACAGCTGCAGCCGTTTGTTTTACCCCGAAATTAAAATGCTCATGCTGCTGTCATGCCATGAATGCTGGTTATTTAATTTAACACGTACAGACCTTTTCTATCCATTGTTCAAAATTTTATTGATCTATATTTTGTGATAATTTTAAAAATTAATGCATCCTGAAGCTGCTAATATCAACTCCAAATTGTTTCAATGCAGTGCAACGAATGCAACCCCCCCCCCCCCCACCACCACCACCTATTTGGTATCTTTCTTAAATCATTAAGCCTTAGGAAGCAAACTGTTACTATTTTTTTATTTATTATTTTAGTTCATGCAGCCTTGCATCTGGTGACCAGTGTTGGGAGTAACGCGTCACTGTAACACCACTACTTTTGCAGCAACATGCTGTATAACGAAATTACTGTTTAAAAATTCAGTAATGCATTAAAGTTACTGAAATTTGATCAGATGTGTTACTCGCATTACTCATTTTATTAATATGGATAGATATTTTAGCGCAAACAGACGATCATAAAACTTGCAGTTGCTAGACACCCTCCTCATCAGCTGCCAACTGGGGATGAATACACAGTTTCAGTGGCTATTGATGGGACAACTGCCATCTCCAGCACCACCAGTGGCCTCAAGCCACTGGAGGTTGTCATGCCAAAGACAAAGGCAAGCAAGTAAATAAGCAACTAAATATAAACTGACCCTACCGTAACTGACGTACCGTAGCTGACTAACTGACAGCCATCACACAGTATCCTCCAGGGGTCCGTTTCCTGTCCTGCCCCAGTTCCCATCACAACCTGGTGAAGAAATGTTGTGACGGTGGTGACTTCTCATCTGATCACCTGTTGTCTGAGCGGTGAGTAACCCCTACCAGCTCCTACCTCTGTGGTTAACATGAGTACTTTTTTTTAGCAAGAAGCTCGCATTTAATGTCCGCATTAAATGCATGTAAAGTTTTCTTACGCACAGAGAAAAAGTGACTGTGATTTGTTGCAGTAAGCGGTGAACTTTCATTTATCTGTGCTTTCTATTTTATTTTATCTCATTCATTTACATGCTGTTGTGATATGCAACTATTTCATGGAAGTAAATCCTCTAAATATGCATTTTTAATGGGCTGGTCCAGGGGTGTCAAACATATGGCTCGTGGGCCAAAAATGACCTACCAGGGGTCCTAATTTTTCTGTGAATTTACAACTTTATTTCTAGTAAATTTCTGACTTTCTACTGATTACAAGTTTGTGTAAATCTGAAACATTTTTTCTCTGTAAGATGAGACTTTTTTTGATTTTCAGGGGGGTTTTTTTCTTCTTTTTTCTGATGAGAACAAGGGGAACTTGATCTTGCTGTGTGTGCAAGATGGTTTAAGCATGCATTTAAAAATAAGATGAAAGTTACTTTTCCAAGTAACTAGTTACTTTAATTATGCAGTAACTCAAAAGTAACTCAATTACATTTGAAAAGAAGGAACTAGTAACTATAACTAGTTACTATTTTTAGTAACTTGCCCAACACTGCTGGTGACATATATAAACGTCAGATCTGTGACATTTATCCTAGTGAAAACATATTGGGTGCTGTTGTGTCTGTCCTGTGTGCGTACCACCGATCACACGAACAGTCCTTTTTAGTTTTCATTGCATGATCTACTCATTGCTGTTGAAGCCATTTAGCTGAGGTTTAGGAGTCTCACACCACGAAAAGCAGCAAGTACCAGAACTACACAAAAACATTCAAAAATACAAAAACTACAAGTGCTGAAATTATCTGCCACTTGACTGCAAAACAGGTATGTGGACTATACATTAAAACAAATTTAAAACACTTTTAAAAATGCTATTTTAGATGCCCCACTACTCCACTGTTGCTGACTGATTTAACACTACTTCAGCCAAAACCGGAAGCTGCCCCATAATCGTTTCTACAGCAGCACCCTCAGGAATAAGGTGGATAAGTTTTAGAGCATATTGTCTTCTTTGTGCTGCTTTGAGAGCTCTAATTATGAAAAAATCTGAAGAAAGTAAATGTGATTTTAGTAGTGATTTCTTCATTTTGGAGTGAGAAATAAGGTTTGTGAAGTGAAAACAGGGTTGCCATCTTTCTCACAGCCAAATAAGGGACAGAGGGTTTTAACTATTGCTCTGTGCCATGATGTTGTGGATATTACACTAGATTCATCCTGCACCTCCACTGTCCATGTACACGTGACTAGAAGACTAGCGTGACAAAATTTACGTCATCGTCTCCAGTCTGCTAGTGTCCGCAGAGCCCTTCTGTGGACCACCGTGTCCAGCCCAAATTTTATGACTGCGCACCTGCCCATGACCTGACCATGTTGACAGCACATGAGCAAGAGTGAATGTCCCATTCACGAGGTGACGCTATCGACACAGCATACAAAGTCAAAGTAGACGAAGAAGACGAAGAGGTACTGAGTTCCCCATTGTGGCCCGGTTATCATTCTTACTTTCTCCTTTATTTGTAATTCTCCCACCAGATATAGTAACAGCAGCTCATTTTGCTCTTGGTGACAGTTAAACGACACCATTGTTGTTGATGTGCATTGGTCTCGTGTTTCTTCACAGTAGTTGGTGAAAAGCCTGGTGTGTCAGTGTACTGGCGCTACCTACAGGACGGGGGTGAAACTACAAATGATGGTTGTGCACATGCATCAACCACTTGGCCTGGGTAGATGAAAAAAGTGAGCATGTACAGCACTGCGTGTGCACCGGGCTCATCCAAAGCAGATGCAGACCAAAACAGAGCAGAGGGGAAATGCAACATGAATCCAGCTTTAGTGTTGTCATAATACTGGGATTTTTTTTTTTTTTTTTACCTTGATAATACCTTTAAAATACTGATAGTCAATGTCATGTTTAATACTACAAGGGGAAAAAAAAAACAATACCACACTGTATACCTAGAAATTTCAAATTTTTATTATAAGGCCCATGTGTCAACTTGCTGACAGAAGACCTCGGGAAAGCTGCAGCTGGTATCAACGTGTCTATTGTGAACAAAATAAATACTTCAAATGGCTTGAATCAAAATATATTGGTATTTCAATATTTTGACACTAGTGGATATAGTTTGTGAGGTTTTGTGAAAAAACCCTAAATATAAATCTTGACATTTACAGTAAATAAAAAAAGCAAAACCATTTCAAATTCATAAGGCATTACTCACCAAATCTTTTTTTTTTCCATGAATATTTTTTGCTGCTTTTGACTGACTCCAGCTGTCTCTTGTCCTTTTGCACAGCCAGAAAGAAGTCCTTACATAACAAATCACAGTTCACAGATATTGCGTGTTGTAGCTGTCTTTTCTTCTACACAGGTTTGTCCATGTTTACAGTCACAAAACCGACCAAACAAGAGGCATCACTAAAATGTTTTGTTTGCTGGTATTTACACTAGATACGAGTGATGCGCACTATGGGAACTGTGATTGGTTAACTGTCACCACACGCACACACGCACTCACGCACTCACGCACTCACGCACATCCCACTTATTTAATTTATTTAGCCCAATAAACAGGACGTCCCAGCTAAAACGGGACAGTTGGCAAAAGAGAGAGGGCAAAAGAGTGAGACTCACTCCAAATGAGTGAGAGTTGGCAATACTGGCTAAATACTGAGCAACCCTCTGATATGCTGAAAAGGTTTGGAGGTATTGTGCAGTGTTCTTAAGAGTAAGCAGGATGAGGCTAATTATTTAGCTTGTGCTCTGGTATGGACTCCGGCAGCCATTACCAGTGGCAGATGATTAGAGTTTGCTGCATCCTTCTGACAGTAGATCGAGAAGTTGGATTGGTGTTTTAAGCAGTGTTAAACTTTACATTACTGCATTACTTTAAACTGTTTCATGTCACTCAAATATTTTTTTAAGTATTAAAGAAATTACATTTCATCAACTTAAAAGCCACAGACTTCCGGTTATGGCGGCCACGTAGGAAGACGTGTTTCACACTGCTCTGCTCCTAAAAATAAAAAGTTTGCTAAAACTCTCTTAATTGGAACAAAAACCCATCCCAGCATTTAGGTGCAGATATGGTAAAGACCAAAGCTGGGAAATTAGGCGGAGGAAACAGTAATTCGACAAAACAATCCAAACTAACAGACTTCCACGCTCGTGGCGAAGCAGAAAAAACTCTAGAGACTATGGCAGAGGATGTAGCCAGCGGCAGAGCGGGAGCTGCTGAGGAGGGGACAAGTGCGGTGCTCGCTGCCATCAGCTCCATGAGAGCAGACTTTTCGTCTAAATTTGATGGGATTATAGCAGCGATAGAAGGAATGAGAAAGGAAATAAGCGACTGTATGGAACAAGTATCGCAGGCGGAGCTCCGAATTTCAAGTGCTGAAGATGACGTCACCAGCCTACAATCAAAGTTGCAAACACTGGAATTAAAATGGAGACGTCTGGAAGATAACGTCCTGGACTTAGAATCCCGCTCGCGACAGAATAATTTGAGGCTGGTGGGCCTCCCGGAGGGAGCGGAGGGACGGGACCCATGTTCTTTTTTGGAAAAGTGGATTCCAGAAGTGCTGAACAACGCGGACCTGCAGTCATCGGTCGTTTTAGAGAGAGCTCACCGAATCAGCCCACTGAGAGATAATAAGACACCACGGAGGACGCTGATTATGAAGTTCCTCAACTACAGGGACAAGATGACGGTCACCAACGCGGCGCGAGCTAAAGGGGAAATTAAATACCAGGATCAACAGGTGCGGTTCTACCCAGATTTGGCCACAGGAATTCAACAATTAAGGAGGCAGATCGACCCCGCCTGCAAAGAGCTGCACAACCTCGGGATTCGTCACGGAGTGATTCATCCGGCAAGACTGCTGGTCACATATAAGGGCAGAACCCACATCTTCAAGACCCCTCAAGAGGCGCAGGAGCTCATTAAGCAGATCCAAAAGGAGACTGGTGGGAGCTAAGCATGAACATGATAAAGGTAGAACATTTAAGCATTTGTACAGGTATCTGATTGATCTGAAACATATAACATGTCTACAAAATACAGACTGTATTATAAAAAAAAGCTATGATGTACAAAGTTGCTATAAAACTTTGAAGTTATGTTGAAAAAACTACAGAAGAGAGTTAATGTCATTAAAAATAGTAGTAGAGTCAGGGTGATTGAGAGGAGAAAGAGAGAGTGGTTTGACTGATCCTCCCAGGTGTGGAACAGTCACTAGCTATAACGGGAGATGGAATTTTTTTGATTTTGGGGGGATTACCACGAATGTGGGGAAAGGGAATTTGTTTTTGTGTAGTTTGTAGGATGAATGTTCAACCATCCATGTTTTTGCTTCTCTGTATGAGCATGTTCATATTGCAAGGTAATCTCAAACTCCTTATTGATCATAGATCAAAGCGTTAATCTTAATTTAACTTCATGGAATTGCAGAGGTCTACAAAATCTAAAAAAAACTTAAACAAGTTATGAATAAAATAAAAGACATAGATTCAGAAACTGTATTTTTACAAGAAACTCATCTAATAGGGGAGGATGTAAAAAGAATTAGGAGAAGATGGCAAGGAAAAGTGTTCACCTCATCATTTTCATCCCGAGCCAGGGGAGTTATGACTCTCATACACAAAACAGTCCCATTTCAAGTGAAAAATGTAATTGGAGACAAACTTGGAAGATATCTAATCATCCAAGGATCTTTGTTAAAGGCATCGGACAGTGACATTTTTTTATTGAACCAATCAACTGATTGTATGAAAATATTCCATTCTGCCCATTCCCGTGATTTAATATGTGTCACCAGCCTCCATAAATGACCTTATTTGGTCATAGCCTAGCCTTCACTTAGTGAGGCTGCAGTACCGCCATCTCTCGATAGGTGCGGGCATTAGTGACGTCAGCCCAGGAATACAAAGAAAATGGCAGAACGAGAGCAAAGTGATTCGGACAGCGAATTGACAGGGCATCCGAAACGCACACAAAAAGAGGTCATCTCTTACTTAGCTTCAAGGGATCAAATAATCTACACTGATTACAGCAGTTTTTTTCAGCATGGTGATTTGAACATTTCACAGAAATGACGTCTTCTACGACACTACTTTGGCTGCAAAACTCACTCAATCGGAGTAATGGAGTATGAGGGGATTTGGGAGCAAAGAGTGCCCCCCCCCCCAACTCCACAAGCACACACTCTTATAAACGCACTTCCTATTTTCTTTTAACCGACGTCCACACAGAGCTGGGGGGGGGGGGTAAAAACAATAAGGTCTGCACATCTTTGCGGAATACCTCCGCTTGCCGTGCAAAAAATAATAGGTGAGGAGGACGTGTCCACATTAGACATGAAATGCACGCCTTCTGTGGTCAAGAAATTCTCTCCCTGAGTACACAAGCTCACCCGACCGTTCCCCATCTTCGTGGCACAGTAAAGGTGGACACACACATGGTCAGGGAGCCGTATGCGGACCCGAAACCACCACCACCACCCCGAAACTGAGCCAAAACGTGGAAAAATCAGCTCCTATTATGCAGTCTTACATGGGCGAACGAGTTGAGAAGCCGACTTTTTTTTTCTTCTTTAGGCACACGTCGCTGGCAGCATCATCCGCTTCGGGGACGGAATAAGATTTTTGGAGTAATTGTTTCCACCTTTCTTATTAATCCTGCAAGAAGCGGCTTCTTGTCGGTAACCACGGACCGAAGAGGACCGTTTAACCTCACAGGGGAGAACGATACAACGTGTTCAAAACGAGTCCTTGTGTATTGAAAGCGGCCGAGTAGGTATCTAACTGTTCCACTGCTTTTTTTCCTCCCCTTCTCTCTCTCTCCCTTGGCTGTAGTCACCGCATGCTCCTCTGGTATACCATCGCACCCGTAGACAACACAATGCCAAACCATATTCATTCGATTCCTGAAATCCTAATCTTAATAAATAATCTACTTGTAATCCACAAGTATTCTGAGAAATATCCGTAATCGCCGATTTTAAAACGTAAACATCAAGTTTTGCATGAAGCAAAACACAGCAATGGCCGCCGACCGTGTGCGTGTGTTTGCCTGAGCTGACGTCACACAGTCAGTGGCCATCTTAGCCGCTGATCGCTTGGCTGGGTCCGCCAGCTCTCCACGACAGCATACTTCAAGAGCGCATTGTCACCTTATGCGAGATTCGTTGACACCAAAACATGTGCGGTTCGACTTAGCTCGTCTCAGACAACAATTTGAGATATGAATTAGCGATATTGAATTTTCGTCTGTCCGACGCCTTTAATAGAAAATATAAATCTGGTGAACTTATACGGCCCCAATATTGATGATCAAAACTTCTTTGTTAATTTATTCCTTACTTTATCATCACTTACAGGGCAACATATAATAGCAGGGGATTTTAATTGTACATTGAATCCCAGTATAGATAGATCAACAGGACAGGACTGTATGCACAATGGATGTAGGATGACCATTAATTATTTTATGAAAGAATTGAGATTGCTAGATATATGGAGAGAAATGAAACCACAAGTCAAAGCCTATTCTTGTTATTCTAATACCTATAAGACATTCTCACATATTGACTACTTTTTGATCTCTACAGAATTATGGTCCAAGATTCAAAACTGTTTCTATGATAACATTGTGATCTCTGATCATGCACCCTGCTGTCTAATATATGTAGCTAAGAAATTGACAAAGGATCCAGGTAGGTGGCATTTTCAGCATAAATGGCTTCAGGATGAGGAATTTATTAAGTACATAGAAAAACAAATAGATGAGTTCTTTGATATTAATACTACACAAACAACGGCATGTATAAAGTGGGAGGCTTTCAAAGCTTTTATTAGGTGGCACATTATTAGTTATACAGGTTCGAAATCTAAGAAGACTCGAGAGGAGAGAGTCCAATTGGAACGTAAAATAAAAATTCTTCAAGAAAAGGTGTATGAAGGAAGTAACCCACAGTTAGAGAACGAATTACTGATTCTGAGAGCTGAATATGACAAAAAATCAGCGAATAGAGCTGCCTCGAGTCTTCTAAGATTGAAACTTAAAAGCCACAACTTAATGTGCTACCCATATCGTTTAAATATAACACTGTAAATATAAAAATAACTACAGTATTTCCATCCACACTGGTGAATAATATTAATCTTTTAAAATGGGTGTCAGTGGTTTAATTTAAAATGAAATGTGGACCCACGGGTGGGCGTTGGCCCCGCCGGGGGGTAGGGGGCAGACGGGTCCTGGGGTGTAGGCTTGCCACGCCAGCCGCTGAGCAACCTGGCCTCCCTCGATTGTCCCTCCAGGGGTGGATGCCTGGCTTTCCTGGGGCTTGCTGACCTCGGACGTTAGTGCCCTGTGGGGGTTGGTGGAGCTGCCTTGCCTGTTCGGGGGTTCCCAGGGGGAGAGCTGCTGCGACTGGCCCCCCGCTTCATATGTTTCCTGACAAACCACTCACATGCACACACTTATTTTGTGCACGCTCTCATATATATGCACACAGATGTACACGCACAAGTGTCTGTCCTTTAACAGGTGCGGAAACTAGACTCATGTTGAGACATCTTCGGTGGAAGAAGCAGTTTGTCTTTTGTTTGTTTTAGTTGTCGGTTTGTTTGTTTTTTGTCTGTTCCCCTCCCTTTTCTTTCCCCCTCCACACACTTCCTTTCCCTCTTCCCCATCCTGTCGGGTCGTTCATGGGTAAACTAATTAAAATAAAGTTATTATAGGAGGAATTTACAACAATATACAATACAGAGTTAGGTACTGTATAAGCTCCTCTTGGCAAAGTAAATCTGTTTTGGCACAGTAAGTGTGACAGATCCCTGTTCTGCTTTCCTAGCTGCCTGACAGGACAAGGGGGGAAAAAATGAAATGTGGACTTTATCAACTGTGTTAACCGTTAGTTCAGTCCTACGAAGCCTAGGCTGCTGCCATTGTTTTGGTTATGGTTTTTTGATGTTTTACTTTATGGTCATTCGGTTTCTCTAGCTTGAGCAGTTCACTTTTAATTTCAACAAACAGTTATGTGCAACACCCACATTAACAGATAGACATGAAGTGAAGCTCTATGACTTCCTTTTTGTCCCAGTCCAAGGAACCCCAGATCGTGGCGCAAGATGGGTCCTGTGGCCTCCCAGGGCTCATTTCCACCAAAATAAGAGCCAGGGCTAGTTCGGTTCTGGGGCTGGTGCCAGTGCTTAACCAGTTCAACTGTAGTGCCTCATAAGAAACAATTGGTTTTCCACCGAATTGGAGCTAGTGGGGGATTACGTCAGGGCTACGTCATTACGTAGTGTGAAGTGCCTTTATGCAACCCCGCAGAACACCACAGAAGAAGAAGTAGCAGCACTAGCTTGTCAACAGCTTGTCAACATGTAGGAGTTTGTTGTCTTTTTGGGAGCGCTGCTTTTATTATTTTATTATTCCAAACCTGTAATACCATCCAAAAACAGTTTTATTCTTAATGACAGAACGGTAATTATCGATATTTCAGTTATCAGCCATTGTTAGATCAAGTCTGTAGTGCGAGCATTGCCTACACTTTTAAACATAATATTTATGTCAGTTCTGTAATAGGTGGTGTTACGGCGCATTACGAGATGGAGGTCGCCTGTTGTGTCATGCCAAAAAATGATCAGCTGCCCAAAAAATGATCGCCAGGGACCATATTGTTATGGGTTTATATTAGCCGTTAAATATACGTATATTTCAACAGATAAACAGTACTTAATTAGGTATAACAAGATATATTTAACACTTATGATGCATTTTTAACCCGAAACAAACTTGATCTAGGATTAAAAGCAGTTAAAATAATGCAATCACAAAGTTACAGGGAAAAATGCATAGATTTACTGCATATATACATGAAGATACTGTATAAATAGATATTCTATGTACCTCCAAACAACAATGTTTTTGCACATAAATATTGCAGTCAGATAAATTCTATACGTTGTTTTCCAAACTGCAACACTTTAGCCAACACTATAATTTTTCAGATGCGATAAAACCTCAAAATATTTAGACACATTGTAGATGGACTGAGACCAGGCAGTACACCTTTAACAAGCGGGCACTCCTGGATCCTGTAAACGGTGATCACTTTTTGGCACGACACCGGACTTCACCACCCAGTCGACCCCATGCAGAAGTGGCTGATGAAACCCTTTTCAGACACAGGCAGACTTACCCCTGAACAACATAACTACAACTACCGAATAAACTGTGCACGTTCAGTTGTGAAAATGGCTTTCGGCGGCTTGAAAGGATGATGGAGGTCCCTCCTGACAAGGAATGACTGCAAACTGGAGCTGAGCAGGAAAATGGTGCCACCTGCTGCATACTTGATAATATTTGCGAGGAACATGGTGACAACTTTGGACTCCCAGACACACTTGATCACAGTCAGCCTCCAGTTCAACCACTACCTGACCATGCCAGTGTAGAATGACATCAGGGCAGCTTTAATGGAGTATTTTAACAGTGGGGAGCAATAACCTGTTTAATGCCTGCCATATCATTTACAAAATATAACGTGAAGTAGTTAAAAATAATTAATGAATAAAACATTCAGCTGACAATCAGTCCTCAGTGTACTCTGTTTTGAAGCATTTATATATTTTATAGGCACATTTACAGAGTTGTTAAAGGTATACCCTTCTGTACTTGTATGTCATCTATTCTGGTTAAAGTACTGATTCAAGTTTTTATTCATGTAGGGGTAACAAGAGACAGACTGTAAAAGTGTAAAAGTTAAAAGTACTTTCCCCAGAAATGATATTGTCCAGAGCTGACAGAATGTCATGTGGTACGTTGTCAAAAGAATAAAAGAAAAACCACAATGGTCACAGAAATAACTTGAATCTGACAAAAGTGGTGATAAATAAAAAATTCTATGAAAATTAACCAATGAAAATCAGACAATGCTTTTGAATTGTGGTTCAATAAAATTATTTAGAAAAAAAACAAACTCATGAAACAGGCCTGGACAAAAATGATGGTACCCTTAACTTAATATTTTGTTGCACAACCTTTTAAGGCAATCACTGCAATCAAACAATTTCTGTAACTGTCAATGAGACTTCTGTACCTCTCAGCAGGTATTTTGGCCCATTCCTCATGAGCAAACTGCTCCAGTTGTCTCAGGTTTGAAGGCTGCCTTCTCCAGACGGCATGTTTCAGCTCCTTCCACAGATGTTCAATAGGATTTAGATCAGGGCTCATAGAAGGCCACTTTAGAAAAGTCCAATGTTTCACTCTTAGCCATTCTTGGGTGTTTTTAGCTGTGTGTTTTGGGTCATTATCCTGTTGCAAGACCCATGACCTGTGACTGAGACCAAGCTGTCTGACACTGGGCAGCACATTTCTCTCTAGAATACCTTGATAGTCTTGAGATTTCATTGTACCCTGCACAGATTCAAGACACCCTGTGCCAGATGCAGCAAAGCAGCCCCACAACATAACAGAGCCTCCTCCATGTTTCACAGTAGGGACAGTGTTCTTTTCTTGGTATGCTTCATTTTTGCGTCTGTGAACATAGAGCTGATGTGCCTTGCCAAAAAGTTGCAGTTTTGTCTCGTCTGTCCATAGGTCATTCTCCCAGAAGCTTTGTGGCTTGTCAACATGCAGTTTGGCAAATTCCAGTCTGGCTTTTTTATCATTTGTTTTCAACAGTGGTGTCCTCCCTGGTCGTCTCCCATTAAGTCCACTTTGTCTCAAACAACGACGGATGGTGCGATCTGACACTGATGTACCTTGACCTTGGAGTTCACCATGAATGTGTTTAGAGGTTGTTCTGGGCTCTTTTGTTACCATTCGTATTATCCGTCTCCTCCTGCGGCCACATCCAGGGAGGTTGGCTACAGTCCCGTGGATCTTAAATTTCTGAATAATATGTGCAACTGTAGTCACAGGAACATCAAGCTGCTTGGAGATGGTCTTATAGCCTTTACCTTTAACATGCTTGTCTATAATTTTCTTTCTAATCTCCTGAGACAACTCTCTCCTTTGCTTCCTCTGGTCCATGTTTAGTGTGGTACACACCATGTCACCAAACAGCACAGTGACTACTTGTCACCCTTTAAATATGCCGACTGACTGATTACAAGTTTGTAGACACCTGTGATGTTAATTAGAGGACACATCTTGGTTGAACATGTCCCTATGGTCACATTATTTTCAATCTTTTATAGGGGTACCATCATTTTTGTCCAGGTCTGTTTCATGAGTTTGTTTTTTAAAATAATTCTGTTGAACCACAATTGAAAAGCACTGTCTGATTTTCATTGGTTAATTTTCATAGAATTTTTATTTATTACCACTTTTGTCAGATTCAAGTTATTTCTGTGACCATTGTGGTTTTTTTCTTTCATTAACAGAGGGGTACACGTCTGCAAACTCATTATCATTTTTGAAGCTGGCAACGTGGAACATTTTCCACAGAAAAAGTGCATAGATTTAAAGTTTGTTGCTGCTTGTTCTTTAGAAAATGTGAAAAAAGTTGTCAAAAATATGAGTAAGTCCACAAATACCTGATATATTGTCCAATACCTGAAAAAAAATGAACCTACACTACCGTTCAAAAGTTTGGGGTCACTTAGAAATTTCCTTATTTTTGAAAGAAAAGCACTGTTTTTTTCAATGAAGATAACTTTAAACTAATCAGAAATACACTCTATACATTGCTAATGTGGTAAATGACTATTCTAGCTGCAAATGTCTGGTTTTTGGTGCAATATCTACATAGGTGTATAGAGGCCCATTTCCAGCAACTATCACTCCAGTGTTCTAATGGTACAATGTGTTTGCTCAATGCGTCAGAAGACTAATGGATGATTAGAAAACCCTTGTGCAATCATGCTAGGTCTGCAATGCTGTAATTGCTGCAAATGGAGGATTCTTTGACGAAAGCAAAGTTTGAAGGAAAAAATTATTATTTCAAATACAAATCATTATTTCTAACCTTGTCAATGTCTTGACTATATTTTCTATTCATTTTACAACTCATGGTGGTAAGTAAGTGTGACTTTTCATGGAAAACACAAAATAATTGTCTGGGTGACCCCAAACTTTTGAACGGTAGTGTAAGTGCAGTAATTCAGTACTTGTACTTTCACTTCCCACCACTACATTGTTGTAGTGATTTGCATTGTTTGTCCTAAATAGCTTTACATTTCATGCATATGTTTGGTGTGAGGATAACAATTAATGGAGAAGCAGAAAAACACTTAAGGAAAGATAGCTTTTATGTACAAAATGTTCAAAAACTTAAGACTGCTACATATGAAATATTATGTACACACAGCAAAAAATATCAATGCTGTGATAGCTACTTTGTTTGCAGTCCTTCAAGCACAGACAACGTGTCCCATCAGTCCAACAAGGGTATTGGTACTGTCCTCCATCTTCTGGATGCTTTGCAGCAAAGAGGAGGTCAGCTGCTCCTCCCTCCTGCTCTGCTCCTGCTGTCTCTCATCTGACCTCTCCAGGTAGTCAAGAAGGAGGTCCATGTTTGTGTCCCACTTCTGTTTCCCTGTTTTAAAGTACAAAAATAAGCAATATAAAATAACTCCACACTGAAAAATGCAGGAATTGTCAATACAAGATTGAATCTGTCTATTCAGCATCCATTTACTGCTAGTGGCATCACAACATTCAATTCAAGTGTATAATTGGTTTAATTCACTCCCTCCTTTGCGTGAATGGGTCATGATCTGAACATATATTACCTAATCTGATCTGATGAGAAGAGGAGGACAAGCTTGGTGCTGGTGGAGTTGAGCTGGACACCACAGGTCTGGCTGGTTCTCCCTCATCATCCAGGTATAAGAAATCTGTAAATACAAAAAAAAAAAAGTGTTTTAGTTTGTGCAGTGTCCAGCTTATGCCTTCCATTAAATGTGCAGACATAGAAGGCAATTTTATTCAATATCAATATTAGCAAAGCTTACATGTCTGATTATGGAATAGAAGAATAGGAATAGAATAGGCTTCATTGTCATTGTACAGTACAATGAAATTGTAGGTGTTCCACCAGGCTACTGCACAATAAAGTAGAAGGATTAGATAAAACAGTTACACAACACACAATTAAATGAGTGAAATTAAATAAAAATGGCCCAAGATTATGGAAATATTACCAAAATAGTAAAAAAGACGACGTTTTTAGTGTCTTTGGCAGAAAAATCTCCTATAACACAACGCAAGGCACCCATTCATGCACAGTATTGATACCACAAAAAACGTATTTTGTGCTGGATGTCTTTATAAAAAAAAAGTATTCTGTAAGACGCTAACATATTTGTTCTCGTTTTCTCTCAAATGAGCATTTCAAGATATATGGCAATGCTACTAACATCACAACAATAAGCAGTATTGATAATGAACAAACAGCGTATTTTGCACTGGTTGTCTAACAAAGTACTCTGTAAGACGCTAAGATTTTTGTTCTAGTTTCTGAAACGTGCATTTCTTTATGGCGAGGAGAAACATTCGTGGTAAAAACACTGTTAGCTTGTTAGCATAGCTAACCGAAAATACTATAGTCACAAGAGTGAGTAAAAAAATATCTGCACTTTGGCCGTTACATATCAATACAAGTGGATACATATGTATATAGTGTGCCCCCCCCCCCAAGACTCTCAGACTGAGCCTTAACCTTCATGTCCTTTGGGCTTCAGCCTCCATCCATAGCTGCTGTAACGGAGGATCTTCGGCTCCGAGGCACTGCTGTGCCGGTGGAGGGTTCCTGGGGGTGCGTTCGTCTTTGGGGGACAATGGGGGGGGCACCTTCAGCATGCTCGTGGGACTGATCTGACAAGTCATTCACCTGGGGAGTTCTCAGTGGGGGTCTCCCGCGTCAAGGAGCTTGGGCCAACACCACCTGTCTACACAGATTGTCTCCCGGCGACCCCCCAAGTCTAACACAAAATGTTTGTCCCTGGGTTCCAGCACTCTGAACGGGCCATCATAGGGCAGGTGCACTGGGGTCCGGTGGGCATCGTGCCTGACAAATACAGTGGGGCAAAGAAGTATTTAGTCAGCCACCAATTGTGCAAGTTCTCCCACTTAAAAGATTTTTTAGATTTTTTTTTTAGATTTAGTATACTTTATTGATCCCCAGAGGGGAAATTGAGGGTCATCCACCACCTGGATAGATGAAGCAGCCACGATACGGCGCTATCCCTTAACCATTCACACACACATTCACACCTAGGGCCACTTTAGAGTCTCCAATTAACCTAACCTGCATGTTTTTGGCATGTGGGAGGAAACCGGAGAAATCCCGGGGTAAACCCACGCATACACGGGGAGAACATGCAAACTCCACACAGATCACTGTTGGTCAGGGGCTGGGATCGAACCCACGATCCCATGATCCCCACGATCCCCCGGCCAAGGGTAAACTGTGCTGCCGCAGTGCTAACCACTGCGCCACCATGCAGAGAGGTCTTCAATTTTCATCACAGGTATACCTCAACTATCAGAGACAAAATGAGAAAAAAAAAATCCAGAAAATCACATTGAAGGATTTTTAATGAATTAATTGGTAAATTCCTCAGTAAAATAAGTATTTGGTCACCTACAAACAAGCAAGATTTCTGGCTCTCACAGACCTGTAACTTCTTCTTTAAGAGGCTCCTCTGTCCTCCACTCGTTACCTGTATTAATGGCACCTGTTTGAACTCGTTATCAATATAAAAGACACCTGTCCACAACCTCAAACAGTCAGACTCCAAACTCCACTATGGCCAAGACCAAAGAGCTGTCAAAGGACACCAGAAACAAAATTGTAGACCTGCACCAGGCTAACTACTAACTAACTAACTAACCTGCACTTATATAGCGCTTTTCTAGTCACAAAGACCACTCAAAGCGCTTTCATTAATATAACTAACCCTCTGTTCTAAGGGCCTATAGGAAACAAATATCTAGGGACAATTTAGAACAGCCAATTAACCTAACATGCATGTTTTTTGGCATGTGGGAGGAAACCGGAGAAATCCCGGAGTAAACCCACGCAACACGGGGAGAACATGCAAACTCCACACAGATCACTGTTGGTCGGGGGCTGGGATCGAACCCACGATCCCCACAATCCCCCGGCCAAGGGTAAACTGTGCTGCCGCAGTGCTAACCGCTGGGAAGACTGAATCTGCAATAGGTAAGCAGCTTGGTGTGAAGAAATCAACTGTGGGAGCAATTACTAGAAAATGGAAGACATACAAGACCACTGATAATCTCCCTTGATCTGGGGCTCCACGCAAGATCTCACCCCGTGGGGTCAAAATTATAACGAGAACGGTGAGCAAAAATCCCAGAACCACATGGGGGGACCTAGTGAATGACCTGCAGAGAGCTGGGACCAAAGTAACAAAGGCTACATCAGTAACACACTACACCGCCAGGGACTCAAATCCTGCAGTGCCAGACGTGTCCCCCTGCTTAAGCCAGTACATGTCCAGGCCCATCTGAAGTTTGCTAGAGAGCACTTGGATGATCCAGAAGAGGATTGAGAGAATGTCATATGGTCAGATGAAACCAAAATAGAACTTTTTGGTAAAAACTCAACTTGTCGTGTTTGGAGGAGAAAGAACACCATACCTACTGTGAAGAATGGGGGTGGAAACATCATACTTTGGGGCTGTTTTTCTGCAAAGGGACCAGGACGACTGATCCGTGTAAAGGAAAGAATGAATGGGGCCATGTATCGTGAGATTTTGAGTAAAAACCTCCTTCCACCAGCAAGGGCATTGAAAATGAAATGTGGCTGGGTCTTTCAGCATGACAATGATCCCAAACACACCACCCGGGCAACGAAGGAATGTGTCACCATGGGTTGAGATGCCGTCTCGGCACTGAGCCCATGTTTTCCCTCATCCCTGCCTCCCATTGAGCAGCGTCTCAGCTGGCCCCCAGCTGGCAGCATTATGGACGGCTGGGGCCAATTAGTCTTCATCAGCTGGGGCGCTGCCAATGAGGATAAATAGGAGCAGCCTCGATGACTCGGGGCTGCGACATAAACACATTGCTAAGCTGAAGCCCCTTCGTCTGGTGTCAGCTTATATACTCCTCTTGCAGCATTCCTGTGTTTGTATCCCGCTGTGAGTATGTACGTCTTGTTACCCCCACGTCCGGTACGAGCTGCTTACCTCTGCGCTGTGCAACCTGTGAGTGTACGTCTGCATGAGTATCTGTGCTCTCCTCATCCCTTCCCCTTTACCCTGAATAAAATATCACGACTCACTGGCTTGTCCCTGGCTCTGATTGCCCGGCTCCCTAGAGCCGGATATGACAGTATGTCGCAGCCAGAAGAGTTGCCGGCGGCCGTGAGTCGCTGTGGAAATGTACCTTTCTGTCCGGGTGTCAGCGCTGCTAGCATGCCGTTTCCCAGGAGTCACTTCCGGCGCCAGGGCGACGAGCTGAGGTCCATCTCGGAGGCTGTCGACGGGACGTTCTTCACCCTGCACGACGTCTCCAACGCGAGACGCTGGCATCCGGGCCGTGCTGAGGAACTCCTGGACTGTCACCCTCACTCTCTGTACCATCTGGAGGACAGTGCCAGGATAGACGCTGCAGGTACACAGCGAGAGAAGCTCCACGGGGTGGATGGAAATCCCGGCAGGGAGTCGAAGTGGGCGACGTCTTTCCCCGCTTCGGAGTCCCGTTCCTGCCGCTATTCCAGTCCGGGAGTTCGCGCCAACCAGAGGACTTCCCCCGACCTGCGCCACGTCACTCGGGATTCCCTTCAAGGAGCCGCAGCTGACAGCAGTTATGTCCGGGGTCGAGTGGCTGTCGCGAGCTCTACTGTGTTTCCTGTCACCACCTTCAGGCATGTGGCGGCGGCAGTGAGATTGATGGTGAGGACTTCAGGGCTACGAAGCTTTCCCGTGCTCGACGCCTTCCTCGTCTCGATCTCCGATCTGGAGCGGCGAATCCTGGGTTTCCCCCTCGCTTCGTCCCCTGGGAGTAGTCGTCATCACATCGCCGAGTCACCTCTGCACGAACCTCGTCCGGATCCAGTTCTGGGTCATCGTCAGGACCGTTCCTCCCACGCAGCTGTCATCCCTTCGCCTCGTCAGTGTGGAGATTCTACAGCCCCGTCCCCTGAGCCTCGTTCCCCCGCTGTCATTCCTGGACATTCGGGCTGGCTCACCCCGGCTGTTTTCCCCTCCTCCTCGACGCGCTTCCTGACCGCTGTGTGTGCCTGGAATTCCGGCCTGGTGAGCTCTCTGCTGGAGACAACGCGAGCGACCCTCAGACGAATTCCCGGGGGGTCCTCCGTTATCGCCGGGCGGGGAGAGGAAGAAGCAGATTCCACTACAGCAGGCGATACTCAACCTCCAGGGGGCAGGCAAGTCATTGTTTTTTCACACCTGCTTAATGATTTGCTCTGTCACATCCCTGGAGGAGAAGTTCAGGGTTCGCAGCTCCCTGAACTCTCCCCACCTGCTGTAACCTGTATTCCTAATCCCGCATCCTCTGTGTCTCTCTCCGCCGAGCGGTCCCCGGCTCCGGGTCAACGTGGTGGGATATGGAGAGGGCCTGTGGTTCCGCAGCTACATTGCGGACGGAGGAGGGGGACTGACTGCTGCGTGGAGTCTCCGCCGACGACTGAGCGTCCCCGGGTCTCCACGGAGGAGCGGTTCGGTCCAGCGGGACGAGATTCTTCTGGCTTCACGCCGAGTGGATCGTCGGCGGGGTTACCTGAGCTGGAGGGATCTCAAGCTGCGCTGACCATCGTGCTGGCTGCGGGGCCCGACGCGGCTAGATGGGAGCCTGACAACGACCTCCTGACGACGGATCCTGGATCTTCGCAGTCCTGGACGGCGTCAGAACCCGAGATCAGGCGAGTGCTCTCCTTTCTTTTCTCTCTTTTTATCCCCGAGCACTTCAGCCTATCTCCAGGGGAGACGAGCCGGGTGCAGCCGTCCGCTGCGTCTGAGCTCGTCTCGCCGGGTTCTGGCGCTGCCGGTGATCCTGATCCCGGTTCTGTTTTCTCTTCTGAGCCTTCTTCCAGGGTCACCGGCAAGGAGTTGCTGTTCCTCGTGGTGCTGGAGGGTCCGGGTTCAACGTTGGAGGTCGGTTCTGGTGCAGTAGTCAACGTGGGATCGCCCGAGACCCAGTCGGGGTCCAACGTGGGTTCGCCTGAGGCCCGATCGGGGTCCGACGTGGGTGCTGCCCCAGTATTGTCCAGGTCCGGTGAGGAGGTGGCCGTTTCCCTGAGGCCCGCCGCCCTCGTCATCGGCTCTCCCCTGAGCCTCTTCCACCGGGATCCGCTCTGACCCTTCGTCCGTCTCAACGGTCCTGGTGGTTGAGTGATGCGGGTCGACGACCCGACCCGCAAAACTTTCGGTTCGGTGATCTGGTTCCCCCCACTGGTCTGTGTTTCCCTCTGGGCAGCCTGGTTCGGCTGCCGGTGGACTGGATTCCTGGGATCTGGGTCCAGAGTTCGCCGTCCGAACACTTCTTCCCCTGATTCGCCAGCTGGACAATGGGCGGGGAGATCTCCGGAGCCATCTCGGCTATTTTTGGACTCTGCCTGCCATACACCTCGGGTGTCACTTTTTCTTTTATCGTTATTAAGGTCACTTGGGTGTAATGTCTGTCCTGTTGGTGGATGTGTATTTATAGTGCTGTGTGTTTTCCTTCCCTCGTACCCAGCATTTTATTTTTTGTACCATGTTTTTAGTCTCGTTTTTGCATTGTAGAGTTATGTTTTGTTCCCTTTCAGACCATACTCTGCAGTTGCCCATTCATTCCAGTCACTTTCATTTCTTTAGGTGACTGTGGGTATTTATATATTCATGTGTGTGGGTTTTTCTTTGCCTGCACTCAGTATTTCTTTTTTATGCCCTGTTGGTTCATTATAGAGTCATGTGCCTTGTTTTCCGTAACACCATGCTCTGTAATTGTCCATTTGTTCCAGTCACCCTCACTTTTCTTGGTGACTGTGTGTATGTACTTATATTGGTGCTGTGTATTGTGTTTTCCCTTTATTTGACCATACTCAGCATTTTTTGCCCTGTACCTTTTTGGTGGTTCTTTTTTTTTTTTTCTTGCTCTGGGTCACGCATGGTTGGTACTCTCTGGGTAGTATGTAACCGGCGTGCTGACCCAGTTCTTCTCCCCATCTGTACCTGGGTTAATTATTCTGTTGTCAGTATTGTATTTGGGTTTTTCTTTCCCGCTACCCTACATTGCCCCATTGGTGTTGTCCTTCCCTTGGCTTCTTCCCCTCCGGTCCGCCTCCCTTCCTCCCACCCTAGGTGGGGGGGGGGGGGGGGGCTGGGATGTTCCTGGTCGTTCAGGAGCCCGACCTTGAGGGAGGGGCTCTGTCACCATGGGTTGAGATGCCGTCTCGGCACTGAGCCCATGTTTTCCCTCATCCCTGCCTCCCATTGAGCAGCGTCTCAGCTGGCCCCCAGCTGGCAGCATTATGGACGGCTGGGGCCAATTAGTCTTCATCAGCTGGGGCGCTGCCAATGAGGATAAATAGGAGCAGCCTCGATGACTCGGGGCTGCGACATAAACACATTGCTAAGCTGAAGCCCCTTCGTCTGGTGTCAGCTTATATACTCCTCTTGCAGCATTCCTGTGTTTGTATCCCGCTGTGAGTATGTACGTCTTGTTACCCCCACGTCCGGTACGAGCTGCTTACCTCTGCGCTGTGCAACCTGTGAGTGTACGTCTGCATGAGTATCTGTGCTCTCCTCATCCCTTCCCCTTTACCCTGAATAAAATATCACGACTCACTGGCTTGTCCCTGGCTCTGATTGCCCGGCTCCCTAGAGCCGGATATGACAGAATGGCTTCGTAAGAAGCATTTCAAGGTCCTGGAGTGGTCTAGCCAGTCTCCAGATTTCAATCCCATAGAAAATCTTTGGAGGGAGTTGAAAGTCTGTGTTGCCCAGCGACAGCCCCAAAACATCACTGCTCTAGAGGAGATCTGCATGGAGGAATGGGCCAAAATACCAGCAACAGTGTGTGAAAACCTTGTGAAAACTTACAGAAAACGTTTGACCTCTGTAATTGCCAACAAAGGGTATATAACAAAGTATTGAGATGAACTTTTGTTATCGACCAAATACTTATTTTACCGAGGAATTTACCAATTAATTCATTAAAAAATCCTTCAATGTGATTTTCTGGATTTTTTTTTTCTTATTTTGTCTCTCATAGTTGAGGTATACCTATGATGAAAATTGGAAACCCCTCTCATCTTTTAAATCATCTTTTACCATCCTCACCTGTACATAACTGCATAACTACATAACTACATCTAACTTATTGCACATTATTTGCACATAACAGGCCTCTTAACTTTCTGCACTGCTGCATATATTTGCATATATTTGCTTAAATTGCACATACTGTTAATTACCGTATATACTGCACTGCTATCCTTTGCACTTCTGATTGGATGCTAAACTGTGTTTCATTACCTTGTATTCATACATGTGTAATGACAATAAAGTTGAATCTAATCTAATCTAATCTAATCTAAGTGGGAAAACTTGCACAATTGGTGGCTGACTAAATACATTTTTACCCCACTGTACGAACAACGCGTCCTTCGAGGTCTTTGGCACAAAAGCGTGGGGAAAACAGTGGTGGGCCGGGCCGGGTAGTTTCCCTGCCCCTGTGCTATGCCGTGAACGCGGGGATGGGTCGGTGTCCGGGTCGGGGTTATCTGGCAAAAATTCCCCGGGGAGCCACAGTGGCTGGGAAAAAAACAGCTCTGCTGGGGAGGCCGCCAAATCTTCCTTCGGTGCTGAACGCAACCCTAATAGAACCTACAGCAACCGGTCCACCCAATTTGCATCCGTAAGCGAAGCCCTGAGCGCTGCTTTAAGCGATCTATGGAAACACTCCCATAACCCATTGGCCTGTGGGTTGTACGTGGTCGTGCAATGAATTGTGACGCCCAGGCTCTGGGCCATGGTGGACCAGAGGTCGGAAACAAACTGCGGTCCCCGATCGGACTTGATGTCCGAAGGGGCGCCGAAACATGCCACCCATGTCGTCAAAAAAGCACATGCAACTTCTGCGGACGCAGTGGAAGCTAGTGGGACTGCTTTGGGCCAGCGCATGGTGCAGTCCACCACTGTCAGGAGGTGCATGAACCCCTGCGATGGCGGAAGGGGACCCACGAGGTCACATGAAAGTGGTCGAACCACTTAGCCGGGATATGGAACGGCTCCAAGGGGGCCTTTGTGTGCCTGTGCACTTTGGCTCGTTGGCATGCCACGCAGGCTGCCACCCACTGTTTCACCTGTTTGCGCAGGCTCGGCCAGACGAACTTTGCTCCCACCATTTTGACTGACGCGCACACTCCTGGGTGCGCCAGGGAGTGAACCAACTCAAAAAAAGCGGTGGCGCCAAGCGCATGGGACCACCAGGAACGGGTGGCACATGGAGACTTCACAGATTGGGGGGGCCCCCCGTCTTGCAGTACTCTGCTCTCCAGCCTTAACCCCGTTGGTCCAGACTGGAGCGCGCAAACATCCACATTGCCTATCTGCTCAGCAGCCATGGCCGTGTAATCTATCCCCACGTAGACTGGGGCCACTAATGCGCGCAAGAGACAGTCCGCCACCACGTTGAGTTTGCCGGCCACATGCTGAATGTCAGTCGTAAACTCCGAGATCGTGGCCAGCTGTCTCTGCTGCAGGCTCGACCATGGTTCCGAAACCTTGGCCATCGCGTATGTTAGCAGCTTGTGGTCCACGAATACAGTGAAGGTGCGCCCTTCCAGCCAGAACTGGAAGTGGCGTATGGCCAGGTGGAGAGCCAGTAACTCTCTGTCAAACGTGCTGTATTTACGCTCACTGTCGTGCAAAGACCTGCTAAAAAAGGCGAGCGGCTGCCAAGAACCAGTGACGTGCTGCTCCACGACGGCCCCATGGCCACGTCCGAGGCATCGGTAGTGAGCGTTATCTGAGCCCCCGGGTCCGGGTGCGCCAGCAGTGCAGCGTTTGCCAGGGCTGTTTTAACCTCGGAAAATGCCTGCTCTTGTTCAGGAGTCCAGTCGACTCTGTCCGCCGGTTTCTTTTTCTTAAGCGCGGTGTACAATGGCTGCAAGAGCTGGGCTGCATGGGGGAGGAAACGGTTGTAAAAGTTAACCATCCCCAAAAACTCCTGCAGTGCCCTGACCGTCTGAGGCCGGGGAAAATTCACCACTGTGCGCATCTTGTCCGGCAAAGGTATCGCTCCCTCCGGTGAGATGCGGTGGCCCAAAAAATTGATTCCCGTTACCCCGAACTGGCACTTTGCCCTGCTGATTATTAACCCGTGCTCCTCCAACCTCTGGAAAACTGTCCTGAGGTGGGCTACGTGTTCGTCCTCGGATGCGCTGGCCACCAGGATGTCGTCCAGGTAGACAAACACAAATGGCAGATCGTGCAACACCGCATCCATCATGCGTTGGAGTGTCTGCGCCTCGCCATTTAACCCGAAAGGCATGTGAAAAACTCAAACAGACCAAACGGGGTTATTACTGCCATTTAAGGTATGTCCTTAGTGCTCACCGGGACCTGGTGGTAACCGCGGACCAGGTCTATCATGGAAAAAATGCGCGCCCCGGTGAGGTGAACGGAAAAATCTTGAATATGCGGGATGGGGTAGCGGTCATGCGCTGTAGCGTTATTTAATCTGCGGAAATCACCGCAAAGTCACCATGATCCCTCGGTCTTAGGAACCATATGTAGCGGGGATGCCCATGGGCTGTTTGAGTGTCTGATGATGCCCAACTTTTCCAAGTTGGCAAACTCCTCGCATGCTATGGCAAGTTTAGCTGCATCCAGGCACCGAGGTCATGCGAAAATGGGCGGCCCCGTGGTGGTAATGAAGTGTTCCACCCCGTGTTTAGTGACGGTCGCCGAAAACGTTGGAACCGTGAGTGCTGGGAACTGGGTGAGTAGTGTGTGGAACTTACCCCCTGGAGCTGTGACGTTGGCTAGTGCTGTGTGCCCAGCTCCTCTAGCTGTACAGGGGAGAGAATCAAAAGACATTGCGTTAATCAGGCATCTGTTAGCAACATCGACTAGTAGTCCGTGTGCACACAAAAAATCAGCGCCTAAAATGGGGAAGCTGCATGCCGCTGTGACAAATGTCCATTGGTATGTACAGCCTTACAAGGATATAGTCAGTGTCCTCTCACCAAAAGTCTTAATGTCTGAGCCATTTGTGGCTGTCAGCTCGGGGCTGCTAGTTCCCGCCAGCCGGTTGGCATAGGACAGCAGGATGAGGCTCTTTTGGGAGCCAGAGTCCACGAGGAACCGTCTCCCCGAGCGGGAGTCTGTCACATAGAGCAGCTTACTTGCTTCACCGGCAGTCGCAGCTGCTACCGACTGCCAGCCCTTGCGTTTCCCAAGCGCTTGAATTGGCACGGTGGCACGCATCAGCGTGCATGCTCTCCAAAACGGCGGTGGTAGGAACAGAGCGTGTCTCTCCGGTGCTTCTTGGCCTCCGCTGCAGCCACCATCGCTGGCTCCTCACCTCCGCTGGCTGTCTCGTTGGGTTCCGACGCTGCTGCGTTCACTGTGAGGGCTCTGGTGGTGAGGATGATCCAATCTGCCTCTTGGGCTAGAGCCCGGTAATTGCGCACAGCCAGCAGCGGTGAATTGGCAAGGACCGCCCTGGCCGCTGTCGGGAGGTTCCAGAGGAAAAGGTGGGTAAAGAGGAAATGCCCGTTATCTGTGCCCATCAACGCCAACATCTTCTCCATCAATTCGACCACCGACCCGTCTCCCAAGTCGGAGCGTGTCAGAAGCCTCTCCTCTCTCTCACAGTCTGAGAGCGTGTAGCGCCGGGTCAGCGCGGTTTTGAGAGCACCGTATTTGTCGCAGGCTGTGGGTTGTTGGAGCAGGCTCACCACCTGCTGGGTTGTGCGTGTGTCCAGTGCTGCAACCACATAGTAGTATCTGGTGTCATCTGCCGTTATTCCCCGGAGCACGAACTGGGCCTCGGTGTGAAGGAACCAAGACTTCGGGTCGTGTAGCCAAAAGTCTGGGAGTTTGACCGAAACGGCGCACGCGTTGCTGGCACTTCGGGTCGTCTCCAGGGTGTTTGCCTCGCGTTCCATTGTGTGTCAAGGGTCACCAGTGTGGAGAGATGAATAATCAGGCAGAGCGTTATTCTCTTCCTCTCACATCCACCAGAATCCAAAACAGTAGAAACACAGGTTGCAGGCACTCTCTTTTATATTAACCCTCCTCCGCTACCTGAGGTTCTGTATTTACATATCAACCCCCCATGACAATTCCCCTTGTTCCCCAGCACCTTTGATCTGCCATCTCTTCAGTCTGAGGGAAAACTACTGAGTGGGTTTCCCACTATATATATATATATATATATAGTATATATATATATATATATATATATATATATATATATATATACTACCGTTCAAAAGTTTGGGGTCACTTAGAAATTTCCTTATTTTTGAAAGAAAAGCACTGTTTTTTTCAATGAAGATAACTTTGAACTAATCACAAATACACTCTAATATCTAATATACATTGCTAATGTGGTAAATGACTATTCTAGCTGCAAATGTCTGGCTTTTGGTGCAATATCTACATAGGTGTATAGAGGCCCATTTCTAGCAACTATCACTCCAGTGTTCTAATGGTACAATGTGTTTGCTCAGTGCGTCAGAAGGCTAATGGATGATTAGAAAACCCTTGTGCAATCATGTTAGCACAGCTGAAAACAGTTTAGCTGGTTAGAGAAGCTATAAAACTGACCTTCCTTTGAGCAGGTTGAGTATCTGGAAAAAATTATTATTTCAAATACAAATCCTTATTTCTAACCTTGTCAATGTCTTGACTATATTTTCTATTCATTTTACAACTCATGGTGGTAAATAAGTGTGACTTTTCATGGAAAACACAAAATAATTGTCTGGGTGACCCCAAACTTTTGAACGGTAGTGTATATATATTTGTTAACTTTTGGCATTTTAAAGACAATGCACTTACCAGTGTGTTTTGAGCAGTTTGTTGCACGGACTCAACCATGGCAGTTAAGATGGTCCGGCTGGCTGGCCTGTCCTCCAAAACAGTTCATCAGATGAGTGGCCCCCTCCAGCTTATCTTGTACTTCTGCTCATGTCTATAGAGCCAAGAAATGTGTCTCCACTTCGCTCTAAATCTGTTTGGTTTTGGAATCCGTCGCTTGCTCTGCTGTTTGGAAAGCAACATGGCGGTCAGTAATGTTTTTAGCTGGTCAGTTAACCACACCCATGGCTGTGGACATAACCAACGTAAACTGGTCCTGCCGCTGGCCCAGCTAGGAGTTGGGGCCACAATAGCCCCACTTTTGAGAGCCTAGGAATGGTGCTTCAGGCGGTGGAAAACCAAAGAACTGGTGCCAATCAGGCTCTGGCTCCAGTTAAGCACTGGGACCATTTTGGAAGAAAAGACCTACCAGAGTCCCTAGGCCACCAGAACATGAAACAAGATGGTTCAGGGGTCTACTCGAGTCCACAGGCCCTCAAATCAGGAAACATGATGTACTATGTAGATGTGGAGGTGCGCCATCCCCAGGTCCTAATGATTTAAGCGTGCTGACTCCTGGATGAGACAACAGCTGAGGAGCGCTGACCTGTGGATGAGATGGCTGGGACGCACTGACCTCTGGATGAGATGGCTGGGACGCACTAACCTCTGGATGAGATGGCTGGGGCGCGTTGTCCTCTGGATGAGACGGCTGAAGTGCACTGACCTCTGGAGCAGATGACTGAAGCGCCCCAACCTCATGTGCTGATGGTTTGAGTGCGCTGATTTTTGAGTGAAATGGCTGGAGCACACTGACCTCTGGATGAGATGGCTGAAGCGCGTTAACCTCTGGAGCAGATGACTGAGGCGCGCCGACCTCAAGTGCTAATGGTTTGAGCGTGCTGATTCCCGAGTGAGATGGCTGGGGTGTGCTGACCTTAGGATGAGATGGCTGAAGAGCATCTGGTCCATGTGCCCAGGAATCCCTTTCCGATGCAGCCACCTCGGATAGGGAGGAAGAGGTACAGGTTGGAATAGGGACCACATCATAACAGTCAGCAGAAGAGCTCGGCTGGGAGAGCTCAGAAGCAGATGGAAGCTGCAACTGGGTCTGACCAAGAGTAGACAAGACCTCTTTAATACAGATATTAGGAAAACAAAGAGAGGACTTGCCTTAACTCCTGCTCTTCTGCTGGCGAGGACCCCGGTACTGCTGATGTTGGAATGACGACCTCAAGAGGAGCGGTCTCTGCAGGAGTGTATATGTGAGGCAGAGCAGTCTCTGTTGGAGCGTGCACGGGGAGAGGAGCAGTCTCTGCTGGAGCATGCATGTGAGGCAAAGCAATCTCTGCTGGAGCATGCACGTGAGGCGGAACAGTCATTGCTGGAGCATGTACGTGAGGCAGAACAGTCACTGCTGGAGCGTGCACATGGAGAGGAGCAGTAGCAGCGCTTGAGCTCACCTCCTCCGTTATGGACCCAACTGAGGTGGAGATGACCTCAAAGAAACAAGGAGTAGAGATGAGTGGTGGTGTATACATGGGAGCGACAGCAGCAACAAAATTTCAGGGCCCAGCAGCAATAAGAGGTGGCAGCTGAGTCTCCTCACTGGGGGCAAGGCAAGACCTCTCACTATTAGATGTTAAAAAAATGAGACAATAGTACTTGCCTTGTCCTCAGCCCCATTGCCACTGAGGCTGCCGATGCTGTTGAACCCACCACTGGAGAACCAGACAAATCTCTCCAGGTGGCTACGGGGACCGTTTGATGAGAAGCTGTAGCGCAGCGGCGAGGAGCTGGAGTTGGAGCGGCGGAGAGTTGTGTGGTGCTTGGTTTGAGCCAGGGGACATTTCTGCATCTGCACAAGCTCCGGTGCCCCACATGACTTCCTCACCAACTCGTGGTATGTCCAGTGGAGGGTGGAAATGGTGCCCAAATGGTGCGGGGTATCTCCGCAGACCAGGGTGCGCCTCCACAATCCCAGCCACAGCATCACTCCAGGGCCTCCTCTGGTTTGTGGGAGGTACGGGCTTCCGAGTACAAAGTCCTGGATGAACTGAGTTGCCCACGGCTCATCCACATTGGGACCACCGGCTGCCAACCTCTCTTTGCCCGCTGAGTCCTTTCTTGGTCAAGTCCAATTGTAATCCTCAGGCACAGCAGGTAACGATGAGGAGGGTGGCAGTGGTGGTAGTGGAGGAAGGTAAAGATTCTGCACCCCGTGATGAAAGTGCATGCTTGGTCTGGTTTCCAGCAGATTAGCGACTCGACCCCAACAAGACATCTCATCCTCTCGGGAAGAGCAGCTCCGAGTGTCAGTCGCCATGTCTTCAATCATGCCCACCACCTCCATCTCATCCCAACTCCACTTTTTCTGCCTTCAACCAGATTTGCCAGCTGTGTCCGTGACTGGCTGTGTCCTTCTGTCATGTCTGCCCCTTCAGGGCGAAGGAGAGGACTCAATCGCCAGGCAAATCTGGTAAACCATTTTTTATTAACAAACAGAAAATAAGCACTGCACATGGGCAGAAATTAAATGCAATAATAATCCAGACAACGTGGAGAAGAAAGAGCAATAATTCACACTGTGTGGTGCAGATGATGGACAGGTTAACATAAGGACGCAGCAAAGGACACAGACTGAAAATACATATATATAGACAGTGGAGCAATCACGACAACACAGGACAGGTGAGCACCATCAAGGGCAATCAGGCACAGGACGGGCAGGGCTGGACAATCACAGAGGGGATACACACAACACATGACAAATGAGTCAAAAAGCAACATGAAGCATGGACAGGGGCTGCAGCCCTGTCCAGATCACTACAAGCGGCAGTGGCTTAGGAGGTAGGGCGGGTCATCCAATAACCAGAGCATTAGTGGTTCAAATCCCGCTCTGCCCAGCCATCCTGCCGTTGTGTCCCTGGGCAAGACACTTTACCTACCTTGCCTCCAGTATCCATGACACTGGGTATGAATGCGTATACATGTTCGGTAGTGGTCGGAGAGGCTGTTGGCGCTGATTGGCAGCCACATTTCCATCAGTCTGCCCCAGGGCAGCTGTGGCTACAGTAATAGCTTACCACTACTACTGTCTGTCTGTGGACTCAATGAATAATGGATTTCCATTGTAAAGCACTTTGGCTTTATTGAAAGGTGCTAAATAAATGTGAACCATTATTATTGTTATTATTAGCACAAATAAATAAATATACAAACTGGCCCTACCATAGCTGAGACGAAGCAGTCAGTCGATGTGACCTGCTGCAAAGAGCTGTGAATCTCATCACTTTGAGCAGAGGAAGAGATGAAGCTACTTTGTTTTTGTGGAAATACACAGATTATTTTTCCTTTCTCATAGTTAAGTGTAACCCAGCTGAGAAAATGACCCTTTTTTTCTCAGATGTCAATTGTATTAATACAATTGTGTGATTTTATTTTGAAAACCGACTATCTTGGGGAAGAGGAAGTGCGATCCTCGTCATCCAACTTTTAAATTTCAGTTTCATGGTCACGTTGGGTGATCTGGGTCTTTCCATTTGTTAAGAGCGATATTAGCCCCGCCTTCCGAGCAAAGTGCTGAGGCGCTCTGCTGGAAATCTTTCTTTCACAATATGAGCGTGGACGAGAGAGGTTGTGAAGCAGTCTGATTCACACAGATACCTCTTCTTGGTGAGTTTCATTCAGAAAGATACTATAAATTGATCTAAACACTCTCCAAATGCTAATTTGCAACCTTTATTATCCTAAGTTGACGGGAGCACGAGCGTGAGGGGCATTGTGGCTGTGTCCTTTGCTGTATTCACACTGATACCTCATCTTGGTGAGTCAGATACATGCTAATGTTATGCTAACATTAGCACTATGCTAATGCTAATCGCGAGTGGATTTTTTCCTGTTTAAAAGCAATGGAAAAGGCTGTCTTTGTGTCTGTATGGTTTTCCTAAATGTGATTTCAGTTCCCAACAGTATGCTGAAGTACTTTTAGTTCATATGCACTATTTCTGTCGAATGCAATGTGTAGTTTGATGCTAAAAGCGCATGGTGTTGGTCTACTATGTAAATCCATAGGTTATGCTAAACCCAGTAGCTCAGACAGGGTTTTACTGATTTTAAAAGGGAATATTGGAAGTAATAGGACGGTATATTCCCTGGTTATGTGATAGATTAATTGTATTTCATTTCATGATTTACAAAGACAAGGTTAAAAGGGATTAATCATACTTTCATGGTTAAATGATGTAGAGATGAACAGAGGAATTCATTTAATTGGTTACATGAAAAAAAGGGTATTTCATGTGCTACCAGAGAGACTGTGAGAAAAAAGAACACATGCATGTAAGATGTAAGATGTGAAATGTAAGATATTACTATATTGCTGGATTGTGATAATAGTAATATGAGAGAAGAATTTAAACACTAAGCTATGGTGTTATATAAGAAGGGATTGGAAGACGAATTACTCTAGCTGTAAACAATAATACCATTATTGTCATGCAGGCTAGGTTTTTTTTGGTTGCCGATCAAGAACCTTCTGGATCCTGGATTCTCTCCGAATGGAGATGGCGAGCCTGACCCGAGACTGAACCGAGATTGAACCGAGATCTAACCAAGATCGCAAATGAAGAGCACCCTTCCTCTCTCCAGTGCCCAGGATTCAAAGTGGTAACAACCCAAGTCACCGCTTTAAAAGAGGAAAAGAAACCTGAGTCTGGAGATACAAGATATCTTGACTGGTCAAACGACTAACCCGAAAGGACAAACAAACATTGAGCTCAGTAGGACATCTTTGGGGTTTTATTTCATACCGGCCGTTGTATATTTGTATAGTGGTAAATTGTCTGTATATATTGCTCACTTTTTCCCTATAAATAACAACCATTATTGCTCATTTCTTGCCTCCAGCTAGTTCATTCCACACTCACTTTAATTCCCTATTGTAACCCTTACGAACCTAGCAACTGGTCTACACTTAATTATTTCCCTTACCTAATTAACATAAGGGAAGGGTTACATAAGGACAAAAGCATATTGGTGGGTTGCAAGCCAAGTGCCGATCAAGTCCCACTGCAATCTTCAAAAGCACCTGAATAAACAGCAACACACTCCGACAAAGCTAGTGCTAAGGAACGGCTAGCTATGCTAACAACCAACACCGTGAAGTGGATCTACTCTATCTGAACACCCACGGCTGGTATACATCTGCACATCTGTGGGGATTGAACATTTTTCTTTGGATCACTGCACATTGGATTAATCCATTATAAAGATTCAAATCCCAGCCGGGTCATGCCAAAGACCATATGAAAAAGGAACTTCTGTCACAATACTGAGCACGGTTGGGGAACCGTGCTTATGCTTTCTATCAGTCTGATTATTTTCTGTCCCTTCCCCATCTCAGGGTTATTACTGAATTTAAGTTTGGTGTTGTCTGTATTTTGTTATTTGAGTTTGCCATTTGTTTCCGTTTGTTTTTGAGAGTTCCTGTTTTCTTGGTTGAGTTACCATAATCCTGTTTATTGATATTATGTGGCTATGGCAATCCTATCTTGCTTTGTTAATTTATCTGCCTGTTTAGACATGAGCCTACCTTCACCTTTGCCTTCAGTCTTCTTTTTGTAATGTTGATATTTTGGGGGCATGGTGTGGGGATTCTCCACCCAGAGTGGGGAGCTGCGGGGAAGAGGGAACAATGGACTGAAGGAGGAAGTGTCACCGGGGGGTCTCAGTTGGGACAGTAAGGACTATTCGGCCCCCGGGGAGAGGAGAGAACGTCGGAGCCACTGGAAGAAGGAGGGTGTGAGAAGCAGTGCCGGCATGATGTTATGTTAATGTGCCACACAGGTCTTTGTTCCAAACAATGTATTATGGTCAGAAGTTCCGGATCTCGATGCATGGAATTAAAGGTATAAAAGGAGAATGCACAGAGACCCGGGGAGTCTTTTACTGTACTGTATGTTGGAGAAGGAATAAAGTTTGTGTGTTGTCCAGCTCACTGCCTCGCCTGTTTCCTTTCTCCACATTGGTGACCCCAAGATGTGCCATGGAGAGCGAGCCGAGCACCACACTGGAGACTACCTGGAGGGGAGCACCAGCGCCGCGTGCGCTGTCTCAGTCAAGCTCCCAGACTTCTGGCTTCACAATCCGACTGCGTGGTTTCTGCATACAGAAGCCCAGTTCGCACTCCGCGGGATAACAACGGATGACACAAAGTATTACTACATGGTCACTGCACTGGATGCGTGCACCACGCAACAGGTGACGAGCCTGCTCCAGGAGCCGCCAGTCTAGGGGAAATATGAAGCGCTCAAGAGGATGCTGCTCCAGTGCTACACCCTTTCTGACAGTGAGAGGGCAGACAGACTTCTAACACATTAGGAATTAGGGGACAGATCAGCCGTGGAGCTAGTGGAGCGCATATTGGTGCTGATGGGAAAGAACGACGAGGCTTTCCTGTTCGACCACTTGTTCCTCAGGAACCTACTGGCCGCAGCAAGGGCGATCCTGGCCAACTCACCACTGCTGGTGACCAAGGACTACCACGCACTGGTGCAAGAAGCGGATTGCATCATTTTAGCGACCAGAAATCTTAGGGTGAATGCAGCGGCACCAGCGTCCATGAAGGACTCCAGCAAGGTCAAGGAGCCGCTGGTGGTAGCCGGAGCAGACGTCAGGAGATGCGGGAACGGGGCAATCTGTTTCTATCATCGCCACTTCGGTTTGAATGCCCACCGCTGTCTGCCGCCATGCCAGTTCAAGGAGCCAGGATGATGGCTCGTTCAGCACTCAGTTGCAGCTGCAACTGCTGGCGACAGGAACAAGCTGCTTTATGTCACAGACACACGTTCAGGGAGACGGTTTTTGGTGGACTCCGGCTCCCAGAAGAACCTCATCCTGCCGGTCAATGCAGACAGGGTGGCAGGAGGCAGCAGTCCCGAGCTCATAGCCGCCAACGGATCCACCATCAGGACTTTTGGCGAACAGATACTGACGATATGCTTACACGGATGCAATTTTCAGTGGGACTTTGTGGTAGCTGCATGTTCTGTGCCCACTTTAGGTGCAGATTTTTTGTATGCTTATGGGTTGTTAGTCGATGTTGCTAATAGGTGATTAGTGGATGCTGTCGCTTTTACCCCATTGCCCTGCACAGCTTGGGGAGCTGGGTCAACAACACTGGCTAACGTTGCAGCTCCAGGGGGTAAGTACCAACATTTACTCGCACAGTTCACAGCACTCACGGTCCCGACTTTTTCAGCTACAATAACAAAACACGGGGTCGAACATTTTATAACTACAAAAGGCCCACCGATGTTCGCGTGACCTCGGCGCCTGGACACGGCTAAACTGGCCATCGCACGCGAGGAGTTTGCCAACTTAGAGCAGTTGGGCATTGTCAGGCTCTGCAACAGCCCGTGGGCATCCCCACTT
Source organism: Pholidichthys leucotaenia (assembly GCA_020510985.1). Lineage (NCBI taxonomy): Eukaryota > Metazoa > Chordata > Actinopteri > Cichliformes > Pholidichthyidae > Pholidichthys > Pholidichthys leucotaenia. The sequence continues at coordinate 326,694,228 of CM035838.1, forward strand.
CACATGGTGCCTAAGACCGATGGGTCGTGGCGACCATGCACTGATTTTCGGCACTTGAACAGCATGATCGGTATCCTATCCCGCACATCCAGGATTTTTCCGTGCACCTGGATGGGGCATGTGTTTTTTCCAAAGTGGATCTGGTCCGCGGTGACCACCAGGTCCCGGTGCGCGCGGAAGATGTTCCAAAAACAGTGATAATAACTCCTTTCGGCCTTTTAGAGTTTTTACGCATGTTGTTCTGGTTAAAAGGCATGGCGCAAACTTTCCAGAGAATGATGACACAGTGCTTCGTGACTTGTCCTTCATTTTTGCCTACTTAGACAACATTCTGGTAGCTAGTGCATCCAAATAGGCGCACATCGCCCATCTCAAGACGGTTTTCCAGAGGTTGGAAGCACACGGGCTGATAGTTATCCCGGCGAAGTGCCAGTTGGGTGTGCCAGTGATTGATTTTTTGGCCCACCGCATTTCGCCGGAGGGCGCAATTCCGTTACCTGAAAAGGTGCGCGCTGTGTCAGACTTTACGCATCCGCAGACCGTGAGGGCACTACAGCCATTATTTTGGAATGGTTCATTTTTAAAACCGTTTCCTTCCCTGGGCAGCCCAGCTGATGCAGTCGTTGTATGCCGCACTTAAAAAAAAGAAGCCCGCGGAAACCATCGACTGGACTCCCGAGCAAGTCCAGGCTTTCACAAACGGCAAAACAGCGCTGGCAGATGCCGCGTTGCTAGCCCACCCAGATCCGTCTGAACAGATAGCACTCACTACGGACGCATCTGATGTTGCCATAGGGGCAGTGGTGGAGCAGTATGCCTCAGGTTCGTGACAGCCGCTTGCATTTTTCAGTCGAACTTTGCGCGACAACAAACGCAAATACAACACGTTGAACAGAGAATTGCTGGCTCTCCACCTGGCAATGTACCATTTCCAGTTTTGGCTAGAGGGGCGTGAGTTCACCGCATTCGTAGACTATAAGCCGCTGACATACACAATGTCCAAAGTCTCGAAACCGTGGTCGGCCCTGCAGCAACGGCATTTGGCTGCGATTTTGAAGTTTACTACTGACATTCAACACGTTGCCAGTAAGCTTAACATAGTTTCTGATTACCTGTCGCACATGTTAGTCTTCCCGGTCTACATGGGAAGACATTTCCCTGCCATGGCCGTGGAGCAAGCCGGGGACACAGACATTTGCGCACTCCAGTTGGCGCCTATTGGGTTAAGGCTGGAGAACAGGGTGGTGCAAGAAGGGTGCCCCCCTTGCTCTGTGACATTTCCACTGGCTGCCCACACCTGGTGGTTTCGAGCTCTTGGCACTGCCGCATTTTTGAGTCAGTCACCTCCCTTTCGCATCCAGGCGTGCGCACTTCTGTGAAGCTAGTGGGGGTGAAATTCGTCTGGCCACACTTGCGCAAGGATGTGAAAAAGTGGGCTGCAGCTTGCATTGCGTGCCAGTGGGCCAAAGTGCACTAGCACACCAGAGCCCCCCTTGAGCCATTCCAAGTCCCAGCTAGGAGGTTCGACCACGTCCATGTGGATTTAGTGGTACCCCTCCCGCCGTCACAAGGTTTCACACACCTTTTGACAGTCGTGGTCCGCACCACGCACTGGCCTGAAGTGGTCCCGGTTGCTTCTACCACATTCATGGAAGTGGCTCACGCCTTTTTGTCAGCTTGAGTTGCACATTTGGGATCCCTATCGGACATCACTTCCGACAGGGGTCCACAATTCATTTCGTAACTCTGGCTCGCAATGGCTCAGAGCCTGGGGGTCAAATTCACCGTACTACCACGTACAACCCCCAGGCTAATGGGTTATGCGAGCATTTTCATAGGTCGCTTAAGGCAGCGCTCAGAGCTTCACTCACGGATACAAATTGGGTTGACCACCAGCCCTGGGTTCTTTTAGGGTTGTGCTTCGTGCCTAAGGAGGATCTGTCAGCCTCCCTGGCAGAACTTGTTTTTTCTCAGCTGCTGCAGATCCCCGGAGAGTTTTTTACCGGAAACCCCCACGCCCGGGGCTGAGCAGACTGCGCAATTTTTGCACAGTACGGAGGCTTTTAACGTGCCGGGCCTGGCCCACCATTATTTTCCCTGCACCTCCATCCCAAAAAGCTTACAGAACGTGTTTTGTTTTTGTCAGGCACAATGCACACCGGACCCCACTGCGCCCACCGTGCGATGAACCGTTCAGGGTGTTGGAAGCTGGGGCAAAGCATTTTGTGTTAGACTTGGGGGAGGGCGTAGGGAGACTGTCTGCATCAACAGGCTGAAGCCCGCTTTTGTGTTGGTAAACGAGCAGGTGGTGTTGGCCCAAGCTCCCCGGCGCGGACGCCCACCGTTGATGGCTCCACAAGATGGTGATCCCTTGGCAAGGACCTGCACTTGCAAAGCTACCCCCCTCCCTTTTTCCCTCCACAGACTGACGTGCCCTCCTGTACACCTCGCCAGCAAGGCGTTTCAATTGGATTGGCACCCCCCACCCCCACCCCGCTACAGCTGCTATGGGCGCTGGCTCAAGCTCAAAGGATAGGGGGTTAGTGCCCTTTCTGTGTGTGGGGGGGGGGGCTTTGTGGGGGCATAGTGTGGGGATTCTCCACCCAGAGCGGGGAGCTGGGGGGAAGAGGGAACAATGGACTGAAAGAGGAAGTGTCACCAGGGGGTCTCAGTTGGAACAGTAAGGACTATTCGCCCCCCAGAGAGAGAAGAGAATGCTGGATCCACTGGAAGAAGAAGGGTGTGAGAAGTGGTACTGGCGTGATGTTATGTTATTGTGCCACATAGGTCTTTGTTCCAAACAATGTATTATGGTCGGAAGTTCCGGGTCTCAATGCATGGAATTAAAGGTATAAAAGAAGAATGCACAGAGACCCAGGGAGTTTGTGTGTTGCCAGCTCGCTGCCTCACCTATTTCCTTTCTTCACAATATTAGTATTGTATTATTTGCGTCTCTTGGGTTTTGTATTTATCTTGTCCTCACCTTGGTGGGTTGTTTCCTCCTTTTGTAATTATCTGGATCATGTTCTATAAATTTTTTTCGGTCTGCGCTTTTACTTTGACAGCGTGCTTTATTTGCTTCCTTTCTTAGCCAGTTTCGCGGTTCATCACAGCTGTCATGATTTTGGACTAATTATTCCTCGCTAATGTCTCTGTATCATCTGCACCTGTTAATTATTTGTTGATGGTCTCTTTGTCCTATTTAAGGGACGCCATACCGAAACTCGGGGCGGCATTCTTCATTTTGCCTCCAGACGTGAGTCCCACGTCTTTTTCTTTCTGTAACCTAGTGAGTGTCCCACGCTTTATCGTCTAGGTCACTCCGGCTTTCAGTATGCCTTACCCGTGGGCTAGTCAACCTGCTTAGGTTCAGGTTCAGGTTCAGGTTACTTTATTTGTACCCATAGGTAGATTTGTTTTGCAGTCTGGTGACATCCATATTTACAAGCCACAATTACATTCAACATAGACACAAACACAGGCACACATGAAGCTGACTATAAACATGATAAAAATACTGAAGTCTCCATCAATCAGGGTATAAAGACAAAGAGATGAGAGAAAAACCAGAGGTAAGAGAGAAGGGTCATATTAAAAAGTTAAAAACTAGTCAAAGAGGTTAAAAACTCAAAGGTCTAAAACCCAATAAAATATTTAGAACCCAAATAACATCCTACAAAAATAAGTAACTATAAAATGGAGTTAATAAATAGGTACCTAAATTATGTACAATATATTGTTACAACTTGTTCAACTCTTTGACAGCAGCAGGAACAAAGCTGTTTTTGTAGCGCTGGGTTTTACTTTTTGGGACAGCAAACCTCCGTCTTGAGGGAAGAAGCTGAAAGTTGCAGTGCAAAGGGTGGGAGTTGTAGAAGAGCTGGAAATAACGAGGCGGTTTTGTATCACAAAAGCAGAGTCTTTAATGAACAACTCTTCTATCTTGTCTCATCATGGTGCAGAGCTTGGCAGAAGGCAAAGAGGAAGAATTCTGCCCAGTTCGCTGGTTAAATACAGGCACACATCCAAGACATGCAAAACACAAGTTGAAATCCCCCGTTATCTAAATCCCCATTAGTCCTGTTAACTCCTCCCTCCGTCTTGGGAGGTGATGGGAAAACCTCTCCTCGCCTAAGGGGGTGAAGATGTCAAGTCTGTTGCCATGGCGTCCTGTGACGTCATTGGTCTTCACACGGCGGTGAGATTCCTTTGTCCTTTCAGAGGTGTGAAATTCCTTTGCATATGTTGCCCCACACATTTCCACATGCTCCAACGTATGCAGGTATGGAATATATGAGTAATATATACCACAGGCCCCCCAAACAACTAGGAAAGGACACAGAAAGATTCACAGTCTAGGGTAATTAGTAAGACATACTACGTGTTACAGCTGTTGTCACAGAAGAAACTTCCAAGCAGCCATGCTCCTAAGAGAGTTCAGTGAAAATATAACAGCATAGTATAATCATAAGTCAGTCCTAAACTGTTGCGGCACAATTAGCGAAAAATTGCAGAGTGGTGTAATCAGTCCTTGTGCAGTCTGGGTTTCAATCTTCTCCCAAAGCTGCTGTAGGCTGGTTTAGGCGTCCTGCTGGGACCTTGTTGTGAGGAATCTGCAGTGTGGGAAGGAGAGAGATTATCTGTTCCCTGCCTGGGGGCTGAGACTTTTTCCTTGGGGGGTCTACCTGGCCGAGGTGCTCGTGCCAACTGTGCAGGTTCGTCTCTCAACAAGAAGGCAGGTTTGAGTCTGTCGATGCTGACCGTTTCATTTCTATCCCCATAATCAAGCACAAAGTGTTTGTCACCATTTTCCAGCACTCTGAACGGGCCATCGTATACTGGGCGTAACGTTGGTTTAAGGGCTTCATGCTTAACAAAAACAAACTCGGCGTTTTTTTAAGTTTGAGGAACAAAAACTCGCGGAAAGGAGTGATGAGCTGGACCGTGTAGAGAGTCCGGTCCGTTACTGCCTAAAAACCTTGGGACTGGGAGGTGCCCTGGTTCCGGGTTTTCTGGTAAAAATTCACCTGGTAGTCTAATAGGCTGAGCAAAGACTAATTCTGCAGGGGAAGCGTCTAAATCCTCTTTAGGTGCCGCACGCAACCCCAATAAAACCCAGGGAAGTTTATTTACCCAATTTGTGTCCGTTAATGAGGCTCTGAGGGCGGCCTTTAAGGACCTGTGAAAAACGCTCGCATAACCCATTAGCCTGAGGGTGATAAGCGGTGGTGCGGTGAATTGTTGCCCCTAAACTGTTGGACATGGCTGACCAGAGCTCTGAGACAAATTGAGGCCCCCTATCTGACGTGATGTCTGATGGGACGCCGAAACGTGCCACCCAATTTGTTAGAAAAACGCGAGCGACTTCCTCCGCTGTAGTTGCCGCTAGAGGGACTGCCTCTGGCCAGCGCGTGGTGCGGTCTATCATTGTTAGCAGGTGTGTGAAACCCTGGGAGGAAGGCAGCGGCCCCACGAGGTCGACATGAATGTGGTCGAACCTTCTAGCAGGGATGGGAAAAGGCTCCAGAGGGGCTTTTGTGTGTTTGTGTACTTTGGCGCACTGACAAGGAATGCAAGTTTTTGCCCATTCTTTTACGTTTTTGCGCAGGCCTGGCCACACAAACTTTTCAGCAACCATTTTGACCGAGGTGCGCACACCTGGGTGCGCGAGGGAGTGAATTGCGTCGAAAATACGGCGGCGCCAAGCAGCCGGTACTAACGGGCGAGGTCGGCCGGTTGAAACATCGCATATTGGGGGGGGCACGCCGTCGCGCAACCCTTTTTCCTCCAGCCTTAACCCTGTTGGTCCAGACAGGAGCACGCGCACGTCCGCATCACTACCTTGTTCTTCCGCCATGGCTGCATAATCTATCCCTTCATGGATAGGTGCTGCATATGTGTTTGCGTTAGAGAAAAGCTCAGCTGCTGAAGCAGTGTAATCTGTCTCCTCGTGCTCTGGCAGTGCCACAGCGCGAGAGAGACAGTCCGCTACTACGTTAAGTTTGCCCGCTACATGTCGAATGTCTGTGGTGAACTCTGAAATCGCAGCTAGCTGTCTTTGTTGTCTGCCCGACCAAGGTTCTGAAATTTTAGCCATAGCAAAAGTGAGCGGTTTATGGTCCACAAAAGCCGTGAAACTCCGCCCTTCTAACCAAAACTGGAAGTGGCGGATGGATAAATGGAGCGCCAGCAGCTCCCTGTCAAAAGTGCTGTACTTGCGTTCCGTCGGGTTTAGCGATTTGCTAAAAAATGCTAAAGGTTGCCAGACCCCCTTGACAAGTTGTTCTACAACTGCCCCTATGGCCAAGTCTGAAGCATCTGTGGTTAGAGCAATGCGGGCCGAGGGATCTGGATGGACTAACATTGTAGCGTTAGCTAGGGCGTTTTTAACTTCCGCAAAAGCGCGTTCGCGTTCTGGGGTCCATTCGACCGCGTTGGAAGCTCTCTTTTTTTTTGAGCGCGTCATACAGGGGCTGCATGAGCTGAGCTGCATGAGGGAGGAAACGGTTGTAAAAATTAACCATCCCCAAAAATTCCTGTAGCAATTTGACCGTTTGGGGCCGTGGAAAACCTTCTATCGCATGAATTTTGTCTGGAAGCGGAACTGCCCCTTTCGGGGAGACTCTGTGTCCCAAAAAATCAATTTGCGATACGCCGAATTTGCATTTGGCTGGATTAATTATTAATCCGTGCTCTTCTAGCCTCTGAAAAACGGCAGTGAGATGCTGCTCGTGCTCTTCCTCCGATGAGCTGGCTACCAGCATGTCGTCGAGGTAGACGAAAACAAAGGGGAGGTCGCGTAAGACTGCGTCCATCATACGCTGAAAAGTCTGAGCAGCACCTTTGAGGCCGAAAGGCATTCGCAGGAATTCAAAAAGGCCGAAAGGGGTTATAACCGCTGTTTTAGGAATGTCTTCAGCTCGGACTGGAACTTGGTGATAACCGCGGACTAAGTCTATTTTTGAAAAAATGCGCGCACCCGCTAAATGTAGTGAAAAGTCCTGTATGTGAGGAATGGGGTAGCGGTCATGCGCTGTAGCGTTGTTTAATCTGCGGTAATCTCCGCACGGTCTCCAAGAACCGTCGGATTTCGGAACCATGTGAAGTGGTGAAGCCCAAGGGCTCTTTGAACGTCGGACAATGCCTAATTTTTCAAGAGCTGCAAATTCGTCCCTTGCTATGTTGAGCTTGGCCGCGTCTAAGCGGCGAGCTTTGGCAAAAACGGGAGGTCCCGTTGTTGGAATGAAGTGTTTAACCCCGTGTTTGGCTACAGTGGCTGAGAATTTGGGGGTTGTGAGTGCTGGAAATTGGGTGAGGAGTTGCTCAAACTTACCTCCTGCCGTGGTGACGTTGGCCTGCACAGGTGGTGGAGAGACTCGAGCTGAGCAAGGAATAGAAGCAAAAGACAGTGCATTAACCAGGCGCCTATTTGCTAGATCAACTAATAACCCGTGTGCACACAAAAAATCTGCGCCTAACAAGTTAAAACTCACCGCCGCTACAACAAATGTCCATCTGTAGCTGCGGCCGTGAATGAGGAGATGCAGGCTCTTTTCCCCGAACGTGTCGATGTCCGAGCCGTTGGCTGCCACTGCTCCATTGCCCCGGGTGCCCATGGCTCAATCTGCGTGGGAGGGTATGACGAAACTCAGCTGGGCTCCTGTGTCGATGAGGAACTGCTTGCCTGTGTGTCCATCCGTCACGTATAACAGCTTATTTTTCTCGCCGAGAACCGCTGCTGTTAACGGCCCTCGGCTTTGGCGTTTCCCGACATCGTAAACTTGCAGGGGGGGAACACATTTCCGGGCTTTCTCGGCAAAGCGGTGGTGATAATAACAGACGTCATTCTGTTTGTTGCGCTTGGGCCGCGCTGCTGTCACCGTGGGTTGAGCCTGCTCCGTGGTTTGTGACTCTCCAAGGTTCGGGGCGTCAGTTTTGAGGTCTGCGGATGCCGCTGTGGGTGTCCAATCTCTGCAGGCGTTGACGAGTCGATAAGCCTCGTTGGCCAGCGTGCGGAAGTCCTGATGATTGTTGCACTTCATACTGGCGAGTGTCCCTCTCATGTGTGGTGGTAGCGTGCTGAGGAAAATAAATTGAAAGAGGAAATTATCATTGTCCTCCTCCTTGAGCTGCAGTAAATCCTCCATGAGGGTCTTTGGATTGCCCCCTCTGTGGCCGTAGACTGCCAGGATTTTTTCGGCTCTTTCTTCCGCTGACGGGACGTAATTCGCCACGATGGTCGCCTTGAGTGTCTCATACTTGTCCCGGGCCGGTGGTCGCTGGATCAAGCTTCGCACACACCTCGAAGTGGCGGAGTCGAGTTTGGAGACGATATGGTAGAACTTAGTATCGTCTGCCGTGATGCCCGCCAGTATGAACTGGGCTTTGGCTTGGAGAAACCAAGAGGCCGGGTCTTCTCGCCAGAAATCTGGCAGTTTAACAGCAACGGCGTTTGTGCACATCATCACTGTAGTGCCCGCTGGGTGAGAGTGCCTTGCCTCGGCTCTCACGGCGGTGCTGGAGCTCGGTTGAGCTCTCTCGGTACCCTCTGCCGGGGGGAACAGCTGTCTGCTTGTTCCCTCATCTGCGTTGTCGCTGGCGTAAGTCAGATTCGCCGCGGATGAGTCGCTTGAAGAACGCCTCAGGTCCATACTCGCGTCAAGGTCACCAGTGTAGAAGAGCTGGAAATAACGAGGCGGTTTTGTATCACAAAAGCAGAGTCTTTAATGAACAACTCTTCTATCTTGTCTCATCATGGTGCAGAGCTTGGCAGAAGGCAAAGAGGAAGAATTCTGCCCAGCTCACTGGTTAAATACAGGCACACATCCAAGACATGCAATACACAAGCTGAAATCCCCCGTTATCTAAATCCCCATTAGTCCTGTTAACTCCTCCCTCCGTCTTGGGAGGTGATGGGAAAACCTCTCCTCGCCTAAGGGGGTGAAGGTGTCAAGTCTGTTGCCATGGCGTCCTGTGAAGTCATTGGTCTTCACACGGCGGTGAGATTCCTTTGTCCTTTCAGAGGTGTGAAATTCCTTTGCATATGTTGCCCCACACATTTCCACATGCTCCAACCTATGCAGGTATGGGATATATGAGTAATATATACCACAGGAGTCATCATTTAAAATGGAGGTAGCCATCCTCTGTACTTGTCTGGTGTACAGGGATGTCAGGCTCAGCTGTGACTCACCAAGCAAACGACTGGACCATCTAACTACCTGATCCAAGGATTCCCTCTGTTTCAGTTTTATCTGACCAAACCATGACACTAAAGAAAAGGATAAAACAGATTCAATAAAAGCCCGATAAAACATTATCATTATGGTTCGGTCAATTTGGAAGCGTGCAAGTTTTCTCAAGCAATGCAAATGTTGTTGACCCTTTTTGCACACCCTTTCACAGTTCTCTTCAAAGTTTAAATTACTATCAATAATCGTCCCAAGATATTTGTAGGATTGTACACATTCGGTGGTCTGGCCTTTTAGCACGGTGACTTTGTGCCTGGGAGTTTTCTTCCTAAAGTCAATAATCATGTCTTTAGTTTTTGTCGTATTCAGCTGCAGGTAGGAATCCTCACACCAGTGAACAAAATCATCAACTACTGGGCCGTGGCCACTCTCACCATCCTGGAGGAGACTGACAATAACTGAGTCATCAGCATACTTTATAATGTGTCTGTTGTCATGTCTGCTCCGACACATGTTTGTGTACAGGATGAAGAGTAGTTGTCACAACACACACCCCTGAGGAGAGCCAATAGAAGAACACTTTAGGTCAGACATTGTACCATTGACCCTTACTCTCTGCGTCCTGTTGGTTAAGAAATCCAGAATCCAACCCACCAGATTATTGCTCAAATCAAATTGTTGCAGGAGCCTTTCAACTAAAATATGAGGTTGGATTGTATTAAAGGCGGAGGAAAAGTCCACAAATAAAAGCCTGGCATGTGCCCCATTAAAATCCAGATGTTTAAAAAGCATGTTAAACAGAGTGACAGTGGCATCCTCCACTCCTCTGTGAGGCCTATAGGCAAACTGCAGAGGATCCAATGCATGCTCAGTCTGCTTTAGGACCTGACATCTGACCAGTTTTTCAAAAATTTTCATTAAAATTGAAGTCAAAGCAACTGGTCTAAAGTCGTTTACCGTTTTAGGACAGCTGGATTTTGGAACGGGAACAACCACGGCTTCTTTCCAGATCTAAGGCACATGTTGTGTCTGTAAGGACTTATTGAAAATGTAATGAAATATAGGACTCAGTTCATGTGCACAGGACTTTACCAAGCGCCCACATATATTATCAGGGCCCTGACTTTGGTTCACTTTTACAGCACAGAACTCCCTTTTAATATCCTGCACCTCAATATTAAAGTGCTGATTGTCTTTGAGTTTCTGTTTCAAATACTGGGTTTCAGTGCTAAAATCAAAGGAGTCAAAACGACCATAAAAACAATTAAGAGCATTAGCCAGCTCTGTGTCTGAATTAAAACCATCTAAAAACACACGATTACTGCGTTCTGTGCTCTGAAGGCCTGCAATAGTTTTCATACTGGCCCAGGCTGAACCAAGTTTCTTTGTTGCCATCTTGCTTTCCAACTCTGATTTATAATTCTGTTTTGCTCTTAAAATTTCGGCCTTCAGCAATTTTGTGGCAACCTGTAGCTCAGAAACAGACCCCTGTTTAAAGGCAAGTGCTTTCCTCTGTAAGCAGGATTTAACTGATTTTGTAACCCATGGCTTGTTGTTGGGATATATTTTGACACGTTTACGTGGAACGATCGTATTTTTACAGAAAGCCATGTATGAGCATGTGACGTCCACCAAAGAGTCCAAATCATCCCCGCAGGACAGTGTGAACATCTCCCAGTCTGTACAGTTAATTTCTGGAGGCTGTGCACTGAATCTTCTGTCCACACATCAATGTCTCTGGTCTCCACCTTGCCTCTTCTGAGAGCAGTTTTATATGTGGGCAGCAAATGTACACAGTTGTGATCTGAGGATCCTAAAGGAGGAAGGGGGAGTGATTTATAGGCCCTCTCAATGGATCTATAGCACAGGTCCAATGTCTTTTTTCACCTGGTTGGCAGGAGACATACTGATAAAAGTTTTTAAGTGTCTTCTTTAAAGAAACATGGTTAAAATCCCCAAGAATAAAGTTTGGAGCCTCTGGAGAAATTGACTGCAGCCGCTGCACCACATCAAAGATGGTGCTGGAGGCAGAGTCAGCGTCTGCCCTTGGGTGGATGTACACAGTCATGATAAAAAGTTGGGGGAACTCGCGAGGCAAATAAAAGAGGTGTAGCGATACGAACAGAAGCTCCACATCGGGTGTACAGATGCGCTCTCTGACCGTGACAGATGTGCAGTACTGTTTATTAATATATAAACTAGGGATGGGCATAATTTACCGATTAACCGTTAATTGATCATTAAGAATTTCACCGAGGAAGTTCATTTTCGTCGACAAACCGTTTTTTTTTTAAACAATCCGAGGTTAATAGGCCTAGTGCACGGCCGTCCTCAAACAATGCAATGGCAAAATTTGGGCACCAGGGGGCAACATTACACCATCGCCGTACCCTGGCGTGCCTCAGTTGATACATGTGGGCTTCCGTAGGGCAATCGCCAAATCATGAAGCGGTTACTGCGAAGTGTTGCGTGGGACCATTTCAATTTAAAAAATGACCAGGTGTACTGCAATCACTGCAATGCAGCATACAAATATACCTCATCGACAGGGTCCATGGAACACCCTTATTACGCGAAGAAACCACCAACAGTGGTTGCGCGCTGAGTAATGGCGGTCGTGAAGATTCTTTTTTTTTTTTCAGAAACTTTATTGAGAAGGTCATGAAGATTCGGTGTACACACATCGAGGGAAGCTGCAGGAGGCGGCGTAGTGGCTCGACGGGAAGACTATTTTGCACAAAATGGCACAAGAGAACAGCAAAAAGTTCTGCGCAGCTAAACTAAGTAACACGAGCGATAGAGCAATGAATGCGGTCTTCGTTTGTTGGGTGGCCGCTCGGCAGGGACAGAAGCTGGGTAAAACGTCTCGGCCAATCAGCTTGCGGGGTGAAACGTCTCGGCCAATCAGCTTGCGAGATTCCCGAGGGCTCTCCGTGCTGATTCCTGATGTTCTAATGTAGTCTACCTGCCTTGTTACGTACCTAAAAATGTTAATGATTAACCGATTATTAATCATTAATTCTCCCAACGATCGGTGAAGAAAATTTCACCGAATGCCCATCCCTAATATAAACATACGCCGCCCCTCTGACGTTTTCCAGTTACCTCTTCCTGCCGATCAGAGTGGAGTGGGGCTCCAAAGCCATCAATCCACAGGTCCGCGTCCCGGTCATGCGCAGTAAGCCAAGACTCGATATAAGCCATGACACAGCAGTTCTTAAAGTCCTTCTAGTAGCGTACATTCCCTTGAATTTCATCCACCTTGTTCCTCAGAGATTGTACGTTCCCAAAAATCATAGAAGGAAGAGGAATGTTACCAAACTCATATCTTCTCAGGCGTAATTTCACGCCTCCACACTTTCCGCGTTTCCTTCTCCCGTCTCTCTTTTCACCGCTGTGTCCATGAACATCTCTCAAAATAAAGTCCGGCAGTTGCGGCTTAGACTCAATCACAGACGCTGCATCAACCGTGTTTAAATGCAGCAACATGTCCCTGGAATAATGTATTCTGCCCAGCATGATCCCGATCGCGCTCACCTCAGAGACACAAAGCCGTTGTGAAAGAAGCAGCAGTGCAAAAAAGGGGAGGAAATCCATATTGATGGAACCAGGGAGCTCTTCGCCATACAGTCCACAAACATTCCAGGACAGAAACGACACAGAGAATTTCGTTAAAAACACATTAAAGTGCATAAAAACAGACACACAGACGACTGACTTTTTCACCAGCTGCCGGTCACTGTGTGCGCATGCGCACTTATGATCCTGTCTTGTTAGCCTGCCTCGTAAGTTTTTGCCTCAGTTAAATTTTGTGTTTTGGTTAAACGTTTGCAAACTCACAGTCAGCATTTTGGTTTTCATTCCTGCCCCCTCTGGGCAGTTCATGACAACTTCCTGCCATCCAGCTTGGTGCGCAGCAATAATGGAACGGAGGAGGGAAATGTTGGTTACCCAGCCACAGGGGGTGCACAAGCCAGTGTACTCCCTGTGTCGGTCCCAAGCCTGGATAAAATGGGCATGGTTGTGTCATGAAGGGCATCCAGCATAAAAACCCTTGCCAAATCAACATGTGGATCATTGCAATATAAGGTGATGATACACTGTGGCGACCCCGAAAGGGAACAGCCGAAAGACAAAAAAAAAGAAGAAAAAACTACAGATGCTACAGATACGGGTCGAATATGATTGACCAGTATGTTCTCTTACTGTGTATCTTAAAAACAGCAGGCTACAGGTACAGAAATCAGAGGCATTTATTTGTTTCAAAATCTGAGGCATTTATTTGTTTCAAAATTTTAATTAATATCTATTTACTACCTTTTTAGCCTTATATACTCCCAAATCCTAAGGCTGCCCTCTTAATTTTAATTCTGAATTCCATCTCATGTCAGGTAAAATGCTGTAGGCAAGGTACCAAAAGCAGGATGGATGTGAACCAGCAACCTTCTGATCGCACATCCATCATACTGTTTATCTAAGCTATAGTGACAGCTGGCTTGGAGTAGATCTGAAAAGGTTTTGTCAGATTGTCATCTCTTCCCTACCAAGAGACATTTCATATAGAGATACAGCTTCCATATCAATAGACACTTCTTAAGGTAAGATAAACATGGACAGTTTTATGTCCCACACACACATGTACAGCAACACCAACATTAAAAAACTGTCTGTGAAGCTCTGAAACAGTCTGTTTTCAGCCTATCATAAATGATATGCCCATAATGTAATCTATGAATTAAATTATCTTGCTATGTGTGCAAGATGATTTAAGTATTTTAAAAAGTTACTTTTCCAAGTGACCAGTTATTTTAATCATACAGTAATTGGTAAAGTAACTCAATTATTTTGGAAAAGAAGTAACTAGTAAATGTAATTGGTTACTAACTTTTTTATTAACTTGCCCAACACTGGATTTTACTGACAAAGGGAATGGAATGGTCTTTTTTAATTTTTTTGTAAAGATTTCATTATCTGAATGGATACTTAATATTTTATTTGTTGAAAGAAAAGCCTTTTTCTGATTTTTACAAAGAGTTATTTATTTTGAACAGATATTATTTTTTTTTCCACTGGAAGCTGCCTATTTTTGTTATGTAAACGCATAATTAATGATGAAGACCATGGTCTCTGTGGAGCTGATAATTCTGTAAAAATCTATGGGGTGTTAAATATCTCCATGAATGTATAGGTATTAAAATAAAATTAATACAAAAAGGAAATAACAGCAAAATTTGCTCCACTACTGGATATGTATCTTTACTTTTTTCAGTATTTAGGAGTGCCCTTTTTTTGGTTGAACACCTGCCTTCCAAAATATCTGTGCATGGCACTGATGTGCAATGAAAGCAGCCTGTGAACAGTTATAACGTTAATGCTACCTGGCTGAACAGTGTTATAGCATTACTACTGCATGGTAAGCTAGGTAGCTGTATGCAAATAATTTTTGCATACAGCTAGGGTTGGAACCTTTCTGTGTGGAGTTTGCATGTTCTCCCTGTGCTGCGTGGGTTTACTCCGGGGGCTCCGGTTTCCTCCCACAATCCAAAGACATGCATGTTAGGTTAATTGGCTGTTCTAAATTGTCCCTAGATATCTGTCTCCTATAGGCCCTTAGAATAGAGGGTTAGTATTAGTGAAAGCGCTTTGAGTGGTCTTTGTGACTAGAAAAGCGCTATATAAGTGCAGGTTAGTTAGTTAGTTAGTTAGCTACTGCAAATAATTTTTGCTGTTATTGGGAACAAAATCCTTCCTGTTAACATCCTCAACCCGATTTTGTCGAGCATCTTTGTCCACTACAGTGATCCCTCACTTATCGCGGTTAATGGGTTCCAGAACCGACCGCGAAAAGTGAAAAACCGCGAAGTAGCGTCACCCCTAATGACGTCATCCATAAATAATACGTACGTTCATTCTCTCACTCTCTCTCTCTCATATGATACGTGTGTGTGTGTGTGTGTGTACGTGTACATACATACGTAGATGTAAATAAAGTGTACATAAATATGTTTTTAGAACTCTTTTATTCTTATAACAAGATACGTAACTCAAGATGAAGATGATTTACTTCACAGGTTAATGAGAGCTTTACTGCTCCTCAGGTGACGCCTCATCGTCAGGTGCTAGAAGCGCAGGATCATTGAGGGCAGCTTCCGATAGAGCTGGAGAAGCTGCAGGAGGCGGCGTAGTGGCTCGACGGGGAGACTATTTCGCACAAAATGGCACAAGAGAACAGCGAAAAGTTCCACGCGGCGAGACTACGTAACACGAGCGATAAAGAGCAATGAATGCGGTCTTCCTTCCCTTCATGAGCGCTGGGCAGGGAGAGGAGGTGGGTGAAACGTCTCGGCCAATCAGCTTGCGGGGTGAAACGTCTCGGCCAATCACCTTGCGAGATTTCCGAGCCGAGCCAACACGAGAACAGCGAACAGAGAGGTGGGGCTCTCAGTGTTGATACCTGATGGTCTAATGTAGTCTCCCTGCCTTCTGCTAGCGCCCGCCCATTATTTCTCAATTTTGAATTTTTGATGAATATTTTTGAAAAATCCGCGATGCACTGAGGGCGCGAAAGGTGAAGCGCGAAGTAGCGAGGGATCACTGTATATCATCAGGGGATTCATGGAATGTGTAAACTGTGTGGCCAGAGACAGGGGCATGTGTTGTAAAGTTCTGATCAATATAGAAACAAAACAAAGACGTTATTTTTGCTAAAACATACATGAACCTGTCATGAGCTGTCAGGTGGACAGCCAATCACAATGTGCTGTGTTATAGTGTGCAGCTTGAGCTGATCTCATGACCCAAGTACATCTGGTGCCTACACTGTATTTTGCAAGATTGGTCTATAGCAGTAGCAGCTTGTGGGTGATCCCACTGAAGAATCAAATTACTCATGCACAGACACACACCTGTACTTGTGGGGACCCTGAGTCTTTAGCTCTACCAACATTAAACTTAGCTCTTACAAAGCACCAAAAACAAAAAAAAAAGCCCAACAACAACAACCACCAGCACGCTATTCAAGACAACACAACACCAGCTTACTCAAGTTTTACTCAACATGATAAAATCTGACCAAGAAAATTTGATGACACATTGTCACCCCAGCACAAATTGTAACATCCAGCCCACTAGATGGCACTGTTTGACCACCTATGTTACTGTTATACATGTCATGAGTCAAGTCTCACGAGATTTGGTGTGAAAATGTGTGATACAAGATGGCTGACAAAACATAGATGAGTGACACACTGTGATCGGTTTCTCAAGTGTATTTTTTGATGTTAGATGCTACCAAAGGGTACCAAACATCAACATGGTGTCAGAGCAGTGAACCCATCATAGTTGGCATAGTGGCGAAAATGGAATCTTACAGCGTTCCAACACCAAGGATGGATTGGGATTCAACCAACTTACCAGAGGCTTGGAGGAAGTTCCAGCAGAATGCTCAGCTCATGTTCACAGGTCCTCTGCATGACAAGGATGAGGCAGATAAGTGCAGCTACTCTTTTGTGGATAAGAGAAAAAGGTTGTGATATTTACAATACCTGGACCCTCACGCCAGACGAAGCCAAAAAATTACAGACTTACTATGATAAATATACCGAGTATGTCACACCAAAGGCCAACCCCATATATGCCAGATACAAGTTCCATCAAAGAATGGAAGGAGAGCACAAATCATTTGAGCAGTTCGTTACTGAGCTAAAACTACTGGTTAAAGACTGTGCTTACCCAAATAGTGATGAAATGGTCAGAGACCGCATTGTGTTTGCAACAAACTCACCTCACATCCAAGAAAAGTTACTCAGCCAGGGAGCGGAGCTCACTCTTTACAAGGCCATAGATATAGCATGCTCACATGAGCTAGCCAAGCAACAACTGAAGACCATGGGTAACACAAAAGACTACAGCCATCCCAGCACAGTACATACTGTAAACAGAAAGTCAAACAGACAAGGCACTGTACAAAAAGCCATACGACCACAGAATGATAGAGTCACCTACAGGACATGTAACTACTGTGCAGGACAACATGGTTCTAAAGACGTATGCCCAGCTAAAGGAAAGCAGTGCATAAAATGTAAAAAGTTTAACCACTTTGCAAAAGCATGCTGATCAAAGCTTCCAGCCCAGTCAAAACCCTACCGGAAGACAGTGCACACTGTCAGAGAGAATACAGACACCAATGAAGAATACAGTGATGATAAACAGACAGGACTTTATATTGATACCATCACGGTAGAGGATGAGGGCAAAAGCAATGAACAGGCCTACACAAATGTGGAGCTAGGTTCACCTCCACAGAAAGTCAGATTCAAAGTTGATACTGGTGCACAGGCCAACACCATTCCTGTCAACATATTCCAAATGCTGTTCCAGGATGTCCCACTGAGACCAGCTCTCACAGACTCACAGATTATGAAGGCCACCCACTGAGAGTACAAGGCCGATGCAAGTTAGCATGCAGGTACAAGGACTGCTCACTGTTACTAAACTTCCACGTTGTTGACACAAGCTCCCCAACAATCTTGGCCATGAAAGCATGCAGAGGCTTAAACCTGATCAGAATCATAATGGCTGTACATGAAACTAAAGAAACCACAAACAGTGACTCACAGAGTATATTGAAGGAATACGCAGATGTATTCAAAGGTATAGGAGAGCTCCCAGGTGAATGCAACTTCTATGTTGATCCAAACATAACACCTATAGTCTGCCCACCATGCAGAATTCCCTTTGCACTGAGAAATCGACTGAGAGGGGAACTCAACAACATGGAGAAAAATGGCATAATCTGCAAAGTCACAGAACCCGCAGAATGGGTAAATGCACTTGTGGTTGTAGAGAAGCCTAAGTCAAACATACTCAAGAGTGTGCCTGGACCCGAGACCCCTCAATAAGGCAATACAGAGACCTCATTATCCCTTGCCTACATTGGAGGATGTCACTGTAAGGCTCGCAGGAGCAAAACACTTCAGCATCTTAGATGCCAAGTCAGGCTATTGAAACTGAGTCATGAGTCATCACTCCTAACAACATTTAATACTGTTTTTGGAAGGTATTGTTTCCTCAGACTACCTTTCGGCATTATCTCAGCCCAAGACAAGTTCCAGTGGTGCATAGACGAGACGTATGAAGGCCTCGACGGCGTGGCAGCCATTGTTGATGATGTGGTGGTATTTGGAAAGACCAAACAAGACCACGACCACAACCTCAAAACCATGCTACAGTGCACACGAGAGAGAGGTGTGAAACTAAATCCTGACAAATGCTGCATCTGCTTACCTAAGGTCAGTTACTTCGGACACACACTGACACATGAAGGTTTGAAACCAGATCCACAGAAAGTGAAAGCAATCAATGAGATGCAGCCACCATGAAACAAAGCAGAGTTAGAAACAGTTCTTGGGATGTTCCCCTACCTATCCCAGTTCGCACCGCACCTTTCTGAGATTAATGCACCACTGCGCCAGCTGTTAAAAGAACAGAATGATTTTGTATGGGACTCTATCCATGACAGAGCATTTCAGCACATGAAAGACCTGATAACACAACAGCCAAGTCCAGTACTTGCATATTTCGACCCCCAGAAAGAGCTACGACTCCAAGTTGATGCCTCCAAAAGTGGCCTTGGAACAGTCATGCTTCAAGATGGCAAACCTGTTGCCTATGCATCAAAGTCGCTTAATGACACAGAAGAAAATTATACACAAATCAAAAAGGAGCTGTATGCTGTGCTCTTCGGCTGCAAACGTTTTCATGACTCCATGTATGGTCTCAAGGTCATTGTGGAATCAGACCACAAGCCCTTAAAATCAATACTAAGAAAACCATTAGCAGCACCACCACCACGGCTACAAAGAATGATACTGCAGCTCAAAAGAGATGACATCAGCATCGTCCATCAACCTGGAAAAGACATTCCAGTAGCAACACATTGTCAAGAAAATCTATAGAATACTGGGATCAAGCCCTAAATGAAGGAATGGAAGCCCATATACACACTGTCATCAACAATGTTCCCGTAAGTGACCAGAGACTGAAAGAGATCAAGGAGGTAACAAGTCAAGATCCACAGCTCACCACTTTAAAGAATACCACACCCTGAATGGCTGGCCTGAGACAAGATCACAATGCCCACTCAGTATACAAGAATACTGGAATCACAGAGATGAAATTTCTGAGATTGATGGTGTCATGTTCAAAGGCGAAAAGATCATAATTCCCCACAGTATGAGACAAAAAATGATAGAACGCATACATTCCAGCCACATGGGAATTGAAAAAAGTAAAAGCAGAGCAAGAGATATTCTTTTCTGGCATGACATGGGAAAACAAATTGAAGCAGCAGCAGGCACCTGCAGTATTTGCCAAGAACATTGCAGCGCTAACCCCAAAGAACCCCTACTGTCACATGCTATACCAGAGTTGCCATGGCAAATAATAGGCACAGACCTCTTCACATAGAACTCCAGCGACTACATTGTCATAGTAGACTACCACAGCAGATTCTTTGAACTAGAGAGACTGTACAGCTGTACTGCTTCCACTGTCATCCACAAACTTAAGTCAGCAATGGCAAGGCATGGCATTCCTGAGACTCTCATCAGTGATAATGGTCCATGTTACAGTTCACATGAGTTTCAACGTTTCACGGAAACATGGCACTTCACACACATCACTTCTAGCCCCAACCACCTACAGAGCAATGGTCTTGCAGAAAAAACAGTCCAAACAGCCAAACACATGTTAGACAAGGCCAAAGCTGAAGGCAAAGACCCATACCTCAGCCTATTAGAGTACAGAAATGCTCTTGTGGACAACTTGAAATCACCAGTGCATCTTCTCATGAGCCACAGATTGCGCTCAGTCCTTCCCACAACAGCTAAACAGCTCCAGCCCCAAGTTGCCTGTCAACAGAAAGTTTGTGAACGGAGAGAAGCCTGTCAGAACCACCAATAGGCCTACTATAATGAAACTGTCAGACTTCTGCCACCCCTGCCTGTTGGTGCAGCGATCCATTTTCAACATGAAGATGATTCCAGTTACCCAACTTGCAGAGACAGACAGGAGTTACCACATCACAACCAGCGAAGGTCAGACATATCGCAGAAACCAACGCCACCTCAGAGAAAGACATTTTAAAGACAATAGAGAGGATATGACCACAACAGACATCCAACCAGTCGAGTCCAGCAACAGCAATGTACAGAATGCTGAACCTGAATTATTAACACAGTCAAATGACTACCCTCCTGGTTATATCACAAAGTCAGGACGTGTTGTCAAACCAAGACAAATCCATGATTTGTAATTGCTAAAAAAAAAAATCACTTATGTGAGTACAGTGAATTTACTCTTTGACATGTGATTTGAATGTTCTACACTGTTAACACATAGTTATCTACTACCTATAAGAACCTGTTTTTTTTAAAGAGAAAAAGAGTTTAAGGTTTGGGTTTTGTTTTTTTTGTTTTTTTGAAAAGAGAAACACCTTATTTCTTTTTTATTTGGGCTACTCTTACACATTTTACTCCTCTCAGGTTAAAACTAATATTCACATTGCTACATCACTCTATCACTCTTCACTCTATAAAAGCAAGAAATCTCTGTGTGTGTGTCACGCTTCATAGGACATCATAGGACGGCCTATGATCTCTGCCTGAACACCACAGGATGTCCTATGAACTCAGCCATCATAGGACACATAGACAAATGTGTCTTTATGATGTCATATAGACCATGTGTCTGAACTCAGGCATCATAGGACACATAGACAAACGTATCTATGATGTTGCACTCTATGTCTTTATGATGTCGCTCTCTACAGCATCATAGGACACATAGACAAATGTGCCTTTAAGATGTCATATAGACCATGTGTCTTTGAACTCAGGCGTCATAGGACACATAGACAAATGTGTCTTTATGATGTCACACTATAAAAGCAAGAAATCTCTCTGTGTGTGTCTGTCTGTGTGTGTCTATCACGTTCATAGGACATTATAGGATGGCCTATGATCTCTGCCTGAACATCATAGGACATCCTATGAACTCTTTTTGCTCAGATCTATTTTCATGATCCTGTCCATGAACTAGAATTATGATGCACCTATCTCTCAACCACTGGTCAAGAAGAAGAAGACCCACCAGATGGAGAGCAATAGAATGACAACTGCTGCACGAAAATGAAACACCTGAGGTTCCAGCAGTACATCGCACCCATCTGAGAACAGGACACCCTTCACCAACATAGGGTACAACAGACTTTAAAGCACATTTCTAGGACATCATTGGACAGCCTATGATCTCTGCCTCATCGTCATAGCGCATCCTATGAACTCAGGCATCATAGGGGTTTTCCCTGCATTTGGTAGAGCTATGAGATGACTTTTGTTGTGATATGGCACTATATAAATAAAGCTGAAATTGAAATTGAAATTGACAACTTGCCATGCCTACATGACGGCAAATGTATAACCTTGGCAAATGCCTGTCTACACTACAAATGTGTAAAATGCCAAGCAAAGCGCTGATTTTCTCCGGGTGCTCCAGTTTTTTGGTTTCTACGGGCATGCTTCCTAAACAGGGTCGAAAGCCACTTTTTCAGGATCGTGCCCATGAACTGGAATTACGACGCACTTATCCCTCAACCAGTGGTCTGAACAAAGAAGAAGAAGACCCACCAGATGGAGAGCAATAGAATGAGGAGAACTGCTGCACATCAGAAAGGATGCCGTGAACATGAAAAACCTCAGGTTCCACCAGTACGCCACAGGCGTGACTGTGAACAACACAGCCGTCTGAGACAGGAGGAGACCCTTCAGTGGTCTGAACAGAGAAGAAGAAGACCTACCAGGTGATGTCTATATGACAGCACATAGACAGAGCACATGACTCCATACAAGACATACAGTGATCCCTCACTTATCGCGGTTAATGGGTTCCAGAACCGACCGCGAAAAGTGAAAAACCGCGAAGTAGCGTCACCCCTAATGACGTCATCCATAAATAATACGTACGTTCATTCTCTCACTCTCTCTCTCTCATATGATACGTGTGTGTGTGTGTGTGTGTACGTGTACATACATACGTAGATGTAAATAAAGTGTACATAAATATGTTTTTAGAACTCTTTTATTCTTATAACAAGATACGTAACTCAAGATGAAAATGATTTACTGCACAGGTTAATGAGAGCTTTACTGCTCCTCAGGTGACGCCTCATCGTCAGGTGCTAGAAGCGCAGGATCATCGAGGGCAGCTTCCGATAGAGCTGGAGAAGCTGCAGGAGGCGGCGTAGTGCCTCGACGGGAAGACTATTTCGCACAAAATGGCACAAGAGAACAGCAAAAAGTTCCACGCGGCGAGACTAAAAGTAACACGAGCGATAAAGAGCAATGAATGCGGTCTTCCTTCCCTTCATGGGCGCTCGGCAGGGAGAGGAGGTGGGTGAAACGTCCCGGCCAATCAGCTTGCGGGGTGAAACGTCTCGGCCAATCAGCTTGCGAGATTTCCGAGCCGAGCCAACACGAGAACAGCGAACAGAGAGGTGGATTTTTTGAGTTGTGCGGCTCTCCGTGTTGATACCTGATGGTCTAATGTAGTCTCCCTGCCTTCTGCTAGCGCCCGCCCATTATTTCTCAATTTTGAATTTTTGATGAATATTTTTGAAAAATCCGCGATGCACTGAGGGCGCGAAAGGTGAAGCGCGAAGTAGCGAGGGATCACTGTATACTGTATATAGACACAAGTAAGCAACATAACACAGAACAGTGACAGGAAGGAGAAGAAGTAACAAGCAGGGGCAAGCAGCCCCAGATAGCAGGGCATATTTTGTGTGATTTTTATATTTTGCTGCATACAAAAGCCATCACATGTGATTGCCACTTAGTGCTGTGCTGCTATACCAACTGTCCTGAAACTGGCAAGAATTCTGTTCCAATGCATCCCCTCTAAATCAAATCAAATCAAATCAACCTTTATTGTCATATTGCTGTACATACAACTGTAGTGCAGGCAAGATGAAATTGTGTTTCTCTCGGCATCCATATAAGTAAAAAGAACATAATTTAAGACACACTCACACACACCTTCACCCCCCACCCCAACACAGCTATTCACACATCCCTGAGACATACTTAAAAACTAACCAGAACTATAATATACAAATAATATACATAATGTCCACAGGTGCAGTAGTATGTATGAGAGATTCTGGATCAACTGTTCAGCATCCTAACAGCTTGTGGAAACAAGCTGTTAATCAGTCTGGTGGTTCTGCCGCTGATGCTCCGGAATCATTTGCCAGATGGCAGAAGTTCAAAGTGTTTATGCAGAGGGTGAGAGTGGTCCTTGACAATGTTCAGTGCCCTGCTCCTACAATGGTTCTGAAAAAGTTCTTGGACAGAGGGGAGGGAAACTCCAATTACCCTCTCAGCTCCCTTAACTATCCTCTGAAGGGCTTTTTTGTCTGACATACTGCAGCTGGAGTACCATGTTGCAATGCAGTACGTCAGAACAGTTTCCACCACACCTCTGTAGAAGGTCCTGAGGATGCAGGTGGGGAGAGGGGCCTGTTTGAGTTTCCTCAAGAAGTGTAGTCTCTGCTGGGCCCGCTTCCTGATCCCCAAGGAATTCTTGCTCCAGGTCAGGTCCTGCGAGATCTGCACTCCGAGGAACTTGATGTTCTCCACTCTCTCCACTAAACGGCCACCGATGCTGAGAGGGACGTGTTCAGGCTGTGACCCCAGGAAGTCGATAATCATCTCCTTCATTTTGTCCACGTTGAGCACCAGATTGTTCTCCCTGCACCAGCCCTCCAGGTCTCTAACTTCTTCCCTGTACATTGATTCCTCATCCCTCTGAATAAGTCCCACCACTGTGGTGTCGTCTGCAAACTTAATAATCTGGTTCCCCTCGTGTCTGGATACACAGTCATGTGTTAGAAGTGTAAACGACTGGACTGAGTACGCAGCCTTGAGGGGATCCGGTGCTCACCGTAATAGAGTTGGAGATGTTATTTCCAACACGGACAGACTGAGGTCTCTCATTCAGGAAATCCAGGATCCAGAGACATGTGGCGGTGTTCAGACCAAGAAGGAGTAATTTCTCCATCAGTCTCTGGGGAATGATGGTGTTGAATGCTGAACTGAAATCAATGTACAGGAGTCTGGCGTAGGTGTCTTTCTGATCCAGGTGGGTGATGACAGAGTGCAGGGTGGTGACTATAGCATCCTCCGTGGAGCGGTTTGAACGATATGCAAACTGGTCCGGGTCATGTGATGCAGGGAGGCAGGCTGTGATGTATGGTTTAACAAGCCATTCAAAACACTTCATCGCAATTGGTGTCAGTGCAACAGGACGACAGTCATTCAGACAGGACACAATTGGTTTCTTTGCCACCGGTACTATGGTAGAGGTCTTAAAGCATCTGGGAACAATGGCCTGACTCGGAGAGATGTTATAAATGTCAGTCAGGACATCTGCCAACTCGCTCGTGCAGTCTCGGAGCACACGTCCCTGGATGTTGTCCGGACCTGCAGCTTTACGTAGGTTGACCCTGATTAGGGTCCTCCGTGTGTCTGCTGCGTTGATGGTGATAGCTGGCCCAACCGATGGTGGAGATGGGCCAGCCCTCCCTCTGGTTGTTGGGTGTGATGCTTCAAAATGTGCAAAGAAGTTGTTGAGCCTGTCAGGAAGCGAAGCGTCATCATCATCAACCCCCTGCCTAGACTTATATTCTGTCAGCGCCCGAACTCCCTGCCACATCCATTTGGCGTTCCTTGTGTCGCAGAGGTGTTTTTGGATTTTATCCGCATAGGCGCGCTTCGCCGTCGTAATTCCCTTTGAGAGCGCAGACCTGGCTGAGCAGAAGGTGATCCTGTCCTTCACTCTGAAGGCTGCATCTCTGGCTGTGAGCAGCGAGCGCATCTCTGCAGTCATCCAGGGCTTATAGTTGCAACGGGTATGCACGAGTTTCTATGGGCATGCACGGGTTATAAATGATGTTTAGTCTTAGCCTATGTGATTGGTGATGTTCCACAGAGTTTCATAAAGTGATATTATTTCAGTGTTTGCATTTTGCTGAAGTTTATTTTTGTTGATATTGAATGCTCAGCTTTTCAGAAAAAAAGGGGATGTAACATCCATTCCACTAGATGGCACTGTTTAACCACCTATGTTACTGTTAAACATGTCACGAGCCAAGTCTCACGAAATTTGATGTGAAAATGTGTGATACAAGATGCCTGACAAAATACAGGACTGTGTTCGGAATGTTCACTTACTCACTCCCTCCCTACTCACTATATAGTGAATTTAGATATAGTGGACTATGCAGTAAACTCAATGTAACAATAAAATTAACAGCTTTCGGACACTACTGAACTTGTTTTTGCGGCACGGTTAATGATGTAATCATGGTGAAACAGTGAAACGTAACAGACTAACAGTGGTAAAAAAAAATGAATACCTATTTAATACCTACGTAATAAAGATTTCGAACAGCACTACAAAATGGCTGATTCACTATATAGTACACTATATTTTAAAAAAATTTTTTTGGACTTATTTTGTACCCGTAGGTAGATTTGTTCTGCAGTCCGGTGACAAGCCACCAGCTGCCGGTTGCTGCATGCACAAGCGCCCCTTAACTCCCTAACCTGCATGTTTTGGCATGTGGGAGGAAACCGGAGAAATCCCGGAGTAAACCCACGCAAACACGGGGAGAACATGCAAACTCCACACAGATCACTGTTGGCCGGGGGCAGGGATTGAACCCACGATCTCATGATCCCCGCGATCCCCCGGCCGAGGGTAAAACTGTGCTGCCGTGGTGCTAACCACTGCGCCACCGTGCAGCCCCATGGAGAACGAGTGAATATTTCAAACACAGCATAGATGAGTGACACAGTTTCTCAAGTGTATTTTTTGATGTTTGATGCTACCAAAGGGTAGCAAACGTCACACAATGAAAAATGTCTTCACAATCATATAAAGAGTTGAAAATAAAATGGCATACAGGCATAGACGCATACAGGACAGAAATAGATTTTAACTCATCAGTTACTGTGTGTTTACATGGATCTGGATAAATTCTTCATGTCATAAAATCCAGTTGTAATGCAGTGGTTGCAAAAGGCAAGGCCAAGGCTAGCATTGTTAAACTGGTTAGCAACTCCACTCAGCCATAGTTATCCTGATTGAAAGAGCGCCATGCTGCTGCATCCCGACTTCTTTATAATGTTCATTTTTGGAGAAGGCCTTGGGCTGTTTTTATCTGAAGCTGGTATTCAAACTGTAGTTTCCAAAACTTGTTGGCAAGTAAATACTGCATGATAGCCCCTCTGTGCTCACTAGTTGTAATCAGTGCTGTAGAATGGTTGAATTGCGTGGATACAGTGACGTTATCAAAAGACTGATTGTGATTGGTTAGAGTCTTTCCTCCTTAATTTTTTTTTTCTTCAATGAAAGGATTTTTCATAGCAACAAATATAAAGTGATTTCTGATTGTCTAAATTGTTGTGTTCGTGTTCGTTGAGGAGAGAAGAGACTTGCAGTTGAACCAACGTAACTTTATTTTAGCGACAGCTCACACAGACACTTTCACATCGGCTCCCATGTTGGCCGTTTCTTATTCTACTGAGTGCATCATTCCAACAAGCGGTAACAAGGTAGCAGCGACGCCTAGTGGTAAACACTGATCATTACATCCCCCTTTCTTTGAGGTGAATAAACATTAATAAACATTGATGCAAAACAGTGTATATGTATTCAGTATGAATGGACTAATACAAAACACAAATTTCAGTTCTCCCTGAATCAACATGCCCAAAGAAATTAACATCTGTTACATTTTTCTTATTCTTTGCTTTTTGCTTTTTTTTTTTTTTTTCTTATAAGTCCAACCTATCTGGTTTCTTTATTTCTCGTTTTGATCTTCTCGGTTCATCTTTGTCAGGTGGAACATTTGCTTCACAGTTCATAAGAGGTGTGGTTGTGGGAGATTCTGGGTGAGCATTATTGGGCCCACCAGGTGCTTGTGGAGTCTTGAGGAGACTGCGGCGATTGCGCCTGAGCACCTGTCCATCCTCGGTTCTCACTGTGAATGATCTTGGAGCAACTTCCTGTAATACAACTCCTTTAGTCTTCCAGCCAGATGCATCCTCGATCCTAACTGGGTCGTTGTTGGCCAGTGGAGAGAGTGGTTTGGCTGAAATGTCATAGAATGTCTTTTGTCTCAGTTTCTGCTTCTCAAGCTTGTTTCTGAGTTTTGTATCTTTCCTTTGTGAAGTAGCATTTGGGTAGCTGGGAAGCGTTGTACGCAGCTTTCTGTTCATTAGTAGCTCAGCAGGTGACAGTCCGCACTGAAGTGGAGAGGCGCGGTAACTGAGTAGAGCCAAGTATGGATCCGAGTTGCTGTCTGCAGCTTTCTTAAGCAGTTGCTTCAGAATGTGGACGCCTTTTTCTGCTTGTCCATTTGATTGTGCATAGTGTGGGCTTGACGTCACATGCCGAAATTCATACTGTTCTGCAAACTGCTGCCATTCCCTGCTACTGAAACATGGTCCATTATCTGTCACCACAAGGTGTGGGATGCCATGCCGAGCAAATGTGGATTTGGTATGAGTGATCACACAGGCTGATGTAGTGCTTGAGAGTAGTGCCATTTCTGGAAAGTTGGAAAAGTAGTCCATGACTACTAAGTAGTCTTTGCCTTTAAGGTGAAACAGGTCTATCCCTACTTTGTGCCAAGGGGATGCAGGACTTTCAGATATCACCATTGGCTCTTTGCTTTGTTTACTTCGGTGTTTCTGGCACGTTTCACAACTACTCACAAGCGTCTCGATGTCTTTGTTTAGTCCAGGCCAGTACACTGACTCCCTTGCTCTCCTTTTACATTTTTCAATCCCAAGGTGTCCTTCATGTATCCTGTTTAACAAATCTGGTCTTAGAGCCACAGGGATGACTATTCTTCCTTTCTTCAGTAACAGTCCATCAACAAAACTGAGATCTCCTCTGACATGGTAATAGCGAGGGCAAGATCCTGCAGGCCATCCCTCGTCCATGTTCTGAATGACACGCTGTAACTCGGTGTCCTGTGATGTCACCTCAGCTATTTGTTTCGACTTTGTGTCAGATACTGGCAGAGCACACGACACCATGTTGATGTGATTTTCAATATCCTCATCTGTGGAACTCAGACACTTTTCAGCAGGTGCTCTGGACAAGGCATCTGCGAGTATCAGGTGCTTTCCCGGTGTATAAACCAGTTCAAAATCGTACCTTTGCATTTTCATCATTAGGCGTTGGATCCGTGGGGACATTTCGTTAAGATTCTTCTTGATAATGGAGACGAGTGGGCGGTGGTCAGTTTCCACAGTAAAAGACGGCAGTCCATAGACATAACTGTGAAACCGCTCCAGCCCGTAGGAAACGCCTAAACACTCCTTTTCAATCTGGGCATATTTGCATTCAGACTTTGTCATAGCCCTTGACGCATAGGCTACTGGTTTCCAGTACTCTCCTTCTGCCTGTAGGAGCACTGCTCCGATGCCATCTTTGGACGCGTCAGTTGACACTTTGAGCTTTTTCCGGTGGTCATAGTAGGCTAATGCTGGTGCTCTGGTAAGAGTTTGCTTAAGTCTTTGCCACTCTTGCTCATGTTTTTCGGCCCATTTAAAGTCACAGTCATTGTGTAAGAGCTCTCGGATGCATGACGTCTTTGCTGTGAGGTTGGGAATAAATTTGCCTATGAAATTTACCATTCCCATGATGCGTAACACGCCCGTTTTGTCTGTTGGTCTTGGCATGTTCAGTATTGCTTTCACCTTATCGCTATCTGGTTGTATGCCTTGAGCTGTGAGTTTGTCTCCGAGGAAGAGAATCTCTTGTACTGCAAACTCACACTTGGCTCTATTGAGTTTCAGCCCGTACTTCTGAATGCGCTCCATCACTTTGTTAAGTCTCTGGTTGTGCTCTTGGAGAGTCGAGCCCCATACAATAATGTCATCTATGTAAACTCTGACTCCCTCTAGGCCTTCAATGATCTGTTCCATCGCTCTGTGGAATATTTCTGGTGCAGATTTTATTCCAAATGGCAGCCTAAGAAAACAGTATCTACCGAAAGGTGTGTTAAAAGTACAGTACTTAGTGCTGCTCTCATCCAGTTTTAACTGCCAGAAACCCTGAGAAGCGTCGAGCTTTGTGAAGTAGTTAGCTCCTGCCATCTCACTGACTATTTCCTCACGTGTGGGGATTTGGTAGTACTCGCGCTTAATGTTCTCATTTAGATCTTTTGGGTCCATGCACATTCTCAACTCACCATTCTTTTTCTTTGTGACGACAATCGAGTTGACCCAGTCTGTGGGCTCCTGCACCTTTTTGATCACGCCCATGTTGGTCATCCTGTCCAGTTCTCGTTTGAGGGCTTCACGCAGTGGAGCTGGGACCCTACGTGGTGCGTGCACAACTGGTTGGGCGCCTTCTTTTAGCTGGATTTTATATGTAAAGGGCAGTGTGCCAAAACCTTTGAACACATCAGAAAAGTTTTGCACAATAGCGTTAGTGTCACACTTGGAATCTAATTCAATGCAGTACACTCTTTTCACTAACCCTAGCTCTTCACAGCTTTTATCACCCAACAGTGATTCACATTTCTCATTCACAACAGAAAAGTTTACATTGTGCACTTTACCTTTAACAACAACATTCAGTTTACAGGTACCAAAACACTGTATGGGTTGCCCATTGTAATCTTTCAACCCTGATTTCTTTCTGTATATGTGTGGCTTAACCTGCATTTCCTTTACATCAGACATGCTAATGAGGTTAGCTTTTGCACCAGTGTCCAGTCTCATAGTGACGATAGTCCCGTTAACCAGCAGAGGAGTGGTCCACTTGTCCTCATTGGTAATGCTGTTGACTTTTTCTTCTTCATTTTCACAGTCAACGATGCCCACAAAGAAAGTGTCACTTAAGTCTGTGTCTTCGACTACATTCACGTTTTTACCTTTCTTTCCTTCCTTTCTTTTGGTGAAGCATTGCTTGGCAAAATGATTCTTTCCATGGCAGTTGGAGCATACTTTACCAAACGCTGGGCATTGCTTTGGCTTGTGCTGTAATCCGCAACGCTTGCAGAAGAACGTGGGATCCTCGGTCCGCTGTGCAGTCCCGGCCCATGAGCGACGCCTCCCGCTCTGAGATGACACGGCGCCGACCGCTGCTCCTTCACTCGGAGGTGTGGCACCTGGCATGCCGCAGAACGTTTTCATGTGCTTCTGGGACAGTTCGCTTGCCTGGCAGAGTTTAACAGCCATCTCCAGCGTCAACTCCGTCTCACGAAGCAGTCTCTCTCTTAACTTTTTGTCCTCAACACCAAAAACAATTTGATCTCTGATCATTGAGTCCTTCAATGTCCCAAAATTGCAGGATTGTGCTTTCAAACGGAGAGCGGTCAAAAAACTGTCAAAGGGCTCACTCTGTTGTTGCATACGAGATCTAAACATGTATCTTTCATATGTCTCGTTTTTCTTAGGAGTGCAGTGAGCATCAAACTTAGCGAGCACGACATCCAGCTTATTTGGGTCTTCACCCGTTCCGAACACGAACGTGTTGTACACTTCAATGGCCTGTGGCCCCGCTAAGTTCAGCAAAAGTGCTACCTTTCTCAAGTCCGGCTTCGTGTCCAGTCCCATGGCCGTGACATACAAGTTGAACTGCTGCTTGAATGCCCGCCATTTTTCATCCACGTTACCTGCCAATTTCAGGTTTTCCGGCGGCTTCAACTCCATGACGACTTCTCACATGGTCGCTCAGTTCATGCAGTTTACTCCTGGTACCATGTTGTGTTCGTGTTCGTTGAGGAGAGAAGAGACTTGCAGTTGAACCAACGTAACTTTATTTTAGCGACAGCTCACACAGACACTTTCACATCGGCTCCCATGTTGGCCGTTTCTTATTCTACTGAGTGCATCATTCCAACAAGCGGTAACAAGGTAGCAGCGACGCCTAGTGGTAAACACTGATCATTACATAAATAATTTCAGAATGGAGGCTGACCTCCTTTCATTTTACATAACAACAAACACTAACTAATTTCTGATTGGCTGATTAATGTTCCCATAGTGGCAAATCCGCTTTTTCTTCTTTTGAACTTCTTACAGGATTCTGATTACATCTTATACAATAATATCACATTAAACACCACCAAAGGGCAACTTCATTGAAATGGCAATGCTTTGCAAGACAATATGCACACTAAATAATACATTTATTATCACAATACAGGCATCATTTCTTCTCTTTCTCTTCCCAAATTTCTGAGTAAGCTGTACCCCCCTTGCCTCCTCCGTCGAGCTGACACTGGTCTATCGGACCGTATAGCTGAATGCCAGAAAAAGTGATCACACACCTCACATTACCACAGTGTAGGATCTCTGGATTATGTTTCTGTGTCTCTGGTTTTGGTGCCACTACTTGTAGTAAAATATTTTGTAATTTTGAATATGCACAAATGAAATCCTAGCTCTAAGCACATGATGGTTTGCTTGAAAAGCAACTGTGAATATTTGAGTGGAACAGTTTTTCACAATAAAGATGCAACATTGATGCAATACGTTTCTGCTGTGATACAGCAAACATGGCCACAGAAAAGATAGCACTGTATGTCACGATGCTGAGCATGGGTGGAGAGCCGTGCTCATGCTTTAAGTTCATCTATCTTATTTTCTGTATTTCCCCACCGTAGTTTAAGTATTGTATCTGATTTTGGGTTTGGCTGTATTGTGTTGTTTGAGTTTATTTGTATTTGCCAGTTATGAGATCTTCTGTTTCTAAGTTGATTACTATAGTCTTGTCTATTTATATTATGAGTCTGAGTCATCCTATGTTGTACTGTAATATATTTATCTACCTGTGTTGTCATGAGCCTACCCTCACCTCTGTTGTTTGCCCTCCTATGGTTACTTTGGTATGTTGTGGTATTATATTGCCATCTATGTTTATCTTATCCTGGCCTTGGTGAGTCATCCTCTCCTTTTTGTATTTTTTTGGTTTTGTTTCTCGTGTTGTACACTTCTTACTTCCTTGCTGGTTACTTTTTGCATTCAGTTCTGGTTTGTGCTTTTATTTTGACAGCGCTTTGTGTTTACTTCCCCTGCAGCTCAAGTTCGCGGGCGTCACAGCTGTCACTGGTTGATTTGATTACTCTTGCTCCTGTCACCCACACCTGTAATCATTTGTAATCAATTCCTGTGTCCTATTTAAAGGCCATTGCAACACAGTCCGTTGCAGTGTCCTTCTCATTACCTAGATATAGTTTCTATGTCTTATTTCACTCAGTCTCCTGACGTGTGCTCCACATCTTAACTTCATGCTATTCACTCTGGCTAATTGGGCGTACCGGCATGAATTCCACGCTTCAGCCACCTTCTCTCCCTGACGTGCGTCCCACGTCTTAGTGTGAAGCTATTTTACCTATCATATCCTGTCTTTTGTTTCATGTCTTTGTAATGGCCCTTTTCCACTAGTATCACTTTGGCCTTACTCACTTCTACTCGACTCGCTTTCTACCTTTTTCCACAGTACCCAGCATGGTTTAACAGGCGCTATTTTCGTGCCTGATCGAGGGCAGGGTACAACTGTGCTGAGTCGAGCCGAGATGTGACGTCAACAGACTGCGAGCCACTGATTGGTCAGTGCGTAACGTCACGAAAGCGTCCGTCTTCAGTGGATGCAGGCCTAAGATCTGCTGAACTGGGACCAGTGTGAGCTGCACATCCCAGCTGCTGAGTGACCCAGTCTTACAGTTTGAATTTTGCACATTCTGAATAATCTGGAATTTGCTGCTGATTGTAATAAACAATTTAGTGACTTATGTGTTTGCATCATGATTTCTATTTTTGTCTGTTAACACACTGGTGGGAAAAGAATCAATAGTACAAACCATTAATGGGTGATCTTGAAAATAATGGCTCATTTTTAAGAAAAGTAACCAAAACAATTATTTTATTAACTGAAGACTGTATTGTTGGATGTGCCACCGCAGAAGACCCTGCATACTTTAGTGATAGTACCAGTATATGGAGGAATTCTGGGTCATATTAGCATCTGCTCTTCATCATAATGGGTTTAGGGAGGGGTGTCCAATCATGTGCCATGGAGGGCCAAGACCCTGCAGGCTTTACCTCCAAACAGTGTCTTCAACAGCAGATTCCACTGAACTTCTTCCACTGACTGCAGCTCAGTGAAAACACCTGCTGAAGAGACTGGGTAGAAGAGAGAACCTGCAGGGTCTTGGCCCTCCATGACACATGATTGGACATCTGTGGGTTAAAGTTTAATGGGATTTAACATTTTAACACAAACTGCTTTATGGTTCATAATCCTGTTGACAGACTTACACCAAACCAAAAGTGATTTCTCAAACTGCTGGATTGTTCTTAAGACAGCTTTTCCAATCTGTCGGTATTAAATTTATGTCACATGGTGGTAACCTTCACATATAAAAAAAGAGACATCTGCAAAAATTTCACAGGTTTATTGTCAGTGCAATACTACATGAATGCATGTATAGTACATTGTTGATGCAGAGAATATACACTACCGTTCAAAAGTTTGGGGTCACTTAGAAATTTCCTTATTTTTGAAAGAAAAGCACTTTTTTTCAACGAAGATAACTTTAAACGAATCAGAAATACACTCTATACATTGCTAATGTGGTAAATGACTATTTTAGCTGCAAATGTCTGGTTTTTGGTGCAATATCTACATAGGTGTATAGAGGCCCATTTCCAGCAACTATCACTCCAGTGTTCTAATGGTACAATGTGTTTGCTCATTGCCTCAGAAGGCTAATGGATGATTAGAAAACCCTTGTGCAATCATGTTAGGTCTGCAATGCTGTAATTACTGCAAATGGAGGATTCTTTGACGAAAGCAAAGTTTGAAGGAAAAAATTATTATTTCAAATACAAATCATTATTTCTAACCTTGTCAATGTCTTGACTATATTTTCTATTCATTTTACAACTCATGGTGGTAAATAAAAGTGT
Source organism: Pholidichthys leucotaenia (assembly GCA_020510985.1). Taxonomy (NCBI): domain Eukaryota; kingdom Metazoa; phylum Chordata; class Actinopteri; order Cichliformes; family Pholidichthyidae; genus Pholidichthys; species Pholidichthys leucotaenia. Next base: position 326,728,474 of record CM035838.1, read on the forward strand.
GACTTTTCATGGAAAACACAAAACTGTCTGAGGTGACCCCAAACTTTTGAACGGTAGTGTATATTTCTACAGTACATGTATCTAGTAAATCAAGCATTTTCCATGTAACCTTGTGACTGCATTATTTTAATTGCTTTTAATCCTAGATCAAGTTTGTTTTGGCCTAAAATACATCATAACTGTCAAATATATCTTATTATACCGAACTCAGTACTGTTTATTTTTTGAATATATATTTTGTGGCTAATATAGTTATTAACCTGGCGATCAAGTTGTGTCAGCTTATCATTTTTTGCTATGACACCACCTCAGACTCAGTACTGCTGGAGCAGGTACGTCCCATGATGTCTCAACAGTCTCTCTGTGATTTTCACGCAGATCAGAGCAATTTGTTGCACAGGAAATAAACGTTTCTACAGACATTCTTTTTTTTTCCACAATATTTTTTATTGAACCTTTTTTACAAACACAACACAAACAATCAAACACTAACACTAAAGTAATTTAAAAAAAAATAAATAAATAAAAAAAATAAAAATTGTTCTAAAAAACACCAACAACCACTAACAAAAACAGGTCTTCAACAATGCTCCTCTGTTTAGTCTAGGCAGTCCATTACATAAGTATACATATTATACATTCACCAGTTTGGAATTTACAAGGTCCACACACATCATTCACCTTCTTCTTCAAAAGTTATGTTTAAATTCTTTACATAATCAGTGAAAGGTCTCCATATATTCTCAAACACAATTTCCTTTGATTTCAGTATGTATGTTATTCTTTCTAGTGGAAGGTTTGTTAACATCTGTCTTAACCACTGAGTCACATCTGGTCTATGAGTCTTTTTCCACAGTAGTGCAATACATTTTTTGGCGTTAAGCAAACTGAGGTCTATGAATGCTCTTTCATTCTTATTAAAGCTATGCTTTTCTGGATACAGACCCAACAAAAACAATTTAGGATTCAATATGATTTGTTTTGAAATTATTTTTTCAATTGTTACCCTCACCTCTTCCCAAAACATTCTAATTTTCCTACATTGCCATAAACAATGAAATAGGGTTCCTTTACTTTCCATACATTTTGTGCACGTATCTGGTATGTTTTTGTTATATCTATTTAACTCCACCGGTGTAACATACATCCGCATTAACCATTTAAAATGTATCAATTTAAGACGTACATTTATTGATTTGGTTTGAGCTTCTGTACAAGCCAATTCCCATTGTTCCTCTGAAATTTCAGTTTGCAGGTCTTCTTTCCAATAATTCAATCTTTTCTGTGAGTTTTCACTTGAGAATAGTGTCAATGAGTTATAAAACTCTGAAATAATACCCTTTCTCTTACTATCTTTCGTCAAAATTTTTTCCAAGGATGAATAAGTAGGTCGGATGAGAGCATTATTTTGATTTGATCGAATAAAGTTCCTAAGCTGAAGATATTTTAAAAAAAATGTGTTCTATTAAGATTAAATTTGATCCTCAGTTCTTCAAAAGACATTATATTATCTGAACATGACAGATATAAGTCTTGAATCTTTTGAATCCCTTTTAAATTCCATACTTTAAATACAGCATCCGCTCTCCCTGGTTAAAAATATTGATTACCCCATATTGGGCTAAATTGTGACAGTAAGTGTGGTTCTTTTAAATATTTTGTGGTTTCACACCATATTTTGATCATATGCTTTACAAATGGATTTTTAACTTGTTTCTGTATTTTTTTTTGCCGAGTCTGAGTATATGAATATGGGAAGAGGTAAAGGTAAATTGTATGATTCCATTTCAGTCCAGTGAGGGAGATTATTTGATGAAAAATAATATGTCATAGACCTCAGTTGTGCTGACCAGTAATACAACATAAAGTTTGGACATTTCAGACCTCCACGATCAAATGGTAAATATAGTAAGGACAGACGTAATCTAGCCTTCCTATTGTTCCATAAAAATTCCACTAACTTTTTTTTTATTCTTGAGAATAGATCTGAAGGTGGTGGTAAAGGAATGTATTGAAATAAAGTATTTTGGGTAAAATATTACTTTTAAGTATATTGATTCTCCCGATCATCGACATTGGTAGTGACATCCATCTCTGAAGTAACTCATTAATGTCTGTCATTAAGGCTTCATAGTTGGTACTGGCGACTAATTCTAGCTTAGGCACAATTTGGATTCCTAGATATTTAAACTGATTTACAACATTGAATTGATTTACCTCAGGAGCTGGGTGATTTCTTTGGATCTCATTTAGCATTAATATTGAAGATTTAGTTTTATTTATTTTATATCCTGATATTTCCCCAAAATTCTTTATTAAATTCAAAAAGGTCGGAATTGATTTTTTTAAGATTCGACATAAACAAAATTATGTCATTGGCATACAGGGAGATTTTATGTTCTGTTGGTCCTACTTTAATTCCATATATTTGTGGATGTAAAGGTACTGCCATCACTAAAGGTTCAATTGCCATAGTAAACAGTAAAGGTGAAAGTGGACAGCCTTGTCGACATCCTCTATTGATATTTATTGATTTTGAAATATTGCTGTTTGTTAGGATTTCTGCTGTAGCATTATTGTATATTATCTGAACCCATTTTATGAAATTATTTCCAATTCCAAACCTTTGTAAAACTTCAAAAAGAAAGGGCCATTCGACCCTATCAAAGGCCTTTTCGGCGTCCAATGATAGGAGAGCTGTATCCGGTGCTTCTTTATTAGAATAGATAATATTAAATAGTCTTCTTACATTATGGAAGCCTTGTCTTCCCTTTATAAAGCCATTCTGATCTTGGTTAATAATATTTGGTAATATTTCTTGTAGTCGTCTTACTAAAATTTTACAGATTATCTTAAGGTCGGCATTTAATAGGCTTATTGGTCTCATATTTTCACATTTATTAGAGGGTTTGCCTGGTTTTGGCAACAGTATAATTAAGGCATTATTCATGTATGGTGGTAAATTACTATTTTGAAATGCTTCTAAAACCATTTCCAAAAATGGTTTTATTAATTTATTCTTAAATTTTTTTATAGAGGTCAACTGGAAGACCATCTGGTCCTGCACTTTTTCCTGATTTCATATTATCAATGGCTAGCCCAACTTCTTCTTGACTAATTTTAGACTCCAGTATCTCCCTGTTTTCATTTGGAATACACGGTATAGATAATCCGTCCAAAAACCCATTTAGTTTTGTTAAGTCAGTTTCATTTTTTGTATTATATAATTTTTCATAATAATCTCTAAAGGCACTATTAATTTCTAAAGGATCTACAACTGGCTGTCCGTTACTTATAATGCTGGTAATTGGTGTTTTAAATTCTAATTGTTTAATCTGCCATGCCAATAATTTTCCTGATTTTTCACCTTGTTCATAAAAAGATTGCTTCAATCTTACAAGACTCGAGGCAGCTCTATTCGCTGATTTTTTGTCATATTCAGCTCTCAGAATCAGTAATTCGTTCTCTAACTTTGGGTCACTTCCTGCATACACTTTTTCTTAAAGAATTTTTATTTTATGTTCCAATTGGACTCTCTCCTCTCGAGTCTTCTTAGATTTTGAACCTGTATAACTAATAATATGCCCCCTAATAAAAGCTTTGAAAGCCTCCCACTTTATACATGCTAATGTTTGTGTAGTATTGATATCAAAGAACTCATCTGTTTTTCTATGTACTTAACAAATTCCTCATCCTGAAGCCATTTATGCTGAAATTGCCACCTACCTGGTTCCTTTGTCAGTTTCTTATCTACATATATTAGACAGCAGGGTGCATGATCAGAGATCACAATATTATCATAGAAGCAGTTTTGAATCTTGGACCTTAATTCTGTGGAGATCAAAAAATAGTCAATACGTGAGAATGTCTTGTAGATATTAGAATAACAAGAATAGGCTTTAACTTGTGGTTTCATTTCTCTCCATATATCTAGCAATCTCAATTCTTTCATAAAATGATTAATGATCATCCTGCATCCATTGTGCGTACAGTCTAGTCCTGTTGATCTATCTATACCGGGATTCAATGTACAATTAAAATCCCCTGCTATTATATGTTGCCCTGTAAGTGAAGATAAAATAAGGAATAAATTAGTAAAGAAATTTTGATCATCTATATTGGGACCGTATAAGTTCACCAAATTTATATTTTCTAATAACAAAGATCCTTGAATGATTAGATATCTTCCAAATTTATCTCCAATTACATTTTTCACTTGAAATGGGACTGATTTATGTATGAGAGTCATAACTCCCCTGGCTCGGGATGAAAATGATGAGGTGAATACACTTCCTTGCCATCTTCTCCTAATTCTTTTTACATCCTCCTCTATTAGGTGAATTTCTTGTAAAAACACAATTTTTGAACCCATGTCTTTTATTTTATTCATAACTTGTTTAAGTTTTTTTAAGTTTTGTAGACCTCTGCAATTCCATGAGGTTAAACTGAGATTAACGCTTTGGTCTATGATCAATAAGAAGTTTGAGATTACCTCGCAATGTAAACATGCTCACACAGAGAAGCAAAAACATGAGTGGTTGAACATTCATCCTACAAACTACACACAAACAAATTCCCCCTTCCCACATTCGTGGTAATCCCCCCCAAAATCAAAAAAAAATTCTGTCTCCCGCTATAGCCATTGACTGCTCCACACCCGCGAGGATCAGTCAAAACCACTCTTTCTCCTCTCAATCACCCTAACTCTACTGCTTTTAATGACGTAACATTAACTCTCTTCTGTAATTTTCCAACTTAACTCCTAAATTTTATAGCAACTTTGTACATCATAGGTTTTTTTTTAATATATAATACAATCTATATTTTGTAAACTTGCTATATGCTTCAGATCAGTCAGATGCCTGTGCAAATGCTTAAATATTCTACCTTATATTTTGTTCATGCTTAGCTCCCACCAGTCTCTTCTTGGATCTTCTTGATGAACTCCTGCGCCTCCTCAGGGGTCTTGAAGATGTGGGTTCTGCCCTTATACGTGACCAGCAGTCTTGCCGGATAAATCACTCCATGACGAATCCCAAGGTTGCGCAGCTCTTTACGGGCGGGGTCGAACTGTTTCCTTAATTGTTGGATTCCTGTGGCCAAATCTGGGTAGAACCGCACCTGTTGATCCTGGTATTTAATTTCTCCTTTGGCTCGCGCCGCATTGGAGATCGTCATCCTGTCTCTGTAGCTGAGGAACTTCATAATCAGCGTCCTCGGTGATGCCTTGTTATCTCTCGGTGGGCCAATTCGGTGGGCATTTTCTAAGACGACTGATGTCTGCAGCTCCGCGTTGTTCAGCGCTTCTGCCATCCACTTTTCCAAAAAAGAACATGGATCCAGACCCTCCGTTCTCTCCGGGAGACCCACCAGCCTCAGGTTGTTCCGTCTCGACCGGGATTCTAAATCCAGAACATTATCTTCCAGACGTTTATTTTTTAATTCCAATGTGCGCACCTTTAATTGTAGGCCGGAGACGTCATCCTCAGCACTGGAAATTCGGAGCTCCACCTGTGAAACTCGTTCCATGCAGTCGCTTAACTCCTTTTTCATTCCTTCAATCGCTGCAATAATCCCGTCAAGTTTAGAGGAAAAGTCTGCTCTCGTTGAACTAATGGCAGCGAGCACCGCACCTGTGCCGTCGCCAGTAGTCACCGCTCCTCCGCTAGCTTCCTCCTCCATATTTGGGGATTTTTCTGCTTCGTCACGGACGTGAAAGTCCGTTAACTTGGACTGTTTCGGCGATTCAGTTTTTCCTCCACCTGATTTCCCAGCCTTAGGCTTTACCGGCATGTCCTCGCCCAAACGTTGGGATAGGTTTTGTTCCAGTTGAGAGAGTTATTTGCCGAATTTTTTTTTTTAGGAGCAGAGTAGAGTGAAGCACGTCCTTCTACGCGGCGGCCATAACCGGAAGTCCTTCTACAGACATTCTTAAGCTCTATAACCACTGATCGTTTGTGAAGCTGTGTTGACATCAGTGACAGGCTGTGTTGAACTCCCAGACTGACCGTTTGAAGCGGTAATTTTCCCACAACAGAACCATCTGAAACACACACAGCATACATATTTTAGTACCTAACAGCGATAACTTGCAGACATTACAGTGTAGTATGACGTACTTATAGCAAACTAGCATTAGCAACCATTAGCTTACCGTCATATATGACCTAGTTTGTATCCTCACATCTTCGGCTCGCCCAGAAGCTGCAGAACTATTCCAGAGTGTTTCGTCTCGCTGCCTGTACCCTTCCTTGTCTGGCGGTCCTTTTTGGCATTTACGGTGAAAAAAGCCACAGACTGAGGAGTCGCCTTGTACAGCCGCCATGTTATGTTTTGCTTGGGTCGTGTGTTTTACGTCACGGGAGTGTGGTGCCGCCTTGCTGTAAAAAAAATCCCGCCCACCCCAGCTTAACCCAGCTTTACCCGGCTGCTATGGAGACACAACCGAGCCCAAACTGAGTAGTAGCGAAACGAGGCGAGGCGAGGCGAGCTGTGCTAGTGGAAAAGGGGCTTAAGTGTTTATGTGCTTGTTATATTTTTGTGTTTAATTAAATTCACCAGCAACTCACAGCTCCAGCGTTTGGGTCTTCATTCTGCCCCTGCTGGACCGGTTATGACACTGTATATGCTGTCAAACAAGAAACAGCTCTTTTCCTGGATTTAGGCCAAAATAATATAAATATACTGTATATATATATATTTAACAGTTTAGTTTAGTTTAGTTTATTAGTTTATTTGTCAGGGATCATGTAAAGAAAATGGTTTACATCTTATCTTGAGAATAGACAACAGTCTGTCAAAGTTGATCAGGACACATCCTCCTTTTTAAATAACAACATGGGCATTCTACAAGGGTCTATTCTTGGTCCACTGCTTTTCAGCCTTTTCATTAATGACTTGCCATTAAACTGTTCACCTGCAACATGCCAACTATACAGTATGTAGATGATGCAGTGATATATACAGCTGCCAAGACACCAACACAGGCTGCTGACATAATGCCTAAGTGTGTGGTTGATGTCCAAGAGTGGCTCTTTCAAAATCATTTACTGTTGAACCTTAAAAAAACAGTGTCTGTGTGTTTCTCAATTAGGAAATCTAACCAGCAATGTTTTAAAGTTAACATACATAATCAGGAAATTACTTCAGTGACAGAATTTAAATACCTTGGATGTTGTACTAGACCCTCAACTCAATTTCAATCAATACATAAAGAAAATTTCAAAAACAATCAAAAAAAAAGTCTGAACTGTTTTAAATTAATCAGAAATTACATACAAAAACAGGCAGCCCTATTGTGCATGCATGCAATGATCTTCTCCCACATTCCATACTGTCTGACAGTTTGGGCTCAGGCAGCTCCCTCTGCAGTAAAACACATAGGTTCATTATATAATCAAGCCTTGAAAATCATGGATAAAAAGCCAATTCGCTGGCATCATTGTCATATACTAAAAAAATATAATTATTGAGTTCTGAAAGCTTCACCAATCTCTACTTTCTGAAATGAATCTTTAAATGTATGAATAAATCAGCACCAGAGCCATTCTGTGGTTTCATCCAAAGACAGGACGGACAGCAGAGTCACCAGGAGTTCTAACAGTAATAACTGTAAAATATCCCACCGCAGAACCATATTTGGACAGACAGCTTTCTCTATAAAAGGTAGTTACACCTGGAACACAATGCCAAATGAAATTAAACTAATGACAGATTTCAAAACATTTACAGTAAAGGTTAACTGGCTGAAGGTAAAACAATGTAACCACATCTAGGACTTGTGATGTTAGCAAGGTCAGACTCTTAATGTGTTATTTGGTGTTTGTGTTTTGTATGGTAAATGTGTATTAGATTCCTATGCTGCTTGTTTATACTGTCTTTATTTGTTGTTGCTTTACTAGTGTTTTTTGAAAAGTCCAACCGGGGTCAGGAGTTGCAAACTAGCTTAATGCTGTATACTCTTTGTGCAGAACATCAGATGTTCTATATGACCACTATGCTTCACTGCATTGTCCCTGATAAATAAAATAAATAAATAAAAACATTAAACACAGGGTAAAGATGATCTGTACCAAATTATAGTGTTCTCATTAATTTCCATCTGTAGTCCCTGTGGCAGGCAGGAAGATATTAAAAGAAAAACAGCACATATAGAAAGCAATTTAGGTCGGGTTTCAGAAACTGTTGACCCTGAAACAAGCAGGGAGTAAGTTTTAAAGGTAAAAAGATAAGAGAGATAGCACACATAAAAAGAACAATTTAAGAGTACAATTTTGTGATCCCATTTAAGGGAAAGAGGTAATGCTGGAAGGCTCGATTACTTAAAATCCATATTTTAGTCTCTGTGGTAAAGTCTCTGTAATTTGTTGCGGACTTCAAAGCAGTGGGGAGCTTGTTCCATTCCGTTATAGCTTTGTATGAGAAGGCTGATTGTCCAAAAGCAGTTTTACGTAGGGGGATGCAACAATGCTACCTAGAGGTAGTCCTTGTTACTGTGGTATTTTGGTCAGAAGTCAGGTGCGCACCAAGAATTTAATTTACCTTTTCATTTGGGGAATTCCACCTTGAATTCTGCCCAGTAAGTAAAATAATGCATTAGGTGTGTTTGACCTCTCATGCACTTTGCTAACATAATAGAAAAACACACGATTTCATTGTCTGTTTAATCAAGTTATCAGAACTATGCTTTTAAAAAATAGGTTAAAAAAAGTTGCATGAAAACTTCATACATGTGGCATGTGGTGTGCCAACCAGCAGATAACACTGTGCCACAGCTCCATGTTGTGTGACAGGTAAGGATTAGCAAGACATAGCGTTTCATTTGTTTGGGATATCATCAAAGGGCATTTTCATCGCGGCATATCTACTAAGGTTTAAGTTTTAAAATACAGGAGATTTTCCTGGGGGTGGTTGTGGGGGATGATAAGTAATAAGCAAAAGATGCAAAAGTAGATTTTAGTGTACTATAAAGCAGTGAAATGAGTATTATACAAATGCCACTTTATGAAAACAACTTTGCAGTCATTTCCACATCTCCACAATGGCTACTGAACTAGCTAGCACAGAAGGTACACTGCAGCATCTCAGTTTGTAGTTTTCCAGGTCACAGTGAGACTGGTGAATGTTGTGTGCAGTGGGTGTGTGATGTATTTCAAAGACAGTCTAGCGAACAACGAAAACTTACGTTGAACTCAAGAAAGGCAGGAGTTCTGGCAGGTAGCTTCACCCACATTATCATCGCCAAAATTTTATTCAAAGACAAAAGTTCCGTGCAAAGTGTTCAGCATGACTCTCTGACCTACAGGCTGGGCTAACGGCAGACCTCCTGAACACCTTCACCGGGCCAGACCACTGGCGAGCCCCAGGGTCATTCCTGATTACAACTGAGTGAAACTGGACAAGTTAAGTTAGCCCACATCTCCTCTATGGCAGCTTTGCCTGAGAGCTGACATGACCAATGCGTCTGTTACAGCAAAGGTAACTGAGAGTGTGTGTGGGGGGGGGGGATTTCTGTATGTGTGTGGAGCCATGTGAATGGGAGTGCGCGGGGGGGGGGGGGCTCCCTCTGTCTCTTGCTCCTCAGTACCTGTCATTGATGAGGAGCCAAGGAGAAGCTTCAGCTTGAAGCTGTCATCAGCCCTCAGAATTCGTCTGCCTCACTCTATCAGCCCTTCTTCCTCCCCCCCTCTCTTTCTCTCTCTCTCTTTCTCTCTTCGTGTGCATGTATGTGTGTGTGTGTGTGTGTATGCGTGCGTGTTTGGATGCAGAGTGTGTGAGCCGTGAGCCAGGGAACGTGTGCTGCAGGAATCCGCAGCACTCGAGGTGTTTAAATCTGAGACGCCGGCGGAGCGACTGGGGTGCAGTCAGCCCGCCGCCCTGACACCACCGAGACCCGCGCTCTCTCTCTCCCGGACTGACAGGCCAATCGCAAGCCACCGCTCACCCTCCCGCCCATCCACACGCTCTCTCACGCTCCCTCCGCCACCTCCTCCTCCTCCTCCTCCTCCTCCTCCTCCTCCCCTTCGTACTCTCTCTCCTATTCCTCTGTGCTCAATCCGTGCATCCCCTCCTCCTCCTCCTCCTCCTCCTCCTCCTCCTCCTCACACCTTTTGGCCAGAAGAGGAAGCCCAGCCCAGGGAGAGATGCTGAAAGGATGAAACTCTGACACACCGACAGACCACAGGGAAACAAGAGCACAACTGTGAGTACAGCACTCCTTTCACTTCCCACTCAGAGGCTTTAGGCTGTCACGCGCACGCGCTCGGTCTGTCACACAGCAAATACACAGCGCACGTGTTTGACACGTTCACTCTCCACACTGATCCGCCACCGCCATCCATCCACTGCTCTTTTGTCTTTTTTTTTTTTTTCTCAGAGAAAGAATAGCGAAAACAAGCAAATAAATGCGGGACTGTGGGTCTTTGTAAACAGCATGTTTCTTTATGTCTTTGCGAGTGGGCTTCACCGTGTGGTGCACATAAAACAAACACACAATCAGGCAAAAGTGTGATTCATACTTTGCAATGTGTTTGTAGTATTTCTGCCCACTGTAATGGAATCACTTGGATGCTCTTTTTTTTATGATTATACACTGGCAAAAGTCAGCACTGCATTTTTATGGCTCTTTGTCTCACCCCAGTGATATGGGGGTCAACTCGGAATGTTCCTTTTGTCTGTACACTTTCACTGTTTTTATTGGCAATAAAGGCACGTGGAATCACCACATGAGGGAAGTGTCCCTGTTCTCAGCCTCCCTTTTTTTTTTTAAATGTATAAGCTGCCATAAGCCGATGGAGGTGCCCGAGGGGTGCAAAAAAAATAAATAAAATAAAATAAAGAGCAGGAGGGGAGAAGTTGAAGGAAAGGGGTGGGGGTTACTTTCTTCTCCATGAACCCCGAACAGTCCCCGCCACTCATTGTTTAGCGCTCAGCCGAGGGGATGGTCTTGCACGCCAGGCTGATCTGCGCCGTTTGCGCCACACTATTTTTTGATTATGTTCCCGGTTCATCTCTGGCCGAGGCGATTTCCTATTTCCTTCTCCCATTTCAAGAGCGGGGAGTATAATATGATAGCGGCTCACATGCGGGGAAGTGCAGACAGTGGATCTGTGCAAGAGGACACAGATTGCATTTCCCCCGGAGAATGCTCTCGCTGTATTAGGAGCACTGGAGGGCTGCTCGGCACTTGTCATCAGCTTCGCTTGGTAATGCCAGTGAGGGGCGAAAGCAGACGTGGTGTTTACAGCCACTCTCTCATTTAAGGAGCTCCCATTGGCCCTAATGCCACAGCTGCATCGCACTGGCCCATTGCAATCCAGGTTATTTTGCATCTGTGAAGCCCGGGATATTGTGCGGTGCTTCACTTGCCTTGAACGGGGGAAATGAAAAGATATATATATGTTAAACATCCCTGTGATATATTAGATTTGTTGTCCGACTACAAAATCCCGGACTGAGAACTGAAGCATTTGCATTTTTATGATGTGGTTTAACTTGGATGACATGCATCACATCATTCACTTGTGCATTAAACTGATTTTTTTCTTCTTCTTGTTTTGGTTGTTTTTCTTTTTGTATTATTGTTCTTTTATACCATTCTTTTTCAATTTAATGATTTCCTCGTGTGTTTAAAGTGATATCTGTTATGTTTTCCAAGTTGCTAAACCTAATTGAGGAATCGATTACGACTGTTAGAAATGTGGAGTGATACATGAGTGGCTCCCAAGCCTCTGGTTGCCCATGTGTCAGCAAAAAGTGAACGATCAGACGGAGACTGACTGGCCTGTCTGGCCTTGTCTGTTGGCAAATTTACTGAGCCCTTGTGGTTTAACCCACGCACACATGCACAAATCAAAAATAAACAAGGCAATTAAAGACCCTCTTTTCAGACAGGGGGATCGTAACGTCGCTGACTTCATCAATCTGTTGATGTGACAACGTTCTGTCATTCACTGTTAAAGAGACATTCATCATGACTTCATTGAAAACTCAACAGTAATAGACTGTGACACAGGTTAGCATTTTGGTTAGTTAGAGCATACATTTCAATAAATGAATCAATGATTGAGTTGTAGCTTATGTAAAGGTTTTGATGCCACTTTGTTTTATCCTTAGGGGATAATAGCACAGCAGCTTCTGTCTGTCTGCCTGTCCAGGGCATCACTCAAAGGCTATTATATGGAAATAGTGTTGTAGTCAAGACCACAGCAAGACCAGAATATGCCAAGACCAAGGCCAAGACAGGCAGAGACGAAGCCGAGACCAAGACAACATGTGTGTACATCTTGGTCTTGACTTGATCTTGACCCGTTAAAGTATTGGTGTTATCTTGGGCTCTGTACACCCTACTCTCAGTCTGGTGTTGGTGTAATCTCAAATACAACAGTAATCCAGATGCTTTTACAGGAGCCTTACTGCCGTTTTACTGTTGAGTTCTTCTGACGGCACCAGGAGCTGGATGGGGACTTTTTTGGTCTTGGTACACTCTGGTCTTGGTTTGATTTGACTACAACACTACCTCCATGTAATAGCCTTAAAATGATCCTCTGGAACATGTAATAGCCTTTAAATTAGGCTTCAGTTGTTTTCTAGAGACGCTGGGAATTTGAATATTTTATAACCAGCTGTGAAGTGTCTCTATGTAGCAAAGGTTGCGCTAGACTTTTTTATTATGTCATTTTGACAGAGGCTTGTAAAAAGTCTGTCATAATCATAATATATTATTATCTGTCATTTTAATTGACTTTAATTAGATCATCCTTAGTGTAATCTGTCAAATGACAGACAGCTTTCAGAATTTTCACTCATTTCTGAAAAAAAATCTGTTAATGAAGGACAGTTTTCAGTTAATGCAACTTCTGCTATGTAGTATTGGAATGAAGACCTCCCCAAGACCAGACCAAGACTTACTAAGACAGGGGTGTCAAACTCATTCCATGGAAGGCCAAGACCCTGCAGGTTTTACCTCCACCCAGTGTCTTCAACAGGTTATTTCCCTGAATTTCTTCCCACTGATTGCTGATCAATGAAAACACCTGCTGAAGACACTGGGTGGAGGTAAAACCTGCAGGGTCTTGGCCCTCCATGGAATGAGTTTGACACCCCTGTACTAAGACCAACATATCTTGGTCTCAACTTGGTCTTGACTCCTTAAAGCAATGGTCTTACCTTGGTCTTTCTAATGGAGACAATTGACTGTTGGTCATAAAGTATGAAATTACAGTGTCTCCAGCAAAAACAGAAGTGCCTCTCTTCTACCATTGAACAAACAGTTGAATGCTTTGTGTTTTGGAGAGCTATTTCATTCAGTTCTAGTCTATAAAATTAGGCCGAAATTCACTGGTATAACAACCATGCTGTTGAATTAGCATCTTGATATGTAACACTTTTCAGGTGAATGGGTTATCTTAGCGAAGGAGAAGGGCTCTTTTGCCTTTGCTGATACATCAAGCACTTTTTTGGAAAGTTTTATGTTATAGCTTTCTGTGGATTGTAATAATATGACCATAAGCTTAAAACACCAGCCCAGATCCTGTGGAATAAATGGGGGAACTGCTAGTTTTACTTGTTATACAATTTTAATGTTTTATAATGAGAGATGGGTGTATGGAATCTAACCATCAGTCTGTATGTAGATACGGATGATGGAAGCACTCGCCTGCTTCCATTGTAGAAAAAGTTCAGTTCTACTTCCTAGATTTAGGGTAATGCTATGTTGTGCATTTGAAGCCAGAGCCTCCTTCTTGGTAGTCTCTCGGGAGCTGAGAATGACATGTTGTGCAGTCATCTATGGACACGCATGTGGCTTCGGAGGCCAAAGTCCAAAGCGCGCAGTTGGTTGCAGGTCAGGCATGGAACGCCGGCTGTCAGGATGGTGGAAGACATTCTTGTCGTCGATCATGTGCCGCTGCAAGGTGTTGGCGGCGGTCATCTTCAAATGCTGTTACAGACCTCCTTGTCGCAGCACGCCAAGTAGTTCTGTCTGCTGCAGTGGCCTCAAGTTCTTGCAGCTGGAGGTCTGCCCACTTGAGGTTTACCTTGAGGTTGTCCTTGAACTTCTTCTTTGGGCGACCCTGGTTGCGACTGCCCTGTGCCAGTTCTCCGTAGAAGAGCTGTCTGGGGATTTGGGACTCATCCATGCGGATGACGTGACCAGACCATTGAAGCTGGGAGGATCTTTGCTTCGATGCTTGTGAGGCCTGCTCAGTCAAGGACCTCCTGGTTGGTAATGTGGTCCTGCCAACATATCCGCATGATTGACCGCAGAGAGCGTGTGTGGAACTGTTCCAGCCGTTTGATGTGTCTGCGGTACAGGGTCCATGTCTCGCAGCCATACAGCAGTGATGATAGGACCACAGCACTATACACCTTGAGCTTGGTGGAGAGACGGATGTCTTTGTGCTGCAAGACTTTGGTACGGAGTCTGTCAAATGCCTGGCTTGCTTTCTGGATCCTTGCTGATATTTCACTGTCCAGGGATCCATCGCATGAGATGGTGCTGCCCAGGTACTTGACGTTATCAGCATCCTTCAGCAATTTGCCATCTATGGTGATGCTTGGCTGTTGGGGGACACTGCGTGGTGCTGGATGGAAGAGGACTTCTGTGCTGCTGAGGCTGATTGTCAGGCCGAACATCTTAGATGCTTCGGAGAACTTATCGACAATTAACTGTAGGTGGTTCTCCTCGTGGGCCATCAGAGCACAGTCGTCAGCAAACAGGGCTTCTGTTATGAGCCTCTCCAGAGTCTTGGTCTTTGCTGTAAGGTGCCTCAGGTCAAACAATGATCCATCCAGACGGTATCTGATGTAGATACCCAGGTCGAGGTCTCTGACAGCTCGCAACAGCACTTGCGTGAAGAAGAGGTTGAACAATACAGGTGCGAGGATGCAGCTGTGTTTCACGCCATTGGAAATGCTGAATTTCTCAGATGGTTCACCGTCTGACAGAACTTTTCCTGTCATGTTGTCATGAAACAGCCGGATGAGCATGGTGAGCTTCACCGGGCAGCCGAGTTTTCCCAGAATGATCCATAGTGCGTCTCTGTTGACATTGTTGAATGCCTTTGTTAGATCAATGAAGACTGCGTAGAGGTTCATGTTCTGCTCCAAGCATTTCTTCTGAATCTGTCTCACTGCAAAGACCATGTCAACAGTGCTGAAATCAAGTGCGATCAAGTGCGAGCCTATGCAGTGGCAAACATGAAGGAGAGCGGTGACATCGAGTTCACACCATAATTGATCATCCATTACTGTCATTGAAGCAACCTATAGGCAGCTCCCTTAAAGGGCTGATGACACGATTTTGACATTTTTTAGGATGTTGTGTAAACCCAAAAGTCATTGTCAATGATCAATATAACATTTACAACCGTGCCTGCATAAACTAGTTATCATCAAAAAACAGCAGCCGCTGACTGGACTGTGGTGCCGCCCACCGAATTAAGGCTGGCACCCCCATGATGTGAGCGGGAGAACGGACTCCGGTGTTGTTGACTGGAATGACAGCAGCTTCGTAGCTCACAGTTTCTCTGGTTTCTTGTTTTAATTTTTTCGGCTCTGCCTTTGCATTGTGTCGCAGGCTTAGATAAACAGCAGACCGTGAAAGACCACATCACACGCTTCAGCTACAACTGTCATAAACCTCCTCCTGCACTTTTATGCATTAGGAGCAGAGGAGGGGAAGGATTAATGGATTTACGCGCAGCTTTGACCTACTTTCTGTGATCCCATGCTGACATCTCGCCGGTCCAGTCATGTCCCCTCTCTCATTATCACCAGCTGATTCAAACTCCCGCTGATCGTGTTTCCTGGTCCTCGCCCAGGTGCTTCTAATCACACCATCACCAGCAGCAGTGCGTGTACTTCGCGGCCGTTTGCCAGACATGCACCGATGGTCCACAGTATTGTCATCTGTGCTGTTTGTCTGCCAGTATTTTCAGCTCTCTCACGACGCGCTAGTCAGTCCATGTTCGCCGTGGCTCTTGTGCGTCCTTGAAGCGATGTCGGCTCTGGGGCGCACCTGTGGCAAACACGTCTCCTCTCATTCGTTCACTGGGCAATGCCGGCCCCCAAACACCATCAGCAAGTGTGTGTTTCTTGTACGTCTTCACCTTTCAGGGAACTGTCTGTCTTTCTGTATTAAATGTGCTGTGGTGAACCCTGCATGCAAATCCTCGTTATTTCATTCTCCTTCTCCCTGCCCTGCGTAAGAACGCACGGAGGGTCATGATGAATGGATTTACGCGCAGAATTCATCACAGCACATGTACTGATCATAAGAATGATGACAACAGTTCCCAAAAAGGTGAAGACCCACAAAGATAAACAGAAACACCCACAGTTGGCGTTTGGGGCCAACATCGCCCAGCGAACATGGACAGGAGAAGTGTTAACCACGGTTGCGCCCCAAGACCGACATCGCTTCAAGGGGTGCAACAGAACCACGGATGTGTGGAGCGGCCAACACGTCGTGATAGCGCTGGCAACATTGGCTGGCTGACAACACGACAGATGATGCACACAAATCATGAACAGCTGACTGTCAAAGAGAGAGGGTGCGTGTGTTCGGACTGGCAAATCTTGGACAATGCCCACCTGAAAGTGGCTCAAAACGTACATAAAACACATGTACAAAACAAAAACAACAAGAACTCAAAATATAATCCAAAATAAACCCGATGCCTGAGCCACAGAGAATACACTGCTACGATTTTATCAAAAAATTGGGTTTAAATAAACTATATTTTTGAACAAATAATTTGTTGCAATATCTGTTACAAAAGAATAACACTGGTGTTCCCCTGCCGTGTGTTTGTCACTGCTGCTGCGGCGGGCATGTGTTCCTCTCCACCGTCACTCTCTGAGTGTGACTGGCTTGGCACAATGCCCGCTTGGCACGGCTCAAACCTATAGGGTCTGATGCCCCCAGATTCTTCATTATCATCCCATTCTTCGGAACTATAATCGTCTGAAGATTGGACAACACAAAAACAATTCCAGACTACATGTGCTGGAACCATTGTCGATGTTTTCAACCACTTCCATCCTGTGTGTACAATGAGCAGCCAAGCGCTGTGTCCTCCCGATGACGTGACTACATGGCAGTGGGGTTTTCCAGCCACTGACGTAATTGGTGACGTGGCGCTCATGAAAACATCGGATATTCGCGTGAAAAAAAGTCTGTTTGACTTAGAACTGCACAGACCAACCTATTTTGTCATATTGTATTATCTTCTTCTTCCGCTTAATCCTTTTCAGGTCGCAGGGGGGCTGGAGCCTATCCCAGCATCTTTGGGCGAGAGGCAGGGTACACCCTGGACAGATCGCCAGTCCATCACAGGGCCAACACAGAGAGACAGACAACCATTCACTCTCACAGTCATACCTAAGGACAATTTAGAATCCCCAGTTTTGATACCAATTAACCTAACGTGCATGTTTTTGGCATGTGGGAGGAAACCGGAGAAATCCCGGAGTAAACCCACGCAGACACGGGGAGAACATGTAAACTCCACACAGATCACTGTTGGCCGGGGGCTGGGATCGAACCCAGGATCCCCTGGCCAAGGGTGTATTATGTGTTGAAAAATTAGAGGAAGTCAAAAATGTGTCATCAGCACTTTAAAGCATGACAAACTGCCATTAAGCCCTCTTCGCTGTGGATAACATGTCCGTAGCATCGCAGCCAGGCCTCTCGCATCTTCCGAGTGATTGTTGCCACTCCCATGCCCTTTTGCACATCCTCATTCATCACATGATTGTGCACTGCTCCAGCGCAGCATGCGCATCTCCATTCTGTGGAGCATTTGCCCGTATTTCATCGTAGCGGGCCAGCATTCAGCATCTGTATAGGGTGACAGGGTGGATCACAGTCTTGTAGATCTTTCCCTTGAGGCACACTAGTATCTGGCGGTTGCAGAGGACCTTCAGTCACCTGGTGCCTCTTAGCCTAGGCTCGGGCATTGTTGAAAGTGTCACTTTCACTGCTGAGTATCAAGCCAAGGTATTTAAAGTGTGTACTCTTCTTTAAGGGGGCACCATTTATACTGACCATTCCATCAGTTTGGTGTCCAAATTTACTTGTTTTTTGTGATGTTCAAGTGCATTTCATTCTCACCAAGCCTTGTTCCTCACTGCTATTCCAGTCTTCGGTTCCGAGGATTATGTCATCCATATACAACAGCGTCCATGGGTGGGGCAGCTGGAGATTGGCCCTGGATATGTCCAACACTACCCATGAGGATAAAAACCAACTTTTGGAAAAATGTGTTTTAGTTTCTTTTAGTTTTCAGTTTGGCAAAAGGCAGAATACAATAATGGGGTGAGGGGTGGCTTATCGTTTTATTGCAGCCAGCCATCAGAGGGTGATATAGCTCTCATGCTGTCATCATTTACAGTCACAACATTACACACTGTAGTAAAAACCAATCATGGAATGTTCAAAGCCGGACTATCTATTGAGGGTGTGAAGGATGCTTGATTAGGCTCCAGCTTCCTTATGATCCTAAACAGGATAATCAAATAAAAAATGGATAGATGGAATTATTAAAGTGTACATGACCACAAAACAATGCAAAAGCAAACAGTTTGCAGCTACCTGATGAGATGAAACACAACAGTCAGCTGTCTGATTATTTCTGTTTCCACTTTATAGATAATTTTACTGATAAAGTTACAATGGTGTGCAGCATTCATAAACACAAGAAGTGCTGTCCCTTTGAAGATACAGTACTTACGAGAAGATCTTGCTTGCTGGTTTGATTCTAATTCTCTTTGAGTGGAGCCCCTGCTACATTTTATCCTATCTGTGATAACAATACTGTAGATTTATTTACTGGTTAGTTTAATTTATCTTGCACAGACTCTTTACTGCAGTAAAACCTTGCATTTAATCAACACCATACAGGCTGCTGTAGATTGGTTAAAAATGGGGCAGCGCAATGGAGGAGTGGTTAGCACTGCGGCAGCACAGCAACTCACCCTTGGCCAGGGGATCCTGGGTTTGATCCCAGCCCCCGACCAACAGTGATCAGTGCAGTTTTTAGATGAAGGTGTTTATTATTAAGGGTAAAACAAATCCAAACCTACATGGCCCTGTGTGAAAAAGGGATTGTGTTCCCCCCTAAAACATAAATTAATTGTGGTTTATCACATCTTTGGAAAGCTGAGTTCAATTTCTCAAGCCACACCCAGGCCTGATTACTCCCACACCTGTTCTCAATCAAGAAATCACTTAAATAGGACCTACCTGACTCATCTAAGAGGTCACAAAAGACCCCACAGCATCCAAAGAACTGCAGGCCTCACTTGCCTCAATTAGGGTCAGTGTTCATGACTCCACCATAAGAAAGAGACTGGGTAAAAATGACCTGTATGGCAGAGGTCCAAGATGAAAACCACTGCTGAGTAAAAAGAACATAAAGGCTCATCTCAGTTTTGCCAGAAAACATCTTGATGATCCCCAAAACTTTTGAGAAAATACTATGTGGACTGATGAGACAAAAGTTGAACTTTTTGGAAGGTGTGTGTCCCATTACATCCGGCGTAAAAGTAACACAGCATTTCAGAAAAGGAACATCATACCAACAGTAAAATATGGTGGTGGTAGTGTGATGGTCTGGAGCTGTTTTTTCTGCTTCAGGACCTGGAAGACTTGCTGTGGTAAATGGAACCATGAATTCTGCTGTCTACCAAAAAATCCTGAAGGAGAATGTCCGGACATCTGTTTGTGACCTCAAGCTGAAGTGCACTTGGGTTCTGCAGCAGGACAATGATCCAAAACACACCAGCAAGTCCACCTCTGAATGGCTTAAGAAAAACAAAATGAAGACTTTGAAGTCGCCTAGTCAAAGTCCTGACCGGAATCCCACTGAGATGCTGTGGCATGAACTTTAAAAAGACAGTTCATGCCCAAAAACCCTCCAGTGTGGCTGAATTACAACAATTCTGCAAAGATGAGTGGGCCAAAATTCCTCCACAATGCTGTAAAAGACTCATTGCCAGTTATTGCAAGCACTTGATTGCAGTTGTTGCTACTAAGGGTGGCCCAACCAGTTATTAGGTTTAGAGGGCAATCACTTTTTCACACAGGGCCATGTAGGTTTGGATTTTTTTCCCCTTAAAGGGGACCTGTGGTGGTCGTGAAAAAAAAGATATTATATTGAGCCCCTGTCTCACGTTCTAGTTCAAGTTTAAGTTCAAGTTCAAAGCAATGCGATATAAATCCATTGCTGATGTGCTGGTTCAGCTATGTCAGCAAAACATGGGCGCAGCCATACTAGCGGCTACATGGCCTGCCAGGACGCTTCCTGTGACGTTGTGTCTTGGATACCGCGATCTGGATCAATATTGGCTGAGCCTGGAGTGCCCGGATGAGCAGTGGCTTTTGGGATATTCAAATTCAAATTCAAATGTTTATTTCAAACTCAGGGTTCATATTAAATGCAGAACTAAAACGAGTAGAAAATAAATAAATAAATGCTTAAATTCAGCGGGTCGTCTCGTCTGATCTGAGGTCGTAACGGCCGCCAGACGGCCGATGATTCGGCGCTGGGCTCTTCCCTCGCCGCTAAAAGTATATACACATCAGCAGACACTCTCTTGTAACAACAAAAACATACAATGCGATATGGATATCGCAACATGGCGGAATGTAAAGCCTTTGGATGTCTCAATAATAAGCGAAAAAACAAAGATAAACACTTCTTTTGTGTACCCAAACCCAGCTCACCTTGTCAGAAGATCGTAGCGGAAAAGTGGTTGCGCAATCTCGGAACAGGGCACAGACGTTTCCTTTCAGACGAAATTGCGTTGTGTGTGAGGACCACTTCGTCACTTTCACCCTCAGAAGACCTTTCTGGCTCAAACCTGTAGCCATGTTGGACGAATTTTTCCTCAGAGTCCGACAATTCAGCCATAATAGAATAAAAACACTCACAAAAGCACCCTAGTCGCTCATACAGGTGGAGTATTGACTTTTCAGTAGCAACGTAGTGATGTCACATCCGCATGTGTCATGGCTGCGCGCATAGTTTTCATTGGCTGGCCATGCCTGCGGTCGTATTTGCATATTTCTCTGGTGGTATATGGCTGGCAATAATTATTTAACCAAATAACAAATACTTTGCCTAATGTTTTCAAGTTGAATGCGTTTAAACGACCACCACAGGTCCCCTTTAATAATAAACACTTTCATTTAAAAACTGCCACCATGTCTCATGACATCACCAAAGATCAAAGGCAGTCATCACTGAACGAGTGGTGACGTGCTTGCTTGCACCTGCTTTCGGTCATGCAGAAATACTTGCTTATACTTGGTTTCTATGGGCATGCACGGGTATGCACGGGCATGCACAGGTTTGTACTAGTAATTCAAGAAATCTCTGTCTGTCACGATGTCACGATCATAGGACTCGCTAAAAGATCATAGGACTCGCTATGAGATCAAAGGCAGGCATCACTCATGATCATAGGACTTGCTAAAAGATCACAGGATTCACGATAACATCATCAAAGATCAAAGGCAGGCATCACTCATGATCATAGCACTCGCTATGACATCATCAAAGATCAAAGACAGGCATCACAGATCAAAGGCAGGCATCACTGAAGGAGTGGTGACGTCAAAGATCAAAGGCAGGTTTCACCATGGTTACTGTTGCCATGGTAACAGTAACTTTCTACGGGCATGCAGAAATGCTTGCTTACACTTGCTTTCTATGGGCATGCACAGGCATGCACAGGTATGCTCATGAGGACCCACGAGAGAGACACGGAATACTAAGTGATCTGTAAAGGGAGAAAAAAATGTACTGTATACAGAAGTTGATGCAAAGTTTAGGGAAGAAATTGTTTTTTGTTTAGCTTTTGGCATGAAAATTTCAAGATATTACAGGTTCAGTTTTACAGCTTCTTATATTCTCAAGTAACATCACTGTCGCCCCCGACAGACTGCTATGATGATATAGAGTGATCTGTGGTGGACTTTTGCCAGCCAGTGCATCGTGACATACACTACACAAAGAGCAGAGATAAACAAACCTATCATCTGGCCAGTCACTGCAACAGATACTGGAGTCAATTTGTCTTGGCCTGTCCTTGCCACTGATAATACCTTTATCTGCCAAGAATTTGCTGCTAATTCAGCAAAAGCTAGTGGGACTCAAATACTTGTAAGCAATTGTACTGTAAACTGTAAGCAGTTTCATGAAATGGTCAGTCAGAAAGCAACTCTTACGTTGGATGTCGCCCGGATTAACAAGGTCAGGAGTTCCTGGCAGCGGAAGGCGAAGGAGAGAGCTGCGTGGAGGAATCTGATCAGACCTAAATGAAACAGTCATTGTTGCCCCCGACAGACTGCTATGATGATGATGATATGATGTACACACACACACACACACACACATATATATATATATATACAGTATATATATATATACAGTGGGGCAAAAAAGTATTTAGTCAGCCACCAATTGTACACACACACACACACACACACACACATATATATATATATATATATATATATATATATATATATATATATATATATTTATTTATCAAGAAAATCTTTTGCTTTGATGTACTTGGTTTAGTTTCAGAGATTTAAATTGTGTGTCCAATTTTTGAAGTTTCAAGAAGAAAGACATTGTATGCAATATGCTGTCTGCACACAGTCTTCTTCTTTCAGCTGGTTCCTTTAGGGGTCACCACAGCGAATCATCTGTCTCCATCTCACCCTATTCCTTACATCTTCCTCTGTAACACCAACCCTCCCCGTGTCCTCCTTCACTACATCCATGAATTTTCTCTGTGGTCTTCCTCTATTCCTTCTGCCTGGCAGCTCCATCTTCAATATCCTTTGTCCAGTATATCCACTATCTCTCCTCTTCACATGCCAGTAATAAAAGGCAGTAACAAAAGTCCATGTTTCCATTTTCTATTTCTCCTTGAGTATAGACAACATGCAAAGACCCTCAGTTACACAAGTATAATCTATTTAGTGATTTTACACAAGTTTTTTGAGCAAAAAATTAATTATACTTGGTTTTTGGCCAAGGAATAATGTAAATTATAGTGGTTCAGAGAGCTGTATCTCTCTCTGTGTTTTGCAGCGCCACAATTTACATTCTTACCTTTACTTGTGAGTGAAGTAAATTTGCCTGTCCTTCTGGACAAAAATCACTGTGACTTCAAAAATGTCCTTATCTTCTACTATTGTAAAACAAACAAAAAAAATCTTGTGCTTATGGTGCTCAAGCAAACCCCCTCACACTGGGGAAACAGCACTGTGCAGACGCAGACTCGGACTGTTTTTTTCAGCTTCACCTGCCTCTCCTGACTGCACGTCCCTGCTCTACTCCTTGCAGCTTCACCGTAAAACCTCTTTATTTTTCATTCTCTTTCCCATATCTTCATGGGGGGGGGGGACTGAAAAGTTCATAGGCTGAAACGTTTATAGTGGTCAAATTTGATTAAATGTGGTTTATTTGTCAACATAGTCTCCCCTTTGGTCCGCACACTTCTTCCATTGGTGTTGCAGCGCTTGGATCCCTGCGGTTGAAAACTAAACCACATTTGGTCAAATTTGACCACCATGAACTTTTCAGCCTATGAATTTTTCTGCTCCCACCCCTCACCCCCACCCCTCGTAGCGTGACTGATCAACTTTATACCTTTCTAGTTATTACATCTCTGAGCATCATCCTTGTTCTTGGGAATTAGTACCAAAACACTTCTTCTCCACTTCTTAGGCATCCTCTCACTCTCCAAGATTGTGTTAAACAATCTGCTTAAAAAGTCCACTGCCATCTGTTGTAAACATCTCCATACCTTCACAGGTATGTCATCTGGACCAACCACCTTTCCATTCTTCATCCTCTTCAAAGTTGTCCTCACTTCAGTCTTGCTAATCCTCAGGACTTCCTGGTTCACTATTTTTCCTTCGTCCATCCTCCTGTCTCTCTCATTTTCTTGATTGATCCGCTCCTCAAAATCCTCCTTCCACCTTCTCAACGCATTCTTGTCACTTGTTAGTACATGGCCATTTCTGTCCCTAATCAAACTAACTTGCTGCACAGCCTTTCCAGCTCGATCTCTCTATCTAGCCAATCGATACAAGGTCTTTTCTACTTCCTTAGTGTCCAGCTTCTCATACAACTCACTAGATGTCTATTGCTTTGTTACCTCTCTCTTTACCATTCGCCTAGCTCCCAAATACTTATGTCTACTTTCTTCATCTCCCTGACTATCCCACTTTTTCTTTGCCAGCCTCTTCCTTGGAACACTTTTCTGTAGCTCCCAATTCCACCACCAAATCTCCTTTTCTTCCTTCCTCTGTTCAGAGGACACACCACATACCTTCTACCCATTTCCCTCAAAACTTTTGCTGTGCTTTCCCAGTCATCTAGTAATTATTCCCTTACATCAAGAGCCTGTATCAACTCCTTCCTGAACTTTGTGCAACTTTCTTGCTTCTGTAACTTTCCCAATTTAATCTTTTAACTCTGTCTTCCCTCTTTTCCTCTTGTTACTTTTTCAAGGTCATCCTACAGACTACTATCTAATGCCGCCTAGCTACATTCTCTCCTGACACCACCTTGCAGTCTCCTGTCTCTTTCAGATTTCTCCTTCTGCATAAGATGTAGTCCACCTATGTGCACCTTCCTCCACTTTTGTAAGTCACCCAATGTTCTTCTCTCTTCTTGAAATACATGTTCACTCAATTTCCATCATTTTAATTCAATTCAATTCAACTTTATTTATATAGCGCCATATCACAACAGAAGTCATCTCACAGCACTTTCAAATGTAGGGGAAACCCCACAATTGAAGAAAGACCCCAGCAATCAGGCGATCCCCTGTGAGCAAGCATTAGGCGATGATTGAGAGGAAAAACTCCCTTTTAACAGGAAGAAACCTCTAGCAGAACTGGGCTCAGGGAGGGGCAGTCATCTGCTGCGACTGGCTGGGGGGTGAGGGGATAGAGAAGATGAAAAGAACAGACATGTGAGAGCAAACATTAACAGAGAGAAGCCGAGTACATTATTGGAGGTCACCCGGCAGTCTAAATCTAATAACAGCAAAACAAAGGGAGGGTTAAGAGACACAAGATCATTCCCTAATCGTAGGCTATATTGAAAAGGAAGGTTTTTACCCTATTCTTAAAAACAGAGATCGAGTCTGACTCCCGAACCCAAATTGGTAACTGATTCCACAGGAAAGGAGCTTGATAACAGAAGGCTCTGCCTCCCATTGTACTTTTGGAGATTCTAGGTATTACAAGTAATCCAGCATTTTGGGAGTGTAGTGCTCTGTTAGGATGATAGGGTAATATCAGATCTTTTATATAAGAGGGGGCCTGATTATTGAGAGCTTTGTAAGTGAGAAGAAGGATTATAAACTTAATTCTAAACTCTATGGGAAGCCAATGAAGGGAGGCCAGAACCGGAGAGATATGATCTCTCTTTCTAGTACCTGTTAAAAGTCTTGCTGCGGCATTTTGGATCAATTGAAGACTTTTTAAAGATGTTTTAGGACAACCTGATAATAATGAGTTACAGTAATCTAATCTAGAGCTAACAAAAGCGTGGATCAATTTTTCGGCATCACTGAGACAAGATGCTCCTAATCTTGGCAATATTACGCAAATGATAGAAGGCAGTCTTAGAAACAAATTTAATATGTGAATTAAAAAACAGATCTTGATCAAAAATAACTCCAAGGTTCCTCACAGAACTATTCAAAGTAAGAGTAGCTGCATCCAAATTAAGAGTTTGATTTAGAAAGGTATTTCTAAGGTTTTTTGGACCAACAAGAATGACTTCAGTCTTATCTGGGTTTAATAGCAGGAAATTACAAGTCATCCAAGCTTTGATTTCCTTAAGACAGGCATCTAACTTGGCTAATTGATTACAATCATCGGGCTTCATTGACAGGTATAATTGTGTGTCATCTGCCTAACGATGAAAATATATACAGTGCTTTCTAATGATGTTACCTAACGGAAGCATATATACAGTAAACTAAAAAGAGTAGGGCCTAACACAGATCCCTGTGGAACTCCATGACTGAGCTTAGAGTTGGAAGAAAACTCATTATTGATATGAACAAATTGAAGTCTATCGGACAAATAAGATTTAAACCACTGCAGTGAAGTACCATTTAGTCCAACAAAGTGTTCTAATCTATCAAGTAGAATATCATGATCGATAGTATCAAAGGCTGCACTAAGATCTAAAAGGACAAGTACAGAAACGAGTCCATTATCAGATGCAATAAGAAAGTCATTAGTGACCTTCACTAAGGCTGTTTCAGTACTATGATGAATTCTGAACCCAGATTGAAACTCTTCAAATAAACCATTTCCCTGTAAGTGGTCAAATAATTGCGTAGCAACAACTCTTTCTAAGATTTTTGAAATGAAAGGCAGATTAGAGATTGGTCGATAGTTAGCTAAAACTCCTGGAACGAGCGTTGGCTTTTTAAGTAAGGGTTTAATTACAGCAATTTTAAAAGCCTGCGGTACATGACCTAAGGTTAAAGAAGAATTGATTATTTGAAGAATACGGCTGCCAATAAATGGGAAGACTTTTTTAAATAACCTGGTAGGAATAGGGTCTAAAAGACAAGTTGAAGGCTTGGATGAGGAGATTATTTTATCTAACTCTAAAAGGTCAATTGGAGTAAACTTATCCAAACAGTTATCAATTGAATAGTTGTAGTAGTTGCTGTTCTTAAGTTTACAGTGGGAATAATCTGATTGATTTTATCTCTAATAGATAAAAATTTATGATTGAAAAAGTTCAAAAAGTCTTGACTAGTAAGCTCTAAGGGGATGCGAGGATTGACAGAGTCCTGACTCTTTGTCAGCCTGGCTACAGTGTTGAAAAGAAACCTGGGATTATTCTTATTCTCATCTGTTAATGCAGAGTAGTAACTTGTCCTAGCTTTTCTAAGAGATTTTTTTATAAATTAGGAGATGATTTCTCCACGCTAAATAGAATTAATCTAAATTAGTCGAACGCCATTTTCTTTGTAATTGACGAGTCTTCTGTTTTAAACTACGAGTTTCTGTGTTAAACCAAGGGGTTAAAAATCTCTGATTAGACTTTTTCTTTTTTAAAAGGGCCACCAAGTCTAGAGTCTGATGCAGAGAGGCTGTAACACTATCTACCATGCTATCAATTACGGAAGGAGCAAGCTCTCCATCTGTTATTTCCATTGTGTTGACACATGGTATAGAGGAAATAATCTGCAAAAATTTGGAAACAACATCATCTGAAAGACATCTGCTGTAGTAATATTTTTCTTTAGGAGTCAAATAATCAGAAATAGTGAAATCAGAGGTTAACAGACAATGGTCTGACAGTACAGGATTATGAGGAGACACTACCAGATTTCCTATTTCTATACCATAAGTCAGAACAAGGTCCAATGTATGGTTGAGATAATGGGTAGAATTTTCTACTTTCTGAGAAAACCCCATCAAGTCTAATATTGAATTAAATGTCATATTAAGGCAATCACTATTTACATCTACATGCATATTAAAGTCCCCTACTATAATTATTCTTATCTGATTTCAGCACTAAATCTGCTAAGAATTCGGCAAATTCGGATAAAAACTCTGAGTAGGCTGAGGGAGGACGATAAACTATGGCAAATAAAATTGGGTTTAGCCTAAAATTGCTAAAATGCCCTATACTGAGGACCAGGCCCTCAAAGGAATTATAACATGTTTTTTGCTTTACATTAACTAATAATTTGGAATGGTAAATTGTTGCTACTCCTCCTCCACGACCAGAACTTCTGGGATTTTGACAGTTTAAATAACCAGAGGGAGTTGATTCATTTGTTTAGTAGTGATACGCCCAACAGGGTTGTTTTAGTGAGCGCATATGGTCGCACAGCTAATGAACAGGGTTCCAGTTTCAAATATTTGTTAGCGCGGTTAGCGGCTACACATAGTTTGTCAAAAAGGGTGTGTGACATGAGAGTGATGTCAGCAGCGGTGTCTAAAACAGCGTCCTGACACACCATGTCTTCAAGGGTCAGTGGAAGGTAGAATTTCTGTACCACCCCCCTCTCGTTTAAGTTGCATAGAAATTGTGGAACCGCTGGTTCGACACAGAGTTGCGACATGTTGTTAGAGGAGTGGTCTGTGACCTGTGGTTGGGCTGCCATAACAGCACTGGACTGCGTTGAGTCCTTTGGTCCTTCCTCATTTGCATGAGGGATTTTCTTCTTGCATTTCCTTCGTTTGGAACGCTTGTTTTGAGTTGGCACAGCTGATATAGCTAGAATGTTAGCAGTTTTATTCTCTTTGTAGCTTTGAATCTCTGCTAGGAGGTGTTTGACAATTTCAATATCTTCTCTACTGAATGTAGGAGTTTCTTCTTCCTTCCAAGGTTTGTGATAGGTCTCTGCTTCTGAGCTTCTGCGATGGGATGGAGACCATATATCGCGGTTACACGTGTCTTTGTATCGGTATCTGTCATCATGGTAGTCCGTATCGCGTTCTCGTGACCTATCCCGTGGATATGGTCTACGACGGTAGTCGGGTTTTCGCAAAGTTGGTCCAAAGTGATATCCAGAGGACCTAGTGTGGTTTTGACCTTGATGAGGTTGGTTGGGAAAATGCTTCAGCTGTTTATGTACTCGCAGTGTAGGAGGTGGAGAAGAGCGAGGAGCTCCTTCCAACTCCAAGGTGTTAGATGCATCGTTAATAGCTAGCACTGTGGCAGGCTCAGCGTTCTTGTTGCGGCTTTGTTTGCTGTTTTTGGAATGCATAGCGTGCGAACTCTCTCAGCTGACTTATTGAGTTTGACTTTGGGTTAGCTGTAACTCCCAGGTAATGACTCACAGTGGGATGGAGGTTTTGGATGAAAAGGATCTTGAAATTGTGGTCTTCTTCCATCCCTGGTGTATTTTGAGATCCAAAATATGCAAGTAGGAGTCTCTGGTAGTAGGCTTGTGTCGGCTCTGAGCGTCCTTGCTTCATGGCTAGGGCTGCGGTTAGCCCTGCCTGTAGGCAGTCGTCGGAGAACTCCTTTTTGATGGCTTCGCGGAGCAGAATGTAGTTTGCTTTGATGTTTGTCGGCTGTCTGTCTATGAATTTTGATACTGACCTGTTAGATGTTAGTTTGATCAGATTTTTTTTAGATTTAGATTTAGTATACTTTATTGATCCCCAGAGGGGAAATTGAGGGTCATCCACCGTCTGGATGGATGAAGCAGCCACGATACGGCGCTATCCCTTAACCATTCACACACACATTCACACCTAGGGCCACTTTAGAGTCTCCAATTAACCTAACCTGCATGTTTTTGGCATGTGGGAGGAAACCGGAGAAATCCCGGGGTAAACCCACGCATACACGGGGAGAACATGCAAACTCCACACAGATCACTCTTGGTCGGGGGCTGGGATCGAACCCACGATCCCACGATCCCCCGACCAAGGGTAAACTGTGCTGCCGCAGTGCTAACCACTGCGCCACCGTGCAGCCCCAAGATAGATGCGATCATCAATTGTAGCATCAGGATACTTACGCAGGTAGTAATCAATGTCCTGTAAATAGACTTTGGCATCAGGTGAACCTGTAGGTCCTGGATCAAATTTGGTGACATTTCACGCGATCTTGTCAAGGTCGCGGTCTGAAGGGGCACACGCACGCTGTCGTCCATATTCGGAACGGGAATCGGGCGAGGGAGCGCGGTGGATGTCCCGGTGTTCATGTCTTTCCTTTAGGAGCAGTTGACATTCGTTGTAGTCCTTCTTCACATTGTCAAGTTGACCTTCAACTCTTCTGAGTTCCTTCTTTGTGTCTTGAAGGGCATCTTCAAGTTCATTGTTGCCTTGATGAAGCACGTCATTGTTATGCATCAACCGTTTATTTTCTTTCTCTGCACGGTCCAAATCTTGTACCGCTTCATCAAGTTGATCTTGAGTTTCGTCATTCTTCTCTTGAGATTGTTCCAAATTTTCCTTCAGGGTTTCATTCTCTTCTTGGAGAGATAGGATCGTTGTTTGTTGATTTGCTAGCTCGTTTTTGGCTACCTTTAATCTTGCGACTAATGTTAGTGCAAACTTACCTAACACACTGGTGGGGTCCTTGCCTTCTGGTGGCTTTTCAGTGTGTTCATTCAAAAGTTCTTCAGTGAGTTGCTTCAATTCTTCGGGCTGTGTTTCTTTGACCCGTGTTGTGAAGCTAGAAATTAAATTAGAAGTCCATGCTTCCAATGTTGTTTGAAGGTCATCCAGTTTGGTAAATTGGTCGGTTGTCTGATGACTCGTCATGTTTGACCGCTGTTGTTATTTAGCTTTAAAAAAAAAAAATTCAACTTGTTGATTATTCTTAAATTTGTTCGACAAGGTTTAACCTTGAGTGTTTTTTATTTTACAACCGTGATAGCTGAAAGTTCCTTTTAGAATTTGTTTCAACTTGTAGGCTTGCAAGATGGGAAATAGAATTTTGAAATTATTTAGAAATGTAGAGATACTTCAGTTAATTCGTTCGTTGAAACTGTGTGTTGATAAATAAAGCTCAATTGAAATTAGGTTGAATTTGTTTCACAAAACAAAACAAAGATTTAAATTGTGTGGATTGACTTCTTTACTTTGATTTTCAAAGTCTAGTATTGGAATTTGTCATCAATAACTAGCTTTGGAATTTTGCAGAATGTCACTTTGAAAGTGAGGATTTTATTTACAAAAGAAATACAAAACAAAAGAGGCTAAATGCTTTAAAGATTTAAGATTATAAGTTTCCACTTTCTTTTATTGTTAAAGCCTATTTTCATTTGAAGCATTAAATGTTTAAAATATTTACAAATTAAAAACAAGTGAATTGTTTGAATATTTGGTATCCAAGGATTTCTTAGGATTGAAGCCAATAGTGATCTGTCTTGATTGTCATCTATAAATTTCTTATTTACAGAATAATCAATGTTTGCACCTTTTTGACTTTTCTTTTAAATCCTGGGGAAAATTTGAAAATTATGCAGGTTGGTTAAATGTTTTTCTTTTCCTGTAGAGAAAACATGAATCCAGAAATGACACAATGAGTTTAAATAACACCTAGAGCTTCTCTTAAGCGTTAATTGCTTGGTGTGGTTTCCTAAATTTGAGAAAGAGGAAAAATTATAAATATTCAGTAAGTCTGTAAATTTGTCAAAATGCACAGATTTAATCCTACTTTAATGTTACTCTTGAGTAAACATCAGCATTAGAATCCTTAAGCTAAAACTGGGTTTCTGTGGGAAGGGAATCACACCATATCACATTTAAAAACAGCAAAATAGACAAAGATACAGCTTCAAAGTTTGCAACTTTTTGCTTAAAAGTGTGTAAATATGTTTGCTTTTAGCTTAAAAGATTATAATATGTGGTTACATAAGTGATTAAATACAATAGGGGTGTTTATGTATGCTCCTGCTAATGGTATCTATGCAGTGAGTGGGGGTCTCACCACTGAGAAAAACTTTCAGAAGCCAACAGGTCCTTTTCCCTTTTGTTCTTGGCATAAAAGTTTGGATTAGTGTTAAATTTAGTTTATTCCGAATAATATGAGTTGCTTTGAAGTTACTTTGAAGACTTAATTTGGTTATAAATCATCTTTTCAGATTATAAGTTTAAATAAAAATTGCAGTCCCTATGTTTCACCACAAGATGGAGGCAGTTTTCGTCTGCACTTCCGGAAGAGGAAACCCAATGACGTCACTCAGGGAGTCAAGGATTTCTACTCAAAATGGCGGCTACAGGGAACTTGCTTTACCTAGACTTAAGATGGCGTCGCTTGGCCGATCTACACATGCGCAGCTTTCGTGCACAGCTTGACGGTCGCGTGCGCGACTGTGAGCGCGCACAAGTGACACGTGGATGCAGCGCGAGCTTCAGTCTATAAAACCACGCCTTGCTTTCCAAAGGCGGGAAAACTTCGGTCTCCCTAAACTTTATTCAACAAGTTTATACAATGGTTAATTCAATTAAATCCCCCAAGGGTTTGCTTCGCCTGTGGGGTGTTTGAAATAATGGAGAAAACAAATAGGATTTCTTCACTATTTTGTTCCCAGGCCTATTTTAATTATTCAGCATGTAATCACGCTTCTTAAGCATGCATTAAACAACAAGTAACTAACAACAAGTAACTGAACAGGATGGTGGGGTCTCTTCACCCCCACCCCTCTTAGTCACACACACACACACACACACAGCAGTAATCAGGGGGGCGAATTCACCCCCTCCCCCTCGTGACACAGAGACAAAGACAGTAGATTGGCTGCAAACAAATGAACCACCTTTGTAAGTTATAAGTCGACCAAAATCACACACAGTTTATGTATTAATTTCTTTCATTCTGAGTGAGTCAAGTTCAGCCAGGCTCTCACGTGGACGCACCATAAATATGTAGAAAAATATGAAATTAATAAATATGATCATGCGGCGGATGATAAAATAAGGCAGCGTTGTTGGAGGTTTTAAGTAGAGTTTTATTATCATACCGCCGTCACAAGCTCCGCTCCCGGCGCCGTGCAAGCGCGCCGAGAGCGAGCCCACGGCTCTCAGAGAAGGAGGACACAATGTCTGTGTCCTGCAGCAGAGGTTGAAGTGAGAGAATGAAAGGCAGATTTACAGCACAGTGCAGCTTATATACTCAACTCAAACAATAGATCAAAGACATTCACAGCAGTTAATCTGGGCATTTGCATATCAGAGGTACAGACAGGATGCATGAACACAATGCATGGATGACAATTTAATCTCACGGCTGTAAACGCAGCAGGCAGCGGAAAAAACCCAGGAGTGCGAGCTGACTGTCTCTGTGTTCTGTCTGTGTGTTGTGGGGGTTGAATCAAACCGCTACACTGCTCCCCCCCCCAGAGGGAACGGTAGGGGACCGTGACCTCGATGTTGCAGTCTGGGCAGCGAGCAGGGAAAAGCTCTGTGCAGGAGGAGGGGGGTGGGGTAGTACATGCTGACCGGGCGCGGGAAAATCGTTCGAGTCGCACCAAAAGTGTTTGCTGCTCCGCGATGTCCCGTCTGAACATGCAGAGATCAGAAGAAGAAAAATTTGTCACTGGCTCCTCCCGCGATTAAGTCCTGCAAGGATTAATAGCGGCCATGAAGAAAAGACGAGGCTGCGTGGCGGCTGTAATGAGAGCAGAGGGACTGGCGTGTTGACTTTAGGTTCAGGCGTAACCCTAAAGCCTTGGGAACCACAGACAGCTGAATTCCCCTTGTGTGCCGTGGCTAAGACCATAAAATCCAGTGAGCAAGCTGCGTGCCTCAGGTGAATGAGCAAGCCTGAAGGGCCAGTGTGCAGCAGAAGGAAGGCGGTCAGAAAAGCCGTATGTGTCCCGTGCGTGGTGCGCCGTACTCGTAACTCCCCGGTGCGTGCGCCGGGGTTCCGTGATGGGTGGGCCAGCTGGAGAGGAGAACCAGGGTCAGGGAGCTTAATCATCCCTGCTCAGTGTGTTGGAGCGGTGAAGGGAAGTAGACGCTCTGTCACTCGCTCGGTCATGGTGCGTTCAGGTCCATGTGTGCTCCGTCGGCCATGGGGATCGCCGTTGTGGAGAGGGGACGAGGTGAATGCGCTCTCGTGTGGAGGGGCTGTGAGCGCGGCCGGTCTAGCGTGGATGTGCCGATCTAGGCGTGCAGATCTCACCATGAAACGTTGCTCAGCTTTCCCGGTCGTGGGTGTTCTCCGGGGAGTTTCGCCTGGAAACTCCGCGTTGAGGTCTCCCTGAAGCAGAAGGGAGGGCAGATCAGTCAGGCTGCCGCGTTCGCTTGTCGTCGGAGAATCACCGCCGGGTGTTGCGTTCGCTGGCAGCGTGTTCGTTTCAGCGTCGGGTCACCAGTGCGGCGGATGATAAAATAAGGCAGCGTTGTTGGAGGTTTTAAGTAGAGTTTTATTATCATACCGCCGTCACAAGCTCTGCTCCCAGCGCCGTGCAAGCGTGCCGAGAGCGAGCCCACGGCTCTCAGAGAAGGAGGACACAATGTCTGTGTACTGCAGCAGAGGTTGAAGTGAGAGAATGAGAGGCAGATTTACAGCACAGTGCAGCTTATATACTCAACTCAAACAATAGATCAAAGACATTCACAGCAGTTAATCTGGGCATTTGCATATCAGA
The DNA here is from genome assembly GCA_020510985.1 of Pholidichthys leucotaenia. Classification (NCBI taxonomy): domain Eukaryota; kingdom Metazoa; phylum Chordata; class Actinopteri; order Cichliformes; family Pholidichthyidae; genus Pholidichthys; species Pholidichthys leucotaenia. Next base: position 326,762,608 of record CM035838.1, read on the forward strand.
GGTACAGACAGGATGCATGAACACAATGCATGGATGACAATTTAACCTCACGGCTGTAAACTCAGCATGCTGTGGAAAAAACCCAGGAGTGCGAGCTGACTGTCTCTGTGTTCTGTCTGTGTGTTGTGGGGGTTGAATCAAACCGCTACAATCAGGTATAAAATTATTTAATTTATATTGATGTATTGGAATCTGAGATCGAATCTTGTTTCATATACACCAGAAAAGTTAATACCACTCGTAGGGGCACCAGCTTCTATCTTTAAGAAGCAATTTTAATTTTAATTTCACTTTATACCTGTTTAATCACTCAGTAAATTAATTAATAATCAGTCTCAAATTTTTTTTTCGTGAATTCGATACCTGGGCTTGAAACAGACTCAGAATGACATAAATTCTCAACAACTTCTCTCATTTTCACATATTTATTAAATGAAATGATTAACAGACATTGCAGTAATTTCATTAACCATAAAATCAATCTTGTAAATGATAGATTAACAATGTCAATATTTTCGGAACCAGGGTTAACTGAGAAATGAATTTCTATCAGTTTGAGTTAACAGATTATGGAAACAACGCAAATTTATGGAGAAAGTTTACTAATTATATGAAAAAGTCCTGGATTAATCTTAAGAAAATAAAAACGGAATTTTAATGAAAAGAAGAGTTATGTTAATGGCTTCTTAATTTGCATCTGATTAGATATACAAATTATTACCGAACCTCAGACATTTAATTCAGCAGATGAATTAAAGTTTGCAGCTCACTTGATTCCTCGTTCGACGTCATCCTCAGCCCAAGATTTTGTGGATGTTAGGGGAAATATCTGCCCGCAGATATTTCGGGGTCCACAGTTCGACCTTTAAAGTCAAGCGGTCGAAGTGGCTGGATTTTGGCTGTATGACCCACAGTTGCAACTTGGATCGGAGCCAGATGGTGCCGATGTTTCTTCAGCGTGTGGTGAAGAGAGCTGCGCGTTTTCTCCTTCGTAGACAAGCGGCTCCAGAGGTCTTCGAGAATAATTAGATCTAATCAGATCTCAAATTAGAAAAAGATTTTCGGACTTTAGATAAAATAATAGCTTCTGGTGTGTGATTGGTCAGGAAAAATATTATGAAAATAAAGTCAAGATTAAAGCTTACATTAAAATTAAAACAAACGGTGGTTTTACAGAAAGTTTAACAAAGAAAAAGAGATAAATAAAAATTGGAGTTTAACTCCGATTAAGAATTGAGCTCAAAGAAATAGGAATTCCTAGGCATTTAAGAGAAAAAGAAAAAAAACATTAAAATACAAAGTTACATAAACAAATTACGAGTTATCTGCTCTGTGCTTGGAAAAGCAACACGTGGTAGAAGTCTTTGTTCAGACAGTCCTTTGTTCTTCCCAAAGTTCTTTCTTGCTGTGTGTAGACAATGGACAAAGAAGAGAGACAAAAGAGAGCGACGAACGGAGTCGAAAGAGCGTCCCAAGAGAGACAAAAGAGACGAAAGTGAAGGTAGCAGGGGGTCTTTCTCCTTTGATAAGTTCTGTTGAGCTTTCGCGGGCTTCCGGGTTGACAGCAACCTCAGCCAATAAGCCTTCTTCATGGGCGGGCTTGATGAACTTTAGTCCAATGACAGGCTTTGTCTGCGAGGGACCAATAGGATGGAGAAGCTGGGGCTCAGTGAAGGCTGGGTGAAATTTGATACCGGTCCCCATGGATGCACACAATTTTAATACACTGGAATGTGCTTTTACACACTTATGTATAACTAAGCTAACCTTAATGTAACTTATAAGCAGTGCTTCTAAATCAACATGCAGGAATAAACATTCATTTAAACATTTTTAACATGAATATATATAAAAACACAGATTAATGCATTTCACACATATTATTGATTTTCCACATTAAAACATCAGAGTCCATTTGCTTTTCATAGTCCTGAAAAGAAGGGAAGATTTAGAATTGAGTTTGTAATAATGTACTTTAAAGTTCACTGGTTAAATCCAGCATGTCCCAGAGTTTAAGGAAATTAACTGAGTTGTGGATCTGTGTAGGCCATGAGGGCTCCATGTCTGTTCCATGTTTATGGGGGCAATAAAGGGGCGCAGGAGGAAATAGGTTGAATTCTTTTAGACTGGTTTTAGCAAAGGAATGGGATTTCAGCTGTGGCCTGGGGGAGAAAATCAGTTCTTGACTGCCTTACTCCTGGGTGAAACAAAATGTCTTTAAGCAGAAGAATAATTATTGCTGAGCCAAAGTGAGATGATGCTACAGACGTGATGTTTAATCTGAGTTTTACCAACTTTTTGTTTAATCACTTTAGGATGTTTACACATTATATTTTTATTAACTGTGGGGGAAGTAGATAAAGGTTCTCTGAGGGGGAAGACATGGGCTAAATTGAGGGGTGGTGGATGAGGAGGAGCTGCAGAAAGGCTTGAATTTATCAAGTTATGTTGTATTTGTCTTGGGTTATGATATGTTGGGTAAAGGGAGACAGACACAATCTCTATGGGGTTATAAACTGAAGGCTGATCTAAACAGTGAGGATTATTTGGATTAATAGGATTAATGTGAGAAGTGGAAACAGAGAAGGGCTGGTTGGCAGACCCAGGAACTTCGGGGTGAGTTAACGCACCAAAATTCAGTCACTGTACTAAAAAACGCTGAATGGAATAGAACAGACTGTCCCTTAAAACACGTGCACCAAGTCTATTTGGATGGATGCCATCTGGCCTCATAAATGATGGGTGGTTCCAAAACAGGTTGAAATTGTCTACAAAACCAATGTTAAAAGTAGGACATGTAGAACACAACCAGATATTAAGACTGAGAGTTCTGCTCTAATAATTGCAACCTCGTCTAAGAGAGCAAAGGGGCCCAGAAATAAATACACGTCTGCCACAGTTCATAAGAGTGGACAGAAGGCTCTTGAAGTCACTCTTTAACATTTCCGATGCTTCATCTGGGATGTTGTTGCATCCAACATGTACAATGGCAGTTTTAGCGTGGGGGGATTCATTTAACAGGTCAGGGATAAGAGCCTCGATGTCTGACACTTTAGCCCCAGGAAAAAATTTAGTGACACAGTACCTGCTTCTGACGTTCCTCATAATTGAGTCACCAATTACCAACGTCATCTGGGGGACCCTTGTCGGTGGTTTCTGAAATGGGGGATAATTTTGCCGATGTTGTTCTTGTGATGGTGGGGTGATGCGCTCTCTTCTTTTTGGAGCTGGTGTATAGTTGGCACACCTAAAATGGTTTTAATCTGGGGCTTGTGGGTTTGGGCTGCTGCTGAAGGAGGAGGGGGGGCATGGGAGGATGATCGACTTCCAGGTGGGGAAAATCTTCCAGGGAAAGGATGTCGAATCTGTTTTCCAATAGCAACGGGAGAGAGGAAGCACGACCGGGTCTAGTCAACTGCCGATGCTTGTTAGTTGGTTCAACCAAGGTCCAGGTTTTATTGCTGGGGTCCAGGACAGCTGAAGAGACCGGAGCAGGGGTGGAAGTGGATGGCGATGAGCTGAATTCACCCAGGTATGTAGCCGTCTCTGCTAGCTGAGAGTCGGTTGCCAGGGCCGATGTTTTCCCGAGAAATATGGTGTCTAGGTGGTCTTCAGCCTCCCGAATCTTACAGAGGTTGGAGAGTCTCAGTTCCAACTCAGAAACCTTCTTAAGGAGGGACAAACAGCTGACACACGTTGGAGATGGAGTCATGACATTCAATGAGAAGTGGATAGCTAGCTAGCAAAAGACAGCTAAAAACAGCTAAAAAAAGGTTAGCCTAGCCTGGTGAAAACAGCCCTGCCCGGGGTCTGATTCACCTGTGTGCCAATCGGGCTTTCTGGTAGGCCAACACTAAGCTAACACTAGGAAAAAAGTTAATATTAGTAAAAAGAGATAAAGAATTAAAAACGAAGTTAATAAAAACAAACAAAAGCGAACAGGATAACGCTTTGACGCGACGCGATGTTTACAGACACCGAAAACCGGAAGCATTTGCATTTTAACAAAATCCACACCCATCTATGCTTCCACATTTCTCTTCTTAAGACCATACCTACCAAGAACCTCCTCATCACCTCTGTTCCCTTCACCTACATAACTATTAAAGTCTACTCCAGTCACCCCCCCCCACCCCCCCACCCCGGGAACCCTCTCTACCACTTCATCCAACTTACTTCAGAATTCCTCTTTTTCATCTACCTGGCAGCCAACTTGTGGGGCATACACATTGACAACATTCAACATCACACCTTTGACTTCTAGCTTCAAACTCATGATCCTCTCTGACCCCCTCTTTTACCTCCTGGATGCGCTTCACATACTCTTCCTTCAAGATTGCCTCACTCTATTTCTCTTCCTATCTACACCATGGTAGACCCATTTGAATCCACCTCCAATGCTTCTACCCTTCTATCTGGTTTCTTGAACATACAGTATATTTACCTTTCTTCTCTCCATCATATCAGCCAACTTTCTACCTTTGCTTATCATAATCCCTACATTTAAAGGCTCTACTCTTACCTCCAAACTTCTACCTTTCCTTTTCTGTCTCTGCCTTCAAACACGCCTTCTCCCTCTCTTCCTCCTCATGTTCGACCAACAGTAGCCCAATTTCCAGTGGCACCCTGTTGGTTAACAGCAACGGTGGCAGCTGTTGTTAACCTGGGCATCAACCGATCTGGTATGGAAGTCTTATTCCTCATGATCCGCATGTTTGATTTGGCAAAGATTTTACGCCAGATGCCCTTCCTGACACAACCCTCCTCATTTACCCAGGCTTGAGACGGCACTACGAGTACATTGGCTTGTGCAGCCCCTGTGGCTGGGTTCTGTCTGCGCACAGTACACAAGAAATTCACATTTATCCCCCTAAAATTCAACTTTGAACATCAGATTTTAAAACTTTACAGTTAAAGCAAGGCAAGGCAAGTTTATTTGTATAGCACATTTCGTGTACAAGATTTAATGTTTATTTGAAAGGAACAATTCAAAATGCTTTATATTGTGAAGTGTGTGAAATCAGAGGCGGAATCATTTCAGACGATTTATTACACACTCACATCTTTCAAGCACAGAACAGACTGAACATTCAAGCAGAAACTCTCCCCTTAAGTTTCATGGCATTTACATCACACACATGACATTTGCATCACACTGCTGTAGCGTAAAATAGGAATATTAATAAATATGAATATGATCAGGTATGAATTATTTAATTTATATTGATGTATTGGAGTCTGAGATCAAATCTCGTTTCAAATACATCAGAAAAGTTAATAACACTCGTAAGGGCACCAGCTTCTATCTTTAAGAAGCAATTTTAATTTTAATTTCACTTTATACCTGTTTAATCACTCAATAAATTAATCAATAATCAGTCTGAAAAATTTTCTGTGAATTCGATACCTGTGCTTGAAACAGACTCAGAATGAAATAAATTCTCAACAACTTCTCTCATTTTCACATATTTATTAAACGAAATGATTAACAGACATTGCAGTAATTTCATTAATCATAAAATCAATTTTGTAAATGATAGATTAACAGTGTCAATATTTTCGGAACCAGGGTTAAACTGAGAAATGAATTTCTATCAGTTTGAGTTAACAGATTATGGAAACAACGCAAATTTATGGAGAAAGTTTACTAATTATATGAAAAAGTCCTGGATTAATCTTAAGAAAATAAAAACGGAATTTTAATGAAAAGAAGAGTTATGTTAAGGGCTTCTTAATTTGCATCTGATTAGACATACAAATTATTACCGAACCTCAGATGTTTAATTCAGCAGATGAAAGTTGCAGCTCACGTGATCCTTGTTCGATGATGGTTCTGTCGTCGTCCTCATGAAGTTTTGAAGTGTTGTTCAGGGGCAAAACCCAGAATATTTGTCCCGCAAATATTCTCTTGATGATGAATGATATTCATGAAATCGTAAGTTGGATCTCGATGGTTGAAATCCTGCAGAAGCGCGCTGGTTCCTCAGCTGCGCGTGATGTGGGAGCTGCGTCTCCTCAGAGGCCTTCGATAATAATTAATTAAAGATATCTAATCCGATCTCAAATTAAAGAGCTTCGGACTTTAGATAAAAAATCATAGCTTCTGGTATGTGATTGGTCAAGAAAAATATTATAAAAATAAAGTCAAGATTAAAGTTTACATTAAAATTAAACAAACGGTGATTTTACAGAAAGTTTAACAAAGAAAAAGAGATGAATAAAAATTGGAGTTTAACTCCGATTAAGAATTGAGCTCAAAGAAATAGGAATTCCTAGGCATTTAAGAGAAAAAGGAAAAACATTAAAATACAAAGTTACATTAACAAATTACGAGTTATCTGCTCTGTGTTCAGAAAAGCGACATGTGGTCGGAGTCTTTGTTCTTCCTTGCTGTGTGTAGACAATAGAGAGAGACGAACGTTGATGAATCAGAGGCGAGAAGGGCGAGCCGAAAGAGGCTGAAGCAGGGGTCTCTCTGCTATTTATAAGTTCTGTTGAGCATTCGCGGGCTTCCGGCCTGACCGGAATCTCAGCCAATGAGAGTCCTTCGTGGGAGGCCCGATGAACCTTTAGTCCAATAACAAACAGTCTACAAGGGACCAATGGGATGAAGAATTGTTGTCATGCAGAGATTGGCTGCTGGAGTCACATGGTTTTAGAGGCAAAACTTTGATACATATGTATTAAACTAAGTTAACTTTAGTATATCTTATAAGCAGTGCTTCTAAATCAACATGCAGGAATAAACATTCATTTAAACATTTTTAACATGCATATATATATATATATATATATAACATCACAGATTAATGCATTTCACACATATTATTGATTTTCCACATTAAAACATCAGAGTCCATTTGCTTTTCATAGTTCTGAAAAGAAGAAGGTTTAGAATTGAGTTTGTAATAATGTACTTTAAAATTCACTGGTTAAATCCAGCATGTCCCAGGGTTTAAGGAAATTTTATTGAGCTGTAGATCCATGTTTGGCCAGGTCTGTTGCATGTTTATGGGGGCAATAAAAGCAAAGCCGGACATTGGGTAAATTCCTTAGGCTGGTTTTAACAAAGGAATGGGATTTCAGCTGTGGCCTGGGGAGAAAATCCATTTTTTGACTGTCTTACTCCTGGGTGAAACAAAATGTCTTTAAGCAGAAGAATAATTATTGCTGAGCCAAAGTGAGATGATGCTACACTGCATTCAACAACCTTCATCCCTGACTCCTTCCTGCTGTCTCACCAGGAACCTCCTGTTCTTTGTTGTCCCAAGCTTATCACTGTCTCCTGTCTGAGATGCTAGATAATTGCAGCTCACTCTGTGAAGACGGAGCGTATTCTGCCTGCTGTGGCTCTGGACCTGCTGAAGCTCTCCCTGAAGGAAGAAAGCTTCCAACTCTTCTGTAATAAAGCCATTGTCGAAGGCATGTTGACGGAGCTGGGCCCAACTCATTACATGAGCTTCCGTCTGCTGGGAAATGCCGTGCCTCTGTTGTCCGTGACCCATCTAAAGGAGGTGTTGTCTTCAGAGGTGATGAAACTCTATGGGGAACACGTCGTGCTTGCTCAGAAACCTGAGCGCTTCAAAATGGCCCCAGAGATGGAGGCCTCGGTGTCGGACTTCATGCAGGGCTGTCAGGACTTGGACAAACAGCTGGCAGTGATGGTGGGCTTTTCAACATTCAAGCAGAAACTCTCCCCTTAAGTTTCATGGCATTTACATCACACACAACATGACATTTGCATCACACTGCATTCAACAACCTTCATCCCTGACTCCTTCCTGCTATCTCACCTGGAACCTCCTGCTCTTTGTTGTCCCAAGCTTATCACTGTCTCCTGTCTGAGATGCTAGATAATCTGGCTCACACAAGGTGCTACCCCCCCCCCCCCCAGCATCTTAGATAGGACAACAGAATAACAGTCCACATGCTGTGATAGAACAATTGAACATCAGTCCACATGCTGCTTGGGCTTCCGTCTCCTCCTGTATCTGCTGTAACTGGGGTTTACCGCCTCTGCGGCGCTGCTGTGCCGGTGGGGGGCTGCTGGGAGTGTGTCTGACTGCGGGTGGGCTGTTGCTGGGGGGGGGGGCACTTCGGTCTGTCCGTGTGGCTGCTCTGGAGAATTGTCTCCCTGGGGAGCTCTCCGTGGGGGTCTTCCATGCCGAGGGGCCTTAGCCAACAGCACTTGCTCGTCCGCCACAACGAAAGCGGGTTTGAGTCTGTCTATGCCAATTTTTTTTTCCTACCCCCCAAGTCTAGCAAAAAATACTTCCCTGTTTCCAACACTCTGAACGGTCCATCATAGGGTGGGCGCAATGGAGGGCGGTAGGCGTCGTGTCTGACGAAAACGAACTCTGCGCTCTTCAAAGTTTTAGGCACGAAAACACGCAGAAAACTGTGGTGGGCAGGGCCCGGCAGCGTGCCTGTGTTTGCGCTACGCTGCAAAAGCTGAGACGGGGAGCTGCCCGGCGCGGGATTATCTGGCAGAAATTCCCCGGGCAGCCGTAGGGGCTGCGCAGAAACGAGCTCTGCCGGGGAAGCTTCCAGATCCTCTTTTGGCGCGGAACGCAACCCCAATAAAACCCATGACAGCCTGTCTACCCAATTTGCATCCGTCAATGAAGACCTGAGTGCCGCTTTCAGTGATCTATGAAAACGCTCGCATAACCCATTGGCCTGTGGTTTGTACGCAGTTGTGCGGTGAATTGTAACACCCAGGCTGCGGGCCATCGCGGACCAGAGTTCGGAAATAAATTGCGGGCCCCTGTCGGACGTAATGTCCAACGGGACTCCAAAACGCGCCACCCATGCTGTTAAAAAAGCGCGCACTACGTCCGTGGATGTGGTTGCCGCCAGCGGGACCGCTTCTGGCCAGCGCGTGGTGCGGTCCACCATTGTCAGGAGGTGCGTGCATCCCTATGATGGCAGGAGGGGGCCCATGAGGTCCACGTGAACATGGTCGAACCTCTTAGCCGGAATACGAAACGGCTCCAAGGGAGCCTTCGTGTGTCTGTGTACTTTGGCTCGTTGGCACGCCACGCAGGCTGCAGCCCACTCCTTCACTTGTTTGCGCAGGCTCGGCCAAACAAACTTCTCTCTCACCATTTTGACCGACGCGCACACTCCTGGCAACCACCGGACGCGGGTGACCCGTGGAGACATCGCAGATTGGTGGGGGGGCCGCCATCCTGCAGCACCCTGCTCTCCAGCCTTAACCCTGTTGGTCCAGACTGGAGCGCGCGCACGTCTGCATCGCTAATCTGCTCCGCGGCCATGGCTGCGTAATCTATCCCCACGCAGACCGGGGCCACCACAGATCGCGAGAGGCAGTCCGCCACTACATTCAGTTTACCAGACACATGCTGAATATCGGTAGTAAACTCTGAGATTGCGGCCAGCTGTCTCTGCTGCCGGCCCAACCACGGTTCTGAAACCTTGGCCATTGCGAATGTTAGCGGCTTGTGGTCCACGAACGCGGTGAAGCTGCGCCCTTCCAGCCAGAACTGGAAGTGGCGTATGGCCAGGTGGAGAGCCAGCAACTCTCTGTCGAATGCGCTGTATTTACGTTCGCTGTCGCGCAAAGTTCTGCTGAAAAAGGTGAGCGGCTGCCAAGCCCCGGCGACGCGCTGCTCCACGACAGCCCCTATGGCCACGTCTGAAGCGTCAGTGGTGAGCGCTATGCAGGCCGTCGGGTCTGGATGCGCCAGCAGTGCGGCGTTTGCCAGGGCCGCTTTAACTTCCGAGAACGCCCGCTCTCGCTCCGGGGTCCATTCGACCCTATCCGCAGGTTTCTGGTTCTTGAGCACGGCTTACAATGGTTGCATGAGCTGTGCCGCATGGGGAAGGAAACAGTTATAAAAGTTCACCATCCCCAAAAATTCCTGCAGCGCCCTGACCGTCTGAGGCCAGGGAAAATCCGCCACGGTGCGCACTTTGTCGGGCAGCGGGATCGCTCCTTCCGGAGAGACGTGGTGCCCCAGAAAATCAATCCCCGTCACGCCGAACTGGCATTTCGCCTGGTTGATTATTAACCCGTGCTCCTCCAACCTCCGGAAAACCGTTGTGAGGTGGGTTTCGTGTTCGTCTTCGGACGCACTGGCTACCAGGATATCGTCCAGGTAGACGAACACAAACGGGAGACTGCGCAGCACTGCATCCATCATGCGCTGGAACGTCTGTGCCGCTCCTTTTAACCCGAATGGCATGCGCCGGAACTCGAATAGACCGAACAGAGTTATTACCGCTGTTTTGGGTATGTCCTCAGCACACACTGGGACTTGGTGGTAACCGCGGACCAGGTCTATTTTGGAAAAAATGCGCGCTCCGGCGAGGTGAACGGAAAAATCCTGTATGTGGGGAATTGGGTAGCGGTCGTGCGCTGTGGCGTTGTTCAACCTGCGGAAATCCCCGCACGGTCGCCACGATCCCTCAGCCTTAGGGGCCATGTGTAGCGGGGAAGCCCATGGGCTGTTTGAGCGCCTGATGATGCCCAACCTTTCCAGGTTGGCGAACTCCTCGCGCGCTATGGCCAGTTTAGCTGCGTCCAAGCGCCGAGGTCTTGCCAAAACGGGCGGCCCGGTGGTGGTGATAAAGTGCTCCACCCCGTGTTTAGCGATGGCCGCGGAAAACGTCGGGACCGTGAGTGCTGGGAACTGAGTGAGCAGTGTGTGGAACTTACCGCCTGTAGCTGTGACGTTGGCTTGTGCTGTTGGCTGGGTCACTCGAGCAAAGGTCTTAATATCCGAGCCGTTTGCTGCCAACATCCCGGGGCTGCTAGATCCTGCCAGCCGGTCAGCGTAGGTCGGCCGGATGAAGCTCTTCTGGGCTCCGGTGTCCACGAGGAAACGCCTCCCAGAGCGTGCATCCGTTAAGTAGAGCAGCTTGTTCTCTTCACCGAGGGTTGCAGCTGCTACCGACCCCCGGCCTTGGCGTTTTCCCGAGCGCTTGAATTGGCACGGTGGCGCACATCTGCGTGCCTTCTCTCCGAAGCGGCGGTGGTAGAAACAGAGTGTGTCTCTCTGGCACTCCTTGGCCCCCGCTGCCGCTACCGTCGGTGGCTCCTCGCCTCCTCTGGTCGTCTTGCTGGGCTCCGCCGCTGCCGCGTTGACTGTGATCGCCCTGGTGGTGATGATGATCCGGTCTGCCTCCTGGGCTAGCGCACGGTAGTCGCGCACGGCCAGCCACGGCGAATTGGCCAGAACCGCTCTCGCTACTGGCGGAAGGTTCCGGAGGAAGAGGTGGGCAAACAGAAAGTGCCGGTCGTCCGTGCCCATTAACGCCAACATCTTCTCCATCAGGTCTACGGCTGAACCATCTCCTAACTCGGTCCGCGTCAGGAGCCTCTCCGCTCTCTCACATTCCGAGAGTGTGTAGCGCTGGATGAGCGCAGCCTTGAGCGCCTCATATTTGCTGCTGGCTGATGGCTGATCGAGCAGGCTCGCTACCTGCCGAACTGTGCGGGCGTCGAGCGCTGCGACAACATGGTAGAATCTGGTATCATCTACCGTTACTCCCCGGAGGGCGAACTGGGCCTCGGTGAGGTGGAACCAAGAGCGCGGGTTGTGCTGCCAGAAATCCGGTAGCTTGACTGAAACCGCACACGCGTGGCTGTAGGTTCCAGTCCAGGCTGTCTGTGGGATGGCTGCCGCCTCGCTGTAGATTCCTGACCGGGCCGGCTCCGGGGATCTTGCCTAGTGTTCCATAATACGTCTTGGGTCACCAGTGTGGAGTGTGTGAAATCAGAGGCGGAATCATTTCAGACGATTTATTACACACTCACATCTTTCAAGCACAGAACAGACTGAACATTCAAGCAGAAACTTTCCCCTTAAGTTTCATGGCATTTACATCACACACAACATGACATTTGCATCACACTGCATTCAACAACCTTCATCCCTGACTCCTTCCTACTATCTCACCAGGAACCTCCTGCTCTTTGTTGTCCCAAGCTTATCACTGTCTCCTGTCTGAGATGCTAGATAATCTGGCTCACACAAGGTGCTACAATATAAAACATTAAAGCATTACAGCAAGTTGCAAAAGGAATATATAAGAATTTAAAAGCAAACTAAAAAATAAATTAAAGAGAAACAAAAAAAAGCTAAAATAGAATAAGATAGAAAAAGTGCAAGAAATAAAAGTTACAGTACATTGTAGAAGATTAACACTTTTTCTACTGAAAGGCAAATAGGAAAGTTTTTAGCCTCGATTTAAAGCAGCTGAGAGTTTCAGCAGCCCTGATACTTTCTGGGAGTTTGTTCCATATGTGAGGAGCATATAAACTTAATGCGGCCTCACCATGTTTGGTTCTAACTCTGGACACAGATAGTAGGTCTGACCCTAATGGCCTGAGGGCTCTGGGTGGTTTGTAATGGACCAGCAGATCTGAAAATGGCCCTAAGCCATTCAGAGCTTTATAAAACAACAGGAGTATTTTGAAATCTATTCTTTGACAGACAGGAAGCTACCGTAAAGATCTGAGGACTGGAGTTATATGATCTACTTTCTTGGTCTTAGTGAGGACTCGAGCTGCAGCGTTCTGAACTAACTACAGCTGTCTGAGGGACTTTTTAGGGAGACCTGTGAGGACAGCGTTACAGTAGTCCAGTTTACTGAAGATAAATGCATGGACAAGTTTTTCTAGATCCTGCTAAGATATCAGACCACTAATCCTCATTATGTTCTTTAAGTGATAATAGGCTGATTTCACTACTGTCTTAATGTGGCTGTTAAAATTCAGGTCTGAGTGCAGAACCACACCCAGATTTCTGGCTTGGCTGTTGGTTTTTAGCATCATTGATTGCAGCTAAGTACTAACTTTGAGTCTTTCTTCTTTGGCTCCAAAAACTGTTATTTCAGTTTTGTCTTCATTTAACTGAATAAAATTCTGGCACACCCACTCTTTAATTTGATCAATGCATTTGATCAGGGTTTTAATTGGACCATAGTCTCCTGGTGAGACGGTTATATAGATTTGTGTATCATTTGCATAATTATGGTAATATCTTTTGTTGTTTTTTATGATTTGAGTTAGTGGGAGCAAAAGGTCCCAAAATGGAACCTTGGGGAACTCCACAGGTTATTTTTGTTCGCTCAGATTTGTAGTTACCTATAGACACAAAATAGTCACTGTCTTTTAAATAGTACTCAAACCAGCTAAGTACTGTACCAGAAAGTCCCACCCAGTTTTTCAGCCAGTCTAGTAAGATATTATGGTTGACCGTGTTGAATGCAGCACTGAGGTCCAGTGAAACGAAGACTGAAATGTTGCCATTATCTGTATTGGAGTGGATGTCATTAAGGAATCAGAATCAGAATCAGAATCAGATTTATTGCCATTGTTCATGTAGTACACAAACTAGGAATTTGTCTCGGTGCCATGCTGCAACATTAAAAACATGATGAGATAAAGAGATAAACTAAAAAACTAAAGGACTAAAAACGTGCAATAAGTGTAGAAAAATAAGTAATAATCATAATAATAATAGTAATAATGAGTAGTACTAGTCAAGGCAGTTTTAAAAAAATTAGCAAGTAGCAGATAATGTGGGGTGCCACAGTGCAGTTGATAATGCAACAGAAAAAACAGTGATGAATGACATGAGTCTGGTTGAGCTGCTGTACAAAGTGCACGAGAGTCAATGAGTCACTTAATGTTCAGCAGTCTGATGGCAGAGGGGAAAAAGCTGTTCATGTGCCGGGAGGTTTTAGTCCGAATGGACCGAAGTCTTCTACCTGAGGGGAGGGGGGCAAACAGTACGTGACCAGGGTGTGAAGGATCGGCTATGATCCGGCCAGCACGCCTCCGGGTCCTGGAGATGTACAGGTCCTGGAGAGATGGGAGCTTGCAGCCGATCACCTTCTCAGCAGTGCGCACGACGCGCTGCAGCCTTAGTCTGTCCCTGGCAGTGGCTCCTGCATACCACACAGTTATGGAGGAGGTGAGGATGGACTCGATGATGGCCGTGTAGAACTGCACTAACATCTTGGTGGGTAGCTTGAGCTTCCTCAGCTGCCGCAGAAAGAACATCCTCAGCTGGACCTTTTTGATGAGGGAGCTGATGGTTGGCTCCCATTTGAGGTCCCGGGTGATGGTGGTGCCCAAGAAGCGGAAGAAATCTGCAATGGTGATGGGAGAGCCTGTGATGGTGAGGGGGGGAAGGGGGGTTGTGACTTTCCTGAAGTCCACAATCATCTCTGCTGTCTTCAGAGCGTTCAGCTGCAGGTTGTTGTGGCTGCACCAGGACACCAGCTGGGCCACCTCTTTCCTGTAGACGGACTCGTCGCCGTTGGAGATGAGCCCGATGAGGGTGGTGTCGTCCGCAAACTTAATCAGCTTAACAGACTGGTGGGAGGAGGTGCAGGAGTTGGTATAAAGGGAGAAGAGTAGGGGGGAAAGTACACAGCCCTGGGGTGATCCAATGCTGATGCTAACAGAGTCCGAGACAGAGACCTTAACTAGAGCTGTTTTAGTGCTGTGGTGTGGTCAAAAATCTGACTGGAAGACATCAAAACAGTTATTTAATGTCAAGAAGTTGTTGAAAGACAGCTTTTTCTATTATTTTACTAAGAAATGAGAGGTTTGATATGGGCCAATAGCTGTTCATGAGTGAGGTGTCTTAGTTGCTGTTTTTTAGAAGTGACTTGAAAACAACTGTTTTTAAGCACTGAGGGAAGAACCTGAATGTAGAGACATATTTATGATCTGTAGTAGATCTGAGGCCATACAATGTGAAACTTAAAAAAAAAAAACCTGTTGGGAAAGTATCAAGGCAGCAGGTAGTGGACTTCATGTGGCGTATGATGTCATTCAAGTTTTTATGATTGATTGGACATGGTTATTCCTCTCTGTGGATCGCCATCTTATCATGGTGGAGGGGTTTGAGTGCCCTAATGATTCCAGGAGCTATGTTGTCAGAGGCAACTTGCCCCTGGTGGGGTCTCTCAAGGCAAAACTGGTCCTGAGTGAAGGGCCAGACTGAGAGCGGTCCAGTGGATTTCCATGAAAAACGTTACATCAAGGACCCAGTGTACCCAAATGGGTCAAAGACCCAGTGTGCCCACATGGGTCCGGCCTCCAGTGGGCTCACCACCTGCAGGAGGGATCATGGGGATCATGGTGCCATGTGAACCAGACGAAAGTCAGGCTACTCTGCCTGGACTGATGCCCCCGCCACCCGGATCCCCGAATAAGCAGTAGAAGATGGATGGATGGATGGATGGACATGGGTATTTGTGAAAATGCTGCACAGAGAAAAGACCAGGGTTTCTTCTGGTAACATTTCTGTGTGGCAGCCCGCCACACTAAGGAAGTTTGCTGCCGCACCTAAAATATATTAATTTAAGAAAAATTAAATATGAAAGAAACACTCTGCAAGCGCGCACATGAACAACGCGTGTAACTGTCATCTGCGCAGAAGCGCCCCCCAACCCGGCGCCCGCGTGACCATTTCTGCAGGCAGAGCGTGTCTCTGTAGCGTTGCTGTCCGAGAGAAACATGAGCTTATTAAAGTACTTTAAATGTGGACAAAAGTACAAGAGAGTGGAGGCATTTATGGTGGTTTTAACCCACTGGTAACTGGAACAACAATGAGGAGTCGCTTAGCTAACAGGTCTGGTTAGGCTTCATTGCGGGGAAAGGCAAGAGTGACTGATGGATCGCTGAGGATTTACTTCACCAGCTACTGCAATATTAACTAATAATTTATGTTCATTATTATGTACGTGGCAAGTTAAGATGACCGAAATTTATGAAGTCGATGACTTTAATCCACCAGCAGCCTTCAGACAAACTAAATGTGTCAACATTTGGATTTCAAAATAAGGGAGGTTTTTCTTGCTGTCTGGTTGGTGAGGAGATTTCTAAAAAACTATAAATAAAAAGAAATACTAGAAAAGCACTCATAGAGCGCATATCTCCGCCAAGGCTCCTTCCGTTTCTCATGGATCACCTCCAAAATGTAATGGGCTTGTGTGTAGGCCTATCGCCACTTGTGGTGAAAATTGCATCGAAGTCTATCCATTAGTTTTGGAGTTTTGTGGCTGACAGACTGTGAGAAGAGCCTTGGCTGAGGTATGCATTCCCAGATCATCCCCAAAATGTAATGGGTTCCTCTCTAGGCCAAGAACCACCTCTGGTGAAAATGTCATCCAAATCCATCCAGTAGTTTTTGTGTAATCCTGCTGCACAAATACAAACAAAGCCCTTGGTGGAGGTATGCACTCTCAGATCATCACCAAAATCTAATCATCTGTTCCCTGTGCCATTACACACCTTTTCTGAAAATTTTGTCAAAATCCGTTCATAACTTTTTGAGTTATGTTGGTAACAGACAGACAGACAAACAGACAAATGCCAGTAAAAGCATTACCTCGTTGGCGGAGGTAATAAACTCAAGTGTTGCTGTTGTGCCCATCTCCTCCATCTCCAAACTCCCAGGCTGCGGGCGTTGCAATTCATCGCACAACCACGTACAACCCACAGGCCAATGGGTTATGCGAGCGTTTTCATAGATCACTGAAAGCAGCACTCAGGGGTTCACTGACGGATGCAAATTGGGTAGACAGGTTGCCGTGGGTTTTATTGGGGTTGCGGTCCGCGGCAAAAGAGGATTTGGAAGCTTCCCCGGCAGAGAGCTTGTTTTTGCGCAGCCCCTATGGCTGCCCGGGGAATTTCTGCCAAATAATCCCGCGGTGGACAGCTGCCCGTCTCAGCTTTTGCAGCGTAGCGCAAACACAGGCACGCTGCCGGGCCCGGCCCACCACTGTTTTTCGTGTGCTTTTGTGCCTAAAACTTTGAAGTACGTGGAGTTCGTGTTCATCAGACACGACGACCAGCGCCCTCCATTGCGCCTGCACACATGTTGAAAATGGCCCTATCTCACAATGTTAAAGAATCGTTTAAAAAATTCCTGGATCCAGACGGTGATCCGGATCATCCCCAAAATTTAATCAGTTCTTCCTTGTACCATTTCCAACAACACCTGAAAGTTTCATGGAAATCTGTCCAAAACTTTTTGAGTTATCTTGCTAACCAACAGACAGACAAACAGACAAACGCTGGCAAAAACATAACCTCCTGCGGCCTGCGGCCTGGCGGAGGTAATTATAACAGAAATAACTGCATATTTGGTCATTTAAGTAAATTTATTTCTTTAAATATAATTTTAATAATTGTATTTCTTTGAATTCAGAGTTATTGTTCTGTTCTGGCTCTACAAAATTATGGTCAAAAGTTTAAATTGTCTGAGGAAAAAAGTAAAAAAAAATTACCACATTCTGTTTCACATTTAATAAAAAAAAACAGTAATATTATAATAATCTGCCTTTGTCCATCAGACAGGCCTCTTCACTGTCCAGTTTTAAAACTCCTCTTAAAACCCATTTTTATTCTCTGGCTTTTGACCCATTTTGAGACACTGATTTTATTTGTTCTTATTGTCTCTATTGTATGATCATTGTTACCTCCGCCATTGTGAGATACGGCCATTTTCAACATGTGTGCAGGCGCAATGGAGGGCGCTGGTAGTCGTGTCTGACGAACACGAACTCCGCGTTCTTCAAAGTTTTAGGCACAAAAGCACGCGGAAAACAGTGGTGAGCCGGGCCCGGGAGCGTGCCTGTGTTTGCGCTACGCTGCAAAAGCTGAGATGGGCAGCTGTTCGGCGCGGGATTATTTAGCAGAAATTCCCTGGGCAGCCATAGGGGCTGCGCAAAAACCAGCTTTCTGCCCCAATATAAAACCCACGGCAACCTGTCTACCCAATTTGCATCCGTCAGTGAAGCCCTGAGTGCTGCTTTCAGTGATCTATGAAAACGCTCGCATAACCCATTGGCCTGTGGGTTGTACGCGGTTGTGCGATGAATTGCAACGCCCGCAGCCTGGGAGTTTGGTGATGGACACAACAGCAACACTTGAGTTTATTACCTCCGCAAAGGAGGTAATGCTTTTACTACTGAACCACTAATCCTATCATTGTGAATCCAATTGCTAGTCATATGTTTTCATGGTCAAGGAATCTGAAAACGTACACACAAACACTGTATGGGGGGGAACTGTGGCGCTTGGCGGAGTTCTGCGCTCTCCGAGTGCTTTTGTAGTTACCTCCGCCAGGAGGTAATATTTTTGCCGGGGTTTGTCTGTTTGTTTGTCTGTCTGTCTGTTGGTTAGCAAGATAACTCAAAAAGTTTTGGACGGATTTCGATGAAACTTTCAGGCGTTGTTGGAAATGGTACAAGGAAGAACTGATTAAATTTTGGGGATGATCTGGATCACCGTCCAGAAGAAAACCGCCATTACGGAAAATGCCATTTTCGTCAATAACTACTCAACCACTAATCCTATCATTGTCAATCCAATTGCTAGTCATATGTTTTCGTGGTCAAGGAATCTGAAAACGTACACACAAACACTGTATGGGCGGAACTGTGGCCGCCATTACGGAAAATGTCATTTTCGTGAATAACTACTGAACCACTAATCCTATCATTGTCAATCCAATTGCTAGTCATATGTTTTCATGGTCAAGGAATCTGAAAACGTACACACAAACACTGTATGGGGGAACTGTGGCCGCCATTACAGAAAATGCCATTTTCGTGAATAACTACTGAACCACTAATCCTATCATTGTCAATCCAATTGCTAGTCATATGTTTTCGTGGTCAAGGAATCTGAAAACATACACACAAACACTGTATGGGCGGAACTGTGGCCGCCATTACGGAAAATGTCATTTTTGTGAATAACTACTGAACCACTAATCCTATCATTGTCAATCCAATTGCTAGTCATATGTTTTCATGGTCAAGGAATCTGAAAACGTACACATAAACACTGTATGGGGGGAACTGTGGTGCTAAACCGCCATTACGGAAAATGCCATTTTCGTCAATAACTACTGAACCACTAATCCTATCATTGTGAATCCAATTGCTAGTCATATGTTTTCATGGTCAAGGAATCTGAAAACGTACACACAAACACTGTATGGGGGGAACTGTGGTGCTTGGCGGAGGTCTGCGCTCTCTGAGTGCTTTTCTAGTTTTGTTTGTGCTGTTTAGTACTTTAGCTGTATTTTATTGTTTTTATATTTTATTTATCGTTGATGTGCAGCACTTTGTGTCACCTGTCATTTTTAAAGAGCTTTATAAATAAAGTTGGATTGGATTCAAAAAAAACATTAACCATAAAATAATCCACAAATTTATAATAGTCTCAAATGTACAAGAGAAAATTACAAATTTGAGGAAAATGGTTGCAAATTTAGATAAATTTACAGAGAAAGGTAGAAAACTATAAGAAAATTGTTATAAATTTTGGAGAAAAACCTCAAACCTTCAAGACTGAAGTCATTACTCAAGTTTTTAAGTAGGTGCTCTTTCTACCCTTAACTCAACTAGAAATTTTTGGTTTTCTACTTTTAATTATTAATTTCAAAGCACTGCTTTTACATGAGTAGAATTTCTGGCTACTATACCCACCTCTGTTCATATAATTTAAGTATGAATGAGTAAATTCCTATTATGAATGTTTTTTTCCCTTTCCTTTCCCACTCTTTGTCAGTGGAAAAAAAGAAACACTAGAATAAAAATACAAAAAACCCCATTTTGGTTATTTATGTAAACCATGAAAAAAAATCCTGCAGGACAAAACATGACACTTGGTATTTTTGTAGCCTGTTTCTATACCACCATAGACAGAGAGAGAACCTGAATTAGACAGGGCTCAGAGAGGGAAAGATGAGACAAAAGAGAGGAGCCAAGGAGAGGAAAGTGTTCAGGCAGAGGGTCCAGGAGAGGTGAGAGCAGAGGGAGGAGAGAAAAATGACACCAGTAGAAAGTCCAAACACAAGACATCTGGGTGGGACCCCAACTGGACCAATATTCCAACATTCAAGCCTTGGTAGTACAATACTTCAAATGGTAAGTTCCATTATGCAATATTACTGTGCAAAATTAAAAAAGAAAAAGAAAAAGAAATAGTGTAAAATTAACATGACACAATCGTGTCATGTGTCCCCCCCCCCTTCCCCTGGAAAAATATGTTGCCACCGTGCCAAGGTCTTTAAGCCAGAGGAAACACTGAAGACTGTTTAGAAATGTGCTTTCAAAATACTGTATTAACTTTTTCTTACCAGAAATTGCTGCATCTGTTGCAATTTAACAAATATATAATTTTCTGTCATTGAAATCAGAGTTGAAAACACTCTTCCTCTATTCTGGCTTAGAGAACATTTGACTTACAGTATTACTGCTTTGAGTTTCTCTGTATGATTTAGATTACACTTCTTCTTCTTCTTTTTCTTTTTTCAGCTGCTCCCTTTAGATTGCACGACTTAATATTTATATATTTATTTATTTATTTATTTAGCTTGTATTTTTTTCCCCATATGAACACTTTGTACGTTGTTAATTTTTTGAAAGCAAATAGTCAATCAATCAATCAATCAATCTCTTTAGTAAAGCTGCTGTGCGCAGGGGTGGACCAACACCTGTCATCATGGATCCCGGACTACCTCACTAACCGGCCACAGTTTGTGAGAACCCGAGATTGTGCGTCTGACACGATCATCGGTAGCACAGGGGCCCCCAAGGGAACAGTCTTGGCTCCCTTCCTGTTCACCCTTTATACTGTGGACTTCTCACACAACACAACACACTGCCATCTACAGAAGTTCTCTGACGACTCTGCGATTGTTGGCCTCATCTCCAATGGAGATGAAGCTGAGTACAGAGGACTTATCCAGGACTTCGTGGACTGGTGCCATTGGAACTGCCTCCAAATCAACGCGAGGAAAACTAAGGAGCTGGTGGTGGACTGCCGCAGGCAAGGACAACCCCTCACAGCATCAGTAAACATACAGGGAACAGACATTGAGATGGTGACATCCTACAAGTACCTGAGTATTCATCTGAACAATAAACTAGACTGGTCACACAATACGGGACAGCGCAGGCTGTTCCTACTGAGGAGGCTCAGGTTTTTTGGTGTACAAGGGGCGCTGCTGAAGACATTCTACGACACGGTGGTGGCATCAGCCATCACTTTTAGAGTGGTCTGCTGGGGCAACGGCATTACAGCAGCCGATAGGAAGAGACTGAACAAACTGATCAAGAAAGCTAGATCTGTCCTGGGGCAACGCCTTGACCCACTGGAGGAGATAGGAGAGAGAAGGATGGTGGCTAAACTGTCATCTCTGCTGGAGTCCGAGTCCCACCCTATGCAGGACATACTGAACACACTGAGGAGCTCATTTAGCAGTAGACTACATCATCCTAGGTGCGCAACCAAGAGGTTTCGCAGGTCCTTCCTACCTACGGCTGTCAGACTGTATAACCTAAGCAGGGCTGCTTGCAGAGATAGCAAAAAAAAAAACCAAAACGTGACGACCTAATAGTATTGAATGCAAAAGACGCAACAGACTTACACAAATGGTCCCCTCCAGTGTACAACTAGGACAATATCTTCCTGCCCTTCAGAGAGAGCAGACGCATTTTTTTCTTCCTCTCCCTTATAATCCTCTCCCCTTTGATTCCAGCTTGCAATGTTGTGTTTTTAGTCGCTCTTCTTCTGCTGAATCTTAATCTAAACGGAAATTATGGATTTGGAAAGCGGCTTAAATGTGCTATTGTCACCACTTTTCAACAAGAACCGGGCAAGGGGGAGCCCAAGAATTGGAACCTGCGTGATTCGACTGGTTTGGCATGATCACAGGATTTTTCTGTTTGGCCCTGGAGTTCCTGGTGTATCAAAATTATATTCGGATGAGCTAATCAAAATGCCGACCCCGGCGTAGCTCCCCCAACAATTTCCAGTTGGGGCGAGCACGGACAGCGGCATATGGATCAACATGGATTTACCATCTGGCATGCATTGGAGAGAGAATGGACTCTCTTGGACATGTTTACCTGTGTTTCGGTAGGTTGACAACATCTGGAGCCGCTGAGTGCTTTCCAGAGAGAGAATGACATTAAAGTTTAAGCCTGTATGGAAAACAGTTGTTGTTGCTTCAACAGATGGACGCTCAAGGACAGTGCACCATGTGACAACTTACCACCTGCAAGCAAGAGATAGACTCTGGACTGCTTTAGATCACATCCACTGCCAGGAGGCGCCCTCTGCTGTTCACTAGCAATTGACACACCTACACTACTGCATTCAACATTACACCACTGATACAATTACTGACATATATTTACAATACACTGACTCTCTCAACTTGCTTTGTCATTGTGTGATCTCTATTGTCTGCTAATTGTGCATTAGAGAGTTTTTTTCTTGTGATCACAATTTTGGTCATAAAAGGACCTTTATTTTGATTAACAATGCTTTTTTCTCTCTGCCTATTGTGTTTCTCTATCTACCCATCCATCCCCTCCCCCTCTTTACCCCCTACTGTTATGACAGGCGCCTCATGGCTGCCGCGTCATTGGATGCGCCTTCGTGTGCGCCCAATGTCAAGTCAAATTCCTCGTATGTTTACTTGTTTACTTGTAAATGTGCTTGGCAATAAAGTTCTTTTTGATTCTGATTTCTGATTCTGAATATCAGTTGCTACGGAGAGTGACATTATGTATGGTTACATATTCATACTTTGTAGGATAACTAAGTAGACGGTTATGCTGTTTATTCCATCTTGCTACAATGCTCCGCACTGTGTATACTGTATGTATATACAGTATATATACTGTATATGTACGTATGTATATTCACTGCTCTTATTATTATTATTATTATTTTTATTTTTATTTTTCTTATCTTCTTAATTATTGCTCTGAGTGTTGCTATCTCTGTGCTGTTGCAATCCTGGAATTTCCCCATTGTGGGACTAATAAAGGCTTATCATATCTTATTTTAAATACTTTCCTACTCTCACTCAAATAATTTTGCTTTGGACTACTCGTACTTTTTTCTTGAGTATTGGTACTTTATATTAATTACTCTAATTGTTATCACATAGTGATACTTGGGTGTGATACATTTGCTGGCTGCTCTACTCACCTCAGTATTAGGTTAATAGCTATTAGGTTGAATACAAACTTCAAAGCGAGAGAGAGAAAGAAAGAGAGAGAGTTGACCTGCCTACATGTGGGAAGAAGAAAGTGGTTCTTTTTAGGAGGTCTGTATGCAGAATATATTTGTTCTGCATCCTTTGTGGTGTTTGTGCTAAATATAGGTGTCACGATCTGAGCACGGGGGGGGGGGGGATTCCACTGGGCTCAGTCTTTTTGTCTTTTTTTTATATTTGTACTGTGTTGTCATTTTGAGTTGCAATTCCTGTTATTTCATCCTTGGTTGATTTGTTACATATTCTGTATTGTGTCTTAGTACAATTTATTTTTCTGTTTACATTCATTACAGTTTGTTAATTGCATTTTTTGAGGTTATTTGTCTTTATTTCTGCCATCTCATTATATTTGTATTCTGTTGTGTTCTCCCTCGGGGTTGACAGCTGTCAATGGCTTTTCTGGGTTTTTGCTCTGCGTGGGCATGGCCCCTGTCAGCTGTCAGCAACCCGTTCCCCTCTTATTGCTTCCAGCTGGCCCAAATTGTTAATCAATGTTACCATCTGCCCGCTCATGTGAACCACACCTGTTTCATTGTTTCTGGACTTATTTAAGGGCTGTGAGTTTCTTTTCTGATTGCTGCTGTCTTGAGTTTTTCTGTCTTCGTCTCCACCAGAGCCCAGCCCCTGCTGTGGTGCGCTTTATTTCGTAAGTTTACTCGTTGTTTGAATTTTGTGGTAGAGCACTGTTTGGGACTTCGTGTTTCGTTGTTTTTTCAATAAATCTCACAAACTCACAGTTTAGCGCATGAGTCTTTCTCTCTGCCCTGAGGGGCAATTCATGACAGAAGACAGCAGCCAGTAAGAGACCCAGCTGCTGTGAGTTTGTGGATTTTTGGCCTTTTTTGTTTTCACTCACCTGTGTCTGTGGAGCTCATCATGCCCCCAGCACGCCGACCTCCAGTAATCAAAGGGAGATCAGCAGCGGGATCCCCGAGTATGGAGGAGGAATGGGCCGCCAAATTCATCCAGGGCTTTGTGGATGAAACCCTCGCCTCCCACAGTCCAAAGAAAATCTGGGAGAAGGTGGATTCGGCGACCGCCATTGTCGAGGCGCACCCTGGGTTGTGGAGGTTACCCCAGTTCACGGAGCTGCTGACTACGCTCTCTGTCCTGCAGCAGTCATTCCCTGGGCTGACATGGGGGCCTCCAGCGAAGGCAAAGCCAACGCAGAAGCGCGGTCCGCGGCAGACACCCTGCTCCACCTCCAATTCGCCCATTCCTGCTCTCACTCCACCGGCTCCACGATGCTGCCATCCAGCTCCAGACTGTTGGACGAACATCCCCGCCTCTCAGGCAACAGTTTTTCCTTTGCCAAGGGAGAAGACTCCCGCAGCAGTGCCCTCTTCGTGTTTTTCCTCTCCGGCTGTTCCACCAGCTTCCTCTCTCCGCAGCTGCTGTTTCCTGCTTCCCCTCGACACTGTCTCCCACTGCTGAGAGATCGGTTGTTTCCTTCCCGGCTCTGCCCGTTACCGTGTCTGCAGGGGTGGCTCCTCCACGTTCCACTGAGGGGCCCATAACCACTGAAGTTACAGAGAGGGTGAATTCTACACCTGCTGCAGCAGAAAACATCATGCCCCGGGACCACAGGCAAGTGTCTTCTTATTCTCGATTACCAACATATAAATTGTCTTGCCTGATTCCCGGTGGTGAGGCTCAGTCCCCGCAGTCCTGTGAGCGCTCACCACCTGCTGCAGCTAAAGACTTTTCACCTGCTCTCTCCGTGTCTCCTCCTCTGCTCCCTGAGTGGCTGCTGACTGCCGGGTTGAGCTGCCGGATGATGGAGGAGCCTGCAGCCCTGGAGAACCTGGTTCCAGCCCCGCAGCCATGGTTAGGACGGAGGGAGAGTGCTGTCTGTGATCCGGAGCCCACGCCAATGAGCGAACATCCCCGGGCTTCAGCTGTGCCGGATCCGGTGCCAACAGAGAATGGACCTCCTGTTGCCACGCCGGGCGAGCCACCTGCATGGGTCACATCGCCGGGGGGTCCCAGGGCTGCATTGACCACCATGCCTGCTGCAGGGGCCACTGCAGCAGAGCCGGAGCTGGATCTCCAGAGGGCCTGGCCCGATACGTCGTCGCCTGGATTGAGGGAGTCCTGGACGACGGTGGAACTCAAGCTCAGGCAAGTGCTCTCCTTTGTTTTCATTGTTTCAACTTTGAAGAGATCTTGTCGGGCTCTTGCTGGGGAGAGCCAAGTGCAGCCGTCAGCTGCACCTGAGCTCACCTCGCCGGGCTCCACTGCTACCGGTGACTCTGACCCTGTTTCTCTGCCTCTCTTGTCTGAGCTTTCCCCCAGGGTACCGAGGATTGTCCAGCTCTGCCAGAAGTCTCCGTGGGTCTCGGCTCACTTCCCGAAATCCCCATGGGTCCAATTCCCGGGACCTCCGTGGGTACTGTTCCCCCTCCGGATGAGGTCTTCACGGGTGCTCCATCCCAGCCCGGGACCGCCAAGGGTGCTGCTTCCCTTTTGGCTGAGGTTGTTGCGGGTGTTTCATCCCAGCCCATGACCTCTGTGGGTGCTACTCCCCCTCTGGATGAGGTCTTTGTGGGTGCTCTGTCCCAGCCCGGGACCTCCATGGGTGCAGCTCCTCCTCAGTCTGGGTCTCTGTGGGTGCTGTGTCCCAGTCAGGGACCGTTGTGGGTACTGTGCCCCAGCCTGAAACCTATGTGGGTGCTGTGCTCCAGTGTGGGCCCACCGTGGGCATTACGCTTCAGCCCAGGGGCCACCGTGGGTGCAGCTATGTCCCAGTCCGGGACCACCGCGACTGCAGCTCCGCTCCAGCCCAGAGCCATTGTTGGTGCTGCAATGTCCCAGTCCGGGACCACCAAGGGTGCTACAGGCCAGTCCCAGGGTGTCGTGGTTCCCCCTCCTCTGCCTGACACCGTCATGGTCCCCCCTCCTCTGCCTGACACCGTCATGGTCCCCCCTCCTCTGCCAGACACCGTCGTGGTTCCCCCTCCTCTGCTCGACGCCGTCGTTGTTCCCCCTCCTCTGCCAGACACCATTGTGGTTCCCCCTCCTCTGCCTGAGGCTGTCATGGTTTCCTCTCCTCCACCTGACGTCATCGTGGCTCCTCCTATTCCTCCACCCTCCACACCTCTGGTCGTCCCGGTTGGGCAGCCACCCTCTGGACCACCTTCTCTGTAGTGGTGGTTAAAGAACTCTGGCTGACCGCCTGACAGACTGTGCCATTGGGTTGGGTGGCTCATATTCTTCGGCAGACCACCCGACTCTTACCACCTTGCCATCTGCCAGGCCTGGGAATTCGGCCAGCCACCAGAACAGCCTTGCTCCTTGGACTAGGGGGCCTAGGTGCCCGGTTCTGTGTGGGTCCTGAGTGGGGCTTTTGTTTTTGTTGTTTCCTCTTAGTCTGGGCTTTGCTAGGATGTTTATTCTAAGAGTTTTTCTTATTTTTTCTGGTTTGGTTCAGTCCCTCTGTGCCTGGATCCCCCTCCTTCCACCTGGGGTGGGGTTGTTTTCTTGTTGGGGTGGGTTTTTGTGTGTGTGTGTGGGGGGTTCTTTTCTTTTGATGTTGCCGGCGTGTCTGGTGTCCACCACTTGGGGGGGGGGGCTCTGTCACGATCTAAGCGTGGGGGGATTCCACCGGGCTCAGTCTTTTTGTCTTTTTTCATATTTGTGCTGTGTTGTCATTCTGAGTTGCAATTCCTGTTATTTTATCCTTGGGTGATTTGTGTCATGAGTCTGAGCTCAATTATTCCCTTTGAGCTCAGACTCAATTTATTTTTGAGTTTTACATGTCTGTTATTATTTTGTTGTCAGTTTTCTGTATATATTCTGGTTTGTTTACACATGTGCCTTCTCCTCTCCAGACATCTTCTCTAGCTGCTCACAGTCTGTTCTCCTGCCATCTCAGCTGTGAGCAGTTATGCAGTCAGGCTATCTGTCAGCTCAGCTCCTGTACCTGCTGCTCATTTGTTGCCTTCTATTTAAAGACTGCCTTGTCATTACCTCACTGCGGCTGTATTGTTACATTGTCTGACATTACTGGACTTCCTCCCTCAGTGTTTTTCTCCCTGACTCCTCCAGAGCTATTCCAACTCTGGAGTGTCTACCTTGTATGTTATCCTCATTTGCATTTTTGTCTTGTATGCACAGTATTTGGATTCTTTGTTCTTTTGGTTAATAAATGTCACAATTACAGTTCAGCGCGTGGGTCTGTCCTTCTGCCCCAAAGGGGCATTCATGACAGAATACAGCCACCAAGTTAAGGCCCAGCTGCTGTAGTTGTGCATTTTTTTCTTTTTTCTTTTTTTCATTTATCTGTCTGTGGAGAGACATGGATCCAAAAGGTGGACGGGGCTACCCGATGCGCCTGGGGTGGGAGTGCTGCCTAACACTCATGGAGATAGATGGGTTAATCTCCACGGCATGCACATATTCCACCCTGGAGGACACATTGTGGTATTTGAAGCTCACGGAGGCAGCGGCTCACCGGTGCCCTCAGCTTATGGAGCACACTGAGGGAAAAGAGAGGATTTCTCTGGTGGCTGCACTGCAATACGAGAATGGTGGGATGGAGAAGAATTCCCCGGAGAAGCCTGGGCGCACGCCGAAGGAGGGACGTTCCCAGGCCTCTGTTGTCTCCACTCTGCTCCAGCCTTCGGCACCCGTTCCAGCCCCATCAACTCCATGACAACGCCGTCATCCCGCTCCAGACCTCCGGAGGAATTCATTCTCCGGAGTTCAACTTTTGTCTTGTCAGTCCACAGAGTATTTTCCCAAAAGTCTTGGGGATCATCAAGATGTTTTCTGGCAAAACTAAGACGAGCCTTTATGTTCTTTTTGCTCAACAGTGGTTTTCGTCGTGGAACTCTGCCATGCAGGCCATTTTTGCCCAGTCTCTTTCTTATGGTGCAGTCATGAACACGTACCTTAACTGAGGCAAGTGAGGCCTGCAGTTCTTTTGATGTTGTTGTGGGGTCTTTTGTGACCTCTTAGATGAGTCACCACTACGCTTTTGGGATAATTTTGGTCGGCCGGCCGCACCTGGGAAGATTCACCATTGTTCCATGTTTTCGCCATTTGTGGATAATGGCTCTCACTGTGGTTCACTGGAGCCCCAAAGCTTTAGAAATAGCTTTATAACCTTTTCCAGACTGACAGATCTCCATTACTTTGTTTCTCATTTGTTCCTGAAATTCTTTGGATCGCAGCATGATGTCTAGCTTTTGAGGATCTTTTGGTCTACTTCACTTTGTCAGACAGGTCCTATTTAAGTGATTTCTTGATTGAGAACAGGTGTGGCAGTAATCAGGCCTGGGTGTGGCTAAAGAAACTGAACTCAGCTTTCCAAAGATGTGATAAACCACAGTTAATTTTAATGGGGGGGGGGGGGGTCACTTTTTCACACAGGGCCATCTAGGTTTGGATTTTTTATTTACCCTTAATAATAAACACTTTCATTTAAAAACTGCATTTTGTGTTTACTTGTGTTTTGTCTAATATTTAAATTTGTTTGATGATCTGAAACATTTAAGTGTGAAAAACATACAAAAAAATGAGAACTCAGGAAGGGGCATTTTCACACCACTGTACATGCAGGGAAAAAGAAAGATACAGCCAGACTAGATGCTCATATTATTGCTATTTAGGGCATTCTTCAGCATCAGTATATTTCAGCGGGCTGAGCATCTCTATCTGTAGTCATCACATTAATAATTGAAAGTGATATGTACATGCTACTCTGACCTATGGGGGCCTTAAATGCGAATGGGCTGCCACTCATTCAAGAAGCTGGGTAAAATCCGAGCACCACCACTCCAGACTCAATATTACACACATACTTTACTGCTGCAGAATTTTCTGCGTTGGGATAGGCTCCAGCCCCCCGCGACCTGAAAAGGATTAAGCGGAAGAAGATGGATGGATGGATGGTATATTTGCACTAGTTCTTATGTCTTCTGCCTTTGCAAGTTATATGCTGGAGCAGGAGTGTCAAACTCAATCAAAGAGGGGACCAAAACTGAAACCTGAATCCCAGTAGATGGTTAAACTAGTCGGTATTTACTGAAAAACAGACTTAAATTGACCACATTTTATACAGTGGTATTATGACAAGTGCAACAAGGCAATAACAACTCAAGCATAGATAATAAAGACTAATTTAAAAAAAATGACACATCTGCACTATTAATTATTATATTTTCCTTATAGATAGATAGATACAGTAGATACTTTATTTCGAACAAAAAAGTAAAAACAAAACAAATGACAAGTGCAATAAAAGTGACTGTGTACAGTGCTCGAAAGGGAGAAGGAAGAAGTTAACACTTATTTACTCCAACTCCTCTTTTCCCTAAATACAACCCTTGTGAAATATATACAGTACATATTACCTCAATTAAGAACCCCAAGTAGACAATTAACTATACTTTATACATATCAACACTGACACCTATCCATCCCTACATACATTCAGTCCATAAAACTATACCCATCCCCAAACACAGATATACACAGTACTGTCCCACCTACTATACCATTGTGTCCCAGAGTGAGTTTAATGTATTTTACATATTAATACTACACCTCTAACATATATCCTTTTAGAAAATAATGTTTATACCTGTTTTTGAATTGATTTCTCTTTGTACATAGTTTCAGTTCCAGCTCCAGACTGTTCCACAAATCCACTCCACAGACAGATATGCACATACTTTTCTTAGTTGTTCATACTTTAGGTTTTGTAAAGCTTAAGTCTCCTCAAATTATAATCATTGTCTCTTTTTTTGAATATTTTTTGTATATTGGTTGGGAGTTGATTATTAATTGCCCTGTACATTACTTATGCTGTCTTAAATTTAACTAAATCCATGAACTTTATGGCATGTGACTTTAAAAACAACAAGTTGGTATGGTCTCTATATCCTATATTATTTATTATCCTTAAAGCTTTTTTTTTGTAATGTGCATAATGGCTGTAGGTTGGTCTTGTAGGTGTTTCCCCAGATCTCTACACAGTAGTTAATATGGTAAAAACAGTGAATTGTACAGTAAGAATACTGATTTATAGTCCAAAATGTGTCTTATCTTTCCCAGTATCCCTATACACTTTGCTAACTTGGCCTGGATGTGACTGATGTGAGGTTTCCAGCAGCTTTTATTGTCTAGCGTCACCCTCAGAAACTTATTTTCCTGTACTATTTCAATTCTGGTATCATCTATCATTACCATTATTTCATGATTAATTTTATTATTTCCAAACAACATAATCTTTTTTTTTTCAGATTTAGAGATAATTTATTTTTGTTGAACCACTGCTTTAACTTTTTCATTTCTGTTGTGACCACCTCTAAAATCTGCTGAAAATTCTCACCAGTGCAAAGGATATTTGTGTCATCTGCAAACAAAATAAATTTCAGAATTTTTGATACTTGGCATATGTCATTTATATATAAAATAAAGAGTTTGGGTCCCAAAACTGACCCCTGGGGCACCCCACAAGTGATGTCCATGAAGGGTGATTTGTGCTTGCCTATTTGTACAAATTGTTGTCTGTTACTTAAGTAACTTTCCTCACAACTCAGTTCGACCCCTCTTATCCCATACCTTATCAATTTCCTCAGTAGAATTCTGTGATCAGTGGTGTCAAAAACTTTTTTTAAATCTATAAATACTCCTACAGCAAACTTTTTTTAATCTATACAACTAGTGATTTCTTCTGAGTTCAATCAGTGCCAAAGATGTAGATTTGTCTGCTCTAAAACCATACTGACTGTCTGTAAAGAGGTTGTGTTTTTCAATGAAATTATCCAGTCTTTTAGTGAAAATT
The DNA here is from genome assembly GCA_020510985.1 of Pholidichthys leucotaenia. Lineage (NCBI taxonomy): Eukaryota > Metazoa > Chordata > Actinopteri > Cichliformes > Pholidichthyidae > Pholidichthys > Pholidichthys leucotaenia. The sequence goes on from CM035838.1 coordinate 326,793,475, forward strand.
TTTTCAAGTATTTTGGAGAATTGTGAGAGTAAAGAGACCGGCCTGTAATTTTTGAAATGATGACTGTCTCCTGTTTTGTATAGTGGCATTTATTACTTTTGCTGTTTTCATTTTGTTTGGAAATTTACCAGTTTGAAAATGATAGGTTACAGATGTGGGTGAGTGGTTTAACAATTCCTTCAATTACTTTTTTCACTATTGTCATGTCAATTTCATTCCAGTCAGGTGATGTTTTTGTTCTTAAATTTACTTGCGGTCTCGATAATTTCCTTTTCAGTTACTGCACCCAAAAAGATTGTGTTTGAATTTCTGTCTTCTATTTCATTTACTGGCCCACTGTAGAAGCATGCTCAAATAATGAGGCTGAGTTTCAGTCATAAAACCAGCTTTATTTGACAGAACGCAGCTTCTAGCATTCTCAAAGCAGGAAAGAGAAAGAATCATACTTCAACCCCCTTTTATACATTTCCAGCATCAGAATTCAAGCCACATGGTGTCTTCAGTCAACATACAGTTACAAAGCATCCCTTTGAAGCTTCACCATTGTCTCTCATTTCTTGATGAACTGGAATACCCTCCGGGGCGTCTTCTGTGGGACAAAGAGACAAATCTCACACTTCCTTGTTACCTCCTGTAGATTCGAGTCCTTAGTCCTTGCAGACGTGACACCCCGCAATACACATTCAGTCCTGTCTCTGTGGCAGCGTGAGCCCACAATGTGTGTCGGCCACACTACCCCCCCCACACGTCTAGTAAGGCAAAATCTAAATGGCATAACAAAAAGAAAAACACAAAGCACTCCATACATCGCTAATCAATCCACCAACTGCCTAGGTTTTAATCTTCTGCCGAATCTGCTGCAACCTGGCTTGGCTGCACCTGCAACATCTCTCTGCACCTGTGGATTAAAGCCGTTAGCACCTCTCTGTGAAGACTTTGGAGAATGTCCCCTCGGCGGCCTGCCCCGGCGGGGGGGCCTCGCGAGCTGCACCTCCTCGTCAGCCAGAACAAAAGCGGGTTTGAGTCTGTTAATGCAAATCAGCTCCCGTCTGCCCCCTAAATCTAGCAGAAAATGCTTCTGCCCGGTCTCCAGCACTCGAAACGGTCCGTCGTAAAACGGCCGCAAACTTGGACGCTGGGCGTCATGTTTAACAAAAACAAACTCTGCATTTTTTAAAGCTTTGGGCACAAAAACGTGTGGGAAACTGTGATGGATTGGGCCAGGAAGTGTGTTTGCTCCTGAGCCGCTCTGCCACGGCTGAGCGGGGGGGCCACTAGGTGCGGGATTATCAGGAAGAAATTCCCCGGGCAAACGAAGCGGTTGGGCGAAAACTAATTCAGCCGGGGAAGCGTGCAAATCTTCCTTAGGTGCAGAACGCAACCCTAATAACACCCATGGAAGTTTGTCTACCCAATTTGTATCCGTTAGCGACGCTCTGAGGGCTGCTTTCAATGACCTGTGAAAGCGTTCGCATAAACCATTAGCCTGGGGGTTATACGCGGTGGTGCGATGAATCTTCACCCCCAAGCTGCGGGCCGTCGATGACCACAGCTCGGAAATAAATTGGGGACCTCTGTCGGACGTTATGTCCGACGGTACACCAAAACGCGCAACCCATGCTGCTAAAAATGCTCGCGCAACTTCTTCCGCTGTGGTTGATGCCAGAGGAACCGCCTCTGGCCAGCGCGTGGTGCGGTCTACCATCGTCAAAAGGTGTGTGTACCCGTGTGATAACGGAAGCGGCCCGACCAGGTCAATATGCACATGATCAAAACGCTTAGTGGGGATGTGGAAAGGTTCTAACGGGGCCTTAGTGTGTCTGTGTATTTTAGCTCGCTGACACGCTACGCAGGCTGCTGCCCATTCCTTGACCTGTTTGCGCAACCCGGGCCAAACAAATTTCTCCCCCACCAACTTAATCGATGCGCGCACCCCCGGGTGCGCGAGAGAATGGACCAAGTCATAAACACGGCGACGCCACGCGGTTGGCACCACAGGGCGGGGCCGTCCCGTGGAGACATCGCAGATTAGCGGGGGCATACCGTTTTGTTGCACCCTGTGCTCCAGCCTTAACCCTGTTGGTCCAGACTGGAGCGCGCGCACGTCCGCGTCGTTAACCTGCTCCGCAGCCATAGCTGCATAATCTAACCCAACACAGACTGGGGCTGCGCGCGCTCCCGCGTCGCTGCCCGGGCCCGCGGCCATGGCTACAGAGTCTGCCCCTATGGGGCTTGGCGGTGCTACTGCACGCGAGAGGCAGTCTGCCACAACATTGTGTTTACCCGCGACATGCTGAATATCAGTAGTGAACTCCGATATTGCGGCTAGTTGCCTTTGTTGCCGGCCTGACCAGGGTTCTGAAATTTTGGCCATCGCAAACGTTAGCGGTTTATGATCCACAAAAGCGGTGAAACGTCGCCCCTCTAACCAGAACTGAAAATGACGGATGGCCAAGTGTAGGGCCAAAAGCTCCCTGTCAAACGCGCTGTATTTCCGTTCACTATCGCGCAAGGTCCTGCTGAAAAACGCGAGGGGTTGCCAGGTACCTGCCACAAACTGTTCAACTACCGCCCCCACCGCTACATCGGAAGCGTCAGTGGTGAGCGCCATGCGGGCCGTTGGAACTGGGTGCGCTAACAAAACTGCGTTTGCCAGGGCTGATTTGACCTGGGCAAAAGCGCGCTCCCGCTCCGGAGACCATTCAACTTTATTTGCGGGCTTTTGTTTTTTTAACGCGGTGTACAATGGCTGCATGAGTCGTGCTGCGCTTGGGAGGAAACGGTTGTAAAAATTAACCATCCCTAGAAACTCCTGAAGCGCCTTGACCGTTTGAGGTTGCGGAAAATCCGTTATGGCACGCACTTTATTTGGAAGGGGAACTGCTCCCTCTGCCGAAACGCGATGTCCCAAAAAATCAATCTGCGCCACCCCAAACTGACACTTCGCTGGGTTAACTATTAACCCGTGCTCTGCCAACCTCTGGAAAACTGCTGTGAGGTGTTTTTCATGTTCGCCTTCGGACGCGCTGGCTACCAAAATATCGTCCAAATAAACGAACACGAAAGGCAGGTCGCGTAAAACTGCATCCATCATGCGTTGGAAAGTCTGCGCGGCCCCCTTGAGGCCAAAAGGCATGCGCAAGAACTCAAAAAGGCCGAAAGGCGTTATGACCGCTGTTTTGGGTACATCCTGCGCGCGCACTGGCACCTGGTGATAGCCGCGCACCAAGTCTATTTTAGAAAAAATGCGCGCCCCCGCCAAATGGACAGAAAAATCCTGAATGTGCGGAATCGGGTAGCGGTCATGAGCTGAAACGTTGTTCAACCTGCGGAAATCACCGCAAGGTCGCCACGAGCCGTCAGCTTTTGGGACCATGTGTAACGGCGAAGCCCAAGAGCTCTTGGAGCGTCTAACAATGCCCAGTTTTTCCAGATTAGTGAACTCCTCGCGCGCGATGGCCAGTTTAGCTGGGTCCAAGCGCCGAGCCTTTGCAAACACGGGAGGGCCTGTGGTCGTTATGAAATGTTCTACCCCATGTTTGGCCACCGTTGCTGAAAACGTGGGGACTGTGAGTGCTGGAAACTGAGCAAGCAGAGTGTGAAACTTACCACCCGCAGCTGAGACGCTGGCATGTGCAGTTGGCGGGGCCACCCGAGCTGTGCAGGGAATAGAATGAAAGGACAGTGCATTAATCAGACGTCTATTAGCAAGGTCAACCAATAAACCATGTGAGCACAAAAAATCAGCCCCTAACATGTTGAAACTGACTGCTGCTACAATAAATGTCCACTCAAATGAACGGCCCTGTAAGGACAGAAGCATGGTCCTCTCACCAAACGTTTTAATCGTGGAGCCGTTCGCTGCTGACACTGACACCCAGGGGGCTTTAGAAGGCGACAGCCGTTCCACGTAGGTGGGTGTGACGAAACTCAGCTGAGAGCCCGTGTCCACGAGGAACTGTTTCCCCGAGCGTGCATCCGTCAGGTAAAGCAGCCTGTTCTCGTTGCCGAGGGTCGCAGCTGCTACCGGCCCTCGGTCTTGGCGTTTCCCTGGCGCTTAAAATTGCACGGTGGGACGCACCTGTGCGCTCTCTCTGCAAAACGGCGGTGGTAGAAGCACGAGCCATTCTCCGCTCCGCGTCGTCTGGCTCCTGTCGCCGCCGTCGTTGGTGCGTCTGGCGCCGCGGCCGCTGTACCCGCACTGTGTCCGGACGCCGTTCCTGGACTGGCCGCCGCGGCCGAGACCGCGTTCCGCTTGTGGGCGTCGACCAACCTCTGCGCCTCCTTGCTCAACCCATGGTAGTCTCGCTTGGCCAATCGGGGTGACTCTGCCAGGGCCACTCTCACTGCTGGTGGTAGGGTTCGAAGGAAAAGGTGGGCGAAAATGAATTCGCCATCCTCAGAGGCTTTGAGCTGCAGCATCTTCACCATCAGGTCCGCAGGTCTATCGTTTTCGGCCTCCGTCAGCGCCAGGAGCCCCTCTGCTCGTTGTTGGACTGAGGGGGTGAAATGGCTGATCAGCGCGTCCTTCAATGCGCTGTACTTGTCGCTGTCTGGTGGATGATTAACCAGATCTTCCACTCTCTGGACCGTGTTGCTGTCCAGCTTCGCTACCACGTGGTAGAATCTTGTGTCATCGTTGGAGATTCTCCGGAGGTTGAACTGCGCCTCGATTGCGCTAAACCATGAGCGCGGGCTGTGCTGCCAGAAATCGGGCAGCCGGATCGTGGAGGCGGCCATCAGGCTGGCTTCCACAGAGCCCCGCTCGGGAGAATTCTGTCTGCTGATTCTCCGTCGTAGGTCACCAGTGTAGAAGCATGCTCAAATAATGAGGCTGAGTTTCAGTCATAAAACCAGCTTTATTTGACAGAACGCAGCTTCTAGCATTCTCAAAGCAGGAAAGAGAAAGAATCATACTTCAACCCCCTTTTATACATTTCCAGCATCAGAATTCAAGCCACATGGTGTCTTCAGTCAACATACAGTTACAAAGCATCCCTTTGAAGCTTCACCATTGTCTCTCATTTCTTGATGAACTGGAATACCCTCCGGGGCGTCTTCTGTGGGACAAAGAGACAAATCTCACACTTCCTTGTTACCTCCTGTAGATTCGAGTCCTTAGTCCTTGCAGACGTGACACCCCGCAATACACATTCAGTCCTGTCTCTGTGGCAGCGTGAGCCCACAATGTGTGTCGGCCACACCACCATCATTTGATTCTTAAAGAAAAAACAACTATCCACTCTATTAAGGATATGACTGGAAATATTACCTATGAGCCTGAAGAAATAAATAACTCCTTCAGAAAGTTTTATGTAAACCTCTACTCATCTCAAATTAACCCATCTGACTCAAAGATAAATAAATTTTTTGATGATATTAACTTACCACGATTAAATAATGAACAGATTGCAGCTCTGGATGCACCTCTTCTGGTGTCTGAACTCCCAAACAACAAAGCTCCGGGACCAAATGGTTTTCCAGTAGAATTTTATAAAGAATTTTGGCCTGTGATGGCACCTACTTTCTTTAAAATGGTGAACCAAATTAAAGAAGATAATATAATCCCTCCAAATATGAATTTGGCTAGTATTATCCTGCTCCTTAAACCTGGAAAAGAACCTACGCTTCCATCCAGCTACCATCCCATCTCACTTATGAATGTCGATCTTAAAATAATTTACAAAGCTCTCGCCAAAAGACTGGAAAGGTTAATTCCGTTTATTATACACCCAGATCAAACAGGTTTAATACATGCAGGCTATTTAATTTAATAGACTACTGCAAGATTAATAACTTACAAACTACAATCTTGTCCCTGGATGCAGAGAAAGCCTTTGATCGTGTAAACTGGAAATTTCTTTTTATGGTGTTAAACAAGTTCGGGTTTGGTTCATCTTTCATAAACTGGATTAAAACACTATATAGCTATCCAGCTGCATCTGTCTGAACAAATCATCAGATTTCCCGAAGCTTTAATCTCCAGAGAGGTACTAGGCAGGGTTGTCCACTCTCTCCCTCACTTTTTACCATTTTTATTGAACCACGAGCAGCAGCCATATGACAAAATGTTGCTATCAGATCATCTTTATGCTGATGATATATTGATTTTCCTTGAAAACTCACAAAGATCTCTTCTTCAGACAGTGGCGCTCATTGATAAATTTTCATCATTATCAGAATACTCTATTAACTGGGGTAAATCAATAGTCCTACCTATAAATTGTAATTTCTCAAATACATCTACTATTCCAATACAATCAGGTAATATTAAATATTTAGAAATATATATTTCCTCCAGGCTTTCAGAGTTATTGCGACTAAATCACATTCCCATTTTGAAAACAATACAAGACGACCTTACGCGCTGGAGGACACTACCTATATCACAAATGGGAGGAGTTGTAACCATTAAAATGATGGTCCTTCCTAAAATCAACTATTTGTTCTCACTGATTCCTACCCAACTATCAATGGCCTGGTTTAAGTCTCTAGACTCAAATATAAGTAAATTTTTATGGAAGGATAAACCATCACAGATTAGTTTAAAAACTCTTCAAAAAGCGAAAGAGTGCAGAGGCTTAAATCTACCAAATTTTTTTAATTACTTTTTAGCCAATACACTGCAATCTGTTTCTAAATGGACAAAATCAACTCCATTAGGAAACCCATGGTTAGATGCTGAACAGGCTCTCTGTGGGTCACTAAAGAAGATAAGATAAGATAAGATAAGCCTTTATTAGTCCCACAATGGGGAAATTCCAGGATTGCAACAGCGCAGGGATAGCAACACTCAGAGCAATAATTAAGAAGATACGAAAAATATAAATAAGAGCAGTGAATATACATACGTACACATAAATATATAAATATATATACAAAGTGCGGAGCATTGTAGCAAGATGGAATAAACAGCATAACCGTCTACATAGTTATCCTACATAGTATGAATATGTACCCATACATATTGTCACCCTCCGTAGCGACTGATATTGTCCTAGTTGTATACTGGAGGGGACCATTTGTGTAAGTCTGTTGCGTCTTTTGCAATCAATACTATTAGGTCGTCACGTTTTTTTGCTATCTCTGCGAGCAGCCCTGCTTAGGTTATACAGTCTGACAGCCGTAGGTAGGAAGGACCTGCAAAACCTCTTGGTTGCGCACCTAGGATGATGTAGTCTACTGCTAAACGAGCTCCTCAGTGCGTTCAATATGTCCTGCATAGGGTGGGACTCGGACTCCAGCAGAGATGACAGTTTAGCCACCATCCTTCTCTCTCCTATCTCCTCCAGTGGGTCAAGGCGTTGCCCCAGGACAGATCTAGCTTTCTTGATCAGTTTGTTCAGTCTCTTCCTATCGGCTGCTGTAATGCCATTGCCCCAGCAGACCACTCCAAAAGTGATGGCTGATGCCACCACCGTGTCGTAGAATGTCTTCAGCAGCGCCCCTTGTACACCAAAAGACCTGAGCCTCCTCAGTAGGAACAGCCTGCACTGTCCCTTCTTGTAGAGTGCGTTGGTATTGTGTGACCAGTCTTGTTTATTGTTCAGATGAACACCAAGGTACTTGTAAAATGTCACCATCTCAATGTCCATTCCCTGTATGTTTACTGGTGCTGTGATGGGTTGTCCTTGCCTGTGGCAGTCCACCACCAGCTCCTTAGTTTTCCTTGCGTTGATCTGGAGGCAGTTCCGATGGCACCAGTCCACGAAGTCCTGGATAAGTCCTCTATACTCAGCTTCATCTCCGTTGGAGATGAGGCCAATGATCGCAGAATTGTCAGAGAACTTCTGTAGATGGCAGTGTGTTGTGTGAGAAGTCCGCAGTATAAAGGGTGAACAGGAAGGGAGCCAAGACTGTTCCCTTGGGGGCCCCCGTGCTACCGATGATCGTGTCGGACACACAATCTCGGGTTCTCACAAACTGTGGCTGGTTAGTGAGGTAGTCCAGGATCCATGATGACAGGTGCTGGTCCACCCCTGCGTACAGCAGCTTGTCCTTCAGGATCATCGGTTGGATGGTGTTGAAAGCACTGGAGAAGTCAAAGAACATGATCCTCACCGCATTCCCGGGCTTCTCCAGGTGGGACAGAGAACGGTGAAGGAGGAAGATCACTGCATCCTCCACCCCAATGCCATGCTGGTAGGCGAACTGGAGTGGATCCATCTCTGGTCCCACCAGGGGGCGGAGGTGAGCAAGGAGCAGTCTCTCCAGGGTCTTCATCATGTGAGACCTCAGGGCCACTGGTCTGTAGCTGTTCAGATCTTTGGGGTAGGAAGTCTTTGGTACAGGTACCACACAAGATGTTTTCCACAACTGTGGTACCCTCCCCTAAATATCTCTGACTTACCTTTTATAAGTCCCTGTATTAAACGCCATGACTGTTTTAAAAGCATTAATATCAGCTCCTCTCTGATGGCTTGGTGGAAATTTTTAAAAATAACGGGGTCTTCACTTGTCCCTTGTAAACTCACACCCATTTGGAATAATCTTGATATCTTGCAACAAAAGAGGACATTAAATTTTCCACTATGGCAAGAGAAGGGAATAAATAACTTAGAATATCTTATTCAAGTTGGAAATTGTATTCAATTTCAGGAACAAGTGTCACAGTACGACATCAGTGATAAAAAGTATTTTGAATACCAACAGCTTAAATCCATAATAAAAGTAAGATTCAATTTTAATCAGATAGATTTAGAGGTACCAGTTAAGGTGGCAGAGTTTCTAAATCTTAGTTCCCCTAAATTGATATCGAAAATACATGGACTATTATCAAAACTGGATGAGTCCGTATCTCTTCCAATATCAAAATGGGAGACAGACCTATTGATCAATAAGGAGGAAAGTTTCTGGACACAAATATGTTTAAACTGTGGCAACCTGGGGAGTGCATAATGGTTTACCACCTTAGACAGGAACAAAGGACGCGAAGTTAACCTTTTGTGTGTGAGAAGTTTCTAGATACCGTAGTAAGATAACAGGGAGGTGTCAAGGATGAATGGACTGACTGCAGTCGGACGGGGGATTATCTTTTGTGTGTGAGAAGAGTCTAGAAGGAGATTATCTTTTGTGTGTGAGAAGAGTCTAGAAGGATGTCATGTTATTTAAGGGAAGAGTTCCTACTTGTATGCCATTCTGTCTATGCTCCTTGTGTGAGTCGTGTAATAAACCGCCTGAACCAAATCCGCCTCATTATTTACACACTCCACATTGGTGACCCAAGACGAATCATGTAATATGACGGAAGATCCCCGGAGCCAACCTCGACTGGAACCCCCAGCTTCGCGTGCACTGTAGCGATCAAACTACCTGATTTTTGGCAGCACAACCCGCGCTCCTGGTTCCACCTAACCGAGGCGCAGTTCGCCCTCCGAGGGATATCAGCGGATGATACGAAGTTCCACTATGAGGTCGCAGCGCTCGATGCCAGCACAGCTCAGCACATCGAGAGCCTGCTCTATCAGCCACCAGCCGACGGCAAATATGATGCGCTGAAGGCTGCCCTCATCCAGCACTACACGCTCTCGGATGGTGAGAGAGCAGAGAGGCTTCTGATGCAGACCGAGTTGGGAGACAGTTCGGCCGTGGACATGATGGAGAAGATTCTGAGGTTAAAGGGCACGGACGACGACCACTTCATCTTCACCCACATTTTCCTCAGGAACCTTCCGACAGCGGCGAGAGCAGCCCTGGCCAATTCGTCGTTGCTGGCCAAACAGGACTATCGTGCGCTAGCCCGAGAGACAGACCGGATCATCGTCGCCACCAAGGCTTTCGTGACCATTGCGGCAGCGACGGAGCCCGGCATGTCGACACGAGATGGTGAGGAGCCGCCGACGGCAGCAGCAGAACCACCGACGGCAGCAGCAGCGGGGGCCAAGGAACGTGGAGGTGACACGCTTTGCTTCTACCACCGCCGCTTTGCAGAGAGGGCATGCAAATGTATACCACCGTGCCAGTTCAAGCGCTCGGGAAACGCCAAGACCAGGGGTCGGTAGCAGCCGCGACCCTCGGGGAGGAGAACAAGCTGCTCTATTTGACGGACGCACGCTCGGGGAGGCATTTCCTCGTGGACACCGGCGCACAGAAGAGTTTCATCCGGCCGACCTATGCTGACCGGCTGGCAGGACCCAGTGGCCCCGAGATGGCAGCAGCAAACGGCTCAGACATTAAGACCTTTGGTGAGAGGACTCTACTCTTGTCTCTACACGGTCGTACATTTGAATGGACTTTTGTTGTAGCAGCATTGGATTACCATATACTGGGGGCTGATTTTCCATGTGCACATGGGTTGTTGGTAGATATCGCTAACAGGCACCTGGTTAATGCACTGTCTTTTGACTCTCTCCCCTGTATAGCTTGAGTGACCCGGCCAACAGCACAAGCCAACGTCACAGCAGCATGCGGTAAGTTCCACACACTGCTCGCTCAGTTCCCAGCACTCACAGTCCCGATGTTTTCAGCAGCTATCGCTAAACATGGGGTGGAGCATTTTATTACCACCACCGGGGCGCCCGTTTTTGCAAGACCTCGGCGCTTGGACGCAGCTAAACTGGCCATAGCGCGCAAGGAGTTTGCTAACCTAGAGAGGTTAGGCATCATCAGGCGCTCAAACAGCCCATGGGCTTCCCCGCTACACATGGTCCCTAAAGCTGAAGGTTCGTGGTGACCTTGCGGCGATTTCCGCAGGTTAAACAATGCTACAGCGCACGACCGCTACCCAATTCCCCACATTCAGGATTTTTCCGTTCACCTCGCAGGAGCGCGCATTTTTTCTAAGATAGATTTGGTCCGTGGTTACCACCAAGTCCCGGTGCGCGCTGAGGACATACCCAAAACAGCGGTAATAACTCCGTTTGGTTTATTTGAGTTCTTGCGCATGCCATTTGGGCTTAAAGGGGCAGCACAGACGTTCCAACACATGATGGATGCAGTGCTGCACGATCTCCCTTTCGTGTCCGTCTACCTGGACGATATCTTGGTAGCCAGCGCGTCCGAAGACGAACACGAAACCCACCTCACGATGGTTTTCCGAAGGTTGGAAGAGCACGGTTTAATAATCAACCCAGTGAAATGTCAGTTCGGGGTGACGGGGATTGATTTTTTAGGGCACTGCGTCTCTCCCGAAGGAGCGGTTCCGCTGCCTGACAAAGTGCGCGCAGTGACAGATTTTCCCCGACCGCAAACGGTCAGGGCGCTACAGGAATTTTTGGGAATGGTGAACTTTTATAACCGTTTCCTTCCCCGCGCAGCGCAGCTCATGCAGCCATTGTACGCTGCGCTCAAAAAACAGAAACCCGCGAATAGGGTCGAATGGACCCCGGAACAAGAGCAGACGTTCTCAGAAGTTAAAGCAGCCCTGGCAAACGCCGCATTGTTGGCACATCCAGACCCAACGGCCCACATAGCCCTCACCACTGACGCCTCAGATGTGGCCACAGGGGCTGTCGTAGAGCAGCGCGTTGCCGGGGCTTGGCAGCCGCTTGCCTTTTTAAGCAGAACCTTGCGCGACAATGAACGTAAATACAGCGCTTTCGACAGAGAGTTGCTGGCTCTCCACCTGGCCATTCGCCATTTCCAGTTCTGGCTGGAAGGGTGCAATTTTACTGCGTTTGTTGACCATAAGCCACTAACATTCACGATGGCCAAAGTTTCAGAACCTTGGTCGGGCCGGCAGCAGAGGCAGCTGGCCGCGATCTCAGAGTTTACTACCGATATTCAGCATGTGTCGGGCAAACTGAATGTAGTGGCAGACTGCCTCTCGCGCGCCGTTGTGGCCTCGGTCTGTGTAGGGTTGGATTACGCAGCCATGGTCGCGGAGCAGGCTAGTGACGCGGACGTGTGCGTGCTCCAGTCTGGACCAACAGGGTTAAGGCTGGAGAAGAGGACGCTGCTTAACGGCATTCCCCCCTTAATCTGCGATGTCTCCACGGGCCGCCCATGGCCTGTGGTTCCGGCCGCGTAGCGCCGCCGCGTGTTTGAGTCGGTTCACTCTTTGGCACACCCTGGGGTGCGCGCGTCGGTCAAAATGGTTGGAGAAAAATATGTGTGGCCGGGCCATCGCAAACAAGTGAAAGAATGGGTGGCAGCCTGCATGGCGTGCCAACGAGCCAAGGTTCACAGACACACGAAGGCTCCTTTGGAGCCGTTTCGCATCCCGGCTAAGAGGTTTGACCATGTCCACGTGGACCTCGTAGGCCCCCTTCCGCCATCACAGGGGTACACGCATCTCCTGACAATGGTGGATCGCACCACGTGCTGGCCAGAAGCGGTTGTGCTGGCCAGAAGCGGTTCTGCTGGCGGCAACCACGGCCGGGGAGGTGGCGCGCGCGTTTTTAACAGCATGGGTGGCGCGTTTTGGAGTTCCGTCGGACATTACGTCCGACAGAGGCTCTCAATTTGTTTCTGAACTCTAGTCAACCATGGCCCGCAGCCTAGGTGTCTCAATTCACCGCACAACCACGTACAACCCGCAGGCTAATGGGTTATACGAACGTTTTCATAGGTCGTTAAAAGCGGCTCTGAGGGCTTCACTGACGGATGCAAATTGGGTAGACAGGCTGCCATGGGTTTTATTGGGGTTACGTTCTGCGCCTAAAGAGGATCTGGAAGCTTCCCCGGCAGAACTCGTTTTTGCACAACCACTCCGGCTGCCTGGGGAGTTTCTGCCAGATAATCCTGCGCCAGGCAGCTCCCCGTCTCAGCTGCTGCAGCATTGCATAGACTCAAGCACGCTGCCGGGCCCTGCCCACCACAGTTTTCCGCGCGTTTTTGTGCCTAAAGCTTTGAAAAACGCAGAGTTCGTGTTTGTCAGACACGACGCCCACCGCCCCCCACTGTGCCCACCTTATGATGGACCGTTTAGAGTGCTGGAAACAGGGGATAAGCATTTTTTGCTAGACTTGGGGGGTAGGAGGGAAAAAATTGGCATAGACAGACTTAAACCTGCTTTCGTTGTGGCTGACGAGCAAGTGCTGTTGGCGAGGTCCCCTCGGCGTGGAAGACCCCCACGAGGCGCTTCCCAGAGAAAAGATTTTCCAGAGCACCCACATGGACAGTCAAAACGTTTTCACCCCCAGACATCAGCCCCCCAGCATGGCAGCGCCATGGAGGCGGCGAATCCTGGCTACAGCAGATACGGCAGAAGACTGAAGCCCAAGCAGCATGCGGACTGATGTTGATTGTTCTACAGCATGTGGACTGATGTTAATGGTTCTATCACAGCATGTGGACTGTTACCCTTTTGTCCTATCTAAGTTGCTGGGGGGGGGGGGGGTTGGCAACCTGGGGAGTGCATAATGGTTTACCACCTTAGACAGGAACAAAGGACGCAAAGTTAACCTTTTGTGTGTGAGAAGTTTCTAGATGCCCTAGTAAGATAACAGGGAGGTGTCAAGGATGAATGGACTGACTGCAGTCGGATGGGGGATTATCTTTTGTGTGTGAGAAGAGTCTAGAAGGAGATTATCTTTTGTGTGTGAGAAGAGTCGAGAAGGATGTCATGTTATTTAAGGGAAGAGTTCCTACTTGTATGCCATTCTTTCTATGCTCCTTGTGTGAGTCGTGTAATAAACCGCCTGAACCAAATCCGCCTCATTATTTACACGCTCCACAAAACACTTTTAAGATGACGAAAAGCTCTAACTTACAACTTATACAGTATAAAGTTCTACATAGAATTCATTACACAGGACAAAGGATGTTCAAAATGGGCCTGAGTCACACAAATATCTGTTCTCACTGCACCAACAACATCCCGGATAGTTGTATGCATGTTATGTGGTCCTGTGCACCGGTTCAAAAGTTCTGGCAGAAGACATGTGAGGACTTGTCGGCATGGCTTGGGTATAGTGTCCCATCCTCACCCACACTTTGCATATTAGGTGATTTAAGTGAAATAAATATAGATGCAAGTATGTCACACATGGTTCTCACCGCCTTATGCATCACAAAGAAAACTATCCTCATGAATTGGAAATCAAGAAATAACTTATGCATGACTTTTTATAATAAATTACTATTAAATTATATTAGCCCGGAGAGAATGTCAGCCTCCTCAAAAAATCAATTGGCAGACTTCAATTCTCTCTGGTCCCCGCTTATTAATTCTATAACCTGAGGGATGGCGGGCGGTGGCTTGCTCTCCTTGGCGCCTCTGGTGGCTGGCTGCGCCCCGACCGCGGGTGTCCAGGGGGCCTGTTCCGGGGTGGCTGTGTGTCTGGCCTGGGGGGATTTGTTGGTGTGGGCCGGGGGTGTGGGCCGTGGCCCCCAGCCGGCTGGCCTCGCCTCCTGGGGGTCTGGGTCTGGCCCTGGGCCCCTGGTGCTGGGGAGGGGGCATTCCCCCCCTGGGCCGGGGTCGGGCGTGTGCCGGTGGTGCTGGTTGGCCCCGGTACATCCTTGCGCGGCGGGATCGTGTTCTCCCTGGGGCCCTGGTGGCACCCTGGGGCAGGTGTCTGTGTCCTGGGTCACCCTTCCCGTCCACTGGGGTCTGTGTGTGTGTGTGTGTGTGTGTTTGTGTGTGTCTGTGTGTGTGTTTGTGTGTGTGTGTGTGTGAGTGGGGGCTTGTGTATGAGCGGGTGCTGAAGTGGGTGTGTGTGTTGTGAGTGGGTAGGTGGGGCTGTATGTGGATGTAGGTGGGCATGTATGATGGTGGGTCAGGGTATGTGTGTGTATGGGTGAGGTTTCCTGTGGGTGGATGTCTGGGGGCGGAGGATGTGTGTATGGGTAGGAGAACTTCATTGGGTGGCGGGGGTGGGGCAGTCCATCTACTGGCATGGGGGTTGGCGTTTTGGGGCCTGCTTGTCCCAGCCGCCCTGTTGTTGTGTCGCAGGGTGGGGTGCTTTGTCGCATTGTCCCTGGTGTCATTGGCGGTGAGTGTGTGTTGGTGCTCGGGGGTGGTTGGGGGGGGCGTTGGCGTGGGTTTGTGGCCGTGTTTCCGTTGGGCTGCTCCAGGGTGGCTGTGGCTGCAGGGCGGCCTGCTGCTGTTGGTGTGCGTCAGGGGTGGGTGGTCGGGTGGCTTGCGTGGGTGGTCGGGGGTGTCGCTTGGCATGTGGGGCGCCGTGTGGGTCTGGCCCATTGTTCACTGTTGTGACTGTTGTTGTCCATGTTTGTGTGTGTAAGATGAGTGGGAATGGGTATGGTTGCCCCATCATGTTTGTGGTGGTGGTAGCACTAGGGCACGATGCTGGTGGGTCCTGGGCTGCTCGCACTGGCGGCCCTCGTCCTGGGTTGGGATTTGGGGAAAGTGGGTGGCCTCAGGAACCAGTTTGCAAGCTGGCTTCTGGGGGAGGACGGCCTCGCTTTTAGACCGCCTCCCTCCCAGTCTTACCCCCCACCCCCCCAACTCTGGGTGGAATATACATCTTCTTGGATACATTTAGGGCTTTGGGGTGGGGGTGTGCCGCACTGTGTCAGTGAAGGGGATACCTTTGCTGCGCTGTGGGGCTGCGCTCACCTCAATTTTAATTGCATTTTAGACACTGAGGGCTTGTGGGGGATGGGGGCCCCGCTGCCCATTGCAATGGCTAGCGGTGCTCCAATCACCATCCCCCTAATTTTAATTACACTTTGGTAGTCCACACATTTACGCACAATTACATCATATAACTGACATATACCCACCATGTTTTGTGCAGGGGGGAGAGGGGGTGGGGGTCTTCCCCCACCCCTGTTGCTCTCTTCCTGCTGGAGGCGTGGGGGCCCGGTGGGGAGCCTGGGACCCGTCATGTTGTCAAAATCCCTTGGTGCTACTGAATGTATAGATACAACCAAGGGAGTGAGAGTGGGACTAAATATGAGAGTAAGTGAGAGTGAGGGGGTGATGAATGGAGGTGGTGATGGTGGGTCAGTTTTGTGCGGCTCTTTGTGTGTCGGGTGGTATCTCGGGGTGCCTGTGGTGGTCTGCTGATCAGTTGCTCGGGTGGGCACCGGGGATGGGGGTCTGCTTCTGTGGCCTGCGCCGGCAGTCTCCCCGGCCGCTGCCGGGCGCTGGTGCGTATTCAGGCTCCCTGCATCTGCTTCGCAGCCACCTTATGAGACAAGGGTGAATGAGGGGTGAGTTTGAACGGGTACAGAAGTGAGAGATAATGGGTTGGTCCGGGTGAGTGAGAGTGAGTAAGTGCATATGGGTGCACAAGGAAGCATGTGGGTGTGAAGGTGTGGGGAGGGGTGTGTCTGCGAGTTGGGAGGTGCTGGATTAAGGGAGGTAGTGCCTCTTGGCAATGTGGGCTCCCCTGGGTGGGGGGACTTCTTTGGGCATGTGGGTTCACGGGGTGTGCGGTAGTCTCTGGCCTGGGGGGTGGGGTCACTGGCCTCCTGGTGCCTGAGGGCAGGTGTTGGCCCCACTGTGGGGGTAGGCGGTTGGCGGGTCCGGGGGTGTGGGCCCGCCGCGCTGGCCACCTGGAAGCCTGGCCTCCCTCGATCGTCCCTCCAGGGGCAGATGCCTGGCCTTCTTGGGGCTTGCTGACCTCGGATGTTTGTGCCCTGTGGGGGTTGGTGGCACTGACTTTCCTGCTCGGGGTTCCCGGGGGGAGAGCTGCTGTGATCGGCCCCCTGCTTCGTATGTTTCCTGACAAACCACTCACATGCACACACTTATTTTGTGCAGGCTTTCATATATACACACACAGACACACATGCACAAGTGTCTCTTCTTTAACAGGTGCGGAAACCAGACTCGTGTTGAGATATCTTTGGTGGAAGAAACAGTTTGTCTTTTGTTTGTTTTAGTTGGCTTGTTTGTCTTTTTGTCTGTTCCCCTCCCTTTTCTTTCCCCCTCCACACAATTCCTTTCCCTTTTCCCATCCTGTCGGGTCTTCCATGAGTAAAATAATTAAAATAAAGTATTAAAACTTATTACAGGAGGAGTTTACAACAATGCTGCCTGACAGGACAAGGGAAAAAAAAGAAAAAAAATCATTTGTTTCTTGTGTCACTATTGTTTTTGCAAATTCAATTCAATTCAATTCAACTTTATTTACATAGCGCCATTTCACAACAACAGTCATCTCATAGTACTTTCAACTGTAGGGGAAACCTTCACAATTGCAAAAAGACCCCAGCAATCAGGTGATCGATCCTCTGTGAGCAAGTGCTTGGCGACGGTGGAGAGGAAAAACTCCCTTTTAACAGGAAGAAACTTCCAGCAGAACCAGGCTCAGGGAGGGGCAGTCATCTGCTGTGACTGGCTGGGGGGTGAGGGGATAGAGAAGATGAAAAGAACAGACATGTAGAGAGCAAACAGCACGATGGGGACTTAATCTATGGGAGAGAACAAACAGATGTTATTGACCAGCAAAAACAAAATATTTCATTGAGAGTGAAGAAAGGAGTGAAGCCCAGTGCATTATTTGAGGTCCCCCGGCTGTCTAAACCTATTAGCAGCATAACTAAGGGAGGGTTCAGAGACACATGATCCCTCCCTAATTGTAGGCTTTATCAAAAAGGAAGGTTTTAACCCTATTCATAAAAACAGATCGAGTCTGACTCCCAAATCCAGATTGGCAGCTGGTTCCACAATAGAGGAGCTTGATAACTGAAGGCTCTGCCTCCCATTGTACTTTTTGAGATTCTAAGTATTACAAGTAATCCAGCATTTTGGAAGCGTAGTGCTCTGTTAGGATAATGGGGTAGTATCAGATCTTTTAAATAAAAAGGGGCCTGATTGTTTAGAGCTTTGAAAGTGAGACGAAGGATTTTAAACTTAATTCTAAACTCTATGGGAAGCCAATGAAGGGAGGCCAGAACCGGAGAGATATGATCTCTCTTTCTAGTACCCGTTAAAACGCTTGCTGCAGCATTTTGGATCAACTGAAGACTTTTTAAAGATGTTTTAGGACAACCTGATAATAAAGAGTTACAATAATCTAATCTAGAGTTAACAAAAGCGTGGATCAGTTTCCCAGCATCACTCTGAGACAAGATGCTCCTAATCTTGGCAATATTATGCAAATGATAGAAGGCAGTCTTAGAAATGAATTTAATATGTGAATTGAAAAACAGATCTTGATCAAAAATAACTCCAAGGTTCCTCACGGAGCTATTAAGAGAAAGAGTAACTGCATCCCAACTAAAAGTTTGATTTGGAAAGGTATTTCTAAGGTTTTTTGGACCAACAAGAATGACTTCAGTCTTATCTGAATTTAATAGCAGGAAATTACAAGTCATCCAAGCTTTGATTTCCTTAAGACAGGTTTCTAACTTGGCTAATTGATTACTATCATTGGGCTTCAGTGACAGGTATAATTGTGTGTCATCTGCATAACAATGAAAATGTTTACAGTGCTTTCTAATAATATTGCCTAACGGAAGCATATATAAACTAAAAAGAATAGGGCCTAGCACAGATCCCTGTGGAACTCCATGACTGAGCTTAGAGTTGAAAGAAAACGCATTATTGACATGAACAAACTGGAACCTATCAGATAAATAAGATCTAAACCACTGCAACGAAGTTCCATTAAGTCCAACATAGTGTTCTAATCTATCAAGTAGAATATTATGATCAGTCGTATCAAAAGCTGTGCTAAGGTCTAAAAGGACAAGTACAGAAACAAGTCCATTATCAGACGCGATAAGGAGGTCATTAGTGACCTTCACTAAGGATTTTTCAGTACTATGATGGATTCTAAACCCAGATTGAAACTCTTCAAATAAACGATTTCCCTGCAAGTGGTCAAATAATTGCGTAGCAACAACTCTTTCTAAGATTTTTGAAATGAAAGGGAGATTAGAGATTGGTCTATAGTTCGCTAAAACTCCTAGATTGAGCATTGGTTTTTTGAGTAAGGGTTTAATTACAGCCGTTTTAAAAGCCTGCGGTACATGGCCTAAAGTTAATGAAGAACTGATTATTTGAAGAATACAGATACCAATAAATGGGAAGACTTCTTTAAATAACCTGGTAGGAATAGGGTCTAAAAGACAATTTGAAGGTTTGGATGAGGAAATTATTTTATCTAACTCTAAAAGATCAATTGGAGTAAACTCATCCAAACAGATATCAATTGAAGGAGTTGTAGTAGTTACTGTATTTAAGTTAACGGTGGGAAGAGTCTGACTGATTTTCTCTCTGATTGATGAAATTTTATTATTGA
Source organism: Pholidichthys leucotaenia (assembly GCA_020510985.1). Lineage (NCBI taxonomy): Eukaryota > Metazoa > Chordata > Actinopteri > Cichliformes > Pholidichthyidae > Pholidichthys > Pholidichthys leucotaenia. The sequence continues at coordinate 326,812,572 of CM035838.1, forward strand.
AAAAGTTCAAGAAGTTCTGACTAGTAAGCTCTAAGGGAATGCTAGGATTGACAGAGTCCTGACTCTTTGTCAGCCTGGCTACAGTGCTGAAAAGAAACCTGGGATTATTCTTGTTCTCTTCTATTAATGCAGAATAATAACTCGTTCTAGCTTTTCTAAGAGATTTTTTATAAGTTAGGAGATGATTTCTCCACGCTAAATAGATTTCATCTAAATTAGTGGAGCGCCATTTTCTTTCTAATTGACGAGTCTTCTGTTTTAAGCTACGAGTTTCCGTGTCGAACTAAGGAGTTAGAAATCTCTGATTAGACTTTTTTTCTTTTTTAAAGGGGCCACCATGTCTAGAGTCTGATGCAGAGAATCTGTAACACTATCTACCATGCTATCAATTACAGAAGGAGCAAGCTGTCTATAGCTTATTTCCATTGTGTTGACACATGGCATAGAGGAAACAATCTGCATGAATTTGGTTACAACATCATCTGAGAGGCATCTACTGTAGTATTATTTTTCTTTAGGAGCCAAATAGTCAGAAATAGTCAAATCAGAGATTAACAGACAATGATCTGACAGTACAGGGTTATGAGGAGACACTACCAGATTTTTCTATTTCTATGCCATATGTCAGAGCAAGGTCCAACGTATGGTGGAGATAATGGGTAGAATTTCCTACTTTCTGAGAAAACCCCATCAAGTCTAATATTGAATTAAATGTCATATTAAGGCAATCACTATTTACATCTACTTGCATATTAAAGTCCCCTACTGTAATTATTCTTATTTGATTTCAGCACTAAATCTGCTAAGAATTCGGCAAACTCGGATAAAAACTATGAGTAGGCTGAGGGAGGACGATAAACTATGGCAAATAAAATTGGGTTTAGCCTAAAATTGCTAAAATGCCCAATACTGAGGACCAGGCCCTCAAAGGAATTATAACATGTTTTTTGCTTTACATTAACTAGTAATTTGGAATGGTAAATTGTTGCTACTCCTCCTCCACGACCAGAACTTCTGGGATTTTGACAGTTTAAATAACCAGAGGGAGTTGATTCATTTAAACCAACATAATCCTCTTGCCCTAACCAAGTCTCTGTAAGAGATATTAAATCAACCTGATGATCAATTAACAGATCATGGACTAGCAGACACTTGGGAGATAGAGACCTAATATTTAACAAACCGCATTTAATTTTTAAATTATGTGGAGGAACAGAGGCCAGATCATTCAATTTAGAGGCTTCATGTTTTAATTTGAGTTTTACCAACTTTTTGTTTCATTACTTTGGGATGCTTATACATTATATTTTTATTTACTTTAGAGGTAACTGACAGTGATTCTCTGATTGGGAAGACAGGGGCTAAGTTGAGGGGTGGCGGATGAAGAAGAGCTGCAGAGAGGCGTGTAAGATTGCGACTGTGCTTCCTGGTCCCAACTCTGAGTTGTCAAGGTTCTGGAAATTTGGATAAAAATGTTGCCAGATTTTTAGATAAATGAGAACCACCATCCAAAGTGGGATGGACGCCGTCTCATCTAATAAGACCAGGTTTTCCCCAAAATGAGCTCCAATTGTCTATGTAGCCCACATCGTTTGCAGGACACCACACAGACAGCCAGCGGTTGAAGGGTGACAAGCGGCTAAACATGTCATCACTGATCAGACTGGGGAGGGGCCCAGAGAATACTACAGAGGCAGACATTGTTTTTGCAAAGTCATACACTGATTCCACGTTAAGTTTTGTGACTACTGACTACTGGAGTCGGATGTCATTAATGTCGGTGTGGATATCAATTGTGGAGTATTTACAGTTACTTTTAGCCAGCATTTTCAAATTTGACTCGATGTCGCCTACTCTGGCCCCAGGAATGCATTTGACTATGGCCGCTGGAGTCTCTAGATTCAAGTTTCTGACTACAGAGTCGCCAATGATCAGAGTTTTTTCCTCAGCGGGTTTGTCGCTGAGCAGGGAAAAGCGATTAGAAACATGAACAGGTTGGTGGTGAACTGGGGCCTTGCGACTAGGCTTCCTTCTCACCGTCACCCACCCAGTCTCCAATTCTGGACCAACGTTTACAAAAAATTTATTAAAACCACCAACCACATCCTCCATATTATTTATCAAATTGTCATTTTCAGTAAAATATTCTGGATAATTTGCATTCTTTGATCGGTTACTAATAATCCCATTTAGCACTTGCCATATTCCTCTTAAGTTATTTTTATTATCCTCTAATATTCTGTTGTAGTATTCTTTCTTACACTTCCTCATTATATTAGTTAGCTTGTTTTTATATCTTTTATATTTGATCTTGGCCTCTACTGTTCTACACTTAATGAATTGTTTATATAATGTATTCTTCTTTTTACATGCATTTAATAGCCCCTTGGTGACCCATGGACTATTTTTGTTTTGTTGTCTGTCACTGTATTGTTTTATAGGACAGTTTTTGTTGTACAATGATTGGAATATTTGTAAAAATTCACCATATGCTTTATATCTTTTTCATCACAAACTGTCTTCCAGTCTTGAAGTAATAATTCTTTTGCCAGTAAATACATAGATTCTTCAGTTCTTATTCTTTTATATTTAATATTTTTGGTATAATTTTTCTTCCTATAATCACATTGATAGACAACAAAAATCGGCAGGTGGTCACTGATCAGCAGTTTTACTGAATCAATTTCATGGAAAAAAGATGTCAAGTAATCAAGGGCAATATAAAATTATTGCCTCAAACAACACAACCAACAAACAAAATTGCAATAGCTTACTGTGTGACTGAGAATGGGAAATGAGTCTGTGACTTGGACTCATGTTGCATTTAAGTCACATGCACTTGAGAACAGAATTATGAGCCCCCTTATGGAAAATTTTATTTTAAAAAAGTATTTCCCAAGTGCTGTTAAACAGAGCAAAAATTTTTAATGGTTTTTCCAAACATCCTAGCTTTATTTTGGATGCTTACATTATTTTCTCAGGGACCGTGTACAGAAAAAAAAACAAACAAAAAAAACATTATACACAGGGTACAGATACTCCGTACCAGATTATAGCATTCTCACTAATTTCCATCTATAGTGTATTTTACTTTGCACACAGGCGCAAAATAATTTCACACAAACCAAAAACTGCCAGGGTCAAAGTTATGAGCCCCCCTGATGCTAATAGACAATTGTGTATCCTTTTTGCTGGATAACAGCCTGCAGTCATTTGTTGTAGTTTTCAACAAGTCTCACACATGTCTCATGAGCAATTCCTGCCCATTCTTCTTTGGCAAATCTCTCAAGCTCCTCCAGATTTGATGATCTTCTGGGATGAACCTTAGTCTTCAGTTCACCCCACAGATTTTCAATGGGATTCAAGCCAGTGCTTTGTGCAGGCCAGTCAGTAAAATTCACTTTGGTCTTCTGGAGGTAGTTCTTCACCAGGAGCGACGTATGTTTTGGGTCGTCATGTTGGAAGGGAAAGCATCGGCCCAGACCCAGTTTTGCTGCTGACTGCTTCAGATTTTCTTTCAAAATTTACACATATCCTTCATGATTCCACCTTGATGAGATTCCCAGTTCCAGACCCACATAAGCATCCCCACAGTATAATACTCCCACCACCACATTTCACTGTGGGGACGGTGTTCTTTATATTGTACACCTCTTCCTTCTTTCTCCAAACATCACCAGTGTCTCTCTGGCCAAAGAGCTCTAGTTTAATCTATCTGACAACTATAGTGACAACAAGATGATTCACTCACTGCTCTCTTTGTGTCCTGTGAACTCTTTTGGTCTGCTGATGTGCATTGAGGGCTTTTTTTTTCTTTGTAATCATAATATTGATCATGTGACCAGTATTCTGAAATCAATGATTTTTTTGCTCCTTCCTATTGTATTATTTCTTATGCTACCTGTACCCTCCTGTTGGCAGGCGCGTTTCAGACGCATGCCGCGTCACGGAAATGCAGGTTCATTCTCTGTGTCAAGTCAAATTCTCTCGTATGTTATCAGTGATCTGTTAATGTACTTGGCAATAAATCTTTTTCTGATTCTGATTCTGACCAAAGGACATGTTTCCAGTATGCTTAACCTTTCTCCAGGTTGTCCTTAGCATACTTCAGTCTGGCTTGAAGGTGTCTCTTCTGCAGAAGTGGAGTTTTTCTTGGTCTGCAACCTTGCAATCCATTCCTGTGCAGGGTTCTAGTGATTGTCTTCTTTGAGATTACAATTCCCGACTTGGCTAAGCCATTCATTAGTGCCGTGGCAGTTGTTCTGAGGTCCTTAGACACATCTCTCACTAGTTTTCCTTCCAGAGTTCTTGAAATCATTTGCTTCCTACCTCTGCCTGGCTTGTTCTGTGTTCTTGTTCTGTGGTTCTCTTTGAATTTCTTGATGATTCTTCTCACTCCAGTTCTTGACACTTGGAAAAGCAGTGATATCTTTATCTGTCCATCTCCTGCTGTTTGAGCGTCAACGATTGTTTTTCTCAAGTCTAAACTAATTTCTTTGTTTTTTTGGCATGATACTTTCTCAAGTGACAGCTCAAACCTTTGCAGAAATTTTATACTGTATGCAAATTGGAAGATAACCCTCAGTTTGAACTTGATTTTACAAGCGTTGAGCATTACCAAGTTAAAGCACATCATTGCACAGCAGTAGTTTGGGATGTGGCTCAATAAAAAGGTCAGTTTTGCTATGTGCAAAGTCATAATTCTGTCCTTAACTTTATACCAGTGACTTCTGACTCACCTTGGACTTGTACTCAAAAAACTCCAGACGTAAATTGATTGGACTTGCAGTTCTGGACTCATGACCAATCTTTTATTTTTAATGTCTTCATCAAAGGCATCCAAAACACTCAGCTAACTTTTATTTCTAAAGGAAACATGTTCACTGCTAAAACAACATAGATAATACAAGTTAATTTGCACTGTGTTATGTATGTAAAATGAGGGACAAGAGTCTCATCTGTCATGCAGCAAGTTCACCCTTTATTATCAGAACCGAACTATTTATACACAAGGGCCTTGCCCGCCTGACGTCACTCCAGGGGCGGGTACAGCAGTGCACACACACCACATTCACTACACCACAATTCCCTTCCCCTTACAAAAATGCAAACCACACACACATTCAAGACCCTCCCCAATTTAGGACCCGAATCGAGCACTAAGGAACAAGGAATCATGAACTATAGGAAAATGGCCTATCACATTCACACAAAATAACTCAAACCAGCATTTTTATTTTTTTTTTCAAAAATAAAAATGGTAAATGGCATTCATTTATATAGCGCTTTTATTCTCATCTCTTGATGACCAAAGCACTTTACAGATCCTGCTATCCACCCATTCACACACACATTCACACACTGATGGCGGCATGCTACCTAACGTGGCACTTCCAGACCCACGAGGAGCAATTAGGGGTGAAGTGTCTTGCCCAGGGACACAACGGCAGGATATCCGGGGAGAGCGGGATTCGAACTGCCAGCCATGTGGTTAATGGACGACCCGCTCTACCTCCTGAGCCACTGCTGCCACCACAAAAAATATACACACAAAAAATAACTAAATTGGACCATGTCTCTAAAATAAGTAAAATAATCCCATAACCTACATACATACTCACATGCACACCAGTAGAGTATATCTCTACATATTTACATCAATGATATTTGAGTCACACCTATGTCCACCGGCAGCCAGAGGTAACACCGGCCCGGGTGACCAGGGCAGCCCCAAATCATGCACACCCCTGGCCACTGTGGATAAGACCAGCTCGGAGGTCCGGGGCAGCCCCATGGCGTGAACGCCCCTGGCCGCCGTCTGCCTCCGGGATCAAAACCAACTTCTCCTGCAAAATGTCACTCTTCACCACCGACCGCCTCATTCCTCGGGACCCGCCGTGCTGCTTTCCAGCACACCATCTCTCCGTGCTCGTTGGTCCACTCACTCGCTGCCTAGCCTCCAGCTGCAGGGATGACTCCTGCTGCTCTCCCTCTCCGCTGTCGTTGCACACCGCGCCGTCCGACTCATCAGCTCTATGGCCCTGTACCATGCTGAGCTGTTTGACAGGCCCACTGTCTTCAGTGACTGCGGACTCCATTCGTAGCCCCGGTCCTACCTTGAAGTCTAGCTGGTAGCTGGTAGCTTGGTTTTGGCATGAAGGTAGCTTAGCAGCTAACCTGTCCATAGGCACACAACGGGTCGTTAGCTTCCCCCAGGCACCAACAGCTCCATTACCCACAGCTTCGTGGTCCTCGTCTGCTCGTCGAAGTACTCGGCCAGCCGCTCGACAGCATCCTCATAGTACTCCATTTCATCCAACGTACCGAGAATTCTTCGGCCCTCCGCACCGAGATTGTGGGCCAGGAGTGCTTGCCATCTTGCCTACTTAAGACCAGTGCCCTGATGTAATCCTCGAATATGGCCCTCCACTGCGGCCACAGGATCACCGGCTCTCCCGTGTACTCTAGAAATGGTACTAGTGGTGGAGGTAGCCCGCACACTCCAATAATTTTTATCCTCATCACCAAACGTTATGTATGTAAAATGAGGGACAGGAGTCTCATCTGTCATACAGCAGGTTCACCCTTTATTATCAGAACCAAACTATTTATACACAAGGGCTGTGCCCGCCTGATGTCACTCCAGGGGTGGGTACGGCAGCACACACACACACACCACACTCACCACACTCACTACACCACACACTGAGCAGTCAGATTGGATAATAGGGATTCCAGGAGTTACTATATTCCCCCATAATCGCACTTGGGCATTTCAATGAAAAGGTATCAGCTGGGTTCTAATGATTTTTTAAATTATAGTTAAGATCAGTGACTTCTTATGATAAGTGAGAATTGGAATACTGTGTTGGACACCTTAATTTCCACAGTGAGGCACTATTCAAAAAGAAACAGTCCTAAAAATCCAGACCTCCATAACTCGGAAGTCCCGCCCTTTTGAAGATCTGGCTAGATATTTCACATCTGTTTATGTCAAGGTATGTGCCTGGGCTATGCAGAGAACAGGAATCACGTGCATGGTGTTTCTTTGGCATGATTTATTATCCACAAAATGACAAAATAAACACAGCTCAAGGGCTGGAAATTAACAACATATACTGGCACGGCTGAACAGAAAACATGTGAGTAGATGAAGATACGACAAGGTCACCACACGACAGAGTGGGATGCACATATATAGACAGGAATAATCAAGACAACATAGCACAGGTGGGGAGAGCAATCATGACTGACAGCTTACACATGAGGAAAACGGAGGTCCATCTATATGATGTAAATGCGTTGTACTACCATTATGCACCATGGGCCCAGTACATCCATCTTCAGCATTTGTTTTCTTGTCTGAGTTTCCTTCTCGTAGGTGACTTGCCAACCAAGGCTAATGAACATCCTCTACCCTGGTTTGTATCACTGGGGTTTTCCTTCCCTGGGGCTAGAGGCTATAATGTGCCTCTTGTTCAGAATCAGAATCAGAATCAGAATCAGAATCAGGTTTATTGCCATTGTTCATGTAGTACACAAACTAGGAATTTGTCTCGGTACAATGCTGCAACATTAAACATGATAAGATAAGAGAAATAAACTATACATGTAATAAAGTGTAGGATAAGATTAAGTGATACTGGTCAACAGTTAAAATATATATTAGCCAGCAGCAGATACTGTGGAGAACTATATAGTGCAGTCGGTAATGCAGGAAGAAAACAGTGATGATTGACATGAGTCTGGTTGAGCTGCTGTACATGGTACACGAGAGTCACTTAGTGTTCAGCAGTCTAATGGCAGAGGGGAAGAAGCTGTTCATGTGACGGGAGGTTTTAGTCTGGATGGACCGAAGTCTTCTACCAGAGGGGAGGGGGGCAAACAGTACGTGACCAGGGTGTGAGGGATCGGCTATGATCCGGCCAGCACGCCTCCGGGTCCTGGAGATGTACAGATCCTGGAGAGATGGGAGCTTGCAGCCGATCACCTTCTCAGCAGTGCGCACGACGCGCTGCAGCCTTAGTCTGTCCCTGGCAGTGGCTCCTGCGTACCACACGGTTATGGAGGTGGTGAGGATGGACTCGATGATGGCTGTGTAGAACTGCACTAACATCTTGGTGGGTAGCTTGAGCTTCCTCAGCTGCCGCAGGAAGAACATCCTCTGCTGGGCTTTTTTGATGAGTGAGCTGATGGTCAGCTCCCATTTGAGGTCCCTGGTGATGGTAGTGCCTAGGAAGCGGAAGGAATCAGCAGTGGTGATGGGAGAGCCTGAGAGGGTGAGGGGGGGGCAGAGGAGTAGTGACTTTCCTGAAGTCTACAATCATCTCCACTGTCTTCAGAGCGTTCAGCTGCAGGTTGTTATTGCTGCACCAGGACGCCAGCTGGGCCACCTCTCTCCTGTAGGCGGACTCGTCGCCATTGGAGATGAGCCCGATGAGGGTGGTGTCGTCCGCAAACTTGATCAACTTGACAGACTGGTGGCTGGAGGTGCAGGAGTTGGTGTAAAGGGAGAAGAGTAGGGGGGAAAGTACACAGCCCTGGGGTGATCCGGTGCTGATGCTAGTATAGTCTGAGACAGTCTTTCCCAGCCGCACATGCTGCCTCCGGTCCGTCAGGAAGTCGATGATCCACCTGCAGAGGGAGTCAGGCACGTTGAGCAGGGACAGCTTGTCCCGGAGCAGAGCGGGGCGGATGGTGTTGAATGCGGAGCTGAAGTCCACAAACAGGATCCTGGCGTAGGTTCCCGGGGAGTCCAGGTGCTGCAGGATGGAGTGGAGGGCCAGGTTGACTGCATCGTCTACAGACCTGTTGGCTCGGTAGGCAAACTGCAGCGGGTCCAGGAGAGGGGTGGTGATGGACTTGAGGTGGGACAGGACCAGGCGCTCAAAGGACTTCATGACTACAGAGGTGAGCGCTACAGGTCTGTAGTCATTAAGTCCAGTGATCCGTGGCTTCTTGGGGACAGGGATGATGGTGGAGGATTTGAGGCAGGATGGCACGTGGCATAACTTAAGGGAGGTGTTAAAAATGTCTGTGAATACAGGAGCCAGCTGTTTCGCACAGAGTCTCAGGGTGGAGGGAGACACGCCGTCTGGGCCGGGGGCCTTGCGCGGGTTCAGTCTGGAGAACTGTTTGAGCACATCCTGCTCACTGATGATAAGGGGAGGGGGGGAGGAGGGGGGGGGGTGCCTTAAATGAAGTAGGGAATGTGGAGGCTGTGGAGCTGGAGGGAGGGGGGGAGTTGGACACAGATGACGAGGTGTCAAAACGGGCATAGTGTTGGGACAGTCTCTGACAAAGGGCTTTGTCATCCTGACCTTTAGGAGCCTGAGGCCGATAGTTGGTGATCTGCCTCAGTCCTCTCCACACGGAAGCCGAATCATTAGCAGTGAACTGCTGCTGGAGTCTCTCTGAGTACACAGATTTAGCCCTCTTCAGCTCTCTGTTAAACCGGTATTTAACCTCCCTGTAGCAGTCCCTGTCTCCACTTTTCAGCGCTGCTTCCTTCTCCTTCCTGATCTGTCTGAGCTTAGCTGTGAACCAGGGTTTGTCATTAGAGTAACTCACCCTGGTGCGTGATGGAAGAATGTTCTCTTCACAAAAGTGGATATATGAGTTCACAGTGTCCGTGTACTCATCCAGATCATGCGTGGCTCCTTTAAGCATGCCCCAGTCAGATATTTCCATGCACGTTTCCAGCTTCTCCTCAGCATCACTGGTCCGTATCTTCGTAGTGCTCACAACAGGTTTAGTGAGCTTCAATCTCTGTCTGTATGTGGGAATGAGGTGAACCATCAAGTGATCAGATAATCCCAGCGCAGCTCGAGGGACAGCGCGATATGCGTCTTTCACTGTGGTGTAACAGTGATCCAGTGTGTTTAATCCTCTGGTGGGGCATTTAATAAACTGTTTGTAGCGGGGGAGATCGTGGCTCAGATTGCACTGATTAAAGTCGCCAGCCACAATAATCAGCGAGTCTGGAAAACTCCGCTCTGTGTGTTGAATGTGATCCGCGAGCACGCGCTGAGCTTCGCGCGTGTCCGCGTCGGGAGGGGCGTACACAGCGATCATTATAAAAGAAGCAAACTCCCGCGGGGAATAGAAGGGCTTGCAATTGATAACAAGAAATTCCAAGGCAGGAGAACAGTGTTTGGAAATTACCGTTACATCAGAGCACCAGATGCAGTTGATGTAGAAGCAGACTCCGCCTCCTGTGGTCTTGCCGGAAAGCTCTGTGTCACGATCAGCACGGAAGAGCTGGAAGCCGTCGAGGCGCAGCGCGCTGTCCGGTATATTTTCCCGGAGCCAGGTCTCAGTAAAGCAGAGGACAGCTGAGGAGGCGAGGTCCTTAAAACGCATCAGCAGTCTCAGTTCATCCACCTTGTTAGAGAGAGAGTTGGTATTGGACAGAAATATGCCAGGCAGCGCCGTTCGCGAGCCTCTCCTGCGAAGTCGCACGAGAGCGCCCGCTCGTCTTCCTCTCTTCCGCCGTCTCACTTTCCGAGCCAAACAATAAACCAGATCGGCGGCAGGGGCTAGAAAAACTGGGAGGAGGTCCGTGGGGGTGAAAGTCCTGATATTTAAAAGTTCTTCACGGGTATAAGTGCAAGCAGACACACAATTGACAAACAAAAACAAACAAAGAGCGCAGCGAAGCACCATGTCGACCGCTGTGGGCGCCATCTTGGATCATACAGATCACGTGACGATCCCATCATAGGACACATGGGGGATTTAATGAGTGCAACAGCGTCACCTGTTACCCTGCCCCATCCTGATAGGAACATAGCCAGTTGGTCCCCGACTGCTTATTCGACCAAGCAAGTCTGACTTATATCACAGCTAGCCCTCATATCTGGGGGCTTTTCCCCTATCCACTGCCTAGGGCCCTGCCAGGTTGGGGATGGTCACCCCAAGAATCCTGGGAAAAAGGAGGTGACAGGATAGGCGGGGCTACACACACAACCACAGATGGAGGGCACACAGAACATGAATGCAGGACCAGGGAATACATGACCATGAAAAATGATAACACAACAGAGAATCATACCAAACTAAACTCAAACCCCAGACCAGAAAATGAACAACACAACTAAGATAATGAATAATAATAAACAGAGAATTCAAAAATACAAGCTGGGCTGAGGCAAGGAAACTGGAGAAAGGCAAAAATAAACTCAGTGTCATATTGAAAGAATGGTCAACTCACATGCAGGGACCAACACCAGAGAAATTACTCACACGACACAGAGTAGCTGCATAACCACAATTTATTGATCCGAAAGAGAGCACAGTTAAGAAAAGACACCACTCGCCAGAGGAGGACTCAGCTTGTAAAGGGAGACGAGAGCTGATCAGTAAAGGAGGGAGACTGGATAAGGGGAAAATAGGACAACACTCACGTGAGATGAGCAGCGAGCCCAGCAGTGGAACCTAGCAGGGAAAAGGCGACCCAACGGAGAGGATGCTGGTAGGGATTATGGCAGGGGTGGAGCTGGGTGAGGTGTCTGACCGGTTGGAATAAGGCAGCTGAAGTGGTGATGAGGATGATGGGGCAGGTGAGCACACAACAAACCCCGGAGACACGCCATGAAGATGGCAGCAACCTGGAGGAGAAAAGAGGAGAAGAGGAATTAGATCAAAGTTTCTCAGAAAGCGAGAATAAACTTACTTGCTGTTTAGGCAGTATACCCATCGAGCCAGCGCTGGAGTGTTCACAAACTGGTCCTTTTCAGCACTGGCAGAGAAGAGGCAGCAGGTGCGTCTACACACGCAGGTGTGACGATTACCTGCGGAGCTGGGGAAAACCTCGCAGGAAGGGAGGGGGAGCGCGCACTCACCTGATCATGACACTCAAAGCGTGAGCATAGTCCCCAGACCCTGCTCAGAACCCTGACAGTTTACACAAAACAGACAAACTAGAGTTGGATTTATTGTCTCGAGTAGCCAACCATAATACCTTTGTGGTGATGGACTTTTTATGTTATCTAATAATTTGTTTGAAAATGCCAAGAAAAAGTGAGCGAAGTGTGCAGAAACTACACATAGATGTGCTCAGGTTAAGTCGCTAACAAGCAAACAACAAACTTTCCACCGCTGCAACTCAGCATGACCTGTAAAATGTAATCAATAGATAGAGCAGTATGTATTTAGACACTGACTTCTGTACTTTACAATATTTAACCCTCTGAGTGCATATGGTGCAGAACTGTGACATACCCCCTAGTGGTCAAGAGTGGTAAATATTTTTTGTCAATAAAATAGTTCAGATTTCCAAGGCTATAACTTGAAAGTGGTAAGAGATAATGGCTTACTGTCCATTAGAAAGATGTAGAAAATGATCCAAAGTTTCAGATAGGAATAAATTTACGCATCTAATTTGCACAATGTCACGGCACCTCTTTAAATTCCATAACTCAGTCAAAATTGGACTTTGGACGTATTTACACAAAAAAATGGTTCAGTCTTTTGACAACATTTTTTGTACAGAGGTACCTCATCATCTTATCTTCAAAGTATATGAACAAGAAATCAGTATATTTAAAAAAACCCAGAAATTTCTCACTTACTTTTGACAAAGTCAGAGTGAGAAGGCAGGCACAGTGCCACGCTCTGCCACTAGGGGCACGCAAATTCTCACACTCAAAGGGTTAATTTGCTTACATGTGTGTGAATGACAATGACAATAGGCTATTCCTTTTTATATTATGCTCACTGAGGTACTTAGGAACAGTTAACTAGGTCCATTCAGTTTTTTGAATGCAAAAGATGCAATAGACTTACACAATGGTCCCCTCCGGCATACAACTAGGAACATACCGGTCGCTATGGAGGGTGAGAATATGTATGGGCACATAATCATACCATGTAGGATAACTAAGTAGACGGTTATGCTGTTTCATTCCATCTAGCAACAATGCTCTGCACTGTGTGTGTTTATATATTTGCATATTTATTCCATCTAGCTACAATGCTCAGCACTGGGTGTGTTTATATATTTATATATCTACATATTATTCCATCTAGCTACATTGCTCCGCACTGTGTGTGTTTATATACTTGCATATTTATTCCACCTAGCTGCAATGCTCCGTACTGTGGGTGTTTATATATTTACATATTTATTCCATCTAGCTACAATGCTCTGCACTGTGTGTTCATATATTCATATATTTATTCCATCCAGCTACAATGCTCTGCACTGTGTGTCTGTGTGTGTGTGTATATATATATATTTTATAGTAATACGTACATATGTTTATTAGCTGCTCTTGCTTGCTTGTTTTTTTTCTTGCCTTCTGATTGTTGCTCTGAGTGTTGCTATCCCTGTGCTGTTGCAATCCTGGAATTTCCCCGTTGTCGGACTAATAAAGGCTTATCTTATCTTATCTTATCTTATCTTATTCAGAAGGGACTGTTTTTATAGGCAGAGCAAAATAACTGGTTAAACAAACAAAATCATGTTTTATCCTGTATTGCTGCCATTTAATAAGCTTGTGCTTGTGGAACTGTTGTATAAAAGCATTACACTTGAGGTTACTCCCTCTTGTGTAATGCTGCATAATTATTTTTTCCCCAAACTGTCAATTTATGGAAAAATACACATGTTAAATCTATAAGGGACACTTTCATTGTATGTGTTTTCAGTGCATTTTATTAGCCCGTTTAAAGTAATGATATCAAACTGCTGATCAGTGATGCTATTACATAAACTATAATACAGTACACACTTTGAATTCCTGACTGTGCAGTGTTCTCAACAGACCAAAGGCAATGGAGGAGATGACAAATTGCTAAAAAGTGACTTGTTACTTGACTTGGACTTGCAAAAAGGACTTGTGAACACCCATTCCTTCTTAAAAGGAAAAGATGTAAAATTAAGACTCTTTGGGTTTACTCTTGATGTAAAAAATCATCTCTCCGCTCCAGCCTTTCTTTTTTTTCCAAATCCACTTTTGCTTTGGTCATTTTCCCAACAGGCTAGCTTGGAGTTAATTAATAGTATACCTTTTACTGGAGCTGCACATCGACTGATGAATATGTCACTAGAATATAAAATAGGATAAACTATGGTAGCTTATAGGCTTGGATTGATGCAGAGCATTCTGAGATTTGAAGTATCTATGGTGTGCATGCTGTATTGGTGTAACAGTTATTATGAACATTAGATTTAATTGTGCCATGGGGCGAATATGGGTCTTGAGTTTGAAATGTAAAAGCAATATTTTTTGTGTTTATTTTTTTAATTTCTTTATAAAAATATTTTAAAAAATCACATTTCTTTTTTATTTCTTTATACCCCTGTCTCTATCTTTTTTTTTTTTCAAATTTCTTTATACCCCTGTCTCTATCATATAACTGGAATCATGGCCTAGAAGTGGTAGAGCATCTGCCCCAACAACCAAGGGGTGGTGGGGTCAAGCCAGTATCAAAGACCATATAAAAATAGTACTTCCTGCCTTCTAGCTTAGTGCTCAGGATAATGGAATGGTGGAAGTAAAGTTGGTTACGCAGCCACAGAGGGAAACACAAAAACAGTGTACTAATTGTGCCAGTCCAAGCAAGGATAAACAGGGAGGGTTGCGTCGGGAAGGACATCCCGATATTAGGTGATGATACGCTGTGGTGACCATAGAGCAGCTAAAAGAAGAACATACCCCTGTATGATTGAATTTCCCTATCTGGTGGTCAACAAAGTTGTAGTTTATCTTAAGCAGAGATTTGCATCTCATTCCTCTTCAATAGTTCATACCTGCCAACTACTCCAGATTTGCCGTAATGGTTACGGTTTTCAAGACCCCATTCCGGGTTACGGTTTTATTAATCAAAATTACAGTTTTTCACTAAAAATTCAGTCAAAAATTTTAAATCGTAAAAAAAACACGAAAGCAATTCCAAACACGAGATCGCTAGGAATCGTATCTAAATTTACCTGAAGCGTTTGCTAAGCTAACACTATAGCTAACGCCATAGCTAGTCGTAGCACCTAGCACCGATACAAAGAAGCGACTCCGTCCCCAGTGATTGGGGCTCGCCGGAGGAACCAACCGAGGCAACAGTTGGACAGGAGCCGGATCGGAGTTCAAGTACAGTGGTGGTAGGAGACGGGGACCAGTGGAGGAGCAGCTGGGGCCCCAGCTGGATAATAGCCGGAATCGGAGCCCAGCTACAGCGGCGGGGCTTGGCGGAGAAACTACTGAGGAAGACGGCGGTAGGTGGCGGGGCTCAGCGGAGGATCTACCGGGACCCCAGCTGGACAGGAGCAGGATCGGAGCTCAACTACAGCGGCGGTGGGCGGTGGGACTCGGTGGAGGAGCTGCCGGTACCCCGGCTGGACAGGACCTCAATTGCAACGGCGGTAAACAGCGGGACTAGCAGTGGAGGGGGCTAGCTGAGGCCCAGCTGGATTCGAGGTCGGTCGGATCGGATATCGGCGTCACCAGCAGAGATTGTTTTACTATCAACCGGTCAGTAAAAATGCCACCAAAGAAGGAGGAAATGGAAGAGATCAAAAAATTATCTTATTGGAACATAAGTCAATATTATACAGTAATAAGTGGCATTCAGCTGTTTGTTTTATGTCATTTAAGCACAGTTCTGGTACTTAAAAATCATAAAAACCCAGGAGCTTCGGGGGGCTTCGCCCCCCTTGCCCCCCCACCAGGGCTCTGCCCCGGACCCCACTGGGGGTCTGCATACCCCAGACCCCCTGCTAAATTTTCAGATAATTTCCCCAACCCCAAATCACATCCCTGGGTGAAGAATGACATACTGAGGCAGGCCAGAAAGTTACAGGGAACAGAAGTTTACCTAAATTAACATCTAACAAAAACTAATGCTGAAATAGCACGGCAAGCACGGATGCTGAAAAGACAAAATAAGATACAGGCAACATGGACAAGAAATTGTAAAGTTTGAATCAAACTACATGGAACACCTGAGGAAGCAAAAGAGTATAATAATCAGAGATCTTACTGACTTAAATAAATATAGATCAACACTGATTAAGAAAATTAAGAGACTACGATAATCCATATCCACACACATGGCAAGTCTTTTCGTGAGGAATACTCCAAAGCATTTCCAGGAATTATTATTGCGGACTGTGAGCGCATATTCAGCCATGTGAACAAGAACAAAACTGAGTTCAGGTCCAGTCTGTCAGCTAAAGTTCTGGGCAACCTCATGACCAGGAAAATGATGATGACAGCTTGGGGTAACAAGTGCCACAGTGTGTTCCATTCAGAAGACCAACTGAAGAAAGCTAAGAGGTGCACCATGGAAAACAACAATGCTTGAGAGTTACCATAGAGTTTGTCCTTGATCTTTTCCATCAGCATATCTGCATTGACAATTTAAGGAAAATAGAAACATGATTGTTGAAGAAATATGAGGTTGTTAGCCATATTTTAACTTGATTTAATGCTAATATTTGTTTGCCGTGGGGGGGGGGGGGCTTTGCCCCCCCTAAACCCCCTCACCAAGACGTTGTCCTGGACCTACCGGGGCCTCCGGCCCCTGGACCCTGGCTAGCTACTCGGCTTTTCAGGTTTTAAAAGTTGGCAGGTATGATAGTTGTCCACCATTTCCTTTTGAAGCATCACTGGACAACCGGTGACAAGTCCAGATTTTTTTTAGGAAACTTCAGCTTTACCGACTACCACCATCAAGGCTATGACATTTGCAGCAATGGAGGGACTACAAAAGCTACATGAGAAAAAGTAATTTAAACCCTCTGAATTAATGGAATTTCATTTTGGAATTTGCCTTTGGCTTTCATATGAAATTTATGCAATTTAAATGCAGAAAAGCCTGCCTGCTTCTGACTTGGTCACTGACCAATTTAATTGTATCTTTCACACGTTGTGTGTTTCATTGTGGAGGAATTTATTGAGGAGAAGTTAATAGCCTTTTATGCTCGGAAACCTATTTAATTACATATATCTTTCTCTGCGAAGAGTTTACCCTAGAGGTGCTGTTAATGTAAGTCTGTGATCTCTGCGGTTATTAAACAGCTTGTGAAGGCAAGATAAATTACCGTCAACCCATATTTATAACTCTCTGCTTGTATATGTGTATGTATTGATTTGATAGTTGGTAACCAGTCCTGATCATCAATACAGATCCGTACAAAGTGAAGGCCGGGTAGGGTTTCCACTCTCCCTGAAGGCTCAATTACACAGCAAGCGTGAGGAAATGTGGAGGGAAGGAGATCAGCGCCTGACAAGGTCAAATTATATATGTCAGCTTCAAATCATTTGGTTGTGGTGTTCAGCCATGTGAGAACGTATAAAAGAAAAAGACGTATGGAAAGTCGATAAACATTGTTCACGAGAGCTCTTCATGTATTTTAATTATACTTTGCTGAATAAATTATGTTGACCGGGGTTGAGGATTCAAACTCATCCTCCCATGTTTTTAGCTCTGAAATTGTCTGCCTGACTTTGCTTTTTGGATGACAGAATTTTACTGATTTGCCTACATCAGCCATTTCTGATTGCCGACCCAGCCCATGTTTCCTGTTTTCAACACCAATGCAGTTGTGGTGCATGAAAATTGATTCCGATACTGTTTGCTTTCGTTGACATTCTTAGACAATGGAATGCGCAGCCTATTCAAAAAAATCATGAATAACAAATTCAGAGATGAAGGGCACGTAGAGCAAATAGTGACGCTGTTTTTCTCCTTTCTGTAGGTGTGAGGCAAAATAAAGCAGAACTGATCTGATGAGTGCTTCTGCAAAGGATAGTTTTGCCTCCTTTGTGAGAAAGATGGTAATTGTGAGGCAATGAATTGCTGTTGATATTCATATATACAGTATACAGTACATACAATTAAAATCATTAGTTTCATCACATGATAGCATTTCTAAACTGGCAACCAGATTAAAGATCAGTTAAGAGAGAATATTTGGTAATAGTTTAGATTTGGAAACACCTTAACCAAGGATTAGTTGTTTGTTATGTGTATTAGTGGCCATTGGTAGCTGAGCTGTGACATGTGCATTTAATTTTGAGGCTGCAGTTTATTTATTGGCCACAGTTGTAATTAAAAACAAGGTTTTCCAGAGTTGTATAAAGAGCTTTTAAAGGTCCCATTTTTTGCTATCTCCAGGGATTCATTTTAAGCTTGATATCTTCCGTGACACATATACATAGTTTTAAAGGCCAAAAATCATCCCTGTGCTGTTTTATAGTGAAATAAATACAGCTCCCGTGTCCCTTATTTTCAAACACTTCTTTCTCTGTCTGCTCATTAACGTGCTCCTTTTCTGATTGGGCAGTTTCTTTCCCAGGTGAATTGCAGTTAAGGCCAATGAAAAGTAAAGACAACCAGCTAAGCTAGTACTAAAGGCAAATTCCTAACTGTTATACTTGGACTGTTATACTGTAGCCCATCTCACCACAACTGGGACAGCAGCAAATACAGCAATAGAAAAGTGAAATAGCCACCAATACAAATGTAGATAACAAATCAGACACATGATTCCTTTTGTAACAGTATAATATTAATGCTAGGCCTGCAGTAATAACAACCTCAAGATGTTCAGCCTCAGCTATAAAATATGTAAGAAATTGCATGTTGTGGATGTGAAACATTGGTCAGTGGAGTGGAGATAGTTGCATTCAAAAGAAGTTGCTTCACAGCAGAAACCAAACTCTGTTTGAGTCAAGCTGTTGGCACTGACAGTTGGGATGCTAAGAGGCCCTGCTAATGTCTCAGTATGAATAAAGGCTCTCCAGGCTGATAAGCCTATAGGACGGGGGTGGGGGGATAATGGTGGTGTTTGTCAATAAACAACTAAGGCCTGGTGCACATGACAACGTTTTCATTTAGACCCAGAGAGAAACATTTGCGTGCGCACGACACCTCACAGACGCAACCGTGTGTGGACACGGCTCCTTCGACGGTGTGAAAACTGCTGTTGGAACTAATGGACGACAAGTAGATGTTTTACTACGAGACTTTGGATTATTACTATAAATGCCAGATTCCATCTGCAATAAATATTTATATTCATCTTCTTTGAGCTGAAAGAATGAGGGAGTAATCAATAAATAAATAACACACTGAGATGACTTTTGTTGAGATTAGGTGCTATATAAATAAAGTTGAAATAAATAAATAACCCATATAATTGCAGGCAATAAAAATATCTGGCTTACTGATGGCTGGTTTAAATATTTGATAAGGAGTCTTCAGTCTTAACTTTTACTAAAGCATTACAAGTAAGAAAAAATAGTGAAGATGAGATGTCAGCTGCAGCCACATCTCATCATTTGCGCAGCACAAAACGATTTGAAACATCGGCAGCTTCACCATGATTTGTTCATCATTCAACAAAGGTAGGCATCCTCCTTGGTTATAATTTTGAGGATTATTTTTCTATATAAGGCAGCATCTATTGTGTAAAAAAGCAGTTTTACAGATACCGTTAAGAGCCCGTTTTTAACCTGGTCCTAACTATAAACACATCAGGCTTAAAGTTTAATCACGGAGCTTGTATTTCTGTGAGAAATACAGAAAGCTCAATATTTGTATTTCTCTGTGAGAACTAAATGCTCCTTGGTGTATGGATTGGCTGAAATCGGTTGTAAACGGGGGCTGTAGCTCTTTATTTCCATAGATACGGACGCACTTAAACAGTGCCGGGAAAACCTCTTCACTCTGGAGGCTGGTTTCAAATATCTACACTTTCACACCTTCAAATACTCAGCATACCTGGAGATGAACTTCCACAGTTTGGGGTAAAAACATTCTTGTGTGTACGGCCCCTTAAAAGAGATGAATAAAGGGCCGTTCTGTCCCCAGTACAACTTGTTATTGTTAGTTTTCGTGCGAACAGCTACGATTCCCAGCTTGTGCGAGATTGAGGGTGTGGACTGGATTGATATCACAGCTGATGAGGAGTAGCTTAAGGCAGGTTTCTATTTAGTGATGTAAGGAAACCCCTAAGACCTGTAACGGATTCTGCCAGAGTGTATTAATATAAATATTCATTCATCTTCCGCTTAATCCTTTTCGGGTCGCGGGGGGGCTGGAGCCCAATATTTTTTAAGTAAAAAGATGTCTGATCATTGTTGTTGTAGCTTCCATAGGGGGTATGTTCTCGCGGTTTTGTAGTATTATTGTAGACACCCATTCTCATAACTCTGTTTAGCAATTCTGGACCTCTGACTTGCTTAATGGCTAGCTTTGGCAATGTTAGCTTTGTGTATTATGCTTGACTATTTTAACAATAGCTAAAAACATATACTGCAAGAAAAGATGGTCCAAAATCGACAAACTCAAAATAAAAACAATATAATGATCTTCTTCTTCTTTTGGCTACTTCCTTTAGGGGTCGCCACAGTGGATTATCTGCCTCCATCTCACCCTATTTCTTGCATCTTCCTGCCTGGCAGCTCCATCTTCAACATGCTTTATCCAATATAGTCACTGCCCTTCCTGTGCACATGTCCAAACTATCTCAACCTGACCTGCCCCTCTGACATACTCATTTCTAAAGGCCTATATACAGTGGTGTGAAAAAGTGTTTGCCCCCTTCCTGATTTTTCATTTTTTTATGTTCGTCACACCTAAATGTTTCAGATCATAAAACAAATTTAAATATTAGACAAAGATAACTCAAGTAAACACAAAATGCAGTTTTTAAAGGAAGGTGTTTATTATTAAGGGTAAAAAAATCCAAACCTACATGACCCTATGTGAAAATGTGACTACCCCCTCTGTTAAAACATAAATTAACTGTGGTTTATTGTCATGAATTGGCCCCAGCGGCGCAGAGAGGAAGACCCAGATGCTGGACTGCTAGTTTGTGGCATTTTATGAAAAAACACAAGATCAAACCACGAAAACAAGACTTACAATGAGGCGAAACAGGAGTAGGTGGGTTGGATGTCAGAACAGGAAGGGGTTCTGACAGGGAATAGAACTTGAGAGTCCAGCAATGAATGGATGAAACGGCAGACTTAAATAGGGCATGAAATCAGAGATAACAAATGATTGCAGGTGTGGCTGTCCAGACCAGAAGGTTGCGTTGCACAAAGCGTGTGCTTTCTCGGGGTCACCAGTGTGGCGGCATGAAATAATAGGCAGCGAACTGAGAGTTTAAAGTGGGTTTTATTAATCATACCGCCATCACAAGAACTCACTCCAGCGCCGTGCATGCGCGCCGGAGCGAGCCCGGAGGCTCTCATGAGCAGCAGTCAATGCGTGTGTCAGAAGCAGTAGTCAGAGAGAGAACATGTGAATTTCCGTCAGCTTATATACCCAGTTACAGACAATACATGAAAGGCACATTTGCATCACAGAACAGAGCAGGAAGTCACGAACACCTGCATTTGAGTCACACATATCAAAAGCAGATTACTGGCAGTAAGGAGCTAGACAAAGAGAGGCTGCCTATTGATATCAGTCATTGTTCTGCTAATTGCTCTAGCTGTGCGCTCTGCTTGTCCGTAGGCTGTGGGGGTGACCCACAGCAGGTGTGAATCACATGAGCTGGGAAGTTGACCTAATTACGGACAGGTGCCAGCTGACACGACCTGCGAGCTTAAACCAACAATAAATACAGAGGGCAGACTGGAGGAAAAGGTGAGGGCTCATGTCAGACAGAAACATAGTATTACAGTTGAGAACAAGATGATTAAGGATGCCAAAAGAAACTAGCAGAGTAATGATGAGAACAAGAATTACAAAAACAGAAACAACTGGCAACTCAAAACACACAGTAAAATAATCACACAACACTGAGAAATAATCAGAAATAAATTAAGAGCATGAGCATGGTGGAACACCGCGCTCAGCCTCGTGACATTTATCACATCTTTGCAAAGCTGAGTTCAGTTTCTCTAGCCACACCCAGGCCTGATTACTGCCACACAAGTGTTTGCCTCTTTCCTGATTTCTCACTTTTTTGTATGTTTGTCACACTTAAATATTTCAGATCATCAAACAAATTTAAATATTAGACAAAGATAACACAAGCAAACACAAAATGCAGTTTTTAAATGAAGGTGTTTATTATTAAGGGTAAAAAAATCCAAACCTACATGGCCTTGTGTGAAAAAGTGATTGCCCCCTAAGCCTAATAAATGGTTGGCCAACCTTAGCAGCAACAACAGCAATCAAGAAGGTCCGGGAATGCCCGTGCATACCTGTGCATGCCCATAGAAACCAAGTATAAGCAAGTATTTCTGCATGCCCATAGAAAGCAGGTGTAAGCAAGGGTGTAAACAAGCACGTCAGCACTCATTCAGTGATGCCTGCCTTTGATCGTTAATGGTGTCTTAGTGAGTCCGATGATCTTTGATGATGTCATAGCAAGTGCTGTGATCGTGAGTCATGCCTGCGAGACCCACGGCCAAGATATAGAGTGATGATATAGAGTGAAGTAGTGATGATGGTTACGAAGATATAGAGGATAGAGTAAAGTACGAGGAAACGAAGAAGAGTGAAGTCTGAAGATAGAGTTGAGGTTCGATTGGACACAGCAATGATGATAGAAGGACTTCAGCTCCTGACCAGATAGAGTGATGATATAGAGTGAAGTATGTGACAGTAATGCACCTGTAAGCTGGTTGCCAACTGCCAATCAAATCTAAATGAAGAAGAAGAAGTCATGCCTGTGTTTGATCTTTGAACATGTCCTTGGGCTGCACGGTGGCGCAGTGGTTAGCACTGCAGCAGCACAGTTTACCCTTGGCCGGGGGATTGTGGGGATCGTGGGATCGTGGGTTCGATCCCAGCCCCCGACCAACAGTGATCTGTGTGGAGTTTGCATGTTCTCCCCGTGTTGCGTGGGTTTACTCCGGGATTTCTCCGGTTTCCTCCCACATGCCAAAAACATGCATGTTAGGTTAATTGGCTGTTCTAAATTGTCCCTAGATATCTGTTTCCTATAGGCCCTTAGAATAGAGGGTTAGCATTAATGAAAGCGCTTTGAGTGGTCTTTGTGACTAGAAAAGCGCTATATAAGTGCAGGTTAGTTAGTTAGTAGTTAGCTATGTCCTATGATCTTTGATGATGGCATAGCGATGGTGTACTGCTTCGAATGGGTGTAAGATTTCCAGATTTACACACAAACTGACAGAGAATTCTTGAATTTATCGAGTGATATTTTTTTTTTAAGATTTCCAGATTTACTGCTTCTTCTTCTTCTTCTTCTTCTTCTTCTTCTTCTTCTTCTCTCAGTTACTGGCGGATAACAAACAACTGAAAGGTGCATACCGCCACCTACTGTATAAGAGAGTGTAACATTATGTCATCTGAGCCCATCCCGTAAAGTCTATTTGACTTAATCCTGTGTTATTGCTTCAAATGGGTGTGGTTTAAAGTGCTGTGTCCTATTGTGTATATGACGGCATGGTCCTTTTGTCTATATGACGGCATCGCAAATCCTGATGTTCACTGTATATGACATCATAAAGACATCAAGGACAGCATCATATCATACGCTGTCAGGCAGGCATCACTGTATATGACATTATAAAGACATGAAGGCAGGCTTGATGTCCTATGATGTAGGACATCATTGGGACATCATAGGAACATCATAGGCTCTCCTATGATGCAGACATCATAGGGACATCATAGGCACATCATAGGCCATCCTATGATGTCCTATGATCGTGACAGACAGACAGACACACACACACACACACAAATAGTGAAGTGATGCTATAGAGTGAAGCATGAGGAGATGAAGAAGAGTGATGTCTGAAGATAGAGTTGAGGTTTGATTGGACACAGCAATGATGATAGAAGGACTACAGTTTCTTCTTCTTCTTTTAGATTTGATTGGTGGTTGGCAACCAGCTTACAGGTGCATTATCGCCACTGACTTGATTATCATTACTCTATATCTTTGTATAAGGAGTTGTTATAAGGAGTTGTCCTTATGTGTGAAAAAATGATCCGTCCTTGGACTGTGTCCTCGGTGGTGTCAATAGCTGTGCCAGCCAGCCTGCTGGCCAGCCAGCCAACCAGCTGTAGGATTACAGCTCCTGACCAGATAGAGTGATGATATAGAGTGAAGTATGAGGAGACAAAGAAGAGTAATGTCTGAAGATAGAGTTGAGGTTCAATTGGACACAGCAATGATGATAGAACTACAGATCCTGACCAGATAGAGTGATGATATAGAGTGAAGTACGTGGCGGTAATGCACCTGTAAGCTGGTTACCAACTGCCAATCAAATCTAAAAGAAGAAGAAGGAGGTTTAACAAAACAGAACAGAGTCACATGCTAATGTACACTTTGGACCTGCAAAAGTATGCAAACCTGTAACCTGTTTTGTGAAATTCCACAGACCAATTATCAAATTACCACAAAGACCATCAGCAGATGCACTGGATTAGCAAAGCATGGAATATTTCTAGAGTGTTCATAATCCTCATTGCCTTAATATTTTCTTTTCAAATGAATCAATGTAGGGCAGCACGGTGGTGGAGTGATTAGCACTGCAGCAGCACAGCAACTCACCCTTGGCTGGGGGATCCTGGGTTCAATCTCAGCCCCCAACCAACAGTGATCTGTGTGGAGTTTGCATGTTCTCCCCGTGTTTGCGTGGGTTTACTCCGGGATTTCTCTGGTTTCCGCCCACATGCCCAAAACATGCAAGTTAGGTTAACTGGCATCAACCTGGGGATTCTAAGTTGTTCTTAGGTATGAAAGTGAGAGTGAATGGTTGTCTGTCTCTCTGTGTTGGCCCTGTGATCGCCCAAAGATGCTGGGATAGGCTCCAGCCCCCCCGCGACCCGAAAGGGATTAAGCGGAAGAGGATGGATGGATGAATCAATGTGTCCTAATCAGTGTAACTAAAAATGTATCTGCTCTTATCAAAATATGTATTTCTTGAAAGATATTAAGCACAGAACCAAATATTACACATATGGTATACCATTGTTCATTTTATTTTGTTCCACATATTACAAGGCACACATTACCAACACCTCAAAAATGAAAATACTGTTGAAATAAAAGAAGCAACTTACGGGATAGCTCAGTTGAATGGCTTTTTATGCTTTTTTTGTGACGTTTGAGAGACTGTGCTAACTTATAGGATTCTGCCGGTGATTTTCAAGCTTTGTGGATGGTGTGCTGTGAAAAATTGTCTGGTTCAGGAGGGTTGTCTGATTTCACTTGATTGATCAAAAAAAAAGGCCTTTTTTGACCAATCAGGTGAATTTGGATAGTCTTCCTGAAGTGAACATTTTTGGGGGTACATTTGGGGTACCTAGAAACCCACATTGAAATTCACAGCAATCATAACTTATTGTATAAGTGAGGTTAGTTTTGGAATAATTTCATAACATGCATATCTAGATATTTTCTGCATTTACCGGAAGTGTATGACTTCTTCTGATAAAAATTTCACTGTAGTCTACAACATCTGCTTTGTGAAATGAAAAAAAATTGTTTCTACTAGACCACATTTAAACCAATGTACTAGGAGAAAGAGGTTAGGTCCATTTAAGTCCATTGTTTTGGTTGTTTTCACACGTGTCTGTCTAAAGCCTTCCAAACAATATGCACACACTGAAGCTTTTAGCAATGTGACAAAATACTCACATTACACCCCAATGATGAATCTCCCTAC
Organism: Pholidichthys leucotaenia; assembly: GCA_020510985.1. Taxonomy (NCBI): domain Eukaryota; kingdom Metazoa; phylum Chordata; class Actinopteri; order Cichliformes; family Pholidichthyidae; genus Pholidichthys; species Pholidichthys leucotaenia. The sequence continues at coordinate 326,838,179 of CM035838.1, forward strand.
ATTCAAACCACAACAAAAGTTAGCAGCTTACCTATAAATAGTGGCAAGGTCTCCTTTATGAGTAATGAGCCTATTGGAGCATCCCTGAGCATTCGGTCTAATCAGTTAAATGTTTGTTAATCTTTGTTCTTTTTCTTCTTTAAAGCAACATTTTAACATTTAACATGCAACATTTTAATGTTACATCAACCTTTGACCAGGTGAATGCCACTTCCAAGATAGCCAGGGCACCTGCAGCTCAAGAACCCCAACCGTAGGAGTGCGGTGAGGGTGGCATCGGCCCGGCTGGAAACCCAGGGGCCCTGTTCATTCATTCCTTCATTCCCCTAAAAATAAACAAATTAATGCCTAATAAAGCTGGATTGATGCTGCACCTCTGCTGTCCATGTACGTGTAACCGGAAACCTCGTGTGACAAAATTTACATCATCGTCTCCATTCCGCTAGTGTCCGCAGTGCTTGACCATGGACAACCGCGTACAGCCGAAATTTTGTGACCGCGTTGCCTGCCCATGACCTGAATGCATTGAAAAGCGCATGCGCAAGACTGAATGTCCCATTCACGAGGTGGCAATATCGACACAGCATACTAAAAGTAGACAAAGAAGACAACAAAGAAGCGGAAGACAAGAATAAACATACATGAATCATACATACTGTACATACTTCAGCAGCATCTTTGTGGAAAAAGAGTGAAAACCGGGAAGTCAAGCAGCAGAAAGCAAGCAGCATTTTTTCGTTGGTGAAAATCCTGGCCCGTCAGCTCATTGGCGCTAACTATAGGGTGGGAGTGAAACTACAAATGATGGTTATGTGCATGCGTCAACCGCTTGGCCTGGGTAGATGAAAAAAGTGAGCATGAACAGCGCCACGTGTGTGCCGGGCTCGTTCAAAGCGCACGCGGACCAAAGTGGACTAGAGGGGAAATGCAGGATGAATAAGGCTTAAGTCCATGATGAAAACAAAAATGTGGATGGAATTAAAATCTTCAGACTGACATGCCTCCCTCCGTGCATTGTATCCACACCAGAACACACACATGCTCCCTGTTCATTCTTTCATTCCCTGAAAAAAAATCATACATTTATGCCTAATCTATAGACTCCAATGGTAAGTCTGCAGTTACACTGACAATGTGGATGGAGTTAAAAAAATATATATTTTGTGTGTTATATAAATAAAATGACGGGTGATTATATTATGACTGTTACAACTCTCCATTAAAATAACAGAAAATCCTAGTGCATACTGTTTCCTCATGAGCTCCGGAGCTGCACGATATCAAAACATACCACTGAAATAGCATTAAACAATGCACTTCTGATGACAGACCTCCTTTTTCCTGATCAAAACTGCACTGGCATAACATGCAACATAATACCAGTGCACACGAGATTGTGTGCCACCACACCTCTTTGAACTGACTCTCCACCTCCCACTGCAAAGCAGTTTCTACTGGTAATTAGATGATAATTAGATGACATGATGCAAAGTGTAAAAACAGACAAAACACTGACAGAAAGTAACAAAAACCCTGGGGTACGGTGGGAAGTCTGGCGTTAAAGTCCACTGATGACTGTCAAAATAGGGCCCATAGTCTTTTCAGTGTTACAGCTAGGACCAGGAAACTTTTATTGTGCTGCTTTAAATTTGAAGTTTGCAAACAATATTTAGGTACATTAGCACCACCTACCAAAGTATTATGTGTCATGAACTGAGCCGGGGTTACTCCCAGGCTCAGTTTTGTGGCTTTTCTTTGTTTTCATATTTATCTGTGTATTGTTATGCTTTTTGAGTTTTGATATTGTCTCCCATTTTTCCTTGTCATTGTTTAGCTTGTGTTTGCCATGTCCTGTTGTATTTGTGAATTATTTCTAGTCCGTTTCTGAGTTTGTTTATTTCTTGTATTGGTTCTCTGACTGACGGCTGTCAGGCAGCACATTTGGGTCTGCACTTTGTGTGGGCATTGCCTGTCAAACTGCCATCCCAACTACTCCCCTCTCATGATTATCAGCTGATTCTAATCCCCATTAGGATTCTCTCCGGTCCCTCGCTCAGGTGCATCCACTCACTTTGTTATCAGTTTGTATTTAGTCTGCTCTGGTTCAGTCATTCCTTGCTGCGCCATTGAATGTCTTTTACCACGTTTCATTCGTGTAATCCTGTATGTCTCCTACCACGTTTCATTCGTGTAATCTACTATCACGTCTCATTCGTGTGATCCAACCACCTTCTGCGTCCGCTGGGCTGTGGTGGCCCAGGGATGCCAAATGCAAGTTTGCCCTTGTTTGCATTTTTGTATGTTTGCACAATTTTTGGGACTTTAGCTCTTTTCTTTAATAAATATGTCATGGGTGTAATTCAACACTTGAGTCTGTCTCTCTTTGCCTCGTAGAAACACTTCATGACATTATACCTCAAATTCCTCCAGACCACCGAGGTTATATACTGTATCTCCAGCTAAGGACTGTAAGTAGATTGTGCAAAACTGATTAGTACTATTAATGCATCAGACATGAATCTCCAGTACACTTACAATAACATGAACTGTGTATGGTTTGCATGGGAATTCTGATCTGTTCAGTTATTTTGCATTAAACTTTCAACATGTTTTAACTGCTAATGATTACATTACATTGTTAATGATTTAAATGTGATTTGGCTTTTGCTACATTTGGTTTTATATTTCTGATATTGCAGCTAAAAGAATGCATAAAATAAATCAGCATTGGTATTTATCACAGAAAACATTTCCTAGAACCAGAGCCAATCACATTTCACCCCCCCCCCCCCCCCGCGCAATGCCAGATAAAAGGCAGATAAATAGGGTGTGCTGCAGTTGTGGAAAGAAGCAAAAGAACAAGAGATAATTTCAACCCGACCTAAAACATTGCAAAGTATACTGTATTTTACCATAACTTACTGTGTAGGAGTCATTGTCACGTACCACTGTGTGCTATATCTATTATGTTCTTGGTGCTGTCCTCAACTTGGCAACTTGTGTGACTTTGTGTAGAGAGAGGAAAGTAAAGTGAGGGAACAACATTCTCAACTGTTTTGAATTTGGAAAGCAGTGCCACTTGATGGGCCTCATTCATGAAACGTGAGCAGAATGGATTTGTTTGTAAACTGTTAATAAGAGGCAAATTTACAAATGTTTCGGCATTCATCAAAATGTTAGTAGCTCTAAACTTTTTATAACTACAAACAAAAACTACTCCTGCCTCAGACCACTTGTAGAGTGTGTGCAAATCTAAATGTACCTAAATATCGCTTGTCTTTATCACAAATTTCAACTTTAATTAACCTTAAACTGTTCTGTGCCATTTTCACGAAATGCAAATGCCTTTAAAATGTGTTTTTAAAACATGATTAAAAATGGCCCATCATAGATTTAGCTTAAGTTATCAGCAATTTATATACTGTATTTAAGCTTCAGATGCGGCGGCATGAAATAAAGCAGCGTTGGTGAAGGTTTTAAGCAAGTTTATTAAATCACACCGCCGTCACAGGACTCCGCTCCAGCCCTAAGTGTGAGCAGGCTGGAGTGGTGTCCTCAGGCTCTCTAGCAAAGGGACACACAGTGTGTGTGTCCAGCAGCAGCAGCAGTTGAAGGAGAGAATGAGTTACAGAGCCGTGCAGCATATATACCCAGTTACAACAATACATGAAAGAGCATTCACAGCAGTTGGTATGGGCATGTCTCTAGGTCACAGTAAGGACAGGATGCATGAACACAATGCATGAATGGCACATTAACATCACAGCAGTGCAGCGGAAAAAACCAGGAGTAGCGAGCTGACTGTCCTTAGCCTGTTGTGGGGGTTTTCCCAAACTCGCCACACTGCTCCCCCCCAGAGGGCTCGGCAGGGGGCCGAGACCTCGATAGTGCAGCTTGGCAGCGAGCAGGAAAAGCTCTGTGCTGGCGAAAGTGGAGGGGGGTGGGGGGTAGTAAATGCCGGCCGGGGACGGCGAAATCGTCCGGGCCGCGCAAAAATTGCTTGTTGTTCCGCGACATCGAGGGGCTGTCCCGTTGCACGTGCGGAGATCACAAGAAGAAAAATTTGTCTCTGACTCCTCTCGTGGCCATGAAGAAAAACAGGAGCGGCGAGGCTGCGTAGCGGGTGTAAGAAAAAAATAGAAGCAGAGGGACTTGGCGTGTTGACTTTAGGTGCGGGCGCAGCCCTAAAGCCCTTGGGAAAAGCTGACGGCTGAATTCCCTTATGTGCCGTGGCTGAGACCATTAGAAAATCCTGTGGGCGAGCCGCGTGCGTGCTTCAGGTGTGTGAGCAGCCCTGAAGGTTCTGTGTGCAGCAGCGAAGGATGCTGGCGGTCTGTGGAGCCGTATTTGTCCCGTGCGTGGTGCGCCGTCCTCGTAACTCCCCGGTGCGTGTGCCGGGGTTCCGTGCGTGGGTGGGCCGCTGGAGGGGCGAGTCAGGGTCCAGAATCTTGGTGGAGATCAGCGCAATCGGCGCCGATAATATCAAAGTTGAGCTGTGGCTGCAGATTGGCCATGGTGCGTTGGAGCGGTGAGAGTGAATATACGATCTTTGTCCCTCAGACTCGTGCAGATGCGTTGGAGCGGTGAGAGGGAGGAGACGATCTTTGTCACCGCTCGGCCATGGTGCGTTCAGGTCCACGCGCTGCGTTCTCCGCCGGCCCTGGAGGTCGCCGTCGTGGAGAGGGGACGAGGTGCATGCGCTCTCGTGTGAAGGAGCTGCGAGCGCAGCCAGTCCAGCGTGGATGAGCAGATCTCAGACATGCAGATCTCATCACGTCGGGGTCACCAGTGCGGCGGCATGAAATAAAGCAGCGTTGGTGAAGGTTTTAAGCAAGTTTATTAAATCACACCGCCGTCACAGGACTCCGCTCCAGCCCTAAGTGTGAGCAGGCTGGAGCGGCGTCCTCAGGCTCTCTAGCAAAGGGACACACAGTGTGTGTGTCCAGCAGCAGCAGCAGTTGAAGGAGAGAATGAGTTACAGAGCTGTGCAGCATATATACCCAGTTACAACAATACATGAAAGAGCATTCACAGCAGTTGGTATGGGCATGTCTCTAGGTCACAGTAAGGACAGGACACATGAACACAATGCATTAATGGCACATTAACATCACAATGCATGAATTGCACATTACATCACAGCAGTGCAGCGGAAAAAACCAGGAGTAGCGAGCTGACTGTCCTTAGCCTGTTGTGAGGGTTTTCCCAAACCCGCCACACTTTAGATTTCTTGAAAATTTGGTTGAATTAATTAAATTATCTTAATATCCTGTCCGTTTTACCAGTTTAAGTTATAGACTGACTCACTCTGTATGCTGGGTCTCTTCTATATATATATATTTCTATATGAGATATGAGATATCCAAATGAAAAGAATATGTTGATTATTTCACCTAATGATTATTTTCAAATCTTTTATCCACTGTGAAATGACCACTAATGCAGTATCTAAATGAATAGAAGAGAATTAAACACTAACCATAGGGCTAAACTTTTTTAAAAGATTTCTCATTAAGGAAAAATAAGACACAAAATTTTAGCCCTCTGCATCATTTGTTAAAATGCGTTCAAGAGCATTACATTGGTACAGCATCACTGACAATGTTGAGTTTAATTATTTAGCTTGAAATTACATTTCTAGTTTTCTGTTCCCATTTTATTTAATCAGAATACAGCATTGCACAAATAAGTCCCATGTTGACTAAACACCAAGATATTTGTGATGACTTAAAGAAGAGTGATTTAGTACTTAGCCTGTATATTTCTAACGTTTTTAATCACAGTATCGCCTTACCTTTTGGGGGTTTAAGGGTCCATCTGGAATAAAAGGAGCTCTCAAAAAATGAAATAAAACAAACAAACAAACAAAAATGTGCTGTGACGTGCTTCTTCCAGCTATTGCATTTTACCCCCCGCAGCATCTGTCACCTCTGTCCTGGTCTTTGCTTGTCCCGTGCCGTCACTTCATTACTGGAAGAAAATGTTTTTCGCTCACCTCTACTTAACTCAAGATGACTTCAATTGGAGCCTCTGAGGAGTTTTTCCCTTCTATTTTTTAATTGCGCTTCACCATCAGATCAACAGGAAGAAGCTCCACACCTCCTTATATGGTGATTCATGGGAGGAGATTTATGTTAATTGCCGGCCACGGCGGTGCCCAGTTTACGAATGAATGGAAGTCATGAATTTACACACAGCTCAGTGAACAAATAAGGGTTTTTCACATCGTTCATGAATCTGGAGTAAGTTTTTAATACTGAAGTGATTTACTCACAGATCTACTCACAGGTTTACTAATGTTTCATGAATGAGGCCCAGTGACTCTAGTTGCCAGGATTACATAACGTCCCTTTAACATATGCTAAAAGGACATCATACTAAATGATATTAAACAAATATCTTGCGACTTTATCATACATTTTCTATTTAGTGAACACAACTATTTGCTAAAAAAAAGTCTCCATTGTTTTGGCTCAATCAAAAATAAATCCCTCTCAGCTTCATCTGAAACTTGCATATAGCAAGATTTTGTAAAACTTAGAAATGGTTTAAACTATTAATTAGGAATTTATTGATCATTCTTTGTGTCAAAAATATTGCATTAGCTGCAGTAGGAGGCCGAGTAAACAAAGAAGAACATACACTACACAAAATCTAGGACTATCATACCCTGCTGTTTATTTTCTTCAAATGTACTGTAATTTTTTCGTGCTCTAAGCACTACACCTGAAATTTCATTCCCTTCCACTGTTTTTTTTTTCTTTTTTTGTGGGGTTAGAGGCAGTAATTTTAGAGACAGATATGTCTGTGTGAATAAACCCACAGTATTTTCATGTTTAGATATCACTTGGGGGCGAGAAGGAAAAATGCACTTTTGTAAATTACCTTGTTAAGGTCCTGTAGCTAAATTGGGCTGCAAACAGTGTTTATTTAGTCCATTTCATTAGAAAGTTTATAGCAGCCCTGCATGGGCTTTCGCCACCCAGCCGCCATTTAATCAGTCTGCACCCCCAGCATTAACCTTCAGCACCTCTCCTCTGTCATTCTCCACAGGGTCACGCAAAGTATCATCAAATATTTATGATATTAATAACTGCCTTTAGGAAGGGAAAAAAGAACATAAATAAATCTACTCCACAAAGCACACCATTAGGAAGTCAGTTCTGTGGGATGAATGGGTGAAGGAGAATGTAAAGGGCAGGAAGGAGGCGAGTTGTCGAAGACGCCATGAAATAGAGGCGGCCTCGCTCGTGTTTCCTCTGTGAATTTGTGCTTTATCTGGTGTGCAATTGTTCTTCGGAGTGCTAATGCGAGCCTGAGAGAAATCGTTGCTTTGGATGGCTTGAGCATCCACCGTCTACCCCACCCCACCCCCCCGGGGGGGGGAAGGAAGGAGGGGGGGGGCCTCCTACATCGACAGACTCCAAATAGACAAACACGCAGACACCCACACGCGTGTGCACACATATGTACACAACACTGCTTAGTGTGGAAGCCGACTGAGGCAGCGCCCGACATTAATTATCTGTTTTTCAGCCGAGGTCTGGTGACAGTGATTAGAGCGAGGAGGTTTTTTTTTTTTTGGAGAGTGGTGCACACACGGTCTAATGAGTAAAACTGGCCTCTCCATGGAGCTCTCCAGGCACACTTGATCTGCTCTGTACTTTG